>BTHU01000004.1:58227854-59465979 GCA_036184795.1 Tokudaia tokunoshimensis | reverse complement strand
GCTTCAAATATTCCCAGTCCTTCTCTAAGTCTCATATCTTCACATCAGTTTTTCTACAGTTCTCTCTCACTTCTCACCCTGCCTTGCTCTAATGCTGACATTAATATCACCTACTCAGTGTTCTTATAGGATTTAACCTGCTGTTCACTGATTTCACTGCTGTTTGCTATTATCTTCTCCTACATATGCATCATGGCTACCATCCAAAATATGTTCTCTTCTGTCAGAAAGAAGAAAACTTTCTCCACGTGTGCTTCCTAACTGACAACAATCACCATATTTCATGGAACATTTGTTTATGTTTATGTACAGCTTCTGAAAAAATATGAAAATGGTCTTCAAGTGTTATTGCATTTTTGTTGCCAGATTGAATGCTCTCATCGATGGCTTGAGAAACATGGAAGTAAATCTAGAACTAAAGATGTCAGAGTAAGCCTGATATGTTGGTGTATGTATGCCTTTAATCCTAGCAAAGGTAGGCATATCTTGTAAATTCAAGATCAGCCTGGTCTTCAGAGCAAACAGGACTCTTAACACAGACAAAACCTGTCTCAAAACCAAACATACAAACATAAAAGATGAAAGGGTAAATGTTCTTCTTGATTGCACCCAGAAGTTAGTTCAATATATCTAAGTATCCAGTACATTTGTTCTACAACAATTTACTGTTTCTGAAAAAAGAATGTTTGTGCCTCCAACCAATTAATTTTACTTCATTCAAGTGGTAATGTCTTAAAATATGGGAAACATAGGAGGATCAAGTCCTGCTGCAGCAAAAACAATGCACACTAAGGAATCAACACTCTAATCTGTGCCTCTGACTTCACCACATCAAACATAGAAGGGACACACCCTACATAAAGTGGTGGATACACAGTTGAGGAGACATATAATTATATAGCAAATACTGTAACATCCTCACTATTTAATAGTCAATGTCCTCCTTTTTGACTCTTTAATTATGGTATGATTAACCTGATTAATGAGATCAACAGGAGACAAAATCGTTCTCACCAAAACAAGCATACATATAAAGACAAGCAAAATATCTTATACATCATCTAGACATTCTGAGCACTGTAGCATTTCTCAGTAAGTATCTGTTACATAGAGAAATTGAAAATGAAAATAAAACAAAAACTCTAAAATCTACATGGACCATCTCATAAGAGTGGGAATCAAAACCTCCAGTCAAGCACAGTCATTTCTGGTGCAGAGAAGTGAGTGAACCTAAAGAAAGAAATGGTAAGAACTCAGTGGTCATAGAAATAGAATCTGACCAAAGAATATTGAAAAGCTGCACCATGTACCATGCACAATAAAGTCTACATCACACATATCATGTGTTAGAAAAAAACTAAAAATGTTTCATGCTTTCATTAGTAATGAGCATTAAATACATCCTTCAAAGCAGCCACTACATGGAATCAAACATAGAAGCATTGTGTTACAGGAATTCCTATATGTAAGGAAATATGAGGAAAGATACAAGTCTGACAAACCCCATTCCACAACTCGAACAAAAAGAAAGGGAGAGGAGTGAGGAAGACAGACAGACAGACAGACAGACAGACAGACAGACAGACAGACAAACTGAGACAGAGACAGAATCTCAAAAAAAGTAAACGAAAAAGACAGAAGAGTAAAAAGTTCTTTTATGAAAGAGAAAGAATAAAATTAACAACAAAGAGAGAGATAGGGGACAGAGAGAGAGAAACAGAGAGAGAGAGAGACAGAGAGAGAGAGACAGAGAGACAGAGAGAGACAGAGACTGGGTGGGAATATTTCATCTGATCATTAAGTAGGAGGAAGACTTGATAAAGATACCAAGAAACCCTAGAGTCAAATTGGACTAACAAAGGAGACCTGTTTCTCTAAGGAATGGGACTCTGCCTCAGAACTCCTTTCTTGTACAATCCTGACAAGAAGCAGTTATACTTTGGTAATGGTTCTATAAATTTATTCACATGGCAGACACACACAAGGATGAATCAAGCCATATGATTTGATTATTATGAAGCAGTAATATATATGTGTGTGTGTATATTATTATATCTATGCAATATTCCACAATACCTGCACACAAAACAAGATATGAATGGAGATGGGAAATCTCTGGAAAGAAGTGAATCAGACGTGGGAAAGAGATAAAAAATAATGTGGTCAAATCTAATCATTATACATTGTATAAATTCATGTAACTCAAAAATAAACAATTTTTAAAATTGGGGTATATGCTTAAAGCACTTTAGAAACTACCAGCCCGGGGGTAGCACTAGCCACAATGAACTGGATCCATGGAGCTCTAATTAAGAAAATGACTTAAAGCCAGATTCTTTTCTTTTTAATTTTATTTAATCTATTTTTACACTCCAGATTTTTACCCACTCCCAGTCCACCCTCTGACTGTTCCAGATCTCATACCTCTCCACTCGTTTCCACGAGGATGTCCTCTACTCCCTACCCACAAGACCTCCCCAATCACTGGGGTCTCCCGTTTCTTGAGGGTTACATGTATCTTCTCTGACTGGACCCAGAAACGGCAGTCCTGTGCTGTATGTGTTGGAGGCCTTATATGGTTCCCTCCTTTCCCAGCTTGTGTCAAGATGGCACAAAACTAGCCAACATCCCCATGCACAGACCTGATGGACCTGAGATTGTACCATTGCTCTAGCTCTGCAAGCAAGACCTACCTACAGTTTACTTGTATTTTGACCTTGTACTTTGGCAAGCATTCCCCCAGAACCTGAGCTTCTGAACCTGTAATGAGAGAAGAAACCCAGGTGAATTCTAAATTGTTTACAAGGTCTTTATTTCTTTGCCTTGAAAAGCATCTCACCTATAAATCTAAATATTTTGTAGTATGGTTCAGAAGCATCTAACAAATATGATACAGCACCTTCACTTTATCTCATTTTCTCTGTCTTCATCTTTCTGCTGGACAATCTCATCGCTATTCCGGGATAGAGATATCTCTTAGCAAAACAGTATAACAGTTCAGTTTCTCAAATCACTTAATACTGGTTCCTATTTTCTTGACAAGTTCATCTTTAAATCATTTCTCTTCTTGAATTTTACCATAAACAGTCCTGGGGGAGTAAGGTTCTTCATTGTTCTGCTTAGAAATCTCTTCAGCAAAATTTCTGATCTCTTTGTATAAAACTTCTATCTTCTTAGAACCCAATATGTTTATCAAAAAAATATGTACATGATTACCCAAGTGTTCTCTATGATTACAGAAACTGTTTTTACAGATCTTCTTCTCTCTTCTGCCTGAGCCTTCACCCAAATAATTTTTACTGCTAGAAGCTCTGTTAATACCTATACTGGCCTGAGCCAAAGCAGATTCCACAACTTTAGAGTATATACAATACCAGCTCCCTACTTCTTACATAATAATTTCTGCCTTGGTCAAGGGTGCTCTAAGGAATTATCACTGACTGGCTAGCCTTAAAGGAAAATGTAAAAATATTTAAGAATAAAATTAACCAAAGAGATGAAAGTTCTCTACAATGAATATGTTACAGCACTAGAAAAAGAAACTTAATGCTGAACAGCTTTAATATTATAAAATGACCCTGTTAACAAATGTGATCTACATATTTAACAGTATTTCTATCAATATCCTATGATATTCTTCACAAAACTACAAAAAATCCTAAACTTCCTATGGAAGCACAAAATACCAAGTAGCCAAAGCTATCCTAAGCAGAAGGAGCAATGCTGGAGGTGTCGCAGTATCACGCTGATGCGGTTTGAATAAGTCTGTTTTGATTTTGGTCCTGAGCTGGTAGTACTGTTTGGAAATGATTTGAACAATTGAATGAAACCTTGCTGGAGGACACACTTCAAATTTTTATATCCTGACCCTATTTCCTGTTCTCTACCTGCTTCCCCACATGTAGATGAAATACGATCAGTCTGCTTCCTGATTCCCAGGCTAGCCCCTTGCTCCTGCTGCCATGCCTCCCTGCCAAAATGGACTCTATCTCCTCTGGAACAGTCAACAAAATTAAACCCTCCTTTCCTTAAGCATCTTTGTCAAAGTATTTTATCACAGCAACAGATAATTATTAATACACATTAAAGTTTCAATGTTAGTAAATTTCTAAACAAAAAATTCAGTCTCTAATTCACAAATTTTTACCTAAAGAGTCTGCTATTTTAATGTGCAACTATAATAAAGGTGGCCTTTCTGGGGGAATAATTTTTAAACTACACAATTCTTTCAGAAAAATGAAAAAATAATAAATCAAAAATAAGTTTTTTCTTTAAATGAGCAGCCGAGAGATCATTACTGCAACAATATAAAATATAGCAGTACATAAAATAAAATACAGGGGCTGGAGAGATGGCTCAATGGTTAAGAGCACCGACCGCTCTTCCGAAGGTCCTGAGTTCAAATCCCAGCAACCACATGGTGGCTCATAACCATCCCGTAACAAGATCTGACACCCTCTTCTGGAGTATCTGAAGACAGCTACAGTGTACTTACATATAATAAATAAATCTTTAAAAAAAATAAAATAAAATACAGTATGTACTCTATTATTGTAGTTGTTGATATTGTTGGTAAATCGATTTCAATTTTATTACTTTCTGGCACATTCTGTTTTTTCTTTTACTGAAAAAAAATATGTTTCTCACATACTGTATCCTGATTATGATTTCCCCTCCATTTCTCCGAATTCCTTGTAATATAAAATGGAGTATGTCAGTAGTATCTTGAATGTTACACCAGAAATTGTATGCCTATACCTTTATATGAAACTTGGGATTTTAAAGAGAGACATTTTATTGCAGATTACGGTGACAAGGATAATGAAGTAGAGAAAAACACAGATTCTTGAACTTAAGAATATTTACAGACTTATTCATAACAAGGGGGAAAGTGTCTGTTACCTAACAAGGCTATGTTTTTAAAAGTAGGAGTCCCTAATGAAATACATGAAATAAGCTTTCTCCTCTAAGCTTACATATTTTTTCAGCATAAAATAACCAATGAGCATTGTTTTTCCCAGTTGTATCCCAGTCCCTGGAACCTGAGATCTCAAGAGAGGGCATACTGATCCCTTGGTCCCCATCTACAAACCACTGATGGGAAATAACAAAGTAGAGAGACATAGGTGGGTAATTACCAGCTGCCAAAAATAAATCATGAAGCAACTTCAGTGTAACTAAAACACAACACATGATGTTTGAATCATCAGTTGTGTATCACTGTAGTGTTTTTGGGTGATAGTGAACAGTCAGAGACCAAGTTTCAGCACGTTTCACCCAAGACCAGGAATAATTACAGAAATGGAAGAAATAGACTAAGCTGAGATTGCATGGGAAAAAACCTGAATGAATGGACATCTCCGAAGGAAAACAAGAAGTTCTCCATGCCTTATGTATGTCTTGCAATGACTAATATTTTTATTTATTACTTTGTTTCTCTTACAATTTCAAGACTTCAAATGAACTAAGATAAATTTTAGTTTATTTTTTTTATTTTCAATTTATTCTTACTTTCCTGTACAATAAAATAGGATCATATCCACCCCATTTTTTCCTTCCAACTCCTCCTAGAGCTCCCTCAACACATCCCACTCTATTATTGTAGTTGTTGCTGATGTTGGTTAATTGATTTCAATTTTATTATTTTCTGGCACATTCTGTTTTTTTCTTTTACTGAAAAAAAAGATACATTTCTCACATACTGTATCCTGATTATTATTTCCCCTCCCTCTATTTCTCCTAATTCCTTCCCACTTCCCCTCCCATCCAGACCCCCTTCTCTTCTCCAACTAGAAAGCAAACAGGCTTCTTAAGAGATAATAATAAAATATAAGATAAGATAAAACCAAAACTGATACATAGGATTAGACAAAACAAACAGAAGGAAAAAAGACCAAGAAAATGGCTCTTTATATATTTATATCATTTTATATAATTACATCATCCCTTTTTCACTTTGTTCCTTCCTAACTCTTCCATATACTGCTCACCCTCGCTCTCCTTCAAATCTGCAATGTATTTTTCATTAATTGTTACATAAACACATACATAAGTATATCCATAAACACGTAAGTACAACCCTCTCTCTCCTTGTAATATTATTTGTATGTACATGTTTTTAGGACTGACCATTTGGTATTATTAGATAACCAATTGGTGTTCTATTCCTGGGGAAGACCATTTCTCCCTCTCTCAGCATTCCTTAGTTGCCTCTTGTTCTTGTATAGGTTTGAGGTCTTGTGAGCTTTTCCACATCCATATTAGCATGTCTAGTGGTGATGGCAACTAATTTTTCACTGCCCTTTCAATACTAACCCCTGCTGGTAAGTTCACAAATATGAAGTCATTGACAGTATTCTATCAGAACTTCAGTTTACATAAACTCTGACCTATTGTAGCTCCCTCAAACAAGTGCTTTTGTTCACTGGATAGAAATCTCCCAAAGATGCCTATATTTACATATTTTATCACAGATTTGCCAGAGATGACAACTTGGGCAGCTCATTAGCCATTAGTTTTCAACACATATAGAGTAGAATTGTTTCTCACTTCATCACAGTTTACTACACAGTGCTAATTCTCAAAATGTTGGAAAGAGACAGGACAATCCATAATGATAGCAAGCTTACTTCATTATATTCCCATTGCCAAAGGTATATATTCTTACCTAAAACTGGTCATCTCATGTTTGGAACACAGCACATCACTGATACGTGAATCAAGGAGCCCAATACTAACATCATCAAGATCTGGCTTTTTATTCTCAAACAAATTTCTGTTATTGTATATATTTAAGATGTACAAGATATATTTAAATTAATGTGAGATAGGTGTATGACTCAGTTGATAGAGTACTTGTCTAACAGTCACAAAGTCCTAAGTTCAATCCTCATGCCACATGAATCGGACAGCACAGTGGATGCCTATAATTCCAACATTTAAGTGGCAGAAGCAGGGTGATCAGAAGCTCAAGATCATCCTCAACTACAGAAATGGCTACATGAGAACCTGTTATACATACATACATACATACATACATACATACTCATTCCCATAATTATAGTCTAATTTGGCAACTCATTCTTTTATTATTCACACTTAAACTTGAGAGATGTATCCATGTAGATATAGTAGCACCAGCTGCATATTTAATTCAAATGCTTGCATTGACTTACATAATTGTTTTGTATGGCTTTTCTTTTTTTTTTTGATCCTCTTCCTTTTTTATTAGATATTTTCTTTATTTACATTTCAAATGTTTTCCCATTCCTGTCTTCCCCTCTGAAAACCCTCTATCCCGTTCCCCCTCCCATTGCTCACCAACCCACCCACTCCTGCTTCTCTATCCTGGCATTCTCTTACATTGGGACATTGAGCCTTCACAGGACCAAGGGCCTCTCCTCCCATTGATGTCCAACAAGGCCACCCTCTGCTACATCTTTGACTGGAGCCATGGGTCCATCCATGTGTATTCTTTGGTTGGTGATTTAGCCCCTGGGAGCTCTGAGGGTACTGGTTAGTTCGTATTGTTGTTCCTCCTATGATGCTGCAAACCCCTTCAGCTCCTTGGATCCATTCTCTAGCTCCTCCATTGGGGACCTGGTGCTCTGTCCAATGGTTGGCTGTGAGCATCCACCTCTGTATTCGTCAGGCACTGTCAGAGCCTTTCAGCTCTGTATCAACTCCTGTCAGCAAGCACTTTTTGGCATCCTCAATAGTGTCTGGGTTTGGTAACTGTATATGGGATGGATTCCCAGGTGAGGCAGTCTCTGGGTAGCCTTTCCTTTAGTCTCTGCTTTGTAGGGCTTTTCTGATGTGAACCTTCTTATACATGAGTGTATACATGTATGAACATGTCTACATGTATGTATATTCATACACACATATTTGTCAGTATCTTAGTATTGTGGTAATCAATTTCTATGGATATATACCTGTACTGAAAATTCCAAATCACAGGAGAGGAGTGCTTTAATTTTACTAACATTTCTAAACTTGTCTCCAGATGAGATAATTCACCTCTCTAACAGAAATTTGTGAGACCATGTAGTTATATATTTTCAACTAACTGCACATATTAAATTGATAAACTTAAAATTATACTTTAATGAATTATTTGCATACAAGTATCTTTTCTTGTTTCTGTTGATCATTAGGGTTTCTTTGTAATAATAATCTGATTTATGTCATGTGTGAATTTTTCCTTGAGATTGACTGTCAGAAATCATTTCTATATCCTGGCTACTAATTCTTTAACATTTAAGTATGTCACAAACAAATTTCTAGTTAGTATCCTATCATTTGGTAACATTTACAAAGATTTTGCTTATGTTTTTGTGTCTCCTTTAAATTTTATCTGTATAGATAAGTCATATTTGTTCTGCTATATTTCACTATCAAAGCTTAATATTTCATCTGTAGCTACTTTTGTAAAATACAAAGCGGGAATCCAATATTATTTTTGTATATATAAAGACATTCACAGCGCCACATACATTGCATCATTTTTCATGGGCCTAAGTGCTCTGTTTTCATATGTCACTTTTCTTCTGACTAATGGGTTTGCTTAGCACTTCATTTTCCAAGTTCTACGGATACAATAGTCTCCCCTGTCACATGTACCAGACTGTCTTTATTATAACTGCTTTATGTGAACTCCTAAAGTCTGGTAGAACAAGTTCCTACCTTGTTTCCATTTAAAATTATCTTAGATATCCTTGACTCTTTTCTCTTCAATATAAAATTTAGCATAGAGTTGTTGAAGTATAATTTAAATTCTATCTAGCATTTGATAGGAATTATGTTGAATTAGTAAGGTAATGTGTGTTGTAATGTTTACAGTGTGATGTTCTTAACCACAACCCAGTTCTGAATGCTAGTCTTCTTTATTCCTTTAAAAATTTCTACCTTTTTCTCAATAAGTATTATGAACATTCTTTGCTACATTGATACTTATACAGTTTGTATTTGTTGTTATTATAGTATTTCGGATTTATGTTTCATTTTTGTTTTTTTACTTCAGAGGTAATGATCAAATCAAAGGCTTCAAGGATATTAGGTAAGTGTTCAACTATTTATTCACCCTCTCATCTCTAAACAAACATTCTGAATAAAAAATATATATATATCTTCATTTAGAGAAGAGCAAATCATTTTCTACACTTGTATATTCACAACTGAGGACACCAAGCTCCAGTGTAGAGTTTGAAACCCATCAGCACACATATGTCCCTGACCAAGCTCATTGGGACACAGAACAAAAAGACATGAATGTAGAAAGGAGACTTGTAGGGAGGAGATGAGGAAAGAGTGACGGGATGGGAGGGAGATGAGAGAAGCTGGGGAGTGAGAACAATCAGAATCCACTAAAAGTACTATAAAATTATGCAAATTTAGTTAGTAGAAGCATTTTCTGTTGTCAATACAAATAGAATTTGCCTTCGTATGTTAGATAATGTCTCACAGCATTGCTAACCACACTAGGAATTTATAGGTTAATTCTGACATACTCTGTAAAAACAAATTCATTTTTAAAAATAGTAATAGCTGTGGGTATCTCCATGTGCTTAAGGTTCCATTTGTTTCCCTTGCATGCCTTTCTGCCCTGGCTAAGACATAACATGAACATTGAATAGATTCAGGGATGGAAGCCATTGTCAGCATATTCCTTGTTATAAGCATGGCATTTAATGCTTTGCAAATAATATTTAGTACACCAAAATGGTAGAAAACACTACACAAACTTAACCCAATTCTCGCTGCAGTTACATTTTTCTAGTAGTCTATCATGAAGGTTTACTGATCTTTACCAACTAATTTTCGGTCTGTGCTGAAAAGATCAAATGGCTATCTTCCTCTTTTTACATTTTTAGCTTAATTTTATTTATTTAATATATTTTTTTAATTTTTTAAAGTTTTTTTATTTTCTAAGTTTTTTTATTTGCATTCCAAATGATTTCCACTTTCCCGTTTCCTCCCTCCCCGAAAGTCCCATAAGCCCCCTTCCCTCCCTATGTTCCCCATTCAACCCCCTCTCGCTTCTCTGTCCTGGGATTCCCCTACATCCAGTCTTTCCAGGACCAGGGGTCTCTCCTTCCATCTTCTTGGAAATTTACTGATAGGTGAATTGTGTCTTGGGTATTTTGAGATTCTGGGTTAATATCCCCTAATCAGTGACTGCATACCATGTGTGTTCTTTTGTGATTGGGTTACCTCACTAAGGATGATATTTTCCAGTTTTGACCATTTGCCTAAGAATTTCATGAATTCATTGTTTTTAATTGCAGAGTAGTATTCCATTGTGTAAATGGAATCCATTTACACAATGAATCCATTCCTCCATTGAGGGACATCTGGGTTCTTTCTTCTGGCTATTATAAATAAGGCTGCTATGAATATAGTGAAGCACGTGTTCTAATTGCATGCAGGGGAAGCCTCTGGGTATATGCCCAGGAGTGGTATAGAAGGATCCTGTGTGAGTGTCATGCCCAGTTTTCTGAGGAACCTCCAGACTGCTTTCCAGAGTGGTTGTACCAGCTTGCAATCCCACCAGCAGTGGAGGAGTGTTCCTCTTTCTCCACATGCTCCCCAACAACTGCTGTCTCCTGTGTTTTTGATCTTAGCCATTCTGACTGGTGTGAGGTGGAATCTCAGTGTTGTTTTGATTTGCATTTTCCTAATGACTAAGGATGATGAACATCTCTTTAGGTGCTTCTCAGCCATTAGATATTCTTCAGGTGAGAACTCTTTGTTTAGCTCTGTAACCCATTTTTTAATAGGGTTACTTGCCTCTCTGGAGTTTAACTTCTCGAGTTCTTTGTATATATTGAATATTAGCCCTCTGTCGGATGTAGGATTGGTAAAGATCATTTCCCAGTTAGTTGGTTGCAGATTTGTCTTTTTGACAGTGTCTTTTGCCTTACAGAAACTTTGTAATTTAATGAGGTCCCATTTGTCAATTCTTGATCTTAGAGCATAAGCTATTAGAGTTCTATTCAGGAAATTCTCCCCTGTGCCCATATGTTCAAGGTTCTTCCCTAGTTTCCTTTCTATTAGTTTCAGTGTGTCTGGTTGTATGTGGAGGTCCTGATTCACATGGAATTGAGCTTAGTGCAAGGAGATAAGGATGGGTCAATTTGCATTCTTCTGCATGTTGACCTCCAGCTGAGCCAGCACCATTTGTTGAAAAGGCTATCTTTTTTCCACTGGATGGTTTTAGTTCCTTTGTCAAAGATCAAGTGACCATAGGAATGTGGATTCATTTCTGGGTCTTCAATTCTGTTCCATTGATCTACATGCCTGTCACTGTACCAATACCATGCAGTTTTTAACACTATTGCTCTGTAGTACAGCTTGAGGTCGGGTTATTGATTCCCCCAGAAGTTCTTTTACTCTTGAGAATAGTTTTAGCTATCCTGGGTTTTCTGTTATTCCAGATGAATTTTTGAATGGCTCTTTCTAACTCTATGAAGAATTGGGTTGGGATTTTGATGGGGATTGCATTGAATCTGTATATTGCTTTTGGCAAGATGTTCATTTTTACGACATTAATCCTGCCAATCCATGAGCATGGCAGATTTTTCCATCTTCTGAGGTCTTCTTCAATTTCTTTCTTCAGAGACTTGAAGTTCTTGTCATACAGACAAGAACTTTCACTTGTTTGGTTAGTCACACCAAGATACTTTATATTGTTTGTGGCGATCGTGAAGGGTATCATTTCTCTTACTTCTTTCTCAGCCTGCTTATCCTTTGAGTATAGGTAGGCTATTGACTTGCTTGAGTTAATTTTATATCCGGCAACTTTGCTAAAGTTGTTTATCAGCTACAGGAGTTCTCTGGTGGAGTTCTTTGGGTCGCTTAAGTATACTATCATATCATCTGCAAATAGTGATAGTTTGACTTCTTCCTTTCCAATTTGTATCCCTTTGACCTCCTTTTTTCGTCTAATTGCTCGAGCTAGAACTTCAAGTACTATATTGAAAAGACATGGAGAGAGAGGGCAGCCTTGTCTAGACCCTGATTTTAGTGGGATTGCTTCAAGTTTCTCTCCATTTAGATTGATGCTGGCTACCGGTTTGGTGTAAATTGCTTTTACTATGTTTAGATATGGGCCTCGAATTCCTGATCTTTCCAAGACCTTTAACATGAAAGGATGCTGAATTTTGTCAAATGCTATCTCAGCATCTAATGAAATGACCATGTGGATTTTTTTCTTTGAGATTGTTTATGTAGTGGATTACATTGATGGACTTCCTTATATTGAACCATCCCTGCATCCCTGGGATGAAGCCTACTTGATCATGCTTTCATTTTTAAGGTTTATATTACTGTCATGTATTTGGGAGGGGAGTGTATGCCACATTTGTGTAGGTCCCTAAAAATGACAGAAGAAGATGTTCAATTCAGTGGGGCTGTGGTTAAGCAGTTGTGAGCCACCAAACTATTTTCCTCTAGGAAAGTGGCAAGCTGTTGAGCCATCTCCCCAATCCCCAAATTTTTTTTTTATTGCTCTCTACTCTAAAAGCAATTTTCTTGAAAATACAATTACTTCATCATTGAATATTCTGGACTTAGTTAAAAACTAAAGTCAATTCGCTGTGTTTGTTGGAATATTTTCTTGGTTTTTTTTTTTTCGATCAGTAAATAACCCTGTCCTTTTTTATTGAGAGGCAATTTTATTTACTACTGCATTGCTATTAGTTAGCATTACATCCATGTATTTCTGTTCCTTTAATATCGATCCCTTTTGGAGATGAAAATATACTAGAATGCCTGGGAGTGAAGTTTCTCTGGGTGTTAAGGAGCTGGCTGGGGAGTTCACACCCAAGGTAAACCAGCCAAGACCAGAAGGAACTCATGCCGCTGATCGAGTGGGGTTCCTGTGTCCCTGGGTCCTGCTGGTCACATTTTCTCCCATTGGTGTTCAGAAAAATGTTAAGTCCTCCTCAACTCTGCTCCTATAATCCTGGGCATATTAGAGTCCCTGGGAGCTGAGTTTCCTCTGAGTGTTGCAAGGCTGGCTGGGGAGTTTGCTTCCAAGGTAAACCAGTCCAGACTGCAAGCTTTACCTCCCTTATAAATAAAGCTTTCTTTATAACTATTGGAGATCATCAAAGAAAATATATTTGTAAATAATTCAGAGATCAACCCACCATGGGGAGCCCAGAACTGAGAGATATATTTAAATCACCTATCCTGAATCTATGACCCAGGAAACAATACAGAAGCAGGAAGAATATAAGAGAACACTAGATGGTTTTTGAATGTCATTCCTTGCCAGAGCAGTCATATTCCTGGATTAAAAATCCTTCTATACAGCTCACTTATTCAAAGCATAAAAGTAAATCCATGATGTAGAACTCCAGATCTCAGAGTATCCAGCTCTTTTTACCCATCATACATCCCTAATTATGCTACCCTTTGAAGAAGAACACCTATGGCCTAAGGGAAAATAAAATGTTATTTAGTTGTTAGTAATTAGTATTATTTGGGGGGCATATAAGGTACTACAGACATGATGGCTTAAACATCGTCAATATGTTGTTTCACAGTTACTGAAGGCATACACAGAAATTTGCAACCATGGTGTTGGTTAAATTAGTTCTTTCTGAGAGCCTCTGAGGCTATGCCTCAGACCTCTCTCCATGACTTACAGATGATTGCTTTCACATTCTGATCTGTTTTTATTACATACAGATTTATTTCCAACTTTCCTTTTTATAAGGACATCAGTGTTATTGAATTGGGGCACATCTCAATAACATTACTCAGTTGTATTATGAGATACCGGGAGTTGAAGATTAAGAACTTAGAATTGGAATTTTGGTGTGAAAACAACTCAACTCACTACAAATCTTGTAACTGGTTCCTCTAGGTACGTGAAGCCTCAGGTAGCCATGAATGGTCCAACACAAAATCTTAAAGTCACCATTCCCCATAATCCAGTACAATTGCCACGAATGTATTGCCATATACCTGTTCTCATACTGGCAATACTAAATACAATTAGAGGGCTTTCAGAAGTCCACAAAGATTGGAGAGAAAGGTGATGACATAGGTATAAAAGGAGCTTGAGGAAATGGGATATGAGATGGACTTGATCAAAGCATGTAATATATTTCTGTATGAAACTCAATATTTTTTAATAATGAGAATTTTTTGAAACTTGATTATGTGGTTTTTTTTCAGGCTTGAAATCTGTAGATGGCAATGTCATGTCACATCATCAAAAGACCAGAAAAGCTAAACCCAGATAAACTCTATTCTGTCATCCCTTTGTGGCAGATGAATTTGTAGACCACAGTTTGAACCTGAAGAGACATGTCAGTGTTATTGAAATTACATTTTTCCTAGACAGGCTGCTTCTATGAGTATTCTCTCAATAATGAGTCAGGACTGGAGAACTGCAAAGAACATAGTATTTCTAATAAATTTCAGGGAGTGACTTGCACATGACAAAGTTTTTAAGATGACACCAGGATGTTGTCATAGAAGCCTGTTTCAAGCTTAACCACAGCAACCAATGACACTGAATCTGATACATAAAATTTGCTAATAATACTCAAGCAAGCAACTAGTTTTGTCTGGCCCATTAATGGAGCCGTCAAGCTGCAGAGATCCTGGGAATGAATTGTTAATGAGAGTTGGCATCTACCATTAACCCTAGGTCAGACTGCAAAGTTTATGGTCTTATAAACATAACAATACTGCAGGTCACTTTATCCTGTACCACAAGATCCCATGACTCTATGAAGCCTAGGGACCATGTACCTTCTGGCCTTCCTGAGTCATTGAAGCCTTTTATGACTGCCCCTATTTAGCCTCCAGGGTGTGTATGGTTGATACATTCTAAGGATAAAACTAGGACCTCAAAAACTGGACTTGTGACCATTTTGTTCCTCTTGCATTCCCAAAATGAAGTGACTAGTGAGGCAGGTGGGCCCCAAGGAAACCCAAAGGCTACTTTAATATTGTCTTTAATGTCTCAACCAGACAGCAGTCCAGGGAACCACAAACCTGGAGACTACAGATTCTGGCTTTTCCCACATTTTGTTTTATATTGAACTGGTGATCTAGAGTAAACTTGTTTCCTATCAGAAAGCTAGCTTGTTGGAAGTGCCTCTTGACTGACAGAGCTGGCAGCCTGGACTACATTCCTTCAGACAAGAATTCCAATGGCCTTACTTCCCTGACATCACTATCCTCTATAATTCCAGACAATCTTCCAGTAAATTAGAATCAAGAAACTGGACTACGATCCCTTACTTGGTGTTCCTTTAACTCACAGTAGAATAATTATCCTTTTCTTCAATTTCTGTTTTCAGATACATAGTGCCCAAATGATGCAAAATATTTTACTTATGTTATCTGACCCTAACAGTATTTCTGAGAAACCCACTCCATATGGTTAGCTTCTTTTTGAAAAGAAGAAAATACTTAAGTGGGATCAAATGGTTTTCTCTAGCTCATTCTGGCAAGGAATCAAGATGAACATTCAGTTTGTTTAAATTTGTTTTCTTCCTACTCTAAATCATTGCATTTCTGAGTCTGAATATTATTGCTCAACTCTTGTGCCTATGATTACACTGTAAGAATCTCACTTGAAGCAACCTTTTTACCTTTCAATCGTTTATTTCTTGAATACAGATATTAAGGATGAGAGGTATATAACAGTTTGTGGTCTAGAAGACAATCCAAAACTGGATATGATAGAGAACTCTTTCTGTAGAACTCAGTCCTGCCTCATTGCCTGAACCAGCTTAGAACTTTAGTGCAGATGCCAAAACAACAGGACAAAAGAAGACCCTAAAAGATAGGGAATAAAAATGCTTTCATAAGGAAAGTAAAAAGAAGTCAGAGTCTGATTCTTGGAAGTACCATCATGAAGATATTTGGGAACATGGGGATATGTCTCAAGGGTTAAAATGCACCATTAAAAGACAGGACACTAAGCCTTCTTTTTATAATTGAATGCATGGTGATTTTCTCATTTAGAGAACATTTTCATACACCCTTCTAACTTGTGAAGTTCCCAGTCTGAGCCAAACAAAACTGCTGTGGAGGTCATGTTTTATAATGATTTAATCACAGCCACAGTGAAAGCCAGAGCCAGTGTGTCTGGTGTAGTTTAAGAGTCTGCACTGCATAACAGCCCTGAATCAGTATCTGGAATCCTTTCCAGGCAGTCCTATCTCTCAGTCTGATAAAGCTCCTTTGCTCTCTTTGTGAGATGTAATCTACAGTAACCTATCAAAAATAGGTCTTAAGAGAATTCTTTGAGAAATGCAACAAATATACTCTAAAACTCAGCAGAATTTATTCTGGAAACTTTTCTCTTTTAATCATTTTTTTTACAATCCAAAAGTTGCCTCCCTTCCTTGTCTTCCCTCCCTGAGGTCTTCAACCCCTCCTCCTACCTTTGAGAGGAAGCTCCCCCATCCACCGACACATACCTACTTCACCGACAACTACTTCACCCACACATACACACACACACAGAGAGAGAGAGAAAGAGAGAGAGAGAGAGAGAGAGAGAGCATCCCTCTTCCCTGGGGCTCAAGTTTCTACAAGATTGAACACATCCTCTCCCACAGAGACCAGACAAGGCAGTCCTCTGCTACAAATGTGCCTGGGGCCATGAACTAGCCTCTATAAGCTCGGTGGTTGGTGGCTTAGTCTCTGGGAGCTCTAAGTCTGGGTTAGTTGACACTATTGCTTTTCCTATGGGTTGCAATCTGCCTCAGCTCCTTCAGTCCTTCCCCTAAGTCTTCCATAGGGGTCCCTGGTCTCGATTCAATGGTTGGCTGTAAGTGCCTGCATTTGTCATAGTCAGCTGCCAGTAGAGCCTCCTTTCTTAAGATTTACTTATTCTACAAAAGCTGTTGCTCTTAGAATAACACAAGAGCGCTAGACAGATGACTATATAAAGTATAGATGAAAGTAATCTAAGTAGTAAGGTTCAGCCTTTAAATACCATCAAATATGTCATAGAAAAATATAAAACTGATACTCCACCATCTTTGATACGGCAACAAAGCAGTTGGGACCTCCAGGCGCAGGGATAACCGAGCATAACATCGCTTGGGGCTCAGTCAGCTTGTGTGCTCGCTGCACCCAAGAGCTGGGCAGTTCTTGGTCACTTACATGCCAGCACTGCTGTGGGACATCTGCCCTGCAGAGGGACTCGCACCAGGAGAGAGTGCATCCACACCAGGAGAGAGCGCTCCAGCCTCCCCTGAGCGACCTCTGCTTCTGGAAAGGACTACACAGAGCATTCAGGTACGCAGGGATTCCCCAATATAACATCGCTTGAGACAGAGCCTGCTAGGCTCCCATCTGTGCCCAAGAGCAGGGCAGCTCTGTGGTCCTCTGGGCGCCAGCTCTGCTGTGGGACATCTGCCCTGCAGAGTGATCTGCACCGAGAGGGTGCACAACACACTGCACCATCTTTGATCTGGCGACAGAGCAGTTGGGACCTCCAGGCACAGGGATAACCGAGCATAATATTGCTTGGGACACAGCCAGGTTCTGTGCTCCCTGCACCCAAGAGCTGGGCAGTTCTGTGGTCATCTATGTGCCAGCTCTGCTGTGGGACACCCGCCCTGCACAGGGACCCACACCAGGAGTGAGTGCACCCACACAAGGAGAGAGCACACCAGCCTCCCCTTAGCCACCTCTGCTCCTAGGATTGACTACTCTGAGTCTCCTGGTACACAGAGATTCCTAAAGTATAACATCACTTGGGGCAGGGCACATCAGAGCCACAAAGTCACTCAGGAGCAGGGCAGACCCTCAGCAATCGGTGCCAGGGAAAACCTGGTCATCTAAGGGGGCAGAAATAGCCTTGCAGGTTCACAGGAGGTCCAACCAACAGCCAGTGACAGCAGGACCAACTAACATCAGAGATAACCAGATGGCAAAAGGCAAACATAAGAACGTTACTAACAGAAATCAAGGCAATATGGCAACATACGAATCCAACTCTCCGACAACAGCAAGTCCTGGATACCCCATCACACCCAAAAGGCAAGATCTGGATTTAAAATCACTTCTCATGATGTTATTAGAGGATTTCAAGAAGGACACAAATAAATCAAATAAAGAATTACAGGAGAACATGAATCAACAGTTAGAAGCCCTTACAAAGGAAACACAAAAATCACTTAGAGAAATGCAGGAGAACATGGGTCAACAGATAGAGGCCCATAAGGAGGCAACACAAAAACTGCTTAAAGAAATGAATCAATGGGTAAATAGATGCCCTTTCAAAGGAATCACAAAAATCATATAAAGAATTACAGAAGAATATCAAGTACTATAGAGTAAAAGAAACTCTGGAGGAATCAGTATCCCGGACCTCAAGCTGTACTACAGAGCAATAGTGTTAAAAACTTCATGGTATTGGTACAGTGACAGGCATGTAGATCAATGGAACAGAATTGAGGACCCAGAAATGAATCCACACTCTTATGGTCACTTGATCTTTGACAAAGGAGCTAAAACCATCCAGTGGAAAAAAAGATAGCCTTTTCAACAAATGGTGCTGGCTCAACTGGAGGTCAACATGCAGAAGAATGCACATTGACCCATTCTTATCTCCTTTCACTAAGCTCAATTCCAAGTGGATCAAGGACCTCCACATAAAACCAGACACACTGAAACAAATAGAAAGGAAACTAGGGAAGAACCTTGAACATATAGGCACAGGGGAGAATTTCCTGAATAGAACTCCAATAGCTTATGCTCTAAGATCAAGAATTGACAAATGGGACCTCATTAAATTACAAAGTTTTGCAAGGCAAAAGACACTGTCAAAAAGACAAAGCGGCAACCAACTAACTGGGAAATGATCTTTACCAACCCTATATCCAACAGAGGGCTAATATCCAATATATACAAAGAACTCAAGAAGTTAAACTCCAGAGAGGCAAGTATCCCTATTGAAAAATGTGGTACAGAGCTAAACAAAGAGTTCTCACCTGAAGAATATCTAAAGGCTAAGAAGCACCTAAAGAGATGTTCATCATCCTTAGTCATTAGGGAAATGCAAATCAAAACAACCCTGAGATTCCATCTCACACCAGTCAGAATGGCTAAGATCAAAAACACAAGAGACAGCAGTTATTGGTGAGGATGTGGAGAAAGAGGAACACTCCTCCACTGCTGGTGGAATTGCAAGTTGGTACAACCACTCTGGAAAGCAGTCAGGTATTCCTCAGAAAACTGGGCATGACACTCCCGGAGGATCCGGCTATACCACTCCTGGGCATATACCCAGAGACTTTACCTGCATGCAATAAGGACACATGCTCCGCTATGTTCATAGCAGCCTTATTTATAATAGCCAGAAGCTGGAAAGAACCCAGATGTCCCTCAACGGAGGAATGGATTCAGAAGATGTGGTATATTTACACAATGGAATACTACTCTGCAATTAAAAACAATGAATTCATGAAATTCCTAGGCACATGGTCAGAACTTGAAAATATCATCCTTAGTGAGGTAACCCAATCACAAAAGAACCCACATGGTATGCAGTCACTGATAAGGGGATATTAACCCAGAATCTCGGAATACCCTAGACACAATTCGCATATCAATATATTTCCAAGAAGATGGAAGGAGAGACCCCTGGTCCTGGAAAGAATGGATGTAGGGGAATGCCAGGACAGAGAAGCAAGAGGGGGTTGAATGGGGAAAAGAGGGAGGGAAGGGGGCTTATGGGACTTTCGGGGAGGGAGGAAACAGGAAAGGGGAAATGATGTTGAATGTAAATAAAAAAAACGTAGAAAAACAAAATAAAAAAAAAGAATTATGGGTCAACAGATGGAGGCACATAGGGAGGCAACACAAAAATTACTTAAAGAAATGAATCAACAGGTAGATGCCCTTACAAAGGAAACATGAGAATTGCTTAAAGAAATGCAGGAGAATATGGATCAACAGATAGAAGCCATGAGGAGGAAACACAAAAATTGCTTAGAGAAATACAGGAGAACTTGGATCAACAGGCAGAAATCCTGAAAGAGGAAATGCAAAAATGTCTTAAAGAAATACAGGAAAATACAAACAAACAAGTGAAGGATCTGAGCAAATCCATCCAGGATCTAAAAAAGGAAGTAGAACCAACTAAGAAATCACAAAGGGAGACAACTTTGGAGATAGAAAACCTTGGGAAGAAATCGGGAGTCACAGATGCAAACATCAACAATAGAATACAAGAGATGGAAGAAAGAATCTCAGGTGCTGAAGATACCATAGAAAGCATCTACTCAACAGTCAAAGAAAATGCAAAATGCAAAAAACGTGTAACCCAAAACATCCAGGAAATCCAGGACACAATGAGAAGACCAAACCGTGGGATTATAGGTATAGATGAGAGTGAAGATTTACAACTTAAAGGGCCAGTAAATATCTTCAACAAAATTATGGAGGAAAACTTCAATAACCTAAAGAGAGAGATGCCGATGAACGTACAAGAAGCCTACAGAAATCCAAACAGACTGGTCCAGAACAGAAAGACTCCCATCACATAATAATCAAAACACCAAATGTACTAAACAAAGAAAGACTATTAAAAGCAGTAAGAGAAAAAGGTCAAGTAACATATAAAGGAAGACATATCCGAATCACATCAGTCTTCTCACCAGAGACTATGAAAGCCAGAAGATCCGGGACAGATCTCATGCAGAATCTAAGAGAACACAAATGCCAGCCTAGACTACTATACCCAGAGAAACTCTCAATCACCATACAGGGAGAAACCAAGATATTCCATGATAAAACCAAATTTACACAATATCTTTCCACATACCCAGCCTTGGAAAGGATAATAGGTGGAAATTACCAATACGAAGAGAGAAACTATAAGCTGGAAAAAAAGAGATAATAACCTTCTTGCATCAAACCCAAAAGTAGAGAACCACTCAAACATAAAGATAGCATCAAGAATAGTAGGTGGCAATAATCACTATTCCTTAATCTCTCTTAATATCAATGGTCTCAATTCCCCAATAAAAAGACATAGACTAGCAGACTGGATACGTAAACAGGACCCAGCATTTGCAGCATGCAGGAAATGCACCTCAGTGTCAAAGACAAACACTACCTCAGAGTAAAAGGTTGGAAATCAATCTTACAAGCAAATGGTCCCAGGAAACGAGCCGGAGTAGCCATCCTAATATCAGATAAAATTGACTTTCAACCTAAAGTCATCAAAAAAGACACAGAAGGACACTACATACTGTTCAAAGGAAAAATCCACCAAGAAGAAGTCTCAATTGAGAACATCTAGGCTCAAAATACAAGGGCACCCTCATTCATAAAAGAAACTTTACTAAAGCTCAAAGCACACATCGCACCTCACACAATAATAATGGGTGACTTCAACACCCCACTCTCTGAATTGGATCATTCAGAAAAGCAGAAATTAAACAGGGACAGAGTGAAAGTATTTGTGGCCTTGGACCAAATGGAACTAACAGATATATACAGAACATTTCATTCTAAAGCAAAAGAATATACCTTCTTTTCAGCACCTCATGGTGCCTTCTCCAAAATTGATCATATAATTGGTCAAAAATCAGACCTCAACAGATATAAGAAGATTGAACTTATCTCATGCCTCCTTTCAGATCAATATGGAATAAGGGTGGTCTTCATTAACAACAAAAATAACAGACAGTCCACATACACGTGTAAACTAAACAATGATCTACTCAATGATAACTTGACCAAGTAGGAAAGAAAGAAAGAAATCAAAGACTTTTTAAAATTTAATGAAAATAAAGGCACAACATACCCTAATTTATGGGACGCAATGAAAGCAGTGCTAAGAGGAAAATTCATAGCCCAGAGTGCCGCCAAAAAGAAACAGTGTAGAGCATACACTAGCAGCTTAATGGCACACCTGAAAGCCCTGGAACAAAAAGAAGCAAATACACCCAAGAGGAGTAGAAGGCAGGAAATCATCAAACTCAGGGTTGAAATCAATCAAGTAGAAACAAATAAAAGCACACAAAGATTCAACAAAACGAGGAGTTGATTCTTTGAGAAAATCAACAAGATAGATAAGCCCTTAGCCAGACTAGCCAGAGGGCACAGAGACAGTATCCAAATTAACAAAATCAGAAAGGAAAAGGGAAATATAACAACAGAAACTGAGGAAATTCAAAGAATCATCAGATCCTACTACAAAAGCCTGTATTCAACACAACTAGAAAATCTGGAGGAAATGGACAGTTTCCTAGACAGATACCAAATACCAAAATTAAATCAGGATCAAATAGACCATCTAAACCATCCTATAACCCCTGAAGAAATAGAAGTGGTCATTGGAAGTCTTCCAACCAAAAAAAGCACAGGTCCAGATGGTTTTAATGCAGAATTCTATCAGACCTTCAAAGAAGACTTAACACCAATACTCTTCAAACTATTCCACAAAATAGAAACGGAAGGAACACTACCCAACTCGTCCTATGAAGCCACAATTATGCTGATACCAAAATCACACAAAGATCCGACAAAGAAAGAGAATCACAGGCCAATTTCTCTTATGGATATCGATGCAAAAATACTCAATGAAATTCTTGAAAACCAAATCCAAGAACACATCAAAACAATCATTCACCACGATGAAGTAGGCTTCATCCCAGGGATGCAGGGATGGTTCAATATAAGGAAGTCCATCAAGTAATCCACTACATAAACAATCTCAAAGAAAAAAACCACATGGTCATTTCATTAGATGCTGAGAAAGCATTTGACAAAATTCAGCATCCTTTCATGTTAAAGGTCTTGGAAAGATCAGGAATTCGAGGCCCATATCTAAACATAGTAAAAGCAATTTACAGCAAACCGGTAGCCAACATCAATCTAAATGGAGAGAAACCTGAAGCAATCCCACTAAAATCAGGGACTAGACAAGGCTGCCCTCTCTCCATATGTTTTCAATATAGTACTTGAAGTTCTAGCTAAAGCAATTAGACAACAAAAGGAGTTCAGTCTTAGTCAGGGTTTCTATTCCTGCACAAACATCATGACCAAGAAGCAACTGGGGAGGAAAGGGTTTATTCACCTTACACTTCTGCATTGCTGTTCATCACAAAAAGAAGTCAGGACTGGAACTCAAGCATGTCAGGAAGCAGGAGCTGATGCAGAAGCCATAGGGGAATGTTTCTTACTGGCTTGCTTCCTCTGGCTTGCTCAGCCTGCTCTCTTATAGAACCCAAGAATATCAGCCCAGGGATGGTACCACCCACAAGGGGCCCTCCCCACTTCATCACTATTTGAAAAAATGACCCACAGTTGTATCTCATGAAGGTATTTCCTCAACTGAAACTCCTTTCTCTGTGATAACTCCAACCTGTGTCAAGTTGACACACAAAACCAGCCAGTACAAGGTCAAATGGATACAAATTGGAAAGGAAGAAGTCAAACTATCACTATTTGCAGATGATATGATAGTATAATTAAGCGACCCAAAGAACTCCACCAGAGAACTCCTACAGCTGATAAACAACTTCAGCAAAGTGATCATATATAAAATCAACTCAGGCAAGTCAGTAGCCTTCCTATACTCAAAGGATAAGCAGGCTGAGAAAGAAATAAAAGAAATAATACCCTTCACGATCGCCACAAACCATATAAAGTATCTTGGTGTGACTCTAACCAAACAAGTGAAAGATCTGTATGACAAGAACTTCAAGTCTCTGAGAAAGAAATTGAAGAAGACCTCAGAAGATGGAAAAATCTGCCATGCTCATGGATTGGCAGGATTAATATAGTAAAAATGGCCATCTTGCCAAAAGCAATATACAGATTCAATGCAATCCCCATCAAAATCCCAACTCAATTCTTCATAGAGTTAGAAAGACCAATTCAAAAACTCATCTGGAATAACAGAAAATCCAGGATAGTTAAATCTATTCTCAAGAGGAAAAGAACTTCTGGGGGAATCAGTATCCCAGACCTCAAGCCGTACTACAGAGCAATAGTGTTAAAAAACTGCATGGTATTGGTACAGTAACAGGCATGTAGATCAATGGAACAGAATTGAAGACCCAGAAATGGATCCACACTCCTATGGTCACTTGATCTTTGACAAAGGAGCTAAAACCATCCAGTGGAAAAAAGATAGACTTTTTAACAAATGGTGCTGGTTCAACTGGAGGTCAACATTCAGAAGAATGCAAATCGATCCATTCTTATCTCCTTGCACTAAGCTCAATTCCAAGTGGATCAAGGACCTCCACATAAAACCAGACACCCTGAAACTAATAGAAAATTAACTGTGGAAGAGCCTTGAGCACATCGGCACAAGGGAAAATTTCCTGAACAGAATACCAATAGCTTATGCTCTAAGATCAAGAATTGACAAGTGGGACCTCATAAAATTACAATGTTTCTGTAAGGTAAAGGACACCGTCAAAAGGACAAATGGCAACCAAAAAATTGGGAAAAGATCTTTACCAACCCTACATCCAACAGAGGGATAATATCCAAGATATACAAAGAACTCCAGAAGGTAGATGTCAGAGAGCCAAATAACCCTGTAAAACTGGTTTACAGCACTAAAAAAAAATTTTCACGGGGGGAATATCAAATGGTTGAGAAGCACCTAAAATAATGTTCAACATCCTTAGTCATCAGGGAAATGCAAATTAAAACAACCCTGAGATTTCACATCACACCAGTCAAAATGGCTGAGATCAAAAACCCAGGAGAAAGCAGGTACTGCAGAGGTTGTAGAGAAAAAGAAACACCCTTCCACTGCTGATGGGATTGCAAGCTGGTACAACCACTCTGGAAATCAGTTCGGCAGTTCCTCAGAAAACTGGGCATAATACTGCCGTAGGACCCTGTTATAACATTCCTGGACATATGCCCAGAGGCTTCCTGTCATGTAATAAGTACACATGCTCCACTATGTTCATAGCTGCCCTATTTATAACAGCCAGATGCTGGAAAGAACCCAGATATCCCTCATCAGAGGAATGGATAAAGAAAATGTGGTATATATACACAATGGAGTACTATTCAGCCATTAAAAACAATGAATTCACGAAATTCTTAGGCAAATGGTCAGAACTGGAAAATGTCATCCTTAGTGAGGTAACCCAATCACAAGAACACACATGGCATGCAATCACTGATAAGTGGATATTAGCCCAGAAGCCTGGAATATCCAAGACACATTTCACATATCAAATGATGCCCAAGAAGGAGAAAGAACAAAGTATGGATCCTTGGGTCCTTTGTAGAAATGGGAAAAAAACCTCCCAGAAGGACATACCAAGACAAAAAGTGGAGCAGAGTCTGAGGGAAAGACCATCCAGAGACTACCTCACCCAGAGATCCATCCTATATAAAGTTACAAAACCCAGATATTGCTGTGGATGCCCACAAGGGCTGACTGATAAGAGCCAGATGTAGATATCACCTGTGAGGCTCTCCTAGTGCAGGACAAATAAAGAGGGGGACACTCTCAGCCAGCCATTGAACTGAGTACAGGGTCCCCAAATGGGGGAAATAGAGAAAGGACCCAAGGAGCTGAAGGGGTTTGCAGCGCCACAGGAGGAACAACAATATGAGTCACCGAGTACTCCCAGAGCTCCCAGGGATAAAAACCATTAACCAAAGAGTACACATATAGTTAACCATGACTCCAGACACATAGGCAGCAGAGGATGGTCTTGTTAGACACCAAAGGGAGGAGAGGCCCTTGGTACTGGAAAGACTTGATGCCATAGTGTAGAGGAATACAAGTACAGGGAAGCGGGGGAGGGTTGATTGGGGAAGGGGAGATGGCTTATGGGATTTTCAGGGGAGGGGGGAACAAGGAAAGGGGACAACATTTGAAATGAAAATAAAGATTATATCTAATAAAAAATTAATTAAATTAATTAATAATGACAATATATTTGGGAGGTGGTAAACTGGTAATATGTAGACAATCTTCCTCATCAACACAAATTCTAGACTTCTGTCTCCTACATACTACATACTTCTTTTTACATCTGGCTGTTGTTAAGATGTTATACATCTACTATCACTCCCAATATGCTTCAGTGTAAAAGTATTTTTATCCAGCAAAGGGGCTACTCTGGCTGGAATACAGACAAACCTTTAGAACATAACTTTAATCCCAAGCAATGTAGGTAACGTTAGCTTATACAAGGAGGAAGCCATGTTTAAAAGTGATATCTGATCAAGGGGCTGACAAAGTGATGAATCAGAGAAAGCTTTGACAAAATGAGTAGGAGACCAACAAAGGAAAGGGCTACTATTTAAGAGCAGATTAGGAAGAGAGAGGAGAATTAGAAGTCTGTTGAATTGTGCTAAGTTGAGTTGAGTTGAGTTGAATCAGTCAATTTGAAGTCAGTTCAGTTAGTGCAGTGCAGTGAGTTGAGCTAGATGACACCAGAAAATGAGAAGGATCCAGAAGATTAGAAAAAATTGTCAGAGTTAGTTTAAGACCATACAGAGCAATTAAGTGTAAAGCTGTGAAAACCCATATTGAATCTGTCAGCTTGGGGAGGAATTTGAGCCAGAAGAGATGTGTTGAACCAATCAGCCAGAGTTCAGAAAGAACTAACAAGGGTGAGCTTATTCAGCTGCAAGTCTCAGAGGCTGAAACATTCTAGGCCTAGGTTAGCAAACAGGGTTGGGCTTACAGAAGATTTCATTATACAGAGGATAGAAGCTTCTAAGCCTAGAGAGAGTTAGAACAAAGAAAGAAATGCTCTGGGCTCAGGCGAAGCCCATATATTTGCACAGATTGAGTATGGCTCTCATCTCATCCCATTGCCAGAGGTGAATAAAAGTTACATTTACACTGCAGAACTTCAAGCAGCAGCAAATTTATGCTCATTTGGAGGATGTGTAATGCAATTTGAAACCCATGGTTGTTAATCCATGACAGCTTTGGCAGCAAATCATCATGTGTCATCCATAAGATTCACCAGCACTCTACACTCACGACTCCACAAATATGAATTCATGTAGTAGTTAGTTTGTATCTTGTGTGATTAATAAATTCTTCTGTTTATGGGCTTCAAATATTCCCAGTCCTTCTCTAAGTCTCACATCTTCAATCACTTTTTCTACAGTTCTCTCTCACTTCTCACCCTGCCTTGCTCTAATGCTGACATCACCATCATCTACTCAATGTTTTTATAGAATTTAACCTGCTGTTTCCTGATTTCACTGATATTTTTTATTGTCTTCTCCTACATATGCATCATGGCTACCATCCAAAATATGTTCTCTGCAGTCAGAAAGAAGAAAACATTCTCCACGTGTGCTTCCTAACTGACAGCAATCACCATTTTCTTGGAACATTTCCTTATGTTTATGTACAGCTTCTGAAAAAAAATATGAAAATGGTCCCCATGTATTATTGAATTTTTGCTGCCATGTTGAATGCTCTGATCGGTGACTTGAGAAACATGGAAGAATATTGTGAACGAAAGATGTCAGAGTAACCCTGGCATGTTGGTGTATGACTTTTATTCTTGCAAATTCAAGATCAGCCTGGTCTCAGAACAAACAGGACTCTTAACACAGACAAAACCTGCCTCAAACATAAACAAACAAACAATATGAAAGAGTAAAAGTTCTTCTTGATTGCACCCTGAAGTCAATCTAAAATATCAAATTATCCAGTACATTTGTTCTAAAACAATTTAATGATTCTACAATAAGGAAGACGTTTGTGCCTCCAACCAATTAATTTTACTTCATTCAAGTGGTAATGTCGTAAAATATGGGAAACATAGGAGGATCAAGTCCTGCTACAGCAAAAACAATGCTCACTAGGAAAACAACACTCTAATCTGTGCCTCTGACTTCACCACATCAAACATAGGAGGGACACACCCTACGTAAAGTGGTGGATACACAGTTGAGGAGACACATAATTATACAGCAAATACTGTGACATCCTCACTACTTAATGGTCAATGTCCTCCTTTGATGACTCCTTAATGATGGTATGATTCATCTGATTCATCATATCAACAGGAGACATGATCATTCCCACCAACACAAGCATACATATAAAGGCAAGGAAAATATCTTATACATCATCTAGACATTCTGAGCAATTGCTCAATAAGTATTTGTTAAATAGAGAAAAGGACAAATGAAAATAAAACAAAAAAATGTGGAAATCTAGATGAGCCATATCATATTAGTGGGAATCAAAACCTATAATCTGCACAGTCATTTCTGGTGCAGAGAAGTGAGTGACCCTAAAGAAGGACATGGTAAGAACTCAGTGGTCATAGAAATAGAATCTGACCAAAGACTCTTGAAAAGTTGTGTCATGTACCATGAATAAAAGAGTCTACAGCATACGTATCATGTGTTAGAAAAAAAACTAAAAATACTTCATGCATTCATTAGTAGTGAGCATTAGTAAACGTCCTTCAAAGAACCCACTACATGGGATCAAACATGAAAGCATTTTGTAACAGGAATTCCTATATGTTAGGAAATATAAGGGAAAATGCAAGTCTGACCCACCCCATTCCCCAACCAGAAAAAAAAGAAAGGGAGAGGAGGAAGACAATCAGACAGACCGACAGACAGACAGACAGACAAACTGAGACAAAGCCAGAGTCACAAAAAAGTAAACGAAAAAGATGGAAGAATTAAAGTTCTTTTATGAAAAAGAAAGAATTAACTGGCAAGAGAGAGAGAGAGAGAGAAAGAGAGAGAGAGAGAGAGACAGGGCGGGGAGAGAGAAAGAGACTGGATGGAAACATTTTATCTGATCATTATGTAGGAGAAAGACTTGGTAAAGATACAAAGAAACCCTAGAGTCAAAATAGTCTAACAAAGGAGACCTGTGTCTCTCAAGAATGGGACTCTGCCTCAGAACACCTTTCTTGTACAATCTTGGCAGAAAGCAGTTACACTTTTTTAATGGCTCTATAAATCTATTCACATGGGAGACACACACAAGGATGAATCAAGCCATTTGATTTGATTATTATGAAGCAGTAATATATATGTATGTGTGTAAATATGTATGTATGCATATATATATAAATATATATATATATATATATAATATTCCACAATACCTGCACACAAAACAAGAAATGAATGGAAATGGGAAATATCTGGAAAGTAGTGAGTCAGAAGTGGGAAAGACATAAGGAATAATGTGGTCAAATAAAATCACAATACATTGTATAAATTCATGCAACTTAAAAATAAATAATTTTTAAAATCGGTACACATGTTTAAAGCACTTTAGAAACTACCAGTCCGGGATAGCACTAGCCACAATGAACTGGATCCATGAATCACTAATTAAGAAAATGACTTAAAGACAGATGCTTTTCTTTTTAATTTTATTTAATCTTTTTTTCACACACCAGATTTTAACCCCCTCCCGGTCCGCCCTCCAACTGTTCCACATCCCATACCTCCCCCCTCCTGTCTCCACGAGGATGTCCCCCCCCACTCCCTACCCCACTAGACCTCCCCACTCCCTGGGCCTTCAGTTTCTTAAGGGTTAGGTGCATCTTCTATGACTGAAGTCAGACCCGGCAGTCCTCTGCTATATATGTGTTGGGAGCTTCATATGGTTCCCTCCTTTCCCAGCTTGTGTTAAGATGGCACAAAACTAGCCGACATCCCCATGCACAGACATAATGAACCTGAGATTGTACCATTGTTCCAGCTCTGCAAGCAAGACCTACCTACAGTTTACTTGAATTTTGACCTTGTACTTTGACAAGCATTCTCCCAGAACCTGAGTATCTGAACCTGTAATGAGAGAAGAAACCCAGGTGAATTCCAAATTGTTTACAAGGTCTTTATTTCCTTGCCTTGAAAACCATCTCACCTATAAATCTAAATATTTTGTAGTATGGTTCAGAAGCATCTAACAAATATGATACAGCACCTTCACTTTATCTCATTTTCTCTGTCTTCATCTTTCTCCTGGACAGTCTTATCTCTATTCCTGGAAAGAGATATCTCTTACCAAGACAGTATAAAATTTAAGTTTCTCAAATCACTTAATCCTGGTTCCTATTTTCTTGACAATTTCATCTTTAAACCATTTTTCTTCTTGAATTTTATCATAAGCAGTCCTGGGGGAGTAAGGTTCTTCATTATTCTGCTTAGAAATCTCTTCAGCAAAATTTCTGATCTCCTTGCATACAACTTCTATCTTCTTAGACCCTATATGTTTATCAAAAAATATGTACATTACTACACAAGTGTTCTCTATGAATACAGAAACTCTTTTTATAGATCTTCTTCTCTCTTCTGCCTGAGCCTTCACCCAAATGATTTTTACTGCTAGAAGCTCTGTTAATACCTATACTGGCCTGAGCCAAAGCATATTCCACAACTTTAGAGTATATACAATACCAGCTCCCTACTTCTTACATACTAATTTCTGCCTTGGTCCAGGCTGCTCTAAGGAATTATCACTGACTGGCTGGCCTTAAAGGAAAATGTAAACATATTTAAGAATAAAATTAACCAAAGAGATGAAAGTTCTCTACGATGAATATGTTACAGCACTAGAAAATAGACTTCATGCTGAACAGATTTAATATTATAAATTTATCAATTTGTTACCAAATGTGACCTAGATATTTAACAGTATCTCTATCAACATCCTATGATATTCTTCACAAAACTAGAAAAAAATCCTAAACTTCCTATGGAAGCACAAAATACCAAGTAACCAAGGCTATTCTAAGCAGAAGGAGCAATGCTGGAGGTGTCGCAGTATCACACTGATGTGGTTTGAATGAGTGTGCTTAGATTTTGGTCCTGAGCTGGTGGCATTGTTAGGAAATGATTTGAACAATTAGAGGAAGTCTTGGTGGAGGGCATACTTCGACTTTTTATAGCCTGACCTTACCTCCTGTTCTCTACCTGCTTCCCCACATGCAAATGAAATGCGAACAGTCTGATTCCTGTCTCGGAGGCTAGCCCCATGTTCATCTTGCCAAGCCTCCCTATCAAAATGGACTCTACTCCTCTGGAAGAGTCAAAAAAATTAAACCCTCCTTTCCTTAAGCATCTTTGTAAAGTATTTTATCAAAGCCACATATAATTACTAATATGCATTCTTTCTGATTCATTAAAATTTCAATGTTAGTAAATTTCTAAACAAAAAAATTCAAAGTCTCTAATTCCCAAATTTTTACCTAAAGATTCTGATATTTTAAAGTACAACTATAATAAAGATTGCCTCTCTGGGGGGAATAATTTTTAAACTACACAATTCTTTCAGAAAATGGAAAAATAATAAATCAAAAGTAAGTTTTTTCTTTAAATGAACAGCTGAAAGATCATCACTGTGACAATATAAAATACAGCACTATTTTCACATTATGTCAGTAGTATCTTTAATGTCACATTATGTCTATACATTTATATGAAAGTTGGGTTTTAAAGAGAACCATTTTATTACAGATTACAGTGACAAGGATAATGAAGTAGACATAACACAGATTCCAAATATTCTTGGAATATTTACAGACTTACTCATAACAAGGGGGAAAGTGCCTGTTACCTAACAAGGCCATGTTTTTAAAAGCAGAAGTCCCTAATGAAGTACATCTAATAAGCTTTATCCTTTAAGCTTACATATTTTTTCAGCATAAAATAACCAATGAGCATTGTTTTTCCCAGTTGTATCCCAGTCCCTGGAACCAGAGATCTCAAGAGAGGGCATACTGATCCCTTGGTCCCCATCTACAAACCACTGATGGGAAATAACAAAGTAGAGAGACATAGGTGGGTAATTACCAGCTGCCAAAAGTGAATCACAAAGCAACTTCAGTGTAACTAAAACACAACACATGACATTTCCAATGTCAGTTGTGTATCACTGTAGTGTTTTTGGGTGATAGTGAACAGTCAGAGACCAAGTTTCAGCACGTTTCACCCAAGACCAGGAATAATTACAGAAATGGAAGAAATAGACTAAGCTGAGATTGCGTGGGAAAAAACCTGAATGAATGGACATCTCCGAAGGAAAACAAGAAGTCCTCCATGCCTTATGTATGTGTTGCAATGACTAATATTTTTATTTATTACTTTGTTTCTCTTACAATTTCAAGACTTCAAATGAACTAAGATAAATTTTAGTTTATTTTTGTTAGTTTTCAATTTATTCTTATTTTCCTGTACAATAAAATAGGATCATATCCACCCCATTTTTTCCTTCCAACTCCTCCTAGAGCTCCCTCAACACATCCCACTCTATTATTGTAGTTCTTGTTGTTGTTGATTAATCGATTTCAATTTTATCATTTTCTGGCACATTCTGTTTTTTCTTTTACTAAAAAAAAAAGATACGTTTCTCACATACTGTATCCTGATTATGATTTCCCCTCCCTCTATTTCTCCCAATTCCTTCTCACTTCCTCTCCCATCCAGACCCACCCCTTCTCTTCTCCAACTAGAAAGCAAACAGGCTTCTTAAAGGATAATAATAAATATAAGATAAGATAAAACAAAAACTAATTCATAGGATTAGACAAAATAAAAAGGATAAAAGACCAAGAAAATGGCTCTTTATATATTTACATCATTTTATATATTTACATCATCTCTCTTTTCCCTTTGCTCCTTCCTAACTCTTCCATATACTGCCCACCCTCACTCTCCTTCAAATCTGCAATGTATGTTTCATTAATTTTTACAGAAACATATACATAAGTATATCGCGAAATACATAAGTACAACCCTCTCCCTCCATGTAATGTTATTTGTCTGTACATGTTTTCTGGACTGATCATTTGGTATTCAGATAACCAATTGGTGTTCTATTCCTGGGGAAGACCATTTCTCCCTCTCTCAGCATTCCTTAGTTGCCTCTTGTTCTTATATAGGGTTGAGGTCTTGTGAGCTTTTACACATCCAGATTAGCATTGTCTAGTGATGATGGCAACTAATTTTTCACTGCCTTTTAAATACTAGTAGCCCCTTGCTGCAAAGTTCACATAAATGAAGTCATTGTCAGAATTCTATCAGAACTTTAGTTTACATAGACTCTGACCTATTATAGTTCCTTCAGACAAGTGCTTTTGTTCACTGGATGGAAATCTCTCAAAGATGCCTATGTTTATATATTTTATCATAGATTTGCCAGAGAAAGCAACTTGGGCAGCTCAGTAGCCATTAGTTTTCAATACAAATAGAGTGGAATTGTTTCTCACTTCATCAAGGTTTACTACACTATGCCAATTCGCACAATGTTGGAAAGACATCGGACAAGCCATAATGATAGCAGGATAGCACACTTAGTTCACTATATTCTCATCACCAAAATTTTATATATATATATGTTTTTTGAGACAGTCTTTCTCTGTATAGCCCTGGCTGTCTGGCTCTCCTGGAACTCAATCTATATACCAGGCTGGGCTTGAACTCAGAAATCTGCCTGCCTCTGCCTCCCAATTGCTGGGATTAAAGATTTGTACCCCCACTGCCCAACTGGATATTCTTACCTAAAACTGGTCATCACATGTTTGGAACCCAACACATCACTGATATGTGAGTCAAGGAGCCCAATACTAACATCATCAAGATCTGGCTTTTTATTCTCAAACAAATTTCTGTTATTGTACATATTTAAGATGTACAATGATATGTTTAAATTAATGTGAAATAGGTTTATGACTCAGTTGATAGAGTACTTGTCTAACATTCAAAAAGTCCTGGGTTCAATCCTTATGACCACATGAACCAGAGAGCACAGTGCATGCCTATAATTACACACTTGAGAGAAGCAGGGTGATCAGAAGCTCAAGATCATCTTCAGCTACAGAAATAGCTACATGAGAACCCGTTATACATACATAAATGTATACATACATACATACATACACATTCCCATAATTACAATCTAATTTGGCAACTCACTTCTTTTTTTATTCACTCTTAAACGTGAGAGTAATATCGAAGTAGATGTAATACCAGCAGCATATTTTTTTTATTTCCTAAGTTTTTTTTAATTACATTCCAAATCATTTCCACTTTCCCGTTTCCTCCCTCCCCGAAAGTCCCATAAGCCCCCTTCCCTCCCTTTTTTCCCCATTCAACCCCCTCTCGCTTCTCTGTCCTGGCATTCCCCAACATCCAGTTTTTCCAGGACCAGGGGTCTCTCCTTCCATATTCTTGGAAATCTATTGATATGCGAATTGTGTCTAGGGTATTCCAAGATTCTGGGTTAATATCCCCTTATCAGTGACCGCATACCATGTGTGTTCTTTTGGGATTGGGTTACCTCACTAAGGATGATATTTTCAAGTTCTGACCATTTGCCTAGGAATTTCGTGAATTCATTGTTTTTAATTGCAGAGTAGTATTCCATTGTGTAACTATACCACAACTTCTGAATCCATTCCTCCGTTGAGGGACATCTGGGTTCTTTCCAGCTTCTGGCTATTATACATAAGGCTGCTATGAACATAGTGGAGCATGTGTCCTTGTTGCATGCAGGTAAAGCCTCTGGGTATATGCCCAGGAGTGGTATAGCCAGATCCTCCATGAGTGTCATGCCCAGTTTTCTGAGGAACCGCCAGACTGCTTTCCAGAGTGGTTGTACCAGCTTGCAATCCCACCATCAGTGGAGGAGTGTTCCTCTTTCTCCACATCCTCGCCAACAACTGCTGTCTCCTGTGTTTTTGATCTTAGCCATCCTGACTGGTGTGAGATGGAATCTCAGGGTTGTTTTGATTTGCATTTCCCTAATGACTAAGGATGATGAACATCTCTTTAGGTGCTTCTCAGCCATTAGATATTCTTCAGGTGAGAACTCTTTGTTTAGCTCTGTACCCCATTTTTAATAGGGTTACTTGGCTCTCTGGAGTCTAACTTCTTGAGTTCTTTGTATTTATTCGATATTAGCCCTCTGTCGGATCTAGGGTTGGTAAAGATCATTTCCCAGTTAGTTGGTTGCCGCTTTGTCTTTTTGACAGTGTCTTTTGCCTTGCAAAAACTTTGTAATTTAATGAGGTCCTACTTGTCAATTCTAGATCTTAGAGTATAAGCTATTGGAGTTCTATTCAGGAAATTCTCCCCTGTGCCCATATATACAAGGTTCTTCCGTAGTTTCCTGTATATTAGTTTCAGTGTGTCTGGTTTTATGTGGAGGTCCTTGATCCACTTGGAATTGAGCTTAGTGCAAGGAGATAAGAATGGATCAATTTGCATTCTTCTGCATGTTGACCTCCAGATGAACCAGCACCATTTGTTAAAAAGGCTATCTTTTTTCCCCTAGATGGTTTTAGCTCCTTTGTCAAAGATCAAGTGACCATAGGAGTGTGGATTCATTTCTGGGTCTTCAATTCTGTTCCATTGATCTACATGCCTGTCACTGTAACAATACCATGCGGTTTTTAACACTATTGCTCTGTAGTCCAGCTTGAGGTCTGGGATACTGATTCCCCCAGAGGTTCTTTTACTCTTGAGAATACTTTTAGCTATTCTGGGTTTTCTGTTATTCCAGATAAATTTTTGAATTGCTCTTTCTAACTCTATGAAGAATTGAGTTGGGATTTTGATGGGGATTGCATTGAATCTGTATACTGCTTTTGGCAAGATAGCCATTGTAACTATATTAATTCTGTCAATCCATGAGCATGGGAGATCTTTCCATCTTCTGAGGTCTTCTTCAATTTCTTTCTTCAGAGACTTGAAGTTCTTGTCATACAGATCTTTCACTTGTTTGGTTAGAGTCATGCCAAGATACTTTATGTGGTTTGTGGCTATCATGAAGGGTATCATTTCTCTTACTTCTTTCTCAGCCTGCTTATCCTTTGAGTATAGGAAGGCTACTGAATTGCTTGAGTTGATTTTATATCTGGCCACTTTGCTGAAGTCGTTTATCAGCTGTAGGAGTTCTCTGGTGGAGTTCTTTGGGTCGCTTAAGTATACTATCATATCATCTGCAAATAGTGAGTTTGACTTCTTCCTTTCCAATTTGTATCCCTTTGACCTCTTTTTGTTGTCTAATTGCTCTAGCTAGAACTTCAAGTACTATATTGAAAAGATATGGAGAGAGAGGGCAGCCTTGTCTAGTCCCTGATTTTAGTGGGATTGCTTCAAGTTTTTCTCCATTTAGATTGATGCTGGCTACCGGTTTGCTGTAAATTGCTTTTACTATGTTTAGATATGGGCCTTGAATTCCTGATCTTTCCAAGACCTTTAGCATGAAAGGATGCTGAATTTTGTCAAATGCTTTCTCAGCATCTAATGAAATGACCATGTGGTTTTTTTCTTTGAGATTGTTTATATAGTGGATTACATTGATGAATTTCCTTATATTGAACCATCCCTGCATCCCTGGGATGAAGCCTACTTGATCGTGGTGAATGATCGTTTTGATGTGTTCTTGGATTCGGTTGGCAAGAATTTTATTGAGTATTTTTGCATCGATATTCATAAGAGAGATTGGCCTGAGATTCTCTTTCTTTGTCGGATCTTTGTGTGCTTTTGGTATTAGTGTAATTGTGGCTTCATAGAACGAGTTGGGTACTGATCCTTCTGTTTCTATTTTGTGGAACAGTTTGAAGAGTATTGCTGTTAGGTCTTCTTTGAAGGTCTGATAGAATTCTGAACTAAAACCATCTGGACCTGTACTTTTTTTGGTTGGAAGACTTCCAATGACGACTTCTATTTCTTCAGGGGTTATAGGACGGTTTAGATGGTCTATTTGAACCTGATTTAATTTTGGTATTTGGTATCTGTCAAGGAAATTGTCCATTTCCTCCAGATTTTCTAGTTGTGTTGAATACAGGCTTTTGTAGTAGGATCTGATGATTTTTTGAATTTCCTCAGTTTCTGTTGTTATCTCTCCCTTTTCATTTCTGATTTTGTTAATTTGGTTACTGTCTCTCTGCCCTCTGTCTAGTCTGGCTAAGGGCTTATCTATCTTGATGATTTTCTCAAAGAACCAACTACTCGTTTTGTTGATTCTTTGTATGGTTTTATTTGTTTCTACTTGATTGATTTCAGCCCTGAGTTTGATGATTTCCTGCCTTCTACTCCACTTGGGTGTATTTGCTTCTTTTTGTTCCAGGGATTTCAGGTGTGCCATTAAGCTGCTAGTGTATGCTGTCTCCCGTTTCTTTTTTTTTTATTTTTTTTTTATTTTTTTAATTTACATTCCAAATCACTTCCCCTTTCCTGTTTCCTCCCTCCACGAAAGTCCCATAAGCCCCCTTCCCTCCCTCTTTTCTCCATTCAACCCCCTCTCATTACTCTGTCCTGGCGTTCCCCTACATCCAGTCTTTCCAGGACCAGGGGTCTCTCCTTCCATCTTCTTAGAAATCTATTGATATGCGGATTGTGTCTAGGGTATTCCGAGATTCTGAGTCAATATCCCCTTATCAGTGACTGCATACCATGTGTGTCCTTTTGTGATTGGGTTACCTCACTAAGGATGATATTTTCAAGATCTGACCATTTGCCTAGGAATTTCATGAATTCATTGTTTTTAATTGCAGAGTAGTATTCCATTGTGTAGATATACCACATCTTCTGAATCCATTCCTCCGTTGAGGGACATCTGGGTTCTTTCCAGCTTCTGGCTATTATAAATAAGGCTGCTATGAACATAGTGGAGCATGTGTCCTTATTGCATGCAGGTAAAGCCTCTGGGTATATGCCCAGGAGTGGTATAGCAGGATCCTCCGGGAGTGTCATGCCCAGTTTTCTGAGGAACCGCCAGACTGCTTTCCAGAGTGGTTGTACCAGCCTGCAATTCCACCAGCAGTGGAGGAGTGTTGCTCTTTCTCCACATCCTCGCCAAGAACTGCTGTCTCCTGTGTTTTTGATCTTAGCCATCCTGACTGGTGTGAGATGGAATCTCAGGGTTGTTTTGATTTGCATTTCCCTAATGACTAAGGATGATGAACATCTCTTTAGGTGCTTCTCAGCCATTAGATATTCTTCAGGTGAGAACTCTTTGTGTAGCTCTGTACCCCATTTTTAATAGGGTTACTTGCCTCTCTGGAGTTTAACTTCTTGAGTTCTTTGTATATATTGGATATTAGCCCTCTGTCGGATGTAAGGTTGGTAAAGATCATTTCCCAGTTAGTTGGTTGCCACTTTGTCTTTTTGACAGTGTCTTTTGCCTTGCAAAAACTTTGTAATTTAATGAGGTCCCATTTGTCTATTCTTGATCTTAGAGCATAAGCTATTGAAGTTATGTTCAGGAAATTCTCCCCTGTGCCCATATGTTCAAGGTTCTTCCCTAGTTTCCCCTCTATTAGTTTCAGTGTGTCTGGTTTTATGTGGAGATCTTTGATCCACTTAGAATTGAGCTTAGTGCAAGGAGATAAGAATGGGTCAATTTGCATTCTTCTGCATGTTGACCTCCAGCTGAGCCAGCACCATTTGTTGAAAAGGCTATCTTTTTTCCACTGGATGGTTTTAGCTCCTTTGTCAAAGATCAAGTGACCATAGGAGTGTGGATTCATTTCTGGGTCTTCAATTCTGTTCCATTGATCTACATGTCTATTACTGTACCAATACCATGCGGTTTTTAACACTATTGCTCTGTAGTACAGCTTGAGGTCCGGGATACTGATTCCCCCAGAGGTTCTTTTACTCTTGAGAATACTTTTAGCTATTCTGGGTTTTCTGTTATTCCAGATGAATTTTTGAATTGCTCTTTCTAACTCTTTGAAGAATTGAGTTGGGATTTTGATGGGGATTGCATTGAATCTGTGTATTACTTTTGGTAAGATGCTCATTTTTACTATATTAATCCTGCCAATCCATGAGCATGGCAGATTTTTCCATCTTCTGAGGTCTTCTTCAATTTCTTTCTTCAGAGACTTGAAGTTCTTGTCATACAGATCTTTCACTTGTTTGGTTAGAGTCACGCCAAGATACTTAATATGGTTTGTGGCTATCGTGAAGGGTATTATTTCTCTTACTTCTTTCTCAGCCTGCTTATCCTTTGAGTATAGGAAGGCTTCTGACTTGCTTGAGTTGATTTTATATCCGGCCACTTTGCTGAAGTCGTTTTTCAGCTGTAGGAGTTCTCTGGTGGAGTTCTTTGGGTCGCTTATGTATACTATCATATCGTCTGCAAATAGTGATAGTTTGACTTCTTCCTTTCCAATTTGTATCCCTTTGACCTCTTTTTGTTGTCTAATTGCTCTAGCTAGAACTTCAAGTACTATATTGAAAAGATATGGAGAGAGAGGGCAGCCTTGTCTAGTCCCTGATTTTAGTGGGATTGCTTCAAGTTTCTCTCCATTTAGATTGATGCTGACTACCGGTTTGCTGTAAATTGCTTTTACTATGTTTAGATATGGGCCTTGAATTCCTGATCTTTCCAAGACCTTTAGCATGAAAGGATGCTGAATTTTGTCAAATGTTTTCTCAACATCTAATGAGATGATCATGTGGTTTTTTTCTTTGAGATTGTTTATGTAGTGGATTACATTGATGGATTTCCTTATATTGAACCATCCCTGCATCCCTGGGATGAAGCCTACTTGATCGTGGTGAATGATCGTTTTGATGTGTTCTTGGATTCGGTTGGCAAGAATTTTATTGAGTATTTTTGCATCGATATTCATAAGAGAGATTGGCCTGAGATTCTCTTTCTTTGTCGGATCTTTGTGTGCTTTTGGTATTAGTGTAATTGTGGCTTCATAGAACGAGTTGGGTACTGTTCCTTCTGTTTCTATTTTGTGGAACAGTTTGAAGAGTATTGGTGTTAGGTCTTCTTTGAAGGTCTGATAGAATTCTGCACTAAAACTATCTGGACCTGTGCTTTTTTTGATTGGAAGTCTTCCAATGACAACTTCTATTTCTTCAGGGGTTATAGGACAGTTTAGATGGTCTATTTGATCCTGATTTAATTTTGGTACTTGGTATCTGTCAAGGAAATTGTCCATTTCCTCAAGATTTTCTAGTTGTGTTGAATACAGGTTTTTATAGTAGGATCTGATGATTTTTTGAATTTCCTCAGTTTCTGTTGTTATCTCTCCCTTTTCGTTTCTGATTTTGTTAATTTGGTTACTGTCTCTCTGCCCTCTGTCTAGTCTGGCTAAGGGCTTATCTATCTTGTTGATTTTCTCAAAGAACCAACTCCTCGTTTAGTTGATTCTTTGTATGGTTTTATTTGTTTCTACTTAATTGATTTCAGCCCTGAGTTTGATGATTTCCTGCCTTCTACTCCTCTTTGGTGTATTTGCTTCTCTTTGTTCCAGGGCTTTCAGATGTGCCATTAAGCTGTTAGTGTATGCTGTCTCCCGTTTCTTTTTGGCGGCACTCAGGGCTATGAATTTTCCTCTTAGCCCCGCTTTCATTGTGTCCCATAAATTAGGGTATGTTGTGCCTTCATATTCTTTAAATTTTAAAAAGTCTTTGATTTCTTTCTTTATTTCCTCCTTGACCAAGTTATCATTGAGTAGAGTATTGTTCAGCCTCCATGTGTATGTGGGTTTTCTTTTGTTTTTGTTGCCATTGAAGACCACCCTTATTCCATAGTGATCTGATAGGAGGCATGGAATTAGTTCGATCTTCTTATATCTGTTGAGGTCTGACTTATATGGTGGATTTTGGAGAAGGTACGATGAGGTGCTGAGAAGAAGGTGTATTCTTTTGCTCTAGGATGAAATGTTCTATATATATATCTGTTAGTTCCATTTGGTCCAAGGCTTCAATTAGTTTCACTGTGTCCCTGTTTAGTTTCTGCTTTCCTGAACGATCCATTTCAGAGAGCGGGGTGTTGAAGTCACCCACTATTATTGTGTGAGGTGCAATGTGTGCTTTGAGCTTTGGTAAAGTTTCTTTTACGAATGAGAGTGTTCTTGCATTTGGAGCATAGACATTCAGAATTGAGGGTTCTTCTTGGTGGATTTTTCTTTTGATCAGTATATAGTGTCCTTCTGTGTCTTTTTTGATAGCTTTAGGTTGAAAGTCAATTTTATCTATTAGGATGGCTACTCCGGCTCGTTTCCTGGGACCATTTGCTTGTAAAATTATTTTCCAGCCTTTTACTCTGAGGTAGTGTTTGTCTTTGACACTGAGGGGCTTTCCTGCACGCAGCAAAATGCTGGGTCCTATTTACATATCCAGTCTGTTAGTCTAAGTCTTTTTATTGGGGAATTGAGACCATTGATATTAAGAGAGATTAAGGAATAGTGATTATTGCCACCTGCTATTCTTGACGCTATCTTTATGTTTGAGTGGTTATCTACTTTTGGGTTTGATGCAAGAGGGTTACTATCTCGTTTTTTCCAGGGTGTTGTTTCTCTCCTTGTATTGGCAGTTTCTACCTATTATCCTTTGCAGGGCTGGGTTTGTGGAAAGATATTGTGAAAATTTGGTTTTATCATGGAATATCTTGGTCTCTCCATCTATGGTGATTGAGAGTTGTGCTGGGTATAGTAGTCTAGGCTGGCATTTGTATTCTTTTCGTGTCTGCATGAGATCTGCCCAGGATCTTCTGACTTTCATAGTCTCTGGTGAGAAGTCTGATGTGATTCAGATAGGTCTTCCTTTGTATGTTACTTGGCCCTTTTCTCTTACTGCTTTTAATATTCTTTCTTTGTTTAGTACATTTGGTGTTTTGATTATTATGTGACAGGAGGTATTTCTGTTCTGGTCCAGTCTGTTTGGAGTTCTGTAGGCTTCTTGTAAGTTCATCGGCATCTCTCTCTTTAGGTTAGGGAAGTTTTCCTCCATAATTTTGTTGAAGATATTTACTGGCCCTGTAAGTTGCAAATCTTCATTCTCATCTATACCTATAATCCTTAGGTTTGGTCTTCTCATTGTGTCCTGGATTTCCTGGATGCTTTGGGATACACATTTTTTGCATTTTGCATTTTCTTTGTTGAGTCCATGCTTTCTATGGTATGTTCAGCCTCTGAGATTCTTTCTTCCATCTCTTGTATTCTATTGTTCATGTTTGCATCTATGACTCCTGATTTCTTCCCAAGATTTTCTATCTCCAAAGTTGTCTCCTTTTGTGATTTCTTAGTTGTTTCTACTTCCTTTTTTAGATCCTGGATGGTTTTGCTGAGATCCTTCACTTGTTTGTTTGTATTTTCCTGTATTTCTTTAAGATATTTTTGCGTTTCCTCTTTCAGGATTTCTGCCTGTTGACCCAAGTTCTCCTCTATTTCTCAAAGCGATTTTTGTGTTTTCTCCTCATGAGCTTCCATCTGTTGATCCATATTCTCCTGCATTTCTTTAAGCAATTCTTGTGTTTCTTTTGTAAGGGCATCTATCTGTTGATTCATTTCTTTAAGCAATCTTTTTGTTGCCTCCCTATGGGCATCCATCTGTTGACCCATATTCTTCTGCATTTCTTTATGCGATTTTTGTGATTCCTTTGAAAGTGCATCTACCCGTTGATTCATTTCTTTAAGCGATTTTTGTGTTGCCTCCTTGTGGGCCTCCATCTGTTGACCCATGTTCTCCTGAATTTCTCTAAGCAATTTTTGTGTTTCCTTTGTAAGGGCTTCTACCCGTTGATTCATGCTCTCCTGTAATTCTTTATGAGATTTATTTGCGAACTTCTTGAAATCCTCTAATAGCATCATGAGAAGTGATTTTAAATCCAGATCTTGTCTTTCGGGTGTGATGGGGTATCCAGGACTTGCTGCTGTTGGAGAGTTGGGTTTGGATGGTGCCATATTGCCTTGATTTCTGTTATTAATGTTCCTATGTTTGCCTTTTGCCATCTGGTTACCTCTGGTGTTAGTTGGTCCTGCTGTCACTGGCTTTTGTTTGGACCTCCTGTGAGCCTGCAAGGCTATTTCTGACCCCCCTGAATTACTGGGATTCCCCTGGCACCTATTTCTGTGGCCTGCCCTGCTCCTGAGTGACTTCGGAGCCCTGATGTGCCTTGCCCCAAGTGATGTTATATTGGGGAATCCCTGCACATCCAAAGGCTCAGCGTAGTGGATTCCTGGAGCAGAAGTCGCCAAAGGGAGGCTGGTAGGCTCCCGCCCTGTGCAGGGGTGTGTGATCTCTCCCAGAGCAGGCGGGGGGGGTCCCTCTGCAGGGCAGAAGTCCCACAGCAGAGCTGGCATGTTGGTTACTGCAGACCTGCCCAGCTCTTGGGAGCAGGGAACACACAAGCTGCCTGAAACCCAAGCGATATTATGCCTGACTGTCCCTGTGCCTGGAGATACCAATTGCCCTGATGCAGGAGCAAAGATGGGGGAGTGCACTCTGCACTCTCTCAGTGCAGATCACTGTGCAGGGGAGATGGCCCACAGCAGAGCTAGTGCCCAGACGACCGCAGCGCTGTCCCGCTCTTGGACGCAGATGGAAGCCCAACAGGCTGTGTCCCAAGTGATGTTATATTGGGGTGAACCTGGGTACCTGTCTCCTCAGTGCAGTCGATCCCCGGAACAGAGGTCGCCAAAAGGACCCAGCTGCATATTTAATTCAAATGATTACATTGACTTACAAAATTGTTTTGTATGATGTTTCTTTTCTTTTTTCTTTTTTTTTCTAACTTCTTTTTTTATTAGACATTTTCTTTATTTACATTTCAAATGTTATCCCTTTTCCTGGTTTCCCCTCTGAAAATCCTCTACTCTATCCCCCCTACCCCTACTCACCAACCCACTCACTCCTGCTTCCCTGTCCTGGCATACCCCTACACTGGGGGAACGAGCCTTCAAAGGGCCAAGAGCCTCTTCTCGCTTTGATGTCCAACAAGACCATCCTCAGCTACATATGTGACTAGAGCCATGGGTCCCTCCATGTGTACTCTTTGGTTGGTGGTTATGTCCCTGGGAGCTCTGGGGGTACTGGATGGTTCATATTGTTGTTCCTCCTATGGGGCTGCAAACCCCTTCAGCTCCTTCTGTCCTTTCTCTAGCTCCTCCATTGGGGACCTTGTGCTCGGTCCAATGGTTGGTTGCGAGCATCCACCTCTGTATTTGTCAGACACTGGCAGAGCCTCTCAGGAGACAGCTATACCAGGCTCCTGTCAGCAAGCACTTGTTGTCATCCACAATATTGTCTGAGTTTGGTAACTGTATATGAGATGGATCTCCATGTGGGGCTGTCTTGTATGGCTTTACTGATGTGAATCTTCTTATATATGAGTGTATATATGTATGAACATGTCTACATGTGTGTATACTCATACATACATATTTGTCAGTATCTCAATATTGTGGTAATCAATTTCTATGGATATGTACCTGTACTGAAAATTCCAAATCACAGGAGAGGAATGCTTTGATTTTACTAGCATTTCTAAACTTGTCTCCAGATGAGATAATTCACTTCTCTAGCAGAAATATGTGAGACCATGTAGTTATATATTTTTAACTAACTGCACATTTTAAATTGATAAACATAAAATTATACTTTAATGAATTATTTATGTACAAGTATCTTTTCGTGTTTCTATTGACCATTTAGGGTTTCTTTATAGTAATTATCTGCTTTATGTCATTTGTGAATTTTTCCTTTAGATTCACTTTCAGAAATCATTTCTATATCCTGGCTACTAATCCTTTGACATTTAAATATGTCGCAAACAAATTTCCAGTTAGTGTCCTGTCCTTTGGTAATGTTTAAAATGTTTTTGCTTGTGTTTTGTGTCTCCTTTAAATTTTATCTGTATACATAAGTCATATTTGTTCTGCTATATTTTGCTATCAAAGCTTTAAAATCTAAGTATTTCATCTGTAGCTGCTTTTGTTTTCATATGTCACCTTTCTGCAAACTAATAGGTCTGCTTAGCATTTAGTTTTCCAAGTTCTACTGATATAATAGTCTCCCCTGTCACCTGTACCAGACTGTCTTTATTATAACTGCATTATGTGAACTCCTAAAGTCTGGTAGAACAAGTCCTACCTTGTTTCCATTTAAAATTATCTTAGATATCCTTGACTCTTTTCTCTTCCATATAAAATTTAGAATAGGCTTGTTGAAGTGTACTTTAAATTCTATCTAGCATTTGATAGGAATTACATTGAATTAGTAAATTAATGTGAGTTGTAATGTTTACAGTGTGACATTCTTAACCACAACCCAGTTCTAAATTCTGGTCTTCTTTATTCCCTTAAAAAATTCGATTTTTTTTCTCAATAAGTATTATGAACATTCTTTGCTAGATTGGTACTTATTCAGTTTGTATTTGTTGTTATTGTAGTATTTTCATTTTGTGTTTCCTTTTTGTTTGTTTTTTTACTTCAGAGGTAAGGATCAAACCAAAGGTTTCAAGGATATTAGGTAAGTGTTCAACTACTAATCAATGCTCTCACCTCTAAACAAGCATTCTAAATATTAATAATATGTCTTGATTTAGAGAAAAAGCAGGTCATCTCCACTTGTATATCCACATGTGAGGCCACCAGGCTCCAGTGTAGAGTTCAAATGCCATCTGCACACATGTAGCCCTGACTAAGCTCAGTGGGCACAGAATAAAAAGACATGAATATAGAAAGGGCACTTGTAAGGAGGAGCTGAGATCGGAGATGAGAGAAGCTGGGGAGTGATAACAATCAAAATCCACTAGATGTACTATAAAATTGTGCAAATTTAGTTAGTAAAAGCATTGTCTGTTGTCCATACAAATGGAAATTGCCTTCATATGCTAGACAAATGTCTAATAGCATCGCTTACCACACTAGGAATTTATACATTAATTCTGAGATGCTCCATGAAAACAAATACATCATTAAAAATAGTAACAACTGTGGGTCTCTCCAGATGCTTAAGGTTCCCTTTGTTTTCCTTGCATGCCCTTCTACCCTGACTAAGACTTAAGGGAAATGTTGAATAGATTCAGGGATAGAAGCCATTTTCAGCATATTCTTTCAATTATAAGCACATTTCATAACTTGCAAATAATAATATTTAGTACACCAATATGGAAGAAAAGACTACACCAAGTTAACCCAATTCCCCCTCTGATTCCATTTTTCTAGTAGTCTATCATGAAGGTTTACTGATTTTTACCAATTAATTTTTGGTATGTGCTGAGGAGATCAAACGGCTGTCTTCCTTTTAATATGTTACCATGGAAGTTTTTTTATGCATTCTATGCACTTATTCCTAGAAGAGTGGAATGAGATGTTTTACTGGGGAATCTGAAAACAGCCCAGCTTGCTCTACTTTATCCAAAGCTTCCTGGGAGCTCTGGTCCTTCTGCATCTCTAAGTCTCTGCAACCCAGACGTGCTGTTCTGCAATTGCAAAAGTCATTACTAGCCACTGCTGACAAGAATATATGGTAAGCCTGTCTGTTTTCTGTGTTTGTTGCCAACGACTAAATTACCAAATGAGTTTAAAGATGTTTTTCCAGATATCTAAAGATTATATTACATTACACTTTCCATTAAATGCAGTTTATTTCTTTCTCTGGTTAAAAAATACTGAGAAAGAAGGGAAAAAGTTGTTTCCTGATACATCCTCTGTTTCCTCTGACATATTGCTTTATACATAGCTATATTTGTGAGTAATTGTGTACTTTAAAGATATTTGCATCTATACTATATCAATCAGTTGTGATCCCATTTTCTCTCATTTTTATCAGAGTTAAATTCATCTCATGAAAGGAGTTGAAGGTTTTCTTTTAAGAGTTTTAAGGATATGTATATATGTATTTATGTATGCATGTATGTATATTACCAAAGTGCTGGATACTAACTGGAATTTTGTTTGTGACATACATAAGTGTCAAAGGATTAGTATCCAAGATATAGAAATGATTTCTGAAAATTAATCTCAAGAAACAATTTACAAATTTCATAAACCAGATAATTACCCCAAAAACCCTAAATTATCAATAGAAATACAAAAGATATTTATATGCAAATTATGTATATCTATATACATAAAAATATTAATATTAGTTCTTCCATATCTTTACTGAAACAAGTAATGCTAATGTTTTGTGAATAGATTTTTAAATATGAAATTAAATCATTTAGTATTTTGAGTATATTCAAGTGAGGATAGAAAGAAGACTCAGTTGAAAAAAAAACCTAATGCTCTTGCAAATGGCCCAGGTTTGATTGTCAGCACTCACATGATGGCTCACTCTATGAAAATATCGGGTACAGCAAATTGAGAATGACAGAGAGTATGAACACACGACATGTATAAACACTTCCATGGAGAACCCTACGTGCCATGAGTCATGACTACCAGAACAAATTAAAGTAGGAAAGTGGGGAATGAGTGAATATAGAGAAACAAGACCACATAGAACCCTAAGAAGTCAGAGATTTCAGATCTAAAGTTAAGATATAGGTAAACTAAAGTGCTTACATGAAATCATAAAGAACATAAGAGAAAACGTAGTTAAATAAAAGCATGTTTTAGGGCTGGAGATGTGACTACATGGTTAAAGTGCTTGTTGAAAAGGCATGAAGACTCAAATTCAGATCCCCAGCACCAACATGAAAGCTAGAAACAGTGATGCACACCAGTAACACTATGGAGGTAAGTTAGGATGGTCCTGAGAGCTTATGGTTACTCCCAGTCTATGTAAACAGGCAAGTTCAAAGTTCATTGATAAACTGGAAAAAATAATAGAGTGAATAGGAAAGGAAGAAGACAACAGATGTCAATATTTGGCCCACGCACATGTCCAAAGAAGTAAAAACGAATGTACATAGCCACATATATAACTTACACTCTATTAAATGAATAACTAAATATGCTACTATTTCTACCTTGTTTGTTGGTGCATTTATGACATGCTTGCCTGCCCCTGGGAACACAGATACTGCTAGATGACTATTCTCAAGACTCTATGCAGAACTGCATATGCTGGCATGCCATGTAGTCATTTTGTTTTGTTTTACTTGCTTTGTTGTTTGGTCCCATGGCCCCAGTTAGTCCCGAATCTTCCTACTTCTAATTCCATAGTCCTGAGATTACAGATGTGAGTCATTACACCTACTTCCTCATATTATCCTATATAACCAACATGAGTTGGATCACAGAAAGTTTTCTTTTTGTTTTGTTTTGTTTTGTTTTTGATACAGGGTTTCTCTGTGTAGCCATGGCTGTCCTGGAACTCACTCTGTAGACCAGGCTAGCCTCGAACTCAGAAATCCGCCTGCCTCCACCTCCCAAGTGCTGGGATTAAAGGCATGAGCCAACACTGCCCGGCTTATTCCTATTTTGAAAGTAAACATTGTGGAATATGTTCAGGGATAATGTCCTCAGCCTTCTCTACTCTTCTTTCTTTGCAACTCTTCAGATGATTTTTTAAGTTTATTTTTACTAACCATGGAGCAAAGTAATGGCACTAAAGTGACTGAATTCATTCTTCTGGGATTTGCTGGGCAACACAAATCTTGGCACATCCTGTTCATAATATTTCTAATGATCTATGTTGTCACACTCATGGGTAACATTGGCATGATCCTGCTCATCAAAATTGATCCTTCCCTCCACACTCCCATGTACTTTTTCCTACAACATCTAGCCTTTGTTGATCTCTGTTATACCTCAGCTATTACTCCAAAGATGTTAAAAAACTTCACAGAGACCAAAGCATCCATCTCCTTCATAGGATGTATGTTACAGCTACTAGCCTATGGCACTTTTGCAACCATTGACTGCTTCATCCTAGCTGCTATGGCTGTGGACCGCTATGTGGCCATCTGCAACCCATTGCGCTATCCCATAGTCATGTCTCAGAGGCTGTGCATTCTGCTGCTGCTTGGTTCATATACCATGGGCTTCCTAAATGCTTCTGTAAACACAAGTTTTACCTTCTCGCTGAACTTCTGCAAATACAATGCAATTAATCACTTTTTCTGTGATGAACCTCCCATTCTTGCTCTATCGTGCTCCAGTATTGACTTCAGTATCATGCTACTGACAGTCTTTGTGGGGTTCAACCTGATGAGCACTGTGTTGGTTGTCATCTTTTCCTACATATATATCTTGGCTGCCATCCTAAGGATGTCTTCTGCTGCAGGAAGGAAAAAGGCCTTCTCTACATGTGCTTCCCACCTGACTGCAGTCACCATTTTCTATGGGACTCTCTCCTACATGTATCTACACCCGCATACCAGTGAATCTCAAGAGCAAGAAAAGGCAGCTTCTGTATTTTATGGCATAATTATTCCTATGTTGAACCCCTTGATCTATAGTCTGAGAAACCAAGATGTAATAGAAGCCTTCAAAAAGATAGGGAAGAAATGTTTGTAATTTGAACATCTATTTATAACTCAAAATTTATCAAACAACCTATTTCTCAACCTCAGATATCATGGCACATGTTGAGTAGCACATGGTTTAAAGACGTTACTTCATTATATCAATTGTACTTAACAAGTATAGAAAACAACTCAAATAACGTTCATTCATGCTCACTGAAAAAAATCTGTTCAATGTTGCTTTTGTGCTTCATGAAAAAGTTTATTTAATTTTAATTGTAGGTGTGTATGAGAAAGAGAGTGTGTATGCCACAAGTATGCTGATGCCAAAAGACTCCAGGGAAAGGTATCAGATCCTTTGGAGCCGAAGTTAAAGGAAGCTGTGAGCCTACCAATGTAGGTGCTGGGAAACTGAACTTGCGTCCTCTAAAAATACATGCTTAGCTGCTAAGCTATCCATCCAACCCCATTTTTTGTGCATTTTAATGAGTTATCTTTTTCTAAACAACTGCGATCAAACAAGAAAATTAAAGTAAATCTATTAGAAGTGCTTAATCAATTTTGCCTAAATACTTCTACTATGTAGACTCTGGTGTTCAAAGGGTTCAAGAAGCATATGCTCTCTCTTGAGGGTATTTTTACTGTTCACATTTTCCTATGACTATTCTGCTTGAGATTGTAAAGTGAAATGTGAAAGATAATGTCCTTCGTAAATATGCATAGGGAAAGAGGGGAAAGAAAGATATAAGAATAACTCCCCACAGATACTGGAATACTAAAGGAAAATATTACTCTTTTCCTAATAGTTCCTGTAAGAAATTAGAAAACTGACAAAATTCAAGGAAATGTATATCACTTTCATTCCTGTTGAATACAGCTCGTGTCTCCACCTATCTACCCACATACTCTCTGAAAGGTTTACATCATAAGAAAACAAAACTAATGCAGATATGATGTGACATAGCAGAAAGATTTTCCAAAAATTGATGCTTTATGTCCTTTAATGATCTTTTCCCAAAAATTATAATATATATAGAAGATCAAGCTTAAATATGAAAGTATAATATGTACTTGTGTTCTTCCCATTTTTAAAAAAATGTAGAGTTTACACAATAGTTATAAATCATAAAGTTACCCAGCAACTAAATGAGGTAGCTGAAAATACTTATTCTAACTCCTTTCTGTGTCTTGGTAGTGTGTAAAATCACAGATAGAAGCAGGAGAAATATAGGGTGTGGCTTGCTACATTTCCCAATGTTTTCAGAATGTCTAGACTCATAGACTAAGGCAAGAATGTGAAAAAAATTAGTCATAACCCAAATATTAACAAGATAAATCAGCTGGTACCAGCCCATGAAGCAAAGTTCATTCCAGGAAAGCAAGCCCATAATTAGGATACTCTAGTTTTACATAACATTACTGGCAACTTGTTTGCCTGTCTATTGGTATTAGCCTTGTTTCTTCTCTGACACTCAAATAAATCTTCTCCAGATGGGAAAAGACAAGACTGCACTAACTACATTTCTGGGGAGGGAGACAAAACCAATGTCTACTACTCAGTTATGTTCCATCATAACAAGTATTCTTCTCTCTGCAGTATTATTGATTGATCCCAGGGCTGAGCACACTGAAAAAAGTCTACCACCAGTCATATGGTGGTTGTAAATTTATTTATGTGTTTTAAATATGCTATTTTCAGATATAAACATAGATATTACACAGAATATTCATGTAATATATACACAATTTAGAATGTTTTTTGTCCCAGTTGGAGTATACATTTTTCTCTTATTAATGATTTATAGACATTTCTTCTATCTTTTCTTTCAGTTTTTAAATATAAAATGTACTTATTTTTAACATACATTAGGACCTGTGAACTAATACAAGTATGTTAAAAATAAATGTTCAGATTCACGCTTTCTTTTTTAAGGTTTATATTACTGTCATGTATTTGAGAGGGGGTGTATTGTCACATTTCTGTAGGTACCTATGGATGCCAGAAGATGATGTTGGATTCTGTGGGGCTGTAGTTAAGTAGTTGTGAGCCACAAAACTATTTTCGTCTAGAATAGTGGAAAGCTGTTGAGACATCTCCCCAATCCCCAAATATTTTCTTTATTGCTCTCCAGTCTAACAGCAGTTTTTTGGAAAACATAATCACTTCATCATTGAATATTCTGCAGTTAGTTAAAATATAAGATCAATTTGTCATTTTTGTTGATATGTTTTCCTGTTCTTTTTTTTATCAGTAAATATGCCTGTCCTGTTTTATTGAGAGGCAATTTTATTTACTACTGCATTGCTATTAGTTAGCATTAAAACCATGTATTTCTGTTCCTTCAATATTGGATCTTTTTGGAGATGAAAATATACTAGATTTGATTATATAAATGATTTGGCCTCAACATATAAAAGAATCAGGAAAATGTAGTACATTTACACAATGGAATGTTATTTTATTAACATATATTAATATACTTTTAAAATTAAATTCATTCACAGTCAAGTGGATGAAGCTAGGGAAAAAAATCATCCTTAGTGAGGTAACAAAGACCATAAAAAGATGATATGAATATATTCTTTTACATGTGAATGTTAAGCTTTTAAGCCTTCAATAGGCATGCTACTGTCAGTGTAACCACAGATGTTAGGTATAGAGTAAAGAACAAGGTAGGAGGTTAGGATCTCCAATGGAAAGGAAAATGGAATGTATTGTTAGAGAGATACAGAAGAGAGACTAGAACAGGAGGATTGAATGAGAAGAGAAAAATGAGCAGAAGGATGATAGTTCGAGGATGGACAGACAACTCAAGATACATTTGAGGGATCTTACAGAAACCTACTGCAGTAGAAGCTTTTAAGATACATACATACATGAAAGATATCTAAATAGAGTCACCAAATATTGGGAAAGAGAAAGCCCCAACCAGACATTTCTTGCCAGGTGAATCTTCAAGTGTCAGGAATGGGTTACATCTAATTGCGTGGTTGGCCAAAAGTGCCCATGGAAACCCCCAAACAAACCAAAGCTACTGGTTTTTTCCAAAAACTGATGATAAGGCTCTATTGCTAAAGACAGTACATACATATCACATTAAACATGGAAAAGTTGAACTAGAGCCTAATTACAGCCTTCAGCCTTACAGACTACTATTCATAATACTGGAAGATACTCTGCATACTAGAACATAAGAAAGGTAAACACCCCCTTCTACTCCTCCCTCTTCCTCCGCCACCACCTGCCCCGTTCTGCAATGTGGTACACCCCTGCCAGTTCTGCCACAGGGGAGACCCCATTTCCTGATACTTTCTAAACATGCAGAGCATGCAGGGCATTCGATAAGAACCACCCCCACCTCTGGAAGCCCAGAGTTGCGGACTGGGACTCACTACCCAGCAACCGCCAAAACCGGCTTTCCCTCCAGATTACCACTCCCCTTTCGACCCTTCTACTCCTCCCTCCTCCTCTGCCACCATCTGCAACTTGTGTTCCGATGTGGTAGACTCCTGCCAGTTCTGCCACACAGGAGACCGCATTTCCTGATACTTTCTAGAGAAGCAATAGCACACAGGGCATTCGAGAACCAGCAGCACGCAGGGCATTTGACCCTTGCCAGGTCTGCCACAGGGAATATTCCACCTCCTGGTATTTTCTGGAGAACCAGCTGTATGCAGGGCATTTGAGAGAAAGGAAATCCTAGGAGTACAGATACCCAGACCTGCAGCACAGAGAAGCCACAGTCAGAGACAGCAACACCAGCTAACACCAGAGATAACTAGATGGCCAAAGGCAAATGCAAGATCACTACCAACAGAAACCAAGGCAACATGGCACCATCAGAACCCAGTTTTCCCACAACAGCAAATCTTGGATACTCCATCACATCAGAAAAACAAGAGCTGGATTTAAAATCACATTTCATGATGCTGATGGAGGACTTCAAGAAAGACATAAATACCTCCCTTAATGAAACACAGGAGAACATGTGTCAACAGGTAGAAGCTCTTAAAGAGGAAACACAAAAGTCCCTTAAAGAAATATGAGAGAACATGGGTCAACAGGTAAAAGCCCTTAAAAAGGCAACTCAAAAAACCCATAAGGAATTATGGGAGAACATGAATCAACAGGCAGAGCCATTAAAGAGGAAACACAAAAATCCCTTAAAGAAACACAGGAGAACATGGGTCAACAGGTAGAAGCCCTTAAAGTGGAAATATAAAAATCCCATAAAACGAATTTCAGGAAAACACAGACAAACAAGTGAAGGAACTGAGCAAAACTATCCAGGATCTAAAAATAGAAGCGAGAGGGGGTTGAATGGGGAACAGGGGGAGGGAAGAGGGCTTATGGAGCTTTCGGGGAGGGAGGAACCAGGAAAGGGGAAATCATTCAGAATGTAAATAAAATAATATAGAAAATAAAAAAAATGGAAGTAGAAACAATAAAGAAATCACAAACTGAGATATCTCTGGAGATAGAAAACCTTGGACAGAACTCAGGAGTCATAGATGCAAGCATCAAAAACAGAATACAAGAGATAGAAGAAAGAATCTCAGATGCTGAAGATTCCATAGAAAACATTGACTCAACAGTCAAAGAAAATGCAAAAAGCTTGTAACCCAAAACATCCAGGAAATCCAGGACAAATGAGAAGACCAAACCTAAGGATTATAGGTATAGAAGGGAGCAAGAATTTACATCTTAAAGGGTTAGTAAATATCTTCAACAAAATTATAGAAGAAAACTTCCCTAACCTAAAGAAAGAGATGCCCATGAACATACAAGAAGCCTTCAGAACTCCAAAGAGACTGGACCAGAGCAGAAACTCCTCCCGACACATAATAATAAAAACATCAAATGCACTAAACAAAGAAAGAATATTAAAAGCAGTAAGGGAAAAAGGTCAAGTAGCATATAAAGGCAGACCTATCAGAATTACACCAGACTTCTCACCAGAAACTATGAAAGCTAGAAGATCCTGGGCACGTCATAGAGACCCTAAGAGATAAATGACAGCACAGAATACAATACCCAGCAAAACTCTCAATTATCATACATGGAGAAAACAAGATATTCCATGACAAAAGCAAATTTACACAATATCTTTCCACAAATACAGCTCTACAAAGGATAATAGGTGGAAAATACCAACACAAGGTGGGAAACTACACCCTAGAAAGAGCAATAAAGTAATCTTCTTTCAACAAACCCAAAAGAAGATAGCTACACTAACATAATTTCACCTTTAACAAAGAAAATAATAGTAAGCAACAATTACTTTTCCTTAATATCTCTTAACATCAATGGCCTCAAGTCCCCAATAAAAATACATAGACTAACACACTGGATACATAAATGGGACCCAACATTTTGCTGCCTACAAGAAACCCACCTCAGTGACAAAGGCAGGCACTCTTTCAGAGTCAAAGGTTGGAAAACAATTTTCCAAGCAAATGGTCCCAAGAAACAAGTTGGAGTGGCCATTCTTATATCGGATAAAACTGACTTTCAACCAAAAGTTGTCAAAAAAAGATAAGGAGGGATACTTCATGCTTATCAAAGAAAAAGTCTACCAAGATGAACTATCAATTCTGAAAGTCTATGCTCCGAATACAAGGGCACCCACATTCATAAAAGAAACTTTACTAAAGCTCAAAGCACACATTGCACATCACACAATAATAGTGGGAGACTTCAACACCCCACGCTCAACAGTGGACAAATCATGGAAACTGAAAATAAACAGAGACACAGTGAAACTAACTGAACTTATGGACCAAATGGATCTAACAGATATTTATAGAACATTCCATCCTAAAGCAAGAGAATATACCTTCTTCTCAGCACCTCATGGTACCTTCTCCAAAATTGACCATATAATTGGTCACAAAACAGGTCTCAACAGATACAGAAATATTGAAATTATTCCATGTACCTTATCAGATCACCATGGCCTAAGGCTGGTCTTAAGTTCAAACAAAAACAATGGAAAACATACATGCACATGGACATTGAACAATGCTCTTCTCAATGATAGCTTGGTCAAGGAAGAATTAAGAAAGAAATTAAATACTTTTTAGAATTTAATGAAAATGATGACACATCATACCAAAATTTACGGGACACAAGGAAAGCAGTGCTAAGAAGAAAGCTCATAGCCCTGAGTGCCTCCAAAAAGAAATTGGAGAGAGCTCACACTAACAGCTTGACAGTACACCTGAAAGCTCTAGAACAAAAAGAAGCAAATACACCCAAGAGGAGTAGATGGCAGGAAGTAATCAAACTCAGGGCCAAAATCAACCAAATAGAAGAAAAAAAAAGAACTATACAAAGAATCAACAAAACCAGGAGCTGATTCTTTGAGAAAATCAACAAGATAAATAAGCCCTTAGTCAGACTAACCAGAGGGCACAGAGGCACTACCCAAATTAATAAAATCAGAAATGAAAAGCGAGACATAACAACAGAAACTGTGGAAATTCAAAAAATCATCAGATCTTACGACAAGAGCTTATATTCAACAAAGTGAAAATCTGGACAAAATGGGCAGCTTTCTAGATATATATCAGGTGCCAACGTTAAAACAAGATCAGATAAACCATCTAAATAGTCCCATAAGTCCTGAAGAAATAGAAGCAGTTGTTAATAATCACCCTTCAAAAAGAGAGCCCAGGACCAGATGGGTTTGGTGGGGAATTCTATCAGACCTTCAAAGAAGAGCTAATACTGATACTCTTCAAACTGTTCCATGAAATAGAAACTCAAGGAACATACTCATTCTATGAAGCCACAATAACGCTTATACCTAAACCGAACGAAGACCAAACAAGGAAGGAGAACTTCAGACCAATCTCCCTGATGAACATCGATGTAAAAATTCTCAACAAAATTCTGGGCAACCAAATCCAAGAGTGCATCAAAACTAATTCACCACGATCAGGTAGGCTTCATCTCAGGGATGCAGAGATGGTTCAATATATGGAAATCCATCAATGCAATTCACTACATAAACTCAAGGAAAAAGATCACATGGTCATTTCATTAGGTGCTGAAAAGCTTTTTGACAAAAATCCAGCATCCCTTCATGATAAAAGTCTTGGAGAGATTGGGAATCTAAGGCCCATACCCAAACATAGTAAAAGCAATATACTGCAAACCGGTAGCCAACATCAAATTAAACAGAGAGAAAGTTGAAGCAATCCCAGTAAAATCAGTGACCAGGTCAGGATGCCCACTCTCTCCCTATTTTTTCAGTATAGTACTTGAAGTCCTAGCCAGAGTAATCAGACAACAAAAGGAGGTCAAAGCTATACAATTTGGAAAGGAAGAAGTCAAAATATCACTATTTTCAGATGATATGATCATATACTTAAGCTATCCCAAAACTCCACCAGAGAACTCCTAAAGGTGATAACTTCAGCAAAGTGGCTAGATATAAAATTAACTCAAACAAATTAGTAGCCTTCCTCTACTCAAAAGATAAACAAGCTAAGAAAGATATTAGGAAAATGATACCCTTCACAATAGTCATGAATATTGCATACCTTGGTGTAACTCTAACTAGGCAAGTGAAAGATCTGTATGACAAGAACTTCAAGCCTCTGAAGAAAGAAATCAAAGAAGACCTCAGAATATGGAAAGATCTTCCATGCTCATGGATTAGCAGGATTAATATAGTAAAAATGGCCATCTTGCCAAAAGCAATCTACAGATTCAATGCAATCCCCATCAAAATCCCAAATCAATTCTTCATAGATCTAGAAAGAGCAATTCTCAAATTCATCTGGAATAACAAAAAACCCAGTATAGCAAAAACTATTCTCCACAACAAAAGATCTCCTGAGGGAATCACCATCACTGACCTCAAGCTCTACTACAGAGCAATAGTGATAAAAAAAAACTGTTTGGAATTGGTATGGAGACAGGCAGGATGATCAATGGAATTGAACTGAAGACCCAGAAAAGAACCGAGACATCTAGGGTCACTTGATATTTAACAAAGGAGCTAAAAACATCCAGTGGAAAAAAAGACAGCATTTTCTACAAATGGTGCTGGATTAACTAGAGGTCAGCCTGCAGAAAAATGCAAATCGACCCATTCTTATCTTCATATACAAAGCTCAAGTTCAAGTGGATCAAGGACCTATACATAAAACCAGACATGCTGAAGCTTATAGAAGAGAAAGTGGGAAAGAATCTTGAACACATGGGCACAGGGGAAAAGTTCCTGAATAGAACACCAATGGCTTATGCTCTAAGAACAAGAATCAACAAATGGGACCTCATAAAACTGCAAAGCTTCGGTATGGCAAAGGACACTGCAATAGGACAAAATGGCAACCAACAAATTGGGAAAAGATCTTTACCAATCCTACATCCAATAAAGGGCTAATATCCAATGTATACAAAGAACTCAAGAAGTTAGACTCCAGAGTGTCAAATAACCCTATTAAAAAATGGGGTACAGAGCTAAACAGGGAATTCTCAACTGAGGAAACTCGAATGGCTCTGAAGCACCTAAAGAAATGTTCAGCATCCTTAGTTATCAGGGAAATGCAAATCAAAACAACACTGAGATTCCACCTCACACCGGTCAAAATGGCTAAGATGAAAAACTCTGGGGACAGCAGATGCTGGAGAGGATGTGGGGAAAGAGGAACACTTCTCCATTGTTGGTGGGATTGCAAGCTGATAAAACCACTCTGGAAATCAGTTTGGTGGTTCCTCAGAAAATCAAACATAGTACTACCTGAGGACCTTGCTATACCACTCCTGGGCATATACCCAAAAAATGTTCCAACATGCAATAAGGTCACATGTTCCACTATGTTCATAGCAGCCTTATTTATAATAGCTAGAAGCTGGAAAGTACGCAGATGTCCTTCAACAGAGGAATGGATACAGAAATTGTGGTATATATACACAATGGAGTACTATTCAGCTATTAAAAACAATGAATTCATGAAATTCTTAGGCAAATAGGTGGAACTAGAAAGTGTCATCCTGAGTGAAGTAACTCAATCACAAAAGAACACACAAGGTATGCACTCACTGATAAGTGGATATTAGCCCAAAAGCTCAAAATAAACATGTTACAATTCACAGACCACAGGAAGCTCAAGAAGAAGGAGGACTGAAATTGGGGTGCTTCGGTTCCTCTGAGAAAGGGAACAAAATAATCACAGGAGCAATGAAGAAGACAAAGTGTGGAGCATAGACTGAAGGAAAGGCCACATAGAGACTGCCCTACCTGGGGACTCATCCTATAAACAGTCACCAAACCCCAACACTATTACGGATGACAAGAAGTGCATACCAAAAGGAGCATGTCGTGGTTGTCTCTGGAGGGGCTCTGTCAGAGCCTTACACATACAGAGGCAGATGTTAGCAGCCAGCAATTGGACTGGGTGTAGGATCCCCAACAGAGGAGTTGGAGGGCAGTCCGGAAGTACTGAAGGGGTTTACAACCCCATGGGAAGAACGCCCCAGGTCTCTCAGGGTCTAAACCATCAACCAAGGGGTACACATGGTTCCAGCCAAAAATGTGGCAGAGGAAAGCCTTGTCGGGCATCAGTGGGAGGAGTGGTCCTTGGTCCAGTGAAGGCTCAATAGATGCCCCAACAAAGGGAAATCGAGGGGGGTACGGTGGGAGTGGGACGCGTGAAGGAGCATATACTTGGAGGCAGGGGGTAGGAAGAGGGGTTGGGGGTTTTCGGGGAGGGGAAAACTGGGAAAGGTTTTAGCATTTGAAATGTAAATGACGATTATATTCAATAAAAAAAAATGTAAAAAAAGAAAGGTAAACACCAAACCACTTACAAACCATTCAATCTACAATGTTGACCTACCTTCATATCACAGTGGTACAATAATGGCGCAAACATTGTGGGAGGAACCAACTACTCTCTGACTGAAGTTTAGGCCCACTTCATGAGGTGGAACTCTTGCCTGGCACTGCTAGAGTAGCCAAGAACCTAAGACTAATCCTGAGGACATGAGGTTAAACCAAATGCTATTGTTCTGCTAAACAGAGCAATAAAATTATTCCTAATGACATTCTGCTGCCGCCATTCATCAGTGTCTCACTCAGTCATATGAGAAGCATCCTCTTACAATACATGGGAAGCTCTGTACCCCATTTTTTAATAGGGTTACTTGCCTCTCTGGAGTTTAACTTCTTGAGTTCTTTGTATATCTTGGATATTAGCCCTCTGTCGGATGTAAGGTTGGTAAAGATCATTTCCCAGTTAGTTGGTTGCCGCTTTGTCTTTTTGACGGTGTCTTTTGCCTTGCAAAAACTTTGTAAAAAATGGGGTACAGAGCTATACAAAGAGTTCTCACCTGAAGAATATCTAATGGCTGAGAAGCACCTAAAGAGATGTTCATCATCCTTAGTCATTAGGGAAATGCAAATCAAAACAACCCTGAGATTCCATCTCACACCAGTCAGGATGGCTAAGATCAAAAACACAGGAGACAGCAGTTGTTGGCGAGGATGTGGAGAAAGAGGAACACTCCTCCACTGCTGGTGGAATTGCAAGTTGGTACAACCACTCTGGAAAGCAGTCAGGTATTCCTCAGAAAACTGGGCATGACACTCCCGGAGGATCCGGCTATACCACTCCTGGGCATATACCCAGAGACTTTACCTGCATGCAATAAGGACACATGCTCCGCTATGTTCATAGCAGCCTTATTTATAATAGCCAGAAGCTGGAAAGAACCCAGATGTCCCTCAACGGAGGAATGGATTCAGAAGATGTGGTATATTTACACAATGGAATACTACTCTGCAATTAAAAACAATGAATTCACGAAATTCCTAGGCAAATGGTCAGAACTTGAAAATATCATCCTTAGTGAGGTAACCCAATCACAAAAGAACACACATGGTATGCAGTCACTGATAAGGGGATATTGACCCAGAATCTTGGAATACCCTAGACACAATCAGCATATCAATAGATTTCTAAAAAGATGGAAGGAGAGACCCCTGGTCCTGGAAAGACTGGATGTAGGGGAACGCCAGGACAGAGTAACGAGAGGGGGTTGAATGGAGAAAAGAGGGAGGGAAGGGGGCTTATGGGACTTTCGGGGAGGGAGGAAACGGGAAAGGGGAAGTGATTTGGAATGTAAATTAAAAAAATAAAATAAAATAAAAAACAATACATGGGAAGTAATACAGAGACCTACAGCTAGACAATCGCAAGGAGAGACTTTGGAACATTCAGTGCTAATTGGAATTTCTTCATCAAATTCCTCCCCTAAGTTCTCAAAGGGCTTTACTGAAGAAGAAACAGAAAAATTCTAAGAGTCAATGGAAATGGAAGGCACCAAGAAACAAGGCCTTCTAGACACAACTACACTGACATACATTTGAACTGATGGAGACTAGTATCATGAACAGGACCTGCACAGCTCTAAATCAGACACAGAGATTACACTGAAGTAAGAAATAGACATGATCTCCAATCCCCAACCAAGAAGCTATCTCCAATTAACAATTGTTCAAAAAGAAAAACATTAGTTTCTTTAAGGGCGTCTTACTGGGTTTATAAACCACACCAAAGGGCAGGTCCCAAGCCCAGCAGTAGATAGCCAAAACAAAATGAACTCAGAGGTACTTTTGGAGATGTTTTTTGGTCTGCATTGCTTGGGCACTTTTCACTGTAGGTTTAGCTTTTTCAAAACCTACTTTAGTTAGGGTCCTTAAATCCTTCAACGTCCCTTCTAGCCTATTGACCAGAGGTAGCATAAGAAGATGGTTAATGGGACAAGGGGATGTGGACCTGTTTAGCAGTACTTCTTTGGAACTATTTCAATCTTGGTTGTCAGGATATCAACAGTCCAGGGGGCCCTATGCTCTCAGAGAAGGGGGGGGAGGACTTGTGAAGGAGAGAACCAGAAGCAGGCATCGATTGGGATGTAAAAGGAACAAATACATTAATTAATTAATGGGAAAATGAAAAAAGGGGGAAAATGAACATGTATTAAAAAACTTTGTTTTCAATCTTGAAAAAATTGCACATCTACTAAACATCTATATTTTTCCTTGGCATTTTTCTTAATATGAATACATTATGTCAACTGTTTTCATTTCATTAACATTGTATGTAGCATTATAAGTAATCCAGAGATTAATTAAAGTATATATAATATAGGTTATAGGCAAATACTTCATTTTATTTAAAAAACGTAACTATAGCTAGATCAACATAATTCCTTACTATAATTTAAATCTTATCCTTATGCCATAGATAAGTGTATTTACCTCCCTCATAAATGAAGCTTTTCTTTACTGCGATTGTAGATCATCAAAAAAAAAAACATAATTGTAAACAATTCAGAGAACAACCCACCATGAGGAGCCCAGTCCTGAGAGATATATTTACATCACCTATCCTGAATCTACGGTTCATGTAACAATACAGAAGCTGGAAGAATATAAGAATCAGAACACCAGAAAGCCTACTGTAAAACAGTCTGTCTTAGAAATGGCTGCAGAGCCAACCGTTGGACTGAGCGTGGAGTCCCCAATGGAGGAGTTGGATGGAGGACTGGAGGAGCTGAAGGGTTTGCAGCCCCATGGGAAGAATGACGATGTCGGCCAAACAGATGCCCCTGAGCTCCCAGGGATTAAGCCTTCAACCAAGGGGTACACATAGTACCAACCAAAAGTGTGGCAGAGGAATGCCTTGTCGGGCATCAGTGGGAGGAGAGGTCCTTGTTTCCATAAAGGCTCGATAGATGACCCAGCATGGGGAAATCAAGGGGAGGTAGGTGGGAGTGGACTGGGTGGAGAGGCATATTATTTAAGGCAGAGGGAGAGAGGATGGGTTGGGGACTTTCTAGGAGGGGGGAAACCAGGAAAGGAAATATAACATTTGAAACGTAAATGAAGAATATATTCAATAAAAAGAAAGAAAGAAAAAACATGGCTGCAGAAACAAGACCAGAACAATAGCAATGTCAGTAAACATGCTAATACAAAAAGAGAAAGTAAAAGAACTACAGGTATCTATTGACTGCTGGGAAAAGGAAATTAGCCTCCCCCAGGTATGAACACCCTTATTGGTTGTCCAATACAGAGCAATGAACCTTAAAACCATATGTCTTAGTTAGGATTTCATTGCTGTGAAGAGACCAAAGCAACTCCTATAAGGGACGTTTAATTAGGTCTGGCTTACAGGCTCAGAGGTTTAGTCCATTATCATCGTATCAGGAAGCATGGCAGTGGCCAGGCAGATATGGCACTGGAAAAGGAGATGAGAGTTCTGGCATCTTGATCAAAAGGGAGCCAGGAGAAGACTGTCTCTTTTATACTGGGAGCAGCTTCAAAGCCCACCGCCATAGTGACACACCTCCTCGAACAAGGCCACACCTCCTAATAGTGCCACTCCTGGGCAAACCACCACCATATACACACAAACGACCAAAACAAACCCAGAAGGTTCTATTTTTATATATTTATACATACATACATACATACACACACACACACACACACACACACATGCACATATCCATGTAACAAATATAATTTTTAAAAGAAGTCATCAACTTGAGAAGAACTGTGGGAGTGCTTTGAAGGAGGGTGACTGAGAGAAGCTAGAGGGAGAAAATGGGGGAAGTGATGTAATTGTATTTCAACTAAAATCATTATTTAAAATAAAATCAAAATAATTTTTAAAAGAACATGGTCATTCATGATTTTTAAGTACAAATTATCCAAGAAACAATCTCTAATGGATGTGTAAAAATGATACATTTTTTAAAAAAAGAATGCTATTTAAAGAATATTTCACTTAGTAAAAGGAATACAATATTTGTGCATAAATAATTAATATTCTGCTTAGCTAAAAATACAAATGCCTCAGTGACTTACTGTAGAATATATAACCTGGGGCCTGTTGTAATTATTATGGCTTATTAAAGCATTTCTGCTTCTTTTAATAGTATCTGATGACTAAGGCTAGCTATTTCAAACAATCTTTACCATCCTTAAAGGCAGATGTTAATGCCATTATAAATTTAGTGTGAGTCAACATTCTTCAATGCCTAAGGGCCGTGCCCTATGAAAACTTTTTGGAGTCTTAGCTCTCTATACATGTAACTGTTTTTTTTTTACCATAAATGCCAGTTTAATTATTTTCTATTTTTTTATTATCTTCTATATTTTCTTATTTACATTGCAAATGATTTCCCCTTTTCCGTTTTCTCCCTCCCCGAAAGTGCCATAAGTCCCATTCCCTCCCTCTGTCCCCCATTCAACCCCTTCTCGTTTCTATGTCCTGGTATTCCCCTACATCCAGTCTTTCCAGGACCAGGGGTCTCTCCTTCCATCTTCTTGGAAATCTATTGATAAGTGAATTGTGTCTTGGGTATTCCGAGATTCTGGGTTAATATCCACTTATCAGTGACTGCATACCATGTGTGTTCTTTTGTGATTGGCTTACCTCGCTAAGGATGACATTTTCCAGTTCTGACCATTTGCCTAAGAATTTCATGAATTCAATGATTTAATTGCAGAGTAGTATTCCATTGTGTAAATATACCACATCTTCTAAATCCATTCCTCTGTTGAGGGACATCTGGGTTCTTTCCAGCTTCTGGCTATTATAAATAAGGCTGCTAAGAACATAGTGGAGCATGTGTCCTTATTACATGCTGGGAAGCCTCTGGGTATATGCCCAGGAGTGGTATAGGAGGATCCTCCGGGAGTATAATGCCCAGTTTTCTGAGGAACCGCCAGACAGCTTTCCAGAGTGGTTGTACCAGCTTGCAATCCCATCAGCAGTGGAGGAGTGTTCCTCTTTCTCCACATCCTCGACAACACCTGCTGTCTCCTGTGTTTTTTATCTTAGCCAATCTGACTGGTGTGAGGTGGAACCTCAGGGTTGTTTTGATTTGCATTTCCCTAATGACTAAGGATGTTGAACATTTCTTTAGGTGCTTCTCAGCCATTAGATATTCTTCAGGTGAGAACTTTTTGTTTAGCTCTGTATCCCATTTTTTAATAGGATTATTTGACTCTCTGGAGTCTAACTTCTTGAGTCCTTTGTATACATTGGATATTAGCCCTCTGTCGGATGTAGGGTTGGTAAAGATCATTTTCCAGTTTGTTGGTTGCCACTTTGTCCTTTTGACAGTGTCCTTTGTCTTACAGAAACTTTGTAATTTTATGAGGTCCCATTTGTCAATTCTTGATCTTAGAGCATAAGCTATTGGAGTTGTGTTCAGGAAATTCTCCCCTGTGCCCATATGTTCAAGGTTCTTCCCTAGTTTCCTTTCTATTAGTTTCAGTGTGTCTGGTTTTATGTGGAGGTCCTTGATCCACTTGGAATTGAGCTTAGTACAAGGAGACAAGAATGGGTCAATTTGCATTCTTCTGCATGTTGACCTCCAGTTGAACCAGCACCATTTGTTGAAAAGGCTATCTTTTTTCCACTGGATGGTTTTAGCTCCTTTGTCAAAGATCAAGTGACCATAGGAGTGTGGATTCATTTCTGGGTCTTCAATTCTACCATTGAACTGCATACCTGCCACTGTACTAATACCATGCGGTTTTTAACACTATTGCTCTGTAGTACAGCTTGAGGTCCGGGATACTGATTCCCCCAGAAGTTCTTTTACTCTTAAGAATAGTTTTAGCTATCCTGGGTTTTCTGTTATTCCAAATGAATTTTTGAATTGCTCTTTCTAACTCTATGAAGAATTGAGTTGGGATTTTGATGAGGATTGCATTGAATCTGTAGATTGCTTTTGACAAGATGGTCATTTTTACTATATTAATCCTGCCAATCCATGAGCAAGGAAGATTTTTCCATCTTCAGAGATCTTCTTCAATTTTTTTCTTCAGAGACTTGAAGTTCTTGTCATACAGATCTTTCACTTGTTTGGTTAGATTCACACCAAGATACTTTCATTTTGTTTGTGGCTATCGTGAAGGGTATCATTTCTCTTATTTCTTTCTCAGCCTGCTTATCTTTTGACTATAGGAAGGCTACTGAATTGCTTGAGTTGATTTTATATCTGGCCACTTTGCTGAAGTTGTTTATCAGCTGTAGGAGTTCTCTGGTGGAGTTCTTTGGGTCGCTTAAGTATACTATCATACCCTCTGCAAATAGTGATAGTTTGACTTCTTCCTTTCCAATTTGTATCCCTTTGACCTCCTTTTGTTGTCTAATTGCTCTAGCTAGAACTTCAAGTATTTTTGAAAAGATATGGAGAGAGAGGGCAGCCTTGTCTAGTCCCTGATTTTAGTGGGATTGCTTCAGGTATCTCTCCATTTAGATTGATGTTGGGTACCTGTTTGCTGTAAATTGCTTTTACTATGTTTAGATATGGGCATCAAACTCCTGATCTTTCCAAGACCTTTAACATGAAAGGATGCTGAAATTTGTCAAATGCTTTCTCAGCATGTAATGAAATGACCATGTGGTTTTTTCTTTGAGATTGTCTGTGTATTGGATTACATTGATGGACTTCCTTATATTGAACCATCCCTACATCCCTGGGATGAAGCCTACTTGATCATGGTGAATGATCGTTTTGATGTGTTCTTGGATTCGGTTGGCAAGAATTTTATTGAGTATTTTTGCATTAATATTCATAAGAGAAATTGGCCTGAGATTCTCTTTCTTTGTCAAATCTTTGTGTGGTTTTGATATTAGCGTAATTGTGGCTTCATAGGACGAGCTGGGTAGTGTTCCTTCTGTTTCTATTTTGTGGAATATTTTGGAGAGTATTGGTGTTAGGTCTTCTTTGAAGGTCTGATAGAATTCTGCACTAAAACCAACTGAACCTGTGCTTTTGTTTTGGTTGGAAGACTTCCAATGACCACTTCTATTTCTTCAGGGGTTATAGGACGGTTTAGATGGTCTATGTGATCCTGATTTAATTTTGGTATTTGGTTTCTATCTAGGACATTGTCCATTTCCTCCAGATTTTCTAGTTGTGTTGAATACAGGCTTTTGTAGTAGGATCTGATGATGTTTTGAATTTCCTCAGTTTCTGTTGTTATCTCTCCCTTTTCGTTTCTGATTTTGTTAATTTGGATACTGTCTCTCTGCCCTCTGGTCAGTCTGGCTAAGGGCTTATCTATCTTGTTGATTTTCTCAAAGAACCAACTCCTCGTTTTGTTGATTCTTTGTATGGTTTTATTTGTTTTTACTTGATTGATTTCAGCCCTGAGTTGGATGATTTCCTGCCTTCTACTCCTCTTGGGTGTATTTGCTTCTTTTTGTTCCAGGGCTTTCAGGTGTGCCATTAAGCTGCTAGTGTATGCTCTCTCCCATTTCTTTTTGGAGGCACTCAGGGTTATGAATTTTCCTCTTAGCACCGCTTTCATTGTGTCCAATAAATTAGGGTATGTTGTGCCTTCATATTCTTTAAATTTTAAAAAGTCTTTGATTTCTTTCTTTATTTCCTCCTTGATCAAGGTATCATTGAGTAGAGCATTGTTCAGCTTCCGTGTGTATGTGGGTTTTCTGTTATTTTTGCTGTTAATGAAGACCACCCTTATTCCATAGTGATCTGATAGGATTAGTTCAATCTTCTTATATCTGTTGAGGTCTGTTTTGTGACCAATTATATGGTCAATTTTGGAGAAGGCACCATGAGGTGCTGAGAAGAAGGTATATTCTTTTACTTTAGTATGAAATGTTTTATATATATATATTTGATTTGCTTGAGTTGATTTTATATCTGGCCTAATATATATGTTAGTTCCATTTGGTCCAAGGCTTCAATTAGTTTAACTGTGTCCCTGTTTAGTTTCTGCTTTCCTGAACGATCCATTTCAGAGAGCAGGGTTTTGAAATCACCCACTATTATTGTGTGAGGTACGATGTGTGCTTTGAGCTTTAGTAAAGTTTCTTTTACGAATGAGGGTGACCTTGCCTTTGGAGCATAAATATTCAGAATTGAGAGTTCTTCTTGGTGGATTTTTCCTTTGACCAGCATGTAGTGTCCTTCCGTGTCTTTTTTTGATGACTTTAGGTTGAAAGTCAATTTTATCTGATATTAGGATAGTTACTCCGGCTCGTTTCCTGGGACCATTTGCTTGTAAAATTGTTTTCCAGCCTTTTACTCTGAAGTAGTGTTTGTCTTTGACACAGACGTGGGTTTCCTGCACGCAGCAAAATGCTGGGTCCTGTTTACATATCCAGTCTGTTAGTCTATGTCTTTTTATTGGGGAATTGAGACCATTGATATTAAGAGAGATTAAGGAATAGTGATTATTGCCACCTGCCATTCTTGACACTACCTTTATGTTTGAGTGGTTATCTACTTTTGGGTTTAATGCAAGGATGTAACTATCTCATTTTTTCCACGGTGTAGTTTCTCTCCTTTTATTTGCGGTTTCCACATATTATCCTTTGCAGGGCTGGGTTTGTGGAAAGATATTGTGAAAATTTGGTTTTATCATGGAATATCTTGGTCTCTCCATCTATGATGATTGAGAGTTTTGCTGGGTATAGTAGTTTAGGGTAGCATTTGTGTTCTCTTAGAGTCTGCATGAGATCTGCCCAGGATCTTCTGGCTTTCATAGTCTCTGGTGAGAAGTCTGATGTGATTCAGATAGATCTTCCTTTATATGTTACTTGGCCTTTTTCTCTTACTGCTTTTAATATTCTTTCTTTGTTTAATACATTTGGTGTTTTGATTATTACGTGACGGGAGGTATTTCTGTTCTGGTCCAGTCTGTTTGGAGTTCTGTAGGCTTCTTGTATGTTCATCGGCATCTCTCTCTTTAGGTTAGTGAAGGTTTCCTCCATAATTTTGTTGAAGATATTTACTGGCCCTTTAAGTTGCAAATCTTCATTCTCATCTATACCTATAATCCTTAGGTTTGGTCTTCTCATTGTGTCCTGGATTTCCTGGATGTTTTGGGTTACACGTTTTTTGCATTTTGCATTTTCTTTGACTGTTGAGTCGATGCTTCCTATGGTATCTTCAGCACCTGAGATTCTTCCATCTCTTGTGTTCTATTGTTGATGTTTGCATCTATGACCCCTGATTTCCTCCCAAGGTTTTCTATCTCCAAAGTTATCTCCCTTTGTGATTTCTTAGTTGTTTCTACTTCCTTTTTTAGATCCTGGATGGATTTGCTCAGATCCTTCACTTGTTTGTTTGTATCTTCCTGTATTTCTTTAAGATATTTTTGCATTTCCTCTTTCAGGATTTCTGCCTGTTGACCCAAGTTCTCCTGTATTTCTCAAAGCGATTTTTGTGTTTCCTCCTCATGGGCTTCTATCTGTTGATCCATATTCTCCTGCATTTCTTTAAGCAATTTTTGTGTTTCTTTTGTAAGGACATCTACCCGTTGATTCATTTCTTTAAGCGATTTTTGTGTTGCCTCCTTGTGGACCTCTATCAGTTGACCCATATTCTCCTGCATTTCTCTAAGCGATTTTTGTGTTTCCTTTGTAAGGGCTTCTACCCATTGATTCATGTTCTCCTGTATTTCTTTATGAGATTTATTTGTGTCCTTCTTGAAATCCTCTAATAGCATCATGAGAAGTGATTTTAAATCCAGATCTTGCCTTTCGGGTGTGATGGGGTATCCAGGACTTGCTGCTGTTGGAGAGTTGGGTTTGGAAGATGCCATATTGCCTTGATTTCTGTTAGTAATGTTCCTGCGTTTGCCTTTTGCCAACTGGTTACCTCTGGTGTTAGTTTGTCCTGCTGTCACTGGCTGTTGGTTGGACCTCCTGAGAGACTGAAAGGCTATTTCTGCCTCCCCTGGATTACTGGAATTCCCCTGGCACCGATTGCTGGGGGTCTGCCCTGCTCCTGAGTGACTTTGGAGCCCTGATGTGTCTTGCCCCAAGTGATGTTATGTTGGGGAATCCCTGCACATCCAAAGGCTCAGAGTAGTTGATCCCCAGAGCAGAGGTTGCCAAGGGGAGGCTGGTGTGATCCCTCCCTGTGCGGGTCCCACTGCAGGGCAGATGTCTCACAGCAGAGCTGGCACGTAGGTGACCACAGAACTGCCCAGCTCTTGAGAGCAGGGAGCACACAAGCTGGCTGAGTCCCAAGCTATATTATTCTTGATTATCCCTGCGCCTGAAGGTCCCAATTGCCCTGTTGCTGGAGCAAAGATGGCGGAGTGCACTCTGCACCCTTTCTGCTCAATCACTCTGCGGGGCAGATGGCCCACAGCAGAACTGGCGCCCAGATGACCACAGAGCTGCCCGCTCTTGGGCGCAGGTGGAAACCCAACAGGCTGTGTCCCAAGCGATGTTATATTGGGGAGTCCTTGTGTACCTGGAGGCTCAGTGCAGTTGATCCCCAGAGCAGAGTTCGCCAAGGGGAGGCTGATATACATGTAACTTCTATTTGCCAGATGTAACTGTCATCTCAGAGGCTTACTGCTTTCTAGTTCTTTCTGAATTCTGGCTGGCTGGTTCATCTCAGTTGTTCTGGCTCAAACTCCATGGTTCTCCATCTTGACTGATTCAGTAGGGCTTCTCTCAGTTTCTCACTGAATTGTTTTCTTGGCCTCAAACTAACTGGCAGTTTGTTCAACTATTCTGGCACTTTCTTATTCTCTAGCTTCACATGACTCTGCTGACCTGCACTGAACTGCATGAGCTCACATATGAACTCAGCTCTACTGCACTGCACTTGCTGCACTGACTCCCAGCACACTGAGTCAACTCAGTTGACTGAACAGAACTGAATAGACAGAACTCTCTCTGCACTGTTCTTAAATAGCTTCTCTTTCCTTTACTGTTCTCCTGAGACTTGGGCATATCCTAGTTCTGACTCCTTCTGTCAGATCTTTCTCTGATTTGTCACACTGTCCACCACTCAATTAGACAGCATTTTCAAATATGGATGCTTCCTTCTACAAACTATCCTTACTTTTAATATTTGGGATTAAAGGTATGTATTAAGGGCATGTCTGTATTCCAGCCAGATGACACTGTACTCCATGCTTTGTCTGTTTCAGCCAGATCATATAGACCTAGAAGGATTTTGGATGTCATTACTTGCCAGAGCAGCCATATTGCTGGATTAAAATCCTTCTATGCAGCTCATTTATCCAAAGCATAAAGGTAAATTCTAGATGTAGAACTTCAGATCCCAGAGCATTCAGCTACTTCTACCCATCACACATCCCTAGTCATGCTACCCTTTGAAGTATAACACCTATGACCTAAGGAACAGTAAAATGTTATTTAGTGGCTAGTAATTAATTGTATTGGGGGAGTATATAAATACTACAAACATGATTGCTTAAACATCATAAATATGTTGTTTCACTGTTATTGAAAACATACACAGAAATATTAAACCAAGGTGTTGATTAATTATTTCTTTCTGAGAGCCTCTGAGGATATGCCTCAGACCTCTCTCCCTGGCTTACAGATGATTTTTTCACATTCTAATCTGTTTTTATTAAATACATAGTTATTTCCAATTTTCCTTTTTTATAAGGATGTCAGTCTTATTGAATTAGGGTATATCCTAATAACATTACTCAGTTATATTATAAGATACTGGGGTTTGAAAGTTAAGTTCATAGAATTGGAATTTTGGTGAGAACACAACTCAACTCACTACAAATCTTGTAACTAGCTATTCTACATACATGCAGCTTCAGATAGCCATGAATGGTCCAACACAAAATCTTAAAGTCACCATTTCCCATAATTCAGTACAATTGCCACAAATGTATTGCCATATACCTGTTCTCATACTGGCAATACTACATATAATTAGAGGGCTTTCAGAAGTCTACAAAGATTGGAGAGAAAGGTGATGACATAGGTATAAAAGGAGCTTGAGGAAATGGGATATGAGATGGACTTGATCAAAGCATGTTATATATTTCTGTATGAAACTCAATATTTTTTTAATAATGAGAATTTTTTGAAACTTGATTATGTGGTTTTTTTCAGGCTTGAAATCTGTAGATGGCAATGTCATGTCACATCATCAAAAGACCAGAAAAGCTAAACCCAGATAAACTCTATTCTGTCTTCCCTTTGTGGCAGATAAATCTGTAGGCCACAGTTTGGACCTGAAGAGGCATGTCAGTGTTATTGAAATTACATTTTCTCCTACACGGGCTGCTTCTATGAGTATTCTCTCAATAATGAGTCAGGACTGGAGAACTGCAAAGAACATAGTATTTCTAATAAATTTCAGGGAGTGACTTGTACATGACAAAGTTTGTAAGATGACAACAGACTGTTGTTATAAAAGCCTGTTTCAAGCTTAACCACAACAACCAATGACACTGAATCTGATATACAAAAATTGCTAATAATAATCAAGCAAGCAACTAGTTCTGTCCATTCTGTTAATGAAGTCATCAAGCTGCAGAGATTCTGGGATTGAGTTGTTAATGAGATTTGGCATCAACCTTTAACCCTAGGTTAGACTCCAAAGTTTATGGTCTTATAAACAGAACAGTACTGCAGGTCATTTTATCCTGTACCACAGGATCTCAAGACTCTATGAAATCTTGGGACCGTGTACCTTCTGGCCTTCTTGAGTCATTGAAGCCTTTTATGGCTGCCCCTATTTAGCCTCCCGTGTGTGTATGGCTGACACTTTCTGAGGATGAAACTAGGACCTCAAAAACTGGACTTGTGACCATTTTGTCCCTCTTTCAGTCCCAAAATTAAGTGACTAGTGAAGGTGGGCCCCAAAAGAAATCCAAAGGCTACTTTTTTCCCCCCAAGCTGGTAAGATAATCATTTTATTTTTTTTATTTATTTTCTGTTTTTTTATTTACATTCCAAATGATTTCCCCTTTCCCGTTTCCTCCCTCCCTGAAAGTCCCATAAGCCCCCTTCCCTCCCTCTTTTCCCCATTCAACCCTCTCTCACTTCTCTGTCCTGGCATTCCCCTACATCCAGTCTTTCCAGGACTGGGGTCTCTCCTTCCATCTTCTTGGAAATCTATTGATATGCTAATTGTGTCTAGGGTATTCCGAGATTCTGGGTTAATATCCCCTTACCAAAGGCTACTTTAATCCTGACTTTTCACATCTCAACCAGACAGCAGTCCAGGGAACTACAAAACTGGAGACTGCAGATTCTGGCTTTTCCCACATTCTGTTTCAAGTTGAACTGGTGATCTAGAGGAAACATGTTCCCTGTCCACAAAGCTAGCTTTTTGGAAGTACCTCTTGGCTGACAGAACTACCTGGACTAGATTCCTTCAGACAAGAATTCCAATGGTCTTATCTCCCTATCATTACTATCCTCTATAACTCCAGGCAATCTTCCAGCAAATTAGAATCAAGAAACTGAACCACAATCCATTACTTTGTGTTCTTTTAACTCCAATTAGATTAACTATCTTTTTTCATCAATTTCTGTTTGCAGATACATAGTGCCCAAGTGATGCAAAATACTTTTACTTATATTATCTGACCCTAACAGTATTTCTAAGAATCCACTCCATATGGTTAGTTTCTTTTCCAAAGGAAGAAAATGGTCTTGAGTGGGATCAAATGGCTTTCTCTAGCTCCTTCTGGCAAGGAATCAAGATGAACATTCAGTTTGTTTAAATTTGTTTTCTTCCTACTCTAAATCATTGCATTTCTGAGTCTGAATATTCTTGCTCAACTCTTGTGCCTATGATTATACTATAAAAATTTCATTTGATACTACCTTTTAAGTTTTCAATTTTTTATTTCTCCAACACATGTATTAAGAATGAATGTTATATACCAGGTTGTGGACTAGCAGAGAATCCAAAACTGGACAAGACAGTCCTGCCTCATTGCCTGAACCAGCTTAGAACTTTAGTGCAGATGCCAAAACAACTGGACCAAAGAAGACCCTGAAAGGAAGGGAATAAAAGTCCTTTCATAAGGAAAGTAAAAAAGAAATCAGAGTCTCATTCTTGGAAGCACCATCAGGAAGATTTTTGGGAACATGGAGGTACCCCTCAAGGGCTAAAATGCACAATTCAAAGACAGGACACTAAGCCTTCTGTTTGCAGTAGCTGAATGCATGGTGATTAGCTCATTAAGAGAACATTTTCATATACCCTTCTAATTTGTGAAGTTCCCAGACTGAGCCAGACATAGCTGCTGCGGAGGTCATGTTTTATAACAACCTATTCACAGCCACAGTGAAAGCCAGAGCCAGTCTGTCTAAGAGTCTGCACTGCATAACAGTCCTGAATTAGTATCTGGACTCCTTTCCAGGCAGTCTTTCTCTCAGTGTCATAGAGCTCTCTTACACTCTTTTGTGAGACGAGATCTACAGTAACCTATCACAAATAGTTCTTAAGAGAACTCTTTGAGAAATGTAAAAAATATACTCTAAAGTTCAGCAGAGTCTATTCTGGAGACCTTTCTCTTTTATTAATTATTTTATTTACATTCCATAAGTTGCCTTCCTTCCTGATCCACCCTCCCTGAGTTCTTCCACCCCTCCTCCTACCTTTGAGAGGGAGCTCCCACACCTACTTCACTCACACACACATACACCCTGCATCCCTATTTCCTGGGGTATCAAGTTTCCACAAGATTATGCACACCTCTCCCACTGAGACCAGACAGTCCTCTGCTACACGTGTTCCCTGGGGCCATGAACCATCCCTATGCTCTGTGGCTGGTGGCTTAGTCTCTGGGAGCTCTAAGGAGTCCCAGTTAGTTAACACTGTTGTTCTTCCTATGGGTTGCAATCTCCCTTAGCTGCTTCAGTCCTTCCCCTAACTCTTCCATAGGGTTCCCTGACCTCATTCCAATGGTTGGCTGTAAGTATCTGCATTTGTCATAGTCAGCTGCCAGTAGAGTCTCCTTCCTGAAGATTTACTTATTCTTTAATAGGGTTATTTGGCTCTCTGGAGTCTAACTTCTTGAGTTCTTTGTATATATTGGATATTAGCCCCCTGTCAGATGTAGGGTTGGTAAAGATCTTTTCCCAATTTGTTGGCTGCCATTTTGTCCTTTTGACAGTGTCCTTTGCCTTACAGAAACTTTGTAATTTTATGAGGTCCCATTTGTCAATTCTTGATCTTAGAGCATAAGCTATAAATAACCCTATTAAAAAGTGGGGTACAGAGCTAAACAAAGAATTTCCACCTGAAGAATAGCGAATGGCTGAGAAACACTAAAGAAATGTTCAACATCCTTAGTCATTAGGGAAATGCAAATCAAAACAACCCTGAGATTTCACCTCACACCAGTCAGAATGGCTAAGATCAAAAACTCAGGAGACAACAGGTGTTAGTGAGGATGTGGAGAAAGAGGAACACTCCTCCACTGCGGGTGAGATTGCAAGCTGGTACAACCACTCTGGAAAGCAGTCTGGTGGTTCCTCAGAAAACTGGACTTGACACTCCCGAAGGATCCTGTTATACAACTCCTGGGCATATACCCAGAGGTTTACCTGCATGCAATAAGGACACATGCTCCACTATGTTCATAGCAGCCTTATTTATAATAGCCAGAAGCTGGAAAGAACCCAGATGTCACTCAACGGAGGAATGGATTCAGAAGATGTGGTATATTTACACAATGGAATACTACTCTGCAATTAAAAACAATGAATTCATGAAATTCTTAGGCAAATGGCCAGAACTGGAAAATATCATCCTTAGTGAGGTAACCCAATCACAAAAGAACACACAAGGTATGCAGTCACTGATAAGTGGATATTAACCCAGAATCTCGGAATACCCAAGACACAATTCACATATCAATAGATTTCCAAGAAGATGGAAGGAGAGACCCCTGGTCCTGGAAAGACTGGATGTAGCAGTGTAGGGGAATACCAGGACAGAGAAGCAGGAAGGGATTGACTGGGGAACAGGGGAAGGGAAGAGGGCTTATGGGACTTTCGGGGAGGGGGGAATCGGTAAAGGGGAAATCATTGGGAATGTAAATAAAAAAATTTTTAAAAAAAGATTTACTTAAGCCAGGCGGTGGTGGCGCACGCCTTTAATCCCAGCCCTTGGGAGGCAGAGGCAGGTGAATTTCTGAGTTCGAGGCCAGCCTGGTCTACAGAGTGAGTTCCAGGATAGCCAGGGCTACACAGAGAAACCCAGTCTCGAAAAAACAAAAAACAAAAAAACAAAAACAAAAAAGATTTACTTATTCTAGAAAAGCTGTTGCTCTTAGAATAACACAAGAGGCCTAGACAGACAGATGACTAAGCAATTAAGCACACTAGCTGTTCTTCCAGAGGACCCAAGCTGAATTATCACTCATATAGCAGCTAATAACTTCCTGTAATTCCAGTTCCTCATGGATCCAGTGCCTCCATCTGGCTTCTGTAGCCACTATGCACATGTGGTTCACAGGCACATGTAGAGGCAAAACATCCATATACATAAAATAAAAATAAATAAATCTTTAGGGTAATTTTTTAAAAGCATTTCCTGTCTAATTTAGACAACATTTTTTTCTTGTTTAGAAGTCAAATATTTATTGGGAAATACCTTTAATTGACACATTGGGTTTTGTGGATGTTAGACGAATACCTTGTTTGTTTGTTTGTTTGTTTGTCTGCATGCTTCCTTGCTTTGTAACTTCAGTCTGTCTGTTTGGTCAGATAATTGGTTGGTTCTTTCTGAAAGAGAGAATTAGGAAACCCAAATATAAAGGTTTCACTCTGATCTATTTACATTAGGAATTCTAGTTCCCTATCAGTATGGAATCCCTATCCCTATTTTGGTGCCATGTTTGTATATAATTTTCGTGTATCCCCTAAGTGTTCATATGTAGAAGTTTGGTCCTCTAAGTGGTGATATTATATATATTTTAACTGAAAATAAAGTTGTTCATACAATATACTCTGATTATGATTGCCCTGTACAACTCCTCTCAGATCCTCCCCACCTCCTCAAACACCCAACTCTATACAATTTCTTTCTCTTTAGAAAACAAAAAGGCAGAAGGAAAAAGAAAAAAAGGCACAGGAAACACATGCATACACAAGTAAACTCCATGAAAACACAAAATAAAATTATTATATACAAGCAAAAGGCTAGTAAGACAAAAAAAAAAGTTGAAACAAGGCCACATAAGACAAATTAGACAAATAATCTACAAAAACACCATTGAGTTAATTTTGTGCTGGCCATCTACTGTTGGGCATTGGGGCCTACTCTTAAGTGTGGTTAGTACACGCAGTGAGATTCCAATGGAGAAAACTAATTTTTCCTTTGGGAGTAATTGGAGATAGCTTCTTGGTTAGGAATGAAAGCTTGTATCCACCTTCTCCTCTCAATAGTGGGACCCCATCTGGTTTGGAGACTCTGTGCATGCTGCCACAGTCTCTATAAGGTTCATATGTGTTTTGGTTCTCTTGGGTCTGGAAGACAGTGTTTCATCAGCGTCATCTACAACCCAGTCCCAGTTCTTACAATCTTTCTACCTCCTCTTCTGCATCACTCTCTGATCATTGTGAGGAGGGATTTGATGAAAACATCCCCATTTAGTGGTGATACTATTAAGAAGCGGTGAGACATTTATGCGATGGGGCTCAACACTAAACTAAGGAATTAGGTCAAGAGTAATACAGTAAGTTGGAAGAGAAAAAAATCCCTAGACTCAGCTGCCTCTCCATGGCAAGAAGATAAGAATACCAAGAGAAATCCAGACATGAAGAAGTCAGCATTCAGATTTTAATAATTGGGTAATATACTGGATAATGAATATATTAAGGAATATTTTTGCACAAGTATTTATAATTCATTTTTGGTATTTGAGATCTGAGTTAGCTCTATAATAAATTTCCTAAAATAAGCCTGGAGACCCTTAACTCTGAAGAATAGCAAGTCTATGCTTCTAAAATGATACCTTCTCCAACATGAATTAGGAAAAAAATATGAAGCAACAATGAAGAGAATGTGGCAGGAACCCTCATCAGAACTCATTTTCACAACATCTCCCTGAATATCAAAATTAGCCTTCCAGTGAGTTAACTCTAAACATGTACTCTAATCTTCCTCTGGAACAGTATCCACATTGTTCCTTCTCCAAAGTTATATCTTCCTATCCAAGCTCTATTATCTCCATTATTCATTCTCTCTCTCTCTCTCTCTCTCTCTCTCTCTCTCTCTCTCTCTCTCTCTCTCTCTCTCTCTCTCTTCCTGCTTCACATTTCACATGTTGTCCCTTATAGGGCATCTTTCTCAATCTATCTGCTTTCATGCCATCCTAAATCCACTAGAGCAATGGTCAGAAGATATCTAAGGAACTCACTGTTCAAACCATGCACATTAACATAAAGGCTTAGATGCTGAGTGACTCTAAGCTTTATTATGTACCTTGTTGAAAACCAGGCTGGTCCATGCCTACCCAAATAATAAAACACTGTGGTGATGCCTAACTATAACATAAATGTTTCAGTCCTTTTCTGTACCTGTCATGAGAAACCAATGGGATAGTCTCTAGCAAATTTTGCCTCCTGGTGATATGGACCAAATGTACTCTCTGAACATTTTGACCATGAGCAAACCATAGCATCTCTCCCACCCCTCCCTCTCCTTCCTCCCTTTTCTGTCTCCCATTATCTTTATGATGGAATCTATGACCTATTATAAGTATCCTTATGTGACCAGGAACACTTACAACCAGCAATCTTCAAAGAATAATTCAAGCAAGCAGGAAAGGCATCCCCATTCAGCAAACTGTGAATGACATCACAGTACTAGCTAAAAATCTAAATCACACCCTACAAAAAACCTTGAGCTAGGAACACTCAGCTAAGTTGCACCATAATTCATGTTCTTTCTTCCTTTTATTTCTTTCTTTTTTTTTTTAAGAGATTGAACCAAGGCCACACACTTATTAGGAAAGTATTCTGTTACAGAACCACATCTTTTGCCTCGGATCTGAATTCTTAACCCATAAAAATATGTAACTTGTTCTTTATTTTAAGCTCTAGGTACTGAATAATTTATTTCACAGCAGTTAATGACTAATATAAAAGCAAATCAAGAATATCTTCCAGGTTTCCATTTTTAGAAGATTATGTATCTATTCCGCCAATAACTGTCCCTCGGGCCATTATAGAGCGCTTTGGGGCATGTTATCCTTCAACCGTCTAGTATTTTTAGCCAATACATCAAGGTATAGAATTAAGTTTAGAACTTAATTAAATCATGGATTTTTTTTCTTTAATAAATTCTAAGAACCGAGGAGTGAGGGAGTTTTCTGTGAGATTGTGTCTACTAATAATGTCAGAAGCTAAACCCAAAGCTTAATGTCAAAAGTCTTACCACCATCACTGCCCAAACATGAGCTAAACAAGGATGACACCAATGGACATACCAAAGTGGATAGAGAAAGGTCCATAAGCTTCAGCCTTACGCAAAGAACTATAGGCAACTGAGGAAAGCTGGCAGCAGGAAACATGCTTTTCCCCAGGGAAGGGCACAACAATTGGTGGTCCAATGGCAAATGTTCAGCTTTGAAAACATACATGCAAGTAACATTATAAGGACTGAGCTGATTTTATTTGGGAATATAGATACAGATTCCATGAAATAACAATTAATGAGAAAGAAGCCATGAATTTGAAGGAGAGTGGGAGGGTATGTTTGTATGGGGCAGAGGTTGGAGGCAGGAAAAGGGAGAAATGTTGTAATTACATTATAATCTCAAAAATAAAAGAATTTATGTGAAAATTCATATTTCAAATATGGCCTTCCTATTAAAATATAATTCTTAAGTTGTGATAAACACTTATATTTAGTATTCACATAATTCTACTCCCTGAAAACAACTTCAGATAAAAGTATTTCATATTAATAAGATTATACAATGAGAAGAATAAAAATATATTCAAGCCTATCCAAATGTCTTAAAAGAGCTAGGAAATAAAGTGTGTTATAAAGTCAGGAAATTTGCAATAGAATAATTTGCAGGCATTCAGTGACATTTTAGCATTCTTTTTCACCTATGCATTGTGTTCTCTCACAAGTCCCAGCATGACCCTCACCAGTGAGTGGCTTCAGTTGCTGAAAAGCAGGGGTCCCAGCCCTGTAGGAATAGTCCCTGTGGTGACTGTTAACTCTCAAAGGTCACAGCTGCAGCTGGGAGAAGTAATGCTTTGTCACTAGCAGTGATGCTATCGATATTTCATCAAAGTCCTGCAAGGCTTCCCTCTGTGCCTGGTTGGTTTGGTTTGACATTATGTCAGGTCACTTCAGCACTCAAATTCCTATAATTAACCAACAAATTATCTTGATCAAATCAACATCAAAATCATGTATCAAAATCATCTATCTGCTGGGCACTGTGCAACTGAAGAGAAGAGAAAGATAACAAGAATAAACCACTAAAACCTTTTTAGAATTCAGAATCTCTACAATCTTCAGAAAAGGTTCAGAAATGGTTAGCTTAAGTATACCCCATCCTCCTACCTCACCCCTGTAAAAAAAAAGGTATATGTTAGAAACTGTGTTACTTTTCTACTTGGTGGACAAAATATCTGACAACTTAAAGAACTAAGGACTGATTTTGGCCCAAAGTTTCAGAGTACAGTCCATCGTGGTAAAGAGTCCACGATGTAAGGAACTCATAGCTGGTCTCATTATACCCACAATCAGGAAGTAAAGGAAGATGAACAAATAGTCCTCAGCTCACTTTCTCCTCTTTATCCAACCAGGGTACCAGCCCATGAAATAGTGCCACCCACATTTAGGATGAATCTTCCCACTTCAATTAACCTAATCTAGAAAACTCTCTTATGAACATTCCCAGAGGTTTGTCTCCTAGGTTCCACCAAGTTGATAATATTATCCATCATAGAAACCTAACTTCTCCTGTACCTAAGGCCCATTAATTAGCTAGAATGGCTTGCTATCTACCCACTAGGGTCCTCTTGTCTCCATATCCCAAGATGAATTACAGGATATATGCAGCCACACTCAGTCTTATCCATGGTCTGGGGATCCAAATTCAGGTCTTCATGCAAATTACTAGAAGAGGTATCTCTCAAAAAAGTTTTTTTCCCAATCCTGATTGTTATCAGGATTGAGTTATCAATGCATCTCTAACCTAATCACTGCATCTTAGAGGAGCAGTGTTCTCACTAGCTAATCTGGTTTAAACATTCCCCCTTCGAAGGGCAGTCTTCCCATTAAACGTACTTGCTCTGAGGCTACAAGAGAAATTATTCTTAATCAGAAATCAGTATTCTCTCACTAGCAAAAACAAAAGTAATTGGTTGAGAGAATGGAAGAATGACTAATTAGAAAAGAGAGGCCAGTTAAAGCAATCAAACTACTCTGGCAATAATATAATCATAGACATACATTGTTAAAAATTTTCCAAAGCCATAAAACATATGAACTCTGAGTGAGTCCTAATATAAACTGTGAGTGTTGAGTGATATTGTCATTGTAGGCTTGTCATTTCTAAAAAAAATATCTCAATGTAACAAGAGATGTTAATAATGGGACAAGGGAATTTCTTGGGAAATCTCTATATCTTTGTATATGGGTCTAAAATTGATGTTTTAAAAAATTCTATTAAAGAATGAAATAATAATAATGATAAGCATCCATCACAGTGAAGGAGTACAGCACAAAGTCATACATCAAGTCCTTTTAAATTCTAAAGTCAGATTACATTTGTCTATTTTATTGTAATATTAAACGTGTCTATCCAATGGGATAAATGAGAAATGAAGAGCCTCAATGATTTCAAAATCAGAAGGTAACATTTCCCAAGAACTTCCTTAACTACTACTTATATCCTACAAAACACTGATGCTACATTCCATTTTCATGCACTCATAGTCCTTTGGTGGAATGTGTAGTTAATCATTGAGAACCAGAAATATATAAGCAATGACAAGACTATGAAGAGTGTACTAGATTATGGATGAACATTGCTACCACAGAAACTAAGTCAGAAGAATTACTTCCTTGCTAGCATCTACCCATAAATTTCCCAAAACTTGAAGACTCTGACTGCCAGGACCTCAGATTCAGATTACTCTTTTTGGTTACCAATGTAAAAAACTGTAGAAATTACTATTAGCAAGACCTTGGTTCAAATCTTGCTATACTAATTATGTATTCATCAAATCCTTTTGCTAAGATAATGATGCCCGCTCCCCATGCTCATGTGACTCAGACAACAGTACACATGGTACCATCCAAGAGGCAACTGGTAACAAAGGTAACCAACAGACATTGAGCCTGCACAGTGCTCCAAAAGCAACTAAGGAACAAGAATCCTAGGCACAATGCATTAATTATTCAAAAGCTGGTAAAGGGGACCTTTGAGGTCCAGACACTGTCTTAGTTAAGAGTCCCAGTGCCACTGTTTACTAACTATACAAATTTCTTCAATTTTATAAGTTATAAGCACTTTAATATTATTTGTACATTATCCTGATGTAGAATGACTGTGATCATTACAGTCCCCAGCTGATAGAATTTTTATGAGAATTGTATGAGTTCAGTAGAGAGAAGATACTTGGAACACTGCCTGACACAAAATCCACACAGAGTAAATGGTTGGTATTATTTTTGTTTACTCTGCACTGATTTGTTAAGAAAACTGAATCTAACACATGTTAGGTACTAGGCTTGAGTAGACGTGTGTAAGCCTTTCTCATAGACAAGCTCAATGCATACACACACACATTTTTTCCCCATTGGAAAATAAAATGAGGCTGCAATCATAATAGAAGAGGGAACAAATGCACTGAGCAGCCAGAAGAGGGAGCCTCGCACTGTAGAAAGACTTCACATAGAAGAAATACAAGTCATGGAGACAAGAAAGGCAAAGGAAAATTAGGCAAGGATATAGAATTATACAGAGGTTAAAGTAAATATATCGTAGGCACTGTGCCAAAGAGGAAAAAAAATAAAATGATATCGCACTACAGAGTTTCTTTTACATAAAGATTTATACACAAAACAACAACAACAAAAATCCACAAAAAAATTCCTATGTGTTGAGCAGGACTTACAAACACCATTAGATCTGGTACAGTGGTACACACCTTTAATCTCAGTACTCTAGAGGCAGAGGCAAAGGCAGGAGGATTTCTATAAGTTTAAAGCCAGTCAGAGCTATATCTTGAGACCCTGTCTGAGAAAAGAGAAAAAAAAAAACACAAGGGATACGAGTAGAGCATAGGACATTTCTCAGCAGGAAAAAAGTACTTCTTGAACAAGTTTGAGGACACGAGTTCAAATACCCAGTACTCACATAAAATCTGAGTCTATCTATCTACATGCCCTCAATCCCAGCACTGGGAAGTGTGAAGACAGAGGATCACTATGGCTTACTGGCTGCTGGCCCAGCTCCAGTTTCACTTGGTGAACCTGAAAAGGTATAAGACACATATTACAGAAAAGACACCTGATATCCTATTACCTCGAAATATGTACACAGACATATATGTTTCCATGTGTACCACACACACACACACACACACACACACACACACACACATATAACAAACAAATTAATGAATGACAAGTAAATTTAAAGCAAGAAAGATAAGATAACAGGTACCTAGTGGTGAAAATGTACCAGTAATTGAAAATCAAGAGGGAAGAAGAGAAAGGAGAAGAGAACAAAGAGTAAACAAGGGACACGATAGAACTTGCTAGCAGTGTGGTCCAGAGGAAATCCTGGGAATATAGATTGAGACATTGGAGCATTTGATCTGAATATTCAAAAATTATCTTAGATAAATAAATGTGTAGACACATACACATACTAAATGTATAAGGGCCATAGCCCATCCAGGCCACAAAAGAAGTATGTGATTGATTCATAGGTTAGAACCATTTACTGCAGCACACCAACTTAACCAATGTTCCATATATATTCTCCTAGCAACCATTAAATGTGTGTAGCGCCTCAGAGATGGATAGGGACTGTGAGCTCTTCCTCTACCCATGAGTGAATATTGAGAGAACAACATCTTGTGCAGGTCTTATGCAAGCAATCACCGATGTTCTAGGTTCATGAGTGTAATAGCCATGCCATGCTCAGAAGACAGTGTTTCACAGTCTCCCATCCTTCCCATCTTGTAACCCAGAAGAGGGCATCAGATACCATTACAAATGATTGTGAGGCATCATGTGATTGCTGGGGATTGAACTCAGGACCTCTGAGAGAGTAGTCATGCCCTGTTTTCTCCCCATTCTATGAAGAGTGATACAGATGTCCCATGGGCAATCAACAGTCACTAATTCTCAGCACTTTAACCACTGATGGATCTTACCACTAACTCTAGTCCATTAGGCATATAAATATAATCTCAAATAACCTAAATATAACCTCCTACAGTGCAACACTGTCTTTTCTTTCTTACTCCAGGATCTGCATAGAAGTCTTAATGTTGTGAAATGGATAGTTTTTCAAATATAACTGGGGGTGGAAGATGGTAGGTGGATACAGGATAAAAGACAATCGTAACTAAAGTGGCCCTTTTGAATTTTATATCTGATGACCATGTTACACTTCACAGACATACTGCTCTTAACATTCCTGAAATCACAGGAACTTCACAACAATCCCACAGGACTGTTATTAAAGTCATAAATAGTGCTGGGTGAGGAGGGAAGAAAGGAGCATCACCACACAAAGAGCAGATTAATTTAATTCAAGATAGGAGTATTATGGACATCTACTTGCCAAAAGAATTTAGTGAGAGCCACTGATCCTGTCAGTCTACCTTCCTCTAGTCACTCCTGTTCCTCTCTCCATGGGACCCTTCTCCAATCCCTAATAGTCCAAGAGAAAACAGTTTCACATTTAAGAAGATACAGCAGGCACTATAACATGACTGTCAAAGTCACAGAATTTGCAGCCAGATAGAGTTAGATTCTAGCCAGCCAGGGGAAGATTGGTTAAATCCATTAGCAATTCTATTCTTGTTCCTTCATTTGTAAAATAAAATGTAATAATAATAGCCACATTAGAACATTACTATTAAGGGTAACTATTTATAAAGTGCTTGCCAAATTGCCTACCAAAAGTAAACGCTCAATAATAAAATTCATCATTCAGTCATATATTCAACAAATACTATTTTGAGTCAGGCACGGATCCATGGAAAGTGATACAGTATTTACCAAGACCAAACATGGTGATAGTCCTTCTAAACTATAGCATTTAGTGGAACATAATGGCAATAATGAAATGCTACCCAAAAGAGCATTAATTGTGGATTACTTTCTGTGCTATAAAATAAAAAAAAAAAATCCAAAGAAACTAAAACTCTGATGTCTGTGGATATTTTGCCTATGGATACCAAGAAACAATTGGCTACAAAAGGAAAATTTGAGTTAATATCTAAAAAAAAAAAATGAATAGAACTTAACTATAGGAAAGCATGGATAATGTCATTTTGTAGAGGAAAACATGTATTGTGGGAGCTAATGCTGTGGCTGAAACACTGAGGTACCAAGATGAAGCTGGAATAGAGAATGGGTATAGAAGAACAGCACCTACAGAGCGTGATGGGTACCCATGGTAAGTCACCAAGACATTTGCAGACAGCTCACAAAATAGAACTCTTGCTACTTCTATGGAGAGTGGATGAGAAGAGAAAGAATAGAATTCATGTTTATTTTTGCAAAGTGGAGATCCAGGGTAGAAATAAAGATGGCTTGGGCTAGAAAAGGAGTTAGCAGCACATAGAGGAATCTGAGGTCTTAACAGAATCAATGAAACAATAGGATATATTCAATTTGAGTGATTAGGGAAAGAAAAGAAGCAAGGAAGTCTCACAGGTCAGTTGGGGATCAAAATAATATATGAATATTTGTGTCGCCAAATCAAAACAGTGATATCTTTGGGATGCCTAGATTGACATGTATTGTGTGTGTGAGTGTGTGTGAGTGAGTGTGTGAGTGTGTGAGTGTGTGTGTGTGTGTGTGTATGTATGTATGTGTGTGTGTGTGTGTGAGAGAGAGAGAGAGAGCTCAGAGAGGTCATAGACCTATACTTAACAGGCATATACATGGAAGGAATGGAATCCTGCACACTGAGGAAAGAGAAATTAATTTGAGAGTTTCTTGTTGGTGATCAGGGTCATTTTTATTACTGTGGTGATTTTTTTTTTTGATTGGGTTGGCTTGATTTGGCTTGGCTTGACTTAGTATTTTCACACAGAGTCTCCTGTAGCTCAGGCTGGCATTGAACTCACTGTGTAACAAAGAATGACCTTGATCTCCTGATTCACCTGACTTCCCCTCCAAAGCTCTGGAATTTCAAGCATCTTCTTCCTTAAGATATTTAAAAACTTCAGAACCAACACATTGATAAGGAAGTGGATGTAAGCCATGAAAAAGAGGGCAGAACATAAATATTTTAAAATAATACTAAGAAAGTATAAAGTAACAGAACCCAGGGGGGAGAGAGAGTTTGAAGAAGCCAATGTTTATTAAAAACTACTAAGAATTATGTAAATTGTCATAAATCACAGACCTATTTATTATTCAACAGCTTAAAATTGCACACCTTTCATCAAGACAAAAAATTCAAAGGCTTAAATGTTTGAATCATTTACCTAAGTTTATACAGCCAGAAGGAGATGAACAGAATTGCAAACTCAAACCAAAGCCTTTCCTGTGCAGGTTCTCTGGGCCTAAGCTGTCTTCCTTTGGGTTAGACTTTGCAGTTCCCCAGCAGGACATCCACTCATAAATACAAAAGTCATCTGATGCTGAAAACTAAGCAGCAACATCTATCTCCTCTTCCTAGTAGCCACATATATAAATAGAAGAAAATTATTTGCCATCCACAGGTCGCTAAGTGATAAAGAAAATGCCAAAAAGAGACATGGTGAAGAGGGCAAGAAGGTTGCAATGTAAGCCGGGAACTTAACTCAGTTGCAGTTGGATTATATCTTGAACCTGCCTAGACAAGTGGCATGGTGATCTGGGAACTAGGAAAAAACAATCACAGGTGCCTTGCAGAAGAGCTGCGACAAAATGCTGTGGAGAAATGTTTAAATGAGAAGTAAACCTCTTCAGAGTACTTAATCAGAAACAAAGCCTTGTTCAATAGCAGAAAGTCATAGCTCTGAATTCAGCCCAATGACAGTTACTTAAATCCATCCAACCTCAACTTGCTAGGTCTAAGGGAAGAGGGAACGTTGAGTCTAAAACAATCTTTATGTCTCTCCCCACCCCATCTCTTAGCACAGATTTTCGCTCAGGCTTGCGTTCTTTATCCCTATCCATCATCATCAGTCATCTCCTTAAATCTAAGGCTTGTAGATCACTTCCATGTATCAACTCTCCATTCGTACAGCTTTAATCACATATAATGAGCTTATCTTTCATCCTCTTCTCTTTCACTTCACTCATTTCATGGAGTTTGAGACTCAAGTTCTCTCATCAGTACATTTTGCTTTGTGTTGAAGCTCTTCCAGCAGCATTTCCTTCACCTTCTTACTGAGACCTGGCCTCTCCTTGAGGACACTGTGACCATTGCAAGCTCTATTTTCTCTTTCACTCCTGACCTAGTAGACCTGGAGCTGGGATAGACACTTTTCTTTCTGCTTTGATAGTGAATCAAACTATAGTCCTTCCTCTCCACATCATAAAATTAGATGTCTCTTCATAGGTATTCCTAACCAACTCAAGCTGAGAAGATAGGAAGTTTCTCCTATAACCATACTGACTAGCATGGTAAGATATCTCTAAAGGTACAGTAAGAGGCATTCATATATTGACAATAACCAACAACAGTCTAATTGAACTTAAGGCCTGCTCAACAAGAGTGAAATCATGCTGCAACCTAGCCAACTACCAAGTGCTGGTGAGATCATGTATCTCAGAGAAGAACCTGCTATTACCACTTTACTAACCTAGAATAATTCCTAACTACATTATAAATAAGTATCCTTATATCCACAGGTAAGTGTAGCTCCCAACCTTCACCAAAGAAGGTTCTCTTGCAACAGGCAAAGACTATTACAGAAAAACCACAATGAGGAAAATGCATAAAACAACTTGACCCCAGGGTACTCAATGCCAGTAACTAGATTTACAACACAATTCCTGCATCTAAGACTCAGGGAATATCATGAAAGACATGGTGAAAAGACTGTAAGAACTGTGGGATCAGGGAGTCTGAGGTAAGATTATGCCTCCAAAAAAAATGACAAGGAAGCCATGATACCTTAACAATAGGGCTACCTAAATAAGACCTAAACAAGGACAACACCAATAGACATGCTAATGTCAAAGTGGGAAATTTCTTTGAGCTGTACCCCTAGACAAAGAACTATACACAACTAAAGGATGCTGAGATTGTGAGCTGAGAGATATAGACTTCTCCCAGGGAGGGGCCCTAAATGGTTATCCAATACAAAGTGATCAGACCTGAAATCATGTACATGATTGAACAGACTCAGAAGAATATATATAAATACATACATACATATATGGGTTATTTGATATATATCATTTAATTGATATATAAATACATGTATGTGTATATGTGTATATATTGATATGACAATTTAAAAAGAGGAGGCCAGATTTGAGAGGAAGAGGATGGCAGAATCTGGGGGACATAGGAAAAATTGGAGAAAGGTAAGAAAATGAAAGGAAATTGTGTAATTATATTTTAATTTTTTAAAAAGACTTGGGAAAGGGAGAGTCAGTTTTCTTTAAGGATATCGCTTCCGACATGTCAACCACACTCAAATCAAGGACCCCAAACCCATGAATATGTCATCATTACAATCCCTTGACTCTCACTTGCTCTGTTATTTTACCTCATTATACTATGGTTCTAACTCAGTACATCCCATTGGCTTCTCTGCAGTGTTACTCATTCAACCAGCAGGAAAACATGCTATGGTACTTTATCTTCTCTTTATCCTCAAGGCCCCAAATGGTGCCTGGCAATTATACTTCTCTACTTCTTTTTTTTTTTAATTCTTTTAGACAACTATGCCACCCTGTCTCTTTCTCCTCAAACCTTCAACACTGCTGCTCCTAACTCACCCACATCTAAGGAACTTGATTCTTATTTCACAAATAACACTGAAAAGAACTTGTGCAACTTTCCTATGTCACAGCCACCTACCTACCTGACTCTGGTCCCTATCTTCCTACCATCCTTCCCACATCCATGTTCCTGTCAAGGACAAATCTTCTCTTTGTACACTAGATCTCACACTTCTCACCTTCTCAGGGACGTTAATCCCCTGACAATTTTCACCTCTCTCGTATCTTTAATTTTCTATTTCCACAAGATCACTTCTCTCACCATATGAATATGTCATTCTCTCTCTTAAAAATAAGAGTTCTCTCCAGTCTTTTGCATCTCTTTTAGAAAAACCCACTAGACAGACTATCTGAACTCCCTAAATCTATATTCTCCCCTAGCATTCTCTCCTAAATCCATATCCATGAAGTTTTTGTCTCTGGCTTTTCCAACATCACCTCTATCTGACAAATAACAATGGATGTTCTCAACCTTAATCTTACTTCATCTTTATTAATACTTAACACAGATTATGATTCTCTTTTCCTTTGGTCATTTTCATTATTTATCCCCTAGGACTCTATGCTTATCTTCTTCACCTATGACCTCTACGGCTATATTTTCTCAACCTGATTTTTTGTTCTCTCAGAAATCCCTTGGGCTTAAATGAAAGAGACTTTTGGGATTCAGTCCTCAGATCTTTACTCCTGTGTTTGATTCTCATAAATTTATTTAGATGCCCATAATTTTTAAATTTATACACCTGGCTTTGCTCTCTACATTTAACATAGATATTTACATCCAATATACTGCTTTATATCTCTGCTTGAATTTCTAATAGGCATCTTAAACATATCTATTGTAAGTCCTCTGATAGTTCCACTAAACCACGTGAGCAAAGAACTTCCCATCTCAACTAATAGTGACTCCATACCTTCTGATACTAACATCAAAATAGATCATCCACAAGTCCTAGTAATCCATCAACAGAACTCAGATCTATTTTCTTCATTCACTATGCATTTGATACAAATCTAGAATTCTATTTTGCCTTAATTTTTATTGCTATCTCCCTTATCTGAGCCAGACTTATCATCTGTCCTCCTAATTACTGCAATATACTTCTAACTGGTTTCCCTATGTCAATCCTTGACTTCCCATAGGCTATTATTCTTCTAGAATATGACCATGGTAAACAAAGGATGGTGTTAAAGACAGGGGATCATGGTAAAACAAAAGCCAGATTTTGTCTCCCTCTGCTTAAAATGCCCCAGTGACACTAAGCTAAGGTCTTCATCAAATGGTCCATGCTGCTACCATTCTCTCCCTAACCCCTTTGTTCTCAGTAACTGTTCCTGAAATTTTGACTTTCTACCATTTATCTGTGAGACCACACTTGCTTTGGGTTCTATGTTCTTGTCCTAGCTGTATTTCCTCAGCCTGGAATTTTCTTCTACAATTAGCCAATATCAGTCTGTGACTTCTCTAGAGCTTCATTCAAATGTTAACTTCTTGATAAATCTGCCCCTGGACACCCAATCAAAAAGTCTTCTTTTCACAAAAGCATTTCCTATTTCATCTTCACAGGAAGTTGCTGTAACTTTCTACAAATTTTAGTTGTGCTAAAATCTTACCTCTGTTGCATGACTGTCATCCCAGCAGTCAACAGCAGAAAACGAAAGAGTGAGTTCGAGGACAGCCTATGCTACATAGTGAGATTCTTAAATTTGATGAAACAGGAATTTATGCTTGTTTGTTTGCTTGACTATCATTTCTCTACTGTCTAAATTAGAGTTTGATGCACAACAAATGCTTATGTGAACAAAGGAATAAATGAAGAAAGTACATTAATAACAAATTTAGAAATCATCACTGGATTACAAACTAAACAGTCTGTCTCCTAGTCAAAACTCAGTCCTCTTCTCCATGCCTGATCCTTCCAGGTTTACCTGTTCAAATGAGGAGGGAAATTTTTCCACCTCTTCTTGGAAGAAGAGTCCCAAGGCTCCCATTCTTCTGACTCTTCTCATAAAACATTCATAGTCCCCCATGAATTAGATTTCCCAGTACCACTGACCTCTAATGTGGCCATTCAGAACAATTTGAATGGAAAAGGAGCTGCTGACCATAAATAACAAGTGAGGACAGACTCCTAATTTCCCAAGTAGCGATTAGCAATTCCAAACAGCAAAACGATTTTAGATAAATTAAAATGGCTGATCAGGGGCCATGGTATGAGGATTCTTGGCACAAAGAAGGCCACATCTTACCTTCACTCACAGAGCTATTGAGAAATAAAGGAGTCCCATTCATGGAAATTGTTTTTAATTGTTCTCTTTGGAACATAGTTACTTTAAAATTCAGTAATCTAATTTGCTTTAACTTTCTTATTTTTATGAAATAAATATTTGTTAAATATTAAATTACATATAAGACAATCTCTTCTTTCAAGCAATAAGCAAAAATGTAAAAGCAATGCAATTTTAGCATGTATTAAAGAGCTACAATTAAGCCCTTTAATCCGGATACAATCCATATAGCTTTGATCATATAATAACAGCAAAATCATATAATATCCACATTATAACTGAGAATGCTGGGTTGATTTATATTTTGGTAATTCTTAAGCTAATAAACTTCACAATGGGAATTTCAATTCAAATTCTTTTGATACTACAGGTATTCCAATGTCAAATCACCTTCAGTTACAATGAGCCAGACTTACCTCTTATGTCCTGAAATTCAGATTCTCATGACCAAAAAAAAAAAAAAATCACTCTAACCTTTAGAAAACAATCCTTTAGCACTTCAGAGAAGACTCAGTGGGTAAAGGATTTTCTGTACAAGCATGAGGACCTGAATTCAAACCTTAAAAACCACATAAAAAATCTAGGCATGACTGGACCCTTGTGACACCAGAAGAGCAATGAAGAAACAGAAAGACACAGATTCCTGGGACATAATGACCAGCTGGTCTTGTCAAAACAGCAAGTTCCAGGTGCAGTGAGAAACTGCTTCAAAAAAAAATGTGGTTGAAAATAGTAGGAAGATAGCAAGATAGCCAATATCAATCTCTGTCATCATGCTGCATGGGCAAACATATACACAAACACATGCACACATGTGTATACAAAACAGACACATACTAAAAAAACTTATCCGTGAACTGGGTGTAGTAATATCAGAATTTATGCGATGGGGGCATATGGATCATGAGTTTTGAGGACAGCATGGTATACATAATGAGTTCCAGATCAGTCTGGGCACATAGAGATGTCCTATCTCAATAACAACAGAAAACAAAAACGAAAACTTGTTGTTGTAATAGCAAATGCTTCCTAGGGAGAAATCAATTCTGAAAGCATTGTTTAAGAAACCTATCTATATGCAGAACTGAGTCACAGTTCTGTTGCAGGGGAGATAAGGAGGTTGCTATAGAACTGAGAGAGTTCCAAGGAGAAAAGATTTTAGCTGGAAAAGGACAGCTTTTAGAATGAACAGACACAATAATCTCCACTAGACAAGACTCTTAAGTGTATTCCCATTGCCACTGTCCAAAAGGACTTCAGCTGAACCCCAACAGGAAAACTCAATATGCAACTCCCACACATCTTACCTGTTTGGAATTGTCAAAGGAATGTGGAAAGAGAGCCCTTCCCTAAAGCTGTCCTCTACATGACTTAATGGCCTCCCTTTCCTTACCCTAATACCTGAACTTCCTCCAGGCAGATAGTCAATGGGTTAATAACCTGTTTCCAAAAGAAAAGAAGCCTTACGAAAATTACAGTCTATAAATCATGCCTCCCTCTGTATTGATTTACTTACTTGGCTCCTTCCTAACCTAGTTAAAAGCCAGCAACTGATGCACAAAGAGTATTGATGTGGAAAGGGGAGGGAGCAGAGGCAAGGAGATGTAATCCTAGAACCTTCTGTAGCACAACCCCCCACCCCAGAGACATGTTTAAATGAAACCCTTGGGATGATTCCACCGATGTGGGGGTCAGTAAGTGCTTAGACACAGGAAAGGAGAAGCTAATGGTGGGAGGAATGAGTGATTTAAAAGATAGAATTCCTAGTCAAACCAACTCAAGCAAATTAGGGAAGTGATGGGACCCTGTCTCTGGATAAGGTTCCTGCAGAGTTACAGGAATGAAGATTGTACCTGCATCTTCACATGGCACGAGTTCAGACCAGTGCTCAATCCTTGCTGCATATGGTCTTGAGAAAAATGATTCCTCTGGGCCTTACTTTGCTCATCTGGAAAAAGACGCAATGATAATAATCAAGCCTATTTCACAGTTTCGGTGTGGGACTGAATTCTGTACCACAAAATGGTATATAATACCCAGGGCCTCCTTAGGCACCTGTGTATATATGGAAGTATGTATATTTACAAACATAGTTTATTAAGAAGTGAGCTTGGAGTGAAGGGCTCCTTTAGCCCGTTATGCACACATGAGATCCAAGGAACTTGGAGTATAAGGAGCAAATATGATGTGATGACAAAAGCAGGTATGCAATCCAGATGTCACTATACTATGAGGAACTGAAGCTACCAGAGCTAGAACAGCAAGGAAGGATTCTGGTCTAGTGAGTTTGGAGGGAGTAATTCCAGATAATATAACAAGGTGTCTTGGACTAAGTACAGATAAAATAACAGAAATGCATTTTCTCACGGTTCTGGGGGTTATAAGGTCACACATAAAGATTCATGTGTGAGGACGAGATGTTCTCAGAGGTTTCTACTCATAAGGATATTAATCCTATCTGATAACGACCTCATTTTTATATGCTTATATAACCTTGATCAGTTCCTTATTGGTTCTATTTCTAAACACAGAGTTAGAGCTTCTCCTAAAAGATATCAGCTATTAAATGGAAATTTCAATATAAAGCATGGGTTACCTCTGGTGTCAAGAAGACCCCAGAAGTCTCCAAGACAACATAAGCTATTATTGTTGCCCTTGGTTACCCACCATAACTACACAGTAAGATACATTTTGCTAAAAATTCCATAAAGTTTAGCTATAAGATGCAGAGAAATGAAACTCAAAATAATAGGCAAATTTCCTGCTGGCTAGCTTCATAGTATCAGAAGGTACTGAGCAGGCTACTGAGGTGGAAGAAAATCAGTGGTCTTACTCAGCACTGGACACTGTATGCTACAATACCAATCTGCCAGGCAAGCCATGTCCATTGGTGTTCCGGCAGCATGAGGGTTATAGGGTAACTAATCACTTTCTGATTGTATTGGAGGCCTGATCTGATCTACGGGACAGAAGTTTCATGCCTGGTACTGTAATCATTATCAATAGTCCTTGGCTGGGAGGGCATAGTAGGTCCCCACAGGTAGAACCTACTATTTTATTATTTTGATAAATGGTCATGCTGTCAAATGCCTTCTATATATTTTTATGTGTATATTCACAGACCTGGTTGCTCTCAAGCATTGTCAGAGAAGCCTCTTTATGCAGTGGGTAGCAGTCAACAGAGAGAGATGTAACTGCTTAAAATACTGAGTCTAAGATACCAAGTATCCAACTCTAAATAGGACATCTAGATCAAACCACCCTCCCCAAAGATCAAGGATCATCATAGAAGAGAATATGAATAGGATGTAAGAGCTGAAGGATGAAGTTTGGATGCCATAAAATGCTGTTTCTGGACGTAAGACCTGTACCCAATCAAACCAGCCAAAATCCTGTCATAGATAAAATAGCTGACCTCCAGACAGTGGATGGTTGCTGGGGAAGGAAGACTCATTCTTTTCTAAGGTTTGACCCATGGTACTGTTTATGCTGCAGTGGGTAGTCACACCTATGCATGTATTGGCAGCACTAACTAGACTTGGACTATTAGAGGGGAAACAAAGTTGGGAGGAGCATGTTTAGAAGAGTAATCTGGGGTAAATGAGATCATACTCCATTGAACGCACACATGACATTTTCAAAAATAAAGAATACTTAAACTACTTTGCAAAAAATGAGTTATAGCTTCAATACATTGATGGAAGCACAACTTAGTTCCTATCTGTAGGCCTGTCTCTGAATTGGGACATCTAACCTCTGGGTTATGAAACAATAGTCTCTGTTATTTTAAGCCTCCTAGGTTGTATTAATAGTACTTTTGCTGACAGCCCCAAAAAACTAATACAACATGAGACATGCTAATAGCTGCTTTGGTGTATGATATCTGTTTCATATGTGTCAGGAGTGAAAGTCACCACTGGGCCCAGTTCAACCCACATCCCAAGCGAAAAATCATCAGGGGGTTCTTTTCTTCAGTTCTCAGCTTTACTTTCCTCTATATGATGGAATTCTCAGATCAACTCTCCTTGATGATCCCTGTGAAATTTGTCTTTATATTGTCTCATCTTAGCAGTTCCTGCAAAAGTAACAAACTTTAGTTACATGGGATTATCTCCTTCCTCATAATCCAAAACTCCCTAGTCTGAATTTCTTTGGCCCAGTTATATGTCTATCCCTAAACCAATCACTGTAGCTGGAAAGAAGCAGTATTTATGTAAACACAAAGTGGAAATGGGTGGGAATCTGACTTTGGTATCAAAACAGACTCCAAAGAGCTGAGGAGGCATAAATCATAAAATTTCAGCAAACTGAAGTTTATAAACATCTATGAAATTCCCAGAAGAATATGAAATTCTCCTAGGAAGAATTATGGGTTGTAATGGCAAACAACAGATTCAATTAAACAGGATTGGTTAACTCAAATAAAAAGTAAATTTTCTACTGTATTTCAACTTAGTAAAAAAAAATTAAAAATTAAAATAAAAGCTAGGATAAGACGTAGGAGGAATGAGGCAGAGAAATCCAGTCAAGTTCTGTCTGTGTTCTACCAGCCAAAGAGAGACAACAGAGATCTCGTCATGGCCTCTGTTTGCATATGGACAGGAGATGAGGCTGTGCCTTCTAACTCCCACCCTCTCACTCCCTCATCCCCCTACCCTCACCCCAACTCAGAGTCTTCCCCCAAAGAAACAGGATGCCTAATATTAGCAAAGAGAAAATTTCATGATCGTTCTTTCTACTTAAGGACAAAGAGAAAAGCCTGACTCATTCCAGAACCCAAGGTCAAGGTGAGGCGTGGCTTCTTTTGAAACAACCATCTGTCAAGTCAGAGTGGTGAAATCACATGCATCAAGATGCCATTCACACTGTCAGAGGGAATCAAGGCAAGCTCCCCTGTGAATGCGAGGTGTCAGGAAGGGAGTAAAGTGGTTTCAACTGGTGCTAAAAAGCAAGAATTAAAGGGAAATGACATCCTGAGAGCGTGAAAAAATAGTAATAATAAAGTAAAGACAGGCAATGAATAAGCTATTTTAAAAAAAAAAATGTTTCTTCAAGCCACATCTCAGTACCTTAAAGATTATCTTTAAAAACAGCTGTTGCTCAACAACTACTTATGGCTTGAAATAAAGGAAAACATTCCCACGCCAACTTTGCTCTCGAAATAGAAGTTGCAAAGACACGAAAATACCCAGGCCGCTATGGCAGCCTGATTCTAAGCTTTTTATGGAACAAAAAACCATGTGGGCTCGCGAAGACCTCCCTCCTCCTCTCCCCCACTATTGTCCTGTCTCTCCCAGGCACACATTGCTGGGCTGGCAGCAAGGGAACAGAGGACAGCAGCCATCTGGAGCTGGAGCTGGAGCCGGCCTCCTGTTCCTCTGCACTCAGGCAAAGCAGGCTCTTTCCAGGGACAGTGACAATAAAATAAAAACTCTCACTACTGCGTGCTGAGCAGATGACATGGTGAGAGGTAGCCTGCAGCTTCTCGAAGGTCACATTCTTTACAAACACCTATTAAGCAGGTAATCTGCTCATTCTACCTTCCTAGATGAAGAAATTGAGGCACAGAGAGGTCAATTAAGATTTCTCATGCTCTGGTTTGCAATCCCATAGGAAGAAAAGCAATATGAACCACCCAGACCCCCCAGAGCTCCCAGGGACTAAGCCACCAACCAAGGAGTACACATGGCTCTGGCTGCATATGTAGCAGAGGACAGCCTTGTCAGGCATCGATGGAAGGAGAGGTCCTTGGTCCTATGAAGGTCTGATAGATTCCCCAGTGTAAGGGAATCGAGGGCAGGGAGGTGGGAGTGGGTGGGTGGGTGGAGGAACATCCTCAAAGAAGCAGGGGTACGGGAGATAGGAGAGGGGATTTCTGGGAGAGGGGGAAACCGGGTACAGGGATAACACTTGAAATGTAAATAAATTAAAATAAAAAGATAAAAAATAAATAAAAAGATTTCTCACGCTATCCCTCTCAAGCTGTTCAAAATAAGTGATTGAAATCTGTGCATTCTCTTAGCTTGTGAGGGCTAGTGGGGGAGGAGTCAGAAGGATGAAGGTAAGGAATGAATAGTTACTAAATAATCACACTAAGCCAAATTCTGTGCTACACATGCTACAGAAAAAAAAATAGCCCAAACTTATGTAAACACAAGTGTGCTTAATCATAGGAGCTATATACAGCTAAAAAAATGGTTAATATGATCAGTGGCGTCTTATTACAAGAAAAAAAGTCCACCATGTAGCCCAGTTCATGTGAATCTTCTCTTAACCCCTTGACATAGACATCATGACTGTCCTCTGTCGGTAAAGTGAGGAAACACAAGTTTCCATCAGTTAAATGATTCAGCTGGTGTTTAGGCTCAACTATATTCTGCATGCCTTCAAATAGAATACTAATCATAATATTGCCATTGTTGTTAGTGTTGATTAGTATTGCTAAGTATTGGTCTTAATGAAAGAAATACTGTAAGTGATTATCTTCTTGGTTTTATTGATGTAAGCTTTAGAGGCAGTGCATATGACTTTGGATTTCAACTACAGCATACAGTTTTGTTATCATAGATAGGTGAGTCAGTCTCTCTATACATGTTCATTTATTCATAAAAGAGAGAGAATAATAGTGTTTCTCTCACAAAGTTATTAAGAATATTGAAATGAGATCATCAGTTATAAGTGCTTAAAGCAATGCCTAGCAAATATACATTAAATAAAATCCTGTTCCTACTGCTAATCTTTTTCAAGAAAGGACTAGAGTTACACAGCATATGTTATTTACTCAAGCCTACACAATGAGAGGAAAACTAGAAAGAGGATTTCAGACCTGTGCTGACCAATGGAGAGGGAAAAGTGCAGAGGGGACCAGGCCTCTTTCTCACAACCTTCAGACAAGCCTAGAGAAACGGTAGATCAGACATAGCTGTGATAGCTTACTGAGGGCCTCTGGTTAATCCTGGAAGGTTACAGCTGTCGACCCCATTACCACAAACATGTACAGCTGTGTAATAAAAAGAGCTGAGCAAAAAGGTTTCCTCAGATATTTCTAACCCTCCTTGCACACTACCCAGAGAATCTCCAGAGAAGAATCCTACCTTGTATAACGCATCTCAAACTCATTCCCATTGCAGTGATTTAGACAGAAGCTTCCAAAGTGATCAAGACCATACTCTCACTCCTGTCTCTGACTGACCATGTTCCGTGTGAAGTACAGAAATATAATTTTTGAGTAAAGTTTAGAGGCCTTGTGGTATGGGGAGCCTCATAGAAATCAAAGGATGCAGATGGAGTCTAGCAGAAGAGTGCTTACCTGCCACGGGCGAGACGCTAGATGCTGAAAGTGAAAATCATTTGATGGGACTTTTTCAGAGTCATACTATAAAAGAGACCAGGACAGACTGCTCCATGGGAGTAGTTCTACCTGAGAACTCTGATTGCACTAAACTCTTTTCATCTCCCATGCATCCTAAAAATAATTCTTGAATGATTAAAATTTTAAAACTGTTCGAAATAGCTGCACGAAGCAAGCAATCCACACAGAGGAAACTGGAAGAGAACATATCGTGTATTAGTTATGGGAAGAAATGCTGGAAGATTGATGGGGTTTTTTTTCCCTCTGTCTCATCTACGTTTTGCATTTTCCAGCTTTTATATAATGCATATTCTGTGTAGTGGCAAACCTTGGGAAGAAAGCCTTGTGCTTCAGACATATATTTTTACATTTTATATCATGATACTAAATTTAAAATATTAAATTACTTTAAGCATTTCCTATTTTATTTTTACTTATTATCATTTGTATGTGAGGGCACACATGTGCCACCACATGTTAGAGATCAAAGGACAACTTTATGGAGTTCTTTTTGTCTGTCTGTCTTTATATGGGTTCCAGGGTCAAACTCAGGTCATCAGGCATTCATGCTGAGCACTTACTTGCCCACTGAGCCATCTCACTAGTGGATCCCAAACTGCTTATTTTCAACAAAATAACATATCAGTGGAGAAAAAGAAAGTTTACTTGAAAATCAACTGAAGTCAAAATAGTCTCTGTGTGCGTGTGTGTGTGTGTGTGTGTATGTGTGTGTGATATTTGATTAGCAACTTCGTGAAGATTTATAGATTCAGTCCTAAAATTTCTTGATTGACACCCTTGAAGAGGAAAAGGAGTAAGGAACAGACTTCGAATGACTTCATCTGGAATGTTTGCAGAGCTCAAATGCTTTTATCAGAACAGCGTTGGGAAGGAGAAGATCAGGAAGACTGAGCATGCCTGCATCCTGGGACTGTGATAGCAAAGCAACGACAACACCATCTCACAGCTGTCTAGCATGAGCCCATTTTTAAAGCCCATTTATAATAATTAGCAATTGGAAAAAAGCCCAAATGGGCAACAATAGGGGAATGGCTAAACAAACAAGTAGTGGATGAACTCAGATGGAATACTTCGTAATGAGAAACAATAGTGGACTTGCAGATTGAGCTGATTCTGGAAATGTTTACATGACCTCACGTTAACAGAGCAAAAGTGAAATGCAAATTACTGACTTGGGAATTTAAGAGGACCTTTTAAAAACCTATCACATTAGCATCTTAGAAAAGACAGAGAAATTAAGACTTTATTGTTCATTAGAGAAAAGAGCTGACGTAAATTCTGGCTCCTCTGGGAACTAAAGAGGAAATCTCCTATATGTGGAGATAACAGCTTTCTGTCCTCTGGACCTAGGAAAGTGGGAAATTAATGCACCTGTCCTAAGCAGGAGGCTTTTATCAGATATGACGAACACGTGTAAAATTTATAGTACCTATTGTCTTCTTAAGGGACTCCTTTCCTGTCTACTTCTACTCGGTCATATAATCCTCATTTTTTTTTCTTTTCTTCCTAATTAAACGTTTAGTCTGAGCACTTTAAATACAAATGAGCTCATCAGAATTGGTACTCCCAACCAGCTTCATTTTAGCGTCAGCTTGCATTAAGCCTTGTATGCTGACTTCCCTATTGTCGGTATTAAAACTCAAATGTTTTGTACCTTCTGTGGAAATCAAATAAACTGAGAGTCAGGCACTGTGTTCAGAGTTTTTATTCCAGCAGTCTTGACTTTGTTCTGTATTTAATAGTTCTTTCTTAGACATGCGGTAAATAATGAGCACCAATGATTATAAACCACTACACATTTCCCAACACATCATCTGTTCTCAATAGGTATTGATCATGCAGATAGCAGCAATAAGTAATGGATAAGAGGAGAAATGTTTTTAAAAGTAAAGCAGAGCTTACCTAGAAGGAAGCCTTTGCTGTCCACCCACAGTCATCCTGATTTTCCTTGCCATGACATTTTTAGTTGTCTCACAAGTGATGCTACAGATGGCTATACTGTCACATAATCAACCCCAAAACTTCTTCAAGAAAATTACACAGCTAGAAAACACCTTCAGTGAAGTGGCTGGATACAAAGTTAATTCAAAAACATCAGTAGCCTTCCTATATACAAACGAGAAAACAGAATGAAAAAGAAATTAAGGGGCTGGAGAACTGGCTCAGCAGTTAAGAGCACTGACTGCTCTTCCAAAGGTTCTGAGTTCAAATCCCAGCAACCACATGGTGGCTCACAACCATCTGTAATGAGATTGGAAGCCCTCTTCTGGTATATCTGAAGACAGCAACAGTGTACATACATATAATAAATAAATAAATCTTTTTAAAAAAGAAAAAGAAATTAAGGAAACAAAACCTTTCACAATAGCCACAAAAAATATAAAATACCTTGGTGTAACTCTAACCAAAAAAAGTAAAAGACCTGTATGACAAGAACTTCAAGTCTCTGAAGAAAGAAATTGAGGAAGATATCAGAAGATGGGAAGTTCTCCCATGCTCTTGAATCAGTAAGATTAACATAGTGAAAATGGCCATCCTACCAAAAGCAATCTACAGATTCAATGCAAGTCCCACTGAAATTCCAACACTTTACAACCCTTGAAAGAGCAATTCTCTACTTCATATGGAAAAACAAAAAACCTAGAATAGCTAGTACGATCCTAAACAATAAAAGAACATCACAGGGAATCACATCCCTGATCTCCAGCTGTACTAAGAGCAGTAGTAATAAAAACTGGATGATATTTGTATAGAAACAGACAGTTTGATCAATGGTGTCAAATCAAACACCCAGAAATAAACCCACACACACCTATGGACATTTGATTTTTGACAAATAAGGCAAAACCATACAATGGGAAAAAGAAACATCTTCAACAAATGGTGCTGGTCTAAATGGATGTCTGCATGTAGAAGAATGCAAATAGATTCATATTTATGACCCTGCACAAAACTCAAGTTCAAGTAAATCAAAGACATCAACATAAAATTGGATACACGAAATATAATAAAAGAGGAAGTGGGAAATAGCTTGAATGAATTTGTACAGTAGACAATTTCCCAAACAGACCACCAATGGCTCAAGCTCTAAGATCAACAATTGATAAATAAGACCTCTTGAAACTTCTGTAATGCAAAGGGCATTGTCAATAGGACAAAACAGCATCCTATAGATTGGGAAAAGATCTTCACTGACTCTATATCTGACAGAGGGGCTAGTATCCAAAATATATAAAGAACTTAAGAAATTAGACACTATCCAAATAATCCAATTGAAAAATGAGGTACAGAGCTAAACAAAGAATTTTCAAATTGGAAAATGTTCCTGGCAAATGGACTCAAGAAGCAAGCAATTGAACCATTTTAAGATCTGACAAAACAGGCTTCAAATCAAAACTAATCAAAAAATATAGGGAAAGACAACATATATTCATCAAAGGAAAAATCCATGAAGAGGATATTGCAATTCTAAATGTGAAATAGAAGTACTAATTAAGTATTCCAATCAAAACAAGTCCAGGGCCAGATGGATTCAGCATGACATTCTACCAGACCGTCAAAGAATTAATGCCAAAATTCCTCACATTCCTCAAAATAGCAATTTAAGGAGCATTGCCTAGTTGTTTTTAAGAGATGACAATTACCCTGATACCTAAAGCACACAAAGATCCAACAAAGTCAGAAATTAGAGACCAATTTCCCTTGTGAACATAGATACAAAATTTTTCAATAAAATGCTTGTACACCTAATCTTCAGCTGTGAGTCTCTGCATCTGGATGAAACCTTTCAGAGGATAGTTATGCTAGGCTCCTGTCTGCAAGCATAGCAGAGTATCATTAGTAGCATCAAAGGCTGGCTCTCTCCAATAGGATGTGTCTCAAGATGAGTTAGCCATCCCTTCAATCTCTGTTCCATTTTTATTCCTGCATATCTTGTAGGCAGGACAAATTTTGGGTCCCCCTCCCTCCACTGGAAGTCCTGCCTGGCTACAGATGGTGACCACATCAGCAGTACATCCCCCACTGCTAGGAGTCTTAGCTAGAGTCACCCCCATAGACTCCCAGGAGTCTCTCCTGTCCCAGCCAAACATACGTACTGGAAAAAAGACATTTTCAACAAATGGTGCTACTCAGACTGGATGGTTACACATAGAATATAAATAGACCCATATTCATCACCCTGTGCAAAGACTTCAACATAAGACCAAATATCCTGAATCTAATAGAGGAGAAAGTAGGAATAGGCTTGAACTCATTGGCACAGGAAAAAAAATTTCTGAATAAAACACCATTAACTAGGTACTAAAATCAACAATAAGTATGACCTCAGGAAACTTAAAAGTTTCCATAGGTCAAGAGATACCAGCATTCAGACAAATCAGCAGGATGTAGAATAGGAAAAATCTTTACCAATTACACATTGATAGAGGGTTAGAATCTAAAATATATGAAGAACTACAAAAACTGAACATCAAGGAAAAAATAACACAATTTTAAGATGGGGTACATAGCTAAACAAAGAGTTGTCAAAAGATGAAATACAAATGCTTGAGAAAGATGTAACGAAATGTTCAACATCATTAGTCATCAGGGAAATACAAATCAAAACTACCTTTAGATTTCATCTTATACCACTCAAAATGGCCAAGATCAATAAAACTAATGAAAACTCATACTTCTTTTTTTTTATTATTATTATTTTTAATTCACATTCCAAATCATTTCCCCTTTCCCGTTTCCTCCCTCCCCGAAAGTCCCATAAGCCCCCTTCCCTCCCTCTTTTCTCCATTCAACCCCCTCTCGTTTCTCTGTCCTGGCGTTCCCCTACATCCAGTCTTTCCAGGACCAGGGGTCTCATACTTCTTAAGATGTAAGAAATTAAGAAATTTACTCATTGCTAGTGTGAGTGCAAAGTTGTAAGCCACTTGGAGATCACTGTGTTTCCTCAGAAAGCTGGGAATAGATCTACCTCAAGATACAGGTATACCACTCGTGAGTGTGTACCCAAAGGAATCCCATCCTACTCCATAGATACATGCTCAGTCATGCTGCTCTATTCACCATAGCTAGGAAACGGAAACAACCAAAAAGTACTTCAACCAATGGATGAGTAATGAAAATGTGATAAATATAAATTATAGAATAGTCTTCAATTGTAAAGAAAAATGAAATTATTAACTTTTCAGGTATGTGGATGAAACTAGGAAAGAACATATTGATTGAGGTAATCCTGACCCAGAAAGATATACATCACATGTTCTCTCTCATTGAAAGTTCCTAGCTCCAAGTCTTCAGATATGTGTGCATAGTCCTTAATTACTACAAAAAAGTAATATGCTATCATTGCCAGGTGGTTTGGAAGCAATAGAGAGAGAGCAGCAGGACACAAGCAATCTGATAGAAATAGGAAAGGGAGGCTCTTTAGGGTGAGGAGGGTAGTAAACACAGAAGAAAGAGTAAGGAAGGTAAAAATAATACTAAAAATGTTTGAAAAGCCATAAGAAATCATACTATTAACTATTTATCCCTTAAAACTATAATACACATAATTTAGTGAATTTTTCTCTTTGGGGCTGATGAAGCTTCTCTAAGAGTCAAAGAGCTCCTAAAAGAAATCCCAGTAGCAGAATGTGAGAAGTCTTCTCTTGACTGGTTGGTCAAGCTTTCCAAGAGTCTCCCAAAACATACAGGCTCTTGCTATTACCATTGTTTCCCTCCCAGAGATAGAAGATAAGGCCATGTTGAAAATGACATCATTGGTATTTGGCAGTTTCCACTGAGACTGAAACACTCCGTCCTTCAGGAAAGCTCAGTAAGCAGGAGGTAAATGATCCAAAGTAGTTTCAGGGAGATCCTGAAACAGAACAGACTCACTGGGCCCCTCCCTGACAGAGTAAACGGTAAAGACTTCTGAAGAGTTATTCTCAGACAAGCCAAGCAGCAAAGGTAACTCTGAGACCACACTAGCTGCATGGAAGAAGTACAAACCAGATAAAGTACCTGGAAGAGATTTAGACCAACTGAGTCACTTGGAAGGGACACACTCTATAACCTTTTGAGCTGATTTCAGGCTATGTAGCATATTCTGGGTTCCCAGATTTTGGGGCTATCACTCATGTTAAAGTAAGCTTTGGTGATGCAGCTGTCTTCGAGTCATTTCTGGCCTGGTAAGTAACCCTCACCCATAATTCTGTACATAACTCAAATAAAACTCATTAGTTCACCAAGCTCAACTTTGGCAGTATCTGTATTTTGGTTTGTTATAGACTCCCTACCTATGGTTAGTAGATGTGTGTGTAACATCTTCTCGAGGAAAAGTTTTGTCATACAGCAGCAATCATTTACTTCAAAAACATGACCCAAAAATCCCTGAGCTGTAATTGACCTTAATAACCTCTCCTAAGGACAAGTTTCCAAGGGAGGCAACCAACAGTCTTACCCAACTATGACACCTATGAATCATGTCAACAACCATCATGACATGATAACCCTACATTTTAACACACATACCTTGAGAGTCACCAATAGCTCCCTAATTGGACTTAAAACTCACTCAACAAGAGGCAAATCATGTGTGATACTAGAAACCTAGTAACTATTCAGTGCTAGTGAAGTCATAACTATCAGAGGAGAACCAGCATAATCTGTAACAACAATGTAAACATCCTTATATCCACATATAAGTGTAGTCTTCCCCCCTCACCAAGGAAATCTGTTTGCAACAGATAGAGATCATCACAGAAAACCAAACCCAATCAAAATATGGTTGTGGAGTGCAGTCTCAACAGACATCTACGAAATAGTCCAATACCTAAGGATCAGGGAACATCGTGGAAGAAGGGCCAGAAAGATAGTAAGAGCCAGAGGATCAAGGAGTTTGTTATGAGGTTGTGTCAGAATGTATTCCCATAAAGTCTCATCAGCATGACTGTCCAAATGTGAGTTGAATAAGGATGACACCAGTGGATATTCCAAAATGAACAGGAAAGGCCCATGAGGTTTCAATCTTACCAAGAGCTATAGTCATCCTAGGAAAACTGGGAGTCAAAGAGATGGTTTTTCCTTGGGAAAAAGCACACCAGTTGGATGTACAATGACAAATAGTCAACCCTGAAAACACATACAAGTAACATTACATGGACTGAACAGGATATATTTAGGATATATTTAGGAATACATACATATATATATATATATATATATATATATATATATATATATATGATGTTTTCTTTTCCTGAAGTGCTGAGGACTGAACCCATGGCCTCACATGTTAAATAAGCATCTTACCACTGAGTTATGTCCCAAGTATAACTTATAAATATTTTTATATCACTATAATTACATTTCTCCTTTTCCTTTCATCCCTCCAAGCCCTCTCATGTACTACCTCCTTGCTCTTGTTCTAATTATAATTACGGCATCTTTTTCTTTGTTATTACCAACACAAACACATATCATATACATATACATATGCATATGCATACATATACATATTCATATTCATATACATCATATACGACATATACATCATATACATATACCTACACATACACATACACATCATATACAACATATACATATACATTTTCAGTAATGAACATTGGATACCCAGTTGGTATGCTCCTTTCTTGGGGAAACTCTGTATTCCTTCATTGCCTATAGTCCTTTGTCTAATAGTGTGGTCCCCAGAGAGTCCCTAGCTTCCATGTTAGCATGCTTACTAACATCATTCTTGTTCAGTTCATGTGTAGGCAGCCATGTTGGTGAGAATACCTACATGTAGCTTCTGACATTTCTAGGAGACACAGTTTCACAGCAATTTCCTATGCCTCTGACTCTTACAATCTTTTGACCCCCTCTTCTGCAATGACGCACAACTAATCAAAATGCAGAGCTAAGGAACCAAGTCACAGTTACATCAACAACATGACTTCTATAGCTTAGAGATGCTTCTTTTTGAAATACAGGGCGATTAATGCAATGTGTTGCAACTGATTAAAATTCAGAAAATAAGATATTGTGGAATTCTCAGTTCTAAATGAACCATTTATATAATTTCCTCTCCCCCTCAGTCAGCAGTTCTCAACCTGTGGGTCGTAATCCCTTGAAGGACAGAAAGACCCTTTCACAGGGGTTACATATTAGACATCTTGCATATTAGATATTCACATTATTATTCATAACATTATCAAAATTACAGTTACGAATTAGCAACAAAAATAATTTTAAGGTTAGGGTTAGCCACAACATGAAGAACTGTATTAAATGATTGCAGCATTAGGAAGGATGAGAGCCACTGCCCTAAATGATATTTTTTAATTGTGTGAATGACTTGAGTTTCAGATGTTCCTTTATAAAAAACATTTCTCTAAAGCAATTAGACAGTTTGGGCTTGTGCTTTGTGATAAGGAGCCTGCCTTCCTTCAGTTGATAAGCCTTAGCTTTTTGCTATAGCTCTTTCCTTTAATGCCAGCACAGTCTACAGGGCCATCTATCTCTGCCTCCTGAGCTTCCCTACGTCTCTTAAATCTCCCCTATAACTTCTGCCTCTGTACACAGCTCTTTTTTCTCCTTGTGACACTAGGCAGTTTGTGTGACATGTAATCCTCCCACTAGGAACTAAATTAAGACATCAAAATCTTGTCACATCAGACACCTGATAATCACTGGTTGTTTGCCAGCAATGTTCATTTGGGACAAATTCAAAATTCTGATACTGAAAGAAAGTTGCTAGTTTCCATTAGCAGTCAGAGTCATTCAGGCCTTGCTAAACATAGAAAGAGAAAGCATGTGGTTGATTAAACTTGGTTTATTGTTAAAGGGATAACTGATGCTTTCTTCAGTGTTCTGCTGAACTTCAGGTTAACAGAAGACCCAGATGGGCAAGGGAGGCGTGGAGTAAGAGCCAGGAAGTCCCTATGAACACTTGAACAAAATGGATACCTCTTTCCTACTCTATTGGCCTTTTTTGTGATATTGAAAATATTGCATTTCTTTCTATTTGTTTATTCTGCCTCCTCTGGCTTGAGGATAAAATCTTTGAATACAATAGGCTTGTCTATCTCATCTCCTGGCCAGGAGCAATGTGTAGCAATTCCAAAGATAACTACTGAGAGGATGCTGAGAGAGCTGGATGATAAACTGAGTAACTTTGATATTTGTCAGATGGTATGGTGGTAGGGGGAGATTTTGTTCTATGGGTTTTTATCTATTCCTCTTTATTGGGGGAGGATATATGTTCACAAATGTGTGGGGTTTGCACAGTTTTGTATGCACATTCATGTGGAGGTAAGAGGGAAGAAGCCATCAATGATGGTTTCTTAAGTCTCTTACTTGGCCTGGGACTCATCAATTAAGCTAGGCTAGATAGCCAGGGAGCCCCGGGGGCACCCCTGTTACAATTTCCTCAACCACAGGAAATTATACACTAACATCATCATCCTTAGATTTTTCACAAGGGTGCCAGGGCTGAGTACTTTGCAAAGTGAGCTACCTCCACAGTTCTTACTTCTTCCACTTTTTAAAGAGAAGTGTAGGATCATGTGGCACAGATGATTGATTGTTCAAAAAACAATATACTTTCTCCTTCTTCCGTGGAGAGCACAAGGTTGTCTTGGGTGTCTATGAACCCAAGTTTTTAGTCATAGTATGTAGTTCATGAACATGCATTTGGTGCTGGTGCCATCAAAATCACAGATATATCTTTTCCATTTTCTCTCTACTCCTTTTCTACCAACTGAGCCATGTAGGTAATTCGGATACTCATCAGGGTGCAAGAGCTCACTAGAGTGCTTAACTGGTGGCATAAAGCAAGTCCAATCACCCTGAAAGGAAAAGTGAGGATTGCATTCTGGGGTCTCTTTGTTGAAGCAATTTAACTTCCACCTAATTGAAATATATCACCTCTAATGATCTACCCCAGTTCAGAAGGACTAGGTAGGTGCCTTAAATTTGTATGTAATCACTTCATTAGAGAAGCCTGTATTATTAGGGACTATCATATTAAATGGATGCACTTAACCTTTAATCTTCTCTGAAATTTTTTATTCTATGTATGTGGATGTGTGTTTCCTAGCAATAAAATTAAGTTTGCACTTTTGAAACAACCACTTATACCAGCAGATGGAATGAGAGTAGTGTGCTTAGCTTCTTTATTAATCACAAGAAAGCCCAGAAGCAATCATCCTAGAAATCATTGTCATTTCTGCAAGCTCTTCCATAGTCCAAAGAGTGTTAGAGTGACCGGGCTTCCACAAGAAATGGTAGGTGAGGTTTTCATTCAGACACAGACCTCTTTAAGTTTAATAACTACATGTTATTTCATGTATTTAATGTATTCTCAACATGGTCTCATACATTCAAAGCTAGACTTGAATTTGCTATCTAGTCAAAGATGTCCTTAAACTTCTTTTATTTTTTACATTTTTTATTGGTTATTTTATTTATTTACATTTCAAATGTTATCCCCCTTCTTGGTTTTCCCTCTGAAAGCCCCCTATGCCATCCCTCTCCCCCTGCTTCTATGAGGGTGCTCTTCCACCCACCCACCCATTCCTGCCTCACCACCCTAGCATTCCTCTATGCTGAGGCATCAAGCCTCCACAGGCCCAAGGGCCTCTCCTCCCATTGATGCCAGATAAGGCAATCCTCTGCTATATATGCAGCTGGAGCCATGGGTCCCTCCATGTGTAATCTTTGGTTGGTGGTTTAGTCTCTGGGAGCTCTTGGGGGGAAAGGGGTCCAGTTGGTTGATATTGTTGTTCTTCCTATGGGGATGCAAACCCCTTCAACTCCTTCAGTTCTTTCCCTAACTCCTCCATTGGGGTCCCCGTGCTTCATCTGATAGTTGGCTGCTAGCATCCACATTGGTGTTGGTCAGGTTCTGACAGAGCCTCTCAGGGGACATCTATACCAGCTCCTGTCAGCAAGCACTTCTTGGCATCAGCAGTAGTGTCTGGGTTTGGTGTCTGAAGATGAGATGGATCCCTAGGTGGAGCAGTCTCTGGATGGCCTTTCCTTAAGTCTCTGCTCCACTCTTTATCCCTACATTTCCTTTAGAAGGAGCAATTTTTTAATATTTTTGAGATGAGTGAATGGCCCCATTGCTCACCCAGGCTCCATCCCTATCCTCTGGATATGGTTTCTACAGGTTCTCTCTTCCCTTTGTTGGGTATTTCTGCTAATGTCATCCCAGTTGGGTCCTGGGAGCCTCTTGCTTTACTGGCATCTGGAACTATCTAGTGGCTATAGCCAGTTGTCCATTCCCCATTACACACACACCTCCTTTCAATTTCCTGACCCTCTGTACTTCTCCGTCTCCTCCCTCTAGAGCCTTTACCCACACTGACTAGTCACAGTGCTAGATGGTAAAAATGTTGGTTTTCTCTCGATGGGTCTACAAAACACTCTAAAGGACAGGCCCCATAGACCCATAGATGCAACAGATGGCAAAATAAAAGGAACTTGCGGACATTTTTGGTGATTCTTTGTTTCATAAGGCTTTGCTGGAGCTCTTTGGTGTTTTAGCCTTATAGTTTTTGTTTTGATTGGATTTCGGTATGTACAAACATGCGTGTCTCCACACCCATATGTGTCTCTCTGCTCTTACTTTGGCTCTTTTTCTTTTGTTTTGCTTGTTGTTTCTTATTCTGGTTTGTTTTGTTTTATCCTATTTTATTTTACTGCTATTTTTAGTTGCCTGTTTGTTTTGTAATGAAAGAGAAAAAGGGTATGGATTTGAGTAGAAGAGGAAGTGTGGAGGATCTGGGAGGAGTTGAGGAACATAAAACTATATTGGAATATATTGGATTAAAAAAATCTATTTTCAATAAAAGAAGATAGAAAAGACTGTATGCTACATTTTTAAATGTATTTTATACTAAACATTTTTTAAATGTTCTTTATGCAGTGGACATTGGTTAATACAGAGACTCACAACTAGTCCAAATGCAGAGAACAAATTTTTGTGGAGTATTCAATCATAAATGAGACATCTGCATTATAGACCCTCTTCAAAAGTCTCAGGGGACACTGCAGAAGAATACAAAGATTGAAGAGACAGAAATTTGACAGAACTGAGGCAAAACAAGGTCTTCTGGACATGACAGAACTGTTGCACTCACGAAATCAGGACAGTAGTGGTTGCTTGCGGAAGACCTGGGCAAGATCAAGCCAATCGATATTGCACCATGGATGTGGGAGAGACTTAGTAGAAGTTATTGACAGTTGATAGCTTCTGGGGGATGGGGTATGATTTTTCCTTAGTGCTCATTACAATTTACCATTCCTTACACATACAATAGTATGTCAGAGTTGTCCGGCATATATTGTTGAGTGAATTTATTTGGTTCTACTTTTCCTCTGGGGAGGGAGAGCCTATTTTAAAAGAGAGCATCTAATATATGAATACCTACCTACAGAGAAAGCCAATAGAAACCTACACAGGCAGTACATTATAATGAGCCTCTCTAGCCACATTTTGAGAACAATTCACCCAAACTAACCCAGCCTGAGCAGGTTGATCACTTACAATCGATCTGGATGGTCCAGGGAAACAGAAATGGGTGGTTTATTTTTCTTTATGCACTACAGTGTAGATAATCCTTTTAAACAGGAATTTTTAGAATGTGTGGGAAGGCATGCCTCACACTCTGCTCCTATTTAAACCAAGCACTCAGATTGGAGAGGAGCCAAAGACTCTGAAATTAATGGAGGAAGAAATGAGCATATTCATTTCCCCATAGCAAAGGACAGGGTTAGCAGGTGGCCCCTAATCAGATGCACACACACTCATAAATACACCACACACACACACACACACACACACAAATAAAGTATATTTCTGTCACATACACACACCAAAAAAGAGATATTTCTATTCATATCTACATGAGCAATTACCATAGTAAGATAGGTTCTGATTCTTTTAAAAGTTCTTCAAAATAACTAAAGAATATACTATGAAAGTTTTCTCACTGATTTATCTTCAAAACTTCAACTGGAAACTGATGAGACTTAATGTCTGCATTACACTATGATATGGCCTAGATTTTCAGGGACATTAAATCAGGTCTCTTTAAGAGTCCTAAGTAGCGATTTCTCTGCTACTTTGTGTTTAAGTCATCTAGGTAACGTTTTCTATAGTTACTAATACAAGTTTGCTAAGAATTAACTTCTGGGAAACCTATTTGTAAGCTGGTTAATTTCTCAGATGTCCTGAACAGCAGCTCAGCCAAATGCCATCATATAGTATAGCCAAGTCACCTTACACAAAAGGAGCTCACCCAGGTGGGGTTTTTTTTCTATTTTAAATGTAACTTATCCTATTAAATATATTATTAGCATATGCTTGAGTGGTTGCTCGCCTGCTTGCTTGCTTCTTAGAGACAGGGTCTCAAGCAGCCCAGGATAGCTTCAAACTTGCCAAGTTACTAAAGATGGCTTTGGATCCTGATTCTCCTGTCTCTACCTCCTGAACACTGTAATTACACAGCCATGTGCTACCACTCCCAAGCCATGTGGTACAGGAGATTAATATAAAGAATATACAAAATTCTCCCAAAATCCCATTTTTTTTTCATGTCTTGAGAATTTTTCATGTCCCAGGCTCATTTTTAGAATGTGACTTTTAGGTTCTGAGTTTTGGGTTGTGGTTTGTTTGTTTGTTTGTGTGTTTGTTTGTTTGTTTGTTTTTTACTCTATGGGTTTGTTTTGGGTTTTGGTATGGTTTCTGGTTTGTTTTTGTTTTTGATTTTGTTTTGTTTGAGTTCTTTATATATCCTCAATCCTCTGTCAGATATATAGCCAACAAAAAGTCTCTGCCACTCTGTGGGCTTTCTCTTCACCCAGTTGATTGCTTCTTTAGCTATGCTGAACCATTTTAGTTTTATGACATCCCACTTGTCAATTGTTGACCTTAATTCTTGGTCAAATAGGTCCTGTTTAGGACATCCTTTCCTACACCTATATTATTTAGGGTACTACCTGTGTTTTCTTCTAGCACTTTCAGTGTTTGAGGTTTCAGGCTTAGGTCTCTAACCATTTGGAGCTAGTTTTGTGCAAAACAATATATTTATATGGGCCTAGTTTCATTGTTCTGCATATGGACATCCAGTTTTCTCAGCAACATTTGTTGAAGATGCTTTCTTTTATCCAGCTGATGTTTTTGGCACCCTTATCAAACATTAAGTGGCTGAAGTTACACGTGCTTCCATCCGGATTTTCAATTTTATTTCACTAGTCTACTAATCTGTTTTTGTGCTACTGCCCTATGACTTTTATTATTATGCTATCTCTGACCACACCTCCCTTGTAGTACTTTGGACTAACTTCTACTATTATTGCTGATTTTCCTTGAATAGCTGATAAGACAGATTCAAAATACAGTAGTTTGAATCTCCAGAACAAAAAGTCCTTAACGTAATTCTTCACCTCATGAGCTTTCCACATCTCTTCATAATGTGATCTCTCTTTATATCTCCAATTCTTTTCTACTCCCTTCCCCCTTATTTCTAGCTATATTACTTTAAGTTTCTCAGATATGCCTTGCTTTCTCCATTTTAATTCATAGAACTTGTTCTCTCTGTCAGGTATGCTGTTTTTCTTTCTTTACCCACAATTCACTATTCATTCTTTAAGTCTCAACACTTTCTTTCATCCTGAAAGACTCCCTTGAGCTCTAGACTGGATAACATAACCCTAAAAGGTATCCTCTACACATCCTGTGTTTTTCAACTTAAAAAAAACACATTTTTTTCTCTCTCCAGTAGCTAATAACTAATAAAGTGTATGATATCTATCTTGGCCACTAGCATACACAGCAACAAGCATGTTTGTATTTAATAAACATGAATAAATTATTTTATTAATAAGGTTGTTCCACATGCCTTCACCTGGTGAGATGATAATTCCTTTCCATTAATGAAATCTAATGGGCTTCAGAGATTTACCCAACATCATTGTAACTTTCTGACATCAAAACCAATTCTCCAGTCTCCCTCTCCAGGGCAAGTGCTATTACACTTGTTGCAAGAATTACAAAACAAACATCCATCAATGGTAGGATAATTAGTATATATGCAGTGGATTCTGTCAAAGTAAAAAGCACATGCCTCACCTGAGGGAGTACCCACTATTTGGGCCCAACTGCTGATATAAAAAAAAAAAAAACTTTATCAGATGTTACTCTTTGTTTTCTTTCTTCAGAATAATAAGTAACCTAGAACTTAAGGTCAAACAATCATAATTTTTAATTAGGAAAAAATAAAATATATACAATGAAATATACCATGCACACAAAATACTCGTCATAATTCCTAGGCCAATTCTATATTACATTGAGTTGTATGGAACTTCAACCTCCTTCATGACCTAAGCTTACCTCGGAACAGAATTTGTACTTGGACAACTCATCATTTGCTAACTGAAGGAAAATGATGTCTTGAGGATCAAAAAATTCAATAACAGACAATTGTCTTTTTCCAGAAAGAGATACTTGCCTTTTCAACTGCTTTAGAATTGATCAGCCCTATATTAAGTACAGCTGCCTTATAGACTGTGGTAACCCAAACATCATATAACAGAAATCAAAAACTTTGAGAAAGTCAGTACTTCCCAGGAGATAATAAGATAGAAGTGATACAAAGATATTAGACTGTGTTTTATTTCAGGGAAGAAATGATACCAAAATTTCATTGTTCTTCCCCTCTCCATATGGATAATCAATGGATTAGAATAGAGAGACTTTAGTACTGGACGCAGAGGTTGGGGTATGCTTTAGCTCTTAGACCTGCAGCTAGCTTATCTTAAGTAAATGCTGATCTGCTGTGAGCCTCAGCATCCTCATGATTTAAATATGCTCACAGGAATACAATGAAAGAGAGATGATCCAAGCAGAGGGGCTTTGCTTCTTATTGTATACCATACCATACCAAAGTTCAGAGCTGAAAGACTAACTGTGTTAACTAGACTCTCTTATTCTTATGGAGTTAGAATAGTCTTATCCTCAGATCCCTTCTATAAATCTGAATATAATTCAGAGTACTGAAATGCTCATAATAAGCATTAATTCACACAATACTAACCTGCCAAGCAATGTGCACCCACTGGTGCAATAGTGGCAAGTCTGTTATGGCTGTAACCATCCTTCTGTGATTAGATTTTCAGCCTGAGTCACAGAAATCTGAGGCTGTTACTGAAGATCTAGATAAAAAAAAAAAAAAACTATGGCTGAAGAACTCTTAGGTCTTTGGGGTGAACTTATAACAGTTCTTTAGTTTAAGAGACATAATACAAATTTGCCTTCTAAATGCTTATTTTTACATGCCCACAAACAAATTCTATACCCAGCTTTTCCCAAAGAAGCTTCCCTTATAATGAACTAAAATAAAACTAGGAACTTGTACCTGCCCAAGAATGAGTGACAGTTGAGAGCTCAGACCATTTATACCACCCTACCCCCTTTAAGACTCAGGGAACACTACAGGAAAGAGGTGGAAAGAGTGTAGGAGTCAGGAAATAAAGAAAAGGACTGCGAAATGCTGTATTCTGGGCATGTCACCACCATTACAATCATGATCTCAAGAGCATTGAATTGTGTCTGTGTTGAGCCAGCATAAAATGGACCTGTCATCAGGCAAGCACAGATTGAGGAGGAACTCACAGTATTATACCCCAAACCACTAAATCATTCACTACTAGTGGATTCTAGGGGAGAGGTTGCAATTTTCTTCACTTCTGTTACCTCATGTGAGCCCTCCAGGTTCTAATGGATAGTGTGTAACCAATGGTCACATAGACCCCTCTAGTGGGACACAAGACAAATCATGACACAGATGTGACTAGTAAGGAAACAAGGATCAATCAAGGAAAACTGGGAAGAGTGGGGTGAGGTAACCAGAATGCACTATATACATGTATGAAACTGTCAGAGAAGAAAATTGATATCATAGGAAAAAGAAACTTACAAACACAGAAAAGAAACCCAAGTTTTGTACTCTTGAGCTAATCATTTGTATAATTTTATCTAATTCCTGCACTCTTCTCTTTTCAAATGTTAAGAAGTCAGGAATGTAGCTCATAGTTTTGCTACCCCACTTTAAGCTCCAGGCTGACTGCACTACCTGCCACGCCCAGGTTCCCTTGGATCTGCAGATGAAAAATACACACACATTACATTTTTCAACCTACCTTATTGGCTCAATTGTTGGGCACTTCTAATCTGTTGTGGCTCCCATGGCTAGCGTGCCCTTCCCAATACTCTTAGCTCAGCACCTTAAATCTGCCCTTAGCTTTATTTGCTCAGTTAGATTTTCCTTGATCAGTAACCCAAAACTGTCCTCAGCTCTAGTTGCGTTTCTAATCTCCTGCCTGGGGAACTGGCCTATGGCCGCTCTTCCCAAGATCTTACATGGCTGGTCATCTTTTCTCCCTCCAAAGCATGGTAAAATCTCCTTTCCTTCCCTGCATCTCTTAGTTTGACTGCATGGCCCCAGAAGTCCCACCTCTTTCCTTCAACCCAGCAATTGGCTCCTGGCATCTTTATTGATCAATCAAGAACCAATTGGAGAATAGGACCTTAACATCAGAACCACTCCCTACACAGGAATACTACCAATTACAACTTCTTCAACACCATCCCAGTACTTTCTCAAGAGTAGTAATTGATGACTCTAAGTGTTCACAGTCAACATTCTCTATGTTTATTTGTATTTTATTTGTTTGGCCTTCATATCCAAGCAAGTGAGTCAAAAACCACACACTGAGAAATGCTGGCATTGGGATTTCAATACAGCACCTCTGCCTCTCAATCCTGATATCTTTGGGCATGATACATCACTGACCACTAAAATATAGATTTGCCTCTACATTGCCTTCTTTTCTTTCCTTATTCACTCACTCAAAAAATTTATAGTTACTATCTACAGAGTTGTAGACTCTCAGGAAGCCTGCATACCAAAGGAGAGAAAAAAATTATGACAAGTCAAAATTAAACATTATGTCATAGGCAAGCTTCTAATGATGCTCAGAAAAATTATTTTTTAAAAAATTAAAAGATAGAGATAGATAGATGATATAGATAGATAGATAGATAGATAGATAGATAGATAGATAGATAGATAGATAAGGATAGGACAGCAAGAACAGGAGGATTAGTTCCACTTGCAGGCAGTTGTTTCAGGGCACAGGCAAAGTCATTGGAATGTAATGAAGTGATAATAGGAAAGGAACCTAACAGTTACTAAACTCTGGCTTTGCGTCAAATATAGTGCCTACTGTGCCACTTTTCTAATCACCTCTTCTATCCATTTTACTGGTTAGAGACAGTATATCTATTCAGTAAACCAGGGTCTGCACATTCATTACTTATACTAGGCTGTCCCAGGCCACATATCAAATGCTTTGTATATGGTGTTTGAAAGTTTCTGAAGAAGTTATTGCTATCGTCTCTCACAGGGAAGAAAACAAAGTTTGGAAAGTTTACCCAGGTTTTCTAATTGCTGTAACAGCAATTAAATACCTGACAGAGAAAAAAAAAAGATTAACAGGCTAAAGAACTATTTTGGCTCATGACTTAAGGGGTTTCAAGCAGGAAAGCCATGACAAATAGAGTGCCATCCTCAGTGATGGGAGCTTGCAGAACTATCTATTGCATCTTGGCCAATCAGGAAGCAGAGAGCTTGGGACAGAGATGGTGAATATGGGACATGAGAAGAGAAGGAGGCTGATACTAGGCCCCTTACAGGTGTTTAGGCTGGGCATTGTGCTCTCAGGACCACTCTGCAAAGAATGGGAATGTAAGCACTGCTTGCAAGTAGGCGACTCACCAAGTCATTCTGCTGTTCCCTGAGTAGTCAGATGCCAGAATTTCTCTGATAGATCACAGGTCTCTACTCAACAAATTGTCCTAATTATCTTTCCCATTTAAAAGGGGGAAGGCATTTTAACTAAAGCCTGGTGTTCTTTGGTATAGCTATTCTAGTTTGAAGGCATCCCTGGAGACATTCCTGTGTTGGAATCTCAATACCCAAATTCATATGTTAATGTTAGCTGAAGTGAGGTTTTTGAGAAACAATTCAGATTAGATAAAATCAGGAGAGTGGAAACCCAAATGGCATTCACAGTCTTATAAGAGTCTAGACTAGTGTTTCAGTTACTGTGCCATTAAGAGCAGCTAGGCTGGACCACAACAGCCACAGCCTCTAAAGTCACCTCTCTCACTGAGCAGTGTGAAGCTTCAAAGTGCATGAAAGCACTCTAAAACCATTTTCGGAAATGCTACAGTTTGTGTTCCCCTTTCTTGATACACCCACAAAAGCATTAGTATTGCATGCCTGAAGCATAAGAAATAGAGTGGAAAACTTTTAACCCTGCTTAGAACTTCTAATTCCAGACTACACAGCTGTTTAACATTTTAACCAATCATATAAAGCCAGAGTTGGGAACTATTAGAAGTCCCAGACCTAATGAACATTCTTCCTTTGTGGAGAAATGTTAATTCTCATGCCAAGTGACTCTTCCTTAGAGTAGAGACATTCTCTAAGATCTGATAGACATCTTCCAAACCAAGCAACAGACTCAAAAACAAGTCAACCAACATGTCCTCACTAGCCTAGTGTCCTGTGTGGCAAAGCAACATGTGCCTCCCACCAAGACTTCATCAGCTAGAAATTAAACTAGTTAGTACATGGCAAATACAGGCTTAATTCTTAAGGTTTAGAACTATAGCATAAAGGACTGAAAAAATGATTGTCTAAATTATGAAAGACTGTGTAAGTCGACTGTGTCTAGAAGGTATGTGTGTTTTAGCTCAGACTGCAGTTCACTTAGCAGGCATCAATTTTCTTAGTCTATTAAATGAAGGCATTCAGTGACACAGTGGAATGAGTTGTGCTCTCAAAACAAATTTATATGCCTGCCAATCAGATCCACCTGAAGCATAGCCAGCAGAGGTGAGCTGCCAACGGAAAGAGATGCAGAGACCACAGCCAAACATTAGATGGAGCTCAAGGAGTCTTATGAAAGTGTTGGGGGAAAGACTAAGGAACCTGAAGAGGACAGGGACTCCACAGGAAGACCAACAGAGTCAACTAACCTGGGCCCTTGGGGGTTTCCAGAAACTGAACCATGTCAAACCAAAGAGTGAGCACAGGATGGACCTGTGCCCCTTGCACAAATGTAGCAGATGTACAGCTTGGTCTTCATGTGGGCTTCCCAACAACTAGAATGAGGGCTATCCCTGAATCAGTTGCCTCCCTGTAGATCCTGTTGCCCTGACTGAGTCGAATTTTCTGGCCTCAGTGGGAAAGAATGAACCTAGTCCTGCAGTGACTTGATGTGTGTAAGGCCTGTATTAACACCCAGTGGAGGCTTCCCCCTTCTCAAAAGAGAAGAAGAGAGAGGAATGAGGGGTAGGATCCATGTGAGGGGATACTTGGAAGAGAGGGGATACTGATATTGGAATATAAAATGAATTTTTTTTTCATTTTAAAGTAGGGCACAAAGGAAAGAAAACTCATATAATATATTAGGTTTTCTATTAAATTATTTCTTAGATGGGTTGAGAAAAGACTTTTAAAGAATGCTGCTCAATGGGGTTGTGCACTGTCTTGTCCTTGTACTGAGGAGACCACGCTTGACCAGGAGTCAGAAGAGCAGCCATAGTCACTGTCTTAGGGTTTTACTGCTGTGAACAAACACCATGACCAAGGCAACTCTTAAAAGGATAGCATTTAATTGGGGCTGGCTTACAGGTTAAAGGATTCAGTCCATTATCACCAAGGCAGGAGCATGGCAGCATCTAGGCAGGTATGATGCAGGAGTTGCTGAGAGTTCTACATCTTCATCTGAAGGCCACTAGGAGAAGACTGGCTTCCAGGCAGCTAGGAGAAGGGTATCAAAATCCACACCCACAGTGACCCATCTAATCCATCAAGGTCATACCTCCTCATAGTACCACTCCCTGAGCCAGGCATATACAAACCGTCAGTAACCAGCATTGTCACCTAGAGTCAATTAGTTGACCTATATGGGTTTCAAATCTTTCACCGCATAAGCATACTATAAAGTCATATCAAAGAAGTCAAATTATGCTGGTATTAAGTAATCAGAAATAGAATGTAAATCTACCCCCAACACTGTATGAGAGAGTTTCCATCATACAGGAGAGATACAGCACACACACACACACACACACACACACACACACACTCACACACACTCACATACACACACACAAACCACATCAGCCACCAACCTATATGTTTAAAAGAAATACCAAAGGGATTTCACAGAAAGGACTCTGAAATCTAGTGAATGACTAAGACTATAGTTTGGATTAAATAAGAGTTTAAATATCTGGTTTGCCACAGCAGGTGGCAGAATAAATCACCCCCACAGGCACCCTGTGGCCTCCCCCTATCCCAGGTCTCTGGCACATCCTAGAGATGCTCCCTCCCTCTAACAATTGAAGTGGAAGCTGTCTCTGACTCTGTACCCTTACCTTAGCCAGACTGCCTTGTCAGACCTCAGTAGGAGAGGCTGAGCCTAGTCCTGCTGCAGCTTGTTGTCCCAGGGCTAGGTGGTACCCAAGGGAGGGCTTCTCCTTCTCTGATGAGAAGGGGAGGTGGCAATGAAGGGAGGAGTTTGTGAGGGTCAGACTGGGAGGAGAGGAAGAAGTGGGGGCTATGATCAAGATGTAAAGTGAAGAAATACTTAAGCAAATAAGTGTAAAATATTATACAGTAAAATCATAGCCCCAAAACCTAAAAATATGCTTGAATTTTTAAAGACAGGATGTTTTAAAGACTAATAAAGTTAGTTTTCACCTCCAGCAGCCTGGAGATAAAAACTATTGGATACAGAAGCTTCCATCTCAGAGGCAACTTGATTTTTCTCTGTCCTATAACTAAATACATGAGTTATTCAGCAGATCTCTCTCTCTCTCTCTCTCTCTCTCTCTCTCTCTCTCTCTCTCTCTCTCTCTCTCTCTCTCTCTCTTTCTCTCTCCCCCCCCCGCCCTCTCTCCAGAGTCTCTCTATGTACTTCTGGGTGTCCTAGAACTGACTATGTAGACCAGCCTGACCTTGAACTCACAGAGACCCACTGGTCTATGCTGGGATTAAAGGTGTACACCACCATGCCCAGCCCTGCAATACAGTCTTACCATCAAATCATCAACAGTCTTCCTCATCTATAAACCCTGCAAGCTACAGTAATGACCTAACAGGGAAGGTGTGACCCCTAGTGCAATAGGAGCATGACCAACTACTTCCTGCTTTGACTTGAGGTCCACTTCACAGGAGGGAATTTGTACCTGGTTCTGTAAACCTGGTCAAGATCTCATGACTGAGGAAGTTGTAGTCCTTATCCAGAAGCCTGCTTCCATTGTTCTGATAAATCATATTGTCAAACTGCTTTCTAAATGCTCATGTTTATACCCATAGATTAGTACTGCACGCAGCCTTCATTATAGAAGCTTCGTACTGAGAGACCAGATTTTGGTTTCAGACTCCATCTTAGAGAACCTGACCTAAAGTAAAATTCAAGTTAACCAACAAACTGGTATTCAGCACTGGTTTCCAGGTTACTCCCCAACAAACCTTCATCTAGCACAAGTGTTCAGGTTACAAGCCTGCCCCTGGCACTCCACTTCCTAACAACCACCAATCAGGAGGAAAGCAGAAGTTTACAGTTTGGCTCCCAGCACCATTTTAAAGGACAACAAAATTCCATAATATCCCCCCAATCAGATGTGTGGCAGGTTAGAAACCCCCTTACTTGTTTGCTCACCTCTATAAACGCTTGCCTAAAACTGGGCTCAGGGCTTCACCCTCCCTCCCATTCCATTGCATCTGAGACACTAGTGTAGTGTAAGCTTGAGCTTAAATAAAAACCCTGGTGTGATTGCATTAGAATTGGCTCCTTGGTGGTCTTTTGGGGTTCACAAAACAGGCACAACATTACTATGTCTGGCAATGTTTAGTGCTGAAACCCATAACTTGCTAAGGTACAGAGAATAAATGGTTGTGGTATTCTCAGCCCAAAATGAGACAGTTATATCACTCACTCCAAGACTTTGGAAATAGTATAGAAGAGAATGGCAGGAAAAAAATATAAGAATCAGAAGATATATAGTGAATATACATGATATCACTGCTATAGTCATGAGCTCACTGTGGTTCTCTGCATAAGATTCACCATTCATCATTCATCATAAATGGGGCAGCGGCCCATGAGGCTCAACTCCTTTCTCATGGACTATTGACAGTTAGCTGTTGTTGGAGGAGTGCCACTTTATTCCAAGGTATAGCCATTGATAATTTGTTCTTGCTCCACCAAATAACCTCCCATTTCAACAAGGGTAAAGACTTAAAGTCAGTGGTCCTTCATAAGAAGGCAGCATGGAGGTAGGAGTTGGACTCCTTGGGAAGAAGGGTTTTAACAAGGGATGTATGGGAATACAACAGGAAAATGGGGACTCAAAGGTGCTAAAACTCATTATGCAAGTAAGATCATCAAACAATAATAAAAATGTTTTCATAAGACAATAAGGTTGAATGAGTTCTTTAAGGGATGAAACCCAAAGTCACTCATGCTTATTTTAAAGACTAATTAGGACACACAAAATACAGAGGTGTGACTGGGTGAGAATACAGCCAGAAGAAAACCATCTGCAAGTCAAGGAGAAGGGCCTCAGAAGAAACCAAACCCACCAAACACCTTTATGTTGGACTTCTAGTCTCCAGAATGACAAAAGCTTAAAATTTAAGTCACTGGTCTCTAGTGTTTTGTTATGGTGCTGAACTAATTTAGGGGAATAACTTCTAAAAGTATTGGTTGCCAACTTAGCATCCATTCCCCTTTGCTTTCTTATTAATGTAGCTTACTTTTATGTAAAAATTCATCTGCATGTGACAGAGGAAAGTGATCTTACCTGGGCTCACAGAACAGTGTTAATAATCCAAGCAGCTGGTACAGCCCATTCCTACTAGTGATGATTTAGGGAATATGCCTGTGACCAAATTCAAACCAGAAGGAATAAGACAAACCTCATGGTGGCTCCTGGGAAGTTTTCTTGGTGGAGAGGCATAGCAAATATGGTCCCTGATTCCCATAAGAATTTCTGTCTAGATAGGACACCTGAGATGTCTACAGCTATTTTGTGACCTAGCAGGAAGCCAGCATGAAAGCTGACAATTCCCTAACAGTGGCAAAGAGGAAAGATGAGTGATGACACTTCTCACTGCTATCTTGGGCAAATCTGCAGCACTTCCCACTTTAGGCCTTGCAGTGATGGCAGATAAAAAAAAAATTCTTCCTATTTAAGCCAGGAAAGGAGTCATCTGCTGCTACAGCTAAAGGCATGCTAGTAGGTCTGGTCCATGATCCTTTGCAGCCCTTGGACTTCCTGGAAGTCATGTTCTAAAGACTGCCTGCCACAATCAAGATGAGGGGAACAAGCTTAAATATCACCTGCCACATCTCTATGAAGTAGTATGACACTATGAGAGACTAACATGCATTCCATTCCCTATTTTTTTCACAAAGATCCTGAAATCTGTTATAATCCCTTAAACGGTACAGGTCCTGGAAGCATTTGTTTTAATGTTAAACCATTACCCCACTTTCCTGTCATAAAGCTTCTTTCAAGGTTGGCAGGAATATCTTTTATTATAATGGGCAGTTCTTAGGTTTCTGAACAGGATTTGGTCACTAGAAAGATCAAATCAATACTAAAAACTTAGACGCTCCAATTCCACATCCCAAACTCTGAGGAAAGGCAGAGAGGTTAGAGAGTTAACAGTTAACTCTGCCTGTGTGATGATGATGCCCCCACATAGTACCTGGAACACAAAATTAAATGACTTCAGGGCTAGTAAACATGTCCACACACTGGGAAGGCAGCACAAAAGTACAGAACCACAGTCCTGCCGTCATGCTCTCCAGACCTAGTCACCATTAAATGTTCGTTTAATAGTTCGTCTGTATCAAATCTTTTAGGATAAACCCTGAGCCCTGAATTACACATTTAAAAAAAAAAATAGCAAGCCCAAGAAGAAGTGTGTGAGGCTCCTCCTCCTAACATGTAACAGGGTAGAAAGCCCAGGCCTGGGGCTGCCATCCAAAGTAGAGGCAGCCTTGGGAGGTTGAGCAGTCTAAAAACCAGTTCCAAAGTGTCAGAAATTAATGTGGGATGCCTTATTGGTATCTGGAGAGTGGGAAAGCTGACTGGTGTGGGAATAAAAGCAACACATCTAGTATCAGAAGTAAAATGTCCTCTAAGTATAGAGAGTATAAAATGAAGTGCCGCTTGTTTTTCTTACACAGGTAAAGAGTGTCTTTAGTCTCATTTAAAGAAATAGCAACACTGAAGGAGTTTAAGTAGCTGAGCCAAAGCCATCGTAAGATGAGGTCAGTGTGTGAAATCTAGTTTTATTTACTCCTTGTTGGAGGAAACATAAATATTTACAGTAAGCTAGGAAGTCCTGGAGATCATAAAATGTCTCGATTTGAGTTCTATCTTTTCACAATCTCCTAAAAGCCCTTTAAATTCAACGTAGTGAAACGGTTTTGGAAATGCTGGTGAGCAACAAATCTGGAGCTGCGCGATGGTTTCCTTACCCAGCTGGCAAACCTACTGCCCCCGGCCTTCATGTAGAAGAGACTGCTGTATTCTCAGCCAAGATGAAATTATACATTGGCACTCTTTTCCACAGTCCAAAGACGTACTATTCCCTCTGTGTGCCTCTCCCCTCCTCCCCTCCCCCAGCCTCTTTTTCTTCTCTTCCATTTCTCACTCTCTTTCATCACAACACCATTAGATTTGTTCCTAATCCATTCTCCCAGCAAAGGAACTTTCCTCGTTCTCTACATATTCTTAGCACTTACTCACACTGCGGACCATGGGCCCGAGGTGACTGTCCTTAGATATCACTTCCATAGTATCTATAGTATGTAGGTCAAAAGTCCACAGGAAGCTAAACAAGTCTGTCTATATAAGCTAATTCCAAAACTTTTAGGAGCGGTATAATTGGGTTGGTTTTCCTAAGTAGGATGTCCACTTGTCTTAGTTAGGGTTTTACTGTTGTGAACAGACACCTTGACCAAAGCAACTCTTTAAAAGAACATCTAATTGGGACAGGCTTACAGGTTCGGAGGTTTAGTCCATTATCATAACACCCACAGTGACACCTACTCCAATAAAGCCACACACACTTTAACAGGGTCACACTTTCTAATAGTGCCACTCCCTTGGCCGAGCACATACAAACCATCTCATTCCACTCCCTGGCCTCCATAGGCTTGTTCAAACATATGATTATATGGGGGCCATACCTAAATATAACATAATGCAAACTACATTTAGTCCAACTTCCAAAGCCTCCGTAGTCTATAGCAGTCTCAATAACGTTAAAAGTCCAAAGTTCAAAGTCTCTTCTGAGATTCATCCAATCACTTAACTGTAATTCCAAAAGCAAGACAAGAAACCTGCTGGGCAAACTCCAAACTCTGCATCTCCATGTCTGATGTCAAAGAAGTCTCCAACTCCTTTTCCATCTCTGTTGACTGCAAAAAACTTCTTTTCCTGGGCTGGTTCTACTCCCTGATAACAACTTTCCTTAGCAGACAGCCCATGGCTCTGCTATCTCGAACATCTTGGGGTCTCCAAGGCAACTTCAATATTACAGCTTCTTGTTTCAGTGTCTGCGATCCACACCTGATCTTCTGGGCTCCTCCAAAGAGCTTGCTTCACTTCTTCAGCTCTGCCCTCTGTAGCATTCTAAGCTCAGGTTGATCCACTCCATTGCTGCTGCTGTTCTTGATGATCATCCCATGGTACTGGCATCTCCAATACACTGTGGTCTTCTGCAGCAGCTAGGCTTCACCAATAGTCGCTCATAAGCTCTCTTCATTTTACAAGTCTCACTTTGCATGACTCTTTCAGTCCTGGACTATCAACTACCACGGGGGCTGCACCTTCACCAATGGCCTTCCATGGCCTCTCTCAGTGCCGAGCCTCAGGTGCTTTTTATGACACCTTCATGCCTTCAAAACCGGTGCCACCTTGGTGACTCTTACACATTACCAACAAACCAACTGGAGCACAACGTGCAACCTTGGATATTTCTGGAACACAGCTTCTTTGTGCTCTCAGAAAACACTTCCCATAAAATTTCACCTCAATATGGCTGGTCTCTCCTTAATCACCACCAATTTCTTAGCTGCAGCTAACCAGCATCAATTGTCCCAGTAGTCCCTTCTATTCTGGACTCAGTCGAAGCTGCCAGGTTCTGCTGCTTGCTGGGGCTGGACCATGCCCCCCCCTTATTTTATTTATTTTATTGACTGTGTGACGTTCCCTAAGGCACTGTGTGCTGCTTCCATTTCCACACTGATACTCAGTGATCTGTGCCTCTGTTCCTCGAGTAGCCATATAGTTTAGCTGCTGACTCTATGGCACCCAGAGAGGAGTTATATGAATTCATAGGAAGGACAGATGAAGGGGTTCGCTGACACCAGCTCTGCCCCCAATGGGATAAACAGAACTTTGTAGTTTCATCGGAGAAGAAAACAAAGGAGAAACTGAGATTTGTACAGCAGGCAGAGGAAAGAGTGCTGTTTAGACCAGTGGTCTGACTGTTCATCTCAGCTCTGGCTCTAGAGAGGTTCTCATTGCTTTAATCACTTAAGAGGGAAAGCAATCTGGTTCCCTGAGTTGATTGCTGCTGTTCTGGGAGCAGCCTCTGTTCCCATCACAGGGTAATTGCCCTCATTTGAGGTGATCTCATCTGGGCTGATGGGCCCTGTGACATTCACTGTTGCTTGGCTGTAGTTTTGGTTCCCTGTCACAAAATGTCACCAATCAATCCTATCATTTCTAGAACCCTGCGTAAATGCGGAAGAGGTTGCAAAGCAGAGCCAGAGAGGAACAGTACAGTCAGCCAGGTCAGTGAAGAACTCTTCCGTGTCCTCTGATTTTCTCCTGCCATGTAACAGAGATCTTAGGTATACAAAGGCAAGGAGGTTTACTGACACTATACTTCCATCGTAGGCTTCGAGGCTGCCAACTACCCCTTTACACAGAAAATTTTGTTTGCTTCTCACACAATCTTTGTTTGGCAAACAGCACTTATTTTAAAAGGAAGACAGAAGGGAAAGACATGAATGACTTGGGAAAAAGTCCATTGGCCTCTGCACCCACAGCACAGGCGATTCTTTCCTTCCATCTGAACTCCATTCTAGCCGAGAAGCCGGTGTGTAAAGAACTTCTGGGTCCCGAAGTTCCACAGACCGGAGGCGGATCCCACAATAAGCAGTAGCCAGAGGCGGGAGCCTCCTCCTCCCACCGCATGGTCCTGACCACTCTACAAACATCACTTTATTCTCCTGGGGCCAGAGACCTGACGCCAGCTCAGCTTCCTTCTGGCTCCAGTCTCTGTCCTACATCTGGGAAGACAGTGAATAATTCTTCCTTTCTTTCTGCAGCTTGTTGCCTTCAAGGTATTTATAGACGACTGCTCCTGGCCCCGCTGAGGCGTCTTTTCTCTCCGGTTTAAATTTAGCTCCCTTTGTCTTCCTCCCCTGACTTATCTGCTGGTGCGCCTGGGTTTCCTCTGCTGCCTTTGTTCTCCTGGTGTTTGTTCCTCACCTTCTTTCATGTGCAGAGCAGGAACAATCTCTCCACCCGAGGATCTCAGAAGCCTTATATAACTTTCTCCTCCACGCTCAGACCTCTCCAGCAGTCCTCTCTGCCCACTTCCCACTTTCTCTTGCAGCCGCCTCCAGACCTTTATCTTCTCTAGATTTGGCCCATTTTGCAGAAGGGGAAACCAACCAACAAAGGCCGATCTGCAAACAGAGCAGAACCAAGGCTTCCCCAATCTCTCTGGCCGAAGCCACTTTGCCTTTGAAATTTTCCTGGTTTTGACCCAAATTCTTTTTGTCTCGTGTGCTACAAAGTGCTACAAACGCCTACATGTGTCTTTGTTCTTCTGGGACCCTGAAACTGACTAGTGTTGGAGAAAACAGTTACTATCAAAATGAGCCAAAAAGTGCAATGCCTAATTCCTAGGAAGATTTAATCATTAAATCATTGTAAAGTGAGATGTGATGAAATTGCCCAGATTCAAATCTTGTAGAAGTCTCCAGTCTGACAACTCCAATATTAGACAGACATCAAGCAAGCAAGCAAACAAACAAAGGCAGGCTATATACAGGACCTATATATAGCACATCTGCCATCTATAAAGAGGGAACGTCTTAAGATCACTCCATCTTAAAATTTAACCAGAAAAGTCAGAAATCTGGGCTATTATGCAAGTTTATGTGAGTGGCAAATGTGCCCAGTTGTAAAGGCCTGAAGATGACACTGGCTGTTTCCTTGATCACTGCCCACTTTACTTATTGAGGCAGAATCTCTCTGACCTGACTCAGAGCTCACCCATCCTGGCTAGTCTAGCTAAACATCTTGTCCTTGAGATCTCGTCTCTGCCTCCCAAGTGCTGGGATTACAGATGGGCCACCATGTCTACCCAGATTTCACATGAATGCTGGGGATCCAAACTCTGGCCCACCCACTTGTACTTTATCATTCTTCTGTTGAAGGATACCTGGGTTCTTTCCAGCTCCTGGCTATTATGAGAAATAAGGCTGCTATGAACATAGTGGAACATGTGTCCTTGTTATATGTTGAAGCATCTTCTGGGTATATATATGCCAGGAGTGGTATAGCTGGGTCCTCAGGTAGTACTATGTCCAATCTTCTGAGGATCCTCCAGACTGAGTTCCACAATGGTTGAACCAGCTTGCAATTCCACCAACAGCGGAGGAGTGTTCCTCTTTCTCCACATCCTCGCCAGCATCTGCTGTCACCTGAGTTTGGAGTACTACTCTGCTATTAAAAATGAATTCATGAGATTTTTAGGCCAATGGATGGAACTAGAAAATATCATCCTGAGTGAGGTAACCCAATCACAAAAGAACACACATGGTATACATTCACTGATAAGTGGATATTAACCCAAAAGTTCGGAATATCCAAGATATAATTCACAGACTACATGAAGCTCAAGAAGGAAGACCAAAGTGTGGGTGCTTCAGTTCTTCTTAGAAGGGGAACAAAATACTCATGGGAGCAAATATGGAGACAAAGTGCAGAGCAGAAACTGAAGGAAAGGCCATCCAAAGACTGTCCCACTGGGGATTCATCCCATATACAGTCATCAAATTCCAACAACATTGTGGATGCTAAGAAAGGCTTGCTGAAAGGAGGCTGATGTAGCTGTCTCCTGAGAGGCCCTGCCAGAGCCTTACAAATAAAGAGTCGGATGTTTGCAGCCAACCATTGCACTGAGTGTGGGGTCCCCAATGGAAGACTTAAAGAAAGGACTGAAGGAGTTGAAGGGGTTTGCAACCCCTTCAGATATTGTTGAAGAACAACAATATCAACCACCCAGGCCCCCCAGAGCTCCCAGGGACTAAGGCACCAACCAAGGAGTACACATGGCTCTGGCTGCATATGTAGCAGAGGACAGCCTTGTCAGACATCAATGGGAGAAGAGGTCCTTGGTCCTATGAAGGTTTGATAGATGCCCCAGTGTAGGGGAATCGAGGGCGGGGAGGTGGGAGTGGATGGGTGGGTGGAGGAACACCCTCATAGAAGCAGGGGTAGGGGTTTCTGGGACAGGGAGAAAATGGGTAAGGAGATAACACTTGAAATGTAAATAAATTAAATTAAAATAAAGTAAAATAAAATACTTTACCCACAGAGCTGTAGCCCCAGCCCTGGACTTTTAAATAATGGCAATTAGTTTAGAGCCAATATTTTTAAATGTGTGAACAAAAAGGGAAAAAAAATGTGTGATCAGGCTAGAATACATTAGTCTGTTCTGAACATCCCCTGCACATTCCCCATCCATCAACTCCCTCAGCAGAGCTTGTAGTTCAAAAGGCCCTTCCAGTTCTGTGGAGCGCCACCGTGATGCCCAATACTACACCACTTTTAAGCCGCCTCTGTCATTCCCAGCATCTGACCCTGAACTGAACACAGCTGGGCTTTGCTCCCAGCTTAAGCTCACACTTCCTTTCTCTTCCTCTCTCACGCCTTGACCAGAGTGACATTCTATTTTTCAAGACCATCACATAGGCTCCCCTCGGTTGTTACCAGTCAGAATAAAGGGGATTGTGCTGTAGAAACAAATTTCACTGTTCACCTGTGCTATAAGGCCAGGACAGTGGGAGACAACCAGGCCCAGGCTGTGGGAGGTCACTGTTTGGCCCTCTGTCAGCATCATGACAGAGAACATGTGAGGCGTGTGACATCACACTTACAATCCTTCCATTCACCTTTCATTTCTAGTGAAGCTTACAGGTCTCATGAAAGAGATGGAAAAAAAAAACACTTTTTACTCATGCAGGAATGATGGGAACACAGATATATTTAATGAACAATAACAATATATATATATATATATATATATATATATATATATATATATGACATCTGAAAGGTTGTCAGCACTGATGGGTCGTATTGTGTTCACTCATATTTTTTCACTTGACTATAATAACTGAGCAAAGTTCTGGGGTGGGAAATCTGTGCATAAGAATAACAACTGCCCCCTGCCATTCATTTGTGGTTGCCTTAGGTAACATCTTGGACCTATGTATCTTAGAAACGAGGCACAACACAGGAAGCACCTGAGGTGGTAGAAACAGTGAAGTGAGCACAGAGATGCTCCTAACAGAAAGAAGGTAATATCTGAGCAAATCCTCAATGACGAGGTGGTCACGGCAATCCCCACACACGGCAACTCCGTACACGCCAAATTCTATCCCCCCAACCCTCTGTGACAGCAACAGCAGATCAAAGTGGCCAAAAGGCACAACTTCCTGAGTAGTAAGACCTTCGCCTGTACACAGGATACAGGCAAAAACAGATACAAGTCACATCCAAAGGCAGCCTAGCTATGGCCCCGAGCCCAGACAGGAATCCTGTTGCTCAGATTCAAAGTTTACCCCCTCTGTTTACTTGCTAAATGACCTTTGGACAATTTATTGAACTGTTCGTGTCTGTTTTCTCATAGGGGAAGTGGAGGAGAACAATATTACCTGCCTCAAAGGGTTGGTACAAGAATTGCATGAGTGGAGACAAGTGTAACGAGTGAAAGCAGGCTGGGCAAGCAGTGTTCATGACGAAACTTTAGTTAGCTCCCTTAGTCTGGTTGTTGTCCTGTGCCCTTAGGCATTGGTTAAATCAGTGTCTGTGTTCCTGGGAAAGACATTTCACCTATGTACTTACTGGATATCGAGAAGAAGGCTAACATGTCTGTGTGCGTTTGTCTATGTGTGGGCATATATGTGTGTGTGCATGCATATGGATATCCATGGTTGATGGTAAGAATCACCCTCACTCTTCCACATTATTCACTGAGGCAAGACCTGTTAATCAAACACAGAGCTGATTGATATGTCAATGGGCTTATCTCAAAGCTAAGTCCATCCGATCACCAGTCTCTATTCCATCTCTGCCTCATCTCAGGTGAACTTCTTGTTAATCTGTTTCCATGTATCTCCTGCCACCTAAGTAGTCTATGAACATAAAACCATGCTCATCTTTTTATTGAATAGGCCACAGAATACAAACCCTATGAGACGAACTGAAAGGAAACAGAAGCCTCCTCTTACTATGCAAGAAAACCTCCCTCTTGAGATGGAGCATACCACAAGACAAAAGGGCTTCTTTAAGGCTAAGGATGTAGCTCAGTGATATGTTTGCCTGGGTTCAAGGCTCGACACCACAAAAAAGAATGCTTCCTTATTGTATTCAACCAAGGGTTTTCTAGATTCAATTCTAGCCATAATAACTTCAGTTTGCATCTGTTACACTTTGGAAAATCTCCTGCATAAGCAAAAACTATTTCTCATTCACCCACTTAGCCACAGAAATGTGAATAATCCTTGGAATATAATAAGCATTTTTTAAAAAGTCAATACATTGAACTGGATTTGTTATGTAACCTTGGGAAAATATTTCCTTCCCACTTTTTAAAATAAGTGAACTGGACTGAGAGCTGCCGAGTTCCTTTCTGTCCTTGGTTCCCAGCCAAGTTTTCATTAGATGTATTATCTCACCTTCTACCAGGTCATTACTTAGCCCTCGTTATCTTATTTGAAAGGGGAACAAAAGCCAAACAGCTAACCCTTATGAGCAGGAAGTGAGAGTATCTGATCAAAGCTGACATTTACTGTACACCAGTCACTGTTCAGAGTGCCTCCTGAAGCTGCTATGCTGAGGGGAAACATGCTTGTTAGATAAGCACCATTATTATCACCATTCCCATTTTAACAAAACGACATTGAGGCACAGTGAGACTAAGCCACTGCTTAAGCAACTCTTATTTGACTCTAAACCTCATGCTTTCCCTTTTCTTTCTTCTGTTTTCATGTCTGTGTGCATCTGTCTATGTGTGGGCATACATGTGTGTGCATGCTTACGGACATCCGTGATTGACATCCAGAATCACCCTCAATTACTCTTCCATTTTATTCACTGAAGCAAGACCTGTTAATCAAACACAGAGCTGGTTGGTATGCCTAGTGGGCAGGTCCCAGTTTCCAGCTTATTCTGTGATCCCTGTTCTCTTTCCAAAGATGTCAGGCCACCTTGCATGAGTTGTGGGGAACTGAACTCCACTTCTCATGCTCTCATGGCAAGCACTTAAACCACTGAGACATCTCTCGAATCTCTGAACCTCAGGATTTTAACTATTATGCTACACAGGCTTCAGGGTGACATAGCATGCAAGAAACTAGAAAAAAAAATATCCCACAGATTCAGAAACTAGCCCACACTGTTTTATGTGTGGTTTGAGAAATCCTGACTATGGTTGATTCAGTACATTAACCAATGTGATATTTCTCCAATACATTGAGTCTACCCTTCTTTAAGTCTCAGCTTTCCTGAAAGCATGCAGAGAACAATAGCAATATGCTGTGCATTTGATTCTACTTATTATCATGATAATGGCAATCACCTACAGTATTACCATGAAGCTCTTTTGATTGCCTATCAGATGCGATTTTCATACAAGCAGACTGAGTAAAAAGAGAAAAAAATATCACATTGATTTAAAAATCAAGGAAACTGAGGCTCTGAGAAGTGAATGCGTTTGTTTAAGATTTTGAACCAAAAATAAATTGCAGATCTTGGATCTGAACCTGAAGTATTTGAACCTCCAAGAAGATAATACTTGGGGACTCACCATAATCACACTGGCTTCCAACATCCACCCCAGGCTGAGAATAGGAGTGGGCAAGAACTAAGAAGGAGAGCCCAAGCAGGAGGAAAACAATCTGTTGACCAAAACGAAGGAGTGAGAAGACTGTTACTTGGTATAGGTGATGGACAGAAAGTGAACCCAGGCTTTAAGGTACCTCACACAGCTGTTGATTTGCTGTTCCCCTGTTTCTAAAGTCCTACCTCTTCAACTCACTTTCCAGCTCTCATCTTAGCCACTTCCAAATCTTAGACCTGGGATGCTTATTCACCCACAAACAAATCCCTGAGAATCTTCAGTATGACAAGCCACTATGTCAAGTGCTAGAGTCACCAACGAGCAAAATATGCACAAATCAGGGGAACAAGGCAGGCTTGAGGAAGACTTGCAGAAATAATGCACATGGTTGTAGGAGCTCTCAAGAAATATTGACATGTACCAGAACAAAGGAACAGAGAACATTTTTTTTTCAGGACTAGCTACATATGTAGCTCTTCTGGTAAAAATACTATACCAATTCTGCCAATCCTAATGACCTTAGCTTAATCCCTGGAACCCACTTGGTAGGAGAGAAATGATTCATGCAAATTGTTCCCTAGCTTCTATACATACACCAAGACATGTGCCCCAACCTCTGCACACACGCTAAAATAAATAAATAAACAAAAAATAAACAAAATGAGAAAGAAAAGGCATTTTTCCAATGATAGAAAAGAAGTACAGAGATTTGGAGGACTTTCCAAGTCATAACCACATCTAGATGAACCATAAAGGACAAGGGGCATAGCTCAGTGGTACAACATCTCCTAAGTGAGTGGTTGGACTATGTCTCCAGCATCCAGAGTTTTGAACTTAAGAGACAGCTTCTACAAGCTAGAGACAACATCAAACTCATCTTCATAGGCCTGATCATCCATGGTAAATGCTTCCAAGAACTCAGAAATGAATTCGAAACTCTCATCAAAGTTATAAAGGAAGACTTGTTTTCCAATTTCTGTTCCTGGAATTTTCCCCATATCCATCCACTGCTTTAGTTGGAAAGCCCACCAAATCTCTGTACTTCTTTCCTATCACTGGAAAATGCTTTTTCTTTCTCATGTATTTGTTTGTTTGTTTGTTTGTTTGCTTATTCATTTATTTTAGTGTGTGCGCAGAGGTTGGGGCACATGTCTTGGTGTATGTATAGAAGCTAAATAATAATAATTAATAATAATAATGATAATAATAAACAACTTAAGGACTGGGGTACCATGTATGGAGTCAGGAGTCAGGGTACCCAGCTGTGTAGGCAGAGGTCTCCATCCTTTGCCTGCAGTCCATGAGGCTGGTGGGATCAGATCCTCAGTGTGTCTCTCTTTGTTGACTACTGTGAACCTTCACCATTATGAAGTCAGCCTGGCCACATGAAGAAAAGACCTAATACAATATAATACTAATAAGAGCCATGCTTCAGAGTCCAGTTTTCTGAGCTCTCCCCTCCACCACTGGGGAAGCAAATATGTCAATGCTACGCACAACCTGAGCACAAGGAGGCAGTGTGGGCCCACAATCAAACTCTCAGCCAAGTCACCTGAACCAGAGAATGGGACCAAATGAGGAAAATAGACCCAGATAACAAAAACAGGAGAGAAGAATTTCCAGTGTATTAACAGAAATGTTTCTCGTGTGACAGGCTTCCCCTAGAAAGTAACCTAATACATCAATCCAATCCTCCCAATCTTATAAAAACTGCCAGAGCAAGCAACACTCTAAGAAAATCCTTAGTCCTTGCTTGTATCCTTGGGCTGGCACTTAAAACACTTAATACCCACCTTCACCTGTACCTACTTACCAGTTATTACTCTCTGCTCTCCTTTATGTGTGGGATACCAGCATCCCTTTTCTCCATTACAGTTCAGTCCTACACCTGAAACAGGTTTTCAGAAAACCTTCAGACACTTCTACCACTTATCGTCTATGCTAATGATCTGCATATATGGCCCAAATGCAGCCTCAACAGAATCATTAATCATTCTAAACACAAGTGAACTAAACCTCATAAAGAGTAGGCTTTCTGAAAGCAGAGGGAAAGGGCAATAAATCCTTTCTAGAAGGCAGTCATAAATACTAAAAACAGAGTTGTCAAAACAACCGTTGAAGAGCTCTGGAAACTAACCAATGACACACAAGAAGCAGAATAACTAGTAAACTTTAGAAAAGAACTGTGTGGGTTTGTGGTGTTTGAGCTTGAGGCGGGGAACGGGTTTCATTACCTCCTGGACTCCATCGAGCCTAGGCAGGTTCTACCCCAGTGAGACTGGACATGAGAAGCAGCAACTTCACTGCTGGAGGTGACTCAGTTAGCTTGGGGATGAAATTTATTCGTGCATGCCTACAGCATCTACAGTAACATGAACAACCACAGAGGCACGTAAACACAGGAAAGAAACAGTTCTGCTAACCTGAGATTGCAATCCTGACTGAAGTAAGCAACCAACTGAAGGACTAATCAAGAAGTTAATAAAATCATATTATTAACAATAATAAACCAAGAGATAAATGTGTCTTAAAGGGGCTTGACAAAACTTCCACATACCCATGGCTAGCCAGCACAGAAAAGATACAAGACTTGAAACTGCCTAAATTCAGATAGCACTCACATAGCTAACAGAACTGTGTAGGAGTCTTACTGACCCGAGACAGGTGGTCAGCAGAAAAATGTCTTCCCCACTTACCCACTTACTGAGAGGTACAGATCTCAACCCTAAAACATGTGACTATGTTACCATGACAAAGGAGCTTTGCAGATGTGATTAAAGTTGAGAGCCTTGAAATGGAGAGGAGATAGTTCATGGGCAGGCTTGATCTAATTACATGTTTCTCTAAATGAACAGAATGTTTTCAGCTGAGTCAAGGAGAGATGCTAGGAGGATTTGACCTTCTCTGCTGAATGTGAGGTTGGGGGAAGCAGGCCAGTATTACAGAGGGCAAGAGCTCCCATGTACCCTGGAAGATCAAGAACATGAATTCTTATGGTGGAGCCTCCAAAGAACACACCCTTGGTGATGCCATGATTTTAGTCATGTGACCTGTACCTTCTAGCATACTGTAAATAATACACCTCTGTCCATTTGATAATAAAATGTGGCAGCAAGCAACAACACTCATGACCACATACTGGCTAACCACTGAACTTGGAAGAAGTAGAGGAGCCAAGCTTAAATAAGACAAGATATTTAATGATCAGAGAGACATGTCAGTAGCCGTATACCACCAAGAAATAGTACCTACAGGATGAGCCCAGATCAGCAACAAAACTGAAAAGAGATCAAAATCCAGCATTGCTACAGTATATGACCTAAATCATCCAAGTCTCAACCGTAAGAAATTATGAAGCATGCAAAAATGCACAGGCTAGACATGAAGCTCAATTAATACATTGTGTGGCATGCTTGAAACCCTAGGTCCACTTTCTATCACTGTGCAGACCACAAATTAGGCTAGGTGAGGCCTGCCTGGATGACCAGAACTGGGGAGGTGGAAGCAGGAGGATTAGAAGGTTGAGGTCATACTTGACTATAGAGAGAGTTTGAGGCCAGTCTGGGATTCATAAGACCCTGTCTCAAAAAAGAAAATATAAGGCTGGAGAGATGGCTCAGCAGTTAAGAGCACTGACAGCTCTTCCAGAGGCCCTGAGTTCAAATTCCAAGCAACTACAAATTGGCTTACAACCATCTGTAACGGAATCTGAAGCCCTCTTCTAGTATGTCTGAAAACAGCTACGGTGTACTCATATACATAAAATAAGTAAATCTTTTTTAAAAAGAAAAAAGAAAAGAAAATATAAAGAAATAAGGAGGTGGAAAGAAAAGGAAGAGGGGAGGGAAGGAGGAAGGAGAAAGAATGACCTATACCAAGGACAGAAATAATTTCATAGGCATGACCTCTGAATGGATGCAAGTGTCAGACTTACTGGCCAAAGTTGTTCAAATAAAGAAGTATATTCAAAGGCCTACAAGAAACAATGCTTAAAGAATTAGAAAAAATTATGACAATGACTCAGCAAATTAAGAAGCACAATAAAGAACTGGAAATTATTTTTAAAACCACATAATATTCTGGAGATTAAAAGTTTAGACAGTTGTGTGATGTTATAATCATTTCTTACAGTTGCTGTACACTATACATAGAAAGTACGGTATATTGGATGGTTTTAAAAATTAGAAATTTATTGTTTCACCATTCTATACACTATTACAAAATGAAGGCCATAAATTCATAGGTTGGTGCTCTGTCTTAAGACCACTAAAAGAGAGATTCCTTCCTTGTCTCTTAGCTAATATGGCTGCAGGTAATCCTCACAGTTCTTTGTAAGTTAATCACTTCCTTCCCATATTCTTTTCCCTCACCCCATGTCTTCAGTCATCTTCCCTCTGTGCTCTAGCAAAACTTCCCTCTTCTTATAAAAGCACTGACCATTAGAGTCCAAAATGACACAACATAACTTCCTCTTAATTTGCATCAGAAAGCTTTATTTCCAAACACAATCATGTTCTTCAAGGAATGGTGTTTATAACCCAGCAGAGGCATCATCAAGCATCCCAACCTTCTGTCAATCAGCATACCGGCCAAGAGGAACCTCTCCTGCAGCTGCACAATCTCAGAGGCCATATCTGTGGGCAGACAGCAATGGCAAACAAAAACCAAGTAGGCCAGTATGGTGTTAACACCCTGTGTACCCAGCTCCAACACCAACCAACCAGGAGGCCTAGATAGCAGGATACTCAGTCCATGGATTACTCCAGTATTAAAGAACTTCCTCTTAGATACAGCCAACAATTTAGGAGACATTCACCTAAGTCAGCCACTCTTAGGATAAAGGACAATGAGACCAAGCCCATGACCTTCTGCAAGTCAACAAGAAGCATAAGAACCTATGTCCTGGCACTCCCAGTGAAGCTTGCTAAGCTTTCTTCATTACAGCTGGGTGACAGGGAAACGGTTAACCAAGATTTGGGTCAAACTAGTTAAACTTTGCTTACAGGGCCTATATTAGTCACTTCTCTTATTCCTATGACCAAATAGCTGACCAGAAGCAACTTAAGGAAGAATTTACTGTGGCTCACAATTTGGGAATAAAAATCAATCATGCAATAGAAGTCATTGTGGTAAGCTATACTGTATCCACAGTCAGAAAGCAAAGAGAAATGAGTGCTGGTATTCAACTCCTTTTCTCCTTTTAATTCACTCCAGAACACCAACTCATAGGATGGTAGAACGGAGCTTCCTGTTTCAATTAACCCATCTGCAAAAATTCCTCACAGACATACCCAATGGGTCATCTCATAAAAGATTCTGAATCCTGCCAAGTTGGCAATATCACATGGACCACCAGAGCATGTACTAAGATATCAGGGCACAGCAGGGCTGTTCTCTATTCAAAGGTAGAGTGAAATCTATAAGGAGATAAAGAAACAAATAGAAAGCACTTTTTAAGAAGTGACAGGTTAAAAATCTCTCAACATGTGCCAAATATGATAAACACAAGGAAATCCACACCTAGTCATAGTCAAAAAAATCTGGATTCAAATACAGAAAAATCTTGGAAGAATCAAGTGATTTTACTCATCACAAACATAGGAATAAACAATATCAATAGTAACAAATATCACATTTAAAACAAGAGACAGACCTTATATATCCTGGGGAGGATCTATAAACCAACCATGCCATTCCTATGACAGGAAGCCTTTGAAGGGTCTTAATTTAGTTTGTAATAAAGTGTGATGAACATTTTAAAAGAGGCTTCTACTCTTAGGTAGGAGACAGAGAGCAATAAGAGCAGAGATAAGGAGGCTTCTTGAGAGTCAGGTTATGTGAAGAAAAGAAGACAAATTTATGATAGATTCTAGAGGTAGAGCTAACTTGGCAATGGACTGGACTGGACTGGACTGGGTTGGGAAATGAAGAAGAAGAATCAAGGATGACCCTGGCCTTTTGTACCTTCAAGATCACTGGGTCTCATTAATCCAACTCATAAATAATAATGGCTGAAGCACAGAGAAGAGAATTATTCAAAATAATATGTTCTAACTGAACAATAAGAGAAAGTGTGTGAACAATGGTCTTTCTACTAACGTCTGTTGTCGGGATCTTGAGCATCTGGGTTGATGATGATATTTTACCCAAAAAAAGGAGGGGGAAGGGGAAATGAGTAGAATGTATCAGGAAATAAGATATCAGTGAATGTGGAACCAGAGAGTGGTTTGGCTCTACGAAGTTTATGAGGCTTTTTAGCCTGCTTAAGCTATTTACTAAGTCTGATCAATAATAAAATAGATGGCCAAAACTTAGTCTCCATCCTCCAGGAATCAATAAATAGATTAGGAAAGAAGAATAAGGCACAGGAATTCAGAAAACCTTGCAGGTGCCTTGTATAAAAGATAATAAGGGTGGGGTGATGTGTAAGTGAGATTCAACACATTGGCAGAGCAAAGACATCTGGTGAGGAACCATGGAGTAAAGTAGTGCAGTTTGCAGTCCACATTCGTAGTTTAGATGAACTTGAATTAAGCACAGTAAAGTATGGACTCTAAGTATATGGAAAAACTTAAAACAAATTTCTCTAGAAATGACTCACAGGATAGTTGAGAAGACATGCATTACTAAATTTTGATCCAGGAAAAGAAGACCCTAGGAAAAAAAAGTAGGTCGAACCAATCTTTGAAAATCGTTGAAAGGAATCCGGGGTGATGAGCTTTATCTGGTGGCCTAGAGTGGATGGGGAGACAGAAAAGACATTTAAGCGGAAAAGTGACTTTGCTGGAGATAGGTATTATGGCAAGAGTGTTTGAAAGGTGGTGATAATGCATGGCAGAGATGGAGGAGAAGGAAGAAACAGCACAGGGACCAGTTCAAAGATTAGCCTAAGTGAAGGATAAGGAAAGACAGAACAGAATGAAAACGGAGAGATGGATGAGACCACAGTAGTTTAGTGATAGGGTTTGATGAGTGATTGGACGTAGAAAATGAGTCCAAGATAATCCTGAGATTGGCCATTAGGATCAGAGAATATCACGGTCCCATGAACCAAGATAAGGAACCTGTGGAGAAGGAAAGGGGGTAGGCAATAGGGCGTGAGTTGACATTTATGTTTATTTGGAAGGGCCAGCAGAAGGACATTAGTTCTGAAGCAGAAGTGATCAGTCAGTGCGTGGACATTGTCACCCATGCTCTGGTGACAGATCTAACCTCATAGTAAATATTTGGAACTGGTCTAAGTAGCTAATTGTGCATAGAAGTTGAGTTAAATCTTTAAATAATGAGCTCATTTCCTCCCTCATAATATCCTCATGAGGTAAATATTATTATTGACACTTTACAAAACAAGAAAGTTGAAATTCAAAGAGCTTAAGACCCTCACCAATTGAATGGCCAAGTGGGGATCTGAGCTGTTGGAACCTAAACAGTGAAACCAGGAAAGAAAGATGAAGTCTGGGAGCTTGGGAGGTAGCTGCCATTGACTTTGCTCAAATGTCCACGGAACTTCGGGACCAAGTGGGCCTTCAAGATCTCTGAATCTTATGACTTCAGCTCACAAACAGCTATTACAGAAGCTCAGAGAGAGCAACTGACAATGAACGGGTCAAAACACATCAGACAACCAGAGGGGGAAGGTGCCTTCTGACCAGCCCAGTGTCTTTTCTACTAGGATCCACAGCCTCCACCTGACAAGATGTACCTTGATCCTCAGAAGTTCCACCAACTTTCTTTAAATGCATATTATATACAAAATATGAGCTTCAAGGGCCTGTAAGCTCTAGCCTCTCTACCTCTCCAATCTCACTGACACAATGCAGTCTACAAGCCATGCTCACACTCCTACCTCAGGTCTTGAGGGTCCCAGTTTTTCTGCCTATAGTGCTTTCCCTCAGGAAGTCAAATGAGCATTTCCTGACCATCAATAGGTCCCATGTTAGATGTTCACATCCTTGCAAAAGCCTTCTTTAACCAGTCAACCTGAAAAAAAAAAACAAAAAACAAACCCAACACTATCTGACGTGGTACTCAACTCTATTTTCCTTATAAGAGTAGTATCCCTGTCAAAGCACTTCATTTACATATGTACATATTTCATTTACTCTCTACCTACTAAACAAATAGGAACACTTACAGTATCTGCAAACTAGAAAGTAGTCTTTTAAGCTGGTATGTATGCATTGTACAGCATGTTGGGTTTCACACATAAACTTCTTTCAAGTATGTCATACACTCTGGTCATATACACCTGCTCCTAATCCTTCCCTTTAGCCCTTTCTACCGCCTCTTGCTAGGCTCTTCCATCACCCTGGTTTCCTTTATGCTTGAAACAGAATTTTTCAATGCAATTGTTGAGGAATAAAATGAAAAAAAGGAGAGGGTGGGTCAAATCCTTCCTGTAAACAGGGGATGTAGGAGGGAATGAGATCACCCCCACCCCTTATTCATGGGGTACCACAGCCATGAAAGGCTTTCTTGCCAGAGTACAGCCTTAGGATTCATTTTCACAGTAAAGATCAAGATAGTGTTAATACTCAGGTTCTTTGAAAGACACAGCCATCTGGAAACAGTGACCCTAACCAAACTACCTCCTCTCTCTCCTCTCCTCTCCTCTCCTCTCCTCTCCTCTCCTCTCCTCTCCTCTCCTCTCCTCTCCTCTCCTCTCCTCTCCTCTCCCCTTCCCCCTCACCCTCTCCCTCCCTGTGTGTGTCTCTCTATGTCTATTTCTGTGTGTCTCTGTCTCTGTCTCTGTTTCTCTCCCACTGTCTTCTTATCTACATCTCTGTTTAATGCCTAAGCCTCCTCCCCTATGTCCTTCTTCTGCATCACCCAGCTTCCAGCTCCCAAACCCCTTTTCATCTTCCCTATCCCTTATCTCACCCTCCCCCCCATGCAACTCCAGCTAACACAAATCTGCTTCCTTTTGGATCTCCAGTTTCTTATCATATGCTCCCCTCTCCATCACTGTCTCTTTATCAAGTCATCTCCTACACACAGACACAGACACACAGATACAGAGAGAGAGAGAGAGAGACAGAGACAGAGAGACAGACAGACACACACACACACACACACATACACACACAACTATTGTTTCCTCCCACTTCTGAATAGAAGGTATACAAGACAACAAAACCTCAGAGCTTGCATTCTAGGCTCCGATGGACAGGCTGGAGGACAGAGTGTCAGACTTCAGGACTTCAGGATCAGAAGGATTTCTTAGAACCAAACCCTGACTTCACATACAAATCAGAGCATAGACTTTGAAATCTTCCCCTATCCGCCCTCTGAATGTTGAGACAGACATCATCAAGTGAATGGTTTTCCTTACCCTAATCCTCATCTGTAAAACAGAGCTTAAACATACCTCCCTCTAAGAATGATGTATGACAGATGGGAGTATATCACAGAGGTCCCTATGAACTCCCACTCCACTCTCCATCACCCTCAAAGTTTCTAATTCTTTTTTGCAAAATAACAAAGTCTACCCCAGCAGGTCCTCTTTTCCCACTCAGCAAAGTAGCAACAACATCACTTGTTGCTCTTACCAACAACCATCCCCTTCCCTAGAACATCTGCTTTGTCCCCAGGACAAAGAGAGCCGAGAACTGAGTCCTCTAAGGAAATAGGAAGGCCAAACTTTCCACTAGGACCTCAGGAAATGACTCCAGCGGCTCCACTTGGCCAAAGTCCTGGTGTTAATCACTTTCTCACACCCAAGAACTGCTCATTGCCACCTCCTGAGCTCTACTCTCCATGACTATAATTAAAGATGTCACCTGGGTGTTGCTGTGGAAAGTGACACCAAGGGCCCTTCACACACCTGCTCTGGAAGGCAGTAGATTAGCCCTGGGCTCAGCACAGAGCCAGCTGCTGCCAGCTTTCCCGGCAGGAGGTATGAGTGTCATCCGCACTGCATAATGCAAGAGCGACAGGCAGCAGGAGCTGCTGGCCACACTTCCGGGGCCAGTGCTGAGTGGCTTAATTTAAAAGGTCCCTAGGGACCTTCAGCCAACCAACTGTAGCCTGGCCATTTTTTTTAAAAAGATATATCTCAGTATATAGCATAGATTGGTCTTAAACTCCTAATCTTCCTGCCTCAGCTTCTGGAGTGAACCACCACACCTAGCCTCTGGCTGCCTCGAATTTTGAGCAAGAAAACCTCGGCTTGGAGGCAGAAAATATTTTGCCAAAAGTCACATGATATTAACTCAAGAGCATGAAAAGCTGAATTTTTTACCTCCTCAGCCTGTTCACAACCAAGGCTGGTTTGGCCCCACTCAGGAATCATCTAGCAATGTCAGGAGACATTTTGGGCCATCTTCCCTGAGGGTAGAAAGAAGGCAGGGATGGTACTAAATACTCACATCTAATGATGCACAAGTCAGTCTTCAAAACAGATTCATCTTGTCTAGAATGTTCACAACCCCGACACTGACAGACCCCGGAATCACAGTGCCCTCGCCGCTAATTGTTATGGTTGTGCCAAAAAACAGAGCACTGTTTAGTTTATTGGTAGCACTACCCCGAAGGAGGCCCTCTGTGACCTTCTGACTCTAAGGAAGATTTCTGACTTTTCCCAATTTTGTGCCCTTTCTCAGGCTTTCACCTCTCCCCTGACCCTATCTCCCTCTGCTACCTCCTGGCATCCTTCCGGATCTTCCCAATGCCACTGCCTCCCGACTTTCCCTTCCAGGCTCTGAGTTCCCACAACACGTCAGCCATGCCACCACAGGCATTTGCTTTAGTTTAACCAATGAGGACTTTCTCTTTTTAATTTGACTTGTTTTTGATTTCTATTACATAGATGCATGATGTGTGGAGAAGTGGGGGTGCCACATGCGCCACTGCATGCTTGTGGAGAACAGCAGAGATTTTGTGGAGTCAGGTTTCTCCTTCCAGCTCTACAGGAGTTGTCAGGATTACATACTTCACCTGCTGACCCACCTAGCTAGGCCTTGTGCTTTTCAAATTAATGTGTACAGTCCTAGGTTTCACTGCAGCATTTTCAAACAACATTTTGTGTCAGTTCTCCATCTTTCTTCTCTCACAGCTTCCTGACCCTTTCTTAAAGTCTCCCACCCATAGCACTTGCTCCTTTCTGTTTTCATGCCACCTGTGTTCCGTTGCCCAATCCCATTTTCCTGCTCTCATGGCCTCCTTCCGGTTTCATAGCCTACACCTGTACTCACACCACCTCCATACACAGACATAAACAACCCAAGCCAGGATCCGCATGTGAGAAACAATATTTGATTTTGTCTCTATGAGTCTGAGTTGCCTTGATTAATGTTATACTTTCCAGATCCACCCATTTTTCTGCAAATATCATGATTCCATTTTTCATTACAGCTAAAATAAAATTCCATTATGTATACGGACGATATTTTCGCTACTCACTCATCCATTGGTCAATATGTAGGCTGCTTTCCTTTTCCCAATATTGTGAATAGAGCAGAAATGACAGTATCTCTGTGTTAGGAAACAGGGTTTTTTGGGTGTGTGCTCAGGAGTGGTATAGCTGAGTCATATAATAATTCTGTAGTTCTGACATTTAAAAGAGATTCTCTTGTGTTACTATTAGGAGGCAGTCTACTTCAGTGTGAGTCTAAAGCCCTGAGTTCCAATTCCAGACAATGTACTCACTACCTATACAACTTTAAAGAAGTTACTTAAATACCCTAAGCCTCACTGACTATAGAGCAGAGGTGAATGTGGTATCTGCTGCAGAGGCTTGCAATGTAAACAGAGTTCCTTAGTCTAGGGAAAGAAAGAAATGTTAGTGACCATCATTACCATATAAGGATTAGCCTTGCTCCTAACTAGAAGGTGATCTCCTTCCAAAAAGAATTCTGTAGTCCCCATGCCATGCTAATGTTATCTAAAATGAAACCATGAAAATTCCAGTATTTCTCTTTTTTTGAGAACATTGAATGCTTTATTTTTATTTATTCTTTGATAATTTTATTAGTTTTGATCACGTTCTTTCCCTTCCCCTCACCTTTCAGATCCCCCACCCACCCACCCAACTTCATGGTCTTTCTCATAAATAAATAAATAAATAAATTTTAAACCACCCCCCCAAATGAAGCCAGATTTGTATTAGTCAGCTAAAGAATAAAAGCAGATGGTACATGGCCAGAGTGGTCCTGAGTCACCCTGTTACAGATATACTCAATATCTGACCTCCATTAAACCAGCTCTGCTCGGGACTTAGGGAGTTTCTTTGATCCACACTAACAAAGAAAAGAAAAGAAAATGGAAAGAAAAGGAAGGGAAAGGTGAGGGAGTAAGGAAAAAGGGAGGGAGGGAAGAAAACATTAGTGTGGACTATTATTCTCAGTGGACATGATATTGTCCCCAAGGGGACAGCCAGTTCTTGATGGATAAAATATCTTATTCATTTTGTGTCTAAAGCATAGAACATATATGTACGCATATATACATGTTTATATATATAGTACATTATACCAGACATATATAGATATATTTGTAAAAAAATCCATGGAAGGTTAGACCTGGAAAGATGGCTCACCAGGTGAAGCCTGGTGATCTGAATTTGATACCAAGCCCTGCATTGTAATAGGAGACAACCAACTCCTTCAGGTTGTTCTCCATATACACATACACTATGGCATACACAAACACACACACGCACAGAAAATAAATAATGTAATAGAAACATAATTCGTGGAGTGGAGGAGACTGGGGAGCAGTGTGGAGAACTGTGCCTGCCAGGTAATAATAAGAAAGAGTGGGAACCAGTGTTCTGATAACAGATGCTTTATACGGGATCATCACAGGGCACGAAGCTATACATGTTGATGCAGTGGGCCTCTGTGCTCCACCCTGTGTGTGATCACTGCAGGGAAGCCTCTAGCTGTACCACCAAGTCAGTACTTCTCCATGGCAGTTTACAGATGGAGACGCTGGACCCCCCCCCAAACCTGTCATCTCTGGTTGTCATACGCAATCAATTATAATAGCATTTCCCAGACAGCCCCAAGCCTAACCACTCATCTATTCCTGAGCCTTGCGTTGGCACTGCACTGTAGATATCTTTGAGATTAATGGCTGGTAATTGTTGGCCAATTCAATTTCTCCAAACTGGACATCTGCATTACTTCATGTGTTCCTAGCAACCTTCTAATGTTGCTCTTTCTGTGGGTAGAATTGCCTGCCCAAGGTCAGCCCCTAGCAAGGCCATGAGCTTTCTGCCTTCCTGATGCCCCAACATAGGAGCCAAGGAACCAAAGCACCTCTGGATTCCTGAAAACATCAGTATGCTGAGCTTCCAGACTTTGGTGAGCAACATTCCATGGCCCCACCCTCATCCTGGTCTGGAAAGTCACAAGAGCAAAAAGACACAAAAAAATGTGGGAAAGAAACAGGAAAGAGGGAGACCATGGGGTGAAGGGGTAAAGAGAGCAAAGGGAAGATAAGGGCAGGAAAGGAGGGACATAGGGAGGGACGTGGGCTCAAGGAACAGGAAGACAAAAGAAAGGACATAGAGGCAGGAGAACTTCTGAGGGAGGGAGGGAGCAACTGATCTATTTTTACTGACCTGAGAGCTGCTGATTTACATGTAACCAGCCTCTTTGCATATTGAGATCAGAAGGTCCCAACTGCTCCCGTGAGAAGGCATAGGAATTCACTAATGTGGCCTTCTGGAAAGCTTTTCAAGCTCCTTGTTTCAGTTCTTCCCAGATTGGGGGGTGGGGGGGGCACTATATCCTGTGTCTTCCTTTCTCAAATACAGAGCTCTTGGGTGGGTACAGCACATGCATGACCCTCTGGGAGCCAAAGCAGTTTAAGTAATTCGCCACTACATTAAGTACCAATTCTCCAGAGACAGGATGTTACCTGCCACTCTGTGGTCAAGTTCTCCACAGATGACCTCTCAAATATCTACCCTGTTCTCTTAGTAGTAGTCTGGAGACTTAATATAAACAGAACCAACAGGAATTGGTAGCTGAGGCTAAGATTGGCTCTTTTCAGTCTTAAAGACAGTGGCCTCAGCTCAGGTAAGTCTTTACTGAAAAGGGGGTTACAGAATCTTCCCTTGAGCTCAGCAGGCCAGAAAACAAATAATGGAAACAGGAAAACTTCAGGAGAAAGAATATGTAACGCCATACAGGAAGACACGCTCAAATGCTCTGGAGCCCTTGCTAGACATGGTCAGCTCACTGCCAGCCTTAAAAGAACCCCATGAGAAATTCATGCAGAACCTTGATTGGATCATTTAGCCCCTCCAATTCTATTAGCAGCATGACTCATACTGGTAAGAGAGTCTGAGATGATTTTAGTGATTATAATATGCTTGTGAATGCCATAAAGAAGTCATGGTTATCTTTCTTTCTCCTGTAAATAGATGCCTGGACAATGGATACTGGGCAAAATATTACCTTCCCCAACATTAAATCTAACTGTAGCCAAATCATTTTACTGAAGCCAGCCTTTTATGAACAGAAGCCATGGATCATGTGCCTAAAGGGAAAGAAAAATGTTCCCCCTGTTTACTGGAAGGTTCTGTGTGTCAGTAGGAACAGAACCAGACATGTTAGCTAATGGGATGAGCAGCTCGGAGCAGGGCAGAGAAACAAGCTGGACTCATGTGTCCAGAACCTCTGAGCTCATGCTTACATTGTCACGTGACTAAGTTCCTTCTGGTGAGCCTTCTTTTGGTATTCTGCTTTAAGTCTGCTGACCAGAGAGTGTTTCCTGGTATCAACTGAAATTGTGTCTTGTGCTGGTACTTGTAATTTTGTAATCACAGCTTGGTAGCCTTCACAAAATAAGGCAAGAGGACTTGAACTCAGATGACCTGAGCCCAGATAGCCTGAAACCAGGTAAACCCCAGCTCTCAGCCTCTCCCTCACAGGCTCTACTGTGGAGACTTGACTTTCTGATTCCCAAATCAAAGTCCATATTCCAAAAAAAGATCTGGAAGCCACTTTGGGGAGCAAGAAGCGTTATAAGGGGTCAGATCTGGATGCGAAAATATTGGAATGTATGGACCAGTTCAAGCAAGAATCTAAACACTAGGTTCTAGAGAGATCTGCACTCTGTGACAGCCTCTCCTCCATCCTTCCCCTCAGCGCCTCTCATACTTAAGTATTTATCTGGACCGAGAGTCAAAATAGAAACAGTGGAGAAAACCAAGCCATAACTCCAATTCAGTCTTCCACTATTTCTCTAACTGTGCCCCCACCTCCAGGAACAGGTTTAGTGTTCAAAGCCCTAGAGAAGAAGTGTCTTTTGGGTTTACATATGTGCCCATTCTTGGGAAAGGAGGCAGTAATTCTCCATGTGTTCTTCAGAAATAGAAGAGAAACACTAGAAATCTCTCATCCATCATGCCAGACACAGACATCGGAAAATTAACTTACCATGAAGATTTGAAGGACAATTCTGGGAAAACAATGATTTCTAAGCAATTGAAAAATGAAAACCACACCATTAGCTCTACCTCACCTTCTCAGGAAATAGAAGTGGAAATGAATGGTACTCCAGAGACAAGTGCCAGCACCAAGACAATGTCCTTCCCCACAGGGACCAGAGTCATTATGATATTTTCTGTAATGGCTGTGATTCAATGAACAATGGGTGACACCCTTAGGAGTGTAAAGCACAAGAATATATATCATCAGGAGGTGATCTCCTCTCTGCCCTCTGAAAGACAGTCTTGGAAGAAAAAGATGATGCTAAACTCCCAGATGTGACAGCTGGGAAGGAAAACATCCTTCAATCATCTGGATCTGCTTTCTTCCCTAATCTCACATCCTTTGACAAGAGTCCAGGTTGCCCTCCTTCCACTTGGATCACATATGATGTCTCTAGAAGTGCATTTTATCTTATTATATGCCCGAATGCCACTCAGTTGTTCTTCTAGACAGAAGGGACCTTTTGTCAGTCATTACCATCTGGCCACCTGCTATGTCTTTCAGTAATGCCTCTTTAAAAGTACCTTTCTGCAGATATATGAGAATGCAGAGAAAAATCAGTTACTCTTTCCAAGCTTTGCATCAAAGGGATCCTTGGTGATGCACACTGGGGTGAAATCAGACGTTTCAGTGACAGATTTGGAATGGAATAATGATAATAAGTGGTTTTGTTGTTATATCTAAAATGATAGCTACTGCTCTTTTCAATCTATGAGGATTGTTTCATTTAATCCTCTTGATCCTCTGAATTCCGTAATTTTATTATCCTCACTTTACAGATAAGGAAACTGAAATATGAGTAATTTGGCCAGTATCAATTATCAAGAAACAACAGAGACAATCTGACCACAGAAGTAGTCTGCAATCCTGAAAAATTGCTTCTGAATAAATATGCATGCCTTCCTCATCTCTCACATTCTTGGTCCATACAGATCCAGGTAAGGTGGGGAAGGGATGGAAGACTTAACTTGAGTGCATGAAAACTAATAAGTAAAGCTCACCTTGAAAGATGACACAAAGCACATGAACTAGGAGGTTGTCTGGCAGATGCTTACATTCAGAGAAAGCCTATAAGACAGCATACACCCTACTAAATCACACAGCTCCAAGCTCTGAGAAAGGCCAGACAAGGTGGTCAGCCTCTATGCCCCAGCACAGCTAGACAGACAGACAAGTGAAAATATGGAAAAATGATCTAGGGGGAAGAACCAAAATGCCAAACCACATTGACCTCTATGAAGAGATTGGAATACATGCTGTTGACAAAGATCTCACAATTTATTCTAAACCGAACTTCTTGATAAGGGCGTGAAGAACTCTGGGCACAAAGAGCTTAGCTGGTGTAGTGGTGTAAAATCTCCCTTCTTGACCCATCCCACATCTGGGCTCCTGCCTATCACCTCTAAGGCAGAGGTGATGCCTCCCAACTCTTTGCCACCTCTAGGAGCCAGGAGAGTTGCCCACAGGGTCCAAAGCATCATTACTCTTACAAATATGTTTTATTTGGCACCTACTTTATGACAGGCTCTCTGTTCCCATTGGGCTATCACAGTAGTCATGTGAGCCCTGTACTCCAACCAGGACCTTCTGCCATTATCTTTCTCATGTTTCTGACAGGAAGGGTTAAAAATGAATAAATAAATAGCCCAAGCATTTTGCACTTTAAAAAAAGAACGAAAAGAATAAAGCTTTGTCCCCCAGCAGTGGGCAAAGAGACACCTTGTTGGTGTTGTTCTTTTATCAGTCAGTGGCAGAGCAGATGTTTATCTTTTGTTCACTCTAGCTTGATGCCTGGCATGGTGGCCAAAGCTGTTTTATGCCTAGGATGCATAAAAATCAAATCAAATCAAATCCAAGCAGCACAGCTTGAAAGGAAGAAAACAGAGACCTGCGGACTTCCATGCATCCCACGGATATGGTCCAACACAGGTGGGCTGTAGACATGTTTGACAACATGCCACCCAGTGTGGATGGATGATGTCACCAGGTGGTCCACCAGCCACATAGCCAGCCTGCAGCTGAGACACCACAATGTGTGAGTATCTGGTGGTCAGATGGGAAAGAAAGAGAAGTGGAACAGCTTGAGCATTATGAAGAGATAAGGAACTGGAGACTCCAGAGAAGAGAGGAACAGCCTGTTGAGAATAGCCAGCCCAGGCAATAGTGATGTCCCTACCCAAGATGAAGACCCTGAGGGCCATGTCTGAGTTTGTGACTACACACACAGTACCACGGGTCAGTGTTTATGTTCATGGTTAATATTACCACTAGAGAACATGGGAATATCCTTGATGGTAGCAGCTCCTAGAAACCATCTGGAAGTCCAGGGTCTGTGCGTAACTGGCCCCGCCCCTCACTAGATACAGCTCTAGAGAGAGATGACCCCATCTCTCACCCAGGCAGCACAGTGGATGGCCCTGACAGTGGGAAGGTGTGAGCTACCCAGAGGGGGTGTGAGTGTGAGTAAGCTGACCCTCCCATTCATCTGCCAAGATGGCACAGGAGCATAGGTGATGCCCCTCCCTTACCCCTCATCACCTCTAGCAGTCAGAACAGTTGCCCATAGGGTCATGAGCTGTGAGAGCTAGCCCTGCCCCTCACCAGCAGCAGCTATTGGCAGAGCAGGCCCTGAATCTCACCTGGACAGCATAGTAGAGCTGGCCCTAGGGAGAGGGCTCAGGTGAGCTGGCCCCAATTGTGAGAGTATAAGAGAGCCACACCACTCCTCTGCCACTCACCTAAGGTGGCAAGGGCATGGAGGTAATGTCCTCCACACCTTGCTGGTTCTGAAGGCATGAAAACAGGAGACCTAGCTCTGATCCCTCACAGGTTATAGCACTCAGGTGAATAAGCCTAGCCTTTCACAGGCTGCAGCTCTTAGGAGAGTGAACTCCACATCTCATCTGGTCAGCATAGTGGAGCTGGTTCTGTAGGCATGCACGCAGATGAGCCAGCCCTGATGGCATGAGAGCAGGAGAGCCAACCCTGCCTTTTGCTGATGTTGCCATTGGGTGGCCTAGCTGAAGAAGTGCTAAAGAGTTTGTCCTAGTGAGGGGCATAAGGGAGAGCCAGTGGGCTGACCAGCTCAGCCACCACCCAGGCCCAGATCCCAGGCTCTGAATTGACCCACCTAAAATCTGAGAACAGTTGAGACATGTGAAAGGGCCAGTCCTGCTGCAGGATCTCCATGACACAGGGCAACAACAGGATAACTGGGAGGAGTCCTGATGAGAATCCAATGCTTATGGTGTCACAACAGCCAGAGATGACTTCACAAACCAGTGAATCAGGGCAATGAACCTGTGCAAGTGAAGGTATGGACAGAAGGATAGACTGTGGGACACACTGTGACATACTATAGTTTCCACAATGAAATGTTTTCTATGCTTTGGTTTTGTTGTGTTTGTGTGTGTGTGTGTGTGTGTGTGTGTGTGTATTATTTTGGGAAGGAGATTGCAAAGGCAAGGAGCAGATATGAGGGAACAGGAAGGTGAGGGGGTCTGGGGTGCATGATGTGAAGCTCACAAGGTTAAACTTTTTAGTAAAAGCTTTAAAACATTAAGAAAGGGGGGGGAATCTTTGAACCTTTGATTGTGCTAAGCTACTGAGGATGTAGACTAATTTGTCATTGTAGCTTTACAATATGTGGGTTTGTTATATGAGAATTGAATTTATGCATGCATAGAATTTACAGGCCTGGTTGGTAAATAGTAAGTACTCCATAAATACCAGTTGGTTGTTAATACAAATCCTCGGTGATTGAACACTGATACTAATCCCCAGAGGGCTTAAGGTCTTACTGAGGTTGGCATTTATTGCTCCAGCATGAACATCCACTCGACTGCTTTTAATAAGAACAGCACACGAGGGCTGGGCTGCTGCATATTTACAAAACGCTTTATTAGTTTCTTTAAGATTTATAAAACAACCCAGACATTTTCAGTTGGAAGAGAGCTTAAAGTCTGCCTTGCCTATGTTCCACGTGAGGCTTAAGTCCCCTCTCCAACATTCAGACCAAGCCACAGACAAATGCCCAAGGGGCTGACCCAAGAGTTCTTACTACTTGGAAGAATCTTCCTTGGCTCCTGAAAGGGGTGTGCTGGGATTGGGGTTTGGAGAGGACTCAACTTTCTTTAAGGAGCTGGTCACTGGGAATTTGATCATGCTCTAGAGAATATATGAGTAACACAAATTGGTTTCTTTTTTTCTGTTTTTTGGGGGCTTTGGGGGAGTTCACAAGGGCAGGAGGGTCAGACCTAGGAAGACTGGGAAGACTGGAAAGTGAGTGTGATAAAGGGATCGTATGGTTCAAGAAATTCTGTGCTAAATAGTGATACTCTACCTCAAAAAAGAAAGGAAGGATGTAAGGACCACCTATCTACCCATCCAGACTGTTCAGATATACAACCCTGGCCTTCTACTTGTCCTCACTGCTTACAGTCTCTTACCCTGATCTTACAGTGCCTCACCTGTAAATTCAAAGTAATGATAACATCTATTTTATAGTATTGGTTTTAGATTCAGTTGGATGTATACAGCCTAGTACACACCGTTAAAGCAGTAGATATCAGTTTTCATTTTTATTCCTATGGTGGTTTCAGTAGATTGGGAATAAGAATTGAGACTGTATTTTAGTGGAAGAATGCTCACCTAGCACACATGAGGCCATAAGTCCACTCCCAGTACTGCCAAAAACAAAAACATAGAATATTACGACTAATAAATATCAAGTCAGTATTTACACGATTAGTAAGTACTGCTAGAGAAAAGGTGCAGGGTGCAACAGAGCTGAACAGGTTTGTGGGTTTAATAGTACCCTACCAAGAGGCCTCCACTCCAACAGGAGAGATGCTATTGGTTAACAAGAGCCATTCAAAAGGTCTGAAAAACCAAGCTGAGGAAACCACATCTGAGAGATCACCAGGGTCCTCTTAAAGGCCTCTACACATCGGTAGTAGAGAGCTGTTCTTGGGTAAGCAGCAGAACACAGTCCATGGCACTAGAACGCGGAAATGAAGGGCAAAGGGGCTCCAGCAGCGGGCCACGTGACGCTCTGAACCTGATTTTTTGTGGTACAGAGTTCTAGCAGCTTAAACAAACAGCATGGGTAGAGCGGATGAGACAGTAATGAGGCTGTCAAGCCTCCCCACACAGAAGCAAGCACGCACCACCCACGGCCAAGGGATGCAGGACAACGGGAATGATGGAAACCAGACTCCCTCCCCGTCCCGTGTGCAAACTGGGTTCCTGCTTCTAAACCGCTGCTTCCCCTAACAGGGAAGATGGGTGGGGACAGGAGAAATCACTGAACCATACTCTATCTCACCTCCCCATCCGGGCCCAGCCTCACTGTGACGTCAGACTAGCCGAATGGAGCTCAAGGAGTGGGAGGTGATGGGCACAGCCTCATCTTCATCAAGTCCACAGCTTCCTCCGATACTGTTTTATGTGGTCTAGTTGCATTTCCTTTCAGAAAAGAGCCTGGGAGGGAAGCTTTCATCTGCTCCTGATTCATGCTGTTCTCCGGCTGCTTCATTGATTGCCCTTCATCTGCCCTGGCAGGAACTGGGATGTTACTAGGGAGAGCAGGCAGCCCTGCGGTGACTACCAGAAATCCCTCAGCCTAGTCACAGAGGATATCCCCCTGCCCCCGCTTAATTTTCAATAAAACACAAAAACATTGTTCTCAATGGAAAATTATGAAGAGCCTTGCTAAATCCTGTTTAAAATAGTATATTCTCCTCCTGGCTTAAATTTTGTTTTAATATTCAGTAGAGAAACACTTTTTCCTTTTAAAAAGCTAAACCATAGAATGGAAGTTCTTGGTCCCCACCAGCAACCCAGAGCTGCATTAACTATAAACTGGCATTGTTTTTCAGTCTCTCTCTCAAGCATTTAGGTACAGGATCAAAGATTCATTAGCCTATTACAGTGACAGACAAAGTCCCCATCCATCAGGTACCCTGGATGGCTCAGTGCCCCCACCGACTCAATGGGGTCACAAAGAAAATCTCTACAGCTGCCTACCCATCGCCATGATATATATTCCATGACGACTTCAGGAAGCTGTCATACCTCTCAGATCCTCAATTGTCTCACCTGTAAGTGGGGCCAATATTAAAGGCCTGATGGGATTCAAGGGAAGATTAAATAAAATGACCATGTTTAAAAAGTTAGGGCTCACCGAGCCCAATATAAGTACCCCAAACCAATAACTGTGACAGGTGCAAGCTGTCATGTTCGGCTTTCATGTTGAGTGCTGGGGCACAGGGCGGAGGGGTCTAAACTCAGTTCCTCATGTTTGCAGAGTGAGCACTTTTCACCCTCTGAACCATCTCCCCAGCTCCCAACCCCATGACTGCTCCTAAAGACTCAGTGGAGAGAGCATGAAGCATCTCAGCTGACATTTACAAACACTGCTAAAAGGAGAGGCGCCACTTCCACCAGCAAGGTCAGAGGACTCCTGCCTGCTAACCTGGAGAGGTGAGAACTGCAGTCAGAAAACAACAATCACACTGCCACTTGGAAACCTGCCAACTGCTGCAATCAGAGTGAAAATAATTTGAAAAGTAAGCTAAGTGTGAATCAGGTGCACCTCACAGAGGTTCAGAAAACTGGAGCTGACCCTCCCTCTTCTCCATGAGCCCCACCTTCTACTGACTTTAGAACATTGCTCCTGTTCAGTTTGTTTCTTTTTTTTTTTTTAGCCATCCCTGCCTCCTGCCTTGTTTTTCCTTTAAGCCCATGGGTTTGGTATCTGTCATTCTGATTCTCCTGCCCAGTGTTGTGTTCCTGAAAATGATCATCATTCTTAAAATTAACCTACCTCTGCCTAATCCATCCTTATTTCAGACAACTATCAAGCTAAACTCTCCAGCTTTGATTCCTCTCTAAGTTTATCCTGGTTCATGGGCCACCTTTTCTAAGACACCCTTGGATAAGCCGATCTTTAAGCCATATACTCAATCACTAAATATTTATTGAGAACCAAATATTTACTGAGAAAACACCAGGTATTGAACTCGGTGTCAGAGATACAGAAATGAGGCTTGTGCAGTTATACTTATTTATTTGTAAATCATTAACTATTTTGTAATTAATTAAATTATAAATAATTTAATAAAGAACATTTAAGAAAATTTTTAGTTGCGAGAAATGTGGAAAAATAGAACAGATCCTTAGATGCATAAAACTGAGGATATTAGAAGGCTAAAAACTATTCCTTATGGAGTGAGACCATACTGCATCAATATTATCGAACCCAAGACCCAAAGAGCGAACATGAGATAGGTATAATGAGAAAATCACTCTAGAAGTATGGACTAGCATGAGGAAGGCCCTCAACAATTGGGTGTCATGAGAAAAACATTCATGAATATGGAGTAGCATGAGGAAGGTCCTCAACAATTTGTTTTCTTTTTATTTACTTGTGTGTGTGCATGTGCATGCACATATGTTTGTATATATATTTGTATGTATGTTTGTATCTGTGTGTATATGTGTGTGTGCATGTGTGTATCTGTGTAGACTTTTGCACACCACCATGCATATGTGTAAATCAGAGAACAACTTTTTGGAATTGTTCTCACTTCTTCCCACCCTGATGAGACAAGGATTCTTATCATTTCTATACTACATTCTTAAGCTTAGCTGGTCTGAGCACTCAATGTGCCATTCCTCTATGTCTCACATCTTACTGGGATTACAGACTTAAGCCTCTGCATCTTGGGTCTTTTTTTTATAGATTTCTATGATCAAACCCAGGTTGCAAGCTTGTCAGCAAATACTTTTAGCCATTGAACCATTTTCCTGGCCTTATAATTCTTTATTAACAAATTTTACTTATGTGGGGACATGAAATGGACAGTCTCCATTTTTTGTTAATTGACACACAAATATTAAAAGCAGGTAGGTTGTAGTAACTATGAGAAAAGGAATCCATTAGCCAGACATCCAAATAATTATCTAAATTGTCCCAACTCTGACATTTGTCACCGTGTCTTCCCTTGGAGGTATGTAAGTGGGGAAATAATGAGAAGAAAGTTATTTTGTAATTACCCTGCATGAATTATGACTCCAAGAGTCTACTTCCAGGGGTACTTTAGACTAATTTAGTTCAACATTATTGAAGTTTAATTTAGTACATTATTGGTGCAGAGAAACTCTGGAACCAGACTCAAAAGAAAAGGATTTTTATCCTGACATTTGACTCTGTCTTCTTGTGGACACCAACCTCATTAATCCCTCAGTGCCTTCTCTGTGTGATGGAGTAAGAATAACTGCTTTACCACCTTCACAGAAGACTTGGACAATTGAGGGAATAAATATCGAGATGCTTTGCCTATCAAGACTATTCATGGGAAGAATCCTTCCTCATGCCTTTCCTGATGTTGAATGACTCCTTTAGGTCACAACTGATGAAAGAAAATATAAAATAGTTTAAAGGAAGAAAACCACAAAACTACCCAACAAAAAATATGTAACTAAGGCCAACCAACTGTAAGCACCATTTGATCAGCAATTCAATTGCTACCATCTGAGCCTGACTTCTCTCTAACTCTGACACTTCTCCTGACTCCCTTGAGTGGACATTGTGGTAACTGCCAGTTGCTCTAGATTTAGATTCTCCAAGTATCAAACCCTTGAAGAAAGTCTCAATCTAGATAGATAGATAGATAGATAGATAGATAGATAGATAGATAGATAGATAGATAGATAGATAGATAGATGATGGATGGGTGGATGGATGGAGAGAGAGATAGTATTATATTGAGGGCTTAATGAGGGTGGTGTCCGTAGGAAGATGGAGTCAAATGTCATGATAAGACTCATTTTCTTTTGAGTTTGGTTCCAGAGTTTCTCTGCACAATAATTTACTAAATTAAGCTTCAATAATGTTAAACTAAGTTACTCTAAAGCATCTGTGGTGCATATATATATATACATATATATATGTATATATATATGTATATATGCTTTACCACTGAGTTATATCTCCAGCTCCAAGGTCTGTAAGTGCTTCTTAGTGAAGAGTCGAGAATGTGATGAACATGTATACATATGTGTGTATATACATAATATATATTTCTCTGTCTCTAGGTGAGCCATGATCATCACATTCTCGACTCTTCACTAAGAAGCACTTACAGACCTTGGAGCTGGAGATGTAACTCAGTGGTAAAACATTTGAGTAGCATGTGCAAGATCCTTTGCATCAAAAGGGACATGTACCAAAAGTTGAGAAAGGATAGATTTCCAGGGAACACAAGAAATGGATTTAAGGAAATGAGATACCAAAAGCAGTGGGTATTGACTTCTTTATTCTAAATTTCTTCACAGAGACCCTCCTGGTCAGTATTCAGTACATCAACAATAGCTCAAGATAGATGTACTTACAGACTCAAAATAGTCCACATCTCGAGTGAAAGTCAAGGCCTGTGGAAACACAATGAGTTTCTAGGGTGTCACCTTCCAGTCAGATCCAGTCTGCTCTCCAGCCCCGGGTCATTCCTGTCACACAACTACTCCAGTCCATGAGAATCTGAACTATGAAGCTAGCCCATTTCTCCTGTTAAGTCTGTACTCCAAGTTCTGTGTCTTTTTTGGCTCTGGCTTTTCTCCTGTTCTAATTTCGTTCTGTTTGCTTTCTGTTCTTTCCTAGATATCAAGATATGTAAATGATATAGAAGACACAAACACAAAGAAAAATGATGAGAGCTTAAGGAAGATAGGGAATGGTAAGGAAGAGAATAACGGGGAAAGCATCCCAGAGAATTACATAGACCCATAACTAATGATTGGGATTTTGCTCAGATGAGGGTGACAGACAGCCATTCCAAGCACAAATCCTGAGACCTAAATCCACGTTGTTCTCTCCTTTGAAGAAAGAAAAACTCTTTCCTCAACTCAGAAGTTACAAAGCAGTGGTCCACAGGCAGATCAGCCTGGTAGATGTGTTACACTTGGCCCACATAGCATTTTGTAGAATTTAAATTACTTGCCAGTATTTAAAAATGGTGATTTTTTTTTTTACATAAGGACCTCGATTTCCAGCTGCTCTTGAAAACTCAGGAGCTGTGGTGGCAGTCCTACACCCAAGCTTCCACTGGGACAACAGTTGCCTGGATGGAACAGCCTTTGCCCTCCTTAGAGTAAGGATATAACAAAACCTATGACCTTACCTTCTGTTCTCCTGTGCCACCTGCCTGGCACCTGTAACTGGGTATGTAATACTACATCAATCTAAAAAATTTAGCGTTCACTCTTCAGATAAACCCCCATTATTATGTTACTTGAATTTGATTGTACTATATTATTTATTATAACAGTATAATCTGTTCCATAATTTGATGACTTAGAGATTCCAGAGTGATTATTGAAATCAACACAACAAAGTCAAAACATCAAATGCTGTCTAGGTAGCCCTCAACCATCTTCCTCTGTTTTAACTAACCGAGAATTCAGGAAGCCCTCATAGACATGTTGAGCCTGTCAACCTTATGATATGCCTTTTTACCTACAAAATTTACACTCCAGAACTGCATAGCTAAGTTAAGACAAAAATATTATAATGGAGTTGACGTGAAGGCTCAGTCGGGTACAATACTTACCTTACAAGAAAAGGGAGCTGAGCTTGACCTTCAAAATACAAAATAGGTTGGAAGGCAGCATATGTTTGTAATCTCAGCACTGGAGAAGTGGAGACATGCAGATCTCTGGGGTCTAATGACCAGCTAGCCTAGCCTGCTTGGGGAGTTGCAGACCCTTGAGACAGCCTGTCTCAAAATAAAAGGTGGACAGTGCCTGATGAATGTTCTCTAAAATACACACACACACACACACACACACACACACACACACAAAACACACACAAAACACACACACACACTCATGTATGCTCATGCACATGCACTTACACAAACACACACACATACTTTTCATAACGTTTTACGCTTACAGTTTTGGGTTGGATACTCATTGTTGCCTTGGGGCCCAGGCAGCCCACTAGTCACAGGTTAAACTAGCAATCTGGAACTATTCACAACTTTCTAATGCATCTTTTCTGGTGATGGCATATTCTTAACCTATGCTTTTTTCCACATTAGTCCCCACTGTCAAACTTCCCTGGCTCTTCAGAGTCCAACTTGGAAGTCACGTCCTTTGTATAGACCACCTGGTTCTTCACAAAACCATCCCTCCAGGGGGCTCCTTCAATAGCACTACGTTCCTACTTTGTTCAGTTCAGTACCTGCCATGTTTTTCTCTAATTGTCTATTTACACTGCTGCCTCCTCCACACCCACCCTAGGCTGAGAGCCTTGACAACAGAAACTGCAGCTGACTCATCTTTGTAGATTCAGTGCCTTTCTGTATACCTTGGCAGATATCAGACACTCAATAAATTCTTGTTAAATGAATGAAGAAAGGAACAAACACACAGAGAACAAATTGGCATGTGTTCATGGAATGTCACACCTCAGCAATTGTAATGAAAGAAATCCATTCCATTGAAGTTTTTCTGTCTACAAAGAATTGTCTTGTCCTCTGGAGCCCTTTAGAAGTAGTTTTGACAGATTCTACAGAGTTGTCAGAGGAAACATAGTCAAGGAAAAGTCATATTTCTTAAGAATAGACAGAGTCAGCTACAGAATGAGTCTCAGGGATGGTCTCTGACATTGCTGGCCCCTCAGATTACAACCACCAAACACTATAAAACTGTACCTTACATATCATCTCTATCCTGGTACAGGCAAGAAAAAAGTAACCACAATTTGAACACCCAAAAGAGGAGTTCTAATTTACCATCTGACTTCCCATCCATACCAGATATATTTACTCTTCCTTAAAGATACCAGATACCTCTTACCTGAAGAGTTTTGAAATTTCTATTCCCTCTCTCTCCAGACTATGTATTTGCCCACATCACTTTCTTGTTTTTTTCAAGCCTAAGATCACACTAAAAGGTTTCCCTGATTACCAAAGTAAAACTACGAAGCATGTCCCACATCTTGCTACCCTTTATGGACCATTCTGCTTGAAGATGGAGCTGTAGAAAGAAGAGGCTTGGGGAACAGTGTGAGAGATGGCACTCAATATCAAGACTGTTCTCTCTGGTCTTTGTCTCTGGTCTTTATCTCTGCTTCATTCAATTCTAACCTACCAAAACAAATAATGCATTTGTCATTTTCATGACTCACTAAAGGACATTTCCCAGTCTCCCCCATGAGAACATGCTCAGAGAAATAATCCAGTCAGTCCATCTAAATCATCACCACCATGAGAGGAAGTGTGTTTTTAGTGGTTCTGCCTCAGGGTTGCTTATAAATTCTTCAGGATTTCATTCAGCCTCCAGCCTGTCACTACAACCAAAGCGAAGATCATGCACCTTAGCATGCCCAGCTGGAGCTGGGATAGGACATGCTCCATCTCAACTGTATGAGTAGAAATGAGTAAAACCTTAAGACCTAATTTGTCTTCACACAGAAAAGAGCAGAACAATAGGTCAACTGCAACTTAATTTGGGGGGCGATGATATCAGAGTCAAGAGAGATGCACAGACTTGTGCCTATCCAGTAAAAATAATTTGTAACCCTTGACACCAACTTTGAGCTCCTTTTCACTGTCTCAAGCAACTGTTCTGTCCTCAACCACGATGGAGGTCAGGTGAGGGAAGAAGACAGGAGCTGCTATTATGGTCCTAGCCACTTGGAGAAAAAAAAGAAAAAAGAAAAAAAACCAGAAAGCATGCTATAGCACACACAGGATTGCTTAGCTGGTGCCACAAAAACCTGGAAAGCATCACCTGGCAGATGGCAGAGAGAGGCAGCAGCCAATGGGATGGGAGTCTGCAGCCAGCACGGCAGATGCCAGGAGGCTGCAGCTATTCTGGGATGCAGGCAGCGACTGCTCCATCACACCAGCCCTGACAGTCCCTTCTTCTCTAGGGCAGGAAGGATGTCTCTAACCTCCTTCTAGATCCTAACTAATTAATGTTGAGTCTGCTGCTGAAGACTTTAAGCTAGGCAGTCAGACCAAAGATAACGACCCCATTACACAAATGAAAATTTCTAAATAGCATCTCCAATCTTGGCAAATGCTTAGTCATCATCCTTACTGGAACTTGACACCTACTTAGCACTCATCTGGTCCAAACGCCCATGTTATTAGATAGAGAAACTGAAGGCAGAGAGGAGATATGGTTTGTCCCCAACGTTCTACAGAGAACTTGAAGGAGAGCTCTGTGTCACCTGATATCTGGGTTCAGAACTCTTTCACCTGAGCTGCTTAGATCTAGAATGTGGTCTGATTCTCATTCTCGGTCTCATTGCTGTGCACTTTTTGAAGCATGCTTCCCTGGATGGATCAAGTTTATGCCCACATTTCCAAATAAAGATGATGCTAGAGCCTCAGGCATGATTTCCTATTTTAGCCCCCCTTTCCTACCCTCATATACTGCGAACTATACAGGGTAGCCTTAATATCCCCATTCTTTTTCTGGTCAGAACTTGAGTTAGATCAAAGAATCCACCTTTTCTTTCTTTCTTTCTTTCTTTCTTTCTTTCTTTCTTTTTATAAGTTATAAGTTTATTAATTAATTTTGACAGTTTTTCTTTTTATTTTATTTATTTACATTTCAAATGTTATTCCCTTTCCCGGTTTCCCCTCTGAAAACCCCTATCCCATCCCCCCTTACCCTGCTTCTATGAGGATGCTCCTCCACCCACCTACCCACCCACTCCCTCCTCACCACCCTAGCATTCCTCTACACTGGAGCATCAAGCCTTCACAGGACCAAGGACCTCCCCTCCGATTGATGCCAGATAAGGCCCCTTCAACTCCTTCAGTTCTTCCCCTAACTCCTCCATTGGGGTCCCTGTGCTCAGTCTAATGATTGGTTGTAAGCATCTGCATCTGTATTGGTGAGGATCTGGCAAAGCCTCTCAGGAGACAGCTGCATCAGGCTCCTGCCAGCAAGCACTTCTTGGCATCCTCAATAGTGTCTGGGTTTGGTGTCTGCATGTAGGATGGAGCCCCAGGAAGGGCAGTCTCTGGATGGTCTTTCCTTCAGTCTCTGCTCCACTCTGCTGTCCCATATTGCCTTTAGACAGGAGCAATTCTAGATTAAAATTTTGGAGATGGGTGGGTGGCCCCATCCCTCAACCAGGGGGCCATGCTTAACCTCTAGATATGGTCTCGACAGGTTCTCCCTTTGTGGGGTATTTCAGCTATGCCCATGTCTTAGTCCTTTCTCCAGGGCAATTGTCTCTTACTTAGGCAAAAATATCTTTGCCCCAAAATTCTTTCCAGAGAGACATCAAAACAAAAGAGTACTTAAGAAAAATATTTCCTCCTCCTCTGTTCTTAACCGGCCTCAGCCTTCTTCCTACTGTCCGTACCTTCTCTGCCTGGGTGAACAACAGAAATTCACATACTGGCTTTGCAATTAAGCCATAGGCTCTACATGTAACAAATAGACCAGAGTTAGAAGCCCCCCCCCCTCTCTCTCTCTCTCTCTCTCTCTCTCTCTCTCTCTCTCTCTCCCATTGATTATAACCTAGACACAAGGATTTCCATTTGCCCATTTTCCATCTGGAGAAATGAGGTATGATGATGTCATTCTCAAAGGGTTGGGACTGATGGTGAACTTGGTTCCACGTCTAAGATACAGTAAGCTCTCAGTGTCTTTGAGTAACATGATGATGATAATGTCTGCATAGCACAGACTGATGGGAAGTGTCAGCACTGCCTCCTCACACCTCCTGCTGCTCTCAGCCCCTTTAGCCTGCTGCTGCCAGGAGGCCTTCCCTGATCACATTCATCTCTTCAACACTTTTGTTTTGCCAAACTCCATTCCCCATCCACATAGTGCTAAATTGAATTGCATGTCTGATCATTCAGAGTTGGCATTAGTCATGTCTTCACATCTAAAACCACAAACTCCTATCAGGAACAACCAAAGGCCTTTTTCCTCCCAGCACTGCAGAACCCAGGCTCAGGTACAAAAAAGTTCTGGGGAAAAAAATGGCAACTGAGTGAACAGTCAGTTAGAGGAAAGCTATCTCAGAACCTTCTACAACCACCTTCACTTGCTCCTTCAATCCTTGGAGTCTCTAGTATCGTGACCAGATCTAGAAACCTTTAAAGAGGAAGGTCAACATGTCTTGCTTGTGATCAGAAAGAAAAATTTAACAAGATATGTGCTCAAAAATATAAGATGTTCTTAGAAATTCACTGCGGGAGAAAATGCTTTTTTCCATTTCCACAGGAGGATGTCAAGGCTCAGAGAGGTTAGGAGATTGACCCATGCTCACACCAGAAAGAAAAAGAGCTAGGGCGACTTTCTGTGGTACTCTTAACATCTCCTTCTGTATGAGCTGCTGCAAAGAGATCATGTTAATATCTTGGTTCTCGGCCACAGTAGCCTCAGCAATCCTTTCTCTTAGCCAAGAGGAGAGAGAAAGATTTAAGGACTGGAGCACAGTAGGTAACAGTGCATGCTGCTCTTCTAGAAGATGGAAACTCTATTCCTAACACCCATATCAGGTAACTCACAACCTCTTGTAACTCCAGCTCCAAAGGCTCAATGCCCTCTTCTGGCCTCCATGTACATGTGTGCTTACATACCCTGTCCACAAACCCCCACACATATATACACATATCCACATGCTAAAAAATAATTTTAAAATAAATTAACATTTTAACTTATAATCTGAAAAGATGAAATAGAAACACTCTTCTTTATAGGAGTGCTCTAAGAATTAAATATAATAGTCCATTGTCTCTGCATAGCACTTAATCTCATGCTTGGCATGAGAAGTGTTTAAAAATGTTAGCTGTACCTTAATGTCCTCAAGAGCAAAGAATCATAGGCCTGATCTCCAAGGAATATGTGGAGAGAGGCTGTGCATTTACATGTGGAGAGGAGTTGGATTACACCAGAGCCTATGAGATTTGGTACAGAAATGGTCTTGGCAGTGCAGTTGGGTTGTCTTAAACATCCCAATGGAGTTCCTATTAGAAAAACTTGGTTACATTTTGTCTTTTTGTGGCAAAATACCAGACAGAAGCAACTTATTAGAAGAAGAATTTGTTTTATCTTATGGAGCCTGGAAGACACAGTCCATCATGGTGGACCATTATAATAGGAGATTGGGGTGCTGTTCCTCATCACACGATGGTGAATCAGGACTCAAGGAACATGACCAGAACTGGGGCCTGGTTATACTCTCAAAAGCCTGACCCTAATGCTCCATCTCTACCAGTTATAGCTCCAAGTCTGTTCTTGTAGTTCCAATGCAGCAAGGCCTGGGTGAGAGCAATAATTGTAATGAAAGGAAGATTAATGGCAGGGGCTTGACAAAAGCAGGCAGGAATAAGTCACCCAGTCATCACAGTTTTCTGTACCCTTCCATTCTCCTTCCTCTGTGGATGACTGTAGGAAGGGTTGCTCAGCAAAATCAATAAATGTATTATCAATACCAACTCCCAGGGCAAGAAAAGAAATTTGGAACAACACCTTTCCTCAATGATGTATTCCCCCAGCACCCAGATGAGAGTAGTCCTACCTCTCTTGTATTTCCTTTTTGCTTCATTCTTTTGGAATTTCATTCATGTATATCATGAAGTATAACCACTTCCACTCATTTTCCTCGTCAACTCTTTCTATATCCCTCCAGGACACCTCCCTCCCAAATTCATGTCTCCATTATTTTTGTTTTTGATAATCTACTAAATCTAATTAGTGCTATCCTATGTACATGGTTAGGGGCCATCCACTGGATCATGGGAAAAACCACCAGTGGCCAAACATTCAAAAATGAATGATTTCCCCTTCCCTTCAGCCAAGAGCTGATAATAATAATGGCCAAAACCTGAAGGGTACCTTCCCCATCTATACCTAAATTTGACTGGCTTGATCGTGTGCAAGTAGTCACAGCTGCTGTGAGTCTATGGGTGTGATGGCCATGCCTTTTTTTTTAAACAACAATGTTTATGTGTTCAACATGGTGTTTTGTCATCAAATTATCAAACAAAGCTGGTTAATGTATCTATTACAAGACATTCAAATTTCTATAAAGATCATCTAAGATCTAATTTCTTGGCAATTTTATTTAGTTGTTATATAGTACAATTGTTCTCCAGAATTTATTAATACTAACTGAAACTTTGTAAGCTTTGGCCACCATCTTCCCATCCACTATCCTGTCCAGTCCCTGGCAAGTAACATTCTATTCTCTGTTCCTAATAGCCTACCATTTATATATTCCGCACAGAGCTGAGATCATGTGCCATCTGCCTTTCTCTGTGTCTTCTTCATTTATCATACTGTCCTTCAGGTTCATCCATGTTGCTGCCAATGATAACATTCCAGTGCCTGCATGTGTGTCACACTTACCCAGTCAGTGGACACTTATATGTATTTCATATCTTGGCTTTGTGACTAGCGCTGCAATGAGCATGGGAATACACGAAAGTCTTTGGTAAATTGACCTCATTTCTTTTAGGATAGCCCTGCTTTTGGCCTCCTCTCCCATCCTACATTCTCCCTTTGAAGCCCATTGTACCTTTTCAAGTGTTTAGGCTCTTGTCTTTTCTGCTTCCAGCATCCCAGAACAGGAGCCTGTCTGCTTTACTGTCTGCTGCATCTCCAGTGCTCAGCATGGTGCCTGATGAATAGAAAGGGCTCGTAAACATGTGATGTCTAACTTATGAAAAGGTCTCTTTTTCTAGCATCCTCTTATTTGGAATGCAAATGAGGTTCATGGCCAGAAGCTCCACAGTCTCTTGGTCATAGATCAAGCATGTCAATCAGTCAGCTCTCCAATTTAGCAAGTGCTGGTTCTGCCTCTTAGGAGCTACAGATTATTAGACTGTATAACTTAACCTCCATTCCTACGCCTTAATTTGATTTGGTGTTTTGTTTTGTTTTGTCCACAGCACTTATCCATCGAATGATTTTGTATTTCTCTGTGTGCTTATTATCTGTGTCTTCCAACCAAGATTGCAATAAACAATGGTTTGTTTGGTTTAACCACTAAAGAGGATGTGAAGTCAAAATAATTAACTAGACTTCCTGGAAAGTGACCAATCTGAACATAGATACACACAGCACTCAAAGCTAATCAAAGTTGGCTGTACTACAGCAGTTGAGATGGTTCCACATCTAGTACCTCATAGGCACTCAATACGTAGATGAACTAAGCCACCCTTTCTGACCAGTGCCTATGTGTATACTGATTCCTTTCCATACCCATAGTGGTCTTACGTGGTCCACTAAGGAATAGTAAGTCTCTTTCCTCTGGCTGCAGCCTGTCTCTTCCAGAACAAGGATGACCTTCTTCTACAGGGTGGCAGAGAGGTGGTGGCTCTTATTTCTATATCCTATTATCCTACTATGAATCTCTTTGTTTATCCCTTCAATCCCTTTCTCTTTCTTCTAGAAGTGATGAAATCTATTTGTCTTGTCCACCAGTGGACAACAGTAGTATCACTACATAGACTTTAGAAAAACTGGGGTTTTCTAAGTGTAAGCACAAGCAGATACAGCTGGCCTGATGCTCAAAATGGAATTCACCCATTACTGCAGCGAATGTCTGGAGACAGTTCTATGGTTACTGTGTGCTAAGCCAGGGAGAGAGAAAAATAGAAAGAAAACCCCTATACCTGCCCACAGATTACTCATAGTCTAAAACAGTAACAGATAAACAGGCAATCACATTGAGAGTAGTGTCTTACTTCTATGTTAGTAAAATTAATTTCTCAGAGAAACACCAACTCAGTTTTTATGTCCCTGGGAACATTTCTAAGTCTCCCCCGGAACATTTCTAAGAGCTGCCTGGGGTTTACAAGATAGTGGAAGTGACTCCAGGGAAGATTTGGTCAAAAGACCTACCATCTAGCTACTTCTCATTTCCCATCTAGCCTTTCTTCCTGGGGATACAGGCAGGGATTGGTGGGAGGAGATATGTACCACTGTGTATGAAGGTTCCTTTCCTTGAGATAGGTAATCATGAAATAAATTGTTCATGCTCCCAAGACAGTTCACACCCACCTTCCCTGTACTCTTTTGTGCACACATGCAGAGTGTATAATGCACACATACCTATGCACAGCAATTTACAATCATGCACATTCACAGTGCATATGAATGCATGCACACAACCGCACACCTGCACTCAGTGGACAAGAACTGTAGAGAGCACCAAGATCTGATGCCAAAGGATTAGCTTAGAAGACTGCCAAAGCGGGAGCAGAAGAAAATGTCAAAAAAAATCAAGAACTGGACTAAGAAGATGGTTAAGTGCTTGCCCCAACATCAGACCTCAGTTCACATCTTCCACGTATGAGAAGCAGGGAGCAACAGTGCAAACGCATAATTCCAGTGCTAGGGAGGGAGACAGGAGGATCTCTAGGACTTGCTGGCCAGCCAGCCTAGCCGCATTGGTAAACCCTAGGTTTTTGGGATGACAAGGTCTCAAAAACTGAGATGGGGAATGATAGAGTCAGATAGTTGTCTACCTCTGTCTTCCAAACACATACACATGCATGTGTATACATACATATACCACACATATACATACACACAACAGCAACAATGCTGAAAAACTAGAGTACAGATCCAAGAGCCAAACAAAAGAAAGAAACTGGAAAATTGGTCAAGAATAAAAACAAAGGAGTCATTTGGATTGTGATTCCCTGCTCACCTCTACCAATTTCCTCTCCAAATAATAACAAATAATAGTAATTACAAAGGTCTGTTGAGATTTGGCTGTGTGTCAAACACTATGCTAAGTGTTTTTGTGGGTCATTTAGTTAATAACCCTGAGTCAGGTAATGTCATCGTCATTATTATTCCAAAGCTTTTATTCATAACCACTATATGATGATGTAGCCTATCATTGTTTTCTGCTACTACCCAAGATGAAGCAAGAGGTTTGAAGGAATAAGCAACAGAAGCTCCCAGTTCAATTCCATAAAATGATACAATACCTGTAGGAGTGAACTTTTCTAAAGAACAGAGAACTGTACCAGGTGTTGCCTTTCCAGGATCTTCCAGCAATCATATGTGATACATACCAAGTCTGTCCTCATTTTAGAGGTGAAAAAAACTGAACAATGAGAGGACTGATCCAAGTTTGAGAGCACAGAGCCAGTGAGTGGAGAGCTGAGTAATTGTCACTTGATGCTGTTTCATCAACGTGATTCTTCATAGTTTTTTCAGTATCACTCACTGAACACAACTAATCTACTGGTGTTTCTTTCAAATAACTAAGATTCTCTTGTTCACTAGATAGAGGGCAGAATGAGTTTAAGACAGAAGGATGGGAAGGAGTGCTATGAAATGCAGCCATACAGATAGGACATGGTCTTTGCAACTATGAACACACAGTCACACTGGATACCTGCTCATAGTGATTCTCAACTTTCCATCAGAGACTGAGGAGATGCCCATGAAACCACATCCCTTCCGGAAGAGCCCATGACTATTAATGTTTGACAAAGGGAGTGTCATTTTCTCTAATGGGGTAAATACAGGGTGAGGAGGTGTGTGTGTGTGTGTGTGTGTGTGTGTGTGTGTGTGTGTGTGTGTGTAGAGGCCAAAGTGTTGGGTGCCTTTCTTGATCTCTCTACATTCTTATTGTTAGAGGTCGTTCACTGACCCTGAAGCTCACTGACCTGAAGCCAATCCAATTAGGCTGGATTGGCTGGCCATTGAGTTCCAGGGACCTGCCTGCCTCAACCTTCCTAGTACCTGACAATTTACATACGTAATGGGAATCTGAGTCAGATTCTTATACTTGTGTGGCAAGTACTTTATAAACTGAGTCATTTCCCTGGTCCCTACCATCCCCCATTGCCTAGCATGAAGTCTGCTGATTAGTAACTTAATCCAGGAGCGACATCCCACCGCATTCATGAACCCCACCCAAACAGTGGACATTCTGAAGACTGTATCAGTTTTCTATAGCTATTGTGACAAAGTACTAAAAAAAAATTTAGTGGCTTTAAAAAGTAAATTTATTTTCTTGCAGTTCTAGAAATCAGAGCCTCTGGTGGGTCACCAGGACTATATTCTTCTGGAATATCTAAAAAGAGTCTATTTTGTGGTTCTCTTCAGCCTCTTGTGACTACTTGTCTCTCTTGGTTCCTGGTCCTTTCCTCCATCTTCAAATCAAAAGGTGTGATATTTCCAGTCTCCACCTCTACCTTTCTCTTTCCTCCTTGGACCCTTCTACCTCTTTCTTTTCATTGTAAGGATCCTCATGCTTACGTCAGAGCTACATGGATCATCCAGAACAATCCTCCCATGTACCCCCTGTGCCCTGAAAGGTTACACATGCACAGGTCTGATTCTCCCTACCATAAGGATAGAAAACAGTACCGTGCATACTACCTTCTGTATCTGCAGCAGAGCAATGTGCATGCTGCATCCATCTGTTTAAAAAGAAAAAAAACGCATTCGTGGCATTTCTCAATATATTTTTGTATGTGTCTTTTCAAGTACTTTTGCCTGAAATCCACTTTCCACCACATTTCTCTCCATTCTCTCTAGTTTTATCACAGTTCCTTCTATAAAGCCTTGTCTTTCAATGCTGTGCATTTGACAAATGCAATCTTGTTCCTAATGACACTCTCTATTTCCTCAATGCACAAGATGTCTCCTCTCACTGGGATTAATGTATGACCCCCTCTCCTCCTGGCTTCTGCTTTTGTTGTCTTCCCTGTGTGGGGGGTGGGGGTGGGAATGAAGCATGAAACTGGTGTCTCAATAGCATTTCCTATTCTGAGATTGTGTTCTGTGTTCGGCACTGTTGGCTTGTTTTTCATTTTTCATACTCTGCCTGCCGGTAGTACCACTTGCTGACACATGGTACGTCTGTGGACGTTTTTTGGTTTTTTTTTTTTTCTCCAAGCATTCATATTGAGTAATGCCACTGAGAGGTTCTCGGCATGCAATCTGTACTTCAACCTTTTAGTTAAGCAAATCTCCCATCATTACTCTAAGCGTGTCCCAATATTGTCATCACCACCATTGTCTTAATAACCTCAGCTGTGCATTCTCGGTTGGGTTTTCCCCAGATGCCTTTCATTTCCAGTCCCCAGTTCCTGCTAAACGCTTCATTAGGTTATGATAATCTAGCAACAGCCAGTCTTCCTATTTTTAAACCTTTCCAGCAATACAAGAAATCAGCTTTCCATTTTCTCCCCCATCATGATTCTCCTCACATGTCGTAATTTTCACTGAACAAATTTTGGATGTGGTATATTAAATTAATTCTCATCTGTTTAAAAGTTTTCTGTCATTGTTACAACTAATTTGCCGTGCATTCGAGAAATCACAGTGATGAAAATGATTTTCAAATCATTTCATTTCCTACAGCTCCCTGCCTGATTTCTACATATTTTCACAATAGACTAAGACTTTTTTTTCTTTTCCAGAAAAGGTCTCATGTGGTATGGACTTTAAGTGATGATGACCTTGCCTTCACCTCCTGAGCACTGAGATTACAGACATGTACTTCCTTACCCAGTTTATGGGATGCTAGGGACCAAATCCAGGAGCTCATACATGCTCAGCAACCACTGTTAGTCGGACTACACTCCACTGATAGAGTAAATTCTTGGCAGTCCAGAATCTCCACAACTTGGAAGAAAGCCTGAAAAGATATGTTATGTCATGACTCATTGTTTTGCTAATTGAGTCCTCACTGTTTGCTGTGTAAAGACTCTTGCTTTGCCAGGAGAAGCAGGTATCCACCCAGCACAGTGTCTTTGTATGGACTTGTTGCCTCTGCATGGAAGACTCTCATTTCAGTCTACATGGAGGGGAAAGGGCTCATGGGGCCTTTTGCCCATTGATAAGTACTTGCGTAGTCATTGTCAGTTGCGTAACCATGGGTGAACACAGCAGGTTCCAATGAGTTAATTCACACTCATAATCACGCAGATAGTCCTGGGTTAAACTTCTGTGGGTCCCACACAAAACAGTACAACTCGTATGTGGAAAGGGGACTTGTAGGAGAGAAAGAAGGATTGGTGGGATGGAAAAGTGATAGAATGGAGGGGATAAGAGTAACCAACATATATATATATATATATATATATATATATATATATATATATATATGTATGTATAACATTATTTATATATATATAAAACATTATATATAATATAATTTATTATATTATATACAAATAAAATTGGTTCTATATAACCATATAGGATGTCAGTGAATAAACAAATTTAATTAAAATAAAATAGTGAGTTCCATATAAACCATTGCTGAGGCTAGTTTTAAACAAAAATAGACTTTAATAAATTGTAGTTCAGTATCTAAATCTATTTCCCATTTAAAATTGTTCCTATAGTTGACAATATAGGAGAGAGAGAGAGAGAGAAAAGAAGGGGGAAGGAAAGATTAGAAAGGGAAAGAGGGGAAGGGAAGGGGAAGGAAGAGATAGAGAAGAGAAGAGAAGAGAAGAGAAGAGAAGAGAAGAGAAGAGAAGAGAAGAGAAGAGATAGAGAAGAGAAGAGAAGAGAAGAGAAGAGAAGAGAAGAGAAGAGAAGAGATAGAGAAGAGAAGAGAAGAGAAGAGAAGAGAAGAGAAGAGAAGAGAAGAGATAGAGGAGGGAGGAAGAAGAAAAGAAGAAAGATGGACTTCTAATAAATGTAGGAAATGCTGGCCATTACATTCCCGTGGAGTCCTCTCCCCTCTGCCCTCACAGACTATTTCCATGCTAAGCTTCAGATACACACTCCAATAAATAAATGAATTTCATTTTGTTGAAGGCACTATTTCTTTATATAGCTGTTGCCCCCCCTCCTGAGCCCCCTCCCACAGTTCCTCATTCCATTCCTCCTCCCGCCACCCCCGGTTCCCAAGAGGGTGTTGCCCCCACCCCAGGCCTCCCTGCTCCCTGGGGCTTCAAGTCTCAAGTCTCTGAGAGTTAGGCAAGACTTCTCCCACTGAGACCAGACCAGGCAGTCAAAAATTCTGCCCCAGAATTGTTCCTGTCTGAAAGAACTGCAGGGACAAAAATGGAGAAGAGACTGAGTCAAAGGCAGTCCAGTGACCAGCCCAACTTGGGATCCATCTCAAGGGGAGGCTCCAAGGCCTGACACTATTACTGATGCTATGGTATACTTACAGACAGGAACCTAGCATGGCTGCCCTCCGAGAGACCCAATAAGCAGCTGACTGAGAGATGCAGATACTTACACTCAACCAATGGACTGAAGTTGGGGATCCCTGTGGTTGAATAGGGAAAGGCTGGAAGAAGCTGGAGAGGAAGGGCCCAAATAGGAAGACCAGCAGTCTAAACTAACCTGGACCCCTGAGATCTCTCAGACACTGAGCCACCAACCAGGCAGCATACACGAGCTGGTCTGACACATATATAGCAGAGGATTGTTGAAGGCACTATTTCTTAAACTTATTTGAGAACAAGCATTTTTTCCACAGTACATTGTGTGCCAGAAAACACCAATTTAGGATTCTCAGAATCCCTTAATGAGTCAAAAAATGATTAAAAGTAAAAAGACACTTAAAATATTTCTACTTCATTGAACGTCACATTTACAGAAGATATATTACATGCTGCCATCATGTTCGCTAATGGAGGTTCTTTATAAATCTTGAGGTTACCTTGCATAAGCATACATTTGAATATCAGCAAGCATCGTTTTTCTTTTCTTTGTCTCCTGCTTCCATGCAAATTAATGTTTTCTTTTCGGCATAACTATTCAGCAATGGTTCAGTTTCTCTCTTTTTTTTTTTGTTCATTTGACAAACCTATCTGTAGTGCTGCATGCTATCTAAATGCTTTATTAATACAATATGCCTGTTAGATGCCCTGGGGCTCAGGTGTCATTATTATCCTACTTCACAAGTAGAAAACTGAAGTTTCCGATTGCCTAGGTTGTGTGTGTATGTGTGTGTGGTATATGTATGTGTGCCTGTGTGAGTATGCTCTCCCATGTATGTTCATTCAGAACACAGAGATAGTGATCAGTGTCTTTCTCTTTCATTCTCCACCTTATTTTTTGACTTGAACAAACTGGCTGGTTAGAGAATCCCAGGATCTGCTTGTTTCTATCAACATTGCCATTGCCAGCACTGGGATTACAAACGTGAACCTCATCTTTTACATGGGGGCTAAGAATCCAAACTCAGGACTTCACGTTTGCAGAGTAAGTGTTCATTGAGCCGTCTCCCCAACCTTTACCTTTTAAGGAAACCCAGTATGTTTTTCCCTTAACTACATTAGTTCTTACTGTAACTGTAAATGTCATATCATGGAAAGGAAGAAAATTCTAAATTTCTTGTCTTATTTTCAGTCAACACTAAATGTCCAACTGTGAATACCTTTTCCGACCTTTCATAAATACCTTTCATGATTCTTCCCAGTGAGAACATTTCCAAGCATTTTCCAATTAATGAAATGAGATGCTAGCTTTGCTATCCAGAAGCAAACTATCCTCAATTACTATTGGGTTACAATCAGTGTTTTAGCTGGGTGATGGTAGTGCATGCTTTTAATCCCAGCACTCAGGAGGCAGAGGCAGGCAGATCTCTGTGAGTTCAAGGCCAGCCTAGTCTACGGACTAAGTTCCAGGACAGCCAAGACTACATGGAGAAAACCTGTCTTGAAAAATCAAAAGTAAAATAAAGTAAGATCAGTATTTTATTTCTAAAATTACAGATGAGATTTAATAACCGCCACCACCCTTTAAGCATGGAGGAATTGGTAACCTCATTCAGCGTAGAGAACTGTGTGTGAATAGGTTGCCATGTTGTTCTGCGCTAGACACTATAAAAGGAGAAAGACTGCATTGTAAGAAAGAGAGCTGGGAAGCTGATCTTCTTCTATAAGCATACTTGAAGGTGAGTCCTTATAGACAGGATGCAGTCAGTGACCTGCAGAACTCTATAAATGCCCAGAACCTGTGCAAATCCACATTTCTTCTCTATAACATCATTTTGTTTCTCCCACCCAAACATAAGATATCATTTAGATACAATAAGGCCCAGGTCAGCAGACTGAAAGCACAGAGTCAATGTCAAACCTCTAAGGGATTGTCTATATCCATCTGTGTGTGCACACGCAAGTGTGTGTGGGTGTGGGTGTGTGCTTGAGCGAGTTGCACGGCTACATTTTATGGAGAAGTCAGAGACCAACCTTGGGTGTCATTTATTCTTTGGGAGTTCTTTTGAGATGGCACTGGGATTACAAGCTTACAGTGCTATATCCAGCTTTTTACTTGGATGCTGAGGGTAGAACTCAGGTCTACATGCTTGTACGAAAAGTGCTTTACCAACTGAGCCATCTCCCTGGTCCTATATAAATCTCCTAAGCTATAAAGCTACCATCTGGTCAATTATTTAGCAAATGGTAAATGTACAAAGACTTATTTTTAAAGGAAAAGAAAGCAAGTATGGAGGTAGTAATGCAATAGCACTAAGGAGGCAAGAAGATTGAGAATTCAGGGCCAACCTGGACTGCACAGCAAGACACCTGATGAGAAGAAAGAGGAGAGAAGAGAGACAAGGGGAGGAGAAGGGAAAAAGAGGAGAAGGGAAAGAGAGGGAAGAAACAAGCTATTTAATCAAACCAACTAGTCAAGCTGATTTGCAAATTATGACCCACTGAACAAGACATGTACTCAAGAAAAGAGATGGCATGAAATTTCACTTCTGACCGGGCAGTGGTAGCGCATGCCTTTAATCCCAGCACTTGGGAGGCAGAGGCAGGCAGATTTCTTTGTTCAAGGCCAGCCTGGCTTATAGAGTGAGTTCCAGGACAGCCAGGGCTACACAGGGAAATCCTGCCTCGAAGAACCAACAGAAAAGGAAAAAAAATAAATTTCACTTTCATATGAACTCAACAGAATGAGAATCTTAAAGGGAACAGAACAATAGAAGGGATTCCTAGAGGCCTTAGTAAAAAGAAGCACAGTATTATTTTTGACCATAGGGCTGTGTGTGTGTGTGTGTGTGTGTGTGTGTGTGTGTGTGTGTGTGTGTGTGTGTTAAATATGTGTGTGTCCATGTTCATGTATGTGTGCACACACATGTGTTCACATGCATGTGGAAGCCAGAGGTATCTCAATAATTCTCCACCTTGCACATCGAGTCAAGATCTCTTGTTTATAGATCCAGAGCTCCCCAGTTCATCTAGTCTCCCTAGCTAGTTGGCCATAGGTATCACATCTCTGTGTCCTATGCACTAGGATTGCAGAGAGGCTGCCACAAGTGCCAGGTAACTACAAGGTGCTGAAGATGGAGATGCCAGTTTTGTGTTTGTACTGCAGGACTTTTATCTAATGAGCCATCACCCCAACCCAGGACCATGATACTTTGCTGGCCACTTCCATTCCCTAAGGATATCACCAAGTATCTGTAGTGATCCAGGTACCCTCACCTGAACTAGACAACTGTTTCCTTGCATCCCAAGGGCTCTCAGCTCAGTTGGTACTCCAGCCAAATCCCCTAGTCCCAGATAACTCATGGGGTAAGGGTTTAGAAACAAGAAGTAGAGGAAATAATCCACCTATTGTTCTTCCTATTAAGCAAGCTTCATCTGATCACCTGGAACTCCAACCTGGAAACAGATGTCACAAAGCAGCTAAACAGAAAATGTTTGTCCATCAGATGAACAAACACTGAGAAACAACCATGTTTCTTTTCTCTGCCCATCCTTGTGCTTGCCTTCATTGCTCTCATCTATTTTGCTTTTTCCCACCCCATTAAATTCTTCTCTCCATTTTATGCCCTCTCTTCTATTCCTGTGGGGTGAGATGCATTTAAACTCTCCGTGTTGCATCTAAGATTTCAGACCAATGCTCTGCCCACTCTATCCTTTCCTGGAGAGTCCTCTTGCCTGCTCCTCTCCCCTAATCCCTGTTCTGGGGCTGCCTACCCTCCTCTCCTTTCTTCCCCTTGCCCTACCCACTAGGACCCTGAGGGTGGCTGTAAATTCCCCAGGAGTACTTCATTCTCTCTTCTCATCTTGGTGGGGTCTATAGCCAGTTCCCCTGTTGCTCAGAGATGTGGAGGCAGTTGCTAAGAGACAGTGAAACGTCATTACCTGGCCCTCGAGGAAAAAAGGGGGAGTGAAAGAGAGAGAGGAGGGGAGAAGGATGGAGGGAGGGGGAGAAACAGTAAGAGGGAGGAGGGAGGGGAAGACCTGGCTCTGGCGGAAGCCACACACCAAGGCAGCCTCGGCACCAGCTGAGTTTCCCAAGAGGCATTCAGATTCTGTGAACTTTCTAAGCATCCTCTCTCAAATTTCCTTTCAGCATAAAAGAAGGGGCACAGGGACCACAGGACAGGAAAACGCAGAAGATGCTGGCCTGGGATCCAGGAGACATGGAAGAGGAGAGTCGGGGGAGGGGAAGAGCCGGATAGGCAATCTGTTCGGAAGCTAGCAAGCAAAGGAGCGGGGGATTCCAGGATGAGGGAGGCAGAGCCGTTCGTCTGTGGCAGATTGATGTCTGTGTCCTTGGAACAGAGTGAGTAGTCTCCTGAGGGCCCGTGGGAGTATAGCAGAGACCCCGAGACTGGGAAAAATGAGTCTGTATAAGAGGGTGCCGGGGTGATTTCCCAGTGTGTGAGACTGAGGCTATGAAGCAGTGGGAAACTGGGTGGGAAAATGACCGAGCGAAGGGATAAAGGGGTGGGGGTTGTGGGTGCAAGTGAGGACAGCAGGTGAGTAAAAGAAAAGCTGAAGCCACAGAGAGTGAGGGATGAGCAGCGGGGTGAGGCCCTGGGTGGGACGAGGTTCTCCATCTCTTTGCGAGACCAAGTATGTGTGTGGGCTTAAGCGGGAGGCTGGGAGCTGGAGAGTAGAACATAAAAGGATGCTGGGGTTAGGGCTATGCTGTGGTGTTAAAGATGCTGGGGCACACTGGGGTAGGGAGTATATGTAGAAAGAAGCTGGGAATGGTACAGTGTGTGTGTGTGTGTGTGTGTGTGTGTGTGTGTGTGTGTGTGTGTGAGAGAGAGAGAGAGAGAGAGAGAAAGAGAGAGAGTGTGTGTGAGTGTGTGCGTGTGTGTGTGTGTGTGTATGTGTGTGTGTGTGTGTGTGTGTGTGTAAGAAAGAGTGGGGTGGATAAGAGGGGTGTACAAACTGCCAGAGCTTGGATGCATGTTTTTCTTGGGGAGTTGTTCAGGGTGGGTTATTTGGTGCTTACAAGGGTGGAGCTATGAGCAAAAGAAGAAAATGCACCCAACTCCAGACAGATACCTAGGAGAAGGATTTCAGGTCAGATGGATATGGTTAGTAGGCGGGTGTAGACTAGGCTCTGAGCTCACTGTGGTCCTCATCTGAAAGATAGTAAGCAAAGAACTTTGTGGTTGGGGACAGATAAGTTCAAAGAAGAAAGAAGATTAAAGTAAGGAGGAGTGAAGTAAGACAAAGGAACTAGGCAAGAGGGCAGCGATGTGGGGACACTGGATTTCTCTGCCTGAATGCTTTTCTTGTTGACAGAGTGACTTCTGCCTCTGCCTGCTGAATGCACAGCTGAGTGTGGTGACAGCTTGAAGACATAGATAATGCTTTTCTAACTGACCCCTACCTGTGCCTCCAAACTCATGGTGTTTTCCAGATTCAGTGGTCCAGACAGTGAGTGTCACTTGGGACTCACCCCTCTCTGGGAAGCAAAGAGCATCTCTTAAGATTCCAGAGGCTACTGGGACTGAATAGTCGGGCTTTCAGGAGGCCCATGGGAACATACTTCCCCCCCCCCATCCTAAATCTCTGGCCCCAGGTCTTTTGTGAACTCATGCCCACTGGGCCACCAAGAGAAATGGCCTCTGGGACCTTGAATGCTGGAGATCAAGGTGCCGTTCTGACTTCCTAATCAGTCCCAGACCTAGGACAGGGCTTAAGTTTTCTTAGATGAAGTGCCAGGACCTTTAAAGGGCACCTTTCATCTCTCTCACATCCTCCCCTGCCCCACCTGTCAGACACAGTCCCGAGAGGAAGCATCCAGCAGGCATGGGTGACAGAAGCACAAAAGATCTGCAGGGACCCTTCCAGGACCTGCTGACAGCTGCTCCAGCTCTATCCTTGTTCCCCTCCTATCTTAAGCTTTGATCATCCTTTCAGACCCTGGGGTACCTCAACTGGGTCCTTGCTCCCCAGGCTCTACAAAGGGACATCCTATGGATCTTAGGAAGTCCTTGGGTGTTTAGAGGCTCCCAAGGAAGTGGCAAACCATGATAGCACTCTCGCAGAAGCCCCACCTTCCAGACTCAGGCCTCTAATGTAGCAGCATCCCTGTAACTTGACTGTTGGACCTAGGGACACCGCTCTCATGGGCTCCCTACAGCCCTGCTGCTGCCAGCTGCCAAAGATGGGTGACACCTGGGCCCAGCTTCCCTGGCCCGGGCCTCCCCACTCAGCCTTGTTGCTGGTCTTCTTCCTCTTGGCAGCTGGGGTGATGCACTCTGAGGCTGGTACCAGTTGCCCAGTCCTTTGTACATGTCGTAACCAAGTAGTGGACTGCAGCAACCAGCGGCTGTTCTCCGTACCCCCGGACCTGCCAATGGACACCCACAACCTCAGCCTAGCCCACAATCGCATTGCAGCAGTACCGCCAGGCTATCTCACATGCTACATGGAACTGCGCGTGCTGGATTTGCGAAACAACTCCTTGACGGAGCTGCCCCCTGGCCTCTTTCTCCACGCCAAGCGCTTAGCACACCTGGATCTGAGCTACAACAACCTCAGCCACGTGCCAGCCGACATGTTCCGGGAGGCTCATGGACTGGTGCATATCGACCTGAGCCACAACCCCTGGCTGCGGAGGGTGCACCCCCAGGCCTTCCAGGGCCTTGTGCATCTCAGAGACCTGGACCTCAGCTATGGTGGGCTAGCTTTTCTGAGTCTTGAAGCCCTTGAGGGCCTCCCGGGGTTGGTGACCCTACAGATCGGGGGTAACCCATGGGTATGCGGCTGCACCATGGAGCCCTTGCTGAAGTGGCTGCGGAATCGGATACAGCGCTGTACAGCGGGTAAGAGAGATGACTTGAAAGGTCACCAGGCAGAAGGTTTCCAGGAGTAGTAGTAATAGTAGTAGTAGTAGTAGCAGTAGTAGTAGTAATAATAGTAGTAATAATAATAATAATAATACTATGTGCCATCTCTTGTTCAACAATTATTTGTTGAATATATGAGACACATGCTAAGTGCTAAAGATGTTAATTTGCTAACAATCAGAGGTCCCTTGCCTGTATGAAGCCTATGGTCATAGAGAGGAGGACACACAGCAACCAGTGTGGTGGAAGCAATTGGTGGTATTTGTTGAATTTCTGTGATGAGTTGAGTACCTCGGCATACATTATCTCAATGAGTCCCCAGTTTTATTATCCCCATTTTACAGGTAAAAAAGCTGAGAAATAGAACCACTAAGAAGGCTTCCCCAGAGTTGTTCCCTTAGAAACTGGCAGAGCTGGAGATAAAAACACATTCATTTGACTTCTACTCTAACTCTTGTCAGTGCTGAGAAACTCAAAGAAACAATCATGACTAATCCTATTTATTTTAGTACTTACTATGTGCCAGTCCTTATTCTAAGCATATTTCATGTGTTGGCTCCTCTTATCCTCAAAAGAACCCTCATGAGGAGGAAACAGAAGCATAGGAAAATTTAGTAGCGTGGTCAAAATTACACAGTTACTGGGTGTTGGAGTGAGGATTCAAATCCTGGCAGTCTGGCTCTTCTAGGGCCACACTGTCAAGAATCAGATCCTGAACTACATTAAGTCAAACTCTGAGCTGGCCAAGCAGCCTTAGCAGAATCTTCAAGGTTTATGCATGGGGTTGGCATCTGGGGAGAGGGGCTGAAATGAAATGGTTAAATTGGAGAGTCCCAAACAGAGTAGACTGAGTCCAGTGTCATGACGGTTTGATGGACTCTGCTCTTACCCAGTGTTACTGAAGCCTGGTCCATAGGCAATAAAGTTTAGTCATGGCCCCAGTCACCAATTCACTTATGGTTTAGTACCAAGATTTGGCCTAAGCCCCTGGTATCAGAACAGTAGGAGTTGCTGGAGTCCCATCCCAGGGATTCCCCAAAACCTAAAGTTCAACATGCTTGCTTAGGGGGGAAAAGAACCAATGCTGAATGAGGCAAGAGGGAGAGGACTGAGTGGGGAGTCCAGGACCAAAATAACTTAGGGGGGCTGTGGGTCACGATTCCAGTGTTTCCACAGAGTTGTGGGAGGAAGTTCTCCAGTACCAAAATAGCTGGAGGCTGAGATGGGGTGGTGGTGGGGGCTAGGATAGGGAGGCTGCCTAGAGGCATCTCCCTACCAACCCAATGTCTCTGCAAGCTGTGCCTCCCTCCTTCTTGTCACTATTGACAGAAAGAGCCTTCTGAGACACTCAGTCCTCACTACTGTAGAGATACCTCTTCTGCTGTGATCTCTGATACTCTTGCTGCCCCGCAAAGAAGATCTGACTGCCTCAGAGAGGACATGGGGGCATTTCCTATCCTTGTAGACTTATACATCAATTCAGGCAAGCGATCTGAGCTCTTAGCAGAAGAAAAAGAGGCCCTAGTTCCCATGTGTGAAGGTTTATACATCAGTGCAGGCAAGGGACTCAAACCTCCAGGAGACAGGAGAAGAACCAAAGGTCTCATCAGTTTAGCCTTGGACATCACTGCAGGTGAGGTGCTTGAGCTCCAGAGAACCACGGTGGTCCTCAGGGCCCCATTCTTCTCCACAGAGGAGTAGTTATGGTTCATCTTAGAGGCCAAATCTTGCCATAGTAGGTAGAACTGGATGATGTCACCCCTCTAGACAATTTTGTATCACTTCCTTTCTTTTCTCTGTGTGAGAGTCTCCTATTATCTATGCTTGGAGGCAGGATTCAAACTTAGACTTGAGAGAGGTACTGGAATACAATCTGATTTCAAGATTGGTCTATTGACTCACCAGAGAACTTTGTCAGCCCATAGTTTCCCCTCCTGTGGGATAGCTGTGTACCCTCAGCATCCTCTAGCTGGCCTGCATTATCCCACTGAAACTTTATAATATAAACAATCGACTCTGGAAATGAATTGTCTTCTAGTTTCCAGCAGAGAGCTTCTTGTGAGTCAACTCTGGACATAACCAGAACCTAGTCAGAGTCTAAGGTCCCATGCAAACAGCCTACTGGGATTGACTCAACCCATGACTTGGAAAAGATTGCATCCTTATCCCCAACATGAATGAACACACATACACACACACACATACACACACACACATACACAAACACACATACATACACACACACACACATGCGCACACAAACACACCTTAGGATGATAATATGTTTACATCTGTCAAAAGGATCAATTTAAGCCCGTCACTTTGTTCTTTGCCCTAAAAAACTGCATAATGAACAGATAGCATTGACACAACCTATATTCTGTACACTGTAATTTTAAAACCTCATATTGACTCACTTGGAAAATTTAGATTGGATTATTCCCTTCTTATAAAGGTGACACATGAGAGCCAGAAAGGAAAAAATAAACAGGATTTGCTGAAGGTTAGAGCTCGATTCATATTTACATCCTTATCAAGGGCATATAGCATTACTCTGAAGTTACTGCCCAGATTTCTGGGTGGAACTTCCCCCAAATGCCATACTTTACTTCCAAGACAAACTAAGATTAGGCCACTGATAGCCATCATGCATTTACTGAAGTAATCCTAAAGGACAGTTCCACAGTGCTGGGAAAGAAAGCCATGCCACTAAAGGAGCAGCTTCTTCCCTCAGATGTCTGTGTACAGATTATGACCCTCCAGTTGACACTTGAGAGACCCAACTGTGATCATTATAAAAGGCACCCATATCACCTAATGCTTATTATGCATCAGAAACTATTGTGTGCTTTAACTCTCTGAATCCTGGTCACAGTTCCAGAAGGCCGATAGTATGATTATTGCCACTTGACAGATTAAAGCAAGAAACAAAAAAGCAAGTTACAGATGGACTAAATATCCACAATCCCACAATTGATGAGAGGCAGGAGAGACTCACACTCAGGTGACACAGTAGCTCCAGAAGGTACACTGTTGACCCTGTAGCCTCTATATCTGGAAAAACCACATGAGTTAGGTGAAGCCTCTCATTCATTCAAGAAAGATCCATTGAGTGCTTACTATGAAGGGATGCTGTTCTGATGCTGTTCTGGGACTGTGGGAGAAGCCTATCTTCAAGGGAAGAAAGACAGTAATAAAACTGTCAAGCAAGGACCCCATAGGGAAAAATAAAGCAGAGTTGTTGTGATAGGGCCTGTAAGAGAAGCAGGCATGAGGTGCTCCCAAGGAAAGGCACCACTAAGCAGGTTGCATTGGATAAAATCACAAAGGAAGTACAAGAGATATAGATTAGAAACTCTATTACAAGGGGCAAATACAGAGGTACTCCCTAAGAAGAGACATGGGTGGAGCCATGGAGGAATGATAGAGACACGTGTCTCTGGAGCAGAATAAAAAAGCAAAATAAAGGACTGAGAAAGTGTCCTTGTCACCCTAAAGGGGCTGTTGGCTTGCTCTCTGTGCAAAGGAATGTGTGGGGCAGAGAGTGACATGTCCAGAATCCAGCTTTCATGTCTCACAAAAGTTCTAGATCCACCACTGGGAGTAACTATAAGATTTTTCACAAATGCTAAACTCCATGAGCAGTAATATTTTACATCTATAAAATTAGGCAAAAAAAGTTTTGAGGGTTATTGATGAAACGTATATTTGAGGCACATAGAAGAGACTCAGCGAAGCGGGGTAGTAGGGGGCTTTTCCATCCCTTCTCTCCCACAGAAGTCTCACCCTATCCTGCTTCTGTGTTGCAGATTCTCAGCTGGCTGAGTGTCGAGGGCCCCCTGAAGTTGAGGGTGCCCCCCTCTTTTCACTTACTGAAGAGAGCTTCAAGGCCTGCCACCTGACTCTGACCCTGGATGATTACCTCTTCATCGCATTTGTGGGCTTTGTGGTCTCCATCGCTTCTGTAGCCACCAACTTCCTCCTGGGCATCACGGCCAACTGCTGTCACCGGTGGAGCAAGGCCAACGAAGAAGAAGAGATTTGATACAGGTGCCTCTCATCCCTCCATGCTGCTGCCACTGCTGCTGACCACTGGACACCTTGTATCACGGTACCCTGGCCACCTCCATCATAGCTCAAACAAGGTTGGAAAGCTAACTTTGTATGAGCATCTATCCACTTTGGGCCAGGCACTGTGCTAGCAACTGGGAATGAAAGACAAATTCAATCCGGTCCCTCCCCTTGAGGTACTTACTGCTGATAAAGGAAAGCAATTCCAAAACATCCTTTTATGACAAAATACCAGTACTCTGAGCACAGAGTGAGGGAAGCCAAGCAGAGGGTCCATCTTCTGTGCCTCACAAAGTCCAAGAAGAATTGCAGGAATTATCTGCTAAGTAGATAGGGAAGGGTGGACATAGCAAATGATAGGACATAGTATGCAGGTTGTGTTGAGAGCAACAAACTATTCCCTGTGGCCTAAGTGAATAGAGGAGGCATGTGCAAAAGCAAAGCTTTCCCTCTGACACCCAATTTTTCAGTTCCCACTGCTGCCTGCCACTGCCCTCCAGGAATGAGATAGCCTCCATGCCTTGACCTTCTCCCACTAGCAGCTTTGGGGTGAAAGGACCTCCCAGTGACTTCCCTATACTGCCCCAATTCTGGTCTAATTGTGAGGTAATCACCCTCAGCACCCTTCCTCCTATCCCTGTCTCTGCTTCTGACTCAAGCCTTGTCTTCAAAGAAAAGACAGGAAGCCTCACAATGAGGTAGCAAAAGTCTTGGCACCCTGGGACCCCAATTTATGTGACTGTTCTTTCCATGGTGCTCACACCAAAGGAACTCACCAGAAAAGTGCACTGTAGGGTGCAGATCCTCGCATGACAGTGCCCCAGCAGGAGGACAAATCCATCACAGGATGGTATGTCTTCTCTCCTTAGTAACTCACTCATTTGAGCATAAAGAATAGTTAGCAATTACTGGTTCTTGCTAATGTCAGGCAGTATGATAAGCTTCCTCCACAACAGTTTCCTTTCACACATACAACAGTCCTTTCAGGGGGACTTATTGTTCCCATTTGGCAGATGAGGTCATCAGACTCAGAAGAGATAAGGTAGCATGCTATGTCTCGATCAAAATAAAATCAGTATTCTTCATCACAATTCTTTCTAAAGCTATAAAAATTCAAGTTCAAGTCATGCTAATTAAGTTGCTAATGAGGACCAGGCACTCTTCTGGGTGTGGTTCTATTTGCTGATTCATCTCTTGCCATTCTTACTGCCGGTAGTTTTTGTCATTCCCACTTTCCAGTTGAATTCATTGTGGAGAGCCGGGATGCTTACCCAAATTATCTGTATAAACAAAGAGTATGACAGGTAACTCCACTGAGGAAAAACATATCTAATCAGTCAGGAACCAAGGATTCTGTGGGGACACGATGCTCAGCCGTCTTTGCCATCATCTTCATCATCCTCATCCATGTCACCTGCTTCATCTTGATCTTCCCTGTCTCTTTGGGCACTGGAGAGTCTAGGATGCTTCTTTTGTATTATTCTCCTGTGTGGGAGACAAATCAGAATGATGTCTTACAGAATGGCAAGTAGAGGCTAAAGACTGGGTATGCCTTCAGCCTAAGGCTGGACTCAGTTCTGTCATGGTTCTCTTTCCAGTGCCTCCTCAGGCACCTGGTGGAAGAGAATGTCCTGGAAGCCTGCATAGCAGGACTCTAGAATTCAGCACTCATTACAACAATAATAATCACAAAAACCAATAAAAGGCAGTAAAGCCCAGCTGTGCACAGACTATGCTCCCAGTAGGGCAACTCCAGCCTCTAAAACAGAGGCACCATAAGTGACATCTAAACAGAAGACGCCTCCTTAACAGTGCATCAGCACATCATTAGAACTGGTGGCTGTGATGACTGTCTTTTTTTTTTTAATCAGATCTTTGGAAAACAGGAGATGTATCTTCTACTGTGTTGTGTTGCATGAGAAACTGAAGGATCTGAGAAAATGATAGATGAGAACCCCTGTACAGGAGATGGGGAGACCTATCTGGGCAGGCCCAGTCCTGTTAGCAAGACTGGCTTGGGTAAGGAAATGAAAACAAGAGCTTTCTCTATCTTGGCTCCAACCCTAGCATCCATCATCCACCCTGCGGCCCAGCTGCCCTAAAATGCATGGAAAAGGGGAACATGTCATATTCCAACTCATCTGCATTGATCTAATCAGCAAAAAGAGACCCTGGAAGCTTTCCCCCTCACTCTTGCTTTTAATGCCTAGGCCAGAGCTCTGCTCCTATGAAATAGAACTATGCCCTGCTCTCCCTGACCACTCAACTGTGGCCAACAGTGGTAGACTCCAGCTATTCTTCACAAGCTAAGCTTATTGCCTAAAACGTCTTGGAAAGGAACTTTTAGAAATAGTATTTCTGATAAAAATCATTTAACTTTCCATAGAAGAACACTATGCTCACTTATAGTAATCTCCTGGACACCACTGTTTACTGAATTATAGTTACCATATTTTAAGATATATTACTCTGTTTTACATAGAATTAGAACCAGACAAGACACCAAATGCCTCTTGAGATCAAATGTTCTTCTGAGTGGCACAATTTGATCTCCATTAATGGCAAAGACTTCTAAGCAAGATATATCAAGACAATGTTTCTCCAGCTTCTAAAAGGTCCCCAGTTAACTGAGGCACAAGAAGAGGGACATTCTGCCTCCATACTAAGATGGAATTCTAATACCACCACTATCCTGTTCAGGCTGTCAGAACTAAGTGTCTTGAAATAGTCAAATAATCCCTGCGGCAAATGTTTACATATCCTGGTGATGACAAGTCCATTATAATGTTCCCATGAAGTTTTGTTCAGTTTTTTCCACACTGGCTAATGTGGGATCATTTGTTTGTCCATATGTGTATCTATGCTTCATTTATGTTGGTTATCTGTTAACTTGGAGAATATTCCTTTGGAACTTAGGTTCAAATCTCTGACACAGTCTACTTAGCTATCAAGTTGATAAACAAATATGCACCCTACCCATTTGTCTAGCTGCTCAGGAAATATGAGAAGAACCAATGCTATAGTGGAAACAATTTAATGAGAACCTGGCTCCTCCCTACTTCCCTCTGTCCTCCTCTATCCCCTAGAGACTTGTACCCCTCACAGAAGTTTTCTTTATGCTGTATCTGAAAATATCAGGTCATAACTAATCAACAAGATTATGCTGGTCAAGGACTAGCCAATAAAATTCTTCTCTAGAAAACATCCCACATAGGTACCACACCATTCTGGACCATGCCCCTCTGATTGTTCTCTAGATACCACCTCTTTTCCATTTTCACCAGAATTCCCATGAAAACTTGAAGAAATAGGTTGCCCAGAGATGCTATGGAGTTTCATGGTCTCAGTTAAGGGCTTGATGTAATGTATTTGAAGAGATCAGGACATGTATTTCATTCCAACATTGGAAAAAAGTTAACAGCTCCATTTTCTCCATACAATAATTGCTGCCATTCTTTCCAGCTGTAGAAGAGCACAAAAAGATATCTTTGTTCATTCCTCAAAGCTAGGGAACTTTGCCTTGTTTTGTATACTCCACAAGGAGGCAAAAGAAAGTAAGAGGCAAAACCCAAGGGCCTTTTGTAAATCACGGCACTGGTTGGGAGTTGGGTCCATAGACCTCTCAGTTTTCCTAAGCCCTGATGTCTGGTTGTGGGAGGGTTTGGGAGGAATTGGGAAGATGCCAACCTTTGTATGGAAATTATTTTATAACCATGCACTTTTGTAACTGTGAAGAATTTTTCATAAATGCACATTAATAATAAAAAAGTGTATAGTTTAACGAATTTTTCTAAAGAGTTGTTAAGAGGATGGGTGGAGGAGAAAAGGAGAGATAGAAGGGAACTAGGCAGAACCAAAAGAATGTGTGCCAAAATATACACACAAAAGGTTTATGGGGAGGTAGTTGATGGGAATAATTAAGAGATATGCCAGCCGTGGAGGGGCATGTGTGGGAGGAAAAGACACATCGCAGAAGCCTATTTCTACCAAGCAAAAAAAAAAGTACATGCATTTCTTTATGCACATACCCCTGTGTGTAGGCATATTTTGGTATCTGAAATTAAAGCAGACAGCATATGTTTTAGACATGTTGGTGTTTGCAGTTTGGGTCATCCATAAAACATGCCAAGGCAAGTGGGAGTCACTTGCCTAATTAGCATCACTGAAAAGCATGTGCTAGGGAGATGGCCCATGCCAACAACATGGACAAAAAAGATAATAACTTGGATATACAGGTAAATTTACTATGTGACAGCTGTTGTGCAAAGCACTATATGTGGATTCGTTCATTCTCAAAAACCCAAGATAAAAGCTAAATGCAATGATACCCTCACCTGTAATCTCAACACTCACAGTCATGAGTTCGAGGATAGCCTAAGCTACATAACAAGATTCTGTCTCAAAACAAAATAAAGAAAAACATAAGTTCTATAATCTCAACATCATTATATATAAGGAACCTGAAATGTAGTATATTAATATTCACATAGCATGTGTAACTAGCATGAGTAGATCTGGGTTTAGAGAATGACATATTGCATGTGACTTCTGACTTCCTAGGATAAGAAAAACAGAAGAATTTTAAGGAGTTGCAGTCTTAATCAGAAGTAAGCTTTCAGTCACAAAAGTCCCCTATAATTGCTGTCCTCTCAGTATGCATGAAAGATCAATTCTAAGATACCCCCTCTTGCGTACCAAATCCCATGGTTACTGAATCCCTTATACACACCCTTCCTTTGTATCTTAAGTCATCTCTTGATTATCTATAAAGCTTAATACAGCATCAATAGTCACTATGATGTATTGTTCATAGAATGATAGGGAAAATCTATACAGTATATTCAGTACAAAAACAACTAAGTTTTTAATATTTTTGATCCTTAGTTGGTTGAGTCTACAGATGAGAAACATGAAGCTAGAGAACACCAACTCTATAGGGTGAAAGAAAATTGAAGAGCATAGACTGGCAAGATGACTTAGCAGGTACAGGTGTTTGCCACTAAGCCTGAGGACCTAAGCCTGATCCCTAAGGACCCACATAACGGTAGAAGGAGAGAACTGACTTCTACAAATTATCCTTTGACTTCCACATGCGATTTTGTGTGTGTGTGTGTGTGTGTGTGTGTATGTGTGTATAGACAGACAGATAGATATAAAGATAGAGATACATGATAGATAGATAGATAGATAGATAGATAGATAGATAGATAAGTATAATATGAAGTATAATGAATAAAACAACTAATGTCCTATGCTTTAATAAATATTTCTTCAAGCAGGCTATAAGGTATTCAACAGGTGATCCCAAAATCTCAACAGAATAATCCTTTGTTTAGTAGAGCATTTAACACAGTAAACACATTTCTTACTCATGGTATTTCAATGCATGTCAAAGTCTCTGTTCCACATAGTCCATCCAGAGACCCAGAATCCTCTCTTGTGGGTTTCCCATTTTTGATGCTTTTACCAGAACCTCTGCATTATGGAGGGTCTTCAGGGAAATGTAGAAAGTCAGAACTGAAAGTATTAACAATATTTCCAAACACTGTTGGTCATCCAAACTCAGTCCATTGACTCCTTACTTTAAGGATATGAACTTCTATACATCTAGAAGGCAAAGAAAAGACTTTGGTCAGCATTACCAGTTTCTAACAAGGTCTGCAGTCACTGAATGACTGTTTCAGTGTCCTCTACACAATATACCTAGCTGAAAGCAGATCAATAATGATTCTGTTCTCTCCATCAAGTGTCCTGGTGGTCCAGTGACCTAGAAACAAGATAGGAAAGTTATTTCCCCTGCCCAAGCCCTGCCACTCTACATATGTCCAACACACAATGGCAACATAGGAACACAGTAACTGTGAATTAAAACCAGAGTTGGAACACAGGAGCCACATAACATCTTTAGGTCTGTTGCAATTGGGGGATCCTCCTGGGGAAGCAGCTTAAAGGTCTGAGGTCACTCCATTTACAGCCAACCTCCTCCTGGTGCAAAGCATTACAGCCAGAGATTCATTTTTAGGCCCCCATAGTTAAAATATTTTTGAAACCAGGTTTATGCTTCCTTAACTATTTGCTTCTCTTAAAATGTTAGTAATTTTGTTCTGATTATTTTCCCTCTTACATTCTATGTTTCAACACACGCATAAAGCTCTTTCCACAAGGTGTTTTCAGGCCCACCTGGATGTTCTTGTTGTCCTCTACTGTCTCCCTCCTCTGACTGTCAACACTACAATTATCTGAAGCAATAGTTGAGAATAAAGCACCCCTATTCCCAGTTCTTTCTAACTGACTAACGGGTTCTAACTGAGTCTCTGTTAATTTTGATCTCATAGAGTTCTAGAAACAGCTCACTTTTCTGCATTTCCAATGTCTTGGGTTTTTGTGGATTTTTTGTTTGCTTGTTTGTTTGTTTGTTTGTTTGTTTTGGGAGGTTTTGTTTTGTTTTGTTTTGTTTTCTCACACTTATTTCTCCGTTTTCTTTAAAGCATTTTATTTGTGTATTTTAAGCTAATGGAAAACTAATTAAACCATTTTTTAAACCCAATTTGAATCCATTTGATGTGAATCCACATGAAGTTGCGCAACATGGAACTTTATGAAGATGACGAACACCTTGTTGAACACAGTCATGATGAGAAGTACGAAAGGAAGAAAGGAAGGACTATCAAGTGACACGGTGAGCCTGTGCCGTTGAGATTGCAGAAAGAATACCAGAGGGCTGAAAAATGGCTCGGGGGTAAGGATGTTTATCACCGAGCCTGATAACCTGAGTTTGGGAACAACCCACATGGTGGGAGAAAGGGAACAAACTCACATACATACACTAATGTGAGAGAGGGGACAGGGAAGAGGTGAAGAAGATAGAAAGGAGAGAGAGAGAGAGAGAGAGAGAGAGAGAGAGAGAGAGAGAGAGAGAGAGAGACCACAGAGATGGGGCTGCACTGGAGTAGCTAACAATGGAGGGAGATTAGAAGGTGGCTTATTATAGGGGGAAGTATTGCTGACGCTTACTTTCAACTCACTGGACTTAGACAGCAAAGATCAAAAGTAGATTTTGCTATGTAGACCAAACTAATGTCAAACTTCCAGTGATCTTCCTGCCTCTGCCTCTTGAATGTTGGAATCATGGGTGTGTGTTATTATGTCAGGAAGTAAAGCGATTTTTATTTTATGAATGCCGGTGTGACAGGGTTGCAAGAAAAAGAGTATCAGCATGAGTCTCTCCCACTTTACATTACTATCACTGTCCTTCCACACCAGCTTTGTAGACCAGACTGGGATAAGAGAGTGGGTAATGGGGGTGGATCAGAAAATAAACAAAAATAATTCCAGTCTCACATGACAGGTGCTGCTGAAAAGGGGAAAGAGTTGGGGTGAGTTTGAAGAAGAAGGTTTCCTTTGAGTCGACAATGTAATCTCTAGGCTGGCATTATATTTTATGAAAGTCCAAATGGAAACCACTGGAAGTTTTTCAGTATGAGCATGTTTTTTTTTTTCTTTCATTGACTTTTCTGGATGCTTAACAGAAAATATTCAAAAGGTGAGGAGAAATGTAACCTGGAATGCCAGGGAACCTTCAGTGTAAGGCCAAGGGGTAATGTTTTCTGAAGGGGTGCAGGGGTTGATGTGAATAGGGGACTTTGGGGATACATTTTGAAGGGAAAACAACGGGATTTCGAGGCACCAGATAATGAGAGAGTGAGCACAAGCGAATAATCAAAAATACCTCCCTATGTTTTTTTGTCTTTACTTCATCTACAGTCATACTCAGCAAGAACCAAATAATGAAAAGATAGCTTAATTCTATTTTTAAAAATGGGACCAGTAGACAGTCAACAATCCCAGTGAGTAAGTTGGAAGTGGGGGAAAGGAAGCAGATATACAAACAAATGCATAATGTCAGGAAACAGCCCAAACCTGCGCACTCAGAGATTGGGGTTGAAAAAAAAATGAAACATGCAGCCTTGGTTTAAATAGAGTGCAATTTCATTCTGGTGTCCCAGTGGACTTTAGCCTAACACTGCACCTCCGGGGACGGGCATTTATATCAAAAAGCAACAGTGATGTGCCGGAGGCAGAATATCAACCCAAAGCTGATTTGTAAAGGAGGGTATAGCATCCTTCAGCTGTAGACAAGGAAGAAAACCCAGGAAACACACAATAACTGAAATAGGTCCAGTTGTGTTTGAAGCAGAAATATCATATTGAACCACATAGAGAAAAATTGGAACAAATATCCTGTCCTCATGAATGTTAAGGAGTTACAGGGATTTTGATGAGCTGGTCCTCTCAGGATGATAACATTGTAAATACACAAAACCAAGGTAATTTTTGTAGCACACAGAAAACTAAGTACTTACAATTTCTCATTGATATTTTACAGCCGTCATAGGGGACTGATAAATGCAGAGTTTAATTAAGGGTGAGCACTAGGCTATACCGCCTGGGTTCAAGTTCCAGCATTGCCACTTGCCAGAAATGTGACTTTGAGCAGGAAATGTCATCTTTATGTGCCTGAGTTTGGCCGCTTGTAAATTTAATAGGATATGGTAAAAACTTCATAGGTCTTCTGGGAAGTGTACATGAGGATCTGAATGGCAAGAGCAAGCAAAGAACAATGCCTAGCATGGAGTGATGCTCAATGAGCAACAGTGGCTCTTAGGATTAGCCCTCTTTTCCTGGGAAACAATTAGAAGCTGAGAGATGTATAACTTGCCTAATTCCAAAGAGCCCACATGTGAGAAAGTCAGGGCTTGAGCCTCATCTGCCTTTCACATCCAGAGTCCTAAAATACTTTCCTATTCCAGATAGGTGACCTAGCCCCAACGTGGGACTTAACAGTTGTGCTTCAAGTATTCATGTCAACTGTATTGGGCTAGCCCTGTAGATTAACTTAAACTAAAGGAGAGAAAGGAAAGAGACAGTTCTAGACCTGATCCAAAGCAGGACTGGCTGGCAGCTTCTGCTGTGTGCTCTTGAGAGTCCAAATCTATCACATAGTTCTCTCTCTCTCTCTCTCTCTCTCTCTCTCTCTCTCTCTCTCTCTCTCTCTCTCTCTCTCTCCCTCCCTCCCTCCCTTCCTCCCTCTCTCTTTCCTTCCCTCTCCCTCCCTCCTTCCCTTTCCCTCCCTCCCTCCCCCCCCCCGTCTCTCTTCTCCCTTCCTCCCTCCTACAGGGAGATCTGGGTATGTTTGTATGTCTGCATGTACACACACACACAAGTGAACCCCTGTGTATATGTATATAAAGGCTAGAGACCAACTCTAGATGTCCTTCTTTGGAAACTGCCCACCTTTTTTTGGAGGTAAGGTCTCTTACTATCTAGGAATTTACCAATTAGGCAAGGCTAACTAGCCAGTGAGCCCCAAAGATCTGCCTTTCTCTGTCACCTCTATGCTGTAGCTTTAAATGTGCCATTACACTCTGATTTTTAAGTGTATTCTGGGGATCAAACCCAGGTCCACATGCTTATACAACAGGCCCTTTTCAGACTGAGTCACCTCCCCAGCCCACCTCTGATACAGTAAGTTTCGTTCACATGAAAGTCCACATCAGTAAACCACATGGAGAAAGGGAAAGTCTTGGCCCTTCAAATGTGCCAGCTAAGATCAACTTTCTCCCCACCACCTGAAGGTACCAGATACAGTTGGAACATTCTAGATCCAGCCACCCTCTGACCTCATCTAATAGAAAAACCTAATGATGATCAGTCAAAGAACTGTCCACCAAAGCTACAGTGACAACTGTTTCTTCATTGCTTAATTAAACTTCTGTGGTTTTGGCAATTTGTTCAGCTGAAATATAAAATTTAAATTCTAATTCATAAGTAAAAGACTTCATGGAAACAAAAAGTATGCAGCAACATTAGGTTAAAATCCAGAATGACTACCCCATTCTAGACACAAGCTCTGTAAAAGGTAACTGCCCTCACTCCAGAATATATCACAATGCCAGGAAGGCATGACCTACCTGATAGCATTATGGCAGTGATTCAAGAAATAATCCATGTTAATGGGCTTAGAATAGCACCTGACACTTAGTAAAAATTCAATGCAAGACTAGCTTCCGCCTTTATTGTGATTCAGAATTATAAATTAGTTAAGTTGGCCTGTGCAGGGAAATGGTGTGATCCTATGTCCTGCTTCTGCCTTCCAAGGACTGCTGCTGGGAATCTGTCTAATTTTCTTTGCCTTAAGACATTCCTATGCAAAACCTTACAACAATTGTTAAAAGATCTCGCTTAGCAAGGACAACAAAATTAACAAAGATGAGAGAATGACAGCTCTTCTCACACTTGAAGAGTACTGGCATCTCCAGCAACTGTGCGAAATGGCATTATAACAGAAATGGATCACGCAGGCATTTTTCCCAGAGGAAAAGTCATTTTCAATTTGAGCCCAGAGTAATATGTGACTTCTTCCATGAAATGAAGTTTAAAACCCTCTCTCACTCTCACAACAGTGGAAGCTATTGAGCTGCCAGAGATTTTAAAGTCCTGGACATAAGGCAGCAAGCCCACGGAGGCATACGGACAATACTGAGCCAGTAAGTTACATACAGAAGACTGTAATAGAACTGCCCAGCCACAGCCTTGATGAAAAGCAGCAAAGTCTCCCTTAGAGTAAAAGGACTAGGTAAAGTTTCCTTTAAGCATACAGTCAAGCAACAATAAAGACCTTCAGAGAAGGGAAAGACATGGCAAAACCAGATCTCAGCGAGTGAAGAGCAACAACGAAACCAGTCTGGGCAGAATGAAATCACTAGCCAACAACATGAAAATTCTCACTAGACCTTTGGTGGGCACTGCTTTTTGTTGGGGTGTGTGTGTATGTGTGTGTGTGTGTGTGTGTGTGTGTGTGTGTGTGTGTGTGTGTGTGTGCATGTGTGTGTGTGTGTTTGCTTACCTGTTGTATGTCCTGTACTGTTGCATCAAAGATGTGCAGTCCATGCATGCACTGGAGATATAGCTCAGTTGTTACATCCTGGAATCCCTAGGTTCATTTCCAGCACTGTATGAAACTAGGCAGGGCAGCACATGCCTATAATCCTTAGCACTCAGAAAGTAGAGACAGGAGAATCAGAAGTTCAAAGACACCCTTAGCTACATAAAGAATCTGAGACCAGAAAATTTCCTCTTATACCTTGTATGACAGACAAATTACAATTGTATCAACCCTACTTCGTTGAGGCTTGGGATTCTACTGCCAAGGATTGGCACAAAATGAGGACACAGCCTACTCTTTCTGAAAGTACTTTGTGATACTAAAGGATGCTGGCAGTTACAGTGCTGTAGAAGAAGCCCTGGGTCGTAGTTCAAAAGGTTTATTCATTCAACAAATGTTTGCTGTGAGACCGGTGTGAAGCAAGCCTATGTGTAGTCACTTTAATTACTGAAGACCAAAGAGACCTGAGGTTCCGACTTTGAACTGCATCCACATTACCGAGCATGTAGCTTTCTACAAGTGTCTAATAAGCAGCATGTACCTTGCCACTAACTCACAAGTTAGTTTACCTCTCTGGATGTTTTATATGTACCCACTTATTTAAGAAAATAATTCAAGTGGATCACAGCAAAATCTCTCAAACTTCTACAAGTACTGTAACTCCTTGGGGATCTTGTTCCAGTGTGTGTGATAAAGCAGAAGACCAGGAAACACCTGGAAGTTGCACTCTTGACAAACCTCCAGCATCACTGGTACATGGAGCATATCCTAAGAAGAAATTAGCTATCTCTCAGGAAGAAAGGCTGGATACAACCAATGGATCCTCCAACTCTTGCCCTCTACATTAAATGTGATGGTAAAGACTGCAAAACGGAGAAAATCTCAAAAGGGAATGGGTGTGGCACCTGGTATGAATCCAGGAGGTCCACAGAGGCTTCTCCCTGGAGCCAGCAGGAAAAGCCCACTCCTTTGTCAAACTGTATAAACAAAGCTTTTGGTGTCTGAAAAAGGAATCAGTAATAACTTTGCTGGCTCTGAAGTCTCTGTCTCTTAATGATTCTTCCTGTTTTTCTCAGCCTGATCCAAAAGAATGAGAAAACAGACCTAGTGAAGGTCAGTTGAGGTCGTAAGACATCGCTGGAGAGGGATGCTGTCAGCCTACAGTGAAATAAAGAAGACAAATGAAGATCCAGTCCCTCATCCTGACTTCTTCTATACTGACTTCTTAAAGACTTCAACTCAATACCAGATTTTTATTCCCCACACCAAGTCCATACCATCTGACCCCAATAATGTGCATTATAATTGACAGGTGCTGATTTGCTACCTGCCCCAGATGATGGCAAGATAAGGTAGGGTCAGGACCATCTAATTGCTCACCAAAGGAAAGAAACATAGCCTCAGAAAACAGATCATAATGAAGAAGCAATAAAGAGCATAAGAAGCAGATCCACGTGTCTTAAAATTTTTACAAAATATTATGGCTTTTTCCATTAATCCATCTATTCACTTCACATCTTGATTGCTTATCTGCCACCCACTGGTATTTAATTTTTTAAAAGCATCAAGGAAACTTGATGGAGATGGAAATATCTGAAGACAGGTATGGGCTTTTTAAGATGGATAGAAATGGGTCAATTTCAAGTCGGTGAAAAGTCCAAGAGAAGGCATACATGGGGTGGAATAGTATCTGTTCAGAGTGGAATACAGATAACTAGAACATAGACATTTGGAGAGAAGAGCCTGCTGTAGAGGGTCTAAAATATAAGGTGAGGACTGGATCTATAGAGGCTTAGTTCTTTCCCATTCTTTAGGCTCTGATAGACATGTCCTACATACATACATACACACACACACACACACACACACACACACACTCTTCTCTGCCCCATCCTTAAACCATCTTTAAACTTCAACTGGGTGTGGTGGTGCATGACTTTAATCCCAGCACTTGGGAAGCAGAGGTAGACTTCTGTATGTTCAAGCATTGGTCTACAGAGCTAGTTCCAGGACAGCAACAGCTACACAAAGAAACCCCATCTTGAAAAACAAAAACAAAGCAAAAAACAAATCATACCTTCAGAAATAGTATCATGATTATGTACAGCAATTCACTTCTTCAGCATGTTTATAATGAGGCACTGTTAGACTGCTATACCAGGTCAGAGGAAAAGAACTGGGGTAACATCAAAAAGCTCCAGAGAGTCAATGTCTTGGTCCATTTTGTGCTGCTGATATAGAACTAAGACTAGGTAATTTATAATGAACAGAAACGTGTTTTCCATACATTTAAAGGCAAGGAAGTGAAAGAACCAGAGCTTAGCATTTGATAATGGATTTCTCATTGAGTCATCAAATGCAGAGATGCAAAGGTGAGAGACAAAGAGAATCATACAAAAGAGTGAACATGGAGACAAACTTATCTTGTTTGCTTGTTCATTTAATTTTTTCCATTAATTTATTTACTTTACATCCCAATCACTGCCCCACCTCCCAAAGTCCCTCCCTCATACACCTTCCCCTCTTCCTCTGAGAGAGTACCCCCTCAACCCAGGCACATCAAGTCTCTGCTGGCCTAGGTGCATCCTCTCCCACTGAGACCAGACAAGGAAGCCCAGTTAGGGGAGTGTATTCCACAGACAGGCAACACCTCCAGTTGTTGGGGAACCCACATGAAGACCAAGATGCACATCTGTTACATATCTTAGGGGGTTTAGGTCCAGCCCATGTATGCACTTTGGTTGGTAGTACAGTCTCTGAGAACCCCTAAGGTTCAGATTTGTTGACTCTGTTGGTCTTCTTGTTGAGTTCCTCTCCCCTTCAGGTTCCTCAGTCCTTCCCCCAGGTCTTCCAAAAGACTTCCCAAGCTGTGGCTCTCTACATCTGTTTCAGTCTGCTGCTGGGTGGGGCCTTTCAGAGGATAGTTATGCTAGGCTCCTCTATTCCTTGACAGTGGATTCTGCATACTCACCCCACCCTCTCATATCTCCTTCCTAGCCTTTTCATCCATCCCTCCTTCCAACAGGTCCTTTCCCACATTTACAGGCCCCCATTTTTTTTCAGAATTTCCTATATGAGCACAATGCATCACATTGACTCCTCTTTTCTTCCTCCAAATCCTACCATGTAACAACTACATCTTGCTCTCAAATCCACACCATCTTTTCTCGTGTGCGTGCGTGTGTGTGTGTGTGTGTGCCTGCCTGTGCCTGCCTGTGCCTGGATTAGTGATGAGGCCTTGAGAGCCTTTTCCCCATCTATACCTGAATGTAGACTGGTGCAGTTCTGTACAAGTCCTATACAGCCAACCATAGTTATTGAGAGTTTGTAGGTGCAACATCTTCATTATGTACAGAAGACAGGATTTTGCAGAAATCTTTATGGTGCCCTGGCTCTTACAATCTCTCTTTCCCTCATCGACAATATTACCAAGCCTTGGGTGAGAGGGATTCATTATAGCTATTCCATATGAGGATGAACCCTTTATGGTCATTTATTTGACCTGTTGTGAGTGTCTGTAACAATCTCCCTCCCCTCTAAAAAGAGCCTTCTCTAGTGAAGAGTGAGAGCTGTACTAATCTATTGAATAAGGATGAGTATTTAGAAGGTAGTTGGGTACTACATCATTCTAGCAGCAAAATGGTAACAGATTCTCCTCTAGCATCTATGACCTCTCCATTCACAGGTTTGGTTTTGTTTGTGACCATCTGATCCATCTGATTTCACCAGGTCTGCCTATATAGCCACAGGTTTGGAACTATGCATTTGAAGCTGAAGGGCTTACCAGTTGGTCCACAATTGAAAGGAATGACTATGTCTCTCCTAGAACTCTTCAGTTGCCAAAAGTTCAGCAGGGAAGAGTTGGACCCCCTGAGCTCCTATCCATCCATGATTAACTGTTAATGAGTTCAGACTTATGAAAGCTAAATCCTGGCAACTACATCTACTGTGAGATCATGTTTGTAATGTAATGACTGTGCCATGCCCTGAAGATTACATCTCTTCTCTTGATCTTCTTCTTCTTCTTCTTCTTCTTCTTCTTCTTCTTCTTCTTCTTCTTCTTCTCATTGTTCATTTCATCTCTCTTTCACAATGATTTCTGAGCTTTAGAAGAAGTAGAATAAGCATCCTGTTTAGGGCTGAGTATCAAACCATCATCTATTCTAAGCATCTTAGATAGCCATGAGTCTCTGGATTTGCCACCATTTACTGCCAAGAGAAGCTTTCTTATTAAGGCTGAAAGTAACACTCACTGTGGGTATAAACTTAAAAATAGATTGGAGTTTGGTGCTATGTCAATTTAGCTAAACCACAGTAGTCAAGTCCCTCCTAGGGTCTAAAGCCTTTCCAGTCATCGGTTATTTTGTCTGTCTGGCTGTCTGGCTGTCTATTGAAAAGGTTTACAGTACTAAGCATGTATTCCTCCTTCAAAACAGGCCTCAAGTCCAACCTGAGTAGCTGAGTCCACTACAATGGTTATACCACAGAGGCTTGATGCACCAGGGTGGAGGGATACCTGGGGGGGAACCCCATCTACTCAGAAGAGAAGGGGAGGAGGGAGGGAAGAGTGTGTCTGTGAGGGAGGACCAGGAAATGTGGCAGCATTTAGGAGATAAATAAATAAATAAATAACTCTAAAAAATAGTTATGCCACTATTTTACTAGTGGGAACATCTTGCCTCTCAGGTTAGCGTTGTAGTTAATAGGGTTCACATCTGGGTAAGGTCACTGATGCCTTATCTCTTTAAGCAGTCTACAGCGCATTTTCTAGTAATGAGAAAACTACCCAGCAGGAAGGAAACCTCCAGCTCAGCTCCAACTTCATTTCTCTATATCTTGCGACCAGGATATATGGTGTCTTCAGCAATAAGACTTTATCATCTAGTTCTGGTGGACAACAAGAGGAATGGCAATAGTCTATATTAATTTGGAGACCCTGAATCACCAGGAGGTGCCCCATGCCTGGCACTGGGATTGCTTGTTTGTTTGTTAACCAATGGCTTCAAAGAGTAGTGTTATCTGGCCATGCAGGATATCTCCTATCTAGCTAGTCTTTAGTTTACATGCATTTTTAATTTTGTTACAAAGTAGTGGATTTCCATATGACTTTTTCTTTTTTTTTTTGTTTCTTTTTTTATTTTATTTTCTATATTTTTCTATTTACATTCCAAATGATCTCCCCTTTCCTGTTTCCTCCCTCCCCGAAAGTCCCATAAGCCCGCTTCCCTCCCCCTGTTCCCCATTCAACCCCCTCTCACTGCTCTGTCCTGATATTCCCCTACATCCAGTCTTTCCAAGACCAGGGGTCTCTCCTTCCATCTTCTTGGAAATCTATTGATATGTGAATTGTGTCTTGGGTATTCCAAGATTCTGGGTTAATATCCCCTTATCACTGACTGCATACCATGTGTGTTCTTTTGTGATTGGGTTACCTCACTAAGGATGATATTTTCCGGTTCTGACCATTTGCCTAAGAATTTTGTGAATTCGTTGTTTTTAATTGCAGAGTAGTATTCCATTGTGTAAATATACCACATCTTCTGAATCCATTCCTCCGTTGAGGGACATCTGGGTTCTTTCCAGCTTCTGGCTATTATAAAAAAGGCTGCTATTAACATAGTGGAGCATGTGTCCTTATTGCATGCAGGGGAAGCCTCTGGGAATATGCCCAGGAGTGGTATAACAGGATCCTCTGGGAGTGTCATGCCCAGTTTTCTGAGGAACCACCAGACTGATTTCCAGAGTGGTTGTACCAGCCTGCAATTCCACCAGCAGTGGAGGAGAGTTCCTCTTTCTCCACATCCTCACCAACAACTGCTGTCTCCTGTGTTTTTGATCTTAGCCATTCTGACTGGTGTGAGATGGAATCTCAGGGTTGTTTTGATTTGCATTTCCCTAATGACTAAGGATGTTGAACATTTCTTTAGGTGCTTCTCAGCCATTAGATATTCTTCAGGTGAGAATTCTTTGTTTAGCTCTGTACCCCATTTTTAATAGGGTTATTTGGCTCTCTGGAGTTTAACTTCTTGAGTTCTTTGTATATATTGGATATTAGCCCTCTGTCAGGTGTAGGGTTGGTAAAGATCTTTTCCCAGTTTGTTGGTTGCTGCTTTGTCTTTTTGACAGTATCCTTATGACTTTTTCATATGTCCTTCCTTTTGGTTAACTTTCTCCCCCACTCTGTCCTCCTATCCTCTAGTCCCCATCCCTGCTTTAAGTTTTCCACCTGTGATGCTCTCCCTCTACGTTCATATCACTACGTACATTCAGCTAACTTCCTTCCCTTAGAATAACCCCTCCTTCCAATAAAAAAAACCCACTCTAGAATTGTTAAAGGTCTTAATCCTTGACATGTCTGCACTGGAGATTGTTACTAACCCATAAGCATTGAGGGACGCCTTTATTTTTTTACTTGTGTCTGATTATGTTTTATTAATGTATTTATTCACTTTACATCTCAATATTAGCCCCTCTTTCCTCCCAGGCCTCATCTTACACAGGTCCTCCCCTAAGACACCCCCCCTCTCTTCTCCTCTGAGAAGGGAGAGCCCTCACCACCAATGCTACCCTACCCACACCAGGCTCTAGGTCTAGGACCTAGTGCATCCTCTCCCACAGAGCAGCCCAGTTAGGGGAATGGGATCCATAGTCAGGCAACAGGTTCAGGGACATCCACCACTCCAGTTGTTGAAGACCAAGCTGAATATCTGCCATATATGAGCAGGGGTGAGAGGAAGGTCCATGCCGTGCTCACTCTTTAGTTGGTGGTTCAGTCTCTAGAAGCCCCCAAGGGTCCAGATTAGTTGTCTCTGTTGGTCTTCCTGTGGAGTCCTTGAGAGACACATTTAAACCTAAACCCCAGCATGTGAATGAACAGTGAGACAGAGAGTAGAAATAAGAAAGGGGAAGTCTAGGATACAAACACTAGTTGCATTCTGTAATCACATTTCATGTCTTCTGCTACCCCACCTCTGGCTTTACCTCCTTGGTGAGGATAATTACACATATTCCATGGGGCTGTTGTAGAAATTATCCCTTGAGGAAAGATTTTTCATAGTTTGTTGGGCACACTGTAGACATTCATTACCCATTTTGGTCTTTATTCAGCCATAAAGAGAAGGTACCAGAATAACCAAACTCCAGGGTCCCTTTTAGCTCTGTTCTGCTTGGACAGTCCTAAGACTCCTCGGCACCTGTAACTGTGCCCACTGACCAGGGTCCTGGCTCATCCCAATGAGTGAGGCTCCATCTGTCCCTGAGCAAGAATCTTCTCCAGGGTGACCTGAAATGAAGCCAATGGGATCAGGCAGGCATTAATCAGACACCGCTCTGCTTGTGGCGCCAGCAGGGCCAGGCAGTGTTCTGGTTATTTAGTTTCCCCTATCAACGTCCACACCGCTCCACCAACCCGTTGCCATGACAGTGAACCCCAAGAGGCACCTAGAAGTAGCCAGAGCTAAAGAGGAAAGTTCCATTGATCTCAATCAATCTGATTCAGTCTTGGTTGATTTGAGAGTCCTGGAGTAAGAGATAATACCAATTTAAATTTGCCGAATGCTTTTTGTTTTCTAGGCTAGACAAGACGTTAGGTGCTTTGTCTCAGTTGTCTCGCTTCATATTCACAATGGCACCATGAAACTGAAATCCTCATTCCCACTCAATAACAACGAAAAAAAAAAAGACTGATTTTTCAGAGAGCTCACCAATGTCACACGGACACGAAGTGGTAAAGTCAGGACACAGCTGTGCCCAGCACCATCTCTGAGACAGCATGAGTTCAAAGACTCCATACCCTTCTTTCAAACCACCTGAGCCACCTCAAAAGTAGTACCTTCTTCCCCCTTCCTGAATACTCCTGAGAGGTCAAAAGGCCAGCTCTTCGGAGAGTTTAATCTTCAAGAGGACAAAGTCAGGCCACCAAAAATATGTATTTAAATTTTTTCTAACACAATCCTAATTCCAAGTATTCTGCCTGTTTTTCTCCAAAGAAAGGAAGGAAGAAAAAGAGAGACCAAAAATTCTAGCATGTTGGTCTGCAAACTATCTCCTTCCCAAGGGATCATTCACATCTGCAAACAATACAATATTTGATAACATCTGTCATGCCCTGTCACATTTAACTCTAAAGAATGCTATCCCTATATTTAACACAAGATAACAACTGGTAAGTACCGGCTTTAACTGCAGGGCTCTGTTCAATCGAGAATTCTTTTTTTTTTTTTTCTTTTTGGTTTTTCGAGACAGGGTTTCTCTGTGTAGCCCTGGTTATCCTGGAACTTACACTGTAGACTAGGCTGGCCTCAAACTCAGAAATCCACCTGCCTCTGCCTCCCAAGTGCTGGGATTAAAGGTGTGCGCCAGAACTGCTCAGGGAGAGGATTCTAAAAGAAACCTTCTCAATAGTAAACTCAAGTAACCAAAGAACTCACCAAAAGAGCAAACTGACATTCCTTCCCAGCCATCCATACCCCTTACAACATCACTGTTGATCTACAGAGCCCAAGCACTGAGAATCCATAGCATGGGAAAATCCATCTGGCTTTTGTGGCCCCAGACATCTGGATTCCTTAACCCCAGGCAACAGGCCCAGAAAGAAGTTATCCAGCCAGTGTACTGATGCTTGGGAAACCATTTGGAGGGACCTCTGCCAAGTTATCTCCCTCCTGAGCAAACAACATGTCTCACTATCTAAGGGTCAACACAGCCGTGTTTATATAGACTTAAACTATTTCTCTCATTAATTAATTAACTCTCTGGGTGGCCTTTGGCCAGACTGCTAAAGCTTTTCCCTTCAGTTTCCTTATCTATAAAATAATGTATGAATTAAGCTGGGTGGTTTCTAGGGTTATTTCCTTCTCTTGCTCTTAGGATCCTACTGTAAAGGAACAGGATGGACACAAGAGGACTTGGCTTTAATACTTCTCTTGCTCTGCCAGCATGGGAAAATCCCTCTTTATTTCTGGGTCTCAGTCTCCTTGTAGAGTTAGATGTGTGGGAGGGGGGGAATAGATGATCTCTAAGACCTCCACAGAAATCAGGAAATATCCTTGGCACATTCTCTCCCTTATCTCCTGTATGTACTCTATGACCAAATCCTCTCCTTGAAAACATGGCCCTGGCTCAACATCTACAGCACCACCTGTTAGTTAAATCCATGTTGATCTCCTTCCTGAGTGACAACAGTTGTCTCTTAATATGTCCATCAATATGCATTATCTCCTGCCTTATCCATTATCCCAGAGGCACTCAGGGTATTGGTTGTTTTGTTTCAAAACATATTCTGGGGCTGGGAGATAGTTCAGTCAGTAAAGGGTTTACTCTATAAGCATGAGGACCTAGGTTCAATTCCCTAGAACCCACATTTAAACAAAAAAAGTCAGGAGCCAGTAACATAGTTCTATGACAGTTCTGGAGTAAAGGTACGTACTACCCAACCTGATGACCAGAGTTCCATCCCTGGGACCATGAGAATGGTGGAAAGAGAATTGACTCCCTGAAGTTGTTCTCTGGTTTCTACACTCACACCGTGACATGTTTTACACATCCATGTATGCACGCACACATGGAGGGAGAGAGAGAGAGAGAATACATAATTTAAAAATAAAAGCTAGGTGTGTGTGTGTGTGTGTCTGAGTGTGTGTACTTTTAACCTCACCACTAGGCATGTGGAGACACAAAAAAAGATCACTGGAGCTCACTGGACAACCAATCTAATCTAATTAATGAGTTCCCAGCCAGTGAGCAGCCCTGTCTGTCTCAAAAACCAAGACTGACAGCTCCTGAGGAACAGAGAGGCTCTGTATCAATAAACAAGATTGACAGCACCTGAAGAATGACACCTCGGGATGTCCCCTGGCCTCCATACAGTGCTCACACACATGAGCATGCATGGATATTCTCCATATATATATGTGTGTACCTGCCACAGAAACATAAATACAGAAAGACAAAGAGAACAGTGAGAGAGAGAGAGAGAGAGAGAGAGAGAGAGAGAGAGAGAGAGAGAGACTTATATGTATTCACAAGTTCTGATCATTAGCCTGCTGCTGGTATAGGTTCTCATTTCATTTAGGGTAAAGAACCCTGCCCTGTGTCTCACCTTCCTCCATGTCTGTGCACAGCCACCTGGCTTTCTTTTCACGCTGTTTCATATGTCTGGTACACTGATCTGCTCTTTCTCCCTCTCTCTCTCTCTCTCTCTCTCTCTCTCTCTCTCTCTCTCTCTCTCTCTCTCTCTCTCTCTCTCTCTGTGTGTGTGTGTGTGTGTGTGTGTACCCTCCCATTCTTAACAGCGCACATTTCTTCCCTTCCCTGGATCTTGCCTCCTACATCCCTGCTCAAAACTCCTCTCTGGATACGCCCAGCTAGCTGAGATTCCTGGCTACACTTTCCAGTGAGACCTTTGTCTCTCCTGCAGAGCACTGTTGCCCTGCTCCTATCTGATGGGCAGTCTGTGGGGAGAGTACTATTTTCTTCTGCCTCTTCTGCTCACCTTGCCATCCACCCTCTGTCAATGTTTCCAAGATGACCAGGTGGAGATGGATGCTGTGCCCTTAGGACTCCCCTAAGGTGAGTACAGCATCTCCTAAAATGAATTCTGGCAGACACGGAGGCTCAGAACACTCTAATCTATGACTTTGAGGAATCCCAAGAGAAATCCTGCCGCATGCTGGAGAACTCTGCCCAGAGCAAGCTTGAGATGCAAAGTCAACTGTGGACTGTCCTCGAGGTTAATTCCAACAGAGAATACATAGATATTCAACCTGACACCTTTGGGAGCTGGCTGCCCTCCCAGCTAGTGGGCTGCACAGAGCAATGGCTCCACAGCATCAGACTGGAGATTGAGATAAGATTGTATTTTTCATGGAAAGACAAGATGATGAGCAAGATACGAAGTGCCTACTCTCCCACCCCAACCTGAGCCCACTGATGGCTGAAGAGTGATCAGTAGCCGCCTCCTCCAAGAAGAGTACGTGCACCTCCTTAGTCATACTTAAGGCTCTGTCTTTATGCCTCTACATCTCCACCCCAAGTACCCTGTAGCACTGTGTTCAGTCCAAAACACTAAGTGCTTAAGTTTCTGAATCTGTCTCCCCCACCAGGCTGTAGGCTGCTCAACCAAAGTGACCTAGTCTTACATCTCAGGTAGTGTGTGTGTGTGTGTGTGTGTGTGTGTACGCATGTGTGTGTGTGTGCGCATGTGCACTCACACGTGCATGCACAATCATACATGTGCATTAGTGAGGCAGAGGTCAATATTTGGGTGTCCTCCTCAATTGCTCTCTACCTTACTTTTTGAGACAGTTCTCTAAACTTGCAGCTCACCAACTCAGCTAATCCCTGCTGGCCAGTAATCTTTTTGTCTCCACCTCTCCAGCACTATAAATTATAGGTGTGAGCCACCAGACCCTATTTGTTTGTTTGTTTGATTGATTGATCGATTGATTGATGAATCAATTTTTATATGTGTGCTGCAGATAGGATTCATGTACTCATGTTTGCATAGTAAGTGGTGTACTGACTGAGCCATCTCTCCAGACCCTTACCCTCCATCATGAGTACCCAATGCCTCAAAAACAACAGTCATTTGGGAAAACTCATTTTAGAAGTGAGAAGACTAAATTCCCCAGAGGAGAAATCACATACCCCCCAAAGTCACAGACACATCGTTCACTGGCAAAGCCAGAAATTTAACCCAGTCAACATCTTTCCGTCTGCCTTCAAGGGATGGGCCTCATAACGACTCTCAGGACCAGGACCTCCAAAGACCTATGGGAACGCTAATAACCTCTTCAAGGAAACTCCAAAAAATAAGATTCCTGAATGCTAAACATAGCTTGTTATGTCCTCTGCCTATCAGCCGATCTTATACAACAGAAAAATTGATAAGAAATTCATTATGGTCCTTCTCCCAATCCCTCATTCCACCTAAGCACTTTCTAAGAGTCAAGCATCCTGTCAACTACGCTATCATTCAGTCTGTCAATCCCACATAAGCTTTTTATAGGTAGTGAAAGGGTGTTTAGGATTTATCTGCTTCCATATTTTCTGAAAACCTGATTTCCAGAGGGCAGAAGTGACTTCCCAGATCACTATGTGGCCCTTGGAATTCTCTGGGCTTGGGGTCAGAGAAGGTCCTTGTGGAGGTTTATAGAAGGAAGCAGGCCAAGATTTAAACCACAGATTGGGCTGTGTTGTTTTTCTGATTAACCAGCTTCAGTGTCTGCACTCTACCCTTGAGATAAGTGCATCCTTCTGGGTGTGTTCTCCAAAGCCCCAGGCACTGACTTCCTCTGCAGACACAGACCACAGAGCTCTGAACCACAGCTCCCAACTCTTAACACATTCCAACTCTAACCACACTCTTACCACCTCTCATCACAAAGATGTTCCTTACCTCCCAAGCTAGTCAACTCCTGATCATCCTTCCACTGTGTTTACCCATCTTCCTCCTTTATGATCCTCCCTGCTAATCTTCCTGTCCCATACAATCTCCAATACATTGTGGACTATATATCCACTAAGCTCACCATTCCTCCAGCCAGCCTATGCAACTGTGAACACCCCTAGGCTAGAATTTCCTCTCTTCTCTGTCTCTGTGTTTCTACAGGCAAACTCTGCCATCAGCAATCAGGGAACCTTTAGCCACGCTGTGGGCAGGGCACTGATTTGCAGGTATGGACCACTCCTCTGCTTCTTGACTCCATAGCATCAAAGGGTGATGAACATTGGCCCAGCAGACATCTGTACCCAAAGCAGGGCCAGTGGTTGTAGGAGCAGCTCATGAAGAAGGCTGTAAGGTGCAAGGCTGCCCAGACTCCAGTCTCACTATCAGTCTGGGATTCCCTGTGGAGGGGAAGTCTTCATCTCCCTCAGATTCCTGGCAACTACTTCACAATGCTCATAGGCTAGGGGGTAGCTGGGCAGGAAGCTGTGCAGCAGAGCTGCCACATGCTCCCACCCTCAACATATATCCTGTTGCTGCCTCTGACAGGATGCTATTGCAGACTCTAGGGCTTATTGTCAGGAGATGGGCTTTCCTGAGCTCATTAAAGGAACTCTGTCCTTTCTCCAGGACCAACCCCACTTTTCCTCTGTCCCTAATAACGCTTAGAGAAAGGGAACCTGGAACACCTCCAGGTGGATAAAGACAGTTTTCCCTTCAACCCTAGGCTTTTATACTATCCAGGCTGACTGACAATTGTGGTCATAGATGGCTCCCATTTGAATGCCTCTGTGTACCTGGGCACTGACAGTCATTGGCTAAACTCAACCATCAGAGCCATCATGTAAGGCTGAACTCATTATTTTTCTTACTTTTACAGTAGACCAAGCTGAGATTTAGGGAGATGAAAATATAAGCCCTGATAGCTGAGCGGGTAGTATACACATGTAATCCCAGCACTCAAGAAGCCGAGGAAAGAGGATTGTGGGTTTAAGGCCAGCCTAGGACACAGCAAGATGCTGTCTCAAAACAAAATAATAAAAGTATTTTTTTTAAATGCATTTAACGTCACACATCCCAAAGAAAACAGAAAAGGGATTCACATGCATATCTGCCTGGCTCCAACATTCCTTCCATGCTTCATCCCCCTTGCTGCCTCCCTCATCCATGAACTTGTTCTCCTCCAAAGCTAGTAGAGAAATGCAGTGAACTAAGTAGGAAAAGACTTCCCAGGAGACAGAATCTCCCTAAAGGGAATCTAGAGGTCACAGGCTCTTCCCTCAACCCTGAGAAACAATTAGCACTAGATGAGAGGTGAAATAACTCCTGTCTTGTGTTTGTTCAAGCCTTAACCAAATCCCAGAACTTCCAATCATGTAGGAAGAGGTAGTCCAGACCTTGTCACTCATGGGACAAGGCAAGTAAAGAGTGGGGATAATCAAAACTAGAAATAACAAGTTGTTCTTAGGAGATGTTGTACCAGGAAGAGAAAAAAGGTGAGGCTCAAACAACCACGGCTTGGGGCTGGAGAGGTGACTTAGCACTTAAGAGTGCTGGAGGCTCTTGCAGACCTAAGTTCAGTTTCCAGAACCCACATGGTGGCTCACAACCATCCATACTCCAGTTCCAAGAGATCTAATGCTTTCTTCAGGCCTTTGTGGGTTCCATTTCATAAACTCACATGCTGGGAAAACACAAATACACACAAAATAAAAGAAATTTAAGATGTTTAGCATACCATAGCTTCTCCAACATCTCACTCAACTCTTACAGCTTGGTCACCCTGATATCCTCCAAGGGCCTGAAATCTAATTGTTTCCATCTAAGGGGAATTGCCTTATTCAGCGAAGCACACAAGGAATCCTGCTTCTGTCCCATGGCCAGTTTTCCTGCCTGCTTTGTTTATGTAACAACCTAGGGTGGCATAGGTCTTAGAACCTGAATCCAGGGTTCAAACCTCAAGTTTTGATAATAACTACTACTTATAAGACCACAGGTGGGTATATATTGTAACAAGTCTGAGATTCCTTTTGGAATGGTTCAAACGAAGTTTCTCTCTGGAACTCTGTAGGCTAGGCTGGCCTTGAACTCACAAAGGTCTTTCTGCTTGTAGGCAGATTAAAGGTGTGCACCATTTACTCTGAACTATTAGTTTGAATTTCTTGGTAAAGAAAGAGGGGGAAAGCAAAGGACTAGCATCTGCCTTGTTGGTTTGCTGAGATGATTAAGCAAATTGGTATGTGAAGCATCTAGCACGGTGCCTGCAGTTTACTCTCAGATTGGCAGCTGAACTACTGTCATTTCTACCGCTGTCCTTTATTACTTTGAAGCTGTGTGTGCAGCCCTCTAACACACTAGACCTGAGGCAAGTGCCACCATGTGGGTTCTGGAAACTGAACTTAGGTCTGCAAGAGCCTCCAGCACTCTTAAGTGCTAAGTCACCTCTCCAGCCCCAAGCCGTGGTTGTTTGAGCCTCACCTTTTTTCTCTTCCTGGTACAACATCTCCTAAGAACAACTTGTTATTTCTAGTCCACAGACCCGCACACAGCCAGCATCTAGAGCCACACTCCCTGAGGAGCAGAAGCTATGGATCTGGATCTCAGAAGAAAGAAAAGGCAGATGGACAGACAGAAGTGTCTCAGGATAAAGTCATGGGAGGATGTAGGTTTCCATGCAGTAGTTCTGTTTCTGCCTGTTGTCTTTGCAAAGTTATCACACACTTGTGCAACCTCTTCCCTCAAGTCAAACCTGCACCAAAAGAATGTTCTAGAATCCAAATGGTCAAGTAGGTTCAGGAAAACTAGGTTTAGGAATGCCCTATATCAACACTGTCCAGTGTGGTGGGCCCTAGCCACATATAGCCAATGGAGCTGAAGAACTGAAATGCTTATTTCCATTGAAACAATATGCATGTTGCTTTGTGTGGCCATGTGGGATGAATAACCAGCACAGACTACCTCAAAGTTTGTGTGGATAACAAATAGAAGAACAAAAACAAGAGGGTCAGATGCTAGGGAGATGGCTGACTGAGTGAAGTGCTTTCTACAGAAGCCTGAGGATCTGAGTTCAGATCTCCAGACCCTACATAAAGCCCAGACATGGAAGCACACATCTGTAATCCCAACACAAGATGGGAGGCAAATATGTGAAAATCTGCAGCAGCTCATGGGCCAGCTAACCCATCATGAACAACAAAAACCTTGTCTCAAACGATATCAAAGGTGAGAGCCAACATCAAGGATATCCTCCAAACTTTTTCAGTGGCACCACACACATACACACACACACACACACACACACACACACACACACACACACACACCAATCACAGAAAAAAATTAAGGAAACAAGAGGAACCTTCCTTCATAAAAGGGGATAATCTCTCTGAACCATATCCTAGGACATCAGAATGTTTTCACGGGATCTAAGACAACTGTTCCCAGTGGTATGCTCCATTTGGTAAAACTCCCACCTGGCCTCTTTCTTGGCTCAGCTGAAGAAGGAAAACACATATCTCCAGACTTCCAACAAGAGCCTTGAAGTGGCAGGAAAAGCCAGAGGGGCAGGCCAAGGTGGCCAGTTTCTATTTAAAAGATGACTTCCTCTTCAAAATAAGCTCTATCCTCCAACTGTACAAACAGGGCAGAGGTTATGACAGACATTGTGTTACTGGACATTATACTGCCTCAGAGGTCACTAGGCACCTGGTAGACATGTCCTGACAGAAGGTTCTTAATCAAACTCACCCCTGACCCCTGAAAACCTGGAAGCCCTGAGAGAGGTAGGGGAGAGGGGCCAGGGAGGCCAGCTGTCCCAGTAGCTAGGGGTTTTCCCCTCCCCCTCCACATTCCCTGGCTTCTCCACATTGCCCATCCTGGTGTAGGATGTTTGTTAGTTAAACAGACAAGCAGTCTTGCCTGGAACAGACCACCCTGACAATAACACAGGAAGCTCTATCTGTTAGGTTTCATCCCCCTGATGCGAGTTCGCTTTTGGATGACAAGCTGTGATGTCCAACCAAATGTTTCCCTATAGTCACCACTGCTATTGTTTTTCTCTCCCCCAGGACCACTCAGCAGGACAGTCAAAGGTCATCTAACTTCAGCTCCTTTAGGAAAATGGGACCTCAGAGGCTGTTCTAAGAACAGAAAGAAAAAACAGAGTCACTGAGATGAGAGATGGTCCTGGGTCTTGGCAAGGCAAATCTTTAAGCCTTGTGGCTTCACCCTTAAAATGTGGTACCCATCTCATCTTCGTAAAAACGAAGCCAGAGAGTAATTGCTAAGCAAAGGCCTCCAATAGGCAACAGATGCCCAAGCTTGAGCTTCCCTATGTTCACTTTCTAAAATTATTTATGTGTAGATGTGAGTGTGTGTGTGTGTGTGTGTGTGTGTGTGTGAAAACATGAATATGTGCAGCACATGAATATGTTTGCATGAAGAAGGCCAGAGATTAGCATCCGGTATCTTCCTCGCTGTCTTATCTCTTTGAGAGTGGATCCCTCCCAGATCCTGGAGCTCACCAGATCATTGAAGTTGGCCAGCCAATGATATTTAGAAGTGCTCCCATCTCTGCCTCTCCAGCTCTGAGATTACCAGCACAGGCACTCGGATTTTGCATCTGTGTTGGAGATCCAAATTCAAGCCCTCGTGCTTGTATGGCAAGCACTTTTACCAACTGATCCATTTCCCTAGCCTCCTCTCCCTAAAATTTCTGAAGCTTTCCTACATCTTTTTCCTAAATTTCTCTTAATAACTGAAACATCTTAGTCTGTGACAACTGACCTCTGGATTTGTTGCCAAAGAAAATTCCTCCAAATACACTAAAGATCATAGTGAATCTTACACTTCTTTCTGGACTCAAGTAATGTGAGGTTTCTGGCTTCATGAATTGAGTAGATCTATGTGACATAAATAAGTGTCTGCAGTCAAAAAACAGTGACAATAACTCACATTACTCTGACCCAGATTTCAAAGCATTATTCAGACTAATAGTGCTTATAATCTATGAAACAAGCAGATAAGGAGACTATTATGATGTTTATGATTCTTATTTCCATGTGAGGAAACTAGAATTCAAAGAGTTGAAATGTCTTGATCAAGTTCACAAAGCAATAGACACAGAGCCAAACCACAGAACCAGATTATATTTTGCTTCAAATGATACCTTGCATGCAAACACTCATAATAGGATCTGAATTACTGGTGAGTCTTATTGTTTACCAAAGCTGTGTGCCCTTTCCAAGAGGATGGAAAAAGCCTGCATTTTACAAACAAAGAGGCCATGATTAACTACAGACACAGATGTTCACAGAAACCAGATATTACGCACTTGCAAGCCAGGGAACTATATTCATCCTTTGAAGATCTTAGTAATGAGTGTGGCCTGGGTAAACATCATAGTATCTTCAATCGATAACTGGAAAAGGATACAACCCGTATGGAAAGTGAAGTAACCAGGCTGTGGGACTGAATGTGCAGTAGGGGTTGAGCTATATGTACTGGAGTCAGGATACACACTTGTCCAATGTATACAATTCAACCATTGGAGACACTAACTAAATAAGGTAGCTGCCCTGAAGCAACTTAGAGAAACAAGACTGGCAGTCTCCTGCAGGGCTGACAGGGAGAAAATCCAGGAGCAGAGTCTGCCTTCTTGAGTGGCAGTCATGGATGACTCAGGTGACTGTATAGACAATGACTCTAGGAAAGAATAAAGTCTTTCTTTCACTTTTGTCTTGGTCCTTCAGCCTTCCCCTCCATTCCCTAAGATTTTATTATTCAGTAATCAGTTCAGTGAGCCAGGGAAAAGGCTAATAAATCTCTTCCTTGGTGACACCTCTCCTGCCCCTCCCCCAAGACTTTATTCTGCCTCTTTGTGGGAGTTGAAGACTCCCACCACCTCCTCCCAGGAAGGCTGCTGCTTCCAGCTCTCTCTCCTGACCTCTTCTCCCTCCTGCTTCCAGGGGACCTTATGGTTTCCATGGGAACCAGAAGACTTAGCAGCCAGAGGTCTGTCACAGCAACACTGTGCTACTATATAAAATGGAAGAGACTTATGAAAGGGAGAAAATGGCTGAAGAATATCTTGACCCTCATTCCTAGATCAGTTTTAGGGTTTAAGGATGTGCTGAGTTTTCTGATTTCCACTGCTAAAGGGTTTTGCAGAGTTAAGCAACAAATGACCTAGAAGCCCTAAAGGAACACATGCACAATATCCATACTTATATACACACTCATATAACCACATACAAATACATTCATGCATACACATTCATACACATTTACACATATACACTTATTCCTTCATATGTAATGCACATGCCTACATAGAAACATATACATATCTAGTACACATGTACAGTCATACATAGTCATATAGACACACATGCACACACAATCAAGCCTCCAAGCCCCACCTTCCCTTGTGCAGCTGGGAACCATCCATTATGAAAGCAACTCTTCTGTAACAAACATGACCCTGGCACTTACAACAGCCCCTGATGGTTCTCAGAGAATAAATACCCTTCTGAGAGCTGATTCTCCTCAGCAGCTTGCTTTCCCCCAATACCCTGTCTCTCCAGTCTACATTAAAACTAACATTAAAAACTTGCCTCTCACCCTCTATAACACTTGGTGACAGCAGAGTTACAAATGCTGCAGGCTGGAAGGTCACTGTAGCCGTCCCCAGGGGACCACAGCAGAAGCCATCAATCCTGTGTGAAGACAGAGGGCAGATGATAAGTGAGGAATTGAAAGAGATACCCCATCCCCCGATTTGATGAATCCTGTCTTAGAGACATAAACCGTTAGCAATAGGTTTGGAGAAAAGTCCTCCAAGTTCTAGTAATATTTCAGAAAGTTCTTACAGGTGAACCTAGGAAGTCAGCCTTTCTTGCAGAGCAAGGCAAAAGCCTTCTAGGTGGCTCCTGTCAACCATTGCAGGGAGCCTACAATGCCTGTGGGCAATTCTGTGGTTTCAGCCTAATGTTGTAGCAAACAAAGCAAGCTAGAGATTAGTTCACAATCTGCACAGTCTGCTTGGTAGACCAGATATGACCAGATATTTCTAATGTAAACACAGAGGCTCAGCAGCTCAAGCCCATTGAATCAGTGCCTTCCAGATCCCTACAAAGTCTAATTCATTGTTTACCTCTAGTAAGAAACAAGGAGACCATGCTCTTCTTCCACCAAATCTCACCCCTGCATGGGGAACACAGTGCAAACCTGCTTCTCCCTTTTTTCTCTTATCCTACCTAAAAGTTAACCTGGCATAGGAGTCTCAGGTTGTAACTCTCCGACTGCCTAATCTGATGATTAGAGTCCAATGATAGTGACTCTAAATTCGATCTGTTATATGGTCATCATAATACATAATATATAATGATACAGCAACTCCCCCAAGGTAACTGCAGTGACTGTGAGACAGCAAATACTATACTGCCTGACACAAATTGGTTCAATCTTTCAGGTCTCTTTGGTGTGCTGGATAAAGGTAAAATGATCTGTTTCACCATATCGTGTCATATTTTGTAGGGCAAGAAAGGTATTGAGCAGATGTGTGTATATTCATGCCAAGAGTCTGTAACCAATTTCTATATGTTCATCAAAATTATCCTACCTGAAAACTGAAATAATCAGTTGAATGCTAAGTACATACATATTCTCAGCTCTAAGACCCAACCAGGGCTGACAAATGAAAAACAAAAAGAACAGCAGACACTCTGGGGATGGGGAGATAACACAGTTGGTCTTGTCGTGGGACTCCCAACAATGGGAGTGGAGGTGTCTCTGACTCTTTTGCCAGATTTTGAGATCTTTTTTCTCCTACTGGGTTGCCTCATCCAGCTTTGATATGAGGATCTGTCCCTAGTCTTATTGTAACCTGTTATACCATATTTGGCTGATATTCCTGGGAGGCCTGCTTTTTTTCTGAAGAGAGATGGAGGAGTGGATCTCAGGGAGAACGAAAGAGATTGGAGGAGATTAGTTGGTATCTAATATGTAAGAAAAGAATAAATACGCTAATTAATTAAAAAATAAGTGAAGAGGAAGATGCTGGGCATCCATCTCTGGACTCCACAAATCTACTCACACATACACACATACTCACAAATACATCCACACAAAATTCCACAGTTATATAAAAAGAAAAATCTGCTAAGCAATTGGACCCTTGTATACCAGTCTTGCAGAAAACAAGAAGAAAACACTGTTACTGCCATCCAGTCATGAAGAAATCATCAGGTCATGGGTCCCATCTACCCACATTCAAATCCTAACTTCTCCCTTCAAGTGACTGCTTAATTTGTAGTTCATCTCTCTGATCCTCCATTTTTTTTTATCCATGAAATGTAACTGATCACAATAGTACCTACATAGGTAAAACCAATGAACTATTCTGAGCTAAGAAGTATCTGTTTTAGCATTTAGCTACCACTGGGCTTGTGCTGTTATTAGCAACCTCATCTGAGTCTTAAATGCATCATAAAAGAACATCAGAGAGCAGAGAAACGTGATTAAAAAAATGGCACTGGGCAGACTGCAAGGCCTCCACCTGTGGGCGCAGAGATGGGGGGCAGTGGGTTGCTTGAGGAAGGTTCTGGAGCAGCTGCACAAGGAACAACAAATAAATGCTTTTAACTGCCCCTCCTTCTGTTTTTGATGGCTAATTTCAATTTATTGTACTCAGAGATTACACACGTCTCAAGGCTTCATATGGTCTGTGAATTGAATCTTGCATATTCTGAATTTTTGGGCTAATATTCACTTATCGGTTGTGGCAGCATTGCCTGAAGATATGAGAGCAGACTTTAATCCCAATGGTTTTTCATTGGAATTAGCAATATGTATGCTTACCATTGGACTGCTTGCCATTGTCTTGTTTCTGTGGAGAGGCTTCCAATCAAATCAAAGCCAGTTTTACCTGGGGAGAGGAAAAAATACTTGCTCTCTCGAGCTTTCTGCACTAATAGAAGAAAAATGCAAACTACTTGAAAAAGTCAGCTTTGTTCAAAAGGAGTGTGAAGGCTTAGAGTCATCTTTAAAGGAGGTCAGCTTTGAGAAGGAATCAACAGAAGCACAAAGTTTGGAGGCAACCCATGAAACTCTGGAAAGATCCAAATCTAAACTTGAAGATGAAAGACTCCTAGAGAAAAAGCTAGAAGAGAGGGCTAGACATTCTGAACAAGATGAGTTGATAGCTGATATTTCAAAAAGGATACAGTCCCTAGAATATGAATCAAAATCTCTCAAATCACAAGTAGCTGAAGCCAAAACAACCTTTAGAATATTTGAGATCAATGAAGAGCAACTCAAGGGAGCAATAAAAGATGCCTTGAATGAACATTTTCAAGCCAGAAACAGTTTTTACAGGAAGCTGAAATAATGAAAGAACAAGTGGGTGATCTCGATAAACAGAAGTGACATTGAGTCCAGAGCACAGGCAGAACAAGTTCTGAGTGAGACGGAAACTCAGATTGAGTCTCTGATCAAGAGCCTGCTAAAGATGAAGGACTGGGCTGCTGTGTTTGGAGAAGACATAGCAGATGATGGTGATCTGGACTTGGACATGAAGAGTGGCCTAGAAAACACTGCTCCCTTAGATAATCAGCCAAAGGGAGCTTTGAAGAAGCTGATTTATGCAGCTAAGTTAAATCCTTCTTTAAAAGTCTTGGAAGGAGAAAGAAATCAAGTTTATACTCAGTTATCTAAAGTGGCTCAAATAAAAGAAAACCTTACAGAGCATATCAAAAGTCTTGAGTCTAAACAAGCATCTTTGCAGTCAGAAAAGACAGTTTGAAAGTGAGAGCCAGAAACTTCACCAGAAACTGAAACTAATAACTGAGCTGTACCAAGAAAAATGAAACGAAACGTCACAACGTCACAGGAAACTAACAGTAGAAGAAAATTACCAATTAGAGAAAGAAAGAAAAAAATCTTCCCAAAGTAGATGAGAAAATTAGCCGTGAGACTGAAGAACTGGAGACCTGCAGACAGCAAGCCAAGGATCTTGAAGAAGAGCTGGAGAGAACAATTCATTCTTACCAAGGGCAGGTTATTTCTCATTAAGGAAAAAAAAAAAAAACAGTTTAGGGGAATACCAGGACAGAGAAGCAGGAGGAGGCTGGCTGGGAAACATGGGGAGGGAAGAGGGCTTATGGGACTTTTGGGGAGGGGGGAAACCGGGAAAGGGGAAATCATTGGGAATGTAAATAAAAAATATAGAAAAAAATATAGAGAAAAAATAAATAAATAAAAAAGCATATGATAATTGGCTGGCAGCTCGAACTCTTGAAAGAAATCTCAATGATTTAAGAAAAGGAAATGCCCACAACAGACACAAATTAACTGAAACAGAGTTTAAATTTGAACTTTTAGAAAAAGATCTTTATGCACTTGATGTTCCAAATACAGCATTTGGTGGAAAGCACTCCCCATATGGTCCCTCAACATCGGGCCGACCTCCATCTGAAATGAGAATTTTTCTCTCTCCTCCAACTTTGTTGGAGGGTCCACTCAAACTCTTACCTGTGCTTCCAGGGAAGGAGGAAGAGGCTCATGAGACCCTGAGAACCTTCTGGACCATCAGATGAACACTGAAAAGGGAGACTCAAGCTACGATAGGTTATCTGATGCTCCTTGAGCACCTTCCATCAGGTCCCTGTCATCTCTGTGGGAACAAGATCGCAGGACGACAGCCCATCCACCACCAGGTCAACTGTATTCTGATCCGACTCCACAAAGGCAAGATAGATTTTATTCTAATTTGGGTAGACTCTCTCGACCAACAGAACTCAGAAGCTGTAATATGTCTTCTTTGGATAAAGTGGATGAGCCAGTATCCTCAGAAATGGAATCCAGTAGAAACGATATCAAAGATAATCTCGGTAACTCTAATGTGCCTGATTCTCCTCTCCCTGCTGAATGAGAAGCAGCTGGCCGTGGCTTCCTCCCTCCACCATTTCCCCCAGTCAGAGACCCATAGTTTCCAGTGGATCCAAGGAGCCAGTTCATGAGAAGAGGTCCCTCTCTCCCCCAACCTCCTCCAAGAAACATTTATACAGCTCCTCGAGATTATTTTCCACCAAGGGTCTTTCCTGGCCTATCACTTCCTCCGCTCCCAGGGAGAACTGTGTACGCACCAAGGGGCTTTCCACCTTGCCTTCTCCCAAGAGCTGGGTTCTTCCCCCATCCCCTCATTCTGAAAGAAGTGAGCTCTCCCCAGACATGATTCCAAAAGAGCCTGCAGCTGACCCTCCAGAAACACAGGAGACCTGACAGCATTTGGTCTCGTCCGCAGCCATTTCCTACTCATTTTCAATTTAAGTAACTGCTGTTACTTATGTGATTATAGTTTTGATCAAATTGAAGCTTAATGGAATTATGAGTCTCAGAATAGCATTTTGTAAATAAAGATGATTTAAATATGATTAAAAAAAAAAGAATCACTGGTCCTAAGGAACCAACTTGCTCTTTTTGAGGGGTTTGTTGCATAAAGTAAAATGGGGAGAAGACACTCAGTGATCCTTCATTACTCAATGACTCCAAGATGCGTGCAAGAAGAGAGGTTCAGGGGGCTGGAGAGATGGCTCAGGAGTCAAGAGCACTGACTGTTCCTCCAGAGGTCTTGAGTTCCCAGCAACCACATGGAGGTTTGCAATCATCTGTAATGTAATCTGATGACCTCTTCTGGTGTCTGAAGATAGACAGCTTCAGTGTATTTGCATACGTTAAATAAATAATTCTTTTAAAAGGATCCTGAGCAACCGAAAAGGCACTGAGCTGAGCAGCAAACACCAGGAGCCCTCACACCCCCTGGGTGCTCCTGCTCACTCTGGTTCCCTGAGGGCCATAGTTTTTTCTGGAAAATTCAAATTGCTCCTCCTCTCCTTCCTCCCACCTTCCTCCTCACAGGGAAACAGAAGTTCCTGAAGACCAGAGAAAAGGTCAGAGGGCTGCACCGGCCTGGCCAGGAGCCACCAACAGCTTCCTGCCAGGAGTTCCCTGTGAGCTGACTCCTACCCGCCAGAAACCCAAATAAAGTCACCACCCCTATGGAGAGCATTTTTCCTTTTACGGGATGTATTAAGAATGATTTTGATTCCACCTTTTCCAGACGCAGCATGGAAGGTCAACCCTTACCTTCCTGTAGCTGCTGTGGTGGATAGACTTGACCCCGCCTCCCCTAAAATGTACAAAGTCGCTGACCTTTACTTTTGATAAGTCCTTTTCGTTCTTTTTCCCTTCTATGCTACACTCCTGCACATATTTTAGGCCATGGAAAGTGTCATTATGATGTAAGCCCATGTATCTTTTCAAAGTAACTCTCAAGGCTTAATTCATTTTCACCCCAGGAAATACAAGTTTAAAGAGAAGCATCCATGTGCCCAATATTTTACAGATGCTTCATTTCATCCTCACACAAGCTTATAAGTATAAGAACCGTGACTTCTTGGCCAACAATAGGAGCCCAGAGGCATTTGACAGTTCACCAAACATTCCAAGCACTGGTGAGAACAGCCTAACATCCCAACTGAGTGTATCTGAAATCCAACACGGTATGTGTCCCAGCACACTACCATACAATAGATCAGAGACAGAGAGGTTTCTAGAATATCTGGGAGACTGGTGAGATCTGCAGTAAGAGACCAGAATCTGAAACTAACTCTCATTTCTTGTAAGTCAGCTGGCCAGCTTCCTTCTTCTGGAAGGAATCTACCTTCTGAGTCCCAGGCTGAGGGAGCTTCTGCTCTTCTCTATGCATGACTGAGGTTTGCTGACAGAACTTCTCACCCAAAACCACTTCTGATGGCAATAATCAGGGACATTTCAGCTTCCCATTCAGGAAGAAGAATGACTTGGGTCTGACAGAGGTTTGGAGAAAGGAAGACAAGACTTTCCCAGATACTAAAAAATGTTCTGGTATGCTATTAGATAGACGTATGGATACACAAACAAGGACAATGGTAGGGAGCTGTAATTACTAGTACTTATTGTCAACAGGATCTAGAACCACCCAAAGGCATGTCTTGGAGGAAGTTTCTGTATTTGGGTTTAGGAAGTGAGAAGACAGATTCCAGATGTGGTAGGTATCATTCCAACGTTTGGAGTTCCAGACTGAAAAGGACAAAGTTAGCTGAACACTGGCATTCTCTGTTTCCTGATTGCAGACACAATGTAACCAGCTACTTTGTGGTCTTACAGCCATGATTTCCTCACCATGATGGACTGACCATACCTTTGAACTGTGAGCCTAAATAAATCCTTCCATCCTCCAGTCAGGTACTTTATCAAAGCCAGAAGGAAAGTAACTAAATATATCTACATAGTAACATAATAATATAGATTAGATAGATGATAGATAGATAGATGATATAGAGAGATAATAGATTTATAGTTGATAGATGATATAGATAGATAATATATTATACATATATACATACCTAAATGGATTGAGATTCAGAGAAATATATAGAGATATATGAATAGAGGACTTTCATGGCCCAAGTTGCAAGTAAATTAGAGATAATCCAGTGAGACACTGTAATGTGGCATGTGCAATCAACACAGATTTTACAGTGAGGTCAGTGACTTTGTATCCAAGGCCAGATAATGGCTTATGACTTCAAACAATATTTCTAACATTTGGAGAGCTTCTGTTTTGCCTTCAAAATGATTTTTTTAACATTATTCAGAGGGCTTGGAGCTAGCAGTGTGTGAGAAAAGCAGATGTTCAACAGATGGAATTACTATGGCTTTTATTTAAAACAGTGATGGTGTTAAGTTTCGCTACATATCTAACCATGTATATCCTCAGACTGAATGTGGGAGAAGAAGCAGCTCACCCTTCCATCTTTTCTCTCAAAGTATATTTGTGGGGAATGCCAAAGTCCAGAGCAGTTCTAGATCAAAACCTTCCCATCAGTCAAAAAGCAACTGCTTCAATAATTCCAGAATAACCACTACCCGAAAACACTACACCAGCCACCCAGTCTTAGAGGGGATGTAAGGTTCAGAGCTTGAGTGTAGCTTATGGATGCCCCCCAGTTCTTCTCCAACATTGCACCCTGGCAGCCTCCTCTCCACATCTTTCACATCTCCAACCAGAGGCTCACTCAAAAGGCACAGTATTCCCTAGTTTTAATGATCTTGTTTCTAACACCTGAGGCGTCCTCTTTTACCTCCACCTGACTGTCATCTAGGAGAATCTTCCACCACAGCCCACTTTATAGCGAGTGTTGAACAAGGAGCACGTGGTGTCAGGAGCACAGCTCTTGTGGAATGGAGTGCCAGTGATGCTCTAGGTGCCAGTTGTACACTGCTTCAGACTGACCTCTTCAGAATACCACATGAGTTTTCTTATGATCCCCACTTCACTAACAAGAAAGCCTGTTCACAATGCCTAAGACATGATCGTAGGGTTTCTAATTCCCACTGCTTCCTATACCCCACCGACAAACATGGACCTGCATCTCTCACTGAGATCCTCATGGACAAAGTATATTTTAATCATCTGCTAAATCCCATTGCTTGCTAAAGCCAAGGCTCAAATCTGGCCCTCAATACCCAGTAAGCCCTCCATGACTGCTTCCCTTCCCTCAAAGAACCACTGTGTATTGCATAGACTGGAAGGAAAGGGTTCTGGATCATAGAAGACTAGCATTGGGAATGTTTTCACTTTCATCATAGACACACATGGTCTAGGGAGATCTTTGATCTTGAAAGACATCTGTTTCTAGGTACCCACAGAAATAATTTTCTGTGTCACCTTAAAGCATCCATTTGTAAAGCCTAAGTGTGCTGTGATCTCTTAAGTGGAGATAATACTTTATGAAAGTATATCACTAGATGAGAAAGGATCCTAATCCACTCACAACTACACAACAAGAAGTGGCTTCCTCCAACCTGTAGGCATAAGAGTCTGGAAAAAAGTCAGTGAGATGGCTCAGAAGGTAAAGGCACTTGCTGCCAAGGCTGGCAACCTGAATTTTGTCCCCAGGACCCACATGGTGGAAGAAGAGAACTGACTCCTGCAACTTGCTATCTGACCTCCATGCCTGTGCTGTGGCCCTTGTGTTTTGTAAATGTGTGTGACCATACACACACACACACACACACACACACACACACACATGCCACATTCACAATAAATAAATAAAATGTGAAATATTTTATTTAATTTTCAAAGAGTCTTGACTGACCTGGAATTTGCTGTGGAAAGTAAGATGGCTTCAACTCCCAGAGATCCATCTGCCTCTGCCTCTGGAGGGCTGGGATTAAAGAATATACCCCTTCCCACGATGTAAGCACAACCTCTCAAGTTACACACTGGGACGCCCTTTCCCATCCTCTTATTGAGAGAGTCAGCTCTGTCATTCATGCACACGTGAGGATTCACTTTGAAAGAAACCAACCACAACTTGAGGACCGAGGAACTGTGTAGGGTCTGCTTTCTGGCAGAGAGAGGAAAGAACACTGAATGTCTGAAGTCTCAGAGAGAGCAGTAGTGGCAGTTCTGGGGAGCCCATCCCAGACAGGACTTCACAACACAAGGGAGATGGCTCTATTCCAGTCAGATCATTCACGAATTACTCAAGAGACTCTGGGAGCTACCTAACTTCCTCTATCACTTTCATTTTCTGCATAAATAGCTTGGGGAGGTTCTGTTGATTTTGTTTAAAATGCCAGAAGGATGTAAATCTGTTTGCTAGCATAGCAAAAATAAACTTGATTAGACTAAACTCACGGGAACATCTCATCCCCCCTAGTGGACTGGGTCTTCATAGGTCTGGGACACACTGAGCAGAGAATAATGTGTCTTGCAGTAAGACCACTGGTGTCTGTTTCCCTGGTTACACTCTGTGCTCTTGTGACCTAGCACTGGAGAAAGAGATGCTTCCCACCCCTGCATTCGATAAGTCTTGACAGTGCGAGTAGGCTGTCCTTGTGACTCAGAAGCTGGTGCCAAAGATCATTTCTCTGAAGGAGTTTCTAGAAATGGCTGGGACAATGGCAGCATCACTAGAAGGATGTCTGACACCTCCCACAGAAGTGACTTTGAGGGACAACATATTTTTGAATTTGTAATTTTGGAAACTTTGCCAGAACACCACTTCCATTACAGGGTGCAACCAAAAGCCCCAGGTCAGGAACACAGGAGTTGGTTGCAATGCTGCCACCAGGCCCCTATGCTGAGTCGGGCCCCCTCTGGGCCTCAGTTTCCCTATCCATGAAAATGTGCTCTAAAGATATTGATATGATATTTCTGCTATGCTCCAATCAAAAGCTACACAAACTAAAGAGTAAAGTCAAACTCAGCCTATGACTTCCGTATTGCATCCTGGGAAATTGGGAAGACCTGTTTCTACCCAAGAGGAAGGCAATTGGGGCCTGATTTACAATAGACCAGCCACATCCCTAGTCACAACTGTTGTCTGCCCAAAGGTGTTTGCCCCAGCCCATCATCTCTAATGCTCTGAAGAAGTTAGCCCCTGGTTATAGTCATATCTGCTGCCCACTTCTATAACTCAAAACCTCAATTATCTGTGTGTTCAACTCATCCAGCCACACAGTCTGGTCCCTTCATGTCTCCCATCCGACTACCTCTTTCCTCAGACCAATACAGTCATCCACTCAGCAGTTGCACTGCAGACTACAACATGACCAGAATCTCTCTTGCTCAGTCCTTGTCTTTGTCCTCCATTCTTGGTCCTTCCCCCTCCCACATTTCATTCCCTTATCTTGACCACCCACTGATCCTTTCACGTGCTGACCTTCTCTCTTCCGCTTCCTTCCTTCCTTACACACATTGCAAAACTTTTTAATGACTTTTTGCAAGCTGCCTCAACACTCTCTCATCTCTCTCCTCTGCCACAATCACCTTGGAAAACTCCAACATTTGCTCAGCACCATCTCTGGGACTATCACACTACAGCTAAAGGCTGCCAGAGAAAACTCACACAACCTGGCTAAGTGATTTCATTTTATAACTCGTGGACACCAATCTCATGTGGGAAAATCGGCACTTGGAAATTTTGTTTTTTTCATTGCCCGGGATAGAATTTATTCCCAAAAGCTTCCTGCATGCTTCTCACTCCGCCATGTTCAGGGCTGGTCTTGTATCATAACTCGTTTAAGAATTAGAAGTCATGAGCAAGGCAGTGGTGGCACACACCTTTTATGCCAGCACCCAGGAGGCAGAAGTAGTTGGATCTCTGAGTTTGAGGTCAGCCTGATCTAAAGAGCAAGTTCCAGAACAGCCAAGGCTACCCTGTTTCGAAAAAACAAACAAACAAAAAGTCACAAAGCCAGAAACTCCTCTTTGTCCCACCACCAGTTTACTGATATATTTTTTCCTCTTTCTTTCTTTTTTTTTTATATCGAGCTTCTAGTTTTTTCACACACATTAATTATACAAAATAATGGGTTTCATTAAGACACTTTCACATGTGTATGTAACATATTTCCATTACATTCACCCAATAACCATTCTTTGTTCCCTTATTTCCTGATGACCTCTTCTTCACTAGCAAGTACCCCCTCTGCTGCTGTTCTCTTTACCAGCAAACATTAACTATGCCTACATCCTCACAGAGGCCCTGTGACCCATGGCTATTGACAGAACACACATTGGCTTACATTCTCCTTCAATTATCTCTTTTGCATCACCCTCAATAATCCTGTTGCTCTCACCCTGGTTTGTAGGATGTGTCTTTCCCAGGTCACTTCTAGTACAGAATCTGCCTTTGCATTTCTAGTTTTTTAAGTTTTCCCTTTATTGCACATTCTTTTCTGCCTACTGCTAATTTCTCTATTTATCCTTCCTGCCAAAAGCTTCCACAAGCATTCTCTCGTGCTCCTCTCTACTCCTCGACACCATTTTATGTGTCTTCTAACAATATAATCCTGTAACTACTCTGACCCAGATTACCAAGGACCTTCGTGGCACAGTCCTGGGAACAGCTTTCTGGTTTCTTTTCAAATAACCCAACAGTAGCTCTTTTCACTGCCATATCTCCACAATGCTCACATTTTTTATTACCAGTCCAGATACCTTTCAGGATGCTTCTCCCCACCCCCATTTCTCCCTCTCATTGTCTTTCACTCTCACCCTCCCAGTCTTCCTCCACACCCATCTCACTAATGGATACCACCTTCTCCCCAGTTACTCAAGCCTGAAACCTTGGATAAATCTCATGTGTGCCTGCATCCCAGCCATCAGAAGTAACTACATGTTCTGCATCAAAAAATATGACTCAAATCTGTCTCTCTTTTTGGTCTCTATGGAGACCTGTTATATGACCCACCTTCAAGCTCATCCTGGCCTCTGAAGTAGCATCCATCTGGTGCTTCTCTTTCCTCCTACTTCCTTTCCATTCAATCTCTTTACAAAAGCCTGTGAGATAGCTTCTCATTGCCCTCAGAATAAACTTCCCATCTTGCCATGACCTTCAGAGTTCTCTGTGATCCTACACTTACCTGTCTCTCTAACTTTGTTTCATGCCACCCTCCCCCTGGATTTCTGTCCGTTAACTTTGCAGTTGTCCTAACTTTAGAACCTACTAACATCTTTTCTGTTCTGTGTTTGCATTTGATGATCCCAGAACTCTCTTAGCCAGCATGTCAGATAGTAGCCCCACTCTAATCTAAGGTCTTATCCCAAGATGCTCTTGCAAGTCTGCCTAATCTGAATGTACCCTCAATGTTATTTTCCACCTTGAATATTATTTCTTCCATAGCATTTTCAAAACAGGAAATCCAATTTCTTCATTTATGTATGTGCCTATTATCTATACCTAGGAAAATGCTAGGTTTCATACAAGGGCCAGGTCTATCTTATCCTTCATTATAATATCAATAGCTAGTGAGTGACATAAAATGATTTCTCAGAATAATTTCATAGATTAATGAATTAGTCATTGCAATGGTCTACAACCTAATGTTCTTGCTGGTATACCTTAAACACAAGCTATCCTATTCTTCACATTCCCTGTGTCCTTTCCAACTCTCTTGCCTTTCTTCACACTATCTCATCAGTCTGGGTGTCTCCTACCATCCAGGTCTACATTCAACTTGCCAAAATCCTGGTCATCATTCAAGGGACACCATCAATTCTAATGCCTGAGATTTCATCATTAAAGATTCTCTGTACCATAGAATGTCAGTCCATAAGAGTGGTCATTCAGAATTACATTTGCCAGTTCATTTTCCCAGAGAGAAGCTCTCTGGAAGATACTCATGTCTAGAGCTATCATCAAATGAGTAAGGCCATCTCACCTGCTGGAATTTGGATCTTGAATGTCTCCCCATTACCCGTGTGCTAAAAGCTTTATCACCCAGGTGTCACAGTTGGGGGGTCAGTGTAATACTTAGGAAGGGAGAATTTAAGCCACTGAGGGGTGCCCTTGAAGGGGAGTATGGGACCTTAATTCCTGACCATGCTTTAAGTGAGTTTTCTCTACCACATGTTCCCTCCACCACACCCTGCTCAGAGAAGACAGCGCAATCAGTCCCAGACTAAAACCTTCAAAATGCTGGCTAAAGAGACCTGCTGTGTTGATAAGTTAATAGGAAGTGGTAGCTTTCCAATCTTGGTCAATCTCTTCATGTTATACATGGGAAACTGAGACAGATCCCATAGCTTTCCAGGAGAAAATTAAAACAGTACTGAGAAAGGAATTTTCTCTCTGAACTTTCAGTTTGGAATTATTTGGAACATTTTTTTTCTACCCCACCTCCCTGAATCACTGAAGCTAAGACCCACACAAATCTGAAAGGCTATGAATTTTTAAAATCTAAAACTATTTATGTAGTACACTATTTTTGATCTTTTTTTTTCAACAAACTTCTGACCAGATTAATTTATATGCAAACTTCTGTCAAATGTTTCTAGCTTTATTGTTGTTATCACCACAATAAATAAAAGTATTTTAAATTCAAAAAGTATCAAAAGCCAATGTCACATTTCCCACATTGAGCATTCCTTTCTGCCACATGCCCTCTTTTCAAATGCAGAGGTCTTCCAAGCCCTCTGCAGTGCAAAGGAGTGATCAAGTCACTTTCCCTTGTAACAGGAGAGGCAAAAGGGGAAAATGGAAGAAAATTAAAACCTATTGATTGCCTCTAATGTGATGGAGACTTCTTGCCATTGCAAACATTACCTTGTGTGACCTTCATAACAATCCTGTGAGTTAACTACTTTTACTATTCTATTTTACAGGAGATAATGAATGTTGGACTCTGATTCTTTGATCTTCTGAGTGTTGTCCAAGGACTAATAGCTTCTACCACGGATAAAATTTCTTTAGAAACAAGATGTTCAAGGGCTAACGATATGACTCAGTGGCTTAAGAGTTTGTCATGTCAAATACAGAGGCAGGTGCTCACTGGACTGAGTACAGGGACCCCCGATGGAGGAGTTAGAGAAAGGACTGAAGGAGCTGAAGGGGTTTGCAACTCCATAGGAAGAATAACAATATCAACCAACCAGACACCCAGAGCTCCCATGGACTAAACCACTAACCAAAGAGTACACATAGAGGGACCCATGGTTCTAGCCACATAATGTAGCAGAGTACGGCCTTGTTGGACATCAGTGGGAGGAGAGGTCCTTGGTCATGTGAAGGCTCAATGCACCAGTGTGGGGGAATGCCAGGGCGGTGAGGTGGGAGTCGGTGGGTGGGAGGGGAAGCACCCTCACAGAGGCAGAGAGAGGGGGATGGGAGAGGGGATAACATTTGAAATGTAAATACATAAAATACCCAATAAAAATAAAATAAAATAAAAAAGAGTTCATCGTGTAACCATGAATGCTGGATCTCTGGAGATCCACATAACGCAGGGTAAGTGTGGCAACCCACCTGTTATTCTAGCCTTGGAAGGTGGAACAAAGGGTCCCCAGAGCTAGCTGGCTAGCAGCCTAGTCATATTGTCAATCAGGCTTTGGGTTTAACTAAGAGATCCTACCTCAATAAATATGGTTGAAGAGTGATCCATGATGATTCTGGACAATTTCAGGCCTCCACGTACATGAGCACCTACACACATGCATAGCTATATACCATACAAAGAAAAATGAAAAAAATGAAAGGGGGTGTTCCAGATACTCTCCACACCTATTGAGTTGTATATATTTTAATAACAATAACACTTGCTAATAACTCTTCTGCATACATAAAACTTTAGAAATCAATGCTCTAGATGGTACAGCCCAATAGAAGCTGAACTGAGATTCAAGTTTAATCTCTCTTAACTCAATAAACAGGAGACACACAAATTTCATGTTTTTTAAGAAGACAACTTAAGTTGTTCCAACACACACTGTAAGCATCAAAACCTTGTTGGCCACCTATCTTGGAATATTTCTTCCAAAGCAGTCTATTTCGCAGAAGAGAGGCAACCTGATGTTATGAAAAGCATTCAGATCCACTTCAGAATCAGAAGAATCAACCAGCGCAGACACTACTGAGCAATAGCATTCCTCAAATGGTCATCCTTCCAGGACTTCACTGTTTTCTCTATTGAGATGGGAGGCTTGGAGACATCTTTCCAGTCCCATAATGCTGTGGTTTCAGCTCATTGTTCTATCATCACTCCTGGCATGGTCCTAGATGAAACAACTTCCTTTCCTAGCCTGTACCATCCCTTTGGTAATTGCTGTGTGGCTTTTCTCAAGCATAAAAATAACTTGTTATTTTCACAGCAAACAATCACCGTCTTCCAGGGTCCCTGAAAGCCTGACAGCACCCACAATACAGAGCTCACTGCCAGCTGGATCCCAGCAGTGCTTGAGGGCTTCCAGGTCTCCAGCCGGAAACCAGCTAGCCACCATATTGGTGTGTCCATTTTCCTAAGAGCAAAGGTTACTTCCGTGTTCTTCAATTGTAAGACCTTGGGATATCAATCTCCAGACTCTAGGTCATTGAGTCCTGATACTAAAGCTCTCAGTCTACTAGAGACCAGATTAAAGCCAACTAGGTTAAAGCCTCAGTCCGTGTCATCGGCTGAGACTGTTCGTCCCCATCACACAGGAAGACCTTCTGAACTTACAGCTATACTTCTGAGTCAGAAGAAAGATTGCCAAATTTTCTTGGATGCCCTTAACCCTGACAGAGATGTTTCAGGGACCGGAAAAGAAGGTTTTCCTTGAGTGTTTTGTAAAGAAGGAAGTCCAAGATTTTGTTTTACATTCAATCAGTGCATCCCTTCCATCAGAGCAGTTCTTCCTCTGTGAACAGTAGGTGGCTATACATGGATTCCCAGCAGCCTGGCTGACTCAGTACCGGCTCCAGCTGGCACTGATACCTTTCCCAGGAAGCCAGCCAGCCTTGCAATCATTCATCCAACCAAATAGACTTGAAAACATAATCTTCAGCATTAACACTGAACTGTTCGCTGTGAAGCCATGATGTGTAGAGTCCAGAAATAAGGATACAAAAAGATGTTCAACTTTACTAGTCATCAAAGAAATGGAAAGCAAAATAGTCAAAATGATAGTCATTAAGGAAAGTAATAATAAATGCTGTTGAGGATGGAGACAAAAAAAATGAATCCTCATATACTGCTAGTAAGAATGTAAACTAGTCCAACCACTATAGAATATAGACAGTACAGTGGCTTCACTAAAAACGGCTTGTCCTGTGTGTAACAGAAACACTTACATATCGAGGTTATGGCAGCGCTACATGCAATAGCTAAACTATGGAACCAGCAACAGAAGAATGAATAGGAAAGTGTGGTATAGACACGTAAAGGGATTATTTTCAGCCACAAAGAAGAAGAAAATTATGTTGACTGCAAGAAAATGGCCATTAGGGGTAATCAGGAAATTAAACCAGAAAGACAAAGATCATATTTTCCCTAATTTGTATATCCTAGATTTTATATACATACATAAGATAGTGTATGTACACACAACATAAAGATAAAAGTAAAACTGTCTAGGGGTCAGAAGAGACTAGTGGGGGGGCAATAAAAGGAAGTATTGATGGAGGGGTAAGAGGGATATGCTCAAAGCACAATGTATATGTATGCATGTACTTATGGATGTACATATGCATGTTTATATACGTGAAAACCTTAAATAATTAAGAGGAAATTACCAGAAGTGCCCCAGCCCCATGACCCAACTTTGTTCTAACCGTGTGTTCCCCAGGAGCAGCTGTGAGACACAAAACCATTTGGTTTAATTAGGTCCATACTTTCCAATTCCCCTGCTTCTCTCCTGGCTCCTGATTTACCTCATTTCCCTGGCTTATTTGAAAAGAAATTGACTTGTTTGCTGTAAATAAAAAACAATTCTTCTCGCCTCTCATTCCAGTGGTTCACTTGTTTAAGCAGATTGCCTATGTGTGCCTACTACATCGCAGACAGTGGGAAAACAAAAATCTGTAAACACGGTCCTGCTCCAGAGCAGCTGTCCATGGGGCTGATGGGATGGGCAAGGATGCAGAGCTTTCATAAAAGCAGGCCTCTCCTAGAGATGGCTTCCTAATACCCAGGGCATATGGGCTGAGAAATAGCAGGGTGCTCCAGTGGGGAGTGTCAACCCGGTTTAAGAAATCCATCCATGGTACATCTAAAAGCAGCTTCAGGTAGACGCACAATTAAGAGGTGTGTCACACACTTGAGTGACACAGTGTGAGACAACATAGGGTGAGGTGCCCATAAAATACTAGTATTCTTTTGTCTCATTTTGTTTACAGTCCTGTCTGCGTTTATTCAGGCAACAAAATGGATCTTAAGGTGGTGACCTGGAGGAGAAAGAATGCCAGACTCTTAAACCCTAGAGGAGCTGAGAGTGGACCCGTGTTTCAGCCAGCATATTAGCTATACCTTAATCTAAATCACAGCATCCTGCAATGTGACTGCCCTTTATTATTCTTTGTTAAGTGACAAGAAGAACATGAATGGCTTGAGTATTATTTAGTGTTTTTTTACTTATCATCTAGCATATGCCTAGCAAATGGAGATTATAAAAAGGTATTTGCTTTACAAAGATCCATGGAACAAAATACCCGACTGGTGTTTCTTAAAGTCATTAAATACAGTATCTGAGAAACTTCAGGAGCTACAAGAAGCTTAAGAGTTATGATGACTGAATTGCCACATCAGATTCTGGAACTCAAATAGGACATTAAGATTGGGTTGATTTTTTGGTTTGTTCTTTTTTTGTTCCCTTTTTTTCTTTTTATAAGTAAGGAAACCTAAGTGAAGAATGAGCATTAATTAACAGTAATGTACCCACATGGTTCATTAACTATGACAAGTGTATCATGTTAATGTAAGACATTAATTATAAAGGAAATTGGGTGTGTAATATACAAGAGCTCTCTGTACTGAATCAGCAGTTATCCTGTAAATCTGAAGCTCTTCTCAAACAAAGGATTTAACAAAACTTCAGATAATCAGCTAGCATCTCTCCCTTCCCAGGCAGGAGTTCATTTTTGGTCTGACTTCATTTGCTTTAGTTATTGTCAAAAAAAGATCTCCTTCACAAGCCTGAACATGCTCTTGCCTAACAGCAGAAAGCCTGAGTTCTAGTCCCAGCCTTGCCACTTTCCCACTGTGTGACCACGTGTAAATTTTTCTCCTTTCCTTCTTGATGGGCCTTAGGTCACCTCTCTGTTAATAAAGAAAATAAGGGTAGTCTGCCTTTCAATTTGTTCCACAAATCAGGGTGATGCCTGGTTGACCAGTTATCGCTATCTCCTAAGATAGTCCTGGATAAAGAGTACATAGTGAGTAAAGATGTCTTGAATGAATGTGCTATGGTAGGGCTTAAACATACTTGATTCCCAGCAAAACTTACATTGAGGCTTAGTTACTCAGTACAGCAGCAATAGGAGATAAGATCTTTGGGAAGTTCATAGGGACATTACCATCATAAATGGGTTAGTGTCTTTTTCAAGTGACTAGGTAAGATCCCTTGAGACTGGACTAGGTTTTCTGGGAGCAACTTCTATGATGTAGGATTAGACTGGTTACTGGAAAAAGGGTTGATATATAGAAAGAGTACTCTTTGTATTTTGACCTTCCTTAATATGCCATATCCCCCTTCCACTTCTTCACCATGAACTGATGAAACAATTCACAAAAAGACTAACAAAACACTTCACAAAAAAGACAAGCAAATGCCAGCATCATGCTTTTGGGCCTCCACAACCATAATCTATCTATACAAGTCTGTTTCCTTTACAAATTAATCAGCTTAGAGTGTTTTATTATAGTAATACAGAATGAACTGAAAATATGCATATATTTATGCATACATTACATGTATGCATTTATTTATACATACATACATGTTTTCAGTCCATTCTGTGTTGCCATAGTAAAATATATATGCATATATATACACATGTATATGTACATGTATGTATGTGTGTGTGTGTGTGTGTGTGTATTATCCATTTTTTTTAAGACAAGGTCTCACTATTTAGCCCTGGAATGGCCTAGAACTTACTACGTAGACAAGAATGGCCTTCACTGACATCCACCTGTCTCTGCCTCCTGGGTGCAGGAATAAAAGGCGTATGCCACCACACCTAGCTAGGATCTAACATTTTAACACTCTAACTTTACATGGGAATCATTAGATTCTACTCAATGTTTCAAACTCCTCTTTGAAAAGCTATACCCTCTGGATCAAGTCCTGCAAGCTATCAACTCACTGACACTTAAAGCAGCCAGCTAATCTAGATCTTTATGGGGGACTTTACCCTGACTTCTGGAGGTGAGGTTTTTTACAAAGTCATCTCTCTTTCTCTCCTTCGAATCTTTTTCCAATATGCCCAGAGTAAGAGGGTCCAGAATTCCTAGTACTTAGTTAGTGTACCCTGGTACACTGGAGGAAGACAACTCATATCTGTAAGGACAGACAAAACCTCAAGTCACGAAAATAAAAACTTTTAAATATCTGTTCTCCACCCTCAATTTACATAAACACTAGTATTTTACCCTTAGCTCCCAATCTTCCTGGCATCCATGCTTTGAAAATCAGACAAGTTTTTCTCTGTGCCTGGCCAGCCCACCTCCCAGACTTGGAGTGGTCATGAATGAAGTTAAGATGCAGGCCTCTTTCCAGCTCCTCAGAGGGTCTGCACTCTACACTATCCCTGGGAATTTTTTCTGCCCAAATATTCCATCATTAACAGCTCAACAACCACACTCCAAAAATCAGGTTGCCAGCTTGTTCTGAAATCTCTCAATCTGCAGCCCCAGGATGAACTCCTGGAGCACTGCACACCTTCCCTCTCTCAGAACTGACGCTCTGGCTGTCATCTTTCCTAATACTGTCTCCAGTAGCAACCTGTGAACACCAGCAGTTTACCCCCTGATCCTATCCAGCACTTCATATGTAAACGAAGTAAGATGTGAACAACTGAACCATTAAGTACTCTATAATTTTATAATATTCTGGGCAACTTAACTTGAATTTCTCAGGGGACTTTTTTAATAGCATCAATATGAAAAGAAAAAAAACAGTTTCTTGTTATAGTCACAAATTCCTGGTGGCTTTTCCCTTTTAAGAAGAAAAGGGGATCCTTGTCCTCATTGTACCCCTTCCCCTACTTCCTTATGCCTTCTTTTCGCTGTGGCCTCTCTGTATCTCTCTGTCTCTCTCTCTCTGTCTCTCTGTCCCTCTCTATCTCTCTATCCCTGTCTCTCTCTCTCTCTCTCTCTCTCTCTCTCTCTCTCTCTCTCTCTCTCTCTCTCTCTCTCTCTCACTCTTACTTCCTCCTCCCTCCCTCCCTCTCTAATGTATTCTTTCTTTGTTCTGTCGGTTACCATCTCTTTTGCATATCCTGTCTCTCTCTGTCTCTCTATCTCTCCCCATCTGTCTCTCCCGAGCATCCCCACCCTTCCCTGGCACTTCCTATCCTGCCTGGTCTCCATGTGTGCCTGGCATCTTGCAGATGAGATTACATTTTCTTTACCAGCCATCTGGTGCTATCTCATCTGTACTTTAGGGGAAGCAGCAGCATTCCATGGTCAAGAGTGTGGGCTTTGGAGTTAGAATCATGACTCTAGCTAGACCTGGCTCTTTCTCCTAGTAGTCTGTGGTCAGGAGATATTGCTGATCTCTGTGTCTCAGATTTCTTATCAGCAAAATGAGGCACAAATGCCCCTCGCAGAGGAAGGTTGCAAGATAATACCTGGAAAAATTTTAGCACACTTGTAAAACTGGATAAATATGAGCTCCCCCTGCTACAATCAGTCTCCCCTCCCCCTACTTTCCCTCTCTGGTGGCTGTTTTTATGTCACCTGAAAAGTTATTGGCCCCAGGGAGGCCTTCTTTGAAGAACATCCAAATAGATTGTCATCCAGAGCCCAGTTTTCTTGATCCCAACTGTCTTGTCTGTGTGCCTGCTTTAATTCGGGAAGACTATATCTGGATAAGGTATCCAGAGGCCTGACCTTCCCCCAGAAACCACCTGGGCTGTTTTTAGCACCTGTAAACACCTAGAGTGGATCTAAGAGATTCTGACTCCATAGGTCTGGAGTGACATCCAGGAACAGGCATTTTCAAGATTATCAGAGTGACTCCCATTGGAGAACAGAGTTTCAAATGTCTGACTTAAACTGTGGTGGTGAATGAAGCAATCAATCAGCAAGTGATAACGAATTAACAGAGGTGAATGGTTGAGTCAGTAGGAGATAGTAATAAAGGGAGGTGAGGAGGGATAGTTGAGTTAATGGATAGAGAGAAGTAGGTAACTGATGCTCTTTTCCCCCAGATATACCTGTGAGGTAGTCTCTAAAATGTGTGCCCATTGTTCTGCGGTTTTCAGAACAGGGGGCTTAGCTATGCCCCGCCCATTCCCAGCCCCGTCTTTACTGTTGCCTGGTGCCTGTTTCTCTGTCTCCTTTCAGCCCCCTTTCCAGTTTCCCAGGAGATTCTCCCTCTATAGCTCCCACTGATCCGCCCTCCAGGATACCCTCTCACCTCTACCGAAATAGTTGCAATTGCAGGTTCTTCCACTTCTCTCAAGGTACTTCCAAATGAGGAGGCTTTGGACACAACAGCTACACAAAACAGTTTTATTTGATGAACCACAGTGACTAACAAGATCAGAAAAAAAAAAAAGAAAGCACATTCTGAAGAAGGGGTGGGGGTGGGGAAGCGAGGCTGCCTCTGCTGCTATCTGTCCCATGCCACGGTTGAGTTTCCTGTCTCCCAGAAGCCTCCCGCAGCTTGCACTGGCTGCTTTGAGGATGGCCTGGCAGAGAAAGTAGCTGTGTGAAAGTTTCTGGCCTGAGGCATGCAGAGCTCAGCTGAGAGGAGCTGTTTTCTCCATCCCCCACCACCACAACCCTTTCTGCCCCAGGCACAGGATCTCTGCCAGAGATGGTCCAACTGCATCAAGCCAGGCTCTTCCTGTTTCCACGCCATGTCTTGTCCTTGGTTTCCAGAGTCCTCCAAGAACAAAACCCAGAATACACACACCCCACTATTAATTTTGTCCTTGAGACCCCGACAGCAGCTCCAGTCACTCTTTCCCAACCTTTCTCTCCCCCTAAAGGAGCCAGAGGAGCTAAGAGGTCCAGTCCTGATGGAGAGGAGCACAAAAGTTCACCCTATATTCTTCATCCTGTGGCAAGAAAGTGGCCTCCTTAGGAAGAGGACCACAGACCCCTGAAGAGAGTGAGAGGGGTGAGAAATAAGTCAGAGACAGGGAGGGGCAGAGGAGAAGGGCCATGCTATAGTCTGTAAGTCTGTTCTTGCCACTGTGGAACTGGGAGAGGAACTGGGGCCCAGCTCCAGACTTCTCCAGCTAACTTAGGACCAGATGCTACTGAGGAAGCTATAGCTCCCTACAGAAAGCCTAGCACAAACATAGATTTCTTTCCTAAATACGGACCAGCCGTTGAAGTCCCCCAAATCCAGTGGGGGTGGACCCATATCTATTCTACACTCCCTCCATATGTCTTTTCTTCCCCAAGTGGACTGTGAGACCTACAGAGGCACAGGAGAAAGTGAGTGGGGGTTCACCCTAATCCTTCATCAATGAAGTTTATGTGATACTTGTGTGTGTGTGTATGTGTACACACAAGTGTGCGCACGTTCATATACTTTTATATATACCCATATAGACAAAAAAAGCCAATAGCCTTACCTAACCAAGTGAGTGACTCTTGGTGCTGAGTAGCACCAAAACCTATGGAGATGGTGGGGTGGGGGAGGAGACAGGAGAAAGATCTGCTCTACAGTTCACAGTTCTGTAGGAGGTGGAGGGATGAGGATTGGGGGAGGGGAGGCAAGCAGCATACAAACTAAATACAGACTCCCCTCTAATCCTTTCTCTGTTTTCCCTTCCCAACTCCCCCTTCATAGGGACGGGACAATCCACAGCTTCTTCAGTCCTGTTGCCTTGAAATTCTCGCAGACAATTTTTAAAAGTGATGGGAAGGATACTGGGTTGTTGGTAGGGATGGACTATTCAGTAAGCATCACAGAGATTCTGCCAAAGAGAAATCTCTATTCAAAAATCCGTCTAGCCCAGGTGTCTGGACCAGCAATGAACTGATCCAACTTTTTTGAAAGATTCAGAGCTCCGGCTCTGGAGACCAGAGCCCTAATTCTTTGCCTACATACAGCCACCTGCTGGCTCTCAGAAAACAGGACAAGAACTCAAAGGATATGTTACCCTTCAAGTTTCAGGGTTCTTAACCCTTACGAGCCCAGCAGGGAAGAAGGCACTAGAGTACAGGTTGGGGGGGGGGGACCCAGGAGAAGAGAAAGAATTAGATCTAGAAAGTGAGTAGTTGACAGAAATAATTTCTGCAGCAGAGAAAACAAAAAGGGAGGCTAGAGAGCTGCGGAAAATGGCAGAAAGAAGTGAATTAGGACAGGACTCACACTTCAACATTTTAGGGTCCATATAACCTCCCCCCATTTATTATGAACAAAGAAACTGAAGTTTAAGGAAGTTAAGAGACTTGTGCAAGGTCAACCTCAGAAACGTTGACCAGCTGAGCAGTTTGCAAGGCTCCGCCATCCCTTTCCTCTAAACCACAAACATCTGAGAGGGGCAAGGCAGAGCCAGAGCTGAGCAGAGAATGGAATGAGGAGTCAGGGAGAAGGCACAGCCATGCTACCTGGTTCTCAGAGTGTGAGGATAAAGCTTGGGTCAGACCCGAGGCACCAGGCTTCCCTCCGGTCCCAGCCCTAGTCCACAAGAGTTTCTTGACTATAGGGAATCGATTTCTCGTGCATCTGCTCTCCTCCCTTTCCCATGTTGGGGCCAGGGCCCTGGCTGTGCCCAGAAGAATAACTGGCTGACTTCTCGGCACTGCTGCTGTGAGGGCTGCCTTTACACCTGCTCTGATCGCAGCAGAGCATGGAGGTGCAGGCTTGGCGAAATCGGGGGTCAAAGAAGGCATAGAGGAAGGGGTTGAGGCAGCTGTTGACGTAACTGATGCAGGTGCAGTAGGGAAAGACATTCATGAGGAAGCTGTCAAAGTCACAGGGCCAGTGCAGCAAATTGCCCAGCATGTAGAGAGTCTTCACCAGGTGGTAAGGCATCCAGCACAGGGCAAAGGTCACCACCAGCACCACGATGATGCTGAGCAGCCGCCGCCTCTTCCGCAGGCCCTCAATGCGCTCCTTTCGGAAATGGCCAGCGATGGTTTGGGCAATGAAGAAGTAACATGTCAGCATGATGGTGAAGGGCACCACAAAGCCCACAGCAGTGGAGGACACCCCAAGGCCCACCTCCCAGGCCCACTCTGAGTTTGAAGTGGCCACCATAGAGTAGTCCATGTAGCACTGGATCTTGGTGCCGTTTTCTGGGATGTCTGTGGAACGGAACACCATGACAGGCACAGCTAGAAGGGCAGCCAGCACCCACAAGACTACTGTGGCCACGGCCCCGCTGACTCGCAGCCTCAGGCGAGCATTGGCCACTGGCCTGACAATGGCCAGGTATCGGTCAAAGCTGAGGCCGGTGAGGCAAAAGACACTGGCGTACATGTTGACAAAGATGAGGTAGCTGCTGAGCTTGCAAGAGAAGGTTCCAAAAGGCCAGTCAAACTCCCGGTAGGTATAAGTGGCCCACAGTGGCAATGTCACCACAAAGGTCAAGTCAGCCACTGCCAGGCTGGCAATGAAGATGTCAGCTGAGCGTCTCTTTTCGCGGCTGCTCCGAAACACGGTCCAGAGCACCAGGCCATTGCCTGTGGTGCCTAGAAGGAAAACCAGAATGTAGATGGCAGGGATGAGTGCTCCAGAAGGCGTCCAGTCTGCGTAGTCACATTCAGACTGGTTGTCAGCCCCGTAGTAGTTGTAACCATCATCTTCCATGGTGGTGAATGGAGTGGAGCTGGGCAGTGAGTCCCAGGAACACCAGTTCCAGAGTTAGGTCACCAGCTCAGCAAGCACTCTGAAGGATTGGCTTGAACCTCAGAGTAAGAGGTCTGAGGGTGCTTAGAGCCCTTCCCGGCATGCAGAACTAGCCCCTCTGGGAGCTCAGACCCAGCAGGATGTGCTACTCCAGCAGCTTCAGTCTACCTCCCCGTCCTAGCCCAGCTCAGCTAAGACACTTCCTTGCACCCTCCTGAGTCTCTGTCACCCTCCTGAGTCTCTGAGTCTCCGCTTTCTCTCCTCCCACCCCAGGCTAACCCCTCCCTCTCTAGTGAGTCTTAAGATCTTTAAGTCACAGCCCACTTTTTTTTTTCTTCTTGCCACTGGGTAAGTAGACTAAATTGACCCCTACTGTGCCTGGCTGACAATTATCTGTGCTTTGCAAGCCTGCTGTTCCTCCTGGTCCCACTTCCTCTCTCTAGCTGCTACCAGCCTTCACTCCAGACTCTTCACTCTGGGTTCCTCTGGCCACCACTTCGTGCCTGCCCTTTTTGGGGGGGCGAGGGGTATCTATCCCCCTCCTCAGTCTTCACCCTTCTGTTCTCACCCTCTCCCAACCCTTCTAAATGGGACAAATTATGCAGATTGAAATCCAGTTTGACCCGAATCCAGGACAAGCATGGGGCAGGGAGGGTGTGATATTTCACAGGGGTGTCCCAGCATCTGGATGGTCCCTGCTGACCCTGCACTCCCACCCCACCCCCATCCCGATGAGACACTGGGATTCCCTGCACTTTGTTAATTCCTCTCTACACACCGGCTACAATCCTGTTTCTGAGAACTTTGGTATTTTGCAGACAAAATCATAACCAAATTTCTTTATAGTTCATAAGCTGCTGTGTAGTTTGCAGGTAGAGGTGTTAGAAAGTTGGCTGGCATCAACCAAAGGGTACACATGGCTCCAACTGCATTTGTAGCAGAGGATTGCCTTGTCAGGCATTAATGGGAGGAGAGGTCCTTGGTCCTATGAAGGCTCCATAGATGCCCCAGTGTAGGGGAATCAAGGGCAGGGAGGTGGGAGTGGGGTGGGTGGAGGAACACCCTCATAGAAGCAGGGGGAGGGAGAATGGGATAGGGGTTTTCTAGGAGTGGAAAGGGGGATAACATTTGAAATGTAAATAAAGAATATATCCAATAAAAATAAAATAAAATAAAATTGGGGAAAAAAAGAGAAAGTTGGCTGGCAGTGTCACAGGATGAAAAAAAAAAAGACAAAATGGTTCCTAGCCATGTCATTAAATCTATGGGGAAACTGAGGCTTAAGATAAGTGACTTAAGACAAAACTTGCAGGGTAAATTTTGTTATGGTTGGTTGTTTACTTTTCTTCTTCTCTAAGTACAAATGGAACACAGTTCTAGCATGTTTTTGGGAATCTCTGATTGTTGAGTAAATAAGTAAATGGACAAATTAGGAAAGGAGTAAGACAAGGAGAATAAACGTGTGAATTATGAACATGAACTCAGTTTCTCGGGTTCTTACCATAACCAGGGGCCAAAAGGTTTCATAAGACCACATAGGGTCAGGAAGCTGAGTTAGAGGAGGATGCAGAAAAACAAGCAGCCCCAAGCAGATGTTGTAGCCACCCTCCCATCTGGCCGAGTTCCCGGGCCTCTGCAGGAAGAGGAAGGATGCACGAGATAAGATTTTTTTGTAAGTGCATCCTTTCTACTTCACCTCCCAAAAGTGAGGGAAGCTACCTGAATTTGGGCAGGAAGATCACAAACTTTGCTTAATAGTAGAGTGTGAAGCCCTGGATTCCATGCCCCCCATTGGGGGGGTTGGGGTTGGAAGATAGAAGGGAGGAAAGGAAGGGAGAAGGAAGGAGTGGGAGAGAGGGAGGGGAAAGGTTGGGGCAGAATGAAATGGGCCCAAACTAGGTAAGCCTTGGTCATCCATGGCAAAGGCTTACAGAGCTGATAAACTTCCTGGAAGGAGGGTTTGTCAGTAAAGATCCCCAGGGATCTTCAAGTAGACAAATTCAGATACCTGCATGGATAAGTTAAGCGTGTATTTAGGCAAAGCAATCAGATTGGGGTAACAGCGAGTCAGAGACTGTGACTCAGCAGAGTTTGTCTATCGAAGGACACTGGGCAGACACTGTGTGTGCCTACTGTAGTACCAGCTACTTTAAAGGCTGAGGCTGGAGGATCACGCGCATCCAAAAGTTTGGGGACAACCTAGGCAACAAATGGGACTTTGTCTCAAATAAGACAGAAGGCCTCCTCAGTTCTGGTCTCTGGTTGCTATGCAGAAATGTGGACCAGTGCTCCCATACCTCAAGATTTTTCAAGACAATGTCTAATTCTGAGTGCTTGTGAGAAAATATCAGATTGATTAACATGGGGAATTAATTCCATTTTTAAAATGAATATATTCTAGGTGCCAGGCAAGGTAGAACATGCCTATAATCCCAACAACTGAGAGGCAGAAACTGACATTTGATGCAGAAACGAGTTCAAGGCATTAACGCCCATATCAAAATATAAAACAAGGTAAGTAAACCAGATTGTAGCATCTCCAGTCGGTAGGTTTTGAACAGGAAGCGCTTCCTGAGAATAGGAGGTAGAAGAAACATAGAGTAAATACAGACAAGGAAACCAGAAAATGCAAAGAATGAAAAATAAAAACAACCGTAGCCAAAGTCTTAGGATGTAAGGAGGAAATGCAGGAAAGATGGGTGGAAAGAAAGATAAGAAAAGTTCCAAGGGCCTCTGTCCGGGTCTCCTGAGCACTATACATTGTTCACATAATGAGTATCAGGCATCCTCCTATATGTTTTATTGTCTCTTTCAATCAGTAAAACAATGTGAGGATAGGCAAGGAGATGGCCTGAGGGCCTGAGTTCCTAACCCCAGAACACACATAAAAGCAGGAAAGATAGGCACTGTGTGTGCCTACTATAGTACCAGTTACTTTAAAAGCTGAGGTTGTAAAATCATCCAAAAGTTTGGGGACAACCTAGGCAACACAATGAGACTTTGTCTCAAATAAGACAGAAGCCCTCCTCAGTTCTGATCTCTGGTTGCCATGCAGAAATGTGGACCAGTGTTCCCATTTAGATAGAGCAGAGACAGGGAGCCAGCTTAGCCAAGACAGTCAGGTCTAAGTTCAATGACAGACCCTAATCAAAGAATAGCGAAACTATTGAGACTAACATTCTAATAGCAAACGCTGGCTTCCATATGTATGCACAGGTGAGTACACATGCACATACACCACACAAACACACAGAGAGACAGAGACACAGAGACACACAGAGATAGAGACAGAGAGACACACACAGAGAGAACTTAGAAGATGTATACTCTTATTTAGCCTCAGCAGAAAGATGAGGAAAGAGACACAAGAGAGGAAAAGTAACTTGTTCTCTTAGCCACTAAATAAAGTCCTTCAACACTTTTAAAAATGGAACTGTCACTTGTTAAGCATTATACAGATATGGAAGGATGCTAAGATAGCTGTGATTTATGTATCTACCGTTGCCAGAGAGAATACCTGGTTGGCTGTGCTAATTGAAAAGATAACACGGCTCTCCCTTAGAAATTTGTCCTTCTACAGAACAGTAGTCATCCCACTCAATTCTACCTGGAGCTGGGGCTTCATCAACCTGAGAGTTTACGAGCCCTCTTGCTTCTTCTGAGCAGGTGGCAGAATGACAGCATGGCCGAGAAGAAAGGGTTAAGTCAGCAGGAGGGGGGCTGCAATTTTCTCCAGATGAGGAGAGAGAGTAAACACTTGTGCCGTAACCATTCCAGGGCAGAGACTGATGCTGACATCACACATGTTTCTTTTTTTGCTTCCAGAAAGATCCAGGAGCAACCCTGAGTAACTGAGGACACAGAGGGAGGGAAACATGAAAGCTTCAATAACCTTGAAATCAATTTCCTGTCTGTTTCTCCCAGCTGTCCTGCCTGGATTCCAAGCCAGATGCAAACCCAGAGTTCTCCATAGGAGAAAATATGGATACATTTCTTTAATTCTCTGTCCTGATTGAAAGGGAAGGGAACTGGGAGCCTGGGATGGGACAGAGGTCAATGATCTGTGCCTGGAATGATCGGATGCTGATAAGACCCAGACTCCAGCCTAGAGCAAGCTGGAGCCAGATGGCCTGAGAGATCCCAACACTGAGAGCCAGGCTCACTCCTCACCCAACTTGGTGCTGATCCATCCCTGTCTCCCGCCACACTATCCATCACAGAAGATGTGAGATTGGTAAACAGAACTGAGGTTGCAGGCCAACCTGATGTGCCCAGAGACTCAGAGGCTACACATATCCCAGCCCCTGGGACTGATATCTCTGTCTGTCATCCAGCCTCTCTGTTTAGCCCCTAAAAATGTTTGTTGAACTAAAGCATTAGAGATGTACTTAGAGGAGTGGTGATAACTTGGGTCTTTACCACAGGACCATTCTACCGGAACAGCAAGGGCAACTTTTTGCAAAACTGATCCAAAGTAATCTACTTGTAGCCATGGGGTTAGGCAGAAGCTAAGGCAGGGTTGTTAGCCAGAGTTTCCAGGGCTTGCTGGCCTAGGAGAGGAACAAGCAGGTTTCCTAGGGGACTTCTCTCTCCTAGGTGATTTCTGCCAGGTATTGTGACAAGTCAGAGATAAACAGTTCCTGGCAGAAAAGTGACTTGGACTTGTTCCATGCTGTTTGAGAAGAGCCAAAATTGCTGGCAGAGTGAAAATTCTAGAGTTGGGTTCAGAAGTCTTCCCCCACCTTGCCCCCAGGCTGACTCCTCACCTAGAAAACAAAGACAGCCTTGGCTGTGATGGACACTGTCATGTGCTCTTAATGAGTGCAAATTTTATACATGATGTAAGGACACCCAGATGTGACATCTAGGGATACTTGTGAACAGACTGCAGATATGTGTATAAATTCATGTGTGTTCAAGGGTGTGCCTTGCTTGCATGTGCAATAAATGGGTACATGTACGTACATATGTAGGGGAATGTGCTTTCTTGTGTACAGTGGGGGTAAGAGTGTGCCCTGGACTCACACAGCTATGTCATAGGTCCAGAGGACTAGATAAAAATCCTGCCTAAAGGACAGGAAAGTGTGGCTAATTGGCTCTCTCTAAAGCTTTGAGTTGAGGAGGAAAGCTAAAGCCATCTGCTGGGACCCCACCCAGATCTGGCTCAAGCTCGCTTCTGGGACATCAAAGTAGAAGTGTAGCCTTTCTCTGCCCCTCGCGGACTTCTCACCTCCTCCCTCCTAGCTCTCTGCTCTGCCCCTGACTTCACAGGTCTGCTTTGAACTCCACAGCTTGGGAACTCGCCCAGCAGCAACAGGCTTGCTGCTCGCTCGCTCTCTCGCGCTCTCTCTCTCTCTCTCTCTCTCTCTCTCTCTCTCTCTCTCTCTCTCTCTCTCTCGGTCTCTCTCTCTCTTCCCCCCCCAAGAGGCAGCCACAGCTGTGTCCCTAACAGCTGGTTTGTTTTCTGAGGGAAGCTGGAGGTGGAGGGGAAATGGGGAGGAGCAGGGAGGTAGACGGAGATACCTGCCTCCTCCAGCACTACTTACTGCCTCCAGCCACAGCACTGCAGTGCCACCCCAGCCCTACTCCTACTCCTTATCTGACCAAAACCAAATGGCCATCTCTAGCAATTAAAGCCAAATCTCCCTCTACTCGACCCCACCCCCCTCTGACATCCCTTACCACTGCCCCTGCCCTAACTCATTTCACCATTTGGTACTACTTCCAGCTTCTTGACCCTATTCCAGACTCTCTAGGTTCCCTGAGTGCCCTGTACAGGAAAGACAGAAATAACGCACCAGCCTGAGACCCAGGGATATGAGTTCCAATCCCCTCCTGCCTATTCCTCCATTCACTCAACAAGTGCATGTTGAACAGCTAGTCCGGGAGAGATGCGGAGGCTCTGAGGGTATAACATGAATAATTCAGGCTGTGTCTCTGATCGCCTGCACTTGTTAGGGGGGTGAGGAAGTGACTGGTGAGCAAAGGCAGGGCACTGGGGTCCTGTTAAACACCACAAAGAAAGTTAAGCTGGGGTAATGGTGCAGAGAGTAAATGAAAGCTGGAAATGTGATCGAGCACAGTCTGTGAGGGCCTCATGGGGGTCTCTGGCATCCTAACTGAAGCTTGAATGATCAGTTGGCTTTGTAGCCTAAACAAGCCCCCAACCACACCACACACACACACACACACACACACACACACACACACCAACAAGTTTCTCTATCTGTACATGAAGACACTGAACCAGTCAGGTTTATTTTTCTATGATTCCGGGGACTGTGGCAGCGGCTCCAAGAGTGGCCAGGCAAGTGGCTTTCTTTCCAGTGAAGTCAAAAGGGAACAGTGAACTGATCTCTCAGCCACTAAATGCAGGATCAGATTACAATCATGGCACCAAGCCCTGGCTGATGGACTGGAATGGGATCAGCAAGAATCTGGAAGTCTCTCCTGATCTCTCTTGCACTCTTACTCAGCAACACCCACCTTCCCCCCACACACACACACACACAGAACCTCACCCACGGCAACTCTAACAAACCCATGTGAATCATACCACCACCCATACCACCACCGTATGGATAACCTAACCTCAGAAGGGATGGTGTGGACAGAGACTGAGCTCCTGGAACCTGGAGCAGGGAAGATGCCTAAATTCATTGAGGCCTTTGGTTCCTAAATTGAGGCCATAGGCCATAGAAGAGAGTAACAGGGGGAAAGGTAGCAGTGTGGGGTCAGCACCAGCATTGCATTCTTCTAGAAATGGCCCAACCCCCATTCCCTTCACAAGATAAGCCTCTAAATGCCACACACCAGCAGCTCAGGGCTGGGTCTTAGCAAATCCATGAGGTGGCTCTGGTTGCTCCCATGCTGCTCAGAAGGCCTTTGTTGAATAAAAACTGAGAAGACAGAACCATTATTATTTAATAAACGATGTGGGTTAGACAAGCAGAATCCTTGCCTGAAGGGGGCTCACCAGGGAAGGAAGAATAGGAAACCAAGCAAAGTGGCCTTTGATGGTGAAAGGTTGAGGCTACTAAGCTATGCCACACATCGGGTTTCACTGGGGAGGAAGGCAAGGTCCAGGGAAGGAAAGGGCTTTGCCCAGTTGTCCCTGGGCCACCCAGTCTGCCCCTCCCAGAGCCTCAAGAACTCCTACAGAGGAAGTTTTTCCCCCCACAGTTCCCTGGCCTTTGTCTAGCTGTGATGAGGGACTCCAGCAAGAGGCAGAGGGCAGGAAACAACAGACGCAGGAAGGAGGTCAGGAAGAGGCGGATGAGACCCCAGCCAGCTCACACTCAGTCCTACCAACCTTCAGGACAGCAAAGCAACGCTTCCAAAAATATTTACACGAGTCTAAATTAATGAGAGACTATATCAGCTCTGACAATGGGAGGATGTGGGACTGGTCCTCCAGGGGAGAAGACCAACGCAATCAGGTCCCGGGCGGGCACTGTGCAAGGGGACCGGGCCTGGGGGAAGGCTAGCCTTGTAGAGCTAAAGGAGGAAATCCCAGACTGCCAGCATTGGTGACAACAGTATCTGCCCAGTCTCCCTGAGGAAAAGAGAGCCTACTGCACTCTCAGAGCTACACAGGGCATCTTCACCCTGCCTTTCCCACATCCGTGGAGTGCAGAAATCTCCTCTATTGCATCCTGAAGGGCGTCTTAGGACCACTGTGCACCTCAATCGACCAGATGTTCACTCTTGACCTTGACAGTCCATTCTCATTCTGGTCTGGGCAGCCCTGCACCTCCCATGGCGCGCATCCCCATCAGTAATGCAGAGTTCAAAGCAAGGGGTTGGAGCCTGTGCTGCTACTTTTTTTTTTAATTTGGAAAAGTCTTTAATTGGAAAGGCAGCAAAACAATGGGACAATCAACAAAAGAGCTCTTAAGACTTTAGAAATATGAAAGCCGAAAAGAAAAAAGGTATTTGAAAATAAGGTTGAAATTAAGATTGCCTTTTCTGAGTACCTTCTTCTATGTAGGGGAACTACATTTCTGGAGCTTTTCTATACCGTACTCAATGCACAGCTGGGTATAGCATTCCAGACTGGTGCTATTTACACCATAAAGGCACGGGCCCGGTTTCCTAATGTTGAGAAATGGCAGTTGTTTTGATGAGTATTTGTCTATTCTTTGCCCCAGATCTTTTTGTTGCATCTTTATCGTGGGTGTTCACTGTGCTGGGTACTCTGAATTTTCATGTGTGCATAGTCAAATTTTTTTGTTCTGTTAAAAAAAAAATAAGAGTTATATGTAGATTCCTCCATGCTGCTACTTGAAGTCTTGAAAAATCTAACTATTACAAGGCTCAGTTTCCTCGTCTATAAGGTGGAAGTCATTTTAGGAATTGTGTCTCTAGCTCTATCACCTGACACTGGTGACAGGAGTCAGTGAGAATGTGAGGGCAAAGAGTTACCATGTTCAGAAAATGCTGAGAACCTCGGGGACAAAGTTACGGGGTCATAGAAGGAAGAGTTTAAAATGTCACAGGACTGTGGTTAGTCAAGGCCATTTTGCCAAACTCAAAATCGTCAAGGTATAGAGTCAGACAGGTGTCCATCAACGGCTGATGAATAGATAAAGAAATATGGTATATATCCATAATGAAATTTTATTCAACCATAAAGAATAAAATGATGTTCTTTGAAGCTAAATGGGTGGAACCTGACATCATCTTGTCAAGAATAATAAGCCGGTTTCATGAAGACAAACATGGTGTTTTCTCCCATGTGTGAGATTTAGGCGAAGAGCTGTTCTTGGAAGCAAGAGAAAAAAAAAACATTTGGGATGTGAAAGCAAAAAGGATGAGGAATCCAGAGGAAGAGAAAGATCAAAGAGGGGTGATTGTGATCAAAGTACATTAGGACACTATATGCACATATAGAAATATCAGTGTGAAATTTCTTACTTATACTTTATAATGCTTTATAATCAATATATATGCTAATGAACATGGGTATAAAGTTAGATAAGGCCAAAAAGTTAATCATCTTGTCCCAAATAAGATGCAGCTTATCCCTGCACTGTTGCCCTTGTGCACAGAGAAATGAGTGTGGAAACGTGACCTGGCAAACAGTGTGAGTTGTGAGTGTAAAATACACACTAAGTATCAAGGGCAACAAACATGAAAAAGACTGTGACCAGGCCTCATCAGAAAGGTTCACACAGGTTCCTTGTAAAAATAATAATAATCTGCATAGCTTAGGACAAATAAAACATAAAAATAAGGTTCACTTTTTTTCTACTTCCCTCATCAACTGCTCACATATGCAAAGTCAGTTATATGGCCCGTGTAATATTCCTATTGAACAACGCTGAGATAAAGGATCAGACATCAGCTTCAGTCACTGGTGGTAGCTTAGAATGGAGGGGGGGATTCATAACAAACAGGTACAGTTTTCCAATATTTAGGAGAGGATGCAGTTTGGATCTTGGAATCATGGGTAATTTGTCATGACGTTGAATCAGAGAGAAGTGATTTCTTCCCTCTCGAAGCAAGAGTGTCGCTACTGGTGATAACCAAGTCTTGCATCCTGGTACACTAAGTTTATTATCAGTCACTTATTTTTTCAATCTAATTTGCTTTGTGTTATATGTGAGTGTGTGGGTGCATATATATGTGTGCATGTAGATGCATGTGTGGGTTCAAGTGCATGTGTGTGCAAATGTACATGAAGGCCAGATGTCAAACCTTAAGGTTCAAGATATTAACCATCTTGCACATGCCTTTATTTTTTTTTAACAGTATCTGTCACTAGCCTAGACCTTACTTATTCAGCTAAGCTGGTGAAGGAGTCTCAAAGATCCACCTGTCTCTACCTCCCCAGGAGGGGTGCAGCACCATGCCTGGAATATTTGACATGTGCTCTCCCATCAAACTCAGGTCTTCACACTTACAGAGCGAGCATGTACCAACTGAACTAGCTCCCAGCCAAGTCTGTCTTTTAAATGCTATAAAGTGAAGCTGGAGAGATGGCTAAGCTGTTAAGAGCCCTGGCTGTTCTTCCAGAGAACTGGGTTCAATTCTCAGCACCCTTATGGTGGTTCACAAGTATCTATAACTCTAGTCCCAAGGTTCTGACTACTCCTTCTTGCTCACTGTGTGCCCATGGTGCACACACATATGTGTAGGCAAAACACATACATATGTTAAATACAATAAAAAGTAAATAAATGTTAAATGCTATAAAGTTACATGTACTTTACAGATTGGTAAACTGAGATGCAGTGGGTTACATCACTGGTTCAGGATCATGTGGCTTCTGAGTAGTGGTAAGACCTTGACTTCATGGGACTAGAAAGATGGTTCAGTGGCTAAGAGTATTTACTGCTCTTGTAGAGGACATGGGTTCAGTTCCTAGCACCCATGTAGGGTGGCTCATAACATGCTAGAATTCCAGCTCCATGGAAATTTAACCCCTCCTGCCTCTGTGGGGCATCTGTGCTCACATGCACATAGCCACACGCAGACACATAATTTTTAAAATAATATTTTTTTTAAAGATAAAAACCTGGACTTTGACTCCAGCAACCTGAGTGCTATGTTTCTAAGGATGTATTTTTCCAATATAGCACGCTGCTTGTGCATCTGGGAGTGGCTATGGCTTTACTAAAGAAGATCTACAAAGAAGTCCCAGAGATAGACGGAGTCTGCTTTCTCCTCCACTTGTTGGTGTGAAAGATGAAAAGACCAACTGAAAACAAACTCCCCACAGCTCACAGAAAAATTGTAAAAGGGCTGAAGAGGGGCTCAGTGGTGGAGAACACTTGCTGTTCTTGCAAAGGATCCAGTATAGGTCCCCAGTGCCTACATGGTGGTGTGTACAACTGTAAGTTCAACTCCAGGGATCCTAATACCTCTTCTGGCCTCCACAGACACCTATATGCATGTTCTGCATAATATATATTCAGGCACACATACTCATACATAAAATGCAAATTTAAACTTGGCAAGACCAACACAGTTTGTGACTATGTAATATAAACATAAAGATCAGGTCATGGAACACCCCATTACAAGTATAGTTAATAATTGTAGTAACAATTACAAGTGTGTTGTGTACTCACCCATGCAGGGCATGTGGAGGCTAGAAGATAGTGTCCCAACATCTTCCTTGGCTGCTTCTCCAACTTACTCTTTTTTTATTTTTAAATTTTATTTTTAATTAGCATAAGAGATATTGTGGTGGTTTGTATATGCTTGTCACAGGGAGTGGTACTTTTAGAAGGTATGACCCTGTTAGAGTAGGTGTGTCACTGTGGATGGGGCTTTAAGACGCTCACCCTAGCTGCCTGGAAGCCAGGATTCTGTTAGCGGCCTTCAGATGAAGATGGAGAATCTCAGCTCCTCCTGCACCATGCCTATTCCCACCTTAGTAATAATGAACTGAACCTCTGAACCTGTAAGCCAGCCCCAATTAAATGTTGTCCTTATAAGAGTTGCCTTGGTCACGGTGTGTGTTCACAGCAGTAAAACCCTGACTAAAGCAGATACTAAACACCATCTTTCATTTTTAAGACAGCCTACAGAATGAGAGACAGGCAGGTCTCAAAAGAAGAAGTTATGTGTAAAAGTGTTAAACATGGGGCTGGAGAGATGACTCAGGAGGTCCTGAGTTCAATTCCCAGCAACCACATGGTGGCTCACAACCATCTGTGATGGGATCTGATACCCTCTTCTGGTGTGTCTGAAGAGAACTACAGTGTACTCATACATAAATAAATGAATTTTTCCCTAGTAGTCAGGGAAATGCAAATTAAACCTACTTTAAGGTGCCACCTCACCCTAGGCATAATAACTATTAACAAGAACATAATTAACCACATGACCCAAATATTCCCTTCCTGAGCCTATCCCGCCACAGAGACACTTATTTGTGAGTGCTCTTTACTATAGCTAGAAAATGGAATCAGCCTAGGTTCCAGCCACAAATTATTGGACAATGAAAATACGATACAGATACACAACAGCATTGTATTCAGCTGTAAAGAAAATGAAACTTGTCGGAAAATCGCTGGATAGTATACTGGAAAAAATAATATTATGTGAGATTATTCATGTTATGTTTTTAGAATCTCCCACTGGACCTGGAGTTTGCCATTGTGACTAAGCTGTCTGGCTTGAAAGCCCCTGGACCCACATGTCTCTGCCTCCATCAGCACTGCAGTGCCAGGCACGCATCCTCAAACCTGGTTTTTACATGGGTGCCCAGGGGTCGGAACTCAAGTCCTTAGGCTGGTACAGTGAGTGCATTATCTACTGGGCCATCTCCCCAGCCTGCTGCAGCTGAATGCTTGTTCAAGGAAAGCAGGGTAACAGGAAATCGGCTAGTTCACATTCAGGTGTGTTGCTGTAGCCACGCCTTGATTTAGCAGGGGCAAAATGGAACACGCTGGTTGTCAGAATTGTGAAATGCTAAAACTGAGGACTTTAAGTCTCCCGCCTGCATGGAGTGAGCACACAGTAAATAAACACTTCCTGCTACAGTGATTTTACTTAATCCTCGCAGCGACCGGATGGGAGAGTCAGTAATGATGATCTTCCCAAGTTATAACTTCACAAACTGAGGAACAGAGATTAAGAAGCGAGCCTAAGTTCCTCCACTTCCAAGTACTAGAATGGGATTCATATTGGAGACTGTTGGTCCCAAGGTCTGCAGTCATAGCCATTAGGCTGTACAGTTCATGGTCTTAAGCAACTCTCAAGGCCACAATATTTTTTAAATCCTGCTTTTCTTCTTTTAATGATAATTTCCATCCTGATTTCCTTCTGTACAAAATACTTCACACTTGACCAGGCATGGTGGCACATGCCTACAATCCCAGCACTTAGGAGATAGAGGCAGTAAGATCAAGAGTTCAGGTCTAGCCTGGGCTACATGAGAACCTGTCTAAAACTAAAATAAAATTAAAATAAAAACAAAGAGGTATCATCTGTCTTCCATGACTGTTCTTTGGTTGCTTCTTTCCTTGCTTGCTGTTTGCTTGTTTGTTTGTTCATTTGTTTGTGACAAGCTCATTATGTAGCCAAGGCTAGCCTTGGATCTGGAGTGATCCTTTTGCCTCAACCTCCAGAGTCCTGAGATTGCAAGTATGCAATACTATACCCAGCTCTGCCCAGTAGGCTGACCCATCACTCTGTGTCAATTGCCCCTGCATATCTGAAGGCTCGGCTTGTGAGTTGCCCATCATCAGTTCCCAGGCACTTCCAAGATCACATGTACCCAATTACAATGTATCTTGCCAAAAAGACAGGATACTAGTACTGCAGTCTGTCCATACTCGAAACTCCTCAGGGCTGCTGTGGTTGGTCGGATAGAATAAGGCCCTGGACCTGGACGAGCTCTGCTAGAGCACCCTGCGGAGCCTGGCAAGCAGCTTCAGTGTCTCTGACTGCTTGGTGATGCTGACCTCTAGTGGCCATGTCCCCCCTCATCCTTTCTCCAATGCAAGTTTGCAGCACTACCTTGTATACCTGCCTCAGGGATTCAGACCTGTCGGGATGAGGCCCAGAAGACCCTGCTATAGCTGACATCTTCTCCTCTTGAAGGACCTCAGGTCTCTGGAACTGCTAACCCCAGTATCTTGTAGCTTTTGAACTGGGTGAGCCTTTTAAAAAGGAGATTTGCCTACAAGCAAATTAACTGATGGTTTTGAGGGTGAACAGGCCCCAGATCCCAGTATAAATCTCCAGTGACCCCAAAAAACAATCTCGCACCTCTCTACCCCGATCAAGGTTTTGACGTACTTTTTCTTTCTTGAAATGTAGTTACAGCACACTGTCATGACACAGTATTATGTTATGACTTTGACAGAGAAAAGGAATAATCTTGTCATACTATTTTCTCTTTGGGTAGCATAGGCATAAAACTAGGAGGCGTTGAATTAACCTCAGCCTTACGCATGACTCTTCCTTAAGCCTGTCACTCTGCAAAGATGACACAAGAAAGGAACACTAAAACTGTTTGACTAAGGAAAATTACGGGCTAGAAAGAGACTGAGAAATTGCTTTACTAAACTGATAATTGGTGAGAAAAAGATGACAGCCACTGTAGGTGAGAATCTCATCGCTGGGTACACAGCACCACCTAGTGGTTGTTTCTAAGACTAGCATCCTGCCTCCACTCTTCTGCAAAGCCTGACCAATATACTATATACACATGTGTGAAAGCTTTTAAAAAGTTAAATAATTTTTAAATGCACGTTTTACAAGACTTTTCTTAAGCACTTTGCCTAGGTTTCTAAGACCTTTATCTGGACCTTTTTATATTCATGGACTTTGGCTGGAGTCTTTTGTGCTGTACCTACTAATTTTAGCATTTTTAAAGGTGTGTGCAGGTTGATTGAATTGGTCAGTGTAACATATGCAGGGAGACAGTGTTTATTCAAAGATATCCCAGTCTTTACTCTGGAGAAATTAAACTCTATGTAGGAATTTGACGAGGACAGAGAGGAGAGAGAAGAGAGACTAAGATTGTAGTATCCTATTTCGTAGACTGTGGCCACTCTGATAAGACACATGAACCTCGGCACAGTCTGTGCTGACAGATAATCAGAGGCAAGCAGAGATAATCAGCAATCAGAGAGAGCTAGAGTTCCATGCACCTTCCATTCACTGAGCACTGTTGCCTGTTTCTCCTCTTTGGAGGACCCCAGTTTAATCCTAGTGGTGTCAAAACACCATCAAGGCTTCTGCCTTCATGGGACTTAAAAGCCTTCTGGAAGATTTATTCACTTTCTATCCCAATATCTTCCCCCTCTTCCCAGTCCTCCTCCACAGCTCCATCCCTCCTTCTCTGGGAAGGGGAAGACCCACCCCCACCCCGAGTAACATCACACCCTGGCACGTCAAGTTTATACAGGACTACGCACATCCTCTCCCACTGAGGCCAGACAAGGTAGCCCAATTAGGGTAAAAAAATCCACAGAGGGGAAAACAGATTCAGGGAAAAACCCCTCTTCAGTTGTTGGGGGGCACACATAAAGATCAAGCTGCACATTCTGCTACATATATGCGGAGGGCCTATGGATGCTGCTTTGGTTGGTGGTTCAGTCTCTGAGAGTGCTGGTTAGTTGACTCTATCGATCTTCCTGGGGAGTTCCTTCCCTCAATCCTTCCCCCAACTCTTCCATAAGAGTCCCCGAGCTGGGAGTCTCCACATCTGTTTCTATCAGCTGCTGGGTGGAGCCTCTCAGAGGACAGTTATGCTGAGATACTGTCTGCAAGCATAGTTCATAGTGTCAGGGATTGGTTCTTGCCCATGGGATGGGTCTCAATATGGGACCATCATTGTCTGGCCATTTCCTCTGCCTCTGCTCCATCTTTGCCCCTGCAAATCTAGTAGGCAGGACACCTTTTAGGTCAAAATCAGCCTTATTCTTAACTTGTATCTAATCAGACTGCAAAGCAACTGATATCCCAGGACATAAGCAGCAACCACGAAAGTTAGTAAAGACTGAAATCTAAGGTGATACTAGACTCCTTTTTTTGTTTTGTTTTATTTTTTAAATATAAGGTTTCTCTGCTTTGCCCTTGTTGTCCTAGAACTCTCTTTGTAGACCAGGCTGGCCTTGAACTCACAGAGATCCCCTGCCTCTGCCTCCCGAGTACTGGGATTAAAGGTGTGTGCCAACGAGGTTCAGTTCACAGTGCCTACCTCAGGTGGCTTATAACTGCCAGTGTAATTCCAGTTGCAGGTCATCTGGTGCCTTCTGGCCCCTGGAGTATCTGTATGCATGTGGTACATATAAAAACTCATGCAGGCACAGATCCATACAATAAATAAAGCAAATCGTTCTTATTAAGAAACATATATGAAACCACCCATTCACAGAATAACCAGGAATCATTCTTTCTAAAATAAGATGAAATCATCTCATCAAAATAAAAGTACCAAGGGTCAGAGAGATTGCTTAGTAAAATACTGACCACACAAACATGATAACCTGAGTTCAATTCCCCAACATCCACATAAAAATCCAGACATAAGTCTACTGGTTGCTCTCCACAAACTGGCAAGGCCTTATTGCTGAAGATAACACACATATATCTCATTTGAACACAGAGAAACCACACTGATTCCCAACTAGAGCCTTCCCCTCTACTGACTAGTATTCACAGCACTGGAAGATACTCTGCACACTACCAGAGGAGAAAGCCGCTACATCCCAGCTACAACCCTTCCGTCTACAACGGTGACCTGCCTGTATAATATACCAGTGCCACAAACGTTGTGGGAGGAACCACACACTCTCTGATTAGATTTAAGGTCCATTCCATGATATGGAACACACACTTGACACTACTTAGGTGGCCAAGAACCTGAGATTAGATAAGCCACAGATCTAGGGTAAAGCCAAATACCTCTGTTCTACTAAAGGAACATAGCAATAAAATGACTCCTAATGACATTCTGCTATACCCATAGATCAGTGTCTCAGATCATAGATCTTAGTCTTCCACAGAAGCTTCCTCCTGAAGTAGATAGGAACTTACCCAAAGACCCACCACTGGACAATGTACAGAGAATGATAAACCTTGGATCGTTCAGTCATAAATGGAATGTCTTCTGCAAACTCTCATGACTCAACTCTGCAAAAAAAAAAAAAAAACGGCGGGGTGGAAAAACTTTAAGAACCAGAGGGAATAGATAACACCAATATAAGTAGTATCTTCCAGACATTCCTGAACTGACACATATGTGAACTCACAGAGACTATACCAGCGTGGCTAGGGCCTGCCCAGACCCAAACCACATGGAATCCCAGCACTGAGAGGGGAAGTGGACACAGTGTTTCATCCCCAACTAAGAAATATCTTCAGTTAACAACCGCTGCCAAAGGAAAACTTAGTTTCCCCCAGTAGAATCTCACTGGATATATAAGTCACAGTTAAGGATAGGCCGCATGCCCAGCCATTGATGGTCAACACAAAATTAACTCAATCGTTTTGGTGGGTTTTTTATTTGTTTGTTTTTTGGTTTGATTTTGTTTTTTGCTTTTTTTTTTTTACGTTACTGATCTTTTGCTTGTATATTATGGTTCCCCGTTTTGTTTTTATTGGTCGTGTGTGTGTGTGTGTGTGCGCGCGCGCGCGCGCGCACGCACACTCACAAGCCCATCTTTTTGTCTGTCCACATATGTGTGTGTTTCTCATACTCGTTCTTTGTTTAATTTTTCCCTTTTTCTTTTTTCCTTTCTGTTTGTTAGTTTGTTCATTTTGTTTTATTCTTGTTTGCTTGTCTTTCCTAAGTGACAGATTCTCAAGAGAATGAGAAAGAGGAAGAGAACACGAAAGAGAAAGAAGGTATAAAATTGGAAGAGAGCGGGGGTGTCAAGGATCTAGGAAGATTATATTTTATAGAATATATATTGTATGAAAATAGTTTTATTTCCGATCTTAAAAATTAAATTCAAAAAAGTTTCGGTGGCTTGCTGGGGTTAGTATCATACACCAACTCTCTGGAAGCAGAGGCAAGCAGATCTTTATGAGGCCAGTCTTGGCTACACAGGGAATTTCATGTCAGTCAAGGCTACATAAGGAGTCTCTCTCTCTCTCTCTCTCTCTCTCTCTCTCTCTCTCTCTCTCTTTCTCTCTAGCACACACACACACACACACACACACACACACACACACACAGTTTAATGGCTTTTGGGAGGTGACTGAAGTCCTGAAGCCCCTGTAGTGAGGCGTGGGGTAATGCCTTTAATCCAGAACTCAGGAGGCAGAAGCAGGCAGATGTCAGGTGCTCTTGCTTTCTCAGGTCTGACCCACTGAGCCATGGCGCCTGCCCAAACTCATTCATTATTTCATCCTGTAGCTGCCGATGTCTGCTGTCACAGAGACTGCTTTGAGTAGACAGAGACATGATCTCCCCACCCTGTTCTGTTTCAGAGTCCTCCCGCACCTAGGTGGCGCTGTTTCTCTCGGCACTGTTCTGCGCTCTGCCTTTTCCAGCTGCTACTGCCTTCTAGACAAATGTGAAAACCACACACCTCCCCTAGTTCACCCCTTTCTCCATTTACTGTGGGCGGAGCACCCTCTCCCTCCTTCCAGTCCTACAATCATTTTCCTTTCTTTTTTTTTTTTCCTGTGAAGGACTAGATGCTGCAAAAGTCTGTTGGCAAGTAGGGTATAGGTGAAAATGTAAAATAAATTCTTCGGTTTGAGCACTTAAGTATTCCTAAACATTTTATATCTTCTTAAAGGTTCCCAAATGTGTGTGTGTGTTCGTGTGTGTATGCATCTGTGTATATGTCTACATATATATGTATATGTGTGTATACATATACCTTTGTACATACATATGTGTTTATATGCATACATATGTGTAAATTTGTGTGTGTGTATATAGTCTTTTTCTATAAAACAGTTGTCAATGAGTGACATCCCACTTGGTAGCCTCTCTCCTGTATTAAAATAATTTTTGTCATTGAACAAGCCCCCATAGGAGCAGCATATCACTTAATGCAGATAAATTAGTTAACAAAGTGAAACCCAATGGCTGTATTTATGTCTTGCTTACATTTCTCCAACTTCGATGTGGGAAAATAGCAGTTTCTGGTCATGCACGTCTCACAGTTTCACTGCCTTGTGTAAATTAGTCAGTGGCTTTGGAGGACTCTCCCTTGCTTGGATTTCTCAGGGAGAATGTGCATGGTCTGTCCTTGAGGGACACCTGATCCCTGCATCTTCTTTCACTCTCCAGGCATCTCTAAATACTGCATCTCTCAGAGGAAGTCTCGATGACTCTGGGGGACATAGCTATTTCTGGGTCATCAGCTCCTTTGAACCTCCTGACTGAGTTCTTCTCTCACATTCTGCACTATCAAGGTTTCCAAAGACCTGGCAAAAGAGAAAAAGGAAAACAAGTAGAATGAGGAGAACTGGCTGTGTTCCAGGTCCATGGCCCAAGTGTCACTTATACAGTGACAAAGGGTAGAACTCAGGCTCTTCGCCTAGCATGACCAGACTCTAGACTCAGTCCCCAACAACATGATTAATTAATATTAATTAATTAATTAATATCTGAATGCCACATCAACTGTAGCCGCCTTCTCTGGACCTAAAGAAGATGATCCCTATGAAGAATCAGTCAAGGAAGGAGGAGGGGACTATGGGGCACTGCCCTTAAATTCTGACTATTGGCTATCAATAGATTCTGGGAGAAGGGAAGTCACTTTCTTTAGTTGTGTACCTTCAGTGAGACCAACAAGCTGAAATGCGCAGCTCCAAACCTATAGTCATACAGATTGCCCTGATTAATCTTGCTGAGACACAGAACAAAATGAATAGATATGAATGTAAGACAGATTTGTGGGGAGCGTGGATTGGGGTGGCAGGGAGGTGAGCATGAGAGTTGTCAGTAAGTAGAGCATACATGTGTGAAATTGTAAATGATGAGGACGAGGATGATTTGTTATATTAATAAAATACTCTCCAGGACACCTTTAAAAGTGAGAATTCTCCATTTTCCATAGAGGGATAGCTAAGCAGTTATAAGCACTAGCTGTACTTGCAGAGGCCTGGATTAAGTTCCCCAGACCTACATGACGGCTAACAGCTGTCTATAACTCTAATTCTAAGGTCTTAGATGCCCTCTTCTGGCCTCCTCAGGCACCAGGCATGATGTACAAATATACATTATAACAAAACACCCAGACATATAAAATAGATTTTTGAAATTAAAGTGAGCGCTCTCCATTTTCCAAACAAAGAAACAGACCCACAGATTTAAAAGGGCTGGGCTCTAGTCATTCATCAGCTTGTCTGTGATCTCCATGGGGACTCTCTGATTGCTACTCCCTGGGAATATTTGATAGTATGACAGAACCTCTGACAGACCCCACCCCCATCCCCAAACACTCTCCTTTTGAGAGGTGTGATCTCTGTCCTTGAAGATGCAGAGCTGAGCCCCAAATCCTCTGCCTTGCCTCCTCCATCACAGGGAGCGAGAACGGCAGGAGAGGTGCTTCAGTAGGGCTCAGTGGAGCCATGCACACAGGCTGGCAGCCTCATTGGCACGGCTGAGCTGGCAAAGGGATGCTCATGCAGGGCGATTGAATAATCATCCGCACTGAGGCCTGGGCTTTAACCACTATCATTTTAAAGATGATTATGTGCAGTTATTTCAGCTAATTAAACCTTGAGCACCAGCCAACCTGGCTTCCAGCTCAGAGATGGTGCAGGCAGTGGGTACAGCTCCTGCCTCAGCTTCTCTCTGCCTATCTGGCAAAGGAGAACTGGGGGCTAAATAGGGTGCTTTTCAGGCCAAGAGGATGGAGAGGGGCGACTAGAAGGAGGATGCTTGACCTCCCATCGGGGAAAAGGAAGAGGTCCACCTCTTGCCACAGGAAAACCTGCTCTTTGTCACATCTCTGGAAAGTGCAGCTATGACCTAATCTTTGTCAGCTCATCAGGGAAGAGCCAAGACTGAAGACAAGACTGTGAAACATGGGGGGGCTAACTAACGCCTAAGCTTTGAGTCAGGGTACCAGCTTTGTGTCTGGAAGCTGTAGCGATTTGAAGATTGCCTCGTCTCCTCATCTTTGATGTTGTCTAAAACTTAATTTTAATGAGACAGCAAATTATTTCCACTATTTCCATCCAGCATGGTAGACACAGACACATAGAGACATTTTAATTTTAGTTAATTCAGTGAGAAAGTTGCTTAGTGGTACCTCATATGCTTTAGTATGCTCCAGGCCCTGGGATAAACTCCCACCACCAAAACAAAAGCTAAATCCTGATCAATTAATGTTAAACCAGAGTTGCTAGGAAGAAGTTTCTGTTGGCAAATGCCTTGCCACATAAGCATGAGGCCGTGAGTTTAGGACACCAGCACTCATGAAAAGCCAGGTGTGGTGGTGTGGACCTGGAATCTCGGTGCTGGCGAGGTGGAGAGTGAGGTCTCTAATCAGCTGGTGAGCTCCAGTTTATGACTCAAAAGATAAGATGGAGGCATGAAGAGAATTACTTCCTCACATAAACCTCTGGCTTCTACTTGCATGTGCACACACATAGGAATCCTGTATATACTCACACACACACACACACACACACACACACACACACTATGACTAAAACTGGGTTCAATTCCCATCACCCACATGGCAGCTAACAACCCTTTGTAACTCCTTCAGCAAGATGAGTGGCAGAGATCTCTGGAAGTTCCTGGACCAATTAGTGTGCCATATGCAGCAGCAAACAGCAAAGAGAACCTGCCTCAAAGAAGGTGAAGGGTGTAGACTGACACCCAAGGTTGTTCTCTGATCTGAACACATTGTGGTGAGCATGTGCACATGCGTGTACACACACAGAGAGAGAGAGAGAGAGAGAGAAACAGAGACAGACAGGCACACACACACACATGCACATGTACACATACACATACACATAAACATACACATACATATACACATACACAGAATGAGTTACGCTCCTCTAAAAGGGAAATAATCCCAGTCCTGCAAAATCTGCTCCACAAAATGCCCTTTTCATCTCAAGGCAACCCAATGAGACAAGCGTACTTACTAGTTCCCCTTCGGTTTCTCATTTGTTTGTTTCACTGTGTCTGAGTGCTTTGCCTGCCTGTGTGAGTGGGTGGTGGTTGCAGTGGCAGTGGTGGTGGTGGTTTGAATAGGAATGGCCCCCATAGACTCATGTGTTTGAATGCTTGTCCCATAGGGAGTGACACTATTATGAGGTGTGGCCTTGTTGAAGGAAGTGTGTCACTGTACAGGAAGGCTTTCAAGTCTCATATGTTCAGGTCAGGCCTAGGGTGGCAGTCGCTTCTGCTGCCTGTGGGTCAAGATGTAGAATTCTCATCTCCTTCTTCAGCACTAGGTCTGCCAACACACTACAATGACGATAATGGACCAAACCTCTGAAACTGTAGGCCAACCCCAGTTAAATGTTTTTCCTTATAAAAGGTGCCATAGTCATGGTGTCTCTTCACAGCAATATAACACCAACTAGGCGTGTGTGTGTGTGTGTGTGTGTGTGTGTGTGTGTGTGTGTGTGTACCGTATATGTGTCTTGGCAGTCAGAAGAGGGCATCAGATCCATTGGAACTAAAGTTGCATGTGGTTGTAAGTCTCCACATTGGTGCTAGGAACCAAGCCCAGGTCCTTTACTAGAGATGTTCTTACCATTGAGCCCTTTCTCCAACTTCACCATTCCCATTTTTGGGATAATAAAGGTGGAGCACCTTCATCACTCACCTGCATACCAGTATATATGAAGAAACCAGGAGGACCAGAGTCCCTGTGTTTCCAGGCCCCGCCCTTTCTCTCTCCCTCTGTCCCTCCATCACCTGTGTTCCCAGGACCTCTTTCTACCTCCATCATCTTTGTCCAAGGAGAGATGGAGGTTATTAATCATAGTTTATAGTTTACTGACTGTACTGTCCCCATAAGCCTGACGAGAGAGAGTCATAATCCTGTTTTATGGATGAGGAAAATGACACTCAGAGTGGTTTTTAAAAGCATCTGGAGTGAATTGAGTGAGCTATGACATTAAGGACTGTGAGTACTGCTCAGTTAAGCAACAGGGTAACTCATTCTATGAGTTTGATGGTGGTATAAAATTAGTAACACCTTTTTTCCACATAGAAAAAAAATTCTCAAAATATTTCTCTCTCTCTCTCTCTCTCTCTCTCTCTCTCTCTCTCTCTCTCTCTCTCTCACACACACACACACACACACACACACACACACACACACACCTCATTCCCACTGAACCTCTGAAACCTGACATGAAGTCATTCAACAAATGTCACAGTGTGACATAAAATTCCTCAGAGAGGGTGGACCCAAGACCAAGATCTATGCTTACACAAAAAGTCATAGCATAGATCTTGGTCTTGGGTCCACCCTCTCTGAGGAAGCCTATGGCAGTTAGAGAGAATGGGGCAGATGGAAGAGCATCAAGGTGCCAAATGCATCACTCAAGTTTTCTTGGACCTTCCACTACATGTCCACAGAATTTTGAAAAATTACTAACAAACCATTATGGCTTTAAGCCATTCAGTTTGAAACCAACTAGTTTTTTCATCAATAGCAGAAATAGTAAATATTGCTTGGAGGAAAAGGAACTATGAGGGCAATAGTGGTTTAAGATGAGAGAGAGGTGGTGTGTGTGAGAGTATTAGTGTAAGCATGAGCATGTATAGTGTGTATATGTATATGTGTATATGGTGTGAGTGTGTGTGTATGTGTGTATGTGATGTATGTGTATGTGTGTGCTACATGTATGTGATGTGTGTGTATGAGTGTGTGATGTATGTGTGAGTGTTACTTGTTCGTGTCTGTGTGGGTGGTACCCACAGAGGCCAGAAGAAAGTGTCAGCACTCTTACAGCTGGACTCAAACCACAATAGTTGTGTCTTTGAGTTGGCATTTGGAAGGAAGCAGTGTGTGTAAAGAGGGGAGCCTCTTCACTTTGTGAGCCTCCCAATGTGGGTACTTGCATCTGAATACTGTTCCTATGATGGAGCAGTAAGCATTCTTAACCATTGAGCCATCCATCTCTCCAAACACAGGTTTTAAAAACACAGACTACATTTTCATTAGGCTAAGGATGGGACAAGAACCAGCGAGAGAATGTCTCCATTCTTGGCTGGGACAACCAGAACTATGAGCTTGCTATGGCTGACCTCTCCAGGCAAACCCCAGTCCAGTGCACATGTTCTTTCTTAACTCCCCTCTTTACACATGCTGCTTCCTGTTTCTAACCTATTGTTCATTCACAAATCCTTCCACATGCCAACTCAAAGACACAACTATTGTGGTTTGAGTATGAAATGTGGCCCACAGGCTAATGGGTTATAGTTTTGATCTTCAGCTGATAACACTATTTTTGAGATGTTGTGGACTCTTTAGGAAGCAAAGTCAACTACCAGAAGTAAATTACGGGTGGTGAGTCTCAATGAGTTCACGTCAGCCCCAGGGGCTGGCTCTCTCTCTCTCTCTCTCTCTCTCTCTCTCTCTCTCTCTCTCTCTCTCTCTCTCTCTCCTCTCCTCTCCTCTCCTCTCCTCTCCCTCTCTCTCTCCTATCTCCCATGATTTGAACACACACTCACACACTCCAACTCCCATCCATGACATTCTACATTCTATCAATGATGCCAAGTGACCATGAACACCATGAACAGTACCCTCAGAATTTGTAAAGGGGGGAAAAAAACTTCCTCCATTAAATCATTTATGTCAGGTATTTTGGTCACAACGGCACAAAAGTAATCAATACAAAACCCAAAATTATGTAAGAAGGCAGTGGCCTTCAAGGCCCAAAGGTGTTGCTCCTTCCTGTCTCCTCTTGCTGCCTGCTGCTTCCTCTGTACTTTAGACACATGGAACTCCTCTGCTCCTCTCACTCCCATGGTCCCACAAATGCTTCCCATCACCACATCATTCCACCTGTCCCATTTTATCCTGCTGTGCTTTCCCACATCAGCTGAAGCAGTTCATCCTCAAAACGGCCCCCCTAGACCCCCAAAGCCTCGTCTGGCTACTCCATCATTTGATTGGTTGTGTCATGTGTTTGTCTTGTTTCCCACAGGTCATCCTGAGAGGGAAGGCCAGTGCCCCTGGAACCACTATCGGCTCCCAGAGTTCAAGGCTCACACTGTTTGTGGTAATCACTACATCCTCAGTGCCTAGTACATTATATGACATGTGCTAAATGCTCAGGAAATACCAGTGAATGAATGAATATTACTTCCTCAAAATATCTTTGATTGACCTCTTTACCTCTAATGTTCAGGCTTCCTTTCTGCTTTTCTTCCTTTCTCTCTCTGTCTGTCTCTCTATCTGTCTCTCTCTTTCTCTCTCTCTCTCTATCTGTCTCTCTCTCTATCTCTCTCTCTCTCTGTCTCTCTCTCTATCTCTATCTCTCTCTCTCTGTCTCTCTCTCTATCTCTCTCTCTCTCTCTCTGTCTCTCTCTCTCTATCTCTATCTCTATCTCTCTCTCTCTGTCTCTCTCTCTCTCTCTGTCTCTCTCTTTCTTTCTTGGTCAGTTGATTTTGGTTTGGTTTGGTTTGGGTTTTGGTTTTTTGTTTGGTTGGGTGGTGGTGTTGTTGTTGTTGTTGTTGTTTTTCCCAGACAGAGTTTTTCTCTGTAATCCTGGCTGTTCTGGAACTCGCCAGGCTGGTCTTGAACTCAGAGATCAGCCTACCTCTGGGATTAAAGATGTAAACCACCGATACTGATCAGTGGATCAGCTGGGACAGGAATCTTCAAGCCGCCATTTGCACCAGGGAGCCAAGCAGCTCCACAGCCTTCTGTGCATGGCCCACCAGGAGAGAGTGATCTCTCAGCAGCACTTTCATTTCTGAGCATGGAGGTGAGATCCCCATCTTCTCCCCTGAGGGGAACAGCTAGGAGCACCCAGGGCATACCATCAGTGGAGCATCTGGAACAGGAGTCTTCTGGCCACCATTTGCACCAGGGAGCCAGGCGGTTCCATAGCCTTCTGTGCACAGACCCTGCCAGAAGAGAGTTGGTCTCCCAGGACTAAATACACAGGCTTACAGGCCCACAGGAGGGACAAGCTCCAGCCAGAGACAGCAAGACCAACTAACACCAGAGATAACCAGGTGGTGAAAGGCAAGCACAAGAACCCTACCAACAGAAACCAAGGCTACTTGGCAACATCAGAACCCAGTTCTCCCACCACAACAAGTCCTGGATACCCCAACATACCGGAAAAGCAAGAGTTGGATTTAAAATCTCATCTCATGATGCTGATAGAGGGCTTCAAGAAGGACTTAAATAACTCCCTTAAAGAAATACAGGAAAGCCGGGCGGTGGTGGCGCACGCCTTTAATCCTAGCACTTGGGAGGCAGAGGCAGGCGGATTTCTGAGTTCGAGGCCAGCCTGGTCTACAGAGCGAGTTCCAGGACAGCCAGGGCTATACAGAGAAACCCTGTCTCGAAAAACCAAAAAAAAAAGAAAAAGAAAAAGAAATACAGGAGAACATGCATCAACAGGTAAAAGCCTTTAAAGAGGAAACACAAAAATCCCTTAAAGAAATACAGGAGAACATGGATCAACAGGTAGAAGCCCTTAAAGAAGAAACACAAAAATCCCTTAAAGAATTACAGAAAACACAAGCAAACAAGTGAAGGAACTGAACAAAACTATCCAGGATCTAAAAATGGAAGTAGAAACAATGAAGAAATCACAAAGGGAGACAACTCTGGAGATAGAAAACCTTGGAAAGAAATCAGGAGTCATGAATGCAAGCATCAACAACAGAATACAAGAGATAGAAGAAAGAATCTCAGGTGCTGAAGATACCATAGAAAGCACTGACTCAACAGTCAAAGAAAATGCAAAATGCAAAAAGCTTGTAACCCAAAACATCCAGGAAATCCAGGACACAATGAGAAGAACAAACCTAAGGATTATAGGTATAGAAGAGAGCGAAGATTTACAACTTAAAGGCCCAGTAAATATCTTCAACAAAATTATAGAAGAAAACTTCCCTAACCTAAAGAAAGAGTTGCCCATGAACTTACAAGAAGCCTATAGAACTCCAAACAGACTGGACCAGACCAGAAAGTCCTCACATCACATAATAATCAAAACACCAAATGCACTAAACAAAGAAAGAATATTAAAAGCAGTAAGGGAAAAAGGTCAAGTAACCTATAAAGGCAGACCTATCAGAGTTACACCAGACTTCTCACCAGAGACGATGAAAACTAGAAGATCCTAGGCAAATCTCATACAGACCCTAAGAGAACACAAATACCAAACCAGACTACTACACCCAGCAAAACTCTCAATCACCATAGATGGAGAAACCAAGATATTCCCTGATAAAACCAAATGTACACAATATCTTCCCACAAATCTAGCCCTACAAAGGTTAGTAGATGGAAAACACCCACACGAGGAGGGAAACTACACCCTAGAAAAAGCAAGAAAGTAATCTTCTTCCAACAAACCCAAAAGAAGGTAACTACACAAACATAAAAATGACATCAAAAATAATGGGAAGCAACAATCACTATTCCTTAATATCTCTTAACATCAATGGACTCAATTCCCCAATAAAAAGACATAGACTAACAGAAATATTTTTCATGTAAATCTTCTTTATCAGAAAATGTTTATAATTCCTCTTTCAATTAATTTAGTAATGTTTTTATGCCTACTGTTTTATATGTATTATTTTCCATTATAATCTTCAATTTTAACGTGTTTTTCTATATATTTCTTCAATTTTATCAGAAATATTTCCCATGTAAATCTTCAGTTTTATCAGAAAATGTTTATAATTCCACTTTCAATCAACTTAGAAATATTTTTATGCCTAACATTTTATCTGTATAATTTTCCATGAAATAGTCTATTTTAATGTATTTTTCTATATATTTCTTGAATTTTATCGGAAATACTTTCCATGTAAATCTTCAATTTTATCAGAAAATGTTTATAATTCTACTTTCAATCAACTTAGAAATATTTTTATGCCTACCATTTTATTTGCTTAATTTTCCATGATAATCTTCCATTTTAACATGTTATTCTATAATTTTCTACAATTTTATCAGAAATATTTTGCACATAAATCTTCAATTCTATCATTAAAAAAAAAAAAGGTATAAACCACCACCACCACCACCACGTCTGACTTCTATTATTCTTCATGACACTTGGCTTTTATTTTCTCACTGCATGTTTTTAATTTTTTGATTACTTATTTTATGCATATGAATGTTTTGCCTGCATGTATGTATGTGCATTATATGAGTGCCTGATGCCCTTGGAGGTCAGAAGAGGGTGCCATATGCCCTAGAAATGGAATTACAAATAGTTGTAACAGACCATGTGTGTTTTGGGCACCAAAAGTCTTCTGCAAGAGCAGCAAGTGTGTTTAATTGCTGAGTCACCTCTCCAGGCCCCATCATTCATTTCTTCTTAGGTTGTTTGTTATTAGTAGTGTGCTGTATGAGCACATAATCATGCACTTGCCAAAGCGTGGAAGTCAGAGGCCAGTTCTCCAGAGTCAGTTACCTCTTTCCAGCTTGTGAAAACAGGGTCTATCTAACTGTTTCTGCCTCTCTGAGGATTCCAGGTTAGTTAGTCAAATTCCAAGCATCCAGAAGATTCCCCTGCCTCCATCACCCATCTCACTACAGGAGCAATGTGAAGAGGGAGTGTCCCTCCTTCCCTCTCTGTAACCTGATAACAGGGAATAGACACGTGGTGGGGGTAATGCTACACTTTGCACAAACCAACCCTCAAGTCTCTGCACCTTCTGATAGCACGGATTGGTGTGAGCCAAGCGGCATGAGTCCATCCTACCGGAGGGTCCAACAGAGCCACAGAGAAATGGGCCCTAGGTGGCTCAGCCTACAATATGCACATCACAGTTGCTCACACTTCACTGTCCCAACCAATGAATTGAATATTTGATGAATATGTCTTGTCTTTGTCCCAAGCAGCCATCCTGCACCTGTCAAGATTAAGGTAAGGCTTGGGCATATCAGCCCACAGGTACCAAGACGAGAAGCAGAGTCCAAGACCCAAACTGTTAGTTGAGGAGTCAGGAAGAACCAACAAGAGTCTAGGATTAAAAGCTCCAGAACTGGCTTTTTGATGGGGATAGCAGAAGAACAAGATGTAGCTGCTAATGTCTCCTGGTTTCAACGGCAGATCCGCCAGGATTTGCCACTTGAGGATTTAAATTTAATATGGCTTACAAGATTAGGATTCTAGTTGTTGTGCCCAGCGATTGAGTTACCATTGTTTCTGAACTAAGCTTGTGTGTGTTTTCCTTCACGAGGCAGTTTGACTGGGTTCCAGAGAGAAAGGTATGGCAGCAAAACGTGGGTTTGCCAGATGTGCACCACAAAGGCCATGGGGGTATTGAAGCACGGGGTTGATGTGGTAGCGACCCGCCAGTGGGAACTTAGTGAGCAGGGTGGAGAGATTTTGGAGCTCTGGTCAGAGAGTCTCCGGGAGATAATAACAGGCAGACCATTGCCTTCCAGTGAATGGCCGGCCAGGCCACCGGGGCAGAGAGTAGTTGGGCATGGTGCTGGAACTTGGTGCTCTTTTATAATATTTCCTGCAACAGGGAGAGATCAGGAAAAGGTTAAGGGAACACCATTGTAGGTCTGATGGGCCTTTAATTCCAGCACTCAGGAGGCAGAGGCAGGCAGATCTCTGTGAGTTCAAGACCAGCCTGGTCTACAGAGTGAGTTCCAGGACAGCCAGAACTACACAGAGAGAAACCCCGTCTCAAAACAAACAAATAGACAGACAACAAATCTCCAGAACCTGTAAAGTGATGCCACAAAAACATGAGGACCTGAGATCAGATCCCCATACCCACATACAAAACCCAGGCCTGGCAGCACTCACCTGTAACCCAGCATGTAAGGGAATGGGCATAGAAGCAGGAGGATGCCAGGGGATGGCTAGCAGGCTGCCCGGGTGGAAGAAGTGCCATAAGAGATCCTGTTTCAGAAAAGTGTGGTAGAGAAGCAACTGAGAAAGATACCTGATATCCAGCCTCTCCATGCACCAACACATCCAGGCATTCATGGACACACACACACACACATATATACATAGAAATAAATACATAAAAGAAATCCCATGTTTTAAAGTTCTCTCTAAACCCAGTGCTTGGGCAGCACCAGGTCTTTGTTTTGAGGATTGCTTCAGAGAAGAGGCAGGCACTGAGCTCACCGGCTAAGACTTAGACCGCCTGCCATCTAGATTTGGGGCCGTTAATGACAGGATGTGACCTGAGTCAAGTGAACAATGTAATAAGAATAACCACCTCTGGCTTTTCAAAGCGCCGGAGTTGACAAATCACACTCCCAGCCACAATCTCGACTGACCTCACAATAACCCTGTGACTTCAGACACCTTATCTCCATTGTATGGGACAGAAACCTCGAGAAGGATGATGTAATCAACTAGAGTTACACAAAACCTGTGCAGGCTGGGCACTTCCCAGTGGTGGCTGTTTGTTTGTGTTTAATCTTTGATCTCAGGTAGGTAAGTATTTGCTCTTGTGCATGTGACTACAGGTGTTCATATACCACCACACATGTGTAGAAGTCAGAAGACAACCTCAGATTTCATTCCCTGCCTTGCCTTCTATCTTGTTTAAGAAAGGGTCTCTTGTCATTTGCCACTGCCCTCCTTAGGTTAGCTGGCCCATGGGCTTCAGAAATCTTCCTGTCTCTTCTACCCATCACCCCATATGAATGCTGGAACTACAGACACACTCTCCTGCGCCTGACGTCTATGTAGATTCTCCCGCAACAATCCCTTTACTCACTGAGCTGTCTCCCCAGCCCTCAGTGCCAGTTTCTAATCCATGCCCAGGGCTCTTTCTTCTGCAGGTAAATTCTACCTCCCATGCAAATTTTGATGAAAATTCAGTGTGCAATGAGCATGTGTAGGTTTGGGGTTCCAGCACTTGGGTGTTCTGTGCATGAAAAAGGAGTTTAAGAGTGCAGACATTCCAATCAGACAGCTCTGCCACCTGATGCTGGGTGGGCGTTGGCATGGTTACCCATTCCGATGCACTTTTCCTTTTGGAGACATAAGGAATATATCACCGGCTAACCCTTAAAGCTTTGGCTGGGATTTAAATGGATAAGGAATACAAAGTGCTTAACCACTATACCTGGCTTAACATTACAGGTTAATAAACATTGAATTGGGGTTGCCAAGATCCTTGTTGGAGACAGAAAGAGGCCACTGTCCCTTCCTTCCTCCCTAGGGTGTGATCTTACCTCACAGGGTTACACTCTGGCCTTAGTCAGAGAACAGCCTGACCACTTCACCCGCTTCACTGCTTGTGAGAAGGCAATGTCCCTTCCTTTGCCTGAGAGTCAGCACTGACCACACCGCCCAGCCCCCCAGGCCTCCCTCTCAGTTTCCTGTCCACTAGATACCCTGTCACACCACACAGGAGCTGTCCTCAGAGGTGTCTCTTTTAGGATTATTTTCAGAGGAAACAGGAGGAAGGGAAAGGAGAGGAGAGGAGGGAGGAGGGGAGGGAGGAGGGGAGGGAGGAGGGGAGGGAGGAGAGGACGGTAAAAATAGAAAAGATAGCCAACTCTCAGAGGCAGGTGAGGCATGGGAGTGTGGGAAGAATCCCGCAGGTGGTCCTGACAACCCCCTGTACTCTGCACCCTGAGATGGCCCTTCTCACATAGGAGAAGAGAGTTTTGGAGGGGAACTGGAGGGCCCTGTCCCATTAGCACCAGGACTGCACGTGAACAGAGCAGTCGCCTCCTAAGAGGCTGTGCCCATGGGCCAGCCAATGTTTATCTTCTGCCAGTTTTCCAGTCAGTAAACACAGGAACCAGGAAGTTCGGAAATGGCCTTTTCTAAACAGCCTTAAAAGTAAACCAACCTGTGGGACGTGTGGGGGAGGATATAAAGAATTTACAAGGCACAATAAGAGGAAAAAGCAGCAAAGAGTATGAATCGTTTCTCTAAAGGTGTATGAGGAAGCTGGCGAGATGGCGCTTGCTACTCTCACTGGGTGAGGTCTCCTGCACTTTTAATCTCAGAACTCCCTCCAGAGACAGAGACAAGGGAATCTCAGTGAACTCAGGGCCTGACTGGTCTACATAGTGAGTTCCAGGACTGCCAAAACTACATACCACACTGTGGTGCTCTGAATGAGAATGGCCCTCATAGGCTCACATGTTTGAATACTTGGTCCCAAGTTGATGGAACTGGTAGGGAAGAATTAGGAGGTGTGGCCTTGTTAGAGGAGGTGTTTCACTGGGGACAGGCTATTCCCAGTTAGCTTCCTACCTCACACTTATGGATCTGCATGTAAGCTCTGAGCCATTGCTCCATTACCTACACCTGCCTGCTTGCTGCCATGCTTCTCACCATAATAGTCACGGGTTCTAACCCCCTGAAAACCATAGCCTCCAAATTAAATACTTTGATTTTTGTAAGTTGTTTTGGTTGTGGTATTTTATCACAGCATTAGAAAAGTAACTCTCTCTCTCTCTCTCTCTCTCTCTCTCTCTCTCTCTCTCTCTCTCTCTCTCTCACACACACACACACACACACACACACACACACACACACACTTGTTGGTCTTGCAGAGGACCTGAGTTCAAGTCCCAGCACTCAACTGGCAGCTAAAAACCATTTGTATTTCCAGTTCCAGGGAAAATCCAATGCCTTCAGGGTACAGTGTGAGCATGTACTTATACCTACATATGGGCAAAAAACATATAGACATAAAATAAATGCAACTTTTAAGAAATTTTAAAAGAAGGCACACAAAAGGTCAGCATAAAATCAGAAGGTGGTCTGCATCCCTAGCCACTGGGTAAACACTTGAAACCATAGACATGCCAGACACGGGGACTCTGAACACTATACTGCTGGTAGAGACAAGAAAGTAATGTGACTGCTGGGAAAAAACCTGGCAGTCCCTCAAGGGACTATACATAGAGGCTTATGTGGCCCAATGATTCTACTCCCAGGTACATTGCCTAAAAGACACCTATGCCCACATAAGGATACACACAAAGGTTTAAAAAAAAAAACACTATCCTTTTTTGTTTGTTTGTTTGGTTGGTTGATTGGTTGGTTGGTTTTTGAGACAGGGTCTCTCTGTGTAGCCTTGGCTGTCCTGGAACTCACTATATAAAATCAGTCAGGCCTGGAGCTCATAGAGATCCTCCTGCCTCTGCCTCGTGAAGGTTGGGATTGAAAGTATGCACAACACTTCCAATAGAAATGTATTGTTCTTAAGAGCCCAAAGGTGAAATCATGTCAAACCCCCACTAAAGGGAACATAGTATAGTCACAGCATGGACTATATAAAGGCACGAAGCCACCAAGAGTGGCAGCAAATGCTACTCAGGAGTCAAAGGTAAGGGATTAAAAATTTAAGGCCTGCCTGGAACACCAAGCAAGACCATCTCAAAATAACATATTTTAAGGGTTGGGGGTGTAGCTTAGAGTCCTCACCATCTACCATGAGCAAGTCCTTCAGTATCCTTTACCCTCATCCTAGAAAATGTAATGAAACACTAACACGTATGGTAACATGAATAAAACTTAGAATCAGGGCTGAGGAGATGGCTCAGCAGGTAAAGGCACTTGTTGCCAAGCCTGACAACTTGAGTTCAATCCTGGGGAACTTCATGGTGGAAAAGGAGAATAAAGAGGCAGGTGGGTTTCTAAGTTAAGGCCAGCCTGGTCTACAGAGTGAGTTCCAGGACAGCAAGGGCTACACAGAGAAACCCTGTCTCAAAAAGACAAAAACAAAAACAGAAGGAGAACAAACTCCTGAAAGTTTTCCTCTGGCCTCCACATGTGCACTGTAGCATGTGCATACCCGACATATAAACACAGATACAATAAATAAATAAATAAATAAATAAATAAATAAATAGTGTGCTTTTAAATTGTTTTATACACTCAAAACTTTTTAAAAGACTTGTTGCACTAAAAAAAAAATAAGCAAGTCACTAAGAATTGCTATTACTAAATTCTGGGTATATGAAATGTCTAGAATTGATGAGGCTATAGCATTAGGGCTGAAGGCAAGATTGGAGTGGGAAGAAGATTATAGCGAAGAGGTATAAAATACCTTTATGAGATGATAAAGATATGCCAAAATTGCCTACGAGGACAGCTTTGAGAATATACCAAACACCACCAAGTCACACACTTTCAATGGGTGCTTTATTCTATCTCAACACATTAATTCTATCTCAACAAAGCTATTTTTAAAAAAGATAAAATAAGTCAAATCCTTCTTCCCGTACCAGTTTGGAAAAAGAGCAGTTTTCAAGTCCCTCTCTCCGCCTCCACAGGGATCACAGAAAGAAAGGCCTCAAAGCAGCGCCCTTCGGAAGGCAGGCCAGCTGTACTGTTCTGCAGTCTCCAGTGTCCAAAGGCTCTTCAGAGCGGCAGCTGCTCCCTGGCCATCACTAACACACCGAGGCTCACTGAGGCTGTAGGTGGCGTTCTGGTGGACTGAACCCGTGTCTCAAGGTGAGAGACACAACTACACAGCCTCAGGAACGGCTGTGAATTCAGGCAGCCTTCAAGACCATTCATTCAGAGTCATGGGCACCTGCTCAAATGACAAGACACAGCAAAGGCAGCATGCACCTTGGTGATAGACAGACACAAATTGGCACTACATGTCTTTCTTCTACCAGCTTTCTGACGCCAGATTTGTCTTCATCTGTGAAAACAAACAAATGGCCCAGGGAAGTGGTTCTCTTGGCAAAGTGCTTGCCATGTATGAGTTCAATCCCCCTGAACCTGAATAAAAAGAGCAGGCATGTGGGCACATACTTGTGATGACGGTGCTGGGAAGGAGAGAACAGGTGGGTTCCTGGGTTCCTGTGGCTCAGTTTCCAGACTAGCTGAATAGCAAGATTCAGGTTAAAAATCGGAGACCTTATCTTGAAAAATAATGTTGACGATATTAAGGGACAACACCACACACACAATACACACACACACACACACACACACACACAAAACCACCCATTTTAAAGATCAATAATGATGCCAACCATGCAAGCTGACACCCCACCTCCACTCTCTATTTTCATTTTGCTTAGTTAACATGTTAATAAAGGCTGCACAGTCACTAAGCAAATGAGGGATTCTCTCTGAGCATCTTCCCTGCAGCCCTAGACACACCCAGGACTATTCGTTGTTTTTAAGACTAAGAACTGAAGTTCAGGGAAGCCAGACAACCTCCACTGTCACATACCAATCAATGGGCCACTATACATCATCATTTGAGTGTCACATTATACACTATATCTATAGAGTGTGAAGATAACATCTCATAGTGCAGGAAAGGAGGTGAACACAGAACTGAGCCCTCAGAAAAGAATTCTATCGAGGCACTGCAGAAAGTGACCAAGAGGGAAGGTTGTCTCTGTGGGCCAGTCTTCCAGCACTGTGTACCTATCTCTGCTCCCCATATGCCCTCCCTTCAGGCGTGATGCCTTCTGCTTCCAGGACCATGAGAACAGAGGTATTCTAGTTACTCACTCTCTCACTATGACAAAACGCTAAACAAAACCAAATTAGAGAGGAAAGGGTTTGCCTGTCATAAAACATCATCCAGGGAGCCAAGGCAGGAACTCAAGACAGAGATCATGGAGGAACACTGCTTTCTGGCTTGTTTCCCATGGCCTGCTCAACCTGCTTTGCATACAACTTAGGACCATCTACCCAGGCATGATATCACCTATGCTGGGCTGTGCCCTTCCACATCAATCATTGATCAAGAAAATGTCCCCCATAGACATACCTATGGGCCAATCTGGTTAAAGCAGTACCTCAATTGAGGTTTCCTCTTCCCAAGAAACTCTAGTTTGTGTATAGTTGACAAAAACTAAACACAGGAAGGTGGAAACCAGGTGTAAAAGTGACAAGATGGTCAGAGAATGAGACAAAACAGGAGTTTGTGAGTGGCTGGTCTTCTCTGAAATTCCATGTAATGGTGGCTTCACTACTGTATTTATGATACTCGAAGAATTAATCAAGCTCTGAACTAAAATGCATGCAGCGACCACTGCACTTTATACTTCAAATACAAATGTTTTTGAAAGGCCTGGGGACTCAGCTCAATGACAGAGCACATGCCTAGTGTTCATAAATCTTCTACAGAGAAAATAACTAGGATGAGGAATGTGATCAAAGTATATTATTATGTCTGAAATTGTGAAAGAATAAATGAATAAACAAGCAAATCAAAAGGAGTTTAAATGATTAAAGCAAATTGTACAAAATCCTCAAAGAACTAAAAGGAATACTTTCTACTTAAAAAAAAAAAGCAAGTCAGCCAGCATGACTCTCCATCCATTCTCGCCCTCTGCCACCAGCCTGACATTCCTTAGGAAAGGAGATTCCCCAGCCACCCCACTCTGGCTGAAAGATGCAATTTGGAGTGCCTCTATCCAGAGTGGGAATGTCTCCCTGACCCCTACTTCCTCTGGTTTTCAGAATCCTGAAGGGCCAGGCCTGATGTTGTTTTAGGCTCACCCTCATTATGGAGAAGGAAAGCAGTAAGCAGGGGGCAGAGGGAGGTCAGTGGAAACCCAGGGCAGCAGCACTGGCCTTGGACCTTCTGAGACAAGGGGAGTTTATTAAAGGCAGAAGGCCGATGCTCAGTTTTTCTCCTTCCTTCTACACCCATAAAACTGTGCTCAGCATGGGCTTTGTGTAGTCACGTCTGTTAAGTGCAAGTTTCTGGAAAGTTTCTGATAAGCTTCCAGGACCCACCCAGCTGGGCAAGGATCCCATACAGTCTAGGCAGAGGGCCAAAACTGACCCTTCCTTAGGGTGTGGCTCCAATGGCCAGTACCAGCGGCCATAGGCTTGAAAGATCATATGCCTCCCAGAGTGGCCAGAGCATGGGGGTCAGGAAGTTTGCTTTCCAATGAGCTTTCTCAGGCCAAAACCAGCAGCAAGCACATGTAAGTCCTAGCGTGGGAAACCCAATCCTAATAGACAAGGCATTCCTCATCTAACTCTACCGCCTGCATCTACTTCCCCCTTTCCACAGTTACCGTGCTAGAGGCTCAGTTAGGTTCTCTACAATTTCTATGTTGCAGCCCCTAGTCCTTGAGCAAGTGACAAGATTTGGGGACAAGGCCTTTAAAGCCACGATTCCATTAAACAAGGCTGCTCGAATGAGCCCTCCTCCAGCTAACTGGTGTCAGATTCAACAAGGAAATTTGGACAAAGAGACACTAAGGATGCACACACATACACACACACACACACACACACACACACACACACACACAAGACCACGTGAGGCACAATGAGACCCCACCCAAACCCATCTGGAAGACAAGAAGAGAGGCATCAGAAGAATTGTAATCTACTAACACCTTGATCTTGGACTCTCAGTCTCCAGAATCACCAAGAACTTAGTTTCTATTACGTCTGGGCATTTTGTTATTGTATCTCTGACAACGTAATACAATCCCTGCCTTCTGAGAATTACACATTTTTACACCCAACCAATTTTTGTATGAACTGAATTCCCTCAGGGAACTCTTCTCTCCATTCTCCTCTGACATAATGACTGACTCTACATTCCAGGCCTTCCTTGTTAACTCATCAGTCACAAACCCTTCAAGCTCCAGAAGTCAGAGAGTTGTTTTGATGAGCTACACATGGTCCAGTCATCCCCTCAACCCCTAATCCATGAGGACATACTCCAAGGCCCCTAGTGGATGCCTGAAACTACAAACACTACTGAACTCTGTATTTTTTATATATGTACAATAGAATTTAGTTTACAGGTCATTTGTAGTGAGAAGTTAATAGCAAAAGGAATAATGGGATGCTGATAGCATCCGGTAATAAAAGATATATTTTTCCTTCCTCAAAATACTTCATTGCCTCTACACACCCACCTTCTTATGATGTCAAAAACTAAGGAAAGCATTTTCCAACCTCTTTGGCATATCTAAGCTATCAGCATCACCAGTTTTGTACTCTGAGCTATCAAATAAAATTAAAGATTACTTGAACACAATTAACAGGTGATTAGTATATACAGGGTGTATACACTGAACCAGGAGATGATTCCTGTCCCAGGCAAGACGGAGCAGGACAGCACAAGACTTCATACTGCTACTCAAAACAGTGCGAAATTTAAAGCATATGAACTATTTATTTCTAGATTCTCCCATTTACTAATTTTAGACCACAATCAACTGCAGACAAATAAACATATGGAAATTGAAATCACAGGCAAGCAGACTACTGTACATCTGTGCCATCCTAAGCTCTATGACTTCACATTTTTGTTTATCTCCTGTAGCCTTTCTTACTAGACTTTGACCCTTGAGATGGGCTGTATCTGGCTCTTCACCATCTCCCAAGGATGAATAATTGATGCACTAATAAAACAAATGTTGCATTGGATTGAACTTGGGAGTTTGATGAGTATATCAGCTTCTCCCGGCTGGGTTTCCCACATTGGACCCCACAGCACACCTTTTGGTGTATTCATCTTCTTCCTATGCAAATTCTAAGACCATTCTAGGGTCAGGAGAGTTAGCAGTGCCCTAGAGAGTGTATATTACAATGCAGAAGGCCAGAGAAGAGCAGTACTTAGCCATAGATGTGGGTTGGGTGGGATGACGGCAGTGCAGGGATGCCAGGCACTGAACATTGCAGACTTTGGGGAGACCCTTATCACCTTTCCACCATCTGTCCCCACAAAGCCTGAGTCAATAGCTTCCCACCCTCTCACTCTGGGTAAAGCTATCCCTAAACAATCTACAAATCTTTAGAAGTGTGCTTGTATAGTGATGTGGCAGGCCTTTAACATCGGTATAAAGTTGAGGCAGAGGGATCAATAGTTTGAGGCTAGAGTGGGCTATACAGTGACATGTCTCTGAAAAGAAAGGAAGTGGTGAAGGAAGGCAAGGAGGGAGGGGGAGAATCAGAAGGAAGGGAGGAAGGAAGGAAGGAAGGAAGGAAGGAAGGAAGGAAGGAAGAAAAATGGGAGGGGAGGAAAAAAGGGAAGAAGGGACAAAGAGAGGGAGAGCGAGAAAAGAAAGGAAGATAGAAAGGAAGGAAAGAAGGAATAGAGGGAAGGAAAGACGGGACAGACAGAGGGAGGGTGAGAGGGATGATGGGAGGGAGGGAGAGAGGGAAAAAGAAAAGAGAAAGCAAAAAAGAACAGGAGGAGAGAGAGAGAGCATTTGTGTACTGGAGCACTAGAGGGAGTTGAAAAGAAGGAATGCTAAATCTTGGGGTGGGAAAAAATTCCTACCTGTGTGTCGAGGGAGGACTAGAATCCTCTGGGACCCTAGAGAGCAATAGGAACAACAATATCAGGATCCAGAAAGGCCTAGTTAACAGCTTCGGACTTTTCACTGAAGAAATGAGGCTGGCATTCAGTTGAAAGAGTCTGGCATCAATGGGTCCACTTCTATGGAGTGCTACTCCTTTCTCTCTCACCTTGGCCCTAATGGTGAGTCCAAATCACAGAAAGCGTTTTGTCTGCTGCCAGGCTGGCTGGGGTTAACAAGAGAAAGAGCTGTTTCCAGAAAACAAAGGTCTGGGTCAATAGATCTACCACAGCAGCTATTGATCAGCAGGGCAAAGGCTCTCAGAGGAGGCCCAGTGCTTCTATTAGACCTGGGAACCCAGCTGCCCTGCAGAAAAGGGCTTTCGTAAGCATGTCCTAGGCCACCATCCTAAGAGCACAGAGTCCTTCTCATCACCCCCAGGGACTCAGACTCAGAATCATAGAGCTGGAAAAGATCCCAAGAGTTCCCCTGATTCAGTTCTTTATCTAGAGTCTGCATTAGAAAATTCAGTCAACAGTGGAGCTATAAAAGATTCACTCATCTCTTTCTGGAATTTAGCATTTCTTTTCAACATAAACACAGTCAATGAAACACATATGAAATTAGGAGGCCCCAAACCTTTCACATAAAGAGTAACAAGCTGAGCACCATGGCTCAAACAGGCCTGTACCCTAGCATTTGACCAGCTGAGACAGGAAGAGCATGAGTTTTAAGCCAACCTAGGCTATATAGTAAAATCATGTTTCAAAAAACAAGTCCCACTCCCCTGAGCTGTGGGCATGGTGACACATACTTCAGAGGCAGGTGGGTCTCTGTGAGTTCAAAGCCAACCTGGTCTACATATCAGTTCCAAGACAGGCAGGGCTATACTGACACTGTCTACAAACAAACAAAGGATGGAGTTTGTTAGGAGTGAGAGGGGATGAGAGAGGGCAATGGAGGTAAGAATGACTAAAATAAATTATATACATATATGAAATAGCAAAAACATCATAGATTTTTAAAAATTAAGAATGGAGGCTGGAGAGATGACTCAGCAAGAACACTTGCTGCTCTTCAAGAGAACCCAAGTTTGGTTCTGGCACCCATATAACAGCTCATACCTGTCCAAAATTCCAGTTCCACAGATCCAACATCCTCTTCTTACCTCTACGGGCACAAGATTTACATATGGTGCATATGCATATGTGGAGGCAAAACACTCATACATGTAAAATAAATAAATCTGAAACAGGGCTGGAGAGATGGTTCAGCGGGTAAGAGCACTGACTGCTCTTCCGAAGGTCCTGGGTTCAAATCCCAGCAACCACATGGTGGCTCACAACCATCTGTACAGCTACAGTGTACTTCTATACATTAAATAAATAAATAAATCTGAAACAAAAGGATAACGGTAGGTATTTCATAGTTTGCTATGGTCAGTGTGCAATTCTCAAAACTTCATCATTACCTCAAAGTTACAATTCTAGATCTTTGTTTTGTTTTGCTCAGTCTTATTGTTGTGTACATGTGTGTGCTTCCATGTGCATCATGGAACGAAGCACACGTTCCACAGCACACGTGAGGAGGATAGAAGACAGCAAGTGGGGTTACTTCTCTTTGTTCAGCTTTACATGGATTCAGATGAAACTCAGGTCGCAGGCTTGCACTTCTGAGCTGTCTCACTTGCCCTGGATTTGACCGTTGAATGCCTTCATAATTGAGCACAGGGGTCATTACATGCACTACTATATCACAAATCTATTTCTTTAATAGTTTGAGAACTTTTTCAGTACAATTAATTTGTCAAAGCTCTGTTAACATATGCTTATTGTATACAATAATGGGTTTCCTTATGACATTTTCACTAGGTATGTAATGTATTTTGACCACATTTCCACACCCATTACTCTTTCTTGTCCCCTCCCACACCTACTGATCACCTTTCTCTTCCTAGGTAACCATCCTTCTTATGGCTTGTCAGAAGAGCCTATGACACACTCAGAAACACATGTTTAAAAAAAAAAGGCTAAGAATTCTACAGCTTGAGAACCAGCGGTACTACTCCTGGGACTATTCACAGATGGTGGGTAGATTACTTCGTAGAAGTGCAAATGAAAAAAATAGCATAATAATAGCATAATAGCACTCCTTCCCATGACTTATGCTGAGGCAGTGAGCCTGCCAACCGCTTTAGACAGAGGGAATGCCATCACCCCCACTGAATGGGTCAGAAAACCAAGGCAGGGAAACTTGACTCAGCTTACCCAAAGCTGCATCTGCACTTGAAACTTCTCTTCTCTAGGATTCTCTGAACCTCTCTGCTGACGTGTGCATTGGAGCTAAACTCTGGGATCACAGACCAAGGGCTGAAGTCCAGCAGACTGTACATCTGACTTTACTACACACATCACAGTTGTCAACCACGACCTGAAGGCAGAAATATTACATCCATCCTGGGATCACATGTGCCTGAATAAGGTATGGGAAGAGAGGAAGCGCATAGCACATAGCCTGGGATCTGGAAAGTGTTGGGTAACTTTGTTTTTAGTAAGAAAAGCTAAGCATAGACTCATTTAGAATGGCTGTAGGTGTCTATTCAAAGTAACGACCAGAAATAAGGTTAGAGGATGATGACTGGAGCCCAGGTCCAAACAACTGGCAAAAATGGATAGATGCTGAGGTGAACAGATGTGTGGTGGAATTCTGTTCCTTTGGAGAATGGTGTGGGTGGGAGTAGGTTCAAACTGAAAGTAAATGCATGAAAATATTAGCCCTTCATAATTTTGTCCCACAGAGTACAGTGTGGGGCCAGCAAGATGGCTCAGCAGGTAAAGGTCCCTGCTACCAAGTTTCAGTTGATACAGTGCTTGCCCAGTGCACTTGTGAGGTGAAGGATCATAAGTTCAAGGTCATCCTCTGTTATGTAACCAGTTTGAGAGCAACCTAGGATACAGTCTCTGTCTCTGTTTCTATCTCTGTGTCTATGTCTGTCACTCTGTCTCTGTCTCTGTCTCTGTCTCTGTCTCTCTCTGTCTCTCTCTCTCTCTCTCTCTCTCTCTCACACACACACACACACACACACACACACACACACACACGGAATGGGACAGGAAGAATAACTTCACAGTAGAGAACATTAGCAAGCACCCCACAGGTCCACAGGCCATCTGGCCAAAGTAAAGTCAACGGATAAATCACTATGATAGCAGGTGCCTTTGATGTGAAAGATACAATGATGCCAATTTGCCTCTGACTCTAAAGACTCATAACCCCAGTCTAATCTGGAGAAAAATCTCTGACAAACTCAAATAAAACATTCTACAATTGCACCCAGGTCATCAAAAACAAGGAAAGTCTGAGGACCTGTCACAGTCAGGCCTAAGGAGACATGACATCTAATCTAATGTGCTATCTTTGATAGGCTCCTGAAACAATTTTTTAAGGACATTAGGTAGGGCGGGAGAGAGGTGTCAGGAGTTAAGAGCATTGGCTCCTCCCAGGGCCCAGGTTCGGCCCCCAGCATCCACCTGATGGTTCACAGTCATCAGTATTTCTAGCCCCAGAAAATCTGATGCCTTCTTCTGACTTCTAGGGGCACATGCATGCATGCAGGCAGAACAGCCATGCACATAAAATAAAAATAAATAAGTCTTTCTTTTCGAAAGGACAGCGGGCAGAAAGTAAGGAATGGTATATAAATTACACACCTCAGTTAACAATGATTTGTTGGTATTATTTTATTTATAATAAGCAGACCTTGATAGTGTAAGATAATAACACTAGGGAAAACTGGAGATAGAATGCCCCACTGTCATGTCAACTTTTCTGTAAATCTAAATCTATTCTAAAATAAAAATATCTTTTTTTTTAAAAGAGGTTACAGACTAGTTGTTACCAGTTAGTTTTCTCAGTTGTCTACAATGAAGATGCTTTGTGTTTATCACCAGAAAAAATAGTCAATAAATATTGCTTTGAAAAATTAATGAATGGAGGTTACGACATAGGAGACAGAGTGCTGTATAAATAAAAAGTATTATTAGAGCCATTCCTTGGGCTTCGATTAAGACTCCCTCCATCTCCAGACAGCTCTGGCCACCAGAGCTTGGCACCCACAGCAGGGTGCCTATGAACCTTGCCAGGATTGTTTCTGTCTTTGATGGGTACCAAATAACAGGGGAAGGGCGGGAGCAAGAACAGCAAAAGGAAAGTCAAGATGAGTCAATGCTTTGTCTCAGGGACTGTGCTCATGCCTTTCAGACCTCACATAGTCCAAGCTAACACTCTTTTCACGCCTTGTTTATCTATCTGTTTTTTAATATTATTTGAGCATTTCACACATGCATATAAATGCATTTTGATTAGGTCTCCCCCATTCTCTCAACTCCTCCTCTCTTCCCATGACCACCACTTTCCCTTCCAGCTTCATATACTGTTTTTACAAACCTACTGAGTCTACCTAGTACTGCCATCAGGTACTCGGCATTAGGACTAGCTACTGGAACACGGGGAGCCTATCTGAGGCGGACTGACTCTTACTCCTGCAAAAGCCATCGGTTGCCAATAGCACCTCAGCTAGCCCTGCCCCGTCAACATTGGGATTTTTGGGCTAGCTCAAGTCTCATGCATACAGTCATACACACCTTTCTTTTTTTTTCTCTTTATTTTCATTTTATATGTATGTCTTGTCTGCGTGAATGTGTATCATATGTATTTACTATTCATGGAAGCTAGAACGTTCGTTGGATCCCCTAGGACTGAAATCACAGTCTTAAGTCACTATGTGGGCTCCAAGAAATGAATCCAGTCTTCTGGAAGAGCAGCCAGTGCTCCTAACCACTGAACCACCTCTCCAACTCCCTTTATTTCCTTCCTTCTTTCTTTCTTTCTTTCTTTCTTTCTTTCTTTCTTTCTTTCTTTCTTTCTTTCTTTCTTTCTTTCTTTCTTTCTTTCCAGATTTACTCTGTTGGCCCAGGTACAATGGTACACGACTTTGATCCCAGCACTCCAGAGCAGAGGCAGGAGGATCTCTGTAAGTTCAAAGCCAGCTTGATCCACATAGTGAGTTCCAGGACAGCCAGAGTTACTTAGTGACATCCTACCTCAAAAAATAATAATAATACAAAATGAAACAAACAAACAAAAGGTTTATTTATTGGGCTGGAGAGATGGCTCAGCATTTAAGAGCACTTGCTACTCTTGCAAAGGACTCAGGTTCCATTCCCAACACCCACATGACAGCTTACAACCAACTGTAATTCCAGTTGCAGAGGATCCAGCATCCTCTTCTAACTTCCATAGAAGTGTATGTATGTATACAGTATACATACACTCATGCCGGCAAAACTGTCATACACACGAAATAAAAATAAATAATTCTTTAACAAAAAAAATGATTTTTTATCTGTTTACATGTCCATGCAGGAGCAAAGACTAGAAGAGGGTGCCAGGTAGCCCACTTTGATAAATGGATGTTATGGATGGCTATACACTGCCGCATGGATTTGAACAATTGTCCTCAGGACTGAGCAGCAAACACTCTTAACTACCAAGCCATCTCTTTAGTGCCCCTGCTTTTTTTGTCCTTTGAGACAGAGAGTCATTTAGCCCAGACTGGACTCAGTCTCTCAATAGACTATGACTGGCCTCGACCACCTGATCCTTCAGCCTATGCCTCCTGAATGCTGAGTGCACAGGCTTGCCCCACCACACCTGGTATAGACCTACTTCAATGCTGAGCTCCAAGAGGATTCCTAAGGCTGTGAACTTTGATCCTTTCATTACTCCTTCCGAACTCTCCAGGGGAGGGACATGCTATTCTAAACTAACTCTAGGAACAAGGTGTGAACACAGTCGATAGCTGGACCACATCTCAGAGGCAGGATGCTAGAGGAAGGAAATGGACACACACAATGTGTGGTGATCCTTCAGACTTCCACGGTACCCTGCCACAAAGGTCCCCAAGGCCAGCTTGTTCAGAGAGCAATTCCTAGATCTTGGGAATGTGGGAGAACAGTAGAGACTCCTGTCAGTTCTGGAAACATCTCCCACCATCCCGCAGCCCAGTTCACACATGCATGGTCTTCTGTTCGGCAAGGAAGGGCCTCTGCAGCAGAGGACAGGGAGGAGAGATGTGAAGCATTTCTAACTGTAATAGGATTAGGACCAGTTCCCTCTCTGAATTACCATCAGGAGTCCCAAGTAAGAATAGCCAACTTCCTAAAGAGTAAAAAGAGTGCTGATTGTTTTTAGAATCATGCTGAGCTGCTGCCTTCAACATGGTCCAAGGAGCTCATTCAACTTTCTAAAAATTGTCTTCAGAGCCACCCTTGACTCTGATTGGTCAGCCTGATTGATGACCCAAAATCTCTCCCAATACAAGTATTTGTGACCCTGTAAGGCCACTCCTTAGAACCCCAGGCACTGTCTGAGAAAAGGCGACATGAAAACAGCAACATTATTTTCTTGGTAGCATTTCAGACACCTGTCTTTACAGTCTCAGCCCTATGTGTACTGATTTCCTCTCCCTGACTCCTAACAAAGGCCCTAAATTATTCCTCAGCTATAGAAAGTTTGAGACTCTGCTCCCGGGGCTCCTGCCTTTCTCCCAGCACCCACTCTGGCACTGGGATCGACCCAGGCTCCATTTGTTCCCCTAATGAGTCTTAAGTGTTTGGCTTGAGTGCCTGCCAGTCCTGCTCACACAGGGAGGAGGGGGTGGAAGAGAATGGGACAGAGCTTGTGCTGGCCCAGCCATGCTAGGTCCTGGGAGGACTGGCACAGAGGCTCCCTGACACATACCAACCCAGGAGCACAGCCAGGCAACCCCTTTGAGGCCCAGCGCTTTCCTTTCTCCTCTACTCTAGAGACTTCCCCAAATGCACACTCCGTAGGCATACTTCCTATGTTGAAATCCTGGGGGTGAGCCCAGGAAAGTGCATTTTCCACTGTCATGTGTGTGTGTGTGTGTGTGTGTGTGTGTGTGTGTGTGTGTGTGGTATGGATGCATATGCACATGTGTATAACCAGCTTGCTCATGGATTCTGTCTCCACCTTCCCAGACTAGAATTACAGGTGAGATACCAAACTTACCAGACATTTAAGTAGGTTCTGAAGATCCTCAAGCTTGCTTGGCAAGCATTTTAACCACTAACCCATCTTCCCAGTTCTGGAATGTTCATTTTTAATCAGAATCCCAAAAAGATAGTGATATACAGTGAAGACTAAAAATTCATTCTTTAAAGATTGGGGAGATAGTTCAGAGATTAGAGTACTTGCCACCAAAAGGCCAGAGTTTGGAACTCCAAAACCCAGGTAAATGCCTGATGGATATGTTTGTAATTACAGCCTTGGAAAGCAGAGACAGGGGATCCCCTGGACAAACTGGCTACCAAGACTAGCTTGTAAGCTCAGGAATGGCTTGAGATACCTTGCCTCAAAGAATCCAGTAGAAGGACAATAAAAGAATATTCTTGGCATCAGTCCCAGTCTACTACACGAGCATATACATAAGCACCAACACACGTGCACATGCACCATCCTCATACATCCCAACATGCATACACACAAGCAAACACACATGCAAGAAGATGGGGGAAAAGAGTGGTACTTTCTATTATCACAAGAGGATTTTATGCAGTCTCAAAGAAAACCTGAATCATAACTTTTGCAAAGAAATGAATTATGACTGGAAACCATCGTATTATATGAAATAAGCCAGATTCAGAAAGACAAATACCACTTTTCTCGCATATACAGAATCTAAATTTAAATATATATATATATATATATATATATATATATATATATATATATATATATCACAAGCACACTAGGAAGATGGTTCAGTCAGTCAGTCAGTAAAAGTGCTTGCCCCATAGCATGAGAACCTGGGTTCTGATTTCAATAGCCATGTATCTGTAATATTAGTGCTGAGAAATAAAGACAGGAAGATCCCTGGAGTAGCTGGCCTAGTAGCCTCCCTGAATCAGTGAGCTCCAAGTTTACTTAGGAAGCCAGTCTCAAATCATAAGGAGGGGGCTAAAGCTTTCTCAGGGCCAAGGGCCTCTCCTTCCTTTGATGTCCAACAAGGCCATCCTCTGCTACATATACAGCTGGAACCATGGGTCCCTCCATGTGTACTCTCTGGTTGGTGGTTTAGTCCCTGGGAGCTCTGGGGGTCTGGTTGGTTCATATTGTTGTTCCTCCTATGGGGCTGCAAGCTCCTTCAGCTCCTTGGGTCCTTTCTCTAGCTCCTCCATTGGGCACCTTGTGCTCAGTTCAACAGTTGGCTGGCAGCACCCACCTCTGTATTTATCAGCTTCATTATGTGGCTAAGTGCATGGGCTGCATATTGGTAGAAAAGTCATCCTTCTTGCCAGAGGATTGGTTCCTGGAATGACAGGCTTTGTCTGTTCTCACCTAAGCCCCTCCTCGGACTCTACACTGACAGCTCTCTGTCATCTAGATCTCCACTCTAGATTTTTTTAGCACCAGCTTTACTCCAGTTTGGTACTTTGAGTCTTGTATCTTGAGGTCCTACCTTGACATCCCTTGACGATGGACTGTGACCTGTAAACCAAGTAAACCCTTCCTGTTCCAAGTTCATGTTGGTCAGCGTTTCATCACAGCCACAGGGGGAAGGGGGGATGGGATAAGGTGTCTTCAGAGGGGGAACCAGAAAGGGGATAACGTTTGAAATGTAAATAAAGAAAATATCTAATAAAAAAAAAAGGAAACTACATTTCCCAGCTGGCCTTGCAGTTCCTAAGAGCCATGAGTTGGATCTTGTCCAATGGGGTCTAATCTAGGTCTCTAAGTTCCAAATATCTGCTTCCCTTACACTGAGATTCATATGCTGAAATCAAACTCTGCAGTGTGATGCCAATAGAAGGTGGAACCTTATGAAAGGTGATTAGGTCACAGGGATAGAGCCCTCCTGAGGGCATCTGTGCTCTTACAGGGGGTGCAAATGCAGCTGCCTTGTTCCTTCCATGTGAAGCAAAGCAAGAAGTGAACCACAAGACAGGTCCTCCCCAGATACAAAATCTTTCAGTGCCTTTGTCTTATGCATTTTAGTCTCCCAACTGAGCTCTGTTGTGTATACGCTATCTAGTTCACAGTATTTCCCATGGCAGCTTGTGATACATGGCATATGTATTTTGGTTTTCAACCATGGTTTCTGGTTTGTGACTTCCTCCCCTAGAGAGAAATTCTGATCTTTCCAAGCTTTTCAGTGCTCATAAAAGTATGATCTGATTTGCCTTGTCTGATTGTCGGTCCTAAAACCCACTTGACTACAGGGGTCCTACACTTTACCCTTCATGGAAGGAATGCGGAAGAGGAGGCTCCGATAGCTTTCCCCAGCCAGTCTGTTAGCAATCACATCTATACAATGAAGTCTCCATAACCAAACAGATTAGGGTTTGGAGATTCTGGACAGACAGCAGAACTCATGGAGGTTCCTAGAGGTTAACTATTGTGGTTTGGATCTGATATACCTCCAAAAGCTCATGCATTGAAGGACTGATCCCTAGTGCTGCAGTATTCATAGGTAGGACTTTGGGAGGTGACTGGACCATGAAGGCTATAGGCTTATCAACAGATTAATTCATTGATGTATCCATGGAAAAATGGGCTATTGGAGGGTGAGGGCAACTTTAGGAGGTGAGGCCTAATTGGAGGAATTAGATCCATCAGGTTGAAACCTTTGAAAGGTATATATCATATCTGGTGCATTCTCCACCACCACCTACCCACCTCGTGTGTGTGTGTGTGTGTGTGTGTGTGTGTGTGTTATATCTTGGGTGCCATGTATGTGAGTGGCACATGTGTGCATATACATGCCTGTGTCTGTCTGTCTGTCTGCATGTATGTATGTATGCATCTCTGTCTGTCTGTATCTATCCCCTCTTCCCTCCTCCTTCCTGTCCACCGTGAGACAGGCTGTTCTCCTCTGCTACCCACCCACACCATGATATATTTATTACCTGGCCTCAGGCACTAAAGCAACAAAACCATGGGCCGAAATCTCTGGAACTATGAACCAAAATAAATCTTTTCTGTTGTTTTAATCTCAGATATTTGACATAGTGATGGAAAGCTGGCCAATACAGTGATGCATCCAGAGAGGGCAAAGAAGGTTCACCCCCTCTTCTCCATATCTCACACTGTAAACCTCTTTACTGATAGTTTTTATAACATCCTTCACAATAAACCAGTTCAGTGTCTCCCTGACTTCTGAGAGACATTCAAGCAAATGAACCAAACCTGAGGAGAGTTGTAGGAGCCACATCTGACAGCTGTTGGTCAGAAGCTCAAGTGAAAAGATACAAATTTTGGCTGAAGAGCCCCTAAGCAAAGAGTTGAAGGTACAACTTGTCTTTTGTTTAGGTCTTATATTAAAACATAGGAAGGATTTAAGGATGATATTTTGAGGTAGATGTTACCCTTTGAATCTGAAATGTGCCTGCCCCACCCCACCCCAACACATACACGCAGTATTGAGCACTCAGACCCCAGATATCAGGCTTCTTTTGAAGGCTTGGAGCTTCTGGGAGATGGCACCTGCACCCCGCCCTGACTTAGCTATCCTTGCTTCAAGGTCTATTCTACATGAGAACTCTGCCACCAAACACTCCTGACACCATGGGCCATGCCACTTTGCTTTGCCTTCTGCAGCATGACAGACTATGACCTGAAACCAGGAGCCAAATGAAGCCCTCCCTGCACCCCCTTGTTTCTGCCACTGCACACAAAAAGCATGGTGTGTTTAGGGGGAAACACCAAGAGTGTGGTCAGGTGATCAACCCATGTGGACATTAGTATAGACCAGCCAAGTGCTACTCATCTAGACAGTGGGGAATGAACTACCCTGTGACGTTTCAGAAAGGGGCCAACCCACTTCAGGTCAAGAATGTCAGGGCCTGAGTAAAAGAACCATTCCTAAGGAAGGGTTCAGGAACAACCACGGTGTGACTGCACACCCATGCACACACATTGCACACCCACTGCACAGTACTTCAAGGCTCTACTCACTTCTCAGCATTGTATTTCTTGCCCCTTCCAGTTCAGTTCCAGTGGACCCTGTCACAGTGAAGGCTGCTTTCACAACAGGAAGCTCAGGTAGTCAACTTCAGTGGCAGCTGTACAGTGCCATCTCAGCTGGCACACAAGATAAACAAGTCTTCAGGGCACAGCTACCTTCACCTGAATGCCAAAGAATGGCCAAAGGTGTCTCAGGACCCAGAAAGGGAACAGTGAAGGTGTAGACTTAATTAGAGCCACACAGCCCACTTAGGACCATGTCCAGTGGAGTCATGGATTCCATGAGACCTTACTGCAGAAGAGCCATTAGCGAATAATCCCAGTGTGAAAGCTATAGGCATGCAATGCCAGCAGAGTGACAAAAATCAACCCAGGGCACAAGACCACCAACCAAGAAGTTCTAGAAGGTGTGACCTCTACTCCAGCAAGCCTGAGAAGCAGAACCTTGAGACAAAGATTGCTTTCCAGGTTAAAGACTTTGGACCTTCTGAGAATCCTTTACTTCTGCCTTCTTGTCTGTTTCTCCCTATGGATTGGGAATGTCTAGCTCATGACTGTCCTGTAAGTGTAGTCAGGATGCATATAAAATGTCTGGTTTCCTGGTTTCACAGCTGGAAAGCAATGTGCCCCAGGATAAACAGCACCTTGAACTGTCATCCATAGCTGATTAAGTGATATTGAGAAAAGACCTTGGATGGCTGGACTGTTGCAATCCTAACCTCAAGTGGCTGATATGAGGAATCCTGGGCCTCTTCTGGGAAGTGACTGAGAGCAGAGACATCATCTGTGAGATCAGTAGATTATCAAAGCCCTGGAGCTGCTTGGTCACTCCCACTGTGTGCGAACACAGTGGAAAGGAACTGTTTGTACACCATGAATTAACTTCTCACCAGCCATGGACTCTGACAGCACCGTGATTTGACTTCCCAGCCGACAAATCCATCAGAAATAAATTCCTGTTTCTAAGCCACTCGATCTATCGTATTTTGTTATAGCAACCCAAGGTGATATAAGACTTTCTCCCTGCTCCCTCCTCTGAATGCTTGGCAGGAAGGACCTTGAACTCCAAATGGTTGAACACAAGTCACCCCACCACTGTACCATAAACAAGAAATAAAAATGTTTGTGTCACACTACTGAGATGGGGTAGGGGTGTTTAAATAGGAATACCCTCCTGTAGAGACACTAAGCCCAGAGAGCGGAAGGGGAGTGACGTGTCTAGTAGATGTCTGAGTGAGTTCCTGGTAGCTGGAGTATGTTGGCTAAGTCCATTGGATGGAGAAGAGCCTAGGTTAGCAGCACACATCTCTGTGGTCTAAGGAGGCACTTCCAAAAAGGAAAGATTCACCCCAAATGTCCCCAGTACTACCCAACAGCCAGAGGAGCAGGTACAATAAAAGCAAGAGGAAACCCACTAGCCCAAAAGCAGTTTCTCTGCTTCCCAGACATCATCATATCTCTGCTTTGTTCCATCCTGCCCCCACCCCTACACCTCACCCTCACGGCTGATGGAGTGAAGCCATCCAAGTAAATCTTTCCTCCATTGAGGTATTTGTTCAAGTAGTTTGTCCCAGGAAGGAAAAGCTAAGCTAACACAGTGAGGAAGTTAGCATCTTCCAAATGCTGCCCCGCAATGGAGAAATACGAATCTTCACCACACACCACAATCCTGGACAACACCAATTCCCAAAAAACTTTATTCATTGTTTCAAGTGGTAAAATGTCATTGGTCTCTGCGGGGCACCTAGTGGGTGGGGCAGAGGGAGACCTGGGATGGGTTTGGGGTGGGGCCCCACCCATTACAAAAATCAAAGGCTTTTATAAAAATGCTATAAATTGGTATCAAAAAAAAAAAAAGCAAAACCCAAGGGAAGTGGAAGATGGAAGCCAAGAGGGTGAAGGGAAGAGACTGAGGGAAGGACAAGACCTCCCACCACTGCAGACAGGAGCCAGTTGGGGAGGAAGGGGTGCAAGAAGTTGGGACGGTGATACAAAGTGCATAAATATGCCTCCCAGACACTCCTCAGAAGTGGAGGGGAAGGAGGCTGCAGTCTGAGCCCTGCCGGGGCTCCAGCTGTCTCCTCACTTGGGGACCCCACAGGAACGGCACTGCCTGAGACTGCCGGATGGGAAAGACCTGCAATTGGGTAGAAGAGAGGACAAAGGTCAGAGAAGAGATGAGGCCCCTGCTTCCTCTGCCCTCTGGACATTCTGATTCCCTCATGGGAGCCCAGTGCTGAGGAGGTCCCTACTGGGACCTTAAGTTAGAAGCTCTAAGCTACACAGACTAGCTGAGCACACAGGAGCAACCTGAAGGACAGTCCAACACATAGGATACCGGCCAGGATGGAAGCCTCTCCCCCTCTTCAGACCAAGGATAAACGCCAGCCTCAGGAATAAACTTAGAGAAGCCAAGGGACCTAACCAGGTCTCCCCCGCCTCCTTCCAGCCTCTCACAGAAAGAGGAAAGCTAAGGGCTAGAAGAGAGCACAGGACAGGGCACAGTTCTCCACACCAAGCCCTACTTTCACCCAAGCCCAGGAGCACATCCTTACCCTGGACCCTGATCAGATCTTTTTCTTTTTTAGCTTCAGGGCTTGCAGCCAGTTGGGCGATGATCCTTCTGACCTGGAAGGCAGAATACAAAGGTCACAAAAGCAAAGTTTAAAGAAACTGAACAAGGTGACGACATCTACCCTCCAATCAAAAGAGGCAGCCTGGGGTTCAGTTGCGAGTCTGGAAGCCCCTGTGTAACATGAAGCAATTAATTTCAGTTTTCCACCTCTATAAATAGGTTTTCTCTTCTGAGGATAATACCCGAAGCCCAGGAAATAAAAAAGTACCTAGAACTGTCACTTACCCTGAGGATTTCTCTGGCTTTGGGGGTAATGTAAGGGGCTTCCCTAGCCCTGGGACCTTGCAAGACTTAGAACGCTGGACGGAAGACTCCTTCTGGCTTGATTTGCTCTCTGTCACCTCCCCCTCCTCAGCAGAGCGGTTCCGGGAGCGTAACTTGGCCTGGGAGACACAGATGAAAGATAAGCAGGCAGCAAGACTCAGAAGGCCAGGCCTCTAACAAGAGTGTGCAGTCCCCTGAACCAGGCCTGAACCCCTCTATAGACAGTCAAAGATCTGTCTCCCTCAGAGCTGATCCTCACACCCTGAATACATCAGAAAGATGTCAAATGAACAAAATTCAGTGAACAAGGCTGAACAAAGAGGGGTGACTTCTCACACCTATGTTTTTACTTGTCTGTCCCCACCCCAGAGCCAACTCCTGTGCCTACCTCAAGGTTAGGAGAAACTGCTTACAAGAAACCCTACCCAAGCCACCTCCCATTCCCAGCCATGATCAGGAAGTAACTCCTTCTACTGAACAGCCCAGTCCATGGCTGTACTCCCCCTTTATACCTACATTTCGCCCTTCATCCGAGCTACTCATGGGTGTAGACTATGCCCACCCCTCAACTCCCATCCAGTACCCTGGAGCTTCTGAGATGAAAGAACAACACCCTGTTCTTTCTTCCATCAAACTTGGTACACTGCACAGAGTCAAGCAAGAAACAAGGGAACTTTCTGGAACCCTCTTTAACACAATGAGGGAAGAGATGGGAAAGGGGACTACTATGAGGTGTATGAATGGTTGGTTGGTTAGAAATGTTGGGTACAAGGTTGGCAGGCCAGATGGCTGGGTGTGTGTGTGCTGAATGATCAGATGGTACCTTCAAGGCTGATGGGCTCAGGCCAGGAAACAGGTTGACTTTCAGCCCTTTAGTGCCCAAGGACATCCGTGTCCGGCGGCTCTGAGGCTCCTCCACGACCTCCTCATCTGAAGATGGCACCCGGGAGGTCCTTGGCTCTGCAAATGTTAGGGGAAGAAAATCAAAACCTGAGCAACATGCCAGGCACCACCCATACCTACACACAAGCCAGACATTGACACAGACTCCATTCAATTAATACACTGATCGTACCGGTTGAATCTTGGAACAGTCGAGTATCCGAGTCTGCTGTCTCTGACAGTCCCAGGGTACCCCCAGGCCGAATGGCTGGGGCCCGATGCCCCCGCTTACGCCCTAGGTTGGCACGACTCCGATACATGGCACTATCAAGGATCTCAGTGTCCTGCTCAAAACAATAGCAACAGCATTGCCTCTGCTGACCCATAGCCCTGCTACACCCTAGAGGAGCACCCCAACATCACCCCAGGAACTGACAGCTGCTGCAATTTCTTGTTGCTATGAGATACCCCACAGCCTGTGTCTGTCTCCCATGATTCCTCAGGAAAGCTCTGAGAATGGGGCTTTGATACCATCACCCACATACCCTGATCCCTCCAACAGCCCATCCACGACGACAAGTTCACCCTCCACTGACCTCTATAAAGGAGAAGTCCTCACTGGGGTAGCTGGGCAGAAGTCCTCGGGGAGGCCGCCGGGGGGGCGGGGCTGACACCTGCTCATCTTGCCTAGCACCCCCTGTAAGATCCCAGGTGCCATCCACCTCTTCTACCTGGCTGGCTTCGCCATCAGGCTGAGGCCTCGAGGAAGGCAAAGGGTCTCTGCTAGGCTCCTGGGGCTCCCCTTGGCCAGCACCTGCAGTGACTCCTTCCTCCTCCAACAGAACCCTGAGGCCGGAAGCTTCTGATTCTCTCTGAGTAGCTCCCTTAGAGCTGCTAGCTGTCATTATCCCCTCCAGAAGACTCTGGGAGCCAGAAGGTGGAGAGCGAGCCAGACAGCTGCTGGGACTGCAAAAGGGACAGGCCAGAAACCAAAGTCACTCTCCGACCAGTGAGACCTCATTTCTCTTCCCTGAAGCACACAGCATACAAAGAAAGGGCTGAGCCTGCTTGGTTGGTTGGAAGGTCCCAGGCCAGGCTTTATCACATGCTACAGGCTGGGCAGCGTTTATCAAAATGCTTGGGTCTACTTATAGAGTCTGGACTTTTCTAAGTTTTAAAATATCTGCACATACATAGAACAAGATCTCTTTGTGTGTTGGTGTATGTAAAGCTGTATGTTGAGGCCAAAGAACAACCTCCTCTTGTGTGTGTGTGTGCGTGCGTGTGTGTGTGTGTGTGTGTGTGTGTGTGTACATGCCTGCCTGCCTGTCATCAAGTATAACTTTTGGGAGTCAGTTTCTCTTCCTCTACCATGTAAGTCCCAAAGACCAAACGTGGATAGTCAAGCCCTGACAGACAGCTAGCACATTTACCAGCCCTGCTCCCATTTCCTTTGACAGGTTCTCTCACTGGCCTGGGACATTCATCAGGTAAGCTAAGTGGGCAGGCCAGGGAGTCTCAGGAACCTTCTCCTCTTTGCCTTCCCAGTGCTGTCAGACTACCACAATACCACACTACCACATCTAGCCTTTCTCCTGGGTTCTGAGGACCAAACTCAAGTCTGCAAGCGCTTTCCTGGCTGAGCTGTCTCCCTAGCCCCAGAAGGAGCTACCTGGAAAACAAAACCTAAACCAAAACGTCCTTTGTGTCTCAGCCTACCTGGTACATGCAGGCTGACTCAACACTGAGGCCAGGGGTGACTTTCTATGTGATATCATGCTGCGCTCAAAACATTTCAGATTGTATGGAGCTGGAGAGATGACATGACAGCTAACAATCATTTCTAATTCTAGTTCCAGAGGATCCGACACCCTTTTCTGGCTCTCACAGACAATGCGTGCACACATGCTAGATACCCAGATACACATGCAAGTAAACCACCCATATACATGAAATTTAAAAATATGTGAATCTGAAGAAACATTTTTTTTTAAGTTCCAGATTTGGGGTTTGGGATTTTTGAGTGAGGAACGGTACCTGTACCTAAGCCCTTGCATGAGTTCCTTTGCCTGTACATACTGAGTGTCTCTCTACAGTCATTAGTGAGAGAAAAATAAAAATCTAAGCCTGTCAGCATAGCACCCAGCACTCAGGACATTACCAGAAATAACACTTATTACTGCTGCCCTAAGTTACTGCAGTTCAAGCTCCACTCGTAAGCTTGTGCAGGATGGCCATACCTCCTGGGATAAGCCAAGAGTGGGCCCATCTGCTCCCTCCCCAAGCTTACACAACCCTTCAGCCCTGAGAGCCACAGGCCCTAACCTACAGTTCTGACTACTTTCAATCCTGTGTGTTTGTCTCCATTGCCTGTCTGGGAGCTCCTCGAGGGTTTGTCTTTGTGCCCCTAGCATCTCTGCCCCACAGATGAGACCACACAAGAGATGAGAAGGCAGGATCACCTTGGACTTCAGCACAGCAATGTGCCTTCTGCCCAAAGTTCCCTCAGAGAAGGCATAAATACCGGGATGGCACCACCCACACCATGTCCAGCTGCCACTCCCTAAAACATGCTCACTCATCGAACACCTAGGAGAGGGTGGGTGAGTGTTGGTACTCGCCACACCTACACGCACAGCCCAGGGCCACACGCAGGGGTAGTGAAGGCTAGCGGGCAATGCCTGAAACTCAGACTGCTGAGTAGCTGGTGATACTGAGGAAGGTAGAGAATCAGGCAGGTGAGTCAGTCTTGACCAGGAAGATGAGACAGGGACAGGGAGAAACTTTCAGTCTGTCCTTCCATAAGCTGCTGACAGATGGAAATTAAAGCAGCGTGGGAGGAAGAGAGGGAGGGAGGAGGTGGCAGAGGCTCCTCAGCACAGCAAAATGCAGGACTCGAGAGCAAGCCTGGATGCAAGCCAAAGCCAGCTCACCCTGAAGCCAGCTTAGAGTCAGGCTAGGCTAACTCTAGTCAGGGAGGTGACTCTAACCAGACGGGAGCAATGGTACCCCACCCAGCCTGGACAACAAGGCCGCCGAGAGGATGTGAACCAACCCAGAAAAAGAAAGATCTACTCTCAGCCCACTGCGGGCAGAAGGCAGTAAGGAACTCTGCAGAGTGGGCTCTAAAAGTGGTATGGAACATAGAGTCCTGGGGGATGCAGTGCACACCCACCCAAGGGCCTCTGCCTTCTGTATCTGAGATGCGTCCCTTACTGGGAGCCCAGGTCATCCACAACCTAAGGGCTTCCTGGCAGGACAGGAAGGACGGGAATCTGGGTGCTGAGCCTGCTAGGCCCTGCACCCATGGCAGCCTTGGCCCCGAGTCGCATGCCCAGTCCAAGCCTCTGCTTCATCATCTTAGATGGGAGCCATAAAAGTCCCAGAACTTTACTGGGCTTACTGGCAGGAATATGTACCCACAACAAAGTGATACTTGATAGATACAAATCGCTACCATAGTCCTTGTCATTCAGAACAGAGGTTCCTAGCCTGAGAGGATGCCTCACCAAAACCTTCTACATGAACCACCCAACTTGGCTACCACGGGAACTGCCCAACTCGACCACCCACCACTGCTTCTGGTGCAAATACAAGGGACAGATCTGCAACACATCCTGGTGTTTCCTGCTCTAAGCCCTGGAATGAGGAAGCATTTGTGCCGGGGCTGAGATGATGCATCTGAAAAGGACAAAGATACCAGAGAGAAACATGGAGGCGACTCAGAGAGTTAGGGCCATAGGAACAGAAAGAAACTCACTCTCCCTCTGGACCTCTGTTTCCCCATCCCTGAAAAGGGTAGCTGAACTTAATGACCTTTGAGTCTTCTTAGAGCCTACAAAGATTTCAAACTGGCTGGGAAGGTTTTGTATTGTGGGGTCCAAAGGGCAGGAGCAAGGGATGACCAAGAGACCAGAAAAGAAGGATCCTGCACCAGTCCTGTGGCAGACCCAGAAGTGCCACTGTCTCCAGGATGAGATGGCCCTAGATCCAGCTCAAGTGCACCCCCACACCCCTGCACCATGCTAGTTATCAGTTACTCCTGCCAACAGTCTGACCAATGACTGCCATCCACAATGTATTTGTTCAACATGAGGACAGCAACAAGGGAGGCCCAAGGGGCCTCCCTTTATGGACTCTTCACATCCACACTTGCAAAACAGACTAGTTTTTTTGGTTTTATGTTTTGGTTTGTTTGTCTGTTTGTTTGTTTGAGCAATTAGCACAGGAGAGGCAGGGTTTGCCTCAACCACTTTGCATGTGTCAACCTTCTTCATGCAAACTCCAAGAGTGCCTGGAGTAAATTCTCAGTTTACCTATGACGAAGTGGGTCCTGAGGTAAGAAGGCCAAAGACATCCTGAGGAGAAAAGGCCAGTGCTCCGGGTCACTTGCCTGAGGTCACAGAGGTGGGTAGAGAATCAGGACTAGCAGATGGGCCCCAAGCCAGACTACTCTGACCCATTCTCAAGGACTTCCTGACACAAAGGAAATCTCTAAATTTTTCCTGAAAGATAAGCATTCCACAGTGTATTTATTTCCCCATGTCAGACGCTCATAGCACCAACTCCCCAGACATTAGTCAGGTAAGTCTGGAACTTTGTTCAACTTCAAGTCCTAGATATGCTATTAGACACTAAGTCACATGCATGGCCACAAGCACACAGCTCTTTCCAAACGTTGGACTCTATCAGAAAGGACACATATCAGAAAACATGGCAGGCACACAGGCCCTCCCAATGATTTCCTTCCAGTTGTGGATGAGACACGTTTTCTGTTACAATGAGACTCAGATGCTTGTGTCTGGGATGAACTCTAAGCTCAGGTGACCATGTGTTGGATCCTGGTAGCTGTGCCCCAAATGCATGGCTGCTTAGTGGGAGCCTCCTGAAGCTCCATCAGCAGGACCACCCTCATGCTGCCACGGTCCTGTCAAGCTTACAAGGAGCCTCCTCCCTCCATCCTAAACACAGAAGACAATGCTGCTCTCCCTCTTCAAGAACCAGCCCCGTTCTCTCAACGTCACCAGAGGCCAGGATCAAAATCCCTCTCCTGCAGCATGGGGCAGCCGTGAAGAGAGATCCATGCAGTAAACACTCAGCCCTCAGCCGGAGAGGGCTGAGTCCCAGCAAGGAAACTGAGGACACAAAACCTGCGCTCCCTTTTGCCAGGACTGTTGCTGCTGGAACCCTGGGCCTCTCACAGACACTGGGAAAACAGTGCTCAGAGCCCAACAACCAGTCCAGGCTCACAGGAACACACCCCTCACCGCCTCCAACATTTACATCTGCACATTCCCACCGCCTACTGACGCCATTGCAACCTCAGTCACTCCCTATCCCCTACCCCTCCTCTCAACCAGACAAGTGGACTGAGAATACCCTTCCTCAGCTCCCTTCCTAACCCTCTGCTCTCTCCCTCTTCCACCTCCATGCCAAATGTCTCTCTCAGCACCCCCACCCCACCCCCAGAGCCTCCCTAGCCCCTTCCTGGTCCCTCCGGCTCTCCTCCCACTGCCATCTGCCCTTCCACTTAGAACAGCCCCCATCCAACACCTCCTCTCCTTCCCTTCCCACATGCCTGGGAGGAAGCTCCCACTCTGGGACTGAAAAAGGTAAAATGTTCTCCACACCAAAGAGAAGAAAACCAAATCTCCACGGATGAAAATGTTAATGAACGAGAAGCAATGCCTTTTCGTACGTACCCTTTCCGCAAGGTATGAAACCACCTCAGTTGGTTTCAGAACATCCATGAGACAGACTGGTGGGTTCTTACCAGCCTGCCTGCCCTCCCCTCAAGTGGCATGCCTTTAATCCCAGCACTCAGCAAGCAGAAGCAAGCTGATCTGTCTGAACTTGAGGCCACCATGGCCTACCTAGGGCGTCTGAGGTCAGCCAAGGGGAAGAAAAGAAAAAAAGGGTTGGGGGAAAGGTCACAGGGCTGGGATTTGGTTCTCAACAACTTCGGATTCCTCAGCCACTGCTCTTCTGGGTACTACGACGAGAACAGGCTAGATCCCTGAGTTCCCAACCCCTTGGTCAGACCACCAGAATCACTGTCCACTATAACGTAGGCTGTGGTAGTCTGGGCTTCCATAGGGTTGCCTTCCACTACCTACCTGTGCAAGCATCCCAGGAGTACATTTTGGATCACAGCTTGAGGCCTACAGAGCTCACCAGACACTGTACTAGGAAGATTCATCACTTGGTAAAATGCTTCCCTTGCAAGAGTGAACACTTGAGTGAGAGCCCCAGATCCCATGCTTTCTTGTTTTGCTTTGCTTTGCTTCGCTTTAAAGGAGAAAAAAAGACCAGACACAGTGGTATATGCTTGTAATTCCAGCACTGGGGAGGCAGAAGCTGCCTTGGCCTGCCAACCTGGCCTACTTGGCAAGTTTCAGAATAGTGAGAGAATGTGTCCCCAAAAACTGTGACAGAGATGACAGCAGAGGCAGTGTCATTCCATAGGCAGGCATGGAAGCTTGGATATGTGTGCCTGCACACACATGTGCACTTGTACACACACAAACTCTGTGAGAGAGAGAGAGAGAGAGAGAGAGAGAGAGAGAGAGAGAGAGAGAGAGAGAGAACTCACCAGAAACCAAAGACCAAAGATATGGCAGATTCTACTTTCCTAAACAGTCATAACTCAGTCATTGAGAAAGCCCAAAATGGTACCTCAGATTTTACATTCATCCTCTAAAATAGAATGCATTTAACTTCTGTGTTTCAAAGGGCATCATAAAACATAAAATGTGGAAATGAACAGTCACAGCCCTAAAGGACTGTTTTCCGAACACCATAGTCCACGGAGAGAGCGGGGTTTCCCTCCTCAGAGAGGTCCCTTATTTAAAGAGCGATCACACCTTCCCTCCCAGCCCCAAGATGGAGTACCTTACCTGGCTCCCAAGCTGGGTGCTTCTCCTGTATCCATTCCAGTGTCTTCAGAAGGAGTCTCAAAGGAAGGTGACGAGCTGCCATCACCCTGTGTCTCTGGCCCACTTGTTTCACCAACCCCTAGCTCCCTGTCTTCCAAGGGGTCTTCAGTCTCCAAACCAGGGGACAAACTGCCACTACTCTTGGGATCTAGCTCTAGGTCAGGGCCCACTCTCCCCACCCCACATTCCCTAACTTCACTTGGGGCCCCACAGAGCCTAAGGTTCCGGAGTCCCAAGTCCTGGGCCCAGTCCATTTGCCCAACTCCACAGCCCCGAGAGCCTCCTGACTCTAGATCACAGGACACCTCCAAATTCCTCAGGCCTAGATTGTCACCCCAGTCTACCTGACCCACCCCAAGTTCCCTGGCCTCTCCAGGGCTGCAGCCTGCCCCTGGGGCCATGTTTCTCAATCCAAGATCAGGTGTCCAATCTGCTTGTCCAACTCCACGCTCTCTTGACTTAAGGAACTCTCCAGCCTCCACCCCTGACCAGTCGGGCTCCCCCACACCACTCTCTCTGGCCTGGCTGTGCCTTCCCACCTCTCCCTGCCCTGGCAAATCTCTGCTCCTCGCCTCCATGTTGGAAGTCCAGTCCTTCTCCCCAACTCCCATGCCCCTGGGCTCCTCAGAATCTCCAGTTCCCAACCGCCTGGCCAGATCTCCATTGTTTAAGCCCAGGCTGTCTGACCAGCCCATTTGTCCCACCACGTTCTCTCTAGCCTCGCTTGAGCCTTCAGAACTCATACAGCTAGACACTTCCAAGTTCCTGAGACCTAGTTGGTCAGTCCAGTCCACAGCCCTGGACTTTGCCTCTCCAGGAGGGACAAAGTGACCTCCTCCACTCTTCCTGGAAGGGCTGAGGCCAGCACCACTCACTCTGTCGTTGCCAATGATGCCAAACTGATAGCTACTCTCAGAGGCCTCCATGCACAAGTCCCTGTTCCAGTCCTGCCGCCCTGGACTAAATGCTGCCTCCGGTTGGGCTGCAACACCAAGGCTGAACTCCCCAGCCCAGCCTCGAGGCTCTCTTTCTTTGTCTTCCAAGTCCACGCTGGTAGGGCTCTGACTTTCTGCCTGCACTCTCTCCCGAAGCCTTGTGATCTCCTGGCTGGAGTCGCCATCTTGCCAGTTGCCTTCGTCCTTCAACCTGGCAGCTCCATCTTGCAAATTCGGTGTGCTCGGGCTCAGCAGGCCCCTAGATGCTCCTTCCTCCAGTTGACCCACATCCCTGCTGGCCTCACGGAACCTGTCTTCGCCAACTGGAGTCTTCTTCTCAAACTCCTCATCTTGCTGCTGGGCTTCCTCAGGGCTGAACCCAGAGCTCAGAGATCGTGTTCCGAAGCCTCTCTCCTGTGAGCTGAGTGCCCTTGAGCCACAACCACTATAATCCTTTAACCAAGCACTCTTCCCAAACTCCTGGTCCTGCTGGGCTGTGGCCCGGCTGCCATGGATGTCCGGTCCAGAATCTCGCTTCTCAAACTCCCGGTCCTGCTCTTCAGCATCCTGGCTGCTGTAGCCACCAGAGAGGTTCTTCATCCCCAGTTCTTGATCGTTTTCATCTGTATCCTGGTTGGCGCTCACAGACGCTCTCTTCCCAAACTCCCAGTCTTGAAGGCTTGTGTCTCGGGTGCTGAAAGAACCCATGGAATCTCGCTTCCCAAACTCCTGGTCCTGGAGCTCTCTGTCACGGCTGGAGTAAGGGTCCTGGGAACCCCTCCTCCCGAATTCCCATTCCTGTGCATCAGCCTCCAGGCCCTGAGTGCCAGGCTGGGCCGGCTTTCCCACTGCCCGCTCACGGACAGGCACTTCATTCTCGTCCATCACCTCTTGGCCAAGGCTGCGTGTACTGGCCCACTCCCGAGTGCTCCCCTCCCCGGATCCTTGCCCACACTTGCTGCTCCAGTCTTTTTCCCCGAGACCTGGGTGCCCACCAGGGCTCCTGCCCCCAAGGCTGTAGTTCTGAGAAGCATCTTGAGACCAGCCGGAAGGACCAAAAGTGCTGGGGTGTGAATCTGTGGCAACCCCAAATTCACTCTGCAGGTCTTTCTGGGCCCAGCCAAGGAGTCCCTGGGAAACAGGGGAAGAAGAAAAGGAAAGTAAACAAAAGAAAAGGGAAAAAGGAAGGGAGGGAGGGAGGGAAGAATTTAAGAGCTAATCCAGGTGGGAGTCATTCCAAATTGAGAATGATGGCTACCTAGTGCCTCCGAGCCCCATTTTAGCAGAAGAACACTGCCAGGATTTCAGCTGTGTGACCTTGAGCAAATCCCTTAACTACTCTGGGCTTAAGGATCCTCATTCTTAAACAGGTAATTCCTACTACATGGGACCTCTGTGAGATGGTCAATCAAGAGCCATTTAAACAGCCTGGCACACAGGGACATGCAGTTGGACCGTCCTGTGGTCAGGTTGACAGCCCTTGGGCAACACCTGGCTGGCTGCCAGGAGAAATCCTGCCTGAAGGAGAGGCCTAAAGATGGGACTGGGAGGAGGGGGCACACTGTCAACGAAGGGCTACAGACTTACAATTTGCCTTGCAATCCAAGGTCCTAACACACCCAGAGCTCTTCTGGCAGCAATGAGCACCCAGGCCCTTCTATCCCTCTGCACAGCCTTCCCCAGGAAGACTCCACCCTCAGCCAGCCCAGGAAAGTAAGGGCACTAGGCTCCCTGCACCCCCACCCAACTTTCCCTGACTCACCCCAGAGCCAGAGGCCGGGCGGGCTTGGGGCTCAGGGCTTCGGAGCCTGCCAGCCTCATCCCGCAGTGCCGCGTTGGCCAGGAGCCGTTCCAGGACAGACATGCCGGCTTCCCCCTCCCCAGGCCAGGCCATGCCCTCCACCTCCCTGCTGACCACCCTGGGGCTGCTGGGTGAACCAGGTACAGGCAGAGGGCTGGGCTGCTCCCCTGGCCAGGACCTGTCTGACAGCTCTGGCTCCTGCCTGTCCCTGTCTCAGGAGCAGTTGCCCTTCTGGCAGCCCCGCCCAGAAGCCAATTGAGTCACCCACATCCTGGGACAGACACACCTACTGCAGGAGTCAGTGTAGTGTTAACCCTTTCCGCCTCCTCCCTCCTCCTCCAAACTCCACAGGGCCTCCGGGGGCTCCTCCTTGCCTCTAGCTCCACCCCAACCAGTCCAGTCTAGGACTGAAAAAAAATATGTCTCAAAAGCCACCTGGATCCTAGCCCTTAAATGTCGTCTGGTAGGAGAAAGGGCACAGAGCCGACAACTGGGCTGGTCCTGGCTTAGGCCCAGCTACTAACTTGCTGGGTAACTCTGCACAAGGCACCACTTCCTCTGGGCTTCAGCTGCTGGTCTACAAAACAGCTCTGGAACTCAACGGGAATTCCAGTCGTAAAAGCCAGCACTTAACAAAGCATTTATAATGAGCCCAACACTAACCTCAGTACTTTTACATGCCCTAACTCATTTAATCCTCTCACTCTCTGAGCTACAGCCTATCACACCCTTTGACAGACACAGAAACTGAGGCAGAGGGAAGAGACGTATCTGACTCACACCTGGGCAGAATTTAGTAGAGAATTAAAGCCAAATGAGCCCAGGTAACAGACCTACGTTGGCAGATGAACCCAGGCCCTCCAAGGCCGCCCAACATTCCCTTGCATAATACACCCAGGAATAACAGGTTGACTCCTTGGCAACGCTGTACATTGCATTCGGCACTTTCTCCATCTCACTAGCTGAGGAGACGGCTACATAAGGAAGGTGCTTACAGCACAAGCGTTGCACTCAAGTTCAGCTCCCTATACCCAAAAGACTTTGGCATGTGTCTTTAATCCCCGAGATGGGGAGGCAGGGACAGGAGGACCCTGCGGCTCGTCAGACAGCCAGACAATGGGTGATCTGCAGGCACAGCCGAGACCCTGTCTGAAAAACTAAGATGCCCGAGAGGGTTGGAGAGACAGCTCAGCAGTTAAGGGAGCTAGCTGCTTCTCCAGAGCTCCTGACGTTAATTTCCACAACCCTCTGTAATGGAATCTGATGCCCTCTTCTGGCAGGCGAGTGTCCATGCAGATAGAATACTAACATACATAAAAATAAGTAATAAATCTTAAAAAAAAAATAAGATACCTGAAGTTGATATGGCCTATGTATGCGTGTGCAACATGTGCACACACTTGTATGAAAGGGCAAAGGTTACAATTACGTTTTCACTCCTAAGACTGCTCAGCTAGGGAAAACTGGTGTCAGGACTAGAACTTGACAGCTGAATGCTAAGCACGACCCTATGCAGTTCTGCTAGCGCCCGCAGATAATGAGGTGTGGGTACAGAGCTGTCTTGCCCTCTGTGATGTCCATGTTAAAGAATGAAGCCCCACACACACACACCCTACCCCTGATGCCCTAGCCCTCCCTATGTCCACCTTACCTCAGAGCGAGTGCTTGGTGACTGTAAATCCTTTAGCTCAGCTCCAGCTGCCCGCCGTGCACCCCCTGAGTTGGGTGGTGGCGATGCCAAGAGATCATCCAGCCATCGAGAACTGCTTTCAGGGCCTGTGGGCTCAGGAGACACGCTACAGGGTTCCTGAGTCTCTGTCATGGGCTGGGTAGTCTCCGCCCAGCCTAGGGTCACCACCTCCTCCTCAGTAGACAATGCCTGCCCAGGATCAGGTGCATCGACAAAGAGGATGCAGGGTTGGTCAGAGGGTGTTGGCTGCTGCTGTCCCAGCACTGGCTCTAGCACAGGTAAGGCTGCCTCCCTTGTAGCCAAAGTAATGAGGGACTCCTGCCCCGCCAGTGGCTCCTGGTCCTCATAGTTCTCCTTTGCCTGCAGTAAGGGTGTCCCGGGTAGGCCCTCAACTGTAGCGGGAGGAACAGCTGGGGACTGAGGCTGACTGTCTCCATCATCTCTCTGGGGTAGGGATATGCCTGGATCATTTCCCTGAACCCCAGAAACAGGCTTTCCTGGGCTCTCTGGAGCTGATGGGGTTCCTGGTCCCAGCTGGGACACTCCTTCTTCCCTGCCAGATACAGTCCAATTGCCGGCTTCAGCAGCCTCTGCAGCCTCACTGGCTTCTGTAATGGGAGATGGAGGTGGGGAATCCAGCCGCCACACACCCAGACCTGAGGGCCTTGTGGGGAAGGTCCACTCAAATGACTGTGACAAGCTCCAATTAGACTCTGTCCCACTTCCAAAGGGACGATCTAGAGCAGACTGGCTCCCCTGATCATGGGGCAGAGCAACCAGTGAGCCTCCCAGCTTCTCTTGGTCCTGGCTAGGTGGCCGAAGCACGCCTTCTGAGAAACGGCGCTGCGCCATGCTGCTGGGACGAGATTCCGTGTGACCCCTGGCTGCTGCCTCCTCCCCACATGGGAACGTTCGTGTAATGTCCGGCAACTCAGCCCCCTCAGTCAGGGGTTGAGGCAAGAGGACTGGGGGCTGCTCTGGGCTGTGGTGCCCTGAGACTGTCTCCACAGGAGAGCTGTTGGGACTGAGGGTTTCTGGGGCTGCCTCAGCAGGTAGCTCTGAGCTAGGGGACTGGCAGGGAGGCTCATCGGGCAAGGCTGCACTGGGGGAGGCTGGAGTCACAGGGAGGCAGACTGAAGCCTCAGAAGCTGCAGGACTCTGGGTTTCTGAAAGTTGAGAATGGCAAGGAGAACTCGGGTGGCTTGAAAGCCGGGGAGACTCGGAGGCTGGGACAGAGACTTTAGTCAGGTGGACTGGGCTGGTAGAGCCGCCATGCTCTGAAACGGGGTCTGCACTTGAGGTGACCCAGGTCTTGGAAACCTGCAAGAGAAAGATCAAGAGTTGTCACTCATTTCTCAGCTGGGTCCAAGCTCACACAGGGAAAGGCTAGGGGGGAGTGGTGAATTCAATCAAGGCTCCTCTACCAGGTCATCGGCTCAGAAAAGGTGCCATGTTCTAGTCACTCCGCAACATTCTCACTGGTTCAGTGGCTCACCTAAGGATCTCCTCCAGGAGGCCACAGTTCTCGGGCAAACAACCCATGCTTTATAAATAGAAGAAGGGGGAAATGCTGACTATGTATGTGAATGGAAGGGAAAGGGCTTGCCCCCGAAAACTACAAGTTCATTCCAAGCCCAGAGCATCTCCTAGGATCATCAAGTGGAGGAATAGATCTCCATCCTCTGCTCTGTGCTCAGGTCTCAGTACTACCCAAGGGAGCACGGAGGCTGTGGCCTCACGCAAAGAACAAGGGGACTCATGAGAGGCACGTGGCTTTAGTAACCCCTGGACTGCCTCCTCTAAGTTGAACATCTAATTTCCACAGGATCTCTTGGGGTCTCAGGTTCCCACCTGTACTCTCAGGCTGATACCAAGGTCTACCTCAGAGTTAGATAGATTAAATAAGATTTCTGCATATGGGCCCCCGGTATAGAAGAAAAAGAAAAAAATCTGCTATTGTTATTGGGGACAGAGAGAGGAGATGACATCAGGGAAAGGAAGGAGGCAGAGGTGACACCAGGCCCCTGGTTCTCCTGCACTGTTCCACTCTGCTGTCCCCCACCGCTTGAGGTCATGACCCCCAGCCACTGCCTCCAATGCTTTGTCATCCCCTGCTGAATCTGCTTCTTCTGCAGCCCCTAACCCCAATCCCCACTCTCCTCTGCAATAATCTAGTTCCCAGACTTGTGCCTTTAAACTGTATCATTAACGCCCCATCCCCGTCAGTCTCCCGAAATGCCACTTATTCTTTGAAAAGAGTGGTCGCTGGATCACCGAAAACTTCCCCGCGTCACCTTTGCAATTCATGGTGCTTCCAAAGTAACCAATACTTTCAAGCAGTAGAGTCGACTGCTCTCTAGCATCCGTTGGTTCTGTCCCCTGCATTCTTCTGAGGTTATACATTTAGCCTCAGCCCTTCCCAAAAACTCTCATCACCACTGTCTCCAGTCTCAACTTCAAGTCGGCCACCAGCACAGCCCATTTCCTATTTGTCCCGTTCATTCTTTTCATGTTCCCAGCTCTCTCATTCCTCAACCCCTTTGGGAAGCAAGGGTCAGGAACCCTTCTTCCTCCTTGCAGCTCTGTCTCCCCTCCTAGCCCTCAATTCTATTTTACCACCATCAACAGTTGCCTTTCACACAGCCCTCGACACCCTCTCTCTGCTCATTATACTGTTTTAAGCTCTTTAAACGCAGACAAGAACTTGGGCAGCTAAGTAGCTGGAGAAAAACACACAGCAATGACCCCTGGTCTCCCTTTCAGATTCATCACTGATCTACAGACTGGTTCCAGAGTGTCCACCAACCTGCTGCATCCCACCCCACACCCACCCACCGCTATTCCATCCTCATCCCATTCGCCCCACAGACAATATATTTATAAGTCTCCCTTCAAACCTCCAACATCACCTTCCCATCCTCTCTCAGCTAACTGGCCTTGCTTCCGGTACTCTGAGAACAGAGGAGAAAACCACCACTGCACCTTTCCTATCTACCACCAAGAGCGTGGAAGCCTAAGGGCTTGGTTCCCTTTCGGTGACCAGGCACTGTCCTTGCTCCAGGCTAAGGCCAACCCCCTTCTCCCTCCTGCATCACTGACTTTTCCCTCCCTACCGGATCCCTCCCACAGCACACCAATTGCTCTACTTTTCCTGTCTAACAGAAAACAGGAGAGAGAGACAGAAAAAAGAGAGCCCACTCTGGCCTCACAATCTCTCTAGCTTCCATGCGTCTCCTTGAAAGTATTGGTTACCTTCAATACACACAGTTCCTCTTGCCCCACCTCTCCTAGACTCACTCCATACAGGCTTTCTCCTTCACGCCTTCCACCTAACTACTTGCCAAGGTCACCGAGGACCTTCCTGTAACTAAAGCCCCTAGATGCTAACCAGAGGAGGCAGCACGGCCCAGGTACTGCCAGCTGTGGGCCCACTCCTGCAGTAGCACATTCTTTGCTTGGCCAGGCTCTAGGGCTGTTCTCCCTGTCTCCATTGCTGCACTTTGGGTCTCTTCCCTCCGGTATACTACCTACTCCCTTGGTGACCTGAGTCAGTCTCAGCCACCCTCTCTACATTGACAACGTCTGAAGACTTGCCTTCCAACACACTCACTTCCCCCTAAATGTCATACTCTACCCAATCATCCAACTGACATTCCCATTTGGATGTCTAAAGAGCATCATGAACTCAGCAGACTCAAAAGCAAACTCCTCATATGTCTCCCGGCTATGCTTTGCCTTTAAAGGTCCCCCGCTTAGTAAGTGGGAACCTCCCCCTTCCAACTGCTAAGGCCAAATGCCTTGGGGGATTCCTAGATTCTGCATGCCGGCTCCCTTCCTCCTCAGGAGGAGAGACTCTGAATGTCCCCTCTTTATCACCGACAGATTCAATCCAGATCCCACCACTTCCTAACGGACGCCTCTGTGGTCCCCGCAATTATCATCCAGCAAGTCACTTGGATCCAGCTAACAAGCCCCTTGGTCCTTGCTGCTAGCCTGACTTCCCTCCTGCAACCTGTTCTAAACCTAGGAAGCAACATGTCTCCTTACAACTAAGCCATCAAATGCCATTTCTGTAAACTGTTCAAACTGCTCATTGGCATCTTCTCCTTGCTCAAGCCGAAGTCCTTAGAGGCCTCCAGGCTATGGTACCAGCTAGTACTATTGCCTCTTGGTCCTCACTACCACCAAGTCCTCCTCTCAACTCACCCCAGAGCTCTTGGCTTCTTTGCCTCTGCACATGCTGAGTCCTCTGCCGAGAATGTGTCCTCAGGTACCACACCACTCGCTACCTGACCTACATAGTGAGGACTTCCCACCACCCTCACCCAGCACATGACCTTCCCAGTTCTCCCAGCAACACCTTGTGGATCTGCCAGTTTACAGGATGTCTATCTTAGTGTCTGCCTGCCTGCCTGCCTTCGGAAGGTGAGGTCCTGACAGCAGGCACAATTTTGTTCTCTGGGTGTTCCGATGCACAACACACACATACATAGACTCATATCTCTATTCCGGGGCACTTGGGACAGCCTCTACCTGACAATGGCTTTCCAAACAAGGGCCATTTTTGACATAGTTTGCCCAGAAAAATTAGGCTTCACAAGTTGAGGGAATGAATAGGAAGCCCAGACTTTCCCCCTTTCTGAACCCAGGCATAGCCAGGGAAAATTAGAGAGTAAGATACTTCAGGTCCTGCCTCAGGCCAAGAGAGTTACTTAGCCTGAGTCCTGGCATTCTCAAAAAAGGCCGACAAAGCCAAAGAGTTACCAAAAGGATTAAATTGTCTAATACCCCTAGGACATGCCCACAGCACACAGCTGGGGCTTGGTCAACGTTAGGACTATCATAAGTACTGCTCCTAATCCTCATGGCCAACCATAGGCTAGCCTTGAACTCAGAAATCTGCCTGCCTCTGCCTTCCAAGTGCTGGGATTAATGGCGTGCGCCCCCACTGCCCAGCCATACTTAGCTACCTTAATGACCAGGCACGATGCCCTGGGAGCTTAAAAAAAAATCTGAGTCATGGCAGCGGGTCCCCAGCAAGTCCATGAGCCACAGTTTCCCCCATCTAAACTCTGAGAGAATAAGAGGTGATCTCAGATGACTCCCCAACTCCACTCTACACAGCTATACTCACAACAGGAAGGCAACTCACATCGGTAGGTGGTTCAGAGCTAGCCAGTTTAGCCAGGTCCCCGTTCATTGCCAGGCTGGAAGTGAGGTTCCTAAGAGGAAGAAAGACAGAGGGGAGGTAAGGAAGTTGAAGTTAAGCTTGTGGGGCGATGGGGTATAGTTGTGCATGCCTTTAATCCTAGTAACTGGGGAGACAAGGGTAGGCCGGTTTCTGTAAGTTTGAGCCTGGTCTACAGAGTGAGGTCCAGGACAGTCATGGCTGTACACAGAGAAACCTTGTCTCAAAAAAAACAAACAAACAAACAAAAAAACAAAAACAAAGAGAATGCTGAAGTCTGTCCCAAAATAGAAAAGGGGAGAAATTATCCCTCCCAAGCAATTTTAACAACACCCAAAGATTAAAAACCTCAGGACTTATTCCTGAAGTTGGTCTGGAAGTTCTAGGGATAAGGAAGGTAGGTTGTGCCCACAGAGCAAATGCCCAGGGCATAACACCCACTCCCTTCCTGTAAACACAGGGTTAAATTCCTCCCTTCTCTTATAGAACAGCATCATGTGGGTCCAGGTCCCCTCAGAGGTTCCCAAGAAGATATGTCTTCCTCTCCTAGTCCCTGAGGGATTAAAGTTCTTCTCTGGCCAGAATGCAACTGGTCCCAGCAGCCCTGCTGATATTTCCTGAAGGACTGGGGATTGGGAGTGGGGGTGATTTTCCAAGAGTGAACCCTTCGTAGATGGAGAGAGGAATCCAGGCTGGGAAGCAGAACCCCCTCCCAGTGGCCCTGGTCCTGGGGGGCGGGGGTGTGCAACACAACCACCAGGTATTTCCAGTGAGAAAAGGGCAGGCTGGAGGGTGGGGTGGGGTGGGGTGGGGTAGGGCAGGGCAGGGCAGGGCAGGGCAGGGCAGGGCCTTCAGCTTCAGACTCAGCCCAGACCACGACAGGCCTGGCCTCCATAGTGAGAGAGAAGGCAACCACTGGGCCTAACTCTGCATTCTTCAGGCTGGTGCTCTCTTGCCCAGAAAAGTCTTAGGTGGCCAAATCCCTCACCCCTCATGTCCCTCCAGGCCTTGTGTCCGCTAACCCAAGGAGCGCCTCCCAGCCAGCCTTCCCTTACATGCAGGCCAGCTACAGATAAGAAGTGCATCTGGGAAACTATCTCCAAATAGAAGAAATCTCTATGCAGAAATTAGCTAAAACCCATCACACTCCTCACAGGCAAAGACTGTAGTCTACAGATCCCAACATACCCCTCCCTAGCATGGTGCTCTACCACATGAGACCTAGCAGCTTTAGACTCATACACATCTGGGTTTAAATGGAGAGACTCCAGGAAGTCACTCTGGAGCCTTGATTTTTCCAATCCCTAAAATGGACTTAACAGTCCCTTCCTCCAAAGAACACGAATATGTACTCAATGGACTACAAACTAGTCTACTGAACAATATGACTCTCTACCGTAACATGTATCAACTCTATAAAGACAACTATAGTGGGCTGGGGATGTAGCTCAATGATAAATCACTTGCCTAGCATGAACAAGGCCCTAGGTTCAATTCCTAATACTGCACATGCACATGTGCACGCATACACACAGACTCTCACACACACACACACACACACACACACACACACACAGACTCTCACACACACACACACACACACACACACACACAACAGTAACACCACCATTTGCTACAGAGACGCTCTGGGACTTAGCCTGGTTTTGCCTTTATTCACGTAAAGATGATAACCCAAACTGCATAGCCCCGCCACCGAGACTTCAAGGAACTATACAAACTCTTAGTCCTTACCTCTCCTCAGGAGTCTTGCTAGGCTCTTCCTGGCGCTCTGCAGGAATCTCTGCTGTCCCCTCCTGGGACCATCCTTTGGCAGGGGACTTATCCTCCTCTCTGGGGCAGGAGGCACCATAGGTCCTGGAGCCATATCGAGAGCTTCCATCATGGTTAAAAGTGAGACGGGAGCCCCAGAGGCGGTCAGGGCTGGCAGGGATCTCTTTCCGAGGCTGTTCCATCTTGGCCAAAATTTCTTCTACTGTACAGGCTGCAAACCGCTCGGAGGAGGGCCGGAAGGGGGCAGGGGCCTTCCGCACACCTCCCAGGGCAGCGCACCGAGCCGGGGGTGTTAAAGGAGGCAAGTCTTCTTTCCCAGCATCCTCTTTCCCAGACTCTTGGGTAACTTCTCCTCCAGTAGTTGCCTCAGCTGTAGGTCTTGGTGTAAATGGGAGTGGACGCTTGCTGACACTGTAGGGCTGAGGTCCCGCCAGCATGTTCATCTTCCTGGCAGAAGGCAGCTCAGCCAGGGGACCCCGAGGAGGACGAGGCCCAACAGGCACCAGAAGGCTGGGTTTGGCAGGCAGAGCTGGCTTGCTAGGCAAGCCCCGGGGTTTGGGCTTGACAGGGGGCTTGGCTCGTGGGTCACCTTTCGGAAGGAAGGATTCATTAGCAACTGTCAGAAGAACCATGAAACATAAATTCTTGTGACTCCTGCTGCACCAAATCTTCCACACTCCAACTTCAGAACCCATCATTCTAGGTGCAAGTCAGTACCGCCCGTTCCATGAAGCCTTCCTTGGTTTCTCACATCCCATTATATAGCCTACCTTCTCCAAACTCCTACAGTGTTTACTAGTTCCCTTCTTAAAAGCTAGGGTGCTTTGGCACCTTATTCCTCCAGCATCCTATTTTGCTCCTAACACAGGTTCCTATCAAATAAATGAATTAAGCAAATCCGTCTGCCTGGCCCCACCATACAGTCAGCCTGGGTACCCAATTTAGCCCTATTTCTTTATACCACATTTCCATAGTGACGTTTTGATCCTAGCTGAGCTCCCCTTGTCTGCCTGCTGCCCCTCCTCTTGCCACCTCGGTCATCCAGTTTGTTATCAGAATGCAAACTTTCTATTGACCTAAGTCAAACAGAAGTAAATCTGCCACAGGAAGGAAGAATCAAAAAAAAAAAAACCAAGGGCAGAAATCTACCTTCTATATAAGGCATTGTAATGCCAAATAAAAGACCTTGGGAATTACTCACGGCCACAACCTTCTATAATAGAATCTTGTATCACCCACTCATTCAGCTAAGCATTTAAAAAGTCTAGACAGGGAGAAAGAAGTGCACTCTGTTTCTCCTTCTGTGCCTCAGTGTCTCCTTCTCAAAGACTCCCTGGACCTGTTTCAAAGGCTTGGCTTCCACAGCTGCTGGAGCTCTACCTCACTCCTACCAGGCACCAAGGCCCTTTTGGCCTCACTGCCTCTCACCTCCACTGTCACCCAGCTACCTGCCAGGACAGTAGGGGTGCAGCCTCTACCCGCCCCACCCTCCTCCCAGCCACGGCCCCACCCTACACCCATCACCCATCGGTACCTGGCTCGGAGCCAACAGGCGCCAGCTCCTCCTCCACATCCTGGGGCAGTGGGGAAGCCATGGTTGTGCTCTCCCTGAGAGTGGATCCTTTCATCACATACGGCACACCCTGCCTGAGAAATGGGAAGCGGTGTGAGCCGGGGTGGGTGAAGACCCAGGAAAGGGAGCCGTGAAGAAGGGAGAGAGCTGGGAGAGGCAACAGGCTTATCCAAGGAAGTTCTATTTCTAACCCAGGCAGTGTGGGACAGGAAGAGAGAACTCCAGGAGGAGGCCGGGAAGGACCCACAGCCACATCCTCAACTCTTGACAGAACTCTCCAACTCTTGGCTCTGAACCTCAACAATCTAGCACATGAGGGAGCCACCTCCACCCACACCACCCCGAAGCTCCCTCCTGTGATACCCTACTCACAGTTCCTGAGGCAACCCTCTTGAGTCAGGGAGCCCCACCAGAGGTGTCCACACTGAGCAGAGCAAGAAGGCCAGAAACTCTCAAGTCTCTGGAATCACCTCATGGGAGACGGGAAAAACCCGCTCCGCCCCAACCTGGGGCTCCGCCCCACAACCGGCCCCCCTCTTCCCATTCTCCTCCCTCCCTCTATGGCTGGGAGTGGCTCCCTACCCCCCCCCCCATTCTCCTTCCACATCCCTGCCCCCCCTCCAGAGCTCATGAGCTGTCTCATCCAAACACAGGGAAATAAGAAATAAAAAGTAAGCATCTGGAATACATTTTTTTTCCCTTTAATTTCTCAATCGTTTTGGCTTCAGCTTGGAATTTGATGAGGTAAAGCCAGGGCCTAGTCCTGTTACCATAGCAATGGCCTCCCACTGGATTTCCAGGGCCTAGCCAAGGGGAAGGAGGAGCCGGCCCAGGATGGGCAGGGAGGACGGACTGGGCTTGATTGCATGGGGGTGGGGGGTATAACTGAGAGGAAAACTCCCTGGGGTTCCCCCCTTCCAGGACAGTCAGGGAGGGACCTACAAAGCCTGTGAAAAGGGAATGTGTGTGCGCCCTGAAGGAGTTTTGAGGGGTCAGAAGAAATTAAACCAGATGATAGCCACATGGTAGTAGCCTGTGCCGGGAGCCTCTGGATATGATATTGTAAGATTTAACAGCTAAATGGGTCTATCACTTCAGAGCTGTGTGGCTAGTCTAAGGCTGGTTCCCTATCTAAAAAACAGAGTATTAAACGAGTTTCAAGTCAAACAATGCATGTAAAATACCAAGCCTGGAAGTGGTAAGTAACAGTTGGCCATTATTAATGTGACTCCATCCAGTGTCTCCAGTGACCTAACTAACATCCTTGGTAACCACCTCTACCTACCTCTCCCCCTACCCAAGGCTGCATTTCTAGACCATTCCTTCACGTCCCCCACCTCCAAATTCTTCAAGCATTCCACCCCCTCAGTTCCCACCCTGGCTGCTGAAGCACCCTCCCGCTCACAAGACCCCCTCAGGCTCTGGTGGAGACTAGAAAGCATGGCTTCTCTGGTTCAAGAGCAGGGAGAAGTGCCAAACACATGGAACGCACACAGCCCTGGAGGGCAACCCAACCCTCCCTAACCCTCACGAGGTTTGCGACCTCAGAGTTCCCCTCCCATTCCAGCTGCTCTGAGAAGACAGTTCTCAATTCTAGAGGAGCTGTGGTGCCCAGCCTTTGCAAAAGATGTCCCCATCCCCTTGACCCTGTCCCGGCTTATTTAAAGAGAGTACAGATAGGAACTCAATGTCAATCGGCCGGCCGATCAGCCAGCTACCGCGGGCTGTTTCCCTTGTACGTGGGTGAACAACGCATGAGGGCAGAGAGATAACAGAAAAAAAAAAAGTTAAATTAAAAATGTATACAAGATTGCTTGCTTGTCCTTGAACATTATTACAAGGGGTATGGTGTGGGTGGTTAGAAATGGAGAAAAACTAGTCCAGAACAGAAAAACCCTCTCACCTGGGGTTGAGATGGGGGCTTGCTGGACACCTCTGAGGTTATAAGGAGCTGCAGAGACGAAAACAGGCTCCAAGTCCCCAACAGAGGAGGTGGCTCCGGTAGACAGGCCCCTGCCAAGAGCCCCAGGTAACCAAGGCCATGGCCATAAGCTACAGAATCGCAGTACCTCAAGAACTCCCCATCCTTAGTGGTCTAGTAAAGCCAGGCAGCCCTGGAAGTAGAGGCTACCCCCAAAGAATGAAAAGGAGTGAAGTAGCCCTAGCCCTGGTCAAGCACTCAGAAGGGCCTGAAGGCAAGCAGGGTCGTCCCTAAAGGTCTCCCGCTGGATGTTCAGCTAGTGCGGTCAGGAGTGATAAGTGTGGGAAGAGGGGGGCCAACAGGAAGACAGAACAGCCCAGGGCAAGGGGCTGTTTGAAGGGCCTCCGTGGGGAGCTTACGGACACCGAGCGGCTAGCCGAAGAGGAGGAGCAGATGAGGGTGGAGAAGGAGGGGGCGGTAGCAGCCGAAGACTGCGCGAGATGCCAAGCAGCCCGCGAAGGAACAGACCGAGGACTGGCGACGGGGACTCGGTGGGGGCGGCCTGGGGTGGATGGGGGCGTGCCGTGGGAGCCAGGGAAGGGAGCCGGTGAGGGCAAGGAGGGGGTCCCTCGAGCAGCTCCGCCCGCCCCCGGCCCCGCCCCACCCTCGCCTCTCCCCGCTTTCTTCTGGCTCACTGCATGGACGCCTTCCACCCCCGCACACACGCGCCAGCTCCGCAGCGCCCGAGCGTCCCCAGCGCCCCAGGCCCTCTCAAACTTTCCTGGTGACCCCCCTCCCACCGCTGCCGCCCCAATCTGAGGTCCCGGCTGCTAGGCGCCGGGTTCTTTCCATGCCCTTCCCCGCCCCCATCCCCAGACCCCGCCCCCTCCGGCTGCCGCGCACTCACGCGCTCCCCCGGGGACCGGCTCCACTCAGCGAGGCACCCCGACGCCAGTGACCGCTGCTGCCGCCACCGCCACCGTCACCGCGGGACAGAGCCAGTGCAAGCCCCGGGGCCCCTCCCTCGCCCCGCCCAGGGACACGCCCCGTGCTTCTCATGAATATTCATGTAGGAAACGGAGAGTAGGAAAACGACGCTGGAGCAGAGTCCGGCGCACCGTATGCAAACAAGCACAGATCCTACATAATTATTCATGACCTTGTAAATGAGGGGCCGGTCTTGATTCAGATTTAGGCGAAACTGACGCAATTTTACCCCAGCGCCACCGAGATGACTGCCTAGAGAGGAAACCGCCCTGGACAGCTTTTCCCAAGCCTACACTGATTACAGCACCATAGAGCGCGGGCAGCACGAAGGGAACCGTTGGCGGACTGAAGAGTCTTCCTGTTACACCTGAGTCCTTTGAGAGCGGCAATCGACATGGCCACCCCACGTGGATAAATTCAGATTGAAAACCACTGTGACAAGTGGGGTAGTTTTTTCCCTCCTGTTATGTCTCCTTTAAGTTCTTTTAGATAGTTACCAAACACAAAGTTTTGTAGCCCTCCCTTGCCAGAATCTCCTCACACTTAACTTCACAAACATACAAACTCATTTTCCCCAATCCTCCTGACTCAGGTTTCCACTCTCTACACTAGAAAGTCGATCCTCATTCTATTATCTCAAGCCCTGTAAGACCCTTGACTCATAAGGTGATTAAAAAAGCTCAGAGCGCCACTGCCCCTGCCTCCTCTGTTGGCTAATGGCGTGGAGTGGAACTATGAGAGGCTTCCTAATCAGATCAGCACTCATTTCTTGACTGTCAGGTGGCACAGTTCCACAGACAAGGGTGAAAACCAATGCTTGTCCAGCTGGGAAGGACACGATGTACCTGGAGACTTGCTTCCCAGCTAGGCAGGAGGGCCCTGCCCAGTCAGGAAAGGTAAACATGTCACACAAAGGAGACATAAGGACAACGTGTCCAAAGTCAGTTCCCTTTATTAAATTGTTTTCACAGACCAGAAATACAAAATAAAAGTAGAAATAGGCCCCTAGTAGGAGCTACAGGCCTGACTTCACACGGCCCCTGCTGCAGCAACTTCAACAGGACAGGAAGCAGCTTCACTACAGCCAGAAAGGAGGAAAGTGGGTGAGGACTTGGATCCTTCAATGCATAGTGAGCAGAAGATAACACACTCCTACCCAGTCTCTCTCCAGATTGCAAGGAGCCTTCCTTGCAAAGCAGCAGAGGTTAGGTGCTTCCCTCAAAGCCTCAGGGAAGTGGAAGCCACCAAGAGCAGTTACTCAGATGGCACAGAATCCAAGGACTATGTGAGAGACTGGTACCAAATGAGTAGGGAGCCTGGAGATGTGACAGGCAAGGGCAAGAATGTTCTTCCTCTACTCGTCAGATCCTGAGGCAGAGTCCTCTGAGCTTGGAGGAGTACTGGCTAGTTCCTCTTCTTCAGAGTCCTGAAAACCAAAGTTCTCTTAGGGTAAATGTGTCAAGTAGCAGCAGCCTTCCCAGCCAGGTAGTGAAGGGATCCTACAACTCCTGTACTCACCAAAATCTCAGAAGTCCACCTGCCCACTCTAACTCATTCCTCTCAGACCAACCACAACTGGACCTTACCCACCCCCAGACAGGCACAGCCCTCAAACCCCCACATTCCTGCTGCACCTCGCTCCGATTCCTCTTCTTTTTGCTCTTATTCTCGCCTGAAGAGCTCTCGTCGCTGGACACAAACTCTTTGCTCTTGAAGCTGTCACTCAACTGTCTGGATGAAGACTTGGATGACGAGCCCCGGGAGGGAGTAGATTTTTTTTCCATCTTTACTTTTACTTTCTTTTTCTTCTTAGACTTGTCCCTAGATTAGGAACATGGAAAAGAAGCCAGGTCATTAGGCTCTCTGTATTATTACATAGGCCACGTTTCTCCTAGCTTTAATGAGGACTTTTCCCAGTACTGGTCACACTATTCTCACCATGGCAAATGTAAAGTCAGTTGTCAGCCCAAAGTGCACCAAAGGACAGGATCATACATAAGTACTCTAGAAGAACCAGGGTCACAGCCTAAAGCAACTCATATGCAAAACTTACTGGACATTTTTGTTTTATTTAAAAGCTCATGTGGACTTTGTATTAGGTTTCACAAAAATACTTTTTTCTGAACTATTCTATTACCTCAAATAAAACTGATCTAGGAAAATGGGCCTACTTATCGCCCAACCTGACTGCATCACCCACACTTGACAATGGCATTCAGGGATTTAAGAAGCACTACTCAAACTGCTGTCAAAAACATGTTCAGTAAATCTATTCTGACCTGGAAAACACAATCTGCTTTAAGCAGTTACCAGCTGTTTTGTTTTGTTCCCAACACTCACCTCTTAGACGAGTCCCCTCGTCCTTCATACTCTTTCATGGCTTTCTCGTATTCCCTCCTGGCATCCTCAGCCTTGCGGTCCCACTCCTGCCACAAGCACAAGTATGCCTTCAGACTGATGCAAGCAAATCTGCGTTCACAGTTGTTCAGGAGTGGCACACTCTGCATCCCTACAAAGCCCTTCTTGCTCCCCCTCCTTCTCACTGCTACTCACCTCTTTCTTCTCTTTGGACATTCCCTTCCAGATTTCGCCTGCCTTCTTGGAAAGATCTGTGATACTGATGCCAGGATGATCTGACTTGATCTTCTCTCGGCTCGCATTAAGCCACAACATGTACGCAGACATGGGCCTCTTTGGTGCATTTGGATCTTTACCCTTCTTCACCTACGTAAGAAACAAAATGCCACCAGCCATCCACATCCCACAACTATCCCAAGCTTCCACAAACAAACTATTTGGGAAAGGAAGAGATGCAGGAAGAACTAAATAGATTTGGGACACACAGGCAACAGCCCTAAGCCACAAGCGGTAACTTCTTTCTCCTCAAAGCAGTCCCCTGGGGAAGAGGCAGGATATCTCCTAATTCAGATTCAGAGACTCACATCTGGTCGTGTGCTGAGACTAAGTGACCCCTGAAGGCTCAGTCCTAAAGAGAACATCTCTATCACCAAGACCAAGGAAAGGTGGCTAAAAAAGGTAGCAGGTAGAAGGCAAGAGTCTGCTATAAAACAATGCCCCCAGATACAGCACGGCTGCTGTGACTGCGAACACTCAACAGCTAAGGGTATTTGCCCACCAGATATTCTACCAGAGATGGGAAAAGCATCTGTGAGGGCTTACTCCCTCCGGAGGAGCTACATGGAGTTCAAGGCTGCTGGAGGAACACGAACCATTTTCAACAGTGGTGTAGCCACTGGTAAGTTACTTATGCTCTAGCAACGAATTCTCTTCCCATGCTTACCCATTACACAAGCAACCCTTACTAAACACACCAGAAAATAAAGAAGTAAAAGAGGCACCAATTATGGAGCTTTGGCGGGGGGGAAATCATAGTACACTAAATATATGTATAAAATTGTCAGAAAATAATACATTAGTCAAATGAACAAAAACAAAAAACCACCCCAGATCCTCAAGAAACAAAGTATCTCAGGACCAAAAAGAAAGACTTGGAAAATACCTACTAAAGTCATAACCAGCCTACAAAAAGCAGCACAAGCAACAGCATCTACTGGTAGTGAACAGGAGAAAGGAAATAGAAAACGGAAACACACACATTCTCTCCCAATACCTCTGAAGACTTCCTGCGGCTCTTTCGATCCTTGGCCATCTTGGCCCTTTTGAGCTGTTTCCGCTTCTTCTCGTCACGATCACTGTCACCCTCATTGCTGGAGGAACTGGCAGAGGCATTGCTGTCAAACCTGCCAGAGTGAGGCTAGACTCAGGAAAGGAAGGCGGGATACAGAGGTAGAAGGAAAAGGAATCTAGACATCTGCCCAGAAAGAGCCAAGGGAGTAAGTCCCAAGGACAGCTTCCACCACCATTTGCCACCCACCCCTGCTTCCTGCCCTTCACTAAGATGGCTTCCCTTCCCAGAGCGCCACCACAGAAGGTTATTTGTTGAATTGATCAGTGAAAAGCCAATGTTTCAGTGAGCTCTTGTGCTCTAAGGCAGGTTCTACTCCACTTCCGCCCTCCAGTACTATACAACACTGTCTCCTGCTGGCCTGCAGGACACCAAGTCTACTTCACCATTCCAGGTGGTCATCTTCTTAGTTTATACTACAATCTTTTAAGAGACAGCCCTAAAAGGGAAGAAAACCAGCTTCAACTAAAGCCAGTCCCTATGTCTGACTGTTCTGTCCAATAAAAGGTATCTCCTCTGAGCAGCTGCTGACACCCACCCACTGCTGAAAGGTTTCCAGAGCACTTCATAAGCATCTGTGCATTAAGCTTTCTGAGCGGGGCTGGAGAGATGGCTCAGTGGTTAAGAGCACTGACTGCTCTTCTGAAGGTCCTGAGTTCAAATCCCAGCAACCACATGGTGGCTCACAACCATCTGTAATGAAATCTGACGCCCTCTTCTGGTGTGTCTGAAGACAGCTACAGTGTACTCACATATAATAAACAAATAAATCTTAAAAAAAAATAGTTTTGGGGCTGGAGAGATGGCTCAGTGGTTAAGAGCACTGACTGCTCTTCTGAAGGTCCTGAGTTCAAATCCCCGCAACCACATGGTGGCTCACAACCATCTGTAATGAAATCTGACGCCATCTTCTGGTGTGTCTGAAGACAGCTACAGTGTACTCACATATAATAAACAAATAAATCTTAAAAAAAAAAAAGCTTTCTGAGCAAAATCAGTGGGCTTCTGAAAGATGGTCACAATTTGATTTTGATTCTGCTATCCAATCTTTCTGGATCAATAGTCCCAGTTTTCTGCAGGGAGAGAACTCATTCCAACTGCAGGGTCTAGGGGTGGTTCTGGTCCATCAGAACCCTGCACGTATGTATTATCCCAAGTTCAGGAAGGGGCAGCTGACCAGAGAGCACACTATTCACCTTGCTGTTCACCAAGAGGTGCTTCTGGGTGTTAAGCTACCCACACTAAACCTGCCTAGCATTCTGAGGGACATGGACCATTCTTTCTAAGAATAAAAGCAGAAGCAAAAGATAGTTTCCCTACAACTTCTGAGCACCCAGATTCAGTAGTGCCTAAAGTCAACTACATCCCTATACTCTCCAGTTACATAAACTTAAAAAACAAAACAAAACAACAACAACCCACAACCCTGTAGAGCCAGGTTGGGTCACTTTCTTACAAAGACAACCAGAGTATTAAGTGATTGTCAGAAGCACAAAGGTACTACTGTCACTTGTAAGTGAGGCCCCTAGCATGCAGAAGCACTAGCTGATTCCCATTCTCTCCATTTCCCCGGTTTCTTTTTTGTTGTTGTTGCTGTTGGTTTTTCGAGACAGGGTTTCTCTGTGTAGCCCTGGCTGTCCTGGAACTCACTTTGTAGACCAGGCTGGCCTCGAACTCAGAAATCCTCCTGCCTCTGCCTCCCAAGTGCTGGGATTAAAGGCGTGCGCCACCACCGCCCGGCCATTTCCCTGGTTTCAAAGCACGCTGTACACTAATAAATTCCTTGACCATCACAAATGCAGTCGTGTATCACTTCACTGGAGGTCACTTTTCCATCTTGGACCACTGGCTAACTAACACTGGTACGCGACAACTATTCAGAAACCCTTAAGTTTATAGGCCATAATCTTATCCCTGTGAGATCCAGTCAAAACTCACTCCTCTGCCACATCTTCTTCTTCTTCACCAGGATTGAAGGACTCATCTGAGAAAGAACACGGAGAGCATCAACTTCCACTCCAGTGGAAGTCCCACCCCTTAGCCAGACACCCAGCTTAGGCCACAGGGTGAAGCCTGACTGCCCAGGCCCAGCAGAGAGGCTAGCCCACCAGTCTCTTCTCCTGAGTCATCACTGCTATCATTGGCATTCTCCTCACGGATCTTGCCCTCCTCCTTCATCCTCTCCAAATAGGCATCATGCTGGTCTTCGTCAGAGTCGGCATAGTCGTCATAACCTGGGTTAATGCCCTAGCAAGGGAAGAAATGAGAGTCAGCCACCATGTTCAAGCCAGCACTTCAGAGCACTCAAAGCATTTCCCCACGCCTGTGAAATCACAACAGCAGCTCCCAGGAGACCGTGAGCGGGAATGTCCACACAGCCAACATGCAGGGCCTACTAGATGGAATTAATCCAAGCCCCTCCCTTTCCTGGCCCTACAGGGGCTCCTAAGAGGCTGCATAGACTGATCTAAGGTCATGCAGAGAGAACCTGCTCAGGAAGGGGAAGGAGCCACACGCACCTCTTTTTTCTATAAGGGTAAGAAGAGAAGAAAGAGTGAAAAAGAAGCCACCAAGTCTCTGCTCCTTTCTCCTCTACAGAAGGAACAGGAGACAGGCACATCCTTCCCACAGATACCTCTTTCAGTCCTCTGTTCTTGATGTTCAGCTTTTTGGCATTGACAAAATCGAACAGTTTTCCATACTCCTCCCTGTAAGCGGGGACAAACAGCATTAAAAGATGGTTAGGACCAGCTCAGGAGGGCTAAATGATGTTCTGATACCATCAGGCTGGGTGGGGCTAGGACTCATGACTATGCTACGCAGGACGTCAGTAGGTTAGATACAGCCCTGAAGAGTTCTGGGACAGAAAGTATAGCTAGTCACCAAACAGGCACAGAGCCCAGCACTGTAGGAGGGGAGAGTTTCATCTTTTTACTGGTCTGCATTTCACCTTTTACAGGATTGTTATGAGGGTAAAAACACAGAGATTTTGTAAAATGTTTAGCCCACAGTTGAGTACTCAGTACACACTAGCTGCTGTGTTCCTGGGCACAGAGTTCATTCCAAGAAAGAGATTTCCACCATAGGGGAAAATGGAGAAGAATGGGTTAGAATCACACACAACTTTCATAATATAAAAAATAAATACATAAATAACTTTTCTAAAGACAGAAAAAGTGATGGATAAGTTTCCAGAGTCTGATTACTTAAAGGACCAAATCTCAGAGAAGTTGAATGAAAAATTCAACTCAGAATAGTCAGAAAGAACTGGGTCAGGCCGAGCTTCCCAGTAGATATGGGACTAACCAGGAGGTAACAGGAGGAGGTTCTTACCTCTCAATGCTGCTGAAGGTATACTGAGTGCCTTGTTTGGTTTCAATCTCAAAGTCGAAGGAACGAGTGGTTGTGGTGCCACGGGCAAAATTGACAAAAGAGATCTCATCGAAGCGGATGTGCACAGGGGGCTTGTGCACATAAATGAACCCCCTCTCCAGTGGGTAGAGGAGTCCTGAGCTGGCCTTATAGGAGCAGGTGATACACTGGGCCCCCGAGTGCCTGGCGGAGGAGGATGCAGGGAGCCTTGTCAGCACAAAGCACAGCAGGGCCCAAGGGCTCATCCCACTAAGGTTCTTCGACAGAAGTGCTGACCATCGCAAAAGCACTCAGGATCCTACTAGAGCGTACCCGTCACAGCAAAGATTTCTTTACTAAGGCAATATTTCCCACCTCATCCCTATCCTCAGCCCATATTCTTACCCTTGGAAGTTGCCTGGGACTGTGATTTTACGGTTTACAAGTGCTTTCATGACCCGGCTGACCATCTCATAGAGGGATCCTGACATGTTCTTGGTGAGTCGCCCCTCAAAACGCTTCTCTACTTCTTCCCTACAAACAAAGCAAGAAGTCTAATGGCAGGCCTGCCTCCTGCTTAAATAGTAGCAAGAGGGAAATCCAGTGAGACACTTACTCATTCATGTTGAGAGTCAAGGAGATGTCCTCATCCTTGGAGAAGAGGAGGATCAGGAAGTGGTAACGAGTTTGGCCCTGCTTGATGGGGGGATCCAGGCTGATCTGAAAAGGACAAGTGGACAAGGCTGTGTTGAACCCCGGGTAGCTAAACAATACAGACCTCTAGGCATCCTAAACTTTATCTACTAAAGACTTAGGCAAAAACCAGGCACCCCATAAGGGTTTTGCTCACCACAAAGAACATCTGTCTCTGATCTTTGTGCGGTAGCAGGAAGAGACGGAGAACTGTAGTATAGGGGATCTTGTAGTCAAAGGTCTTGCCATGCAGGTGTAGAAAGGTAGGGTAGATCCGGATATCATAACGACCGCGAGGAGTCAAACACTGCAGCTCCCGGAAGATGCAGATGGCATCTCCAGTGGCCTGGATCACATCTGCCTTTGACAGAACATTCTGGGCAAAGGCCTGTGAACACACATGGGTATTCAAACAGCCGGTCTCTGCTCCCAGGCCTGTCAGTCAATGTCTACTCAGCAACGTCCAGCAACCCAACATGAAGAAGCCTCACCTCCACAGGGTCCACACCATCTTCCTGCGTAGGAGGGACATAGAAGCGCACCTCCATGAGAGAGACTTCAGCATCATCATTCTGGTGGAATTCCAGGGTCACCTCATTCTTGCCTGTTGTACACTGGGACACATTGCTTAGGGGTATCTCAAAGACTGGTTGATCACCAATGTCAAAAGAAAGCAGCTGTCCTGTGAGAAAAGAGCTTGTCAAATCGCACACTCTTCCCTGAGAGTCTGCAGAAGCATTCCCACCAGTCCTGAGGTCCTCGAGGACAGAGGACTGGAGGAACTTTGTTCACACTGTACCAAAACCAGGCACAGTGCCTGATAGACCTTACATGCTGGATAAATCCATGCTAAACACACAAACTGAAATTAGAAATTCGAACCAAGGAAAGAGTAGAGAAAGGTAACGTCTAAGGCCCTTCTTCACCCCACCTTATCCCCATACCTCAATCTTCCTCACTCACCACCAAACTTCACTGTCCCCCAGTTCCAGCCCTTCACACACAGATCCTTCTCCATTAGCTCAAGGCGATAGTGAGTTTTGAAGAAGTCAGAGAGTTTCTCAAACTCCTGTAAATCAAACGGAGAAAGTGTAGTTCGAATTAAACCTCTGGGTCTTAACACAACTAAAAGGTCCTGAGATTCTCTAGCTCAATTCACAAATATATCCTCCTCAGAAACTTCAGCTAACTGAATATATCAACTCTGAAACTGTTTAAAAACAATTTTGTTAGTGGAGACTGTTTCTAGAACCCAGATGCCCTCAGCCCTACTCTCAGGAAGGTCCTTCTTCCAAGCCTCTTTCCTTCTCTTAACCTTTATGCTTAAAACCTTTTAAGTGCTAGAGACCTGATGGCCCAGAGGTTAAGAGTACTTATTCCTGCCAGAAGACCTTGGAGCTATTCTCAGCCCCCCACAGTGGTTCACAACTGTCTGTAACTCTAGTTCCAGCTGATCCAATGCCCTAATCTGAGCTTTGTGGGCACCAGGCATGCATTTGGTGCACAGGCATACATGCTAGCAAAGCCTCATACATATAAAATAAATAATTTTTAATGAATGAAAATATTTTTTTAACAATAACAACAAAAAAACTTTTGTTTTGGGGCCTCTGGCTAAGAGTAGTAAAGAAACTTAATTCCCAGATATGTGTATCACCTTACTGAGTTCCTAAATTTTGTGTAGGTAATCTTTTGATGAAAGTGAATATTAACAGCTGGACAGTTGTGGTGCATGCCTTTATAATCCCAGCACTTGGGAAGCAGAGAGAGGAAGATTTCTGAGTTCAAGGCTGGCCTGGTCTACAGAGTGAGTTCCAGGACAGCCAGGGCTATACAGAGAAACCCTGTCTTGAAAGAAAGAAAGAGAAAGAAAGAAAGAAAGAAAGAAAGAAAGAAAGAAAGAAAGAAAGAAAGAAAGAAAGAAAGAAAGGAAGGAAGGAAAGTGAATATTAAAACCAAGTAACTCAAAAGCAGCTCAAAATAGAAAAGCAAAATCCCAGAGCACCAAGCTAAGATTCTGAACCAGGACAGAAGGAAAAAGTGGAAACCATGAAATCATGATCTAAATTAAGATGGTAGAAAACGTTCTGGAGTCTAGGCACAAGACCCGGGTGTTGAACACAGAACATTGGTTCTTTTGTTCAATAGTCTCCAACAGCCCTGCTTCAAGGAACCCAATAGAGCAGGGACATGATAATCAGAGGAACACCAACTATCTCTAGAAGATTAAAAATAAACAAGACAAGGGAGTTACAAAGAGAGAGGGTCACAGAACAAGATCGCTCACCGATTCGCGGAAGCCATCGTACTTGTAGACATGCCCATTCTTTGTGAGCAGTTTAAGACCATGGCCTAATGCTACTCGCCGCCAGATGCCTTCTGTCAACTCCCCAGCCTGTATGTTGTCCACTTTGCCCGTCTTGCTGTTCTTAAAGATGATACCCTGACGGCTCAATCGAAGCCTCCCATCATTCTGCCCAAAATACAGACCCAAAATTAGAACAGGATAGTGTGTAGTGGATCCTTTCAACCCCTCACCCGTATGAAGATGCAGGATGGCCAGAGTATCAATAGAAAAGCAACAGGTCGTGGTAAAATCAAGTTAAAACACACAAGAGACATTAAGTCAAGACTGCAAGCTTGACTCTGGCATCACCCTACTGTAAGGGCCGGTTTCCTGTTTTTTTAACACAAGGATTTAGGATAGAACTACACATGCAATCTCTTCAAACTCAACATCCTGTAAATCTTGACATCTTTGTTAATGTTTTCGCTTGGGGGACACATTGATACACTGTTTCCAAAAGAGTAGTCAGAGTTAAGCTTTTTTGTTAGTAGACACCAACTCTTTCCCCTTTCTGCCTTTCTTAAAAGCCCAAGCCATTCTCACCATGGACCCTTTCACCTCCTGGAAGATGTCGTTGAACTCCAATGTCTCTGCCATGTTCACCTGCCCGTGGTGGCCTGAGCACACAGCCCTAGGCTGCACCAGAGAAAACGAACCCTTCTCTGGATTTTGGGCCCCAATTCCTGGTTAGGTGTGTAGATGTTCAGCAGGGTGGGAATCTGAATTCGGGAAGGAGACTGATAAGCAAGAAACGACGCCACCTTACTCCGCTCACCCATGAGTAGTTCCTGGAATATCTCAAGTTCTCTAATGCCTGGGGATCCTACTGGCCGGCTCTGCAACTCTCCTGAGACCAAGGCCCAGAACCCTAGGTGCAGAACCAGGCCTATGGTGGTGCTTACACCCCAACCGGACACCCTCTCGGTACGTTCCACCGACAGGCACGGCAACAATCGTCGGAACCTGGCTCCCGCTCAGAGAGCGCACCTCAACTCGGCTCAGAGGGTAGTGTCCTGATCGCAGTGATCCCACCACCCCGAGGCCTCCATGAATCTACGTTTCTCCCCCTTCTTTTAAAATGGATTCGCCCATTGCCCGCGAATTTGAACGCGGATCGATCCATTCCTATCGTCCCGCGGGGGAGCGGGGCCCATGCACACCCGGAACCCGGGGATCGCGACCACCCACCTCTAAGAGCTGCAGCCTCGCGACGGCACAGTGAGGGCGGTGGGCGCAGGGGGACGCAGGGGGACGCAGGGGAGGGGGTAGGGATGCGGGGTAAAGGATGCTGGGGAACCTTTTCCCGCGTGCGCGGTCCCGCGTCCCGCCACCGGAAGTCGCGCACAAACCATAGAGAGGAAGACCTGGCTAGAAAGGCATCATCCGGGCGGACCAACGGGACTGCCTCCTAGAGCGTCGGTACACTTGGTCGACTAGAGCGAGGGTCTTGCTGTGGAATCCCATGCGGCTGAATTCTTGACTAGAAAACGGGAACGCTCTTTAGAAAGTTACAGGCTGCTCTTCAAAGACCAGATTCCGAAGGGAAATTATGCGGTTTTATTAGGCTTTCGGGTTTGTATGTTGGAATCATGCATGTCTCTCCCTCCTGTGAAATAATCTGGGAAGGAGTCTGTTGAGCAAGAAAAATACAAGTCTTGTTGAACAAGAGCTGTGGTCAGAAATGACGCCTCCACTAGCTGCAAAGGGAATGCGAGTGTCGGTGGTTGTGATTGCTTTCCAGCTGTGCCCTGGCAAGTAGATCAGATCCTTTCTGAAATGAGTTCACGTCCACCCCCAACACCATCCCATCCATATCCCTAATTTGTGGGTTCTCGGGAAGAGTCTAGATGGCTGCATTAAGTTCAAGTGGTGGTGTCAGATTTACCTTTGAGCTAGAACTTACTTGAAATCACATCAGCCTGAGTTGGCAGAAGCCTGGAGGGCCTCACATAGCACCAGAGTGCATCTTGCAAAATCTGAAGCCAGGTTAAAAAGAGATGCTTGAGTTTATCTTGCCCTTTCTCATTTTGCAGATGAGAAAAATGAGACCACAAAAGATTTGCCTGGGGTGTCAGTACATTGGCATCAAAGCTGGAACCTAGAACTCAGACTCTTTAACATCAACCTTGTATCATAACTACGAGGGTCCAGGGTTTAGAGTGATTGTTTCCCTGAAAAATCACTGCACTGACTTGCTAACTCAATTCTGGGATATAATATAGATAAAAATGAATTCTTGTCACTCAGTACTTGTGGCTTTAACCACTGCTATTGCTAGCACTATTTAGCTAAGTCAAACTGGGCTTAAGACGTGTAATGAAAACCTATTGTTAATGCAGCACGTTTCTAGGATCTGACAAAACTTGAAGATGGTTAAAATAGCCCAACATTTTAGAAGCACATACCCTAACAAAAGATTTTAATAACTTCAGGGTTTTAAAAAGAGTTCAGTAATTTCTATACAACTAGAAGAGTTTCAACCACTGTTGCCAACTAGAGTTAGAAATAAGCTACTTTCCATTTTGCAGTATTACAAACCTGTAATCATAACACTCAGAGACTGAGGCAGGAGGATTGTGAATTTGAAACATAGCAACATAACAAGTTTGAGACCAGTTAGACAACATAATGAGATTCTGGAGGGCAGAGAGGAGGAGATGGTTAGAAATGCGTGACTCTTCCTCCCAGGAGACACAGAACTGTCAAGAACCCTTTCTCCCTATTTGCACTATTAGATAGAAATCCGGCAGACACTCAAAGTGGAGTTCTTGGCTCAGGCAGAGGAGCTAACTCAAGAACGGGCAGTTACAAGGGGCTTTGGAGACTATGAAGCAGCTGGTGAGCTGATAGAGATGCAGCGTAAGAGAACAGAATAGAAACAGTAGACAGAGTGCAGATGAAATGTAAGTCCCAGAGGGCCCTAGCCAGCTGCATCTCAGGCAATCTGGAGCCCGGGATTGGAGACCCCACCCCTGCTGTGACATCACAGGGGAGTGGAGTAGAGACGAATAAAAAGGTGGTCCGCCGCCCTGGCCCTGGACTGTTGGCTTCCAGAGAGTCAAGAAGAGAGACTAGGCACTGGGCTACAGTTGCCCGGCTTACAGGAACTGGCTCTTTTCCTCAAGCCCCATTAAGCAGCCCACTCCAGTTCTTGATCTTTGTCTCCTAGTCCTGGGGGCCTTTCTCTCCTTGGGCTGCATCCACAGCCCTTCCGAGTGGCTGTGAGCACTTTCTCAGTATGAACTGTATATCAGACTTCTTCACCTACGAGACTACCAAGTCGGTGGTTGTGAAGAGCTGGACCATTGGGATCATCAACCGAGCCGTCCAACTGCTGATTATCTCCTACTTTGTGGGGTGAGTTCATGGTCCTTCAGATCCTGGGACAGAAGGGCTACCTGATGTCCTTCCCTCTCCCTCCCAAGACTGTTCTGCAGTTTCTAGACCTTCTTCTCTGGGAAACACTTTGATTTGTGGGAGCCATGTCCTCAGGATTGGCTTCTGCCACTCCCATCCAGACCCGTCCTCAGGTGCATTATTTTATCCAGAAACTCTTCCAGAATTCTAGACACATGCGCCAAGAATATGGGTCCATTCCCTGGTCAGGAAAGGACCTATATGATCCATCTTCCCAGACCAAAAAAACAAGGCAGACCCCTCCCCACATTTTCCCATTCCCCTCCATTGAGTCTTTAGAGTCTCAGAATGATAAAGGAACACAGGAAGGAGGCATGGAAACCAGGGAGATGGACCGATTTGTGCAAGAAGAACCAGCTAGGGAGAAAAGGAGAGTGCTGGGCTTAATTTAGACTTAGGAATTTCTTCCTGTCCTGGGGCTAGATGGGAAGATGTTAAAAGGCAAGAGACCCCTGTTCTTGGAGAGCAGGAGAACTGCCTCCCATTCTAGACAGAGGCACAGAAACACTCAAGGGAAGAACTGCCAAAGAGAAAAGTACCTTTTCTGACTTAGTGTGGGGCTCTTCCCCAAGAATGCAGAAATGATATCTATTGTTAAAAAGCATAAATTCCTGCCTCACTCTGTGTCATAAGACTCATGCTAGGGGTTGCTCAAGGACCAGCAAGATCCCAATACCGCCCTCATGCACACATACAAAGGAACTTTGGCAAACAAAGGCTGGGAGGAAAGCACAGGTCTGTCCTTGCGGTCATTTCTACACACTGGTTGGCACCAGGAAATGCAGGCAGAAACCTCACGGGCATTCTTCCTGGCTTGCGGGTCTGTGGTCGCTTGCTGTTCCTTGAGACAATGAGTCTGTTTGTGAAAGACAGCCACAGACTAGGTCATTAGTTAATTCAGGCAAAAATCAAAGAGTGTATCCTGTGTGCAGTGTGGCTAGAACTGAAAGGTGGGAGTAGTGTGGAGAGGTTGGATGTGTGTGGATAGATGGGCAGATGTGGTTTCTTTTTTTCAAAGTGTTGTTTGATGAGAGCCTATAGGCTTTGATATAGCATTGTGGGAACATCAGAAGGAATTCAAGCTATGGAGTGGGAATAAATGGCCTTGAAACTACTTTCCTATATTGAAGTTTTGTGAGAGATGTTTAGATGTTCCATGTCCCTTTCTCCAAATTTGGCTCAAAACTGGTTTCTTTTTGGTTGGCTACTTTGGTTACTTTTTGTTTTTGAAGACAGAGTCTTATCTATCTGAGGCTATGGACTTACTACACAGGTGAAGGTGACCTTGAATTCTTAATCCTCCTAGTGCTGGAATTGCAGGTGTGGACCACCGCATGCATTTTATGGCTGGTTGAACCCAGGGCTTTGGGGATATTAGGTAAGCATTCTGCCAACAGCTCCATCCTCAGTTGGCCTTCTGTGTTCACATATATATTCAGTGCCTTGATTGTTGATAACCACAGGATGGTATATTGGTCCAAATGAAAGCAAAAGCTTTTTCAGCACATTCCTAACCTGGCCTGGCTCTTCTGACTCCAGGCAGGACATTGATGGAAGACAGAGACAGTCGTCTCCTGGACTAGTCCCCTTAGCCCTACACTGCTCTTGGCTGCCCCTCATCAGAATCAGATTGAATCCTTCAATGCTGGGGATTTGAGTCCAGTCTGCTCAAGGGAGCATGAGAGAGGCTCTTTGGCATCGTGATATGCAATCCCATCCATCTCCCATCCTGACAGCTCCCTGTGGAACAGTGCTTTGCAGTTTCATGAGCATACTCAACAGCCCAGCCCCCTGGCCCGAGCCCATCTCTGTTTATAGGAGCCCAAACACCATGTGACTTCATGAATCCATTGTGATTAATTTAGCAAAAGTGAATCAAGCATCTCTCCATGTCAGGCATTATTGCACAATGAGGGTAGAGCAATGGGCAGAAGCAGACAGGGTCTTTATCCTGTGAGCATCATACTGTGGATATAGCAAGAAGTTGATACTAACCCAGTGATCCTCACAAACAAATGCAAAGTTTCTATGGCGTCTAAAACGTGCACAACACCAAAAAAGCTGCCGCTGTAAAGTCACTTTGGCTTTATCTGGAAACTGAGGTGAGTTTTCTGGAAATGCGATATCCAACCCAGGTTCTGAAGGGTGGGTAGAGGCAACCAGATGAGCAGAGGGAAGAGCACAAAGGGCAAAGAACCCATGTTTATGGAAGGAAAGAAGAAGAGTATATGGGAGTAGAGGCTAGAGTGTAGAAAGATCCCTGGAAGTACAGAGGTCAGACCAGGCATCCTACAAGAACCAAGAGCTTTTGTTTCCATAGGAACATAAAGAACGAGAAGGAAGTTACTGACACTGTTCATCCTATCTGTGCGGCTGAGACTGAGGAAGAGCACTGTGATCAGATCTGAGTGGTCTGACGTGCCCAAGGATTAAGAAGAGTAGGAGTGGATGTAGGAAAGCTTGCAGGAGAGGCATAACACCACCTCAATAGAATTCTAAAGATGTTTTGTTCTGTTCTACATTTTATTTTGTTCCTTCTGGGGGCTTGGAGCATGAGTATGTGTAGAGGTAAGAGAACAATGGGGTGTGGGGCAGGGGGGTGGGGGGAATCGGTTCTCTCCTTCCATCTTCTGAGTTCCAAAGATGGAACTCAGGTCCTCAGACTTGGCAGCAAGTACCTTTCCCCACTGAGCCAATTGGCCTGTCTGCCCCTTGAAAGGATATTTAATGTTGTGGTGTTGGCACTTAACTCATACCTGAGTCTTTCCCGTGTTATTTTCTGCCAGGGAGATGGGACACAAAGTCTCACCTGGGAAGTGTATAAGATGAACCGAATATTCCTTTTACACACACGCCAACATACCACCTAATCATCTGGGCTCTAGCCTCAGCGACCTGGTATAGTTGACACTTCACTCAGCCTTGCTGTACAAGACTCTGGGGATACCATCCTTTTGACACCCAGGTAGCACCCAAGGCTCCATGTCAGCACACTAGGTGGCATGCTGGGAGGATCAGCTGGAATCCCTCATCCTCTAGGTACAAAGGGGGATGACACCCATTGTTACCTCTTTTCTCCCTAGACTATGGCCTCAAGATAAGGAGACTACATGGTGTGACACCCTAGCTTTGACACCACCTTGACACAGACCTGTGAATCTCAATCCCAAGATCTAGGAAATGGGTGTAAGGGTACCTCCTGTCAGCATGTTCTTAGATGACATATGTCAAGTGCCTTTCCTTTCGCTAGAGGGTGGCTCAGTAGTATGAAGTTATATGTGGTAACTATTATTGTTCCTAAACTCCCTGTTGTGCCTTCTTCTTTCCCTATACCCATCTCATACCTTCCTAAGAGACCCCTCTCCTCCGACACCCACAATGCACACATTTCACACCCACTCCCTGGCCTCCTCCTCCCTGACCCCCTGGGGATAGACGGGAGGGTGCTGAGATGCTGCTTGGGCCTCTTTCCTGCACATCCCACCTGCCAAGGAGCTGCCACCGCCTTCCGCTCTATAAATAATAAACCAGAAACGCGAGGGAAAAAAAAAGAAGTCAGAGCAGCAGAGTAAATGCCAAGAATCAGAGGCTCAGTCCTGCTGCATCTAAGTCCTGGCCTCTAGAGACAGCCTCAGCCCCTCTGTTCTGGAAATGAAGCAACCCTTCACCTCCCTTTGCTGGCTACCCCGATGACGTTCTCAGCCCCATGGGGCCACTGAAATTCTTCCATTTGTTAACTCAGAATTCTAATGTGGCTTCTCCTCCCTACTGGGTATACAAGGAGTCTTAAAGGAAGAGGAGGAAGAAGAGACTGGTTAATTGTTTCTCCATCCCAAGCCCCTTCCTCCTGAGACCTTCCTTGAGTTAGAGGATGCATTTCTATGAGTGAAGCAGGGGCTTGAACTGAGCTAGAGCTAGAGACCCTACAGTGGGGTGGCTGGAAGTGACCCAGAGCAGATTGCCCTGTTTGGAACCTGCTTCCCGGCCATGTGATTCTGGACACCCTTCTGTGCCTGTTTCCCCGAGTGTAGAATAATGGTCATAATATAGCTATCTCATTAAGGAATGCGGAAGGAGTCAACTTAGTGTCATAGAGTTGTGTGTTTGATATGGCACGCTGAGTGTTCTTTGCATCTATAAATGTGCCCTGACTTTAAAGATGGGGGACTGGGCTCAAAGAACCATTTCTTTAGCTCAACAGCAAGAAACATATCCATCTGCATCAAGACACACCGGACCAGGCACACTGAGTTCCAGACGTCTGAATTTGGACTGTGGCTTACTCTCTGAAGAATGTAACTCTGTTCAGCAACAGCTATCATCTTAGCTGAATCAGAGAGTCAGGCCCCCCAGACCTCATTCCCCATCATTCCAGAGGGCATGAGGCCATGAGCTAATGGTGCTCTTTCAGATAACTTCCTCAGATTCTGTAACAAGATGCTGCCTTCTTCTCTGTTAGAATATAACATGCTGAATGAGACTTAATGAAATTCCTCCCCCTCCAAAAAAAAAAGGAAAACTATTGCAAGAGTGAGCGGTAAAGCAAACAGCACTGCAGACTTCTGAAAGGCGTGGTGCTCAGAAGAGCATTTACAAGCATGTGGATAAGGCTTAATGGCACATTAATCAATTTGCCCATTGCTACAAGGCAGCCACAATAAAGCAGGTAACAGGTTTGAAACCATTTGGCAGATCTGTGACTCCACCCTCTTTCTCTCCTGCAAGAAAAGCCTTCAGAATCCAAGTGAATGTTGCTACAAAAAGAAGCAGATAAATATGAGATGGTTATGCTAATTAGCTTAATAGACTCATCCTATAATGTATACATGCACCAAAACATTCACATTGTGCTCCATAGATACAGACAATGATTGCTTGCCAATTACAAGTTAAAGCAGAGTGGCTGGGGAGATAACTGAATGGGTAAAGTGCTCGCTGTGCAGGCACAAGGACTTGAGTTCAATTCCCAGAACTTGTGTGAGAAGACCCTGGCATTGTGGCACATTCTTCTAAGCCCAGTTTTGGAGAAACAGACAGTTGAATCTCTGGGATTTGCTGGCTAGTCGGTCTAGCTTAGATGCTGAGTTCCAGTTAAAAGTGAGCAACCCTGTCTCAGATAGATAAATAGGAAGATAGACAGACAGACAGACGTTGCATGAGTCAGATACATGTTGCAGGGGTCAAGGGTGCAGGGACCGTTAGGGCAGTAAGAGAGCCTAAGTATACCTTCTACCAGGCCTTATTGAACCTAAATTCAGTCGCCAAGGCTCTCAGAATAGAAGTAGAGAACTGGCTCCCACAAGTTGTCCTCTGACCTCCACATCTAAAAAAATTTAAAAAGTAGGCAGTTTCTGAGGATGCCGCCTTTATTTCCTCAGATGAAGAGATAAGACGAGAGCCATCCCCAAGCTGTGTGAATACACACTTTGGGCTAAGCCCAGAGCGTTCCTTCTCTGTTCTAACTAAACCAAGGTATAGGCCTAAAAGCTTCTAGCCTCCTTACAATCTAATTTTCTAAACTGACTGACTTAATTCAGCTTCTCTGGGCTTCTAACTGAATTGCTTTGCCTGGTCTCATATTAACTTTGGCAATACGGTCTTCACCTGTGTCTAGCTTGTTCCCTCTGTAACCTGTCTCTGTAAACCTGTCCAGGTAAAACTGTCACACACACACACACACACACACACACACACACACACACACACCACCTCCATGAGGTGACAGAGACAAAGCCAGAGCAGAGACTGAGAGAATGGCCAACCAATGGCTGGCCCAACTTGAGACCCATCTCATGGGCAAGAACCGATCCCTCACACTATTAATGATACTCTGTTATGCTTGCAGACAGGAGCCTAGCATAACTGTCCTCTGAGAGGCTCCACCCAGCAGCTGATGGAGAGACCCACAGCCACACATTAGACAGAGCTCAGAGAGTCTTGTGGAAGACTTGGGGGAAGGACTGGGGGACCTGGGGGTGAGGTAGGGACTCCACAAGAAGTCCAACTAGCCTGGATTCTTGGGAGCCCCTAGAGATCCACCAACCAAAGAGCATACATGAGCTGGACCTAGGCCCCCACACATATGTAGCAGATGTACAGCTTGGTCTTCATGCAGGTCTCCCAGCAACTGGAGTGGGGGCTATCCCTGACTCTGTTACCTGCCTGTGGACCCCATTCCCCTAACTGGACCGCCTTGTCTGGCTTCAGTTGGAGAGGATGTGCATAGTCCTGCAGTGACTTGATGTGCCAGGGTGGGTTTGTACGGGGGTGGGGGGAGAGGGGGCTCCCCCTTCTCAGAGGAGAAGAGGAAGGGGAGGAGCTGTTTGAAGGGGAACTGGGTGGAGAAGGAAAGGCTACAATTGAGGTAAGTAAATAAATAAATTATTAAAAAGCAAAACCTACAGGAGATAGGTAATGGGCACTAGGTGGAAGCACAATGCAAGGAATGAGATCAGTGTCCCGCCTTCCAACAGTACCCACATCCCAGGCAGAGGCACAAACTTGCCTCTGCCTCCAAGTCTCTCAGCTGACCCTTGTTCGGGTGAAGACTGCCAAGTGCCCTACTCCCATGGCCTCTCAGCAGTTCCTTTCTTGAATGGTCGCTGTGTCTCCAGTACACGGGGCACAAGCATGAATGGAGCTTGGGATGCCGCCTGAGACTTCCCGTTTCTTCTCCCTCCTTGGTGCTTGCTAGAGAGGGGACCTCGTTAGTTATCAGCAATAAATTACTTTTAGACATGAATGTGGCCACAAGGGGGTAGAAATTCCTTCTTAGGAAAAAATTAACTAGCTTTTTTTTTTCTTTTTGAGACAGAGTTTCTCTGTGTAGCTCTTCCTGTCCTGAAACTCACTCTGTAGACCAGGCTGGCCTCAAACTCAGAGATCCACCTGCCCACAAGGATTAAAGGCATGTGACACCACTGCCCAGCTCCTTTTTTTTTAAATATTTATTTATTTATTTATTTTATGTATATGAGTACACTATAGCTGTCTTCAGACACACCAGAAGAGGGCATCAGATCCCATCACAGATGGTTGTGAGCCACCATGTGGTTTCTGGGAATTGAACGAAGGACATTTGGAAGAGCAGTCAGTGTTCCTAACTACTGAGCCACCTGTCCAGCCCCCAGCTCCCCCCCCCCTTTTTTTAAAATTCACTGTTTCTTGCGTGTAAATCACAAACAGGCAGAGACTGTAGCCTAATATTGATAGAACACTTTCCTAGCTTTCTGGCATCCCTAGTGCCATCTTTTTTTAAAAAAAAAAATAACACCTGGCATGACAGAATATACCTGTAACCTAGTTCTAGGAAGGTGTAGGTGGTAGATAGAGGGCTCACTGGCCAGCCAGTCTCACCAATCACTGAGGACCAGGTTCAGTGAGACCTTGTTTCAAAAATAAGTGGGACAGACAGTGATAGAGGTGATGTTGGAGTGTCTATCTCAATATCAACTCCTGATGCCTGTCATGGTGCCACATGCCTTTAATTCTACCAAGTGGGAGGCACAGACAGGTAGACCTGTGTGAGTTCAAGGCCAACCAAGTCTGTAAAATGTGTTTTAGTCCAGCCAGGGCTACACAGTGAGACTCTGTTTCAAAAAGAAAAAGGCCCAAATATCAACTTCTGGTCTTTCCCACATGACACATGCTGGGATATTAATAGTTTTCATAGGGAAGCAATTAGAAAAAGAAACCCATGGATGTTCCTTGGAGGTGGTGCTGAAGACTCACTGAACTAACCAAGAACTCATCCCAACACAACCTCCTGCAAAGCACACCCATGTGACTCTAATGTTGGCAGGAAGGAGAGTTTTCCCAGCCCCTGTCTCATGAGCCTATGGACTCTTTCTCTGAGTCCCTGCTGTTCTGTTGCAGTTGGGTTTTCTTGCACGAGAAGGCCTACCAAGTGCGGGACACCGCCATTGAGTCCTCAGTAGTAACAAAGGTGAAAGGCTTCGGACGCTATGCCAACAGAGTCATGGACGTGTCAGATTATGTGACCCCACCCCAGGTATGGCACCCTACCTACCCCCAGGGACCTGTGCATGCCCATGTCTGGGGAGAATGGGGACAAAGGGCAAGTGTCCTAAATTAGCAGTACTGCTGGAGAAACAAGAACCTGCCCTCCAAAATGCAGCACTGGATATCAAGAAGCTGGACTCCCCCACCCGGGACCCTATCATGCCTGTGCTTTAATGGTGACCAATACAGGACGAAAGAAAGAGGGGCACCAGGTGGTTAGAAAGAGTCGGATTGGATGCCAGCTGCCAAGTTCTCTTGGTTGCCTGTGTTAGCCCTGTCACCTTGGCCAAATCATTCCACCTAGGGCTTCCTGTTCTGTAGAGTGGAAATGGCTTCTTACCGCCCCCCCCCCCCCACGATAGTGACTGGGTGACTGGGCTTTTTCCTATTCCTTCTCCTCCCAAGGGCACCTCTGTCTTTGTCATCATCACCAAAATGATCGTTACTGAAAACCAGATGCAAGGATTCTGTCCAGAGGTGAGTGGAACATATTGGCGGGAGTAGGGCGAGTGGTGTGAACAGAGCCCCATAGTCTGGCCTTGGAGATGTGACTGGACCTGCCGCCCTCTAGAGGTCGCATTGTGGGAACTTGTGGGAGGCAACGGGAATTAATGGGCTGACCAGGGCCAAAGGAGGGGCCTTCATACACCTGTGACCCTGTCCCCCCACAGAATGAGGAGAAGTACCGCTGTGTGTCTGACAGCCAGTGTGGGCCTGAGCGCTTCCCGGGTGGGGGTGAGTGCAGCTCTTCCCTCCCTTCCTCCCTCCCTCCCTCCCTCCCTCCCTCCCCAACCCCAAGCCTTCATGGGACTCTAAAGGGCAGGTAATTCGCCCTGGGGATAACCAATTTGAGGAATGGGGTCCAGCCTACTCTATGGACTTCTGCCAGTGTCACAGAGGTTTGCTGGGTGTCCAGACCCAGCTGGGGCTGTGGAGGTGGCGTTGTTCCTGCCCCAGGAGTTTAGTCTGGATACTGCAGTGGTAGCGTAGAGTAGCAAGTGGTACTAAGGAAACACAGAGGACTGTGGGAGGGGCCTCAGGGAAGGGAGCAAGGTTGTTTCAGAGAGGTGGCTTTAAAGCCATCCTAGCCGGCAAGATAGAGGGAGCTTCACGCAAAGCATTCCAGGCAGTAGGCATAGCTCAGGCTCAGAGGCAAGGAAGAAGGGTTCTGGGCTGTTGAGGACGCATGTAGCAGGTTAGCCTGCCTGGCTCACCTGCCAGGGTCCCTGATGAGGAGGGGCCTGGGTATGGCAAGGGGCAGGATGCCTCTGTTCATGCAACTCCACCCTCCAGGGATCCTCACTGGCCGGTGCGTGAACTACAGCTCTGTTCTCCGGACCTGTGAGATCCAGGGCTGGTGCCCTACCGAGGTGGACACCGTGGAAATGTAAGGCTCTGAGCATCCTGAAGCTAATGGAGGGTTATGTGGGTCCCCAACTAGTGTTCTTTCTCGGGGTAGGAATGTGATCTCAGGGTGCCATCTCCTCTGCCCTGCCTCTGCCTCTCACCCTCGCTGCCTCAGCCCCATGATCTATCTATAAGATGTCTCCTTTCAAGAGGCACCTATAAAGAATGACTCCTGAGAAAAGCCCCCTGTCTCCCCTCTTCTGGAGAGCTGAAGCCTCATTTCCCCCCCCCCACAGGCCTATCATGATGGAAGCTGAGAACTTCACCATTTTCATCAAGAACAGCATCCGTTTCCCTCTCTTCAACTTTGAGAAGTGAGTCCTTGGTTCTTCCCGGTTCTTCCCATATTCGTTCCTGCTGTAGAGGTCCTTCACACTCTCTCCATCTCCCCATCTCCTCGGAGCCCCTGTCCCTCAGTAGGCCTTGACCCAGATCTCGGATAGTCGATTTCTCTCCTAGTTATCCTGCCTTGGAGCTCTGAACCCAAATGTGAGTTCTGCTTGGAGCAGGAGAAAGACAACTTAAGCTGGCTGTGGACGCCGAGGCCTCCTGCAGTTGAAGTCTGAAGTGTTTGTCACTTGTATTTCTTCCCATCTCAAACCCTCAAGTGGAGAGTTTTTTGTCTTAGTTTGCTCCCACTGCCCCCACTCCTGCTTTCAGCCACTGCCTGGTAGCCATGAGCCATGTATCCTGTCAGGCACCACAGAGATGCACCAAGTAATTAGGAGAGACTATGGTCACGAGGAGGCCCAGCCTGGTAGTTTGGAGACACTAGCCACAGACATTCATAGCCCTACTATGAGATGGAACATGATGGGAGTTACAAAACCATGAGGGTAAAGAGGGGAGATAGGTGGGAAGTGGCTGAGAGATGGTGCAGGTCGATGCCCCTGTGGAGGGCCTGAAGCATCCTGAAGATGAGCGCATTTAGGCATTACCATCTTTACTTTAGTTCTGGGCCTAACTACTCTCTTTCCACCCCAGGGGAAACCTCCTGCCTAATCTCACCGACAAGGACATAAAGAGGTGCCGCTTCCACCCTGAAAAGTCCCCATTTTGCCCCATCTTGAGGGTAGGGGACGTGGTTAAGTTTGCTGGGCAGGATTTTACCAAGCTGGCCCGCACGGTGAGAACTTGTTCCTTCCCTATGACCCCCTACATACCTACCTACCTGGAAAGCTCAGCCCTGCCTTAGACTTCAGGGAAAGCCACTGGGATGCTGGGCAGGAACTGCAGCAAGACAATGCCACCTGGTGGAGGCACCCCAGACCTGCAGATCCCTGGATCCTGAATCCTATCCATCCATCCATCCTGATTATCTTGCATCTCACCTCAGAAGAGGCCTTTGGTCTCTGAAAAGAGACACACCACAGGAAAGTGAGCTGCAGTCGTGTTCTTAATCCTATGTTGTATCATGGGGAATTTAAGGCTCCAAGGTCTTCCCCTAAGGACACCCTCTCTACCAGTCACTCTCTTCCCTCCCTGCTGCCACCTCCAACCCAAAGAAGGGAAAGAATTCACAGTCCTGACTTGGCACAGGGGAGACCTCATATTTGGCCCCCTTTTTTCAGGGTGGAGTTCTGGGCATTAAGATCGGCTGGGTGTGCGATCTGGACAAGGCCTGGGACCAGTGCATCCCCAAATATTCTTTCACTCGGCTGGATGGAGTTTCTGAGAAAAGCAGTGTTTCCCCTGGCTACAACTTCAGGTAAACCCTACTATCTGAGCAGGAGCAAATGCCCCAGGCACCCCCAGAGAAGTTTATCTCAGGCAGAAGTACACAATCGGAAGGAAATTCCTCATTTCCTTCTTCTGATGCCCACCAGGCTTCAGTTCCACCTTGGGAAGGACTTCTTGACAGCCATTTCTGGTGGGTGGGTTGTGCTATGAGATATGGATTCAGGTCTTTAAAATGGATCTAACCAAGAAATCTGCTGAGGTCGGTCATTAGACCTGATGGCCAAAGTCATCTGGAGTACTTGATTCTGTAATTCTTTACCTGTTTTTAGCTACAATGTGTCTCTATCATGTCCAGACAGCCCCACTCTCTGTCCAGTGCCTGAATTTTTAAGGCTCTTACTCCTACAAAGTAATCACAATATCTGGCCTTGTTTCTTTTTCCAAAATGGTAACTTGGCATTTCTTTCCAAAACCAGGAAATCCCACGATTCACAGACAGCAACTATCGATCACTAGTTCTTTAGGGTTTTTTTCTGGGGTAGGAGAAGCTTTTAAATATCTTCTAATTGATATTCCAAATGGCTTTGTGCCCTAAAGGATTTTTACTTTAGGAGATTTTTTCAATAGGAAAACGGGAAAGTAGGGGAACTCAGGGTGAACTGTTTGGAATAGTTGAGCCCTTGAACAAGTCCTTGACCTCTTCCCTGTCTGTGTCCCCATCTGTGAAATGCTTATTCGCCGGTGCCTGCTACTGGTCAGTGCATGAATTGCTTTAGCTTTCTGTTTTGTGTTCTCTCTCTCTCTCTCTCTCTCTCTCTCTCTCTCTCTCTCTCTGTGTGTGTGTGTGTGTGTGTGTGTGTGTGTGTGTGCCAACCCTTATGATGTGGCATTGTGGCATATGTACAGAAATGGAAGGACAAACTTTGCTTGTTCTTTGAGGCAGGATCCCATTTGATCATTACTGCATGTCAGGATAACTGGCCTACACACTTCCAGTAATTCTCCTGCCTCTGCTCCCCAGTGTGTAGTAGGAATACACAGGAATTACAGATGCCTGTGCATCTGGCTCTTACACATGATATGAACTCAGGCCACCAACCTTAGACACTGAGCACTTTTGTCATGTGAGTTGTCTCCCAGTCCTTCTCTTAGTTTCTGATAATCCCAAAATGTCTTAAAGATCCTGATTAAGTATACAATGTTATATGCTAAAAAAGCTGAGAAGACTAAATAGGTAGTGGTGGGGGCAAATACATAGAGGAATATGTTTGTTACATATTTACAGAATCCTTACTCAAGCTTTCCTTTGTTGTAGTAGTCTCCAGTGTAATGCTACATTGTATACACATTAGTATCTCTTCTGATTCTGGCACAAAATACCAGGAAAAATGCAATTTAAAGCAGGAAGGTTGTGTGTTTGTTTGTTTTGGGCTCACCATTTGAGCATACAGTCCACCTCGGTGGGGCAGTCATAGCAGTAGGAGCATAAGGTAGCTAGTCACATTGCATCATCAGTCATGAAGCAGAGAGAGATGTTCCACTCACTTTCTGCTCTTCACTCATTTGAGACTCCATCCTGTGGGATGATGCAACCACATTCCTGGTGGGTCTTCCCACCTAAGTAAAGACACTCCCTCACACATGGCTAGAAGTTTGTCTCCTAGGTCAATCTAAGTCCTGCCACATGGATAATCAAGGTTAACAATCACAAGTCTTCATTTTGCCAACTTGACACCCAAGCATATTGTTTTTAATCATAGCATTTCACTCCAGATCCCTAAAATCTCATGTTCATTTTATAATACAAAATACATTTAGTTCATCTCTATAAGTCTTCAATATTTCAACAGTCCCAAAACTTCAGTAGAGTAAATGGAGTCTCTTAAGAGATTTGAGATATCTCTTAGCCATGAGCCCCTATTTTAAAAAAAAAAAATCAAGCCTACAACTCACTGACTTCTCATGTACAGTGGCATGAAAAAAAAATCCCATTCTAAAAGGAAGAATGGGAATAAAGCAAGGAAAGACTATGCCAAAGCCAGACTGGATCACAGTAGGGCAACACCAAATTCTGTAGTCCCATGTATGGCGTCTGGGGCTCTTGATGACATTACCTGGGTGGCAACTGCCTTGGGTAGCTGCAGTGTCCTTGTTCTGGTGCTTACAGGATATCTAGTCTCTCTCTTGGGCTAGTTCCACTTCATGCCTGCAGTTTTTCTTAGAACGCATTCTCCATTCCTAGCACCTTCAATGTCCTGGAGTCTCTATTGCAGCTTAGGCGCCACCTTCTCAGCTTCATGCAACAGTCTCTTAATGCTTCCTGACCTGACTCAACTGCACATTGATTGGCTAAAAGTTAGTGGCTTCAGTAACTTCTAGAACTTTGAACCTCGGTGCTAATTTTTGTGACTCCTTCATTCCTGTATCTTTCATGCCTGCAAAAATCAGTGCCACATATACATTGTCTCCAAGTTCTGTTGCCAGATCAAGATGTAGCATAACCCCCTTAGACAACAGTCACAGCAACTTTTGTGGGCCTTTGAGGAAGACCCTGGGGAAACACTTTCCTATGTGGCCATTTGGGACAAGGAGTACCTGTCCTCTGTTCTGGTGATGGCATTCTTTATATAGACTATCTCTTTTTCAAATGAATTTATGTTTCACCGGTTGGAGCTTTCTGTGGGTGAGGTACCTTCAGAGTACCTTTCTAGTTGCTCTAGTTCATAGTACCAATTTCTCTTTAAGGGAATTGATTTCTTCAACAACTAAAGCTGCTTTCTCTACACCTACTTTGTCATCAACTTTAAACTTGCTTCTACTCCTTTCTCATTACACTGGATACTTCGTGCTTTTCCACTGTACTCGCTTTCTTTCTTTCACTATAGTCCTGGCTCCAAAGTGGTCCATTAAGCTCTTAGTACAACATCTTAGGGCTTCTCTAGCCTGGAGCACCAAATTCTTTACATTCCTCTTGCAAACTAGTTCCAAAGGCCTGCAAACCCACATAATTATGTTTGTCACAGCATTACCCTGCTCCTGGTACCAATTTTTTTTTTGCAGTAATTACTTTTTTAATTTCTGTGACAAAATACACAACAAAAGCAATTGAGGAAGGAAGACTTTATTTTGGCTCATGGTTTGAAGGCATAATTCATAATGACGAAAAAGCAGGGCAGGAGTGTGAAGTGACAGGCTACATTGTAGCCTCAGTCAGGAAGCAGAGGGAGGTCAATGCCGGTTCCATTTGCTTTCTCCTTTTTACTTGGTGGATATGATAGCCTATGTAATAGTACTGTCCAAACTCAGGGTTGATCTTTACTCCTAAGCTAACTCTCTTTAGAAAAGTCCTCAAAGACATGCCCGTAAGTTGGTCTCCTAGGTGTTTTAGATCTAACCAAATTGACAATCAAGATTAACCATCACAATAACCCTCTTTCTTTTCCACTTTTCCTCACAACTTTAAGAAATAATGGCCTATTCCCTTAAGTTTTACATTTGGTAGTTTAAGATATATATGTATGTTCTCTGGAAAGAAGAATTTTTAAAAACTGAAATTGCTTTCATAATCAACTCCAGAGTTTAAAAAACCATAGGAAACAACACATATTTTAAAGTAGGTTAAAAATACTGTTTGGCTCACTGGAAGAAATTGGCATATTTATTCAGTCAGTTCATCACATTGAGATCAATACAAAGGATATTTGTATGGTGGCTTAAAAATAGTGATATATTTTAATAAAATTCTCAATCTGAAATACAAGTTTCCACACTTATAACTCCCCTTTGGCCATCAGAAGGTCTTTAGTCCTCCAAATGACTCATTTGGCAAAATGCTTATGAACACCGTGACTATGATAAAGACCCCAACTACTGGTATCATACAGTTTGGAGTAGGACCTTTTAATTGAAGAAAAACTGCTTTGGAGTTCTATATATCCAGTTGATTATGCAGTGACTGTGCTCTATCTAGGCACAAAGGACCTGAGATACACGTAGTTCTAAATAAGCTTGGACTGAGGATACTGAGCAACTGATGTAGCTCAGTTGGTAGACTGTGTGCCTAGCATGTAAGAAGTCTAGAGTTCCATCCCCAGCTCGAGAAACCACACAAAACCTAAAACTAAGAATGGTGGCCTGTGCCTATGACCACAGTACTCAGAAAGTGGAAGCAAGAAGATCAGTTCAAGGTCATCCTTGGCTACATAGGGAGATTAGCCTGGGCTATATGAATCCCTGCCTCAAAATAAAGAAATTAGGTGGATGTTTCTTTGGAAAAGACTAGAAAGAGGATCTCCAAGGACTCTGTCAGAATAACACTCAGGATCTAGGGGAGCCACCTGAGAGATATGGGCTCCTCTGAGGATCCCAAATAACTTACTCTCTTAGCAGAGCCAGATATACAAAACTGCCCAGTTGGACCCTGGGTAAAATTCCCTGAGAGTTCAAAGAAAAGGGCTATCAGAAGACATCTGGCATCCATGCCTAACAGCACTCTGCCTAAGTGCTACCACATTCCTCCACCTGGTCCCCACCAGTAGATATACTGACACTCAAGGCCAAAGGCCACAGAGTCATCTTTCCGAATGTTCAGAGAAGAGAAGAGGACACACATTATGGTTTCAACGACACAGTGATCTTATGCTGTTATTTAAATCTCACAAAGCTACTTATCAGTAGGACTGATGCTCATTACCCTATGTGCATAGCATTCTGGATGCTTTGGCCAATTGTTCCTCACTCACTCTTGAAGGGTAGATGCTACAATCCTTCCACTGTACTGATGAGAAAAGGCATGGGCTCATTGCGTTCACTCACTGCCAGGGTAACACATCGAGTATATTTGGAGACCTAGATGTAAATAAATATTCTTGACTGATATCTACCACCATCAGGAAAGCTTAGGGACATTCACTCGTTAATCCTCAGTGAGACGTGCATAGGTGGTTGGGACTTTCCTCCCTGCTGAAAAACAAAGAGCCCAAGTTCTAGGGAAGTGAAAATACCAGCAGATGCCAGCGGCACAATTCACAGCCTGGCCTTTTGCCTCGCAAACAAGTTCATTTGTCTCTCCCTCCAACAGAGGCCAGACTCCTCGCCACTCTATTGTTGCCATCCGCTCTGGAGAGAGTGAAATTATTCAGACTAGATTGGCCTTGCTGTAAGCAGCACATCTGATACCCAGGGGCAGCTAGAGACCTGCACTTCCATCACTAATTACATCTGCAGCTCATTTCCATGCCCCTACCTCCCCACTTTCTGCAGCTCTTTGCTTGCAGAATCATTGATTTTGAGAGTGTCTAGGTGCTAAAGATCCATTGCGCACATCTAGACAAAGCTGTCCCCTTTCAGAGAGGAAACAGAAGCTCTGAAGGGGAAGTGATTTGTCTAAGACCGTGAGAGCAACTTAGCATAGCCTTAGATGTCGTTCTATCCATGCTCCCACATTTGTCTTCCTAAGACATAATCCCAAACACAAGGATACCTCATAAGGGGACCTGTTTGTAATGAGTCAGGTCCAGTTACTGGCAAAGTAGCCTTGGAGGTGCATCTCCCTTCAATCCTTACCTAATATGCTTGGTTCTATCCATCTATGTTTTCCATCTGTATTAATTTTTGCATGCTCACTAAAGGCTTTTGTTCCTTCTCCACCTGCAGTTTGGTGGAGAGAATTTTCAATCCTGGGTTTGTCTATTCCCATAGGTAAATATTCTAATTATCCCTTAACATAATGTTTTTGAAGCTTTTTTCCCAAGCATATTGAGAATGCAGTTGCTAGGGTTGTCTGGATTTGTGGTGGACAAAGTGCAGCTGTATCTAAAAATAAAAACTAGCAGTTCAACAATGCAGATGAAAGACCCCCAGGAGGTGGCATCCTATAGCTTAGACACAGGTCTGAGAAGTGGGTCTTGCAGCTTAGGTAGACAATCAATTCACCAGGACAGGGTTTTAAGCTGGGCTCATTGTTGCAAGTGTGTGACATGGTGAGCTTGTGAGAGCGTACATGTGTTTGTTAGCCCCTGAATGCTTAAGGCTGAGTGAGAGCAAGTCAGTGTGTGTGTGTGTGTGTGTGTGTGTGTGTGTGTGTGTGTGTGTGTGTGCGCATGTGTGTGTGTAGGCATTGATGATTTAATGACAGATTTATAACACCATATCTATCAGGGACTCAGCAAGAAGCAGATGGCAGTCTCAAATTGGGTAATTCAAGGAGAGCTTAACAAAGGGGCTGATTTGAAAGTGTGGGCAGAGTGCAAGGAAATCACAGGGCCCAAGGATAGTAATAGGACAGAGGTCAACAGGGCAGAAGGCAAAAGACAGGGTCTGGAGCTACAGAGACGTGGGCATATGAGGCCCCACCAGCGGCCAAAACAGAGACAAAACAACGCACCAAGGCAGGGAGAAGCTTGAACCAGAAGGCACATGTGAGACCCAGTCCAAGTCCCTCTGCTACCATGTGGAGGTCGCTAATCCCTTTATGCTGTTGCCGAAAGTGTGAACCATTGCCCAGTAAAAAAAAAAAAACAGGCACTCACAGACATAAGCAATTTTTATTTCTTAAAAGCCATTTTATCTACAGATATACCTTTTCTTTTCTTTAAGATGTATTTATTTATTTTATGAGTACACTGTAGCTGTTTTCAGACACGCCAGAAGAGGGCATCCAATCCTATTACAGATGTCTGTGAGCCACCATGTGGTTGCTGGAAATTGAACTCAGGACCTCTGGAAGAGCAGCAGCCAGTTGTCTCAACCATTTCGCTAGCTCCCCAGCTCCCAAATATACATTTTCTTAAAAGATACCTTTTTTTAGGCTAGAGACATAGCTCAGTGGTAGCATGAGCAGGCCCTGATTCTGAGGTCAGTCCCTAGCATGTCACTAAAAGATACTTATCTGCAAATATAAGACCCACAGGAAGAAGTGACATGGACCCCTTTTCTCTCATGTAGTCCTGTTACCCTCACAGGAAGTTAGCATCCTAGATGGGGGCAGGTAGGTTCTTCCAGTCCCTTATATTTATTCATATGCAACCTAAAATTCCATGTCTTCGAAGACCTCAAAAGCTCACCTCTTGGTCCTTATTCACCTGAACGGTGAATCTGTGAAACACATTCTTTCACACCTGTGCTTTTGACCTCATTCACAGATCACCACACCCTCCCACGCAGAAAGGTTTTGAAACTTGTCAGAAACGACCCACCTTCACCAAGACTCAAAGCCAGAGGCTTGGTCTGTCTTCATTCCTTCTAACTTACTTTCAACTATTATGACTTGCCAACAACACACAAATGTAGTTACTGTAAGATACACACACACACACACACACACACATCCCCAGTGCTGCTGATTGCTAGGGGGAAAACAGAAGCACTTTTTAAAAACTCCTCAACCCTTATTAAATAGTTTTAGTATGTTACTCAATCTTTTTTTTTTAATTCACTTTACATCCCACTTACTGTCCTCCTCCTGGTCACCCTCTCCTACCATCCTCCCCATCTTCCCTCCCCTTCTCTGAGAAGTTGGGGCCCCTTAGATATCCTCCCACCCTGGCACATCAAGTCTTTGCAAGGCTAGGCACATCCTCTCCCACTGACAAGGCAGCCTAGCTAGAAGAACATATTCCAATGGACAGGCAGCAGCTTTTGGGATAGCCCCGGCTCCAACTGTTCAGGACCCACATGAAGACCAAGCTGCGCATCTGCTACATATATGTGGAGTGTCCTGGGTCTAGCCTGTGTATGTTCTTTGGTTATGATTCAGTCTCTGAGAGCTCTAAGGGTCCAGGTTAGTCAATGCTGTTGGTTGTCCTATGGCGTTCCTATCCCGTTTGGGGCCCGCAATCTTTCCCCCTATTCTTCCATAAGAGTCCCCAAGCTCCATCTACAAACAGAAGCACTTTTAATGATGTCTGATTTCTCAATTCCCCTCTGAGGGTTCCTAAGACAGCATTGCTACTAAAAGGCAGCTCGATTTTGGATTTCCTCACTTGGTGTCTGGGACAAAAAAAAAAAATGGACTCGTTCATCTGCTAGATATTCCTCGTGTGCTAGGTGTTTCCAGCAGGCGTTCTGTGTTGGAAACGTACCCACAGCAGCTTTCATGAAGCTCAGATTTGGCCTGGTTCCGCTTCCATATCGCAGTGTGCAGCTCACCAAGCTCCTCGGCCAACTGACAGAGATGGAGCTGAAGTGCGCCCTGGCGCTCGCTCATCACTCTCTCTGCAGTCTGGATTTCCCCTCCTCCTTCCAGACACCACAGACTATGTGTTTTAAAGGCAGCCACTTCAGTCATTTTCACAGAAAGCCATACTGTGGGAAGGCCTCTTCTGTGGGGTATGTTCTCGGTCCCCAAGATCCTTTTCCTTCCTCACTGTCCTGCGATAGCAGTGAAAGGGACAGTGGTCCCGGGAGGGTACAGCCTTTTCTAATGTGTGTGTCCATCCTGTCAGCACAGCAACTGATGTTAATAGAAAATAGGATCGAAAACTTGTTGAGTGCTGACTGAGGAGCTGGGGGGGGGTATCTTTTCACCTCCGAGGAACTCTGGGTCCCAGAGTCTCCTTTATCTGGCCAAGGCCACATACCTTATATAGTGCCAAAGAAGGTATTCAGAGTCTGGCAGCCTGGCCTCACAACCTGCACTTGCAGCTACAGGTAAGATAATAGCACCAGTAAGGTTGCCTCCCAACCCCTTGCTTCACCATGTGTTCCAGGCTAGCTTCTAACTCAGTAATCCTCCTACCTTCCTGATGCCTAGATGACAGGTATGGGCCACTACAGCCAGCTAGTAATGTGTTTTTAAAAATCAACAGCAGACTTTTTAAATGGCTGCTTTTGCAATTAATCAGGTCCCTAGACTCTTAAGTAAATAAACTTGGCTTTGGGCCTGTCTCTCAGGGGAGGAGTCCCTGCAGGCTCTAAGGATGTGGCCCCCGTCCCAGATGCAAAGAGACTGCCAGGCGATATTTTCCTGTCGGTACAGAATCAACTGTAAAAGTGTATTTCAGCTGGCAAAATGACTTCCCAGCAGGCAAAGCTTTGCTGAGAACAGCACCTCCTTCACAGAAAAACCCAAATTCCAGGCCCAGCTCTTCCCTCCCGAGTCAAACCCGGATCCTGCATGTTTGTTGCTGTTTTTCCTGCTGGTTTAACAGTTTTGGGTCCTGCTTTAGAAAGGAGTTTCCACTACTCTATGGGAGGACAAATCATTTCTAAACAGATATATGAGTGCTTCCAAGGGATTTGTGCACCGTGATAAAAACTCTTCTCCATTCAGCAAACATTGCTGAATGTCAGCTCAGCATGGGGAAGCCCTTGTAATGGCTGGCACTACTCAAAGATAAATTTGGCTGCCTGCTTCCTTGCACAGGAGTGTCCAGTCCTCAGGAGTGAAAACTCTTATGGATAATGATGAGATGACTTTGAAGGTCTCTTTCAGTGTCTAGTTCTAGCACACGCTGAGCTTCCTGGTGGACAGAGAGTTGAAAGAGGCCAGTTCCTGTGATCAAGGGAAAGATAAACCTGAACCCAAATAGCAAAAGTGTTTATACATAAAAATGCAGGCAGCTTTCCTTAGCTGTGGGCTCTGCGTTTGTGGACACTACCAACTGTAGTAGATCAAAGATATTTCAGGAAGCAATTATACCTACCCCAAAGAAGAGCTGGCTTTGTCTCCTTCTTATACCCTAAACAATACAGCAGAACCACTATTTGCACAAAATGTACACTTTGATAGGCATTCATTATAAGTTATCTAGGGAGGATCTAACACAAGCAAATCAATGGGTATAGTTTATAGAGAAACACTATGCGATTTTATATAAAGGGCTTGAATCTTACATAAAGTGAGTTTTTGGTGTCTATAGGGCTTCCAGAATCAATCTTTTGGGACTACTGAGAGATGACTAAGAATAATTAAGCCAAGAATAACTAAAACAAAGGGGATGTGGCTCAGCTGTAGACTGTTTGCTTAGTATACACGAGGCCCAACCCAGAACAAAACCAGACATGGAGGTTGCACACCTGTAATCTGAGCATTTGGGAGACTGAGGCAGGAGGATCCTAAGTTCAAGGTCATTCTCAGCTGCATATTGACTTTGAGACTAGGCTAGACTACAGGAGACTAACAAAGCAAAAAGAACAGTCAAAATCTACCTTTAAACTCAGGATGCAGAGGCATGCAGATCTCTGTGAGCTGTGAGTCATCTTGGTCTACATAGTGAGCTCCAGGCCAACTAGGACAGGCTAGGTTATATAGTGACACCCTGTTTTAATAATAATAGTTGTTGCCATCATCATTATCATCATCACCACCACTACCACCACCATCATCATGAAACAAAGGTGAACTAGTTAGAGCCCAGGGTATGGATGGATTCCAGCCAGGGAATTAGTGTGATTAAGAGCAAGTCTCATCCCCTCTGTAAACCTGTTTCCATTTCTATAAAATGAGGTGTAAAGCCTTTGTAAACTCTGAGAGCCTAAATTAACACACATAGGTGTCTAGGGGTATGGTCAAGGAAGGGCTTTGGAAGCCGGGGCTGCTGAAGTGTGCACTGTTATTTATAGCCCTGTCACACTGGGACGGAGCTTCAACCCTGCCCCACAGAAGCAGTTCTGACAAATGATTTATTACAGCAATTGACGTTTGTACTTACTCATCCTTTATCTGTTCCTGCTAATGGCACAAGGGAACATGTGTAAAGCATCTCAGTACTATCAGGCCTCAGAATGGCTCAATTTGGTCCAGTGTTGAAATGTTCCGTCTGGACACAGAACAGGTGTCTCCTTGAAGGTATCAGTAAGAAAGCACATGCAGCCAGGGCTTGGGAAGAAAGGTATGCCCAAGGAACCAACATGGAAGCCATGGCAGATAGATAGGAAGACTGGGAGCCATTACCACTCTAGATTTGTGGTCATTGTGGGAGGAATGGGTGTCTAGATTTAAACAAGGATCCCTGGCATACACTGCACACAGGCACAAACAGGCACAGCCACTAGCAAAACCAAGATGGGACTGGGAGGCAGTAAACAGGATAAATATTCACCTTTTCTTCTGCTTGCCTTCTGATGGCCTCTCATCAATCAAACCTCCAGAAACCAGAGGGCAAGAGAGCAGTTCTCAAAGAGCAGAGACTCACTCTAGAGGCAAGAGAGGAGTGCTTCATAGCAGCCTCCTGCCTGTGTCTGGCATCAGTAGCCTTTCTAGGTAGGCCTGATAGTGATGTCTCCCATCCCTGACAGCTCCAGCCTTGCTTGTCTCCTCACTTCTACTTCTTCTTCTTCTTCTTCTTCTTCTTCTTCTTCTTCTTCTTCTTCTTCTTCTTCTTCTTCTTCTTCTTCTTCTTCTTCTTCTTCTTCGTCTTCTTCTTCTTCTTCTTCGTCTTCTTCTTTTTCTTCTTCTTCCTCTTATTTTTCTCCCCCTCTTCTTCTTCCTCTTCCTCCTCCTCCTCCCCTCCTCCTTCTCCTCCTCCTCCTCCTCCTCCTCCTTCTTCTTCTTCTTCTTCTTCTCCTTCCCCTTCTCAGATCAGCACTGGCAGCTGCCTGAGCACTGTCTCTCCTCTAATACTTAAGCATCATCAAGTCAGAGCCATGGTGCGCTTTCCTTGACAGCTGTTGGAAGCACCTACTTAACAAGCTTCTTGCCTCCTGGGACTGCAGTCAACTCCTCTTTGGTTTCCAGCTTAGGGAATGAGTAGACGTGGCATTTGAGCAGCCTGAGTTCGGATCTCAACCATGCCCTTAACTGAGAGTTGTGCTTTCCTGTAGCTCAAAAACTCAAAGAGAGAGAGTCTGGGTGTGGTGATATACAGCCTGTAATCTCAGCACTTGGGTGGCAGAGGCACGAAGGTTGCCATGAGAATCTTTGTTTGCCGAGAGAGTTGCAGATCAGCCAAGCTACATAGTGAGACCCTGTACCAAAAGCAAACAAAGTAAAAGAAGGGAAAATAAAACAGACTATACACACACACACACACACACACACACACACACACACCATACTGAATCTATTTAGTGTTGCTCTTACATATATGTTTAGGAATGACAACTTAGGATTGAACCACATATCAGAGAACTAATTCCTGAAGAAAACGGATTCTTCCTCTCTCAAAAGTCATTGAACTATTGATTACCTGTAGCTCTTCATCTACAGTGATGCCTTGTGAAATCTCCCTCCCCCCTGACATGGCATGCCAACTGGTATTGTCATCATGCAGGTCTTGTTTAGATAACTATGTTGTTGTGATTTTGTGGATATAGCTTCCCAATTTGTCTAGAAAACACTATCTAATGGCAGGAGGTCCTCTGGCTCTTACAATCTTTTCACCCCACCCCACCCTTCCATGATGTTCTCTGAGCCTTAGGTGTACAAAATGGCTGTGTTGTAGATGCGTCAGTTGGGGCTGGGCACCCCACAGTCAGCCATTCTCTGCATTCTGACTAGCTCTGACTTTCTGTAATGGTCCTCATCTGCTGCAAAAAGATTATGCTTTGAGGAGAGCAGAGAGCTACTCTTACCTTTAAGTATAAAGATTAGTATTTAGAATACAGTTAGGAATTATACCAGCTTAGAAAAGCGGCAGTTGTAGGTGCTTCTCTGAAATCTATGATCTCACCAGCTCTGGGTAGGTGGCTAGGTTCACAGTATGAGGCACGATTTCTTTCCTGTTCAGCAAGCCTTAAGTCCAGTTAGACTGCTGCTGGTTAGCACCAAGCTATAAGCACTACTATTTCACTTTCAGGGATATCTTGCTATGCTGGTCATTGTTGTAGTTCATAGGCATTCCAGCTGGGTAGATCCTTCCTTCTTTGGCAGCTTGTATAATACCTTCAGATGCTATGAAAGCAAGTCCTCAGGAAGGAGGCTTCAGGTCACTTCCAGATGAATTCTTCCGAGCCCCGTGTATGAAGTACACAAGGGTCTTACTTTAACATTCTAGTGTCTTCACACCAGAAGACACCACAGGCAATGACAAGAGCCTCTTGTGTTCTCCTGACCTGCAACTCAAAGTGAGCTTTCTCATACCTGGCACTGGGATTTTTATTAGCTAGTCTATGTCTCTTGTAGGAAGCATTATCACTCCATTTAACATATTTACTAGAGTTATATATTTTTAAGTAAGCTTATAAAACAATGTGTTTCCCTATATCTTTTTACAACATCCTCACTGTTATTTATGTATGAGTACTCTGTCTGCATTTAAACCTGCATGACAGAAGATGGCACCAGATCCCATTATAGATGGTCGAGAGCCATCCTATGGGTGCTGGAGATTGAACTCAGAACCTCTGAAAGAACAGCTGGTGCTTTAAACCACTGATCCATCTCTCCAGTCCATCCTTAGTGTTATTTATCTCTCCTTTATCCCTCTCCTGATCTGCTGAAGTATTTCCTTCCCTCTCCCAACCCTAATTTATCCCCTTAACGACTAGATGCTGGTGTCTCCACTTTACAGATAGGGAGACTGATATGCAGATAGACAGGGCAGGTTCAGGGGAGGGAGGGTCGTTCTCAAGGTCATATAAAGTACGTCAATTAGTAAAGCAAGGACTGAGACCCTAGGACTGTCTTATGTCTAAATCCCTGTGCCACCTAGGGCCATCAGTACCCTGTGAAGTCTAAAGGTAGTCATGGGAGTTAAGGCTCTAGGTTGGGCTGAGCTTGTGTAAGTGTTCCACATACATTATGTCCTCGATCCTCCCCATATGTCCCCCACCAGTGGCATCTATCTTTCTACCTAGCCAGCTGCCGGATCTCAATGTTTTCTGTTTAAGGGAGAAAACAGCATGTTGTTACCACCAGCCCAGTTCCATCTGCCAAATCAGGAAAATCTGGACGAGCCCAGCCAGCAGAAGGATGCTCACAGGCTAGCACTAAGAAAGATAATCTTTGAGGGGTTAAGAATCTGAGAAACTAATTCGCTTTTCCAGCAAGTGTTTCCTCTGTCCTTCACTGTGATCACCAGACCATCAGACAGACATAGATGGTAACGTAGGCCTCATAGCCCACAGACTAAGTGTCAGAGTCCAGGCTCTGTAGTAGAGGGCCTAGACAGGTAGGCCAGGGCCATTTCACAACTACAGCTCTCTTCGCTGGCAAGCCTCTTCTCTGGGGTATAGAATGCCATTGTCTGTAGTGTAAATACTCCGCTGTGGTCAAGCTACAAGGTAAAGTCACTGAAAATAAAATTGGGAAGGCTTATACACAGTTACTCGTCCTACCTGGCCAGAACAGGTGCATCCATCCACAGCCACTTCAGCTCATCTTTACCCACTAGTCAAGCTACACTCTCAACTTCTCTCCAAACCACCATGTCCTTCTGAAGCCGAGTCTAGGCCAAGAGTCTTTGCTGCCTGTTCTCTTAGAGTGGTGCTCCTCAACTTCCCAGCCCTTTTCTCCATCCCACTTTGGATGGTGTGACTGATTGATACACCTCTCCCTCTAACAGAGTGTCAGTGGTGCCTAGCGCACAGTAGGTACCCTAAGCATTTCCTGACCACTAAAAACACAACAGTCTGAACTTGGGCCCCAGTGAATCAATAGGCATTCATAGGGTAGAGAGAAAAAGAGGGGCAAACGGTGTGAGCCAAAGCTCCCAGAGTCTATGTGGAACATGTTCAGGACTTGCAGGAAGGCAGGCATGTGCTATGGCAGGGAGGATGTGTGTGGTGGAAAAGAGGGGCTCTACTGAGCTTCCTATGCTAGCCCTACTCAGTGATACCAGAGACCCAGGCGCTAGCAAATGCAGTAGATCCTTTTAGCTTCAGAACTGAAAGAACTGACTTAAGGCATGACCTATGAGCAACCGAAGAGGGGGAGGAGAGAAGTTCTGGCGGTCCTGCCTTATTTTCTGTTGCTAATAAAAATGCTCTAGCTGGGTAAGAACAAAGAAAAGAGGTTTATTTTAACTCAGGATTCTGAGCCAAAGTAGAAGGGACACACCTGGAGATGGTCTTTTTGCTTGTAGAGTCCCAAGGCAGCACAGGGTATCACAGTGACAGTCAGGTAGGTTTCAAGAAACCCACAAGACCTGCCGTTACAGCACATCTGCCCTTTGTTGTTGTTGTTATTTTGTTTATTTGTTTTCTGTTTGGGTTTTTTGTTTTATTTGTTGTTTGTTGTTTGTTTTGAGATGGGGGTTTCCCTACATAGCTCTGGCTGTCCTGGAACTCGCTATGTAGACCAGGCTAATCTGAAACTGAGGTCTGCCTGCCTCTGTCTCCTGAATGCTAGAATTAAAGATCTAGCCATACTCTTTTGTTTTTGTTTTTGGTTTTTTCGAGACAGGGTTTCTCTGCATAGTCCTGGCTGTCCTGGAACTCGCTCTGTAGACCAGGCTGGCCTCGAACTCAGAAATCCGCCTGACTCTGCCTCCCAAGTGCTAGGATTAAAGGCGTGCGCCACCACCACCCGGCCTCTTTTGTTTTTTTAAGTTGCATTTATTTCTACTTTACGTGTATCAGTATTTTGCCCATATATATAATGGACACCATGTGAGTGCCTGATACCTGTGGAAGTCAGAAGAGGGAGTCAGAACTCCTGGAAATGGAGTTACAGAGAGTTGTGAGCCACCATGTGGGTGCTGGGAACCCAGCCTGGAGAGCAGCAAGTACTCTTCACTGCTGAGCTGTCTCCCCAGCCCCAGCACCTCCACTCTTGCTACAAATCTTTAACTCATTTCCTCATTAATCACAGGAGCAGAGATTCATGAGGACAGGCCTAATCACTTCTTAAAGGTCCTGTCAATACTCCTTCTTAATATCTTGCCATGGAGAGTCAGTTCCAGCATGCATTTCATGGGAGACAAACCATATTCAAACTACAATGCTGGCTAAGAGTGTGGACTCTGAAACACACTGGATTTGAATTCCAGCTTCACTCTCCTGACTGTTGACTTTTTATGGCTTAGACTTTTTGTTTTTTAAGATTTATTTTATTTGTATGAGTACACCGTAGCTGTCTTCAGACACACCAGAAGGGGGCATCCAATCATATTACAGATGGTTGCGAGCCACTATGTGGTTTCTGAGACTTGAACTCAGGGCCTCTGGAAGAGCAGTTAGCGCTCTTCTCTGCTGAGCCATCTCTCCAGTCTGTAGATAGTATTCTTTATCTTGGCCTTAAGATAAGAAATTAACTCTTAACTCATTCTCTCCACACAGCTTCCCCCCATCCCCCCTTTTTCAGTAAAGGTAAAAGTCTCAGAGAGGATGAGTGATGTGCTCAGGGACAAAATGCTAGTTTAAAAAGAGCTAAGTGGTACTCTCTCGGCGCTTGGACCTTTTTAGAGAGCTTATTCCTAGGAATGACCCCTTTGATCTTGTCCTTCTCAACTCTAACTCCTTCTTTGTCCTTTGAAAAGCTCTTCGAATTGTGCCTCAGTCTTCTTAGTGATAAAACCAGTGGGGATGGGGAGGGTTGTAGCAGTCAGGATAAGTATTGCTAACTGCTGTAACAAACAGTCCTCTCATCTCATCAGTGGCTTAACATTGCGGCTCAGTGAGGTTGGAGAGCTCCTGTGCAGTCATTCTGGGCTCTAGCCTGCTGCCATCTTGATTCAGTCTCCTCCAGGACTGCCTCATTAATAGATGCCGGTAAGGTGCACTGCACTGAACCACGTAACAAACCTCACCTCCAACTACATTCCATTATAAGAGCCAATGATGGAGCACCAATGAGGTGTGAAGGAATGGGAAATAAGGTCCAAGAGTGCCTCAAGAGAGAAGATACCCCAAGCCCTTATGACTTGAGACATCCCCTGTCACAGGGATGTGACAGCTTCTGTGACCTCCATTGGCTTCCCTGGAGCAGAGTCTGAACTCCAGGGCTGCACCCATCTGCAGCATAGACCCTCCTCTGTAAGCTCTGCAACTCCCCCCTCCCAGCAAGAAGAGAAGCCTTCCCTGCCAAGCCTCCTTGAGGGTGGGTGGCTGGTGAGATAATGTAATGATCTTACCACGCTTATTGCCTCTTGGAAGGCAGGTGCTGGAAGAAAACCAAGCCTGCTCTGATTTTTCTCCCTGTTCCCTTCACATTCCTTCCCGGGATAAATTTAACCAGTGGAGCCTAGGATGCCAACTTCTTGTTCTCTGAGTCCATGTCAGAGCATTTGTCATGGATGCAGACATAGGCTGGGCATGAAGGCCACAGGACCACAGGCCTGACCCCTGCCCTGCCTCAAAATCTGTGATTCACCCTGATTCCCCATGCCCAGTTGCCATTAGTACAAAATCTGTGTGACAAAGGTCTTGAATTCTCCAGTGGTATGAGAACGTAGAATTTAGAAGAGGTTCTGAGATCTTGCACCAAGGTGCCTGTATCCTTAACAGCTAGCTAAAGACAGATGGTTCAGAGATTCCAAGTTTGGGCTGTGGAGTCATAGAATCAAAAGTCATCAGACTCAAGCACGTCACCTGTTCTTCTCTCTTCAAGCCTATAAAATGGGTCAACAATAGTGCATTATTCATGAGGTTAGCTGAGGTACTCTGTATATATTTGTGGGTCTCTATATTTAGTGGGTGCTGAGATGGTCATGATCTGTTCAGACCCTCAAGCCAGCCTGAAAGCCACAGGTTTCTAACATCTTCTACCCATTTCAAATACTTCTTTTCCTAACTTCTTCAAGATCTCCCTGGAGGTCTCCTTGGAGTCCCAGGTTCTTGGATCTCACCGTGGACATAAAAAACAGCCTCCTTCCTGCTGTCCATTCCGTCATCCTCCTGCTGCTGTGAACTGGATTTTATTCTGCTTTGCCTTGACCTGTGTAGCAAGCTCCCACCATTACCCAGTAGGACACATAACCTAGCAGAGTTGCCCAGACATAACTTACCAGAGTTAAAGATGGTCTCGTTCCTCACACCCTTTCCTTGACCTCCGGGCCTTCCTTTCTTCCAGCTCAGTGGCTCTACTTCATTCAGCATCCGTACTGGGTCACTTTCATTTTCCCCCTGGGTCTCACTCTCTGGAGAAGAGTCTCCTGCCTTCCCTCACTCTGCCCTTTCAACTGCAGAGCCCACAGTCACCCCTAAGAATAGTTTCACAGAATGATTCTCAGCCTTACTTGGCAGGCTCAGCACTCACGCCTTGCCCAGGCCTAGGCAGGGCCAGAAATCTGCTCCCTGAACTTCCCTGTACTGCTTCCTGATCATGACAGAAGCATCGGTCAGAGCTTCCTCCTCTGCAAAATGGGGGCACTTAGGATAGGTACCCCAAGGAGACATGGACAGCTTCAAAAGATGTAATTACATGAAGAAACACTGCCCAAGGGTACACATGGAACAAGAGGAGCCTACATAGTGAAGGACCCCAAGGTTGGCAGCCTGTGGGAGCTGTTAGCCCGAGTCTGGCAAGGCAAGCAAAGGGAGAAAAGCACTGAATCCAGATGAAGCTGAAACTGTTCTGTCAGCCATTGGCCTGTGTGGGGAGCTAAGCAGACTGCACACCCTGTCCTTTCTGTGCTCCTGCTCATACTTCCTGTTGGATCAACCTGACTGAAACCTAAGCAGACTTCTCAACAGCAACAGCAAGAGACAGGCTCCCTGGGCAGGGAGCCAGAGAAGGGGCAGAGAAAGACAGTGTCCAGTAGACAGAATCGCTGACGTGGGATTTTAACAGTGTTCACCTCAAAGAGTCAGTTCCAATGAGTGTTCACCCACTACTGCCAACAGAGCTTCTACAGGACGTGAGCACCCCTATTTTTGTAGACATGGAAGCTGACATCCTGAGGACTAAGAAACATTAGAACCCACACTATTTACAGGTGATGACTATAGGATCCATACTCATTTCTGCCTGACTATAGAATCCCCGAGAGTCAGCCAGCGCAGTGGCTGACATTCCACCAGGCCTTTCCTTCCACCAGAGGATGACAGGGAGGCTCTGGTCCACTTGGGCTGCGTGCTTTCTTCTTCTTCCATCTGTACAGTTGCCAAGTGTGGGCATCCCTGGGAAAGAGGTACAGCCTCACCATTGCACACATTCAGGGACTGAGTTCTCAGACAACCCCCCCCCCAAAAAAAAACCACACACACACACACCCCTTTACCAGCAGGCAGGGGCCTAGGGCTCTGTGCTGACCAGGAAGACTCAGAGAACCCAGCACTGAACGAGAGCAGCTTTGGCTTTACACTTAGAACTTTCTGGACTCTTGGTTTGGTTTTGTTGTTGTCGTTTTATTGTTTGTTTTTGTTTAGTTTGTTTTAGTTTGTTTGTCCTCCCCCACCCCTCTCTGCAACAGGGTTTCTTTGTGTAGCTTTCGCTATCCTGAGACTAGCTCTGTAGTGAAGGCTGGCCTGGAGTTCACAGAGGTCCACCTATCTCCAGAGTGCTGGAATTAAAGGTGTGTGGTACCACTGCCGGGCCTTCCGGAACTCTTGTTTCCATTACACTACTTAATCCTGACATCAGGAAGCCATTTCACAGTAGTGGAATTTTGCCCAAGAGATTATACTGTGCCGATGTGAGAGCCTGGCCCAGGTCACTGGCCCGTGGTGGGCAGAGCCGCACCGGGATAGCGTGTTTGATTTAGAGTCCAGAGGTCCAATGCAATTCCAATCCCAAATCCAGCATTTAGGAGCTGCAAAGCCACAGGCCAATTCCCTCCCCTGCCATAGGCATCTGCAAAATAGGGTGTGGACACCACCCTTCTACAAGGGCACCGCCTGAAACTGAGGGAAGAATGAGATGTGACCATCCCTCTAAGTCCCCAGCTCATCCCAAGGCGCCCGGCAGTCAAAGGTGGGGAGCAAAGGACTGAGCCAAGAACTGGGGCAGATGTAGGGTCGAATTCCAGTGGGAAATCCTGTGTAACCTCGCAGAATGTCCTCTGAAAAGTGTGAATTGTTTCCCTGCGCCATGGGACACAGGCGAGGGTAGCATGAGGTGAGGGATCAGGAAACACTTTTCTCAGCTCTATATAAGCATAATTCCTAGCCGGGCGGTGGTGGCGCACGCCTTTAATCCCAGCACTTGGGAGGCAGAGGCAGGAGGATTTCTGGGTTCAAGGCCAGCCTGGTCTACAAAGTGAGTTCCAGGACAGCCAAGGCTACACAGAGAAACCCTGTCTCGAAAAACCAAAAAAAAAAAATGATAAAACATAATTCTTCAGCAAATAACAATGGCCAAGACCAGTAAATGTTTCCAGTGCCCAGGGCTGTTCCACGTCACTGACACGTGTGCTTTTGATTGTCATGGCAACCCTGGAGAGCAGGACTCTTGCCACTCAAGCGGCGACCGCTGAGTCTCAGGAAGGTTAAATTGCTGGTGTGTTGTTCTATGAGTCAGGTTCTGAGCCTGAGTGGGTTAAAGTTGGGACCTGGGATACCCAAGCAAGTAGACCTGAAGAAGCCTGGGGCCAGGTGTGGGCATCTGCAGTCCAAACTTTTATGCACATAAAAATCTTGGGGAGAAAGGGTTTCAGAGATGGCTCAGTGAGTAGAGTGTACTTGTTGATCAAGCATAAAGGCCTGGATTCCATCCCCGCACTCACATTTTTAAAAGCCACACATGTTTTTGCAATCCCAGTGCTAGGAAAGTGGAGCTAAGGGGTTTCCAGGGTGTCATTAACCAGCCAGCCTAACCAATTGATGAGCTCTGGGTTTAGTGAGAAACACTGGCTCAGAAGATAAGGTGGAAAATAATCACCGAAGACATCTGATGTTGAACTCAAGCTACACACACGCATAGGCCATGACATCCACACCCACAGTTACATACAAACACACAAACACACATGTGCACACACACAAGTCATATAGGGAATTTTTTTTATTGTTTATTTATGTGAGTACACTGTAACTGTCACCAGACATGCCAGAAGAGGGCATCAGATCCTATTTCAGATGGTTGTGAGCCACCATGTGGTTGCTGGGAACTGAACTCAGGACCTCTGAAAGAGCAGTCAGTACTCTTAACCACTGAGCCATCTCTCCAGCCCTGAGGGAAATTTTTTTAAAGCAGAGTCCTAATTCTCACCAACAAAGATGCTGATTGTGTACAGTCCAGTATGGCCCAGGAATCTGCTTGTTGAAATCTCCTTGATACCGGTCCAGGAAGAACTGTGGCAGGCATCTTAGCAACCATCAGTTGCTTGATAGTGACCGTGGAGCTCTAAAGAACCCTAAGAGTTCAGGCAGGAGAGTCAGTCCATAGGCAGACCCATTTTCACCTCTGGCCTCCAGGTTTGCCAAATACTACAAGATGGAGAACGGCAGTGAGTACCGCACGCTCCTGAAGGCTTTCGGCATCCGCTTTGATGTGCTGGTGTATGGTAATGTAAGTCCTGGGGCCCAACGGATGAGGGGAGCAGCACTACACTTGGGCCTTGAAGAGGCTCTCTGGGCATGACGGTCTTCCATTCATCCCCCATCAGCTTCCTATACTATGTAGGGTGGAACCCTTTGACCCACCAAACCCCCTCCAGGCTCCACAGCCTCTCTGACCCTCAGCTCTCAGCCCTCCCTGGTGTGCCCTCTGTCTCTATGCCTTGGTCTTTGTACATACAGGCTGGCAAGTTCAACATCATCCCGACCATCATCAGCTCGGTGGCTGCCTTCACTTCTGTGGGAGTGGTAAGTCTTTCCGGGCTCTCACAGGGAAGGGAGGATGGGGCCCAACCAGGCACAGTGCTACTCAGCAGCTCAGCTAAGCCCTCCCTCTGGCCTCCAACACCTGCTGCTAAGTAGCCCTGGTCTGGGCATTTCTCGACATTACCTCCCAAGGCTCATGGCCGCCAGAGACTGCCTTCCTGTTTTCGGGTAATTCCACTTATAAAAAAAAATTCCTGCTTCTCACCATGAAGGAAGGGAGAGACTCCGTGTTTCCACGGTCCGAGGATGTCTTAGTGAGGGATGGAACCTTGGGGAAAGGTGGGGACAAAGGTCACTCCCAGGGACTCCTCCCCTAGTTCCCTCTGCTTCTCCCATCACACCCTCTGCGTGCCATCCAGTGATGTTTCTCAGTGGCTAGAAAGGTAGGCCGTAGAGGATCCTGCAGAGCTTCTGGGCCTTCTCTGAGAAGAGCGGCACAATCAGGTCTGTCTGGATGACTCAGCCCCTACATGCCCCTCCCCCAACAATGCTCTAGCCTGCTGAAAGTAGTCCTAGCTAGGGAATGAAGAGGCCACTTGAGCCCTGCCCACCTCCAGGCTACTGTTGGAGCTTACACTGCCCCTCTTCCTCCAGGGGACTGTTCTCTGTGACATCATCCTGCTCAATTTCCTCAAGGGGGCAGATCACTACAAAGCCAGGAAGTTTGAGGAGGTGAGTTGGGGAAGAGACTGAAAAGCAGAGGAGACAGGGCAGGGAGGGCTGCTGGACCTTGCGGACTCCCTGTGGCTTACTCTCCAGGGTGTCCAGAAGTTCAGTGGGCCTCCGTTAGTACATGGGGCCCGAGAGAGGGTTCAACTAAGAATGAACTCTGGAGATTTGGGGCTGGTTGGAGCTCAGGGCTCTGGTGCTTCTCTAGCATGCACAAAGCCACCGGCTTTATTGGGAGGGGTGGCTCTGTGGGTCATTGTTATCAGCATGCCCACCGTTCATTGCTTCTTGTCCACTTCTGGGGCAGAACACATCCTGCCTGGAGATGACCTGGGTTACAGTTAACCCTTGGAGTGCATGCAAAATTCTGGATTCCCAGAGACTCATTCTACCTCACTAATGACCAGACAACTCCACCCCACCCACACTGCTGATTCTGTCAAATGGGTTACATTGGAAGTTCTTACCTAGTATCAGACATGACAATGCCAACCCTTCTACTTGCAGGTGAATGAGACAACACTGAAGGGTACTGCCTCAACCAACCCAGTGTTCGCCAGTGACCAGGCAACTGTGGAGAAGCAGTCCACCGACTCGGGGGCCTATTCTATTGGTCATTAGGGCCTCTTTCCAGGGTCCCATGCTCACCCTTGGGCTGAAGAAACTTTAACAGGCCACTCTATCTAAGCAGACAGAGGTGGGAGGGGGGACAAGAGGGGCTCTTATTTCTGATGTTCACCCCAAAGCCCACATCTAGGTATCTAGTCCCTCAGTGTTCAGCAGACAGGCGATGCTTCCCACTAAGACCTGAATCTTGCCTTTACCCCTTGCATGCCTCCCATCTGCTTCCCTGGGTCCCAGGACAGCAGCATCCATCCCTCTCTAAAGGACAGAGGAAACTGTAGTTAAGGTTACACCCATAGAACCTACCATGTACTATAGGCATTTCCATATACATTATCTCTTTGCACCCTTAAAATAATCCTATAGGGTAGATTTCTGGGGGGGGTTGTTTTCCTTATTTGTTTGTTTTTAAGAGAGGCAAAGGCTCAGGGAGACTAAGTCATTTGCCCCAGGCCATGTAGCTAGGAAGTGAGATTTACACCCAGCTTAACCCCTTTGCTCACATCCCTGATGGAAGAATGAACTCTCTAGGTGTCTACTCTTCTGTGTCAGTTGCCTTTCCCTGCCTTCCCATGATGCCCAACAGTGAACTTTCTCGGGAATGCAGGTCCTACTCTAGCCCAGGGAAATGTAATATAAACTCTCATTTCTGATGTGGCCAAGTCTAGCTTCAGAAGGAAATGGGAAGTGTGACTGTCAGTGGATTTTTCCTTGCCTCACCCCATATCTAAAGCTCAAGCTGAGGAATAGACCTTTATTCTCCCATGAGGTCCTCACACATCCACACATCTGGACCCCCGCTCCAGAACCTAGACAGAAGACACATATACTGACAAGAGGCAATTTCTAAACCTACCACCATGTCCCAAGACATCAGCATTGTTGGAAAAGCCACAGTTAGGGGCTGGGGATGTAGTTGAGTAGGTAGAGCGTGTATCTAGCAGGTTAGCCCTAGGGCTAACCTGCAGCACTTCATAAGCTTGGCATGGTGGTACACACTTGTAATCCCAGCACTCAGGAGGTAGACATGGAGGATCAAAAGTTCAAGTTCATCCTTGGCAACACAATAAATTTGAACCCAGCCTGGGACCCATGAAACTGTTTCAAAAAACAATAGGGGAGGCCCAGTAAGATCCAGTACCCTGTGAGCACTCAGCCAGATCAGCCAGGTCAGCCAGGCCTGTTTTCACAGGATCAGTGAGAAGCTAAAGAAGCCTCAAAAACCATCATGACCAGCCCTCCTGCTTACAGATCATTAACCCTGAGACCAAAAATGAAAAATGGCTTGCCTTGTGCCATTGTGAGGGACCATAAGAGGATACAGGTAGACAAGTCTACATTGTCTCCATTGCCCAGATGTCCTATCTCCTTTCTGTGTGTTTAAAGAAAACAGGAAATGTAGAGGAAACTAAATTGTAGAGGGCAAAGTTCAAGAACAGATCAAGGTTTAGGAAGAAGCAGCTTGAGAGGCTCTTTTGGTTTGGCTTGGTTATTTGGTTGGTTGGTTGGTTGGTTGGTTGCTTGGTTGGTTGGTTGGTTGGTTGGTTGGTTGGTTGGTTGGTTGGTTGGTTGCTTGCTTGGTTGGTTGCTTGGTTGGTTTTGATGAAAAGACTTTCCTATGTATTCCTGGCTGGCCTCAATTTACAGATCTTCTCCCTCAACTCAACCCTTCCCCAGTATTGGGATTTACAGGAAAGTGCCATCATACAGCTGGGGGCATCAATTTTAAAAGAATATATAATTAAATATCAGAAAACTTCATGCAAACGAGGGGGCCTGAGGTATAAGTTTAATTAGTATCAGGGCCAATCTGCCTCTTAAACATGAGCACGATGCTGAGAGCTTAGCAGAGATGAGTATGCATGCAGACAGAGGGCTGGCCCCTCACTGGAAGGTGCACAGAGACGTGGGAGAGGGATAGTCTAGAAGGACCACAGGAATGCTCCCACAGACCCAACCCCAATGATCTACACCCTCCAGCTTCATCAATCCTTCCTTTCCTCTGCTTGCTCACAGCCCCATCATTACGGGTGATGGGTTACTGTCTCCCTAGTACCAGTGTCAAGTCCTGGGTAGTATCCAGAGACCTGGCCAGGCTTTATCTCTCCAGGAGAGACATCAGCAGAGGAAAGAGCACAGCCTCCAAGAAGGAGGCTTACAGCCCCCTTGGGCCGAGGCTGAGTTCACCAGGATGCTCCCTAGAAGAGGATGGAGACACTGTGTCCTAAGAGGATCCTGTACCCCAGGCTAGGGTAATTCTCCCCCAGGTGCCTGAGCCTCTTCTGGGCCTTCAGTAAGTGTGTAAACTCCCTGCTGTACTCCCCTTGTCTGAACCAGGTCCACTTCTCTGTGCTAGACGTCAGCTAATAGTAGAAATTACAACAGTCAGCTTGTGTCTGATGCACTGTGGTTTACTCAGCGACATCCCTAACATGGTCACACAGGCCCTAACCACACCTGGGGAGGATTCTGTGGTTTGTTATTAATCTTGTTTGGAAGGAAAACAAACAGTTCTTAGAACTAGAGATGGAATCTACCTCTTGGTCTGTCTAGGTCTGAGAACGTGAGATGAAGGAATGCTGAGGTCCAAGATAATAGAACTCAGGATGGGATCTATGCTCTTGCCAGTTTCTTGCCTTTAGGTTCTGAACAGACTGATGAAGGACAGATCTCCTCAAAATTGTGTCCTCTCTACAGAAAGGGTAGGGGATACAGGAGGAGAGGACAGTCTCTCTCTCTCTCTCTCTCTCTCTCTCTCTCTCTCTCTCTCTCTCTCTCTCTCTGTGTGTGTGTGTGTGTGTGTGTCTCTGTCTGTCTGTCTGTCTGTCTGTCTGTCTGTCTCTCTCTCTCTCTCTCTCTCTCTCTCTCTGGATGGGCATGGGAGAATGGGAAATGAAGAGTCATTGCTTGATGCCAAGAAGCACAGTACTAGAGGAGCAGGCTTCCCTAAAAGGGAGCTTTCACCCCATCCTCTCAGGGTGTTCCCACACTCAATTTCAATATCGCATACCAGCTCTTGAATGAGTCTCCTCACATCCATCTTGGAAAATCACTCGACTCCCCACCTCATACTGATGCCAAGAAATGGTGGGACCAGCTCCCAACAGATGGGAATCTCCTCTGCTCTCCTCTCACTGGGAGGAAAGGTGGAATCTGAGCCCAGTCAAGACAGGACTACAGAGAGCATTGCTCAACTTCCAGGTGACTCAGTGCTGCCACCACCCAGTGCCCTAAACTGTCACTGCTCCCCAACTGCACCAGACTGCCAAGCCCCACCATCTTTTGCTTCCAAGATTTCCCCAACAAGCAGGGATCTCCAAGAAAAGACAATAAAGAAGCAAGACTTAGGGGATGCTGTAGAAAAGCCTGACTTTATGACCAGGAGAGATTGGGGACAGAATTGAAAAGGATGGGACTGAGCAGCCAGGGCTGTGAAGGCAGGAGGTTCCCAGTAGAGTCTAGCTCCACCTTAGAAGGAGCAGATGAAAGGCCGGTGACTTTTGCATGAAGCTCTTCGCCAATGGCCCCCTACAGCAGAAAATACAGTGATATAAACCAGCTGGAGTCTGCACCGAGCTCCACCCCACCCTGGTCGTTATCTCTCTATCCTCTTCCTTGGCTATCATCAGCTTCAGAGGAGGAAACAAACATTGTGGCAATAACTTGCTATACCATAACTGGTAGGTAGGTAGACTGAAATGTGAATCACAGCACTTTTGCTTCAGCATGCATGGTTTCTGCCAGTACATTAAAGTGCCTCACATCTGTCACAAATGCTGTTCCCCACATCTGTAGGTGAAGATGTCTCAGCTGTCACTTATTCCTACATCCACACCTTCTATTCACATCTGCTGGTCTGTTGATCACACCAGTCATTCAAGTTTGTCAACCATGTACCAGAGGAGGTAAAGGACTCCCAGCAATCTCCACTATGAGGCATGCCCTGAGAAGTCCTCATACCTCAGCCCACCCCACAGACCAAGTTTTGAGTTCTCCATGTGGAGTAAGTAGGTTTGAAGGTGTGTGTCCAGGCAGCTCAAAGGAACAGCTGCAAAACTTCTACTTTATCAATGCATCTCCTTGGCTGGAGCCTATTCCTCTCACCTTTGGTACACAGAGTCACACAGTGTCCTCCCCCACTCCCAGGCTGCCCTGGGGCCCAGTATCCAAAATCCCAGCGGCTCCCATCAGTCCAACAAAACTTCTTCCAGAAGAACTAGAAAAGAAAGAAAGTGGATCAGAGAACCAAAAAAGGCAGGTGGGGGGGGGGAGGCAAAGCTACCTGGCAAGAAGTTGCATGTGTGCTCTCACACCCACCCCTCAGGGTTTTCAGGGGATGTGATGGAAAATAACCATTACTCCAGGACACCCTATAGGGCAGGTTTCACCAGCTGTACTGTGGGGATCTTATTAACAAGCAGGCTCAGATTTAGGAGATCAGGCATGGAGCCCATGATTCTACATCTCTAACAAGCTATCAGTTGATGCTGATGGTGTTGGCTCATTCATCCACAATCTTGGGCCTACTCCTAAGGAAGTAGATCCCCATTTTAAGGCTGAAGAAAAGCTCAGAAAGCTCCTAGGCTAGTAAACAACTGAGATGAGCCCTGAGTCAGTCTCTTGGAATCTGTCTCCTCACTTCAGTTTTATATGACCACATGTTCTGAAAAATTAGCTCTGAGGACTGGGGAATCTCTAGCACCCACATTAAACATCCAGGCATGTTGGTTCACACTTGTAGTAGTGGTGTTGGAAAAGGAAAGATAAAGGGATTCCTTGGGGTCATGGGCAGCCAGCCTACCTGATCAGAGAGCACCAGGTGTTAAAGAATAAGTTAAGCAGCTTCTGAGGAATGACACGAGATTGACCTATGGTCTTCACATTCAGGTGCACATAGAAAACACATGCACATACACACACACAAACACACACCCCTCAACTCGAGGGAAGAATGAGAGGGAAGTAAAAAAGGAATCATTATTGTAACATGCTCTAATTTTGATCTGGAATGTCTCTCTAAGACTATGTGCTAATGTTTGTGTCCCCCAGCTCATGGTAGAAATGGGAAGTGATAGAACTTTTAAGAGGCAGACCCTACTTGGAGAAAGTTAGGCCATTTGGGCCATGCTCTTGAAGAGGATATTAAGGCCCTGAACCTTTTCATTCTTCTTTGCTTTCTTACACCACAGGTGAATAGTCAGTCCTCTTCTTCCACACACTCCCACTATAACATACTGTGTGTCAAATCCAAGCCAACACCCTCAAGTGAGTATGAAATGAAGCTTCTGAAACTATATGTCAAAATAAGTCATTCTTCCTTATAAGTTGATTCCCTCAGGTGTTTTGCCACAGAGACAGCTAACTAAGTGATAACAATTGCCAATTTTATTGGTGTAAATTTACCATGGCTAATTTTGAGCCACAAGCCTGAAGTTTTTGAACATGGAGTTGGTGAAAGATATGGGTAACCAATTCTCCCAAGACAATACAGGCCATCTCCAGCATCCTATTTGCCTATCATTTAAAGGGTACCTTAACTACTGAGCCAACAAATGATCCTGCAGTATAAATCCAAAAATCAAAACTTTCTATACTGAACTGGGTTTTAACTTACCCATCCCTTGAGGATGCCTCCAATCCAGATTATGGACTGGTTGATCTTCCTGGCCAAGCTCTGAATTTGGCAGTTGAAACTGTAGCTGTGGATGGAAGCGAGGTTGCCTCGGTAGCATCTCCTGCAGAGTCTCTGCAGAGAGAAGAATTAGGATGGAAAATTTAGTTTCTTTTGCCTCAAGATCCAAAATCTCCAAGAAAAATCCCTACAACTACTCACAGACTCAATATAAGGGATCCACTTACTTCCCTCAAGACTATATTTTGCTTCTTTATTGGTGGTCAGGACATCCTTGCAAAAAATAGTAATTCTCATTATAATTATAGCCACCATGTACAGACTGTTTAGCATGATGATTCAAATGCAGTGTCTCTTTTGACCTTCTTCACACACACACACACAAAAAAAATGGTACCATACAGTGAGCCCTCCCTATGTGTGGATATCTTGCCAACATAACTCAACCAGCCATCCATTAGAAATATCTACTGTGTGTTTTTATGTGAGGTTGTGGGAGTAGTGTGTGTATGCAAGTGTGTAGATGCACACATGCAAAAGCCAAAGTAGAATATCAGGTGGGATATTCTCTACCATTCTTTACCTTATTGTTTTGAGACCGTGTCTCTCATTGAACCAGAAGCTTGTTCTTTGAGATAGCCTGCCTGGCCAATGAACTCAAAGGATCTACCTGTCTCTGCTCTCAGTGCTGAGGTCACAGGCGTGCACTATCACAGTCAGATTTTTCCATGGGTCCTGGAGATTTGAACTCAAGTCCGCATGCTTGCAGAACAAGCTCTCTTACCACATAGCCATCTCCCCTGAAAATGTGTTTTTTTAGTTATGTTTACTCTGAATAATATTCTTTCCTTTGACATTAGTCTCCAAATAATACAGTATAAAAACTATTCTCATGACATTTACACTGCAGTAGGTATTATAAATAATGTAGAGTTGGTTTAATGAACAGAAGAGGGGGTAGTGAGATACCTCAGTGAGTAGGTAAATGAGTTTGATTCCAGATCCCACATGGACAAAGGAGAGGACAAACTCCTGAAAGGAGTCTTCTGACCTACATGTATATGTCATGGTGCGTGCATCCCTACACAAACATACAATAAATAAGTAAGCATAAAAATTAAAAATACTATGCCACTTATATGTAAGCACTTTGAACATAGTCAGATATTGGTGTCCACTGTAGGGGTGCTGGTGCCAAAATTCCATAGAGACTAAGGGACAACTACATGTCTTCATTTGGAGGAGCTTGATCTCTGGAAGATGAGCAAAGTTGCACAAAAAACAGAAAATAGTCAATGAAAGAAGATAGTATTTAATGCAGGGGTTTCTTTTCTCTCCCATTTTCGAGATATTACTCTTTTAAAATTCATTTCAGTGCAGTTGTCAAATCTTGTGATTTCCTAGTTAGCATGCACATGCATGCATGCACGCACGCACACACGCACACACACAAGCCCTAGAGTGGGCTACACAGAAGTATTAACAGAGATGAAAAAGCGTAAGTATAGCATTTTATTTACTGTGAGGTTCTCATACATATATAGAATGTGTTTCAGTTGTTCTCCCCACTCCCTCCTTTAGCTCCTCCTGAATCACGTACACACACAGTCACCTTCCCAACTTCATATCCTCTTTTTAGCAAATATATGGCCCAGAAAGACTAATTAATGCTCCCTAAACATGTATGACCATAACCAACCTACCATTGGCCACAACCCCAAAGAAAATTGACTTTCTCCAAGCATCCATCATTTACCAATAATTCTTCATCTAGAGATGAGTGCTTGTGTACCCTTCCAATCCATGCTGGAATATTGACTACCTTGATCTTGTGCAAGTCTTGTGCAAGCAAGTACAGCCATTGTGAGTTCATGAGTGCCACTTCTGTCACGTTCAGAAGACAATACTTCACCCTAATTCAGCCCCGACCTTTGGTTCTTACACTTTTTTCCCACCTCCTCTTCTATAAAACCAAAGTGTTTTTATACAGATCAGTGGCTCTAAAGGTGTTGTCCTTAGACCAAGAAGATCTTTATTCCCAGGACTTTGCTACAAATGCCTATCCTCAGAACAACCCCCAAGCCTCCTGACTCAAAAATTGTGAAGGTGGAGCTGCAAACTCTATATCTTAAGAACCCCCACCCCAGGCAATTCTGCAGCTTTGAGAAACACTAGTCTAAATAAATAAAGAACAGAGTTTTAATCCAGTCCTTTCCTTCCCCTTGACCTTTTCACCATGTCTTCCTGTCTCTTACCTGAGCCTTATAAAATGTCTCGGGAGTCCTCACCAGCACATAGCGGCAGCTCTTGCACCCAGGAGTTCCCTGTAAATGAGCTGTGTCCTCTTCCTTGGGACATGCCAAGTCCTTATCTAAGGCATCTGGATCTGACTCCATTGTTTCCTCTTCCTCAAAGATGTCTTGATGTTCAGAACCCTCAACCTCCTCGCTCTCTGTCTGCATTATCTCTTGAGTCAGAACCAACTCTCTCCCTTGCTCCGCCAAACCATCTGCTTCCTGATACAGGTCTTCTTCTCTCTTGGGAGTCTCCAGATCAGGATAAACGTTCTCTAGGAAGAAGAGGTAACCTGCCATCACTTGAGAGGCTTTCTTTCTCCAGCACCTCGGACAGCTCCAACCGTCCACTTGAGCTTTCCTAGGTCCCAATTTGGGGCCACACAATAGGAAAGGACTCCTCCTCTAGGTTAAGTAAAGAAAGATGTCTTAAACCAAACTCACAGCCTGAACTCTGGCTGGCACTACGGGTATGTATATGGATGGGAAGACCTTGTATGAGGAGCCTCAACTGGCCCTTCATCTTAATATTTAGGCCTTTTGTTTTTGTTTGTTTCCTTCTGAAGAAGCCAGTTCTGAGTCTGAGAGATATCTAACCAGAAATGTGTGAGCAACCCAAAAGGAACACACTGTGACCCTGGATCTATGATAGCAACAATGACCAAGAAAGTGAGGAAAAAGAAGGAAGATACACGTGAGAATAAAAGGGAAAGACTCACCCAGATGAAAAGCAGAAACCATCCCCAGCAGGAGAAGGGACAGGATCAGGGGTTGTTTCATGTCTTCTTGATCCTAGAGTAGAGGAAATTCCACCTTTGTTCTCACAACTGTCCTTTGTGTCCAACACAACTTCTGGCACATGGCATGATACTTGTTTAATTACCTTGTTTAATTAATTAAAAGGGAGGGCCAGAGATCTACTGCTGCCTCCCCCTCCCCTCCTCCCCTCTTCCCTTCCTCTCCTCCTCCCCTCCTCCCCCCTCTCTTCCTTCCCTCCTCCCCTCCTCCTCTCCTTCCCTCCTCCTCCTCCTCCTCCTCCTCCTCCTCCTCCTCCTCCTCCTCCTCCTCTAAAGACAGACCCTGAGCAGGAGTCTGAAACAGGCATCAGGGGTGGGCAGGATGGGCAACTGAACTACAAAACTCTCTCCTCCTAAGATCTTCCTGGCTGTTCCCTAGGACCATATTTTACCTAAGTTCTAGACCTGCAGAAACAGGTCAGCCCCAAGCCAGAGCTGACTTCACTTATGTGGGGAAAGAAGAAGCAAAGACAGTAGCTATGCTGATCCTAAAAACAGGCCCTCCAGCTGTGACCCTGGCCTGTGCTGTGTGTGAGCACAGCACTCACCTCCCAAGAGTCTGTGGCCTTCACTCTCAGTGGTTGTGGCTACTGCTCACAATCAGCCCTTATACAGTTTTTTTTGGGGAAGTAGGATGGGGCCAAGGTGATTGCCCCAGGCCAAGCTTGGGGACAATGGAACTGATAAAAAATGTTTTCAGTTTTTTCACCCCAGACCCTGCTCTCTGCTAACATGGCAGAGCCCTGCTTTCAGGGACCTGCGACCCTAAATGGAAGCCCATGTCCACCAGTTTATGACAGTGACATGTGTAACATCATACCTATCAACCAAAGGTAATTAGTATTGGTGTTCCTAAAGTGTCCAACCTGAAAGCTATCCCTTAATTCAAAATCACCCTTCCAAAGTCATTCTAGGACGTGATATGCAGATCCCAGGACCAGCTAGGAATCATGAAGGGAAGGAGGGAGAGGGAATGGGCGGGGAGCCTGAGCATCCATACGAGGTGCTTCACAAGCAGCATACCCCCGATTTCTACCTTCACCTACTCCCACTGAGACTATAGGATTTCCCTGCTCCACACATGTAACCAATAGGATTCAGAGGAGGAAAGATCACCAAGCTTACCTGACGTCCTGGTTAGTTTCTGTGTCAACTTGACTAAAGCTAGAGTCATCTGAGAGGAGAGAACTTCACTTGGAAAAAAAAGTCTCTGTAAGATCATCAGGCTGTAGGAAAAATTATAGGGCATTTTCTTAAGTAGTGATTTATATGAAGGGTCTAGCCCATTGTGTTCCATACCCGAGCTGGTGGTCCTGAGGTCTATAAGAAAGCTGGTTGAGCAAGCTATGGTGAGAAAGCCAGGAAGCAGCACCCCTCCACGGCCTCTGCATCAGCCCCTGCCTCCAGGTTCCTGCCCTGTTTGAGTTCTTGCCTTAATGGTTTTCAATGATGAACAGTTATACAGAAGTGTGGGTGAAATAAGCCATTCCACTCCAAGTGCTTTTGATCATGGTGTTCTGTCACAGCAATAAAGACCCTAACTAAGATTCATAAGAAGTCAGGAGAGCAGGGATTTCGAAGTCTTAAACATTCTCTCTCTCTCTCTTTCTCACTCTCCCTTCCTTCATCCATCCCTCCTTCCCTCCCTTGCCTTCCCTTCCTTTCTTCCTTCCCCCTGCATTCTCTCCTCTTCACAAACCAGGCCCTTTCCAGTTCTCATCTTCAATATGCATACTGTTTCTTCTGTACTGTAGATCTGCATTGTTTCTCAATATTTTGTTTTTTTAAAAAGATTTATTTATTTATTATATGTAAGTACACTGTAGCTGTCTTCAGACACACCAGAAGAGGGCATCAGACCTCATTACGATGGTTGTGAACCACCATGTGGTTGCTGGGATTTGAACTCAGGGCCTCTGGAAGAGCAATCAGTGCTCTTAACTGCTGAGTCATCTCTCCAGCCCAACATTTTGCTCTTAATACTTAGGACTTCATATTAGTGGTGGGGGCTGCCCTATGCATTATCTAAAGTTTAATAGCATTGTTTGTCCATATCCATCAGATGTCTGATATTCACACACACACACACAGAGAGAGAGAGAGAGAGAGAGAGAGGGGGGGATCACAACCACTTCCACAGATTTCATTTCCTAATGTTCTCTGGATCATTTAGAAACCACTGGCCTAGACTATATCACTTCTTCATTCGACCTCTAGACATACCTCCAGGGCTGGCAAAGAAGTATGAACTGGGATGAAAAACCTCATGCTAAATCTTCCAGTCAATCTGTGGACCACCGTGCCCTCCCCTGCCCTCACTTCCTGCTTCCCACCAGCCCTCTGACACCACCAGGATTAGGACTAGGATCAAGAAATGCAATGCTAACCTCAGACCACAAATTTAAGAAGACACTAAAAATTTCAATATTAAATATAAGTAATATTTTAATGCAAACTGTCTTAAAATCAAATTGAATGGAAATATATTCACAATGACTTAATTTTATTTAAACAACCAAGTTCCAGTTCATCCACCATTGGCGAAAGAGAAAAGAGTGAGTGTATAGCCCTGGCTTTGCCACATCTTCCTGTCAAGTTGAGCTGTGGATTGTTGGAAATGAGGTTGATGCAGTTGGAGGTGTTCTGTTGGACAGCGCAAACCTATTATTTATAAACTGGCCCACACCTCCAAGAAAGCAGACAGAGGTCATCAAGAGAGCAAGATGCCTTGTCTTCTTCTGCTCTCCCAAGGGACCTACAATGGGAGGAGAAACTAAGAGGTCACTTTCTGGCCTGATTGCAGAATAACGGTCTTGACTCTTATCTCTCCATCCAACAGACAGGCCCGCCCACTTAACTACCTAACACTGGGAAGGTTGGTCAATTCCAGTGCCCTCAAAACTTGCTGTACAATTTTCAAGTTTGAGATTGCCCCAGTGAGGAAAGGAGAAACATAGTCTACTTTTCTCCTTCACTCTGGGGCCCATATAGAGGTGACATTTCAACGGATGGCTGGGATTGATGGATTTCACTGGATTGCGGTTCTCGTGAGTCAGCACCTTGCACGCATTGCTTCTCATTACAAATCCCCACATGTTTAAAGGAGTTGCCAAAATTCCATGGCAAGTCAGAGACCAGCCTAAGCCCAGGGTTCTATGCCCCTCACCCACTCCATAGCAAACTTCTTCTCATGGATTCTCTCTTACTCAGCCCTATTCATTCATTCATTCATTCGTGTGGATCCTATTTTTCTTGCACTCAAATCCTAACAAAAGACATTCTAATGCTTCAATAACCTTGCCACTGTTCACAGGGACTCCTAGTTGAAAATCAGAAGTACCATTTTCAAAGTTTTACTCCAGACCAGGCACTACATTTCCATAAGATTTTTTACAACCACTACTTCCATATGTAATCCTATCAAATCATCCTGGAAACTGGGTCTTGCCACCTTAAGTTTACAAATTTGCTTTTTGAAAAATATAATAGAAACAAATGACTGCTCCAGTTCTCACCGCTCGAAAGTCCTTGTTCACATTCAAACATGCTACCCTGATGATCTAGTCAATGCACCATGTGCCCAAGTCTCAGGATCACTATTTTCAGTTATGTTCAAATGAGTTTCTAAATCAACCTCTTGTCCCAAGACTCAGCCCAACCCCATTTTACCCAAAGGATGAGTCTCGCGATGAGAAGTCAGTGTCATGGTGTGTAATGAAATCACAAGGTCAGAGGAAACCCCTGTAAAAATGGACAGTGACAAGACCCTCCTCTAAAGCAACGGTTCTAAAGCTGTAGGTCACAACTTCTTTGGAGGTGAAATAACCCCTTCACAGTGGTCCCATATCAGATCTCCTGCATATCAGATACTTACTTTATGATTCATAACAGTAGCAAAATTACAGCTATGAAGTAGCAATGAAGTAATTTTAAGGCTGGGGGTCACCACAATCTGAAGAACTGTATCAAAGGGCCATAGCATTAGGAAGGTTGGGAATCATTCCTCTAAAGAAGCCAGCTGGGACACAGCTATCAGAGAATTACCTGGCCTGTGGAGCTGGGGTGTCCTTGTGAGATGAGGCACTTCAAGTGTCACATGACCCTTGTCAGTGAATGTGTGATGCACTGTTCTTGCTCAGGGGGCTGGGCTTCCCTGTCCTGTGCTTTTTGTAGTGGAGCAACTCTGGGCACTCCATCCTAAAGGATGACCTCTGCTGCATAGAGCTTCATTAGCATCTTGCTAGAAAGGAAAAATGTTCACACAAGCTACCTCTTGGAATTCAAAACCAGTCTACTTATTTTATTTATTTCATGAACTTTACTTTTTGAAACAGGATCTTATGTAGCTCAGGCTGACCTTAAACTCTCCATGTGGCTGATGATGGTCTTGAAGTTCTGATCCTCTGTGTTGGGAATAGAACCTAGGGCTTCATGTATGCTAGGCAAGCACTTCACCAATCATGCCACATCCTCAGACCCACTTTACTTTAAAAGTTTTATGTATTAATAATGTATTCACCCTTCATGTGGGTTTCCAGATCTTCACCTTGTCCTAAAACTCAGTCCAGACCCACTGTACCAAAAGAATGATTCTCTTTCCATCGTTGAGGTAAGTAATGAAATTACAAGGTCAAAGCAACGTATAGGAACTCACCCTCCGGAGCAAGCATAGTCCATTGCTTAGTCACAGGCAAGGACACCTGAGTGTGAGTGAACTGAGCGGGAAAACTATAGTCATGGCATGTATACAACCACAGCCAAACCTATGTGCAGAACATAGTCAAGCACCCTGGAGCTTCCTCCTGCCTTCTCCTTGGCATCCTCTAAAGAGACCTTCATGGAGCAGGAGCCACAAAGTCCTCTCAGAGATCAATTTCCAAGAAGCAAGACAAAAACCTCCCTAACTCTCAGCCTGGAGTCCAGAAAATAGTAAACACCTAGGAAATGATGGTGGGGCGTGACCTGTCCTATTCATGCATTTATTTAGCTGTTCACTTATTTTCATGCTAAAGTCCTGATCAGGATTTCGTATATGCTAGGCATCTGCACTACCATGAAGTTGTGGTCCCAGTCCCTTATCATTTGTATTATTAATACAAAAGCAGTCATGCTGAAGTACAGCAGACAATAGCATCCATGAGGGCTCGTGGATCAACTCTGCCTCAACTATATCCTCACAGCACCCACCACAGACCCAAAGGCATGGATTTCCGAACTTTACCATGTATAAAACCAACGGCTGACGTGCCACAATGGTTGCATGGACCAAAACGTGGCTGTCTCTTCCTCAGCTTGCTGAGTAACTAACCTTGAATGAATAGCTCCCCTTCTCTGAGTCACTAAAAACTTGCAGATCTTTTGCCTCCCCAGGACCCTGGACCAATATAGAGTTTGGAAATTCCTAAAAGAAGGGGGTTCTTTCATCCTGCTTATCTCCCTGGTAATATTAGAATTGTCCATCCCCATCTTTAATTGGGCTTCTTTGCCTCCAGATGGGTTAAGTTTTGGGCCCCCAGGTGAAATCCAGAGTGACATCAGTCAGGACTTCCGAGCATGGAAAGACAATGGATAAAGGACCAGGCTTTGGAGCTAAGAAAGTCAAATCTCAGCATTGGGAGCATCCAGATGTTCTGTCTTGAGCAAGTCTTTCATCCGTGTATAACTTCTCTGTACCGTTTCTACAGGGCAGGGATAATAATAATTGGTGGTATAGTGTGATCTATGCAAGGCACTTGCCACAGTTGGTGAGTGCTCAGTAAGAGGTAAGAACCAGCACATGTTCTCTCTCTCTCTCTCTCTCTCTCTCTCTCTCTCTCTCTCTCTCTCTCTCTCTCTCTCTCTCTCTCACACACACACACACACACACACACACACACACACACACACACCCTGTGTCTGATATCTCCAGGCCTCTCTGAAGGTCTGACTCATAATAAAGAGTTTAATATTGGGTTTTCTCCAAAGCAGAGCCTAAGACAAGGATTTGAGTACACATTCTATTGTTAATTTCGGGAAGTGCAGAAAAGATTGCTAGAGGAAGAGAGGATTCATCTTGGGTGAGGCAAGCAGCCAATAAAATGTATGCTGTAATGTCAGTCAGCTTAATAGGTAACGGAGAAATGGCACCTAGTACACACTATGTGTTTGCTCTGTTTAATACCTGTAATGGTTAATATTGATTGCTAACTTCATAGGCTCTTCAGTTACCTAGGAGACAAGCCTCTGGTCATGCCTGGGAGGGATTATTATCCTGATTATGTTAAGTGAGATGGGAAGACCCACCCTTCCCTGGGTTTGGATCCTGGATTGTGTTTGGAAGAAGCTAACTTCACACATTCATCTCTCTGCTTCCTAAGTAAGGAGACAATGTAACCACCTGCATTGAGTCCCTCCACCAGGACTTCCCTACCGTGATAAAGAGTACCTTTGACCTGTCAACTCAAATAAGCTGTCTCCATGAGTCAGGTATTGTGTCACAGCAACAGGAAAAGCAACTAACACAGTGGAAACAAAGAACCTGGGCAGGTGAGAATCCACCCAAAACCTTCACATGTCTGGAAGCTGTTGATGGGGCCCTGACAATAACTGAGCCACATATACTATGTAATTGGGTCTTCCGTGAGCACTTAGGAGACATCTGCACTCATTTCTCTATTGTCAGTATGCTTCTTGGACCCCACTGCACCGTCACTCCTTGAAGAGAGTTAATGTTGTATCTCCTTCATAAAAGATATGGAGTGGCGTGAGATGAAGAAACTGAACACTCAGAATGAGAGTACAAGCAATGATCACAGGAAAAGGGGAATCTGTTTAAGTAAAGCGGCTTTATTTTAGGGAGGTGAAAGAAGAAGGACATCTGGCAGGAAAGAAGAGGCAGTCACCCAGGAGAGGATGAATTTGAACTTCCAGCTGGGACGAGCTCAATACGCACAGATGAAGGGACGTCTCTTACCACACCGAGATCGACGCCAGTGTCCTCCTGTGAAGAGAGAATAGGAGAGCTTCAGCCCCTTGTCTGCCCTCACATGATACCTGGAAAGCCCTGGTTCCCACCAGCTCTACACCTCACGTAGGAAGCTTCCCCCCCCCCCCCCGAGTAACCAGACTCACTTCCTGCCACTCTTCCTTGACTCTCCCTGCCCTTCCCTTCATTCATCTCTAGCCAGTCTCACCTCGGGTACACAGGGTCACACATCTGCCAACACCACAGCGAGGCTGCCCAGCAGCCCAGTATGCAAAATTCCAAGAGCTCCCATCAACCCATTGAAAGCGTTTGCAGCGACCCTTGAGAAGGTAGGAAGCAAAGGTGTACATAGGGGAAGAGCGGCAGAGCCAGCCCTGTCCCTGTTTTCCCCTCCTGACATCCTTGACCACAGGACCATGATAGATACTGGGCAGATGAACTAATGCTCCACAGTGATCATCACCACCACCATTCTCCTCATCTCTGAGACATCATCATCCTTACATCACAAACCAGAAATGGGGCAGGAGAAACTGTGTGCAACCTACAGGTAGGGACACAGTCCCCAGGACACAAAGATAGGAAAACTGGGAGAAACTTGGACTCAAACCTGATTCTAAATCCTTTGTGGCAACTCAATGTCTTACCTTCTGTGTCCCCAGCTCTTTAGGGGATAATAAAGGGGAAATACAGACAAAGCTGCAGCAAGGTAGATACTAGAGGGGATCACAAGGTTTAGGTCCAGTATTTCTCTTACCCAGCCCACGATCCTGCCTCCAATCCACACTTGACCCTGGTTGATTCCCCTGAGAGAGGACTGGATTTGGAAGTTAACGCTGAAACTGTGAATAGAGGCAAGGGTGCCCCGGTAGCAGTTCTGGCAAATTGACTGCAGAATAAAACAGAAGAGGAAGAAGAGAGTGTCCCTCTCCCACTAGGAATTCACCTAGTCTCTGAGTCTCCAGAACCCATTCCCTTCCTCCCTTCCACCCTCTGTCCTTTCTTCCTATTCTTTCTCCCTCCCTCCTTCCCTAGCTACAGCCATTAGACGACAGCAAAACAAAGTACAGTACATGACCCTCTCCCCACCCAGCATCTTTCACACATGGAGACGTGTCCCTTGTCTGTCCCTGCTCCCAGCCTCAGTCACAGGTCATGTACCTGAGCTTTGTCAAAGCATTCACCCTTCCTAACTAGGAGGTAGCGACAGGTCTTGCATCCAGAGTCACTCATCAGACTCGTTGTGTCCTCTTCCTTGGGGCACTGAAGATCCACATCTGTCACATCCTGACCTGAGAAATCTCCTTCATCCCCAAGAGCACCTTCACTTCCAGAACTTTCTTCCTTCTCCTCCTCCTCCAGTGACATTAGCTCTTCCCCAGGAGGACACTCTTCTACTTCCGGTCTTGATATCTCTGCATCCCTAGGCAAGTTCTCATCCATCAATGGGCTTTTGGAGTCAGAAGTTTCACAGCCTGGCAAGTAGAAAATTTAAGTGTCCTTCCTTCGTGCCTTCCCCCGCTCTCCCTAGAGCTTGGGCATTTCCTGCCCCACTCTCTGAACACCGGTGTGCACAACCCTGCCTAGAAGAGAACCTACAGTCACATCTCCACAAGGAGACACCCCACTTCACACTTGAGGTCGAGATAGCTAAACACAAGAACTTTGAGTCCAGTCTTTGTGGGTTTGGGTTCTGGACCCAGCAACTTCCAGCTTCATTTCTTTGTTTGTGAAATTAGTATACAATCCCCAGTACTTCATGAGGGTGCTCTAGTGATTAAAGGACGTAACATGCCAAAAAAAAAGGCTCAGTAAACTCAAAGTAAAAAGAAGCCATTGTTACTGTGTAGGACATTAGCATAAGGTAGAAAGAACACAATTGGAAACCATATTGCCACCATAGAGTCAAACTACAGATATAACAGATGCTCTCGGAGTCTTGCAGAATCCCTGCTCCACTTGTGTACAGGAATTCTGAAACTGGGAATGATAAGTGATGGTACTAGCTATGCATTCGGATCTCATCTATTACACACAGGAACAAAAGAGAGAAAGACGGAAGGTACTAACGACTTACTTAGATGAAGAGCAGACGCTCCCCCAACTAGAAGAGCCAGAAGTAGAGGGAATTTCATCCTGGCTTTGTCCTCCTGAAATAGAGAACACAGATGTTTACACACACACACACAGAGAGAGAGAGAGAGAGAGAGAGAGAGAGAGAGAGAGAGAGAGAGAGAGAGAGAGAGAGAGAGGAGAGAGAGAAAGTGAGAGAACTCAAGAGAGCAGCACATTTTGGACCTGTGGGAGGAAAGTGAAGAAAAGGTAAGAATTCAGGATGAACCAGGGTTAAAACTGAACCCATGCTGTCCCATGGAATTAATTTATTCTGGTTTTGCTTATGAAAAGGTTTCATGTAATCCACGTAGCCTGGAACTCAATGCGACTCAATGTGTAGCTGAGGGTGACATAGAATTCCTGATTATCCTGCCTCTACTTCCAAGTGCTGAGATTATAGGCATGTGCCCTCACACCTGGTTTGTTTTGTTGGGAATTGAACCCAAGGCTTTATGCTTGCTGGGCAGGCACGCTACCGACTGAGCCCCAGCCCCAGCTCCAGGAAGCCCTTCCTGAAATAAAGCAGACCATAAGGAACAGCTCAGGCTAGCTTTCCTGCAAACCTGTGAGTAAAATGGATTATTTATCTATTTATCCATTGATCTACATTAATGAGCTCATCAGTGTCTGCAGTCTGAGTGAAAGGAGAAGCAAGATGGTTGACCTTCCTAGAAATGCACAGCACTTAAATCACGTGTTTCTTCCCTCAAAGCCACATATGACCCTTCTTTCCTCACCTTGTGCCCTTCCCTGACAAGGAGAGTTTGCCTGCCCCTCAGAAGCGATGCTCATTGCACTGGCACCAACAAAAGCTGAAAGCCACGAAGCCCTGCTAGCCTTCCAGAGCCCTCAGCCTAAGTCAGGGGCCGCCCCAGAAGCAGGCCATCCCAGGAAAGAAAGCACTTACAGGCCCTCCTGGGTCTTGTCAAGTTTGCAAAGCTGGATCCTCCCTTACCATGTCTCACAGTGTCATTTATAGACACCTTGGAGGAAGTCCCCTGGGGAAGGGAGGTTTGTGTCAGCCAGAGGGGGAGGGCAGGCTGATAAGAGCCCTTTCTTCATTTCTTTGAGGAGTCTACTCCTTAACCACCACATGTGGAGGGAAGCATTGAGTTCTTGGTCTGAGTGAAGAAGTTTCACTCTGGGCTGCATTTCTGACTTCCCTTAGGGGCTTCTCCAATTCATGGTTCTCCTGCTTTATCTCAGGCACTGGAGGAAGCATCATTCATTATCTGTTAGAGTTTAACATGCACCTTTGACCAGTTTTGCTCTTTACAGACTATTGTTTTAGACAGAAAATTTTCCCCACCTGTATGTAGGGCAAGTTTTACAAAGTTGTTTATTGGTTGATTGTACCGTCAAAACAACTGGTCTACCCACCCATGGGACAATGCCTAAAATGTGTCTTGTCTGTTGGAAAGAATGTCCTGCATCTATACCTGTTCCTCCAAACCTGGGGAGTTATGTGTGTGCCATATTAGGAAGGCAACAAGGCAAGACAGAGAGGAGGACACATGGTCTTTGTGTTGTCTGTCTGTTCATGGCCTTTGTTTGCATCTTTGTTCTATTTATTTATTTATTTATTTATTTACTTACTTACTTACTTATTTTATTGCTTTTGCTTTTAGTCTTTGAGACAGGGTCTTGCCATATGGTCCTTGTTGGCCTGTTATTCATTATAAAGCTCAGATTATCCTCAGACCTGTAGCAATGCCCATGTCTCAGCTTCTATAGTGCTGAGGCTGCAGGCATGTGCTAGCACCACACCCAGCAAGAGGAAAATATGCAGTGTGAAAACACAGTTTTACAAGGAGAAACCTCGGGCAGCTCCTTCCTGCGAGTTTTCATTACAAGACCATATTTAGATGTGTTGAAGAATTCACACCAGCCTGATGACCTTGGTGGCCTCCAGGAGTGAGCAGGGAAGGAGCTGTTTCTCCCTTTATTTTTCTCCAGTGATTACAATCTATGTGTACAAAATCTATAATTTAAAATGAGACTTTATTAATTATTTTAAAAAAAAACACATCAGACCTTCTCAGAGAATAAAAAACAGATGCCTACATTTAACATGTATAGATTATTGGAATGAAAATAGGCCTGGAAATCACTGAGCTAGGGAATCTCAGTGTTCAAGAAGTATTCTCAGGCCTCGGACCACTCGCCCTCAGAACTGGACTCCTTCTTTGGCCTACCTAGCACCTTCATAATCACAGTGTTACGGTACAGACATCAATATGGTGTGTGAAAATATTGTCTCATTTAATCTTTGTGTGCAGTACACGCATGTCCATACGTGCATATGTGTCCACATGTGTGTGCATGTGTGCTCGACCTTATTTTTAAATAAAGATCTCTCACTGAACCTGCCGCTCTCTGAGAGGCTGGACTGGCAGGCCAGTAAGCTTCAGAGACCCGACTCCTCCCTCCTCCCTAGCACTGGGGTCACATATGTGGCACTTTACCTACTGTGTCATCGCCCAGCCCCAATCCTTAAAAAAGAAAGTGAGCTAGTTATTGCTCTCCATATTCACACATCCACACATGGTGCACACCTACACCTATAAACATAGACACTCACACACTCACACACACACACACACGAGTGTCTACATCAGTACCAAGGGCATAAGTAACAATGAGATCCACTGGAGTAGGATCAAGCCCTTTCGGTAGAACATTCTCTTCTCGAATCACAAGCTACAATATGATCAACCGGCATGCAATTTGCATGAGCAAAGAACGGGGGGGGGTCTTGGAGGCCCGTATCTTCTAACAAGAGGGTTTGATGACCATCATCAAACTCAGATTTGCCTCCTTCCTCGAGAAGTGATGGCTTCTTGCAGGGACCTGGTCCTTGGGAGTTCTTGTTTCAGGCCTCAAGGTTACTGTAGAATTTAGATGATGTTGGGAAGAACTGAATGTCCCAAAGCATACCCCGTCCCCATCTGGATATCAGTACTCCCATAAAGAGTCTTTAAAGGTCACCCTTGCACTTAGCTTCATAACGTCCTCTGGAGCACATTCTACCTTCAAGCTTATCACCCCAGTGCCAAGATGCAGACCTGGGAGTCAAGGCTCTGCCCTGATATAATGTGGACTGTTGCCCTACATACACATGTATATACCAGATTTGTCACCTTGACCATCATGGTCAACAGCAAGAAACTGGTTTTCATCCCTTCCATGCCCATCCCCCTAACACACAGCAGCTGGAAAGTAGAAAATGCTGCAGCTCCAGATACAGTCAGTATCACTAATGTCTGTGAATTCCCAGCACCAGAATTTTTTAAACCACCTGGAAACTAAATAATGTCCAAGGAACCATGAAACCTACAGTCATAGATAATTCATATGTGATGTTCCTAGAGAAAGGATCCAAATCACTAGTGAAGTTCTTTTATGACCTATCAAAAATCTAAAATCAACTAATTTTATCAAATGATTTGTTCCCCCAAGAGCCAGAAATGACTTTCCAGGCTCCTGTGATGGAAAGAATCCTGTGATACTTTCTAAAATGTTCACCATTCCTAATTCATAGTGTATACACTCTACATAATCCTTGGGACTGTTGGTGTGGATTTTCCTCCTGTGGTCATGTTTTATATTCTATAGTACAATTAATTATAAAATGGGAATAGGGATGGAATTAAGGCTCTGTGGTAAAGCACTTACCTAACATTCATAAGTCCCTGGGTTCAATTCCCAGCACGGAAGGAGGAGTGGGGAGGAAGGAGGGAAGGAGGGAGGGAGGGAGGGAGGGAGGGAGGGAGGGAGGGAGGGAGGGAGGGAGGGAGGGAGGGAAAGAGAATACAAGAAGAAAGAGGAGGAAGGGAGATGAAACAGAAAGATAGAGAATGGCTATATTGGATGAATCTGGCCTAATCAAAGGAACCTTTAAAAGCAACTGGGTTCTTCCTAAGATCAGATATCCTGATTATGAGGGGAACCTATTCTCGGCTTTTAGAATAGAGAACACCATGGCAAAGTATGTGGGCAGTTCTGAGGACCCAACTGAGGCATCTTCTTGCAGCCATCAAATGATTGGAAACCTCAGTTCCTACAAGAAACAGAATTCTGCCACAACCCTATTGCTGAGAAATGCTATCAAGCACCATTTTTGTTTCAGATGTAAGAGTCCCCAGACAGAACCCCAGCCATGCCATGCTCGTATCTCTGATCTACTGACCTGTGATGATAAATGCATGGGGCCTGACATTGCTAAACGTGTAGAAATATGTCCTGTGTCGTGAATGACTAACAGCCTCAGGGGCCACCTCCCTCTCAGTTGGTGCACTGGGCCGAGAGTGTCATAGACAAGTGTCCCAAGAAATGGGCCCAAGGAGCAGGTAATGGACGGAGTCCCTTCAAACCACAAAAAGACTATTAGTAGCCTCTTCTAGATTCAAGTTCTGCTCAGTTGAACTCCCTAGCCTCATAGAAAAGATGGAGTCCGGATCTGATCAACTGCCTGCTGGTTGGGTTTGGTCAACATTCTTGTGGGGCAGATAAAAGGTGGTGAAAGTACCAGCCTAATCCCAGAGGCAAGTGGCCCAAGAGATAGGGATGAAGCCGTTGCTCTGTGAAACCAGTCTTGACAACAGTCTCTCTGGCACTTCCTCATTTAAATGTCCCAACAGGTGTTTAGATTAAGGTGTCCCACATTCTGGAGCTGGAGAGGCCTGAGATATGAGTTGGCCCAGCCTCTAAGTGTCAGACGTGGAAAGACACCCCTGAATTACCCTAGGTATCCTGATTTCTTCCTGCTGCTTCTCCTCAACAGCAGCCTCTCTGGCCCAAGCCACCATGTATGTTTTAATGACATACTAAACCCGTCATCTCCACACTGCCCAATAAGTCTCTCTGCTCACAAGCAAATAAATAACCTGATCTCATTGCTGCTGCTTGCAAGACTGGGGCAGGGTCTTATCCAATGATCCAACTTTACTAGAATGATAGACCTTCATCATGTTGATCCCAGCTTCACTGACCAAGTTAAAGTCTTTGTACCCACTCTATCTCATCTGCTAACCTCCAGATAATGGTTGTCCACTCCTACAAGGCTTCTCTAAGAACTGTCTGGAGTCCACACACGCCACCATCATAGCCAGTTACTTGTGTTCCGCGACACTCTGCTTCTTTTTGTATTTTAGTTTTACTTTTGAGATTATAACATAGCTACATTTTTCCTTGCCATTTCCTCCTTCTAAACCTTAAAACATAAATTTCCCTGCTCTCCTACAAATTCATGGCCTTAAAAAAGCAAAAACAAAAACAAAAACTAACTAATTGTTATCACGTTTGCATCTGTGCATTTATTCCTAAATATAACCTGTTCTATCTGTATAATGTGACTCCTATGTACATTTTCAGGGCTGACCATTTGGCCCCGGAAAACTAATTTGTGTGTTCTCCCCAGGGGAAGGCCATTCCTCCCACTCCTAGCTTTTACCAGTTGCCTATAGTTCTTTGTGTGTAGGACTGAGGCTTTGTGGGCTTTTCCCTGACTGTTTTGGCATGTCCATTGGTGTCATCTTTGTTCAACTAACATATAGGCATTTATGGTGATGGGATTTTATGGGTGTAACTTCTGACACTAAAAAGAGACTAAATCTCACAGCAAACTTTCCAATTCTCTGACTCTGACAGTCTTTCTGCCTACTCTTCCTCAATGTTCCCTGAACTTCAAGCATGGGAGTGTTTTGTAGATGTATCCATCGGGATTGGGCTTCACAACTCTGCATTTTTGGTTGGTTGTGGTTTTCTGAAATGGTCTCTGTCTGTTGCATATAGAAATGCTACGGGTATAAAGATAGATGTTTATGGGTTATTGTTAGGGACTGTGCTGGTTTAGGAAAGTATAACCCTGACTTCACTTGCACTGAGTAGTTAGCTAGGTTTCCAGTGCCAGGCACGGACTCCCTCTTGTTGAGTGGGTCTTAAGTCTAATTAGAGAGTTGTTGGTTGTCACACAGGTATGTGTGCCACTATTGAACCCTTAGGATTCTCATGCCAGGCTGGTCATTGATGGTTCACAGGCATCAGAGCTGTGTAGGACTTTTAGGTACCTCCCTTCTTTGGAAGGTTACATGGCGTCTTCTGGTACTATGACAGCTAGTCACAGGAAGGGGACATTCAGGCCAGTTGAAGGGTCTCTGGAACCTTTTTCTGAAGTTCATGGTGTCTTCAGCAATAAAGACTTACATTCTATTTCTGGGAGAGGGACAAAAGGCAACAGCAATAAGTTGTATATTTTGGGATAGTCCAAAAACTCAAAAGAGGGCTCCTCGTGTCTAGTACTGGGTTTCTGCTAAGTGGTCTTTGGCTCTTGGAGAGAGCACCATCAGCCGAGGGGGAAAAGGTTCAGTAAAAACTGAGTGTGTGTGTGTATGGGGGGGGAGTGATAGGTGGGTGGGGGTGAGTGGGTGTGTGGGTTGGTGTGTGATTGTGTGTATTCTAGTGTGTTTTGAGTTAATTAGTAGTGTAATTTCTTGTGGCTTTTCCAGACATCCTTATTGTTACTTCACCCCTTCCTTTCTTCTTCTGTATGTACCTGTCCTCCTCTCTTTAAAGATCCTCCCCTTTCCCATTATACCCTACTATTCTCCTCTCTTTTATCCCCAAGCCCCTATCCCGGCAATTATCCTGGTTTACTTTTCTGGGTTTTGGAGTTACTACAAAACTACAAACTCAATCCTGAAGATTTGGAGGTAGGATCCTCCACTCAAAGAGAACATGCAACATTTGTCTTTCTGGATCTGACTTACCTCACTCAATAGGATCTTTTCTGGTTCCATCCAGATAATTTCATTTTTCCCTACAACTAAAATAATAGTGTTCCCTACTATATTTGTGCTACCTTTTAATTATTTATCAGTTGTAGGACAGTTAGGTTGTTTCCATTCCCTAGATATTGTGAATAGAGCTGTAGCAAACATGGCTGAACAAGTGTCTGTGGAGTAGGTTGTTGAGTCCTTTGGTCATATGCCAAGGCATGCTATAGCTAAGCCATGCAGTAGATTTCTTTTTTTAGCCTTTTTAGAATTCTTCACACTGATTTCCACTGTGGCTGTTGCACTTGAAATCTTACCAGCAGTGAATGAGGTCTTCCTTTTCCCTGAATCTCCTGCAGCATTTGTTTTTGGTTGTTCTGTTGATCTTTGCAGTTCTGACAGGGGTAAGATGAAATCCCAAAGTTGTCTTGATTTGCCTTTTCCTCATTGCTAGGAATGGTGAGCATTTTTTGACATATTTCTTTGCCATTTTTTTTATTACTCTCTATTTAGGTTTCAGACCCAGTTTTAAATGGGTCATTTTGTTTTGACTCTTTGTATTTTGAGTTCCTTATTCAGGATAACAATACTCTGTCAGATGCATAGCTGGCAAGGATTCTCTCTCATCCTGCAGGCTTCCTCTTCACCCAGTTGGTTGTTTCTTTAACTGTGCAGAAACTTTTTACTTTTATGAATTCCAACTTGTTGATTTTTGACCTTAATTGTTGGGCAAATTGAGTCCTATGCAGAAAGTCCTTTCCTCTACCTATAACATGTAGGGCACTATCAATAGTTTCTTCTAGATGTTTCAGTGTTTCATGTTTCACATGTAGGCATTTGATGAATTTGGAGTTAATTTTTATACAAGGTGATAGATACAGGTCTAATTTCATTCTTCTGTATGTGGCCATCTAGTTTTCCCAACACCATTTGTTGAAGAGTGTCCCTTTCTCCATGGTATGTTTTTGGCATCTTTGTCAAATATTAAGTGGCAAAAGTTGCATGTATTTGTCTTTGGGTCTTCAATTTTGGTCCATTAGTCTAAATGCCTGTTTTTGTGCAAGTGCCATATTGGTTTTACCACTATGGCTCTGAATATATCTTAAGAACTGGAATTGTACTGTTCATTTTGTTCAGGATTGTTCTGGCTACCAGGGTCTTTTGTTATTCCACGTGAATCTTAGGATTGTTTATTTGCTTGTTTGTTTTTTTTTTTCCATTTCTGTGAAGAGTGAGATGGGAATTTTTATTGGGATTTCATTGAATCTGTAAATGGCTTTTAGTAGTTCCTTTTTCACAATCCTAATTCTACCAACCCACAAGCATATGAAGTCATTTCCATTTTCTAGTGTCTTTATCTCTTTCTTCAGAGCTTTAATGTTTCCATCATAGAAGTTCTTCACATCCTTGATTTTGTTTATTTCTAGATATTTTATTTTTAAGACTATTATGAATGAGAATATTTCCATGATCTCCTTCTTTGTTTGTTGGTGGTGTGTAGAAAAGCTATTGAGTTGTGTAAATTGATTCTGTATCCTGTTACATTACTGAATTTATTTATCTTTTCTAGAAGTTTTCTGGTGGATTTTTGGGAGCTCTAACATATAGTAGCATATCATCTACAAACACCAGTTTGAATTATTCTTTCCCTATTTGTATTCTTCAATTTCCTTCTTTTGCCTTATTGCTCCAACTGATATTCCTAGCACAATATTGAAAAGGAATGGAGAAAGTAGACATACCTGTCTCATTCCTGACTTCAATGGGATGTTTCAAGCTTTTCTCCATTTAGAATGATGTTGGCTGTGGGTTTCTTGTATATATCTCTTATTGTGTAGAGGTATGCTCTATCTAGCCCTACATTCTCTAGGCATGCTGGATTTTGTCAAAGGCTTTTCTGCATCTATTGAGATGACCGTGTGATGTTTGTCTTTAAGACCATTTACGTGCTTTGTTATATTTGTTGATTGCATGTGTTGAACTAGTCCTGCATTTCAAGGATAAAGCCAACTTGGTCACCATGTATAATCTTTTTTAATGTATGTCTATATTCTGCTTGAAAATATTTTATTGAGTATTATTGAATATACAATCATCTGCAACACTGACCTGTAGTTTTCTTTGTGTGTGTGTGTGTGTGTGTGTGTGTGTGTGTGTGTGTGTGTGTGTGTGTGTTTACATGATTTGTAGGAGTTTGGGGGTGCTCCTCTTTCTTTCTTTGTAATAAATTATGAAGGACAGATTATAGATCTTCTTTGGATGTCTGGTAAAAATCTACTGTGAATCCATCTGGTTCTGAACTCTTTTTAGCTGGAAGACTTTTTATTAGTATTTCAATTTCATCGTTTGTTATAAGTCTACTTAGATTGCTGGTTTCTGGGTTTAATTTTGGTGATTTGGTTGAATTTGGAAAATCATCCATTTCTTGTAGGTTTTCCACTTTAACAGAGTACAAGATTTTAAATAGCTCCTAATGAGTCTTTATTTCTTTGGTGTCTGTCCTGTTTCCCCATTTATTTCTGAGGCTGGTCATTTGGGACCCCTCTTTCTTTCTTAGAGTTAGTTGGAATAAGAGTCTTTTGATTGTGTTTATCTTCTCAAAGAATTGGGTCTTAGACCTGTTGATTCTTTGTATTGATTTCTTTTTCTGTTTTGTTGAATTCTGACCTGATTCTTATTATTTCTGTCCATCCACTGGGTTTAGATTTGGTTTATTCTTGCTTTTCTAACTCTTCGAGTTGCATCACTAAACCATTTATTATGATCTTTCTGATTTTAGTGGAAGCACTTAAAGCTATAAATTCCCCTTGCAGATTGCTTTCAATGTGTCCCGGGGGAATTGTGCTGTGTTGTGTGTTCATTTTCATTTAGCACCAGAAACTTTTCTCTCTTGATTTCTTATTTGACCCGTTCATCATCAATAATAAGCTGTTTAATCTCTGTGAGTTTGCATGTTTACTGGAGGTTTATTTGTTATCAGTTTTAAGTTTTGTGCATTGTGGTCAGAATACAAGGATTTTTTTTTAATTTAGATAGATTTGTTTTGTGTTCCAGGATGTGGTCTATTTTAGAAAAGCTTCCATGTACTGCTAAGTGTAATGTGTATTCTCTGGAATTTGAGTAGAATATTCTGTACGTATCTGTTAAGTCCATTTGATGTATAATGTCAATTAATCCTGATGGTTCCCTGGTTTGGGTTTTGGTTTTTAGTTGTTGTTTGGTTGTTTGGTTTTGTTTGTTTGTTTGTTGTTGTTCAGATGACCTGTCTACTGGACAAAAGTAGGATATTAATTCAGCTACTATTAATGGATTGGTATGAATCTGTGTATTTAAAACCATTTTTAATAAAAACGGGTGCCCTAGAGTTTTGTACATATGTAGTTAAGATAGTAATGCAAAGTCTTCTTAGTTAACTGTTCCTTGCTTAGAATGAAGTGTCTCTCTTTCTGTCTTCTGTTTAGTTTTAGTTTGGATTCTGCTTTCTTAGGTATTAGGATGACAACACCTGCTTTTCCTGGTCTCATTTGATTAGGCTATTCTCGTCCCTCATTTTATTCTAAGACATTGCCTATCTTAAAACTAGAATGTGCTTATCAGAGGCAACTGAGAGGAATTTGTGTTTATAGATCCATTTGATCAGTCTCTGGCTTTTATTGTAGAATTGGGGCCATCAATATTTAAAGTTATTTTGTTTGTTTTTTGTTTTTTGAAACAGGGTTTCTCTGTGCAGACCAGACTCACCTCAAACTCAGGGATCTGCCTGCTTCTATCTACCAAGTGCTGGGATTAAAGGTGTGTGCCTCCATGCCCAGCAGCATTTAAAATTATTATTGGCATGTGAGTTAATTGCGGTCATTGTCTTGTTCATTTGGGGTGTTTTTGTTCTCTCGGTGGTATTTTGTGTTTTAATTATGCCTTCCTATTTCTTGCCACAGTTGCTATGATATCTCATTCCTCTCTTCAGCCCAACATAATGCTTCCTGTATTTTGTTTAGGTTTGTTTTATTGTATATAAAAATTTCTAGACTGTTTGTGTTGTGGGAAGATTTTTTTCTCCTTCAATGATGAAAGATATTTTTACTAACTATAGTATTCGAAATTGGCCATTGTAGTTATTTCAGACACGGAATATGTTATTCCAAGCTCTTCTGGCTTTCTAAGTTTCCATCAACAAGTCAGCAGTTATTGCAATGACTTTTCCTTTATATATGACTTCTGGTTCTTCTCTTGCAACTTTCAATACTTTCTTTCTTACGTATACTTAGTGTTTTAACTGTGATGCGTCATGGAGAATTTCTTTCCTGGTTTTGTCTATTTGGTGTTCTGTGTACTTTTTGTTATCTGTATGGGTATATGTTTTCTTACTTTGGGGAAGTTTTCTTCCATGATCATGGGAAGAGTTAGTCTATGTCACTGACTTGGGATTCTTCTCTTTATCTAGGCCTAAAATTCAAATGTCTGTTTTATCATGGTGTTCTACAATTCCTGTGTGTTCTTTTGCTGTGCTTTTTTAAAAAAATCATTTTCCTTGTTTATTTGGCCTAGATCTTCTACGTTGCCTCTGAGATCTAATATCCTATATTCTTCTGGGTTCAGTGTACCTGTAAGGCTTTCATTAGAATTTTCTAGTTGTTATTGGGGTTTTTCCATTCCATCTTCATTTAAGCTTGAGTCCTCTTCAATGTTTCTGTCTCCTCATTGAGTTCTATTCTCATGCCCTGGACTCTTCACCATTTCAACCGGTCTTATGTTTGTGTTTTCTTGGCCATCACTCAGACATTGATTCTCCTTAATTTCATTGAGCTATTTCTTTGTCTCTTCTTTAAACTCCTTGAATATTTTTATGAAGCTTATGATTGTTTTTAATTCTGTCTCCTGGAGTTCATCTGGGTAATTCTCATCACCATGCATTTCTGCAGGGCTGGTAAGTTTTGGGGAGACGAAATCTGAGCACATGGACTTCCTTTGTTAGCTCAGACTTTGATAGAGGACAGGAGTAAGTCTGGCTCCACATCGTTTCTATTTCCCTCAGTGTTAAGAAAACAATGTGTCTGTCTCGTTCATTTGTTAGTCTCTTGCTTGCTGTTAGTCTCTCCCGTATCCCTAAAAAGAAATAAGCTTGAAATGGAACCTTAAGGCTTCTTTGGAAAGTCAGGTGTGTTGGATGGTGTTTTGCTGGGGCAAATACATGAAGGAGTGTTTTCCTGAAGTGGACACAGACTAAGGCCGACTCCTGAAGAAACAGTTTGCTGAATCAGACACAAGTGAAAGGATGTTCTGTTAAAGCAAGCACATGAAAGGACACGTGATGAAGGAATCTTTGCTAACAACGCGCAAGTATTGGTCTGCCTTACATTGTGTAGTTGAGCTACTTTTGTGGAGATTCCATAGAGAAAAATGCGCCAAATTTTCTGGTAGTGTGCCAGGGTTTCTTGCCGCTTCTGTGGACTCTGGCTGATTGGCAGAGTGGTGTCAGCTGAGACAGACTCATGTGCTGAGGCAGGACCTGCGGAGGGCAGGTGATGTTTGAAGGGACTATAAAAAGGACTCCATGGACAGTGATGGAAGCTGAGCTTGGCTTGCTTATAGAACTAGCTGTACAACACTTGGTCTCATGTCGTCGCTGATCTTCGCTTTCCTTAAAGAGACAGAGCAGAGAATTTTTCCTGGTGTTCCTGCTGGTCCCTCCTGCTAACTTGTGCTGAGGCTGAGGCCTGGCTGTCTCTGCTAGGTAGTGCCACCACTGCTGATTCATGTTTGCTACCCCAACTCTACCACACTGGACTGCTGCCTCTGCTGACCTGTGAACCGAACTGCCAATTTCCACAACACAATGGGAGTGGCTCCAAAGAACCTTTCTAAACAGGTCCACTTCCCCCAAATCCTTTCTTTTCCATTACCTCTGGTGAGTGATGGGCTAGAGGGGAAGTTAAAGCATTTAAGAACTATCATTAAAATCAGACATTGAAAAAAATTTAAGTTATATAAGCTTCATTACACCAGACACCTTGTCTGTCATATTTACTACCTGCAACTCTGCCATAAATCATGCAAAGTTTTCAATGATATGCTGAATTAATTAATCAATTGAACTATGTACTCTGGAGAAAGTCCAGTTGAATTTGGGTCAGAGTATAAGGCCATTCATTTTGATTCCACAAATGTTTCCCTATCATAGAAACAATGGTAGGCCTGACTCTGTCCTCTGAATCACTCATTTGCCAACTCACTCATTCATTCATCAACTATTTAGAAGGGGTCTCTGCTCCCTGGGAGGTTTAATGTAGCAAATAAATGTGGTACACAGAGTAGCCCTACAAGCAAACCATTGCACTGCATTGGTGGGTAATGAGAAACATACAACATATCTAAACTGATAGCCCAAACTTCCAGTACTACAAAAGTCATACAGCAGCCAAAGGTGGCAGAAAGAGCCTCCTTTAGGAACTGGCAATTAGCCTGGGACAGGGTAATGTCTAATGGGCAGGGTAAGGCAGGCAGAGAAGAACTTAAAGGACATGAGACCAGCTCCATGGCTCATATGGCCACCTGCCACTGACCCTAATAACCCAAGTTGGATATCCCTCGACCTCACATCATAGAAGGAGAACTGAGTGGGATCTGCTACTGGTAAAATATAAGCTAGATAATAACTGTTTCTGTCCTCTCCGTCTGCCCCTCCTGCCAAGGCCCTAACTGTCAGTCCAATTGCCAAACTCAACAGATCATCTTCAGTTCCTACTCTCCTTGGTTTCTGTGGCACATGACACTTCCTCTTTCTTAATGTCTTCATCGTTAGAAACGTGTGTAGCCATTCTCTCTGGGTTTCTAAAGACAGGCTTCTCTTCTGCAAAGCTAAATGTTGGGAGCCATGTGGATCCTTGGCACTTTCCTCTCCAACTCCACATACTCTCTGTGGGTAAGTCCATCTATGCTCATGACTCAAGCTAATGAATATATATCAGCTAGTCTCCAGCGGTTGTCTGCAGCCCACACCTACTGGGATCAACAGACGCATCCCGAGAATCACCAAAGAGTGCCTCACTGTGTGTTTCTTCTTGTAATTTCAATGCATCTCAGACTGAACTCACCTTCAGAACACATGTCCTATTCCCTCGGAAAGCTTATGAACCAGGCCCCCAGACACACATTTCTCTCAGCATCCTAGCCCTCCAGACTCCCACCAGAATAGCTTTGCTTACTTAGCATTCTAGAAGTCTCTAGCTCAAAATCCTTTCACATTCCTCTAATAAAGAATTCCAGGGGCTGGAGAGATGGCACCGTGGTTAAGAGCACTGACTGTTCTTCCAGAGGTCCTGAGATTCCCAGCAACCATCTGTAATTGGATCCAATGCCCTCTTCTGGTGTATCTGAAGACAGTTACATTGCACTCATAATAAATAAATAAATAAATAAATAAATAAATAAATAAATAGATAAATAAATCTTTTTTAAAAACTGGAATTCCAAGCCGGGCAGTGGTGGCGCACGCCTTTAATCCCAGCACTTGGGAGGCAGAGGCAGGCGGATTTCTGAGTTCGAGGCCAGCCTGGTCTACAGAGTGAGTTCCAGGACAGCCAGGGCTATACAGAGAAACCCTGTCTTGAAAAACAAAAAAAAAAAAATGGAATTCCAAGGACCCAAGAGCCAAGTGATCCGGCTTATCACATCGATAGCCTGAATTCTCAGCATGAATTTTCTGTATTTTCATATGTTTGTGACCAAACACATAACAAAAAGCAACTTAAGAAAAGATTGAGTTGGGGCTTACAATTTCAATGGATACATCCATCCATCATGGTGGGAAAGTATGACAACAGGAGCTTGAGGTGGCTGGTGATGTCACCTCCACAGTCAGGGAGTAGAAAGAGCTGACTGCTGGTGTTCAGTCCACTTTTTCCTTTAATTCAATACAGGATCTGAGTCCAAGGGACAAGGGGCTGGAAACAGTCAAACACAGAGGTCTATTCCCATGAAGATCTGAACTCTAGTCCAGGCGACAATGAAGATAACCATCACACCAAATAGGTAAATCTGAGAAACATTTCTTGTCTAAGTCTGTCACAGCTAGAGTTAGGCAGACCTCTCTCAAATTTTCGGTGGGAATTTTAATGATGATAACACCAACTACCACTGAGGAAGTATTTTCCATGTGCTATTGTGATTCATATCGTTTCAATACTTTAAGAGGAACATTAAGAGGACCGTTAAGAGCAACTCTAAGAGGTAAGGAACATTGTTATCTCTAAGTCACAGACAAAATGAGCAAGGCTCAGCACCTAAGTGTCAGAGCTGACTGAGTCCGGAGCTCAAACTCATCTTCACAGCAGAGAACAGCAAAAGCTCTCATGTCGACTTTTTAGTGTGAGGTTATGACAGCCTATATAAGAAGCACTAAAAACATAATCTTAATATTCCCAGCTCTGCCACTCACAAGCTAGACCACACCAGCAGTGCCCTGGCCTCCTAGTCCCCTTCTGCCCATCTATGAGTCCCACCTGGGACTCCTGTAGAAACAAACATAGTGCCATTAACTACAGACCTACTGTGTGCTGGAGCCAAGCATGTTCGTGGGTGTCCCCACTGACGCTCACCACTCAATGAGTAAGTTGAATAGGTGTAACTGAGAATAGAGTAGTAAAATAGCCATGCAAGGGCTGGAACTGTCACCAGTCTCTCCACTAACAATCTGACACAGCGGCCTCATTTCAAATAAAGAAAGTGAGGCCAGAAAGACTGAACTTGTGATTCCCATTCCACCTGCTTGCAAATGGCAGAGCTTAGAAAAGAATTCTAACTCAACTGTCACTCGCAAGGAGACTTTTAAGGGCTGTTTTGCTTGTTGGTTTTGGCAGTGTTTGCTGCATTGTGTAACTCAAGATAGCCTAGACCTTGGGACCCTTCTCCCTCCACCTCTTTTGTGCTAGGGTTGCAATCCTGTGCCTTCATTTTCATCCAGCCTGAGTATCTTTTACATACAAGTTTATCACCTTGTGGATCAAGTCAGTCGCTCCCAGTGAGAGTCTGACTGATACGCATTTGGAATTGTAATCCTGCCCTTGTCAGCTGCAGGCTCAGAGCTATGATTGTTTCTGTGACTGAAAACTCAGAGTAGGTAACAGTCAGGGAAAGATGGAGAAATCAGGGCCAAGAGATGAAGGACCTGCAGGAGATCTCTATGGTAGGGTAGAACTTATTCAGAGGAATAAATAAAACCACGGCATACTTAAATGGTGCATAGTCTTGTAAGGTGATTTTTGCATCCTTCATGAAAAAATGATACGTCATTAATTGTAGACCTACTGTGTGGCAGGGCCAGTTTATTCATAGGGAGCCCCACTGATTCTCATTCCTCACTGAGTAGGCATGATAACTCAAATAAATAAATAAATAAATAAAAATAGAAAAAAAGAAAAGAAAAAACAGATGTCTGTCTAACTCTCAAGGACACCTGGCCAGAGGACGTGAGAACAGCTCTCTCCTCTCCACCCCCTGGGCTCCAGGGAAATCAAGAGCCCTCCCCTAAGCACTGATATTTCTGCGCGTTTGGATTTTCCACATTGACTGCTGGAGAAACAAACATGACACATACGCAAAAATGAATATGAAGATTGATATTTTCATTGACTTTGGCTTAAGGTTTTGGATAATGAGAGAGTCTGTTGTTTCCTTTTGCATTTGAAGTTTTCCCATCGCTAGCAGTAGGAAGAGCATGCTTTACTTCACTGGGCAGAAACAGAACTGAGCTGAGGTTTGAAGGGTGGTTTTCCATCCCAACCTAAAGTGGTGGCTTTCCAGATTCCAGCAGGACTGAAATGTCCTCCTTCTGCTCTTCCCTTGTCACCACAGATGCACAAGAACATCTGGAGCCATGCTCAGCCCACCTGTGGCCAGGCAGGTGGTCTGTGTACTGTGTGCCAGGTCCCCGCTGAAGTGCTGGATGTTTCCTGTGAAGCTTTGCCTTTATGTTACAGTTAAAACAAATGCTAGGGTTAAAACAAATGTGAAAGGTGGGTAGATGACGCGGTGGGCTTTGGCACCTGGTGCCAAGCCTGGCAGTCTAAGTTTGATCCCCACATGGTAGAAAGAAATTGCCAACAGATGGAAGAAAAGAACCCACCTCCGGAGTTATCTCAGGTGCACATTGTAGCACGTGCCCCTCCCCCACACAATAAATAAATAAACACGTAAATAAATAAATAAACATGTCAGTTTAAAAGTGAGTGTTAGGTCAGAGCAACGAGGTCAGGAAGAGCGAGGCAGATTTAAATTAGAAGACTTGCACCTAGATATGAGCTATGCAAGCTAACAAGACAGCAGGAAGGAAAAAAAGTAAGTGTAGTCTTGGCAGGTTTCGGCTGCCAATTCTTACCAAATCCTTCTCTGGGGAGTGTGTACCAGTACTCTTTCACCTAGTAAAGTTAACTTTATGGGTAGTTACACCTAAATGTTGTAAAGCATCTAGGTGAAACAGACTGAACTGTGATCGAGGAAAGGTGCCTATTCCAGGGAGGCTGTCACCCCCCAGACCTTCCTAAGGAAGCTTTGCACCGAGTTAATGACATGGTGGAAAGAAGGGAAGGAAAAAAGAGACAGGAGACTGAGACGTGTGTGTGTGTGTGTGTGTGTGTGTGTGTGTGTGTGTGTGTGTGCGCGCACGCGCGCGCACGTGCCACTCGCTCTTCGCGCCTCTATCACCTGCTAAAAAACTATCTTCCCTACTTGCTCACTCGCCCTAGGCCTCAGTGTGGATTCTTCTACCCTGAGGAAGGTTGTGAAGATTAGAGTCATCAGGAGGCGAGGAAGCCTCAGCTCCTTTATCCACGGCTCCTCAGCTCCAGGACAGATTCCTGTTGTCACTCTACAGTGAAGAAATGGAGGGCACCACACACCATAGCCCCAGAACTCCAAGATTCCAATGCCAGAGCCTAAGACAAATTGAGTCTTTAATTCCCATAATTTCTCTCTCATTCTTGTGGCAAAACTTATTGGAATTTTTATCTCCCCTCTATCTGGGGAATGTGAACTGTGGTGTGAACAGCCCCCATGCAACCCCCAAGGTCACATCACTGCTGGAACCTGCAATGCCTATAGTCTTTCTCCCACACACATTGGACCCGGGAAACAAACTGTTAAGGGAGGACATGAACAAATCAGGAAACAAATTGTTAAGGGGAGACGTGAACAAATGTTTAGGGTTGGAAAACGAAAACTGAAAACCTCTGAACTGGGATCTGGTATATGTGGTTCTAGTCCTGGACTTTAAGACCATAATAGTGAGTGAGCCCCACTGTGGGAAATCACACAGCCTGTTTGCATGCCCAAAAGCAAAGAAGCCCCATTTGTGAGCTCTTTCTCAGTCAACAAAAACACAGGAACAGGCTTTGAAGTGGGCAGAAATGTCATAGCAACGATGAATGTTAGAGGGAGGGCCTCTTACTGTCTCCTGAGAAGGGGGCTTCAAAAAAAAAAAAAACAAAACCCCAGGGGTCCTTGCCCAAAGCACAGAATCTGGGGAAGAGTGTTGTCAGTACTGGGGCATTGACATGCAGTACCTTCAGCTGAATAAATTAGCATCAGATGATCAATGAGGATTAAGGGACGCACATCGGGTCATGACCGGAACTGTGAGCCTGAGGCAGCTTGGGAAAAGCATGCACCAGACCAGAAGTGAAATAAAAGTTTAAACTGTTTGTTTGTTTGGGGGGGGGGCACGAAACTGTAGAGGTCATAGGACAGCTTAGAACTGTCCTTTCCCTCCTCCTACCATGTGAGTCCCCCAAGAATCAAACCCCAGTTATCAGGCTTGGCATCAAGTGCACACTGAGCACTCTCATCATCCACCAACATTTTAATAACGAACAGATATTCTCCCCTCCCCTCTGTGTGAGTGAGAGAGGGACAGAGACAGAGAGTTGTTCCTCTGAGAGGGAATAGGGCTCTTGGATAGTAAAGAATAGAACTCAAGGGCTGGAGAGATGGCTCAGTGAATAAGAGCACTGACTGCTCTTCCAGAAGTCCTGAGTTCAATTCCCAGCAACCACAAGGTGCCTTACAACCATCTGTAAAGTGATCCGATGCCGTCTTCTGGTGTGTATGACGACATCTATAGTGTAGTCTGAGGACAGCTACAGTGTACTTATATACATAAAAAAGTAAATCTTTGCAAAAAAGAATAGAATTCAAGAGGCAGCTTTCTATCTTGTTACAGAGTAAATCTTATAATACTACCTGTTCGGCTCGGAGAAAATTTGAGGTGAGGTACCAGGGGTCATTAAGAGTCAGGCTCTGGTTGCTTGAATAAGTTACTACAAGTCCCTGGGATCTGACTGCTAGAAAGTTTCCATTTTATTTTTGGTCCCTTGATTTGGGAACTTTTTGTCTCTATTATACATCACTCTCTGGAAACTCCCTTTGTGACAGTTTTGCTATGAGACTTGACAACATCTGGCTACTCTCTGACTTCTATTGTTACTCTACTCACTCTCTAGTCTTCTTGCTTAGTCTGTTCTTTGACTCCAGATGGTCTGGGACCCCTGTGCTGACAGCAGAAACTAAGTAGAGCCACAATATCCCAAGAATATGTGTAAGAACATAATACTCAATAACGGGATGGATGAATATAAGGGGAGTCATAGCCATGAGAAAGCACCATAAACAGCTGTTTAAAATCATGATTTTGGTGACTATTTAATGACACTGGTTGATAATCTTATCAAATGTTTCATAAGCTTATAAACATTAATAAGCTCACTGGTTTTGACTTATAAAATAGGGCTGATTACATACCCTTCTCTGGCCAAACAGGCCTAAGCAAATCCCTAAGCCAATTGCTAACTAAGCTTCCCATGAAGTGAATAGTACCATCCCCTAGTGGAGGCCCACCGTGGGGCATAGTGAAGACAGCTGCCTCTGGTCTCTGCCAGAGGCTGGTGACTAAGTCCAGGACTGTCAACTCAAACCTTGTGAACCCTGTGCGGCTGGCTTCCTGCTGTGAAACAGCAGAAGGTCCCTTCTGAGAAGAGGCTGCATAGGGGAGAGGGAGAGCTCTCCACATAGAGTCCCAGGGGAGGAAGTCTGCTCTCACTTCTTGCTTAGCTTCCCAGGAATCACCTCTAACTCTCGGGAAATGAGTGTTCTCTGCATTTCTTAGAATTTCCAAGGACTTTTCTTTTTAAATGAAAGCTCTATTGTTTATATTCATATCCCACATAACACATCCATTTCAAGTATAAAACTCAGTGCCATCACCTCCCTCAATTTTTATTATTTATGTTCTATTTTTATGGTGTTTTGTTTTTTGAGGCAGAGTCTCTCTATGTAGCTTAGCGTGACCAAGCTGTCATCAAACTCACAGAGATTAAAGGTCAGGTGTAGGCCATGGCTGCTTGCTTGCCTGCTTGCTTGCTTGCTTTCTTTTTTTCTTTCTTTCTTTTCCTTCTTTCTTTCTCTTTCTTCCTTTCTTTCTTCCTTCCTTCCTTCCTTTCTTTCTTTCTTTCCTTCTTTCTTCCTTTCTTTGGTTTTTCAAGACAGGGTTTCTCTGTGTAACAGCCCTGGCTCTCCTGGACTCACTTGGTAGACCAAGCTGACTTCAAACCCACAGAAATCTGCCTGCCTCTGCCTCTTGAGTGCTAGGATTAAAGGCGTGGATTAAATCCACACCTGGATTTGCTCTAATGACTTTTAAAAGCTATCAAGCCCAGTCACTACCAATGCTCTGCCCACCAACACACAGACAACAATTAGTAGGCTTTCTGCCTCCATGGATTTGCATATTCAGGACATTAATATGTAAACAGGGATCAATTATACTACTCATAGTCTCTCTCATTGGCTTTCTCACTTAGCATAATCTTTCAGTTCCTCCACATTATGGAATGTGTTATTTTGTTAGTTTTTATTACCAAGTAATATTCCATTGTATGAGTATGTTTTATTTGCCCACTCCCCATTGATAGAACTTAGATGTCTTTAGAGCTTTAGCAAGTTGTCTGTAACGTTAGCTGTGTTTGTCCGTAGCTTCTATGGGCCATGCATTTGACCTAATTCCTATCCCTAGCATCAACCCAGGGAGACAAGTCTCTTTCTCCCATAATATAGATGAAAGACATGAGATGTGGAAGTGAAGTTGCCATCTAAGGTCATACAGACAAGTGGCAGAGTTGGAATTCCCAGTGCACCCCATTTCACGTTAATCCTTCCTACCTGATATTCTTTTATTTTTTCTTTTTTTCTTTTCTAAGTTTTTTTATTTACATTCCAAATCATTTCCCCTTTCCCATTTCCCCCCTCTCCAAAAGTCCCATAAGCCCTCTTCCCTCCCTCTGTTCCCCATTCAACCCCCTCTCGCTTCTCTGTCCTGGCATTCCCCTACATCCAGTCTTTCCAGGACCAGAGGTCTCTCCTTCCATCTTCTTGGAAATCTATTGATATGCAAATTATGTCTAGGGTATTTTGAGATTCTGGGTTAATATCCCCTTATCAGTGACTGCATACCATGTGTGTTCTTTTGTGATTGGGTTACCTCACTAAGGATGATATTTTCCAGTTCTGACCATTTGCTTAGGAGTTTCGTGAATTCATTGTTTTTAATTGCAGAGTAGTATTCCATTGTGTAAATATACCACATCTTTTGAATCCATTCCTCCATTGAGGGGCATCTGGGTTCTTTCCAGCTTCTGGCTATTGTAAATAAGGCTGCTATGAACATAGTGGAGCATGTGTCCTTATTGCATGCAGGGAAAGCCTCTGGGTATATGCCCAGGAGTGGTATAGCAGGATCCCCCGGGAGTGTCATGCCCAGTTTTCTGAGGAACTGCCAGACTGCTTTCCAGAGTGGTTGTACCAGCTTGCAATCCCACCAGCAGTGGAGGAATGTTCCTCTTTCTCCACATCCTCGCCAACAACTGCTGTCTCCTGTGTTTTTGATCTTACCCATTCTGACTGGTGCGAGATGGAATCTCAGGGTTGTTTTGATTTGCATTTCCCTAATGACTAAGGATGATGAACATCTCTTTAGGTGCTTCTCAGCCATTAGATATTCTTCAGGTGAGAACTCTTTGTTTAGCTCTGTACCCCATTTTTAATAGGGTTACTTGGCTCTCTGGAGTCTAACTTCTAGAGTTCTTTGTATATATTGGATATTAGCCCTCTGTCAGATGTAGGGTTCGTAAAGATCATTTCCCAGTTAGTTGGTTGCCGTTTTGTCCTTTTGACAGTGTCTTTTGCCTTACAGAAACTTTGTAATTTTATGAGGTCCCATTTGTCAATTCTTGATCTTAGAGCATAAGCTATTGGAATTCTGTTCAGGAAATTCTCCCCTGTGCCCATACATTCAAGGTTCTTCCCTAGTTTCCTTTCTATTAGTTTCAGTGTGTCTGGTTTTATGTGGAGGTCCTTGATCCCCTTGGAATTGAGTTAGTGCAAGGAGATGAGAATGGATCAATTTGCATTCTTCTGCATGTTGACCTCCAGTTGAGCCAGCACCATTTGTTGAAAAGGCTATCTTTTCTCCACTGGATGGTTTTAGCTCCTTTGTCAAAGATCAAGTGACCATAGGAGTGTGGATTCATTTCTGGGTCTTCAATCCTGTTCCATTGATCTACATGTCTGTCACTGTACCAATACCATGCAGTTTTTAAAATACTCAATAAAATTCTTGCCAACCAAATCCAAGAACACATCAAAACGATCATTCACCATGATCAAGTAGGCTTCATCCCAGGGATGCAGGGATGGTTCAATATAAGGAAGTCCATCAATGTAATCCACTACATAAACAATCTCAAAGAAAAAAACCACATGGTCATTTCATTAGATGCTGAGAAAGCATTTGACAAAATTCAGCATCCTTTCATGTTAAAGGTCTTGGAAAGATCAGGAATTCGAGACCCATATCTAAACATAGTAAAAGCAATTTACAGCAAATCGGTAGCCAACATCAAACTAAATGGAGAGAAACTTGAAGCAATCCCACTAAAATCAGGGACTAGACAAGGCTGCCCTCTCTCTCCATATCTTTTCAATATAGTACTTGAAGTTCTAGCTAGAGCAATTAGACAACAAAAGGAGGTCAAAGGGATACAAATTGGAAAGGAAAAAGTCAAACTATCACTATTTGCAGACAATATGATAGTATACTTAAGTGACCCAAAGAACTCCACCAGAGAACTCCTACAGCTGATAAACAACTTCAGTAACCAGATATAAAATCAACTCAAGCAAGTCAGTACACTGTACTTTCCTATACTCAAAGGATAAGCAGGCTGAGAAAGAAATAAGAGAAATGATACCCTTCACGATAGCCACAAGCAATATAAAGTATCTTGGTGTGACTCTAACCAAACAAGTGAAACATATGTATGATAAGAACTTCAAGTCTCTGAAGAAAGAAATTGAAGAAGACTTCAGAAGATGGAAAAATCTTCCATGCTCATGGATTGGCAGGATTAATATAGTAAAAATGACCATCTTGCCAAAGCAATATACAGATTCAATGCAATCCCCAACAAATCCCAACTACCTGGTATTCTTGTTTCCTTCCAATTGGCAAAGAGGCTGGAACAAGGGAAAATCATTCATCCAATGGCTATACACTCTGCGTGCTGACTAGTTTTACCATTGACTTGACACAGTCTAAGCAACTGAAGGGAGGGAATCTCAAATTCTTCCATAAAATCCAGCTGAAGGGCATTTTCTTCATTAGTGATTGATGGAAGAGAGCCTTGCCTATTGTGGGTGGTGCCATCCCTGGGCTGGTGGTCCTTGATTCTGTAAAAAAAGGAGGCTGAGCAAGCCAAGAAGAGCAAGCCAGTAAATGGCGCTCCTCCATAGCCTCTGCATCAACTCCTGCCTCCAGATTCCTGCCCCATTTGAGTTCCTATCCTGCATTCCTTCAATGATGGACTATGATGTAGAAAAGTGAGCCAAATAAATCCTTTCCTCCTCAACTTGCTTTTGGTCACAGTGTTTCATGATAGCACCAGTAGCCCTAAGGAAGACCCTCTATAACCTTTAACTGACAGTCTGTACACAGCAGGCACTCCATCGGGTGCAACTCAGATACTACCTCCCAAAGTTTTGCTGCCCAAGGCAAGCAGTCTGATGTTGGTCACCAAGGAAGGTGTGACCAAGTGTTGAGACTCCATGCTGCTGGAAAGCCCAAGGAAGGACTTTCTAGAGATTTGAATGCAGTGGATACCCAAGCAGAGAAAATTGACTGCCTACACAGAGGAATCAGCAAACACAGAGAGAGACCAGGGCCCTTGGTCCACAGAATGGGCTGTGCTTCCCTAACGATGGGATGGGAGGAGGCAAGATTGAGGGATCACACTGCAGGGAGCCTTAAAGGACAGACTGAAGCTTAGCATTTGTCTTGTGAGCCCGTGGGTCACAATCCTCTTAGGAGCCACATATCAGATATCCTACATACCAGATATTTACATTATGATCCATAACAGTAGCAAAATTACATCTATGAAGTAACAAAAAAATAATTTTAAGGTACGGAGTCACCACAACATGAGGAACTGTATTAGGGAGTCACAGCATTAGGAACGTTGAGAACCACTGCTCTAGATGCTTCTGAGAAGAGTAACAAGGTCAAAACCACGCCTTTGAACTCTGGTATTCCATCTTCAGACCCAGGTACCTAGACTCCTTAGAACAATTCTTTTAGCAATCCGACCAGAAGAAAGAAAAGCCATGTGTTTATTCATCTCTACCTACATCCCTAGCACCCAAGATAGCACCTGATGCCTTGTAAAGGTAGAGTGAACAGTTGCTGAGTGACTGGATGGATAAATGGATCTATCAGCTGACTCTCTCTTCCTGTTTCCTTTTTCCAGCTTCCCCTTTTGCTAGATAGAATACAAAACAAAACAAAAAACCAGGAATGTTCTGGACTCTCCCATCTTGCCCACCTCCATCTCTACTTGCTCTTCTCTTCTCACACCTGGTCCTGAGTAAATAAAGAAGTGGTACTCACGAGCCCCCATTTTCCTTCTCCAGGTCACCCTCAGGGCCAGGAATGAAACTACCCCTTGCAGGTGAGAGATCTGTGACTCAGTAGTTACAGGGCTTTCCCAGGGGCTGCTGACAGAACTGAGACTTATCTGTGGACCATCTGAATACTAGTGCCATTAGTCAGGCAAATAGGATATTGACTGAGTTTGAAGGGTATATAGAGAAGGGAGGGACTCGGAGAGTTCACATCCAAGGACACAGGAGCTTGCCCCACCCCTGTGCCCCAATTCTGTGTCAGGCTGCCATGCTACAGTGCACGGCCAGATACCCACTAGCACACCCATGCACTTGTGCAAGCACACACTCATGCAAACTCAAAGAGGTAGAAGCGGTAGTTACCTTAAACATAGAGGCTTTATTATTAATAAAATTATCCCCTAGAGAGGTCATTTATTTTTTAATGTGTGTGGATGTTTTGTCCGCATATATGTCTGTGTACAAGCATGCAGTGACCATGGAGGAACTGCAGTTACAGTTTGTGAGTCACTATGTGTGTGCTAGAAATCAAACCCAGGTCCTCTGGAAAAGGAACCAGTGCTCTTAAGAGTTAAATCATCTTCATCTCTCAAGCCTGGAGCTAATTATATATAAAAAGTGCCCTAGGTCAATAAATATCCCTTTTCCTGAAGAGGGGACATTGCTCACAGGCAGGATACAAACTGCTGTCCAAAATCTTTCTGACTAGCCAGTCAGTTGAATCCCAAGTCCTTTGGGGTAGCATGACTCTCTGACATATCTCCCTGTCCCTTGCAGTGAGCTCTGCTGTGGCCCTGTGCAGGGACTAACTTCCTGCTCCCAAACTAAGAATTCATATAAAGCTTTGCTTTGGGTTGGTGTGAAGGCTAGCTACTTGGCCACTGAAATTCTCTTCTTGGTAATCAAAAGTCCTGGATGGCATTTAAATGCCTTGTTTTGTTGTTTCTGTTTTTGTTTTTTGTTTGTTTGTTTGTTGTTGTTGTTGTTTAAGAAAAACTATGGCTGCCTACTACGGTTCTCCTGGGTAGGCAATGTCTTTGTGGACACTGGATCATCAAAGTCAAATAATGAGCAGGAAAGGTATCATCAAGGCTGGAGAGTGAGGGCTTCTGGGCTAGGCATCCACAGACGATTTGGTCTTCTCAGCACGGCATTCACGGTATACCAGGAAGGGATGGGCCAATGTCAGAAAAATGGCAAGCCCCATCGATACCTGGGGAAACAGGAAAGAGGGGCCACTCCAGCAGCTCTGAGCTGCACCCATCGCCAACAGAAGGACCAAAGTCCTACTTGATCTATGGTCTATTTTCTACCTAGACACTAAGGTGACCTGAAGGACTTTAGGTTTATTTTCATAATTTTTTTCTTTTTCTTTCTTGAGACAGGCTCAGGCTGACCTTGAAAGTCTAATCTATCTCCCAAGTGCTGGAATTATAGGATGTACCACATACATGACTTAGTCAGTGCTCATAATTGACCTCAGGGCCTTGTGCATGCTAAGCAATTCCTCTACCAATAAGCCACACGTCAGCCTCTATTAAACCTATTTCTTGGTTGAGGAAACAATGGCCTAGAGGGCACCAGTGACCTGCACCAGGTCCTGTGAGAAGCTGGGGAGGCTCTGTTAGACTACATCTAGATGTTGAGTTAGGGCTCCTGACGCCTTAAGCATTCTTGTTTCTTCTATAGTGACAGACTTATATACTCCTACTACTTTGAGCTTTAAAAAAAATTACTAAGCCGGGCGGTGGTGGCGCACGCCTTTAATCCCAGCACTTGGGAGGCAGAGGCAGGAGGATTTCTGAGTTCGAGGCCAGCCTGGTCTACTAAGTGAGTTCCAGGACAGCCAGGGCTACACAGAGAAACCCTGTCTCGAAAAACCAAAAAAAAAAAAAAATTACTACATTTATTTTGTGTGAGTGTGTGTGTGTGTGTGTGTGTGTGTGTGTGTGTGTGTGTACAAGTACCATGGAGCACATGCAGAGGTCAGAGGACAACTTGTAATAGTTGGGTCTTTCCTTCCACCATGGGTCCTAGGGATCAAACTGAAGTACTCTATTCGGCAGCAAGCGCCCTTACCCACTGAGCCGTCTCTCCACCCTGATGATCTCTTTTTAATGAGACAAGCAGGTTGATCAGTGAGCAGAACACTGACTCCTGAGTACATAGACCTCTATGCCTTAACTGACCATGACCATGAGTATCTGAGTTTGTAAGCTATTTAATCTCTTTGGTCCGCAATTTCCCTCAAAACTTGGAGAGCCCTGACTACCTCCTAGGGCTGGGCCCTTAGCATCTACTAAGTATGACACCCAGGGATCAAAGCGTGAATCTCCTGCCCTCAGACAAATGTAGCATCTGCCATAGTCTCAGGTAGAAGTCAGGGTTAGCCTGCACTAACTGAAAGTAGGAAACCTTTTTGCTTGAAACTCTGAGAGGATTTTGCATCCTATTCTGGAGTAACACATATTTGTCCTTACTCACAAACCTTTTCTCCAGATCTATGAAAAGCACAGGTTTTCTAGGAAGTGATACCATGTTAATCCTGCGACCTTAGGAAGCCCCAGCTTGGGCCAGTGACCCTAGTTTGAGAAGTGAAACCCTAAATATTTCCTTTTTGCACTACTGAAGCCTCTAACACATCCAGGCCTCCCAAGCCAGCTTAGGGCGCCCCCTGCTGGGTCCCTATGCAGTAGGTCCAGCCTGGGTAACCTTTCTTAGTCAAAGAGCCTACACCCAGGCTGGCCAGAAATGGGCCCTGCGTGACACTCACATATACAGCGTTGCTCTCAGGGGAGACTTTGAAGAGGGGGAACTGCAGCAGAGACACAATAGCCGACAAGGCCATCACCAGCCCAAAGAGCTTTCCAAAATGCTCTGAGGGAAAACTAGGGAGAGAAAGATAGAGGTTTCAGTGAGTTTTACAGATTTCCCCCACAACCCCCCCACAACTACTCCCACTCCAAGTAGGGGCCTGGTGTTTGAGAATGTTTAACAGCCAACTCCCCTGTCATAGGCCTGCCCTTCACCCATCCATACAAGCCCTTTCTTCATCCACTCTACTCCGTTCTAACCACAAGACACAGAGAAAGTACTATACTGAGCCCCGCATAGGGAACCCAGGCCCAGGCTATGCCTAGGAAGGTCTTAAGGAAAAGGCAGAGGCAGGTGCTATCAAAAGAAGCAAGAATGGAGTGCCAAGGATACAAAGATGGGAAAAAACCTTTCTACCTGTTAGCATTCTATCTAAAATCTGCCCCACAGTTACCTGGCAACAGCCAGGTAGGCCTGGCCCACTATAAAAGGGGCAACCTGCCCCCTCTTTCCTCTCCCTGTTCTCCTGCTCTCTTGTGCCCTTGCTTCTCTTGCCCCTGCTCTCCCCTTTCCTTGCCTCCCCCCTCCACCTCTCTCCACGTGCTCATGGCCATGGCAGGCCTCTACTTCTCTACTCTCTCCTTCTCTCTGCCTTTCTCTGCCTCTACTACCCTCTTAACTCCCCTCCCCCTGCCCTGAATAAACTCTATTTTATACTATACTGTCCTGTGGCTGGTCCTTCAGGGGGAAGGGATGCCTCGGCATGGGCCTGCTGGGACATCCCTTCCTCCATACCTGACTACATCCCTCCATAGAACATACCCCCTCTCTCTTTGTCTTTTTATGAACACATCAACCTCTTCTCTGGGAGAGTTAAAACAGAGATGGGTAGTGGAGGGAAAGAAGAGTTCACAGAGATTCTCCCTGGATACAGAGGCTCTGGGGCGTGAATGCTCCATCCTTCCCACCTGTATCCACACCCAGTCACCGCCCTTCTGCATGTACCCTCACCTCCAGGCCCAGCTCACCCACAATTTCTTCACTGCCAGCCCACTTTCCTTCTCCCTTAGCTCACTTACGCCAGTGTGAGGAAGGCAGCATTGCACCCATACAGGAAGGAGCGGCTGACCACTTGCAGGATGAAGGTGGCGTACTGCAGCTGTATGACAGGAATGGAGGCACACAGGGTAAAACCCAGGGACAGCAGAGACGTCAGGGCCAGCGAAGGCACCATGGAGAAGAGAGCCACAGCCTCAGAGGAGGAACCTGGTTCAGAAGGAAATAGAGGTGCCTATAACTGTACCCAAAGGAGATCAGGAAACGCCAAGAAAGATCAGAACTAACCAAACAGGATGAGCTCATATCTCAATACCAACTCCTCAGTGTTAGTAACTGTCCTCCTACATGTCAATCAAATGTGTCCAATCTTCTCAGTTGCACAGGGCTTCCCTACTCACTCAGAGATGCAGTGGCCTCTGAACAGGCTCCACACCCACTGTTGCCCCCCTGCAACCTAGAACCAGAGATGATGATGGTCGTGTATACAGAACTGGTAATAGTAAAGGACTAAAGCAATCCAAACTGTTGCCAACAGAGGCAAATGGTACCAAGTACAAGCCACATAACAGAGAGCTGGGCAGCAGTTATCGGGGTGAGGAGGCTCTTGGAATAAAGAGAGGGCCATAGAAAAGACAACTGCACGACTGTGCGAATGATGCTCTATTTGATCTAAGCAAGGGGCACATGTATATGTTTACATAGGCTGCTGCTGTATTTTGAAGAAAGACAATAAGGAAAGGAGGAAATAAAGGAAGACAAGGATCAGAAGAGGAACTATACGTCTCATTTCCCAGTTTTGGTTTTGAGGAAATGTAACTGCTTAACCTGTGAATGTTTTCAACAAAATTCAAAGAGGAAAAGAGCAAGCGAAGCAATCCCAAAATATCAGAAACAAACAAACAAAAAAACGAGACCAATGAACATAACCATGTCCAGTTGGCCTCATGTGTATGTACAAAGCATGTGCACATATGTGAGTATGCATGTAGGGTCACTGAAGCAAAAGAAAGGAGACTGTGGGAATGCAGAAATACCTCCTATGAGAGGGTGACATACAGGCAGGAAGGGAGACTACCTGGGGGGAGGATGGGGACAAGCAGGAGGGAGGCAGCAGTCACAGGGGTACGGTAGGAGAGAGGGATGAATAAGAATGGTATATATTGAACACACACAATGCCACTCTATACATATACGATGCCATTGTCATATATACTGAAAGTAAGAAATGCCATAAGGAAGCCCACCACCTGCCATGTGAACTTTAAAATTTAATTTTAAATAGGATGAGCATACAAGGAGAGAGAGGACACCCAACCTGAAGACTCTAAACATTGTTTTCCACTAGAGATCCAAGACTGGTTGGAGAAATGCCAATTTCAAGTTTGGCTCAGGAGACATGTCCAATTAGACAGACCCAAACCTTTCACAGCACTAGACAGCAAGGGCGCTCACTAAAGTTGAGTCGTGTCTGATGGTCTCACATTTTAGACTGGTAAAGTTTCCAGTGGCCAAAGATGGGTCAATGCAAGCCTGAAGAAGAATGGTGAGGGCCCATGAGATGGCTCAGCAGGTAAAGATGCCTGTCCCCAGCCTGGCAACCCGAGTTCCATTGCTGGGATCCACACAGTAGAAGAAAACTGAGCCCCACAAGTTGTCCTCTGAACTTTGCAGGCACATCCCAACATGCACCCACCCACCCGCGCAGCAGCATATGCCTTACATGCCTTTAACCTCAGCACTGAGGAAGCAGAACTCACACATCTTTGTGAGTTCAAGACCAGCCTGGTCATAGTGAGTTCTAAGCCAGCTAAGGATACATAGTGAGAGTCAGTCTAAAACACACACACACACACACACACACACACACACACACACACACATACACACACATACACACACATACACACACATAGTGAAGGCCAGATTGCGGTTGAGAGGAAAAGCATTTGCACAGCACATGAGAAGCCCTGAGCCCCGTCTCCAGCACTGAAGAGAAAGGCAGAGTAGGATGGGACCATGTCAGATACACTGTGCAACTTAAATGTTTTTTTCAAACAAAGCAATCTTCCCTAAAAGTAAAAAAAATAAATAAATAAATAATTAGGTAAGATCCTATCTCATGGTATATACATATGAAATTCTCAAAAATAAAGTTCTTTTAAAACAAAATCCATAAAGTTTTAAAAACTCAGACACAAGATGAGACCATTGAGCTTCGGTATGGAGACAGCTGGACTCTCAAGACAGTCATCCCACTTGTCTCTGGTGGGGCGCGCGGTCACTGTGTCATCCTGAAACTGGTTAAGCAGAAGAAGAAGGCAAGCGAGATCAGTGTAAAGAAACAGCGCGAGAAGCCATGTCTTCTGGAGGAATCGTAGCTGCTAAAAGCCAGAGGAAAGATGGAAATAGCACCTTAATCAAATCATGGGTCTCAAATTGATCACAGTGGTTGCAAAATCATTAGCTGCTTGGACTGATGGGAAACTTTATAATGGATGGATCAGACCAAGTTCTGAAGCAACTGATCTATCTCAGTGTCATAACGGTGAAGACCATAAATAGCAGGGACCTGTGAAAGAACCAGAGAGGCCACAACTCCATTTCTACTTACTCTTGCCAAAAAATAAAAAAGAAACTGAGTTTCTTCCAAGCTTTGAATCTGCCTGTCTACAGGAAATGCCCAATCAAAAGAACCCATTCATGAAATACCCAAAGATGCCAAGTCCAAATGTGGGAAATCTGACAGGAAAAATATCCCACTTTCTTCAACAAATAAACAAGAGGAGGAGCACTGACGCAAATTATGAAAGAAGGGAATTGGGGCTAGGGATACAACTCAGTGGCAAAGTATTTGCTTAGCATGCATGAGACTCAGGTATCTATTCCTGGTACCGGAAAAGAAGAGGGAGAAAAAAGTCTATTAGGTGAGTATGGTCGTAAGCCTGTAATCCCAGCCTTGGGAAGTGACAGCAGAAAGATCAGAAGTTCAAGGCTATCCTAAACTACATAGTAAATTCAAGGCCAGTATTAACTTTAAGGATAGCCTAAGCTAGATGAGACCATGTCTTAATTAAATATTTAAAAATGAAGATACAAAGGACACATCAATTGAAGTTTGTCCTTTCAACTCTGAGTGGACTTTGTATGGAGACACTGAACAAATCAGTCAGGAAACAACAGTGTGTTGAGGTCAGCTGGGAGATGTGAAAGGCAGTTAGTTGCATATCAGAAAATATTAAGAATTAATGAGGATTTTCATGGTGATATTGATTGAATGGAGACTGTTTTTATTAAGGAGAGCCTATGAAGTAGTTGCAAGTAATCCTGCAGTGGGGTTAGGGTGCAGAGAGCTGAGAGGAGGACGGAGACAAAGCAGTCACCCGTGCTCCCACCTGTTCTCCCTCATCGCCCAGCTCACACAGGGTAGAACATCCCAACATCCTTCCACTCTGCCAATCACACCCAAGGGGCACTTTCTATCTCTGAGGCCTGAAGCTCTCTCCTGGTTTTTCCTGCAAGTCTCTCAAACTCTGCCCTCTGGTTAGCTTGAATCACTCACAGAAAGGATACAGATTCCTGAACACCTATCTCTGTCAGCTCTGTCACGCCACTGAGGTCTTTAGCCACCACCAGGCTCGTCCCCTTCCCCTCCCTTTGTCTTTTCTATCCTGGTTCTGAGGAAGCCTTCCCTGACAACAACCCTGCCTCACCCAGAACAGGCAATGCGCCCTTCTTAGTATCCATAGTCTGCTGCCCGTTCATGCCGCATGCTCACAGAGGCTCTGTGACTCACGGTAGAGCTATATGCAGAAAAACCCATCGGAAGCCAAAAATACCAGCAAGCTGAAAATGTATTTAACATACCTAGCCTATGGGATATCATGGCTCAGCATACACTAGCTCAGATATGCTCAGAACATTTCACATCAGCTGGGCAAAGCCACCCAACAAACAGTAAGCCCACTATCCAACAAACTGTTGGCTATCTCATGTGATGCGAGAACAATGGAAATAGGAAACCAGAGTGTCTGTGTGGGTGTGACTCCGCCTGGTCACGGACTCCAGCAGTCCATCAGTAACAGGCCTTCTATTCTTTATGGGTTGCTACTACTTCTAGATTAGTACAGCTGAAGAAGACAAGACCTACCTGTCTCATCCACTATTAAATCCCCATGGGACTGGGGATTTAAATGACCACGGCTGACACAAAATGTATGAGCAAGGGTTGAATGGATGGATGACCCAGTCAGAGAGAAAGAGTAAAGGCAAAGACAAGGAGACCGTGGAGGTCTATGAAGATCTCTCTTCCCAGCTCCCTAATCCCAGGCTTACCTGTCCTTTTGGCTTCCTTCTGATACTTCTGTTTAAGGCAGTCCATGAGTAAGCCATTCCATGGGGCACACAGCACACCGAAAAACTGGGTGATGGCAAAGGCATTTGTGTAGGCACTGACTTGTGACGGCACAAAAAAAAAAAAATAGGGGTTAGGCGAGAAGAAATTTTCAGGCTACTTCCCAAGAGAAGAAGACTCTCCCACCTCACCCTTCTCTCCAGCCCTCCTCCCCAGACCCTCTGGAACTGCTCTGGAATACATAGCTTTGTTGGCACAGCATCTGTTCCTGTTCAGGGCCTTAGACTCCTACTTGAGACCTCCCGAAAGACCTCTCTGAAGCCCACATACCTTTCACTTTGTCCTCACCAGCCAACTTGGTGAGTAGAGAGTTGAGAGTACCAATGAAGAGGTAATGCCACAACTGTATGATAGACAGCCACGCCACGTGCAAGATGAATCGGCGCGAGAGCGCGCAGCGTCGAAAAGAACGCTGCTGTTCCGGCTGCTGCTGCTGCGGCGGCGGCGGCGGCTCTGCTCCAAAGTTCTCTGCTGGGGAAGGGAGGAACTCAGCACAAATGACAGGAAAAGAGGAAGGGTTGGATGGGACAGAGTGGCCCTTAACAGGACAGTCTCGGGCCTAAGTTCACCGTCCACTCTTGCCTTCTATGAGCCAACTAAAGCTCCCCCAGCCCCTCTGCCTGCGTCGTCATCTTGTCCTTCCACCTTGGATGGCTCTCCTCCTGTTCCTTGGTGTCTTGAAATCTGATCTGTCTCTCACAGCCTACTCAATGACACTTCTCGCTGAAGTACTTTCTTGATTGTTCTCAGCCAAGAGGACGCAATGAAAACCAAGGAGAACATTGGGACAGAGTGAGGGTTAAGATGGACAGCTGTTGTTCTGTCTACTCTGTGTCCCCTACCTTTCTTTTGGTCCCAGAATCCCTTAGTCATTTCCTTAGAACTCCCTTGTTCTCTCTGGTCCAATTGGGACCATGAATTAAATATTCTGTTCCTCACCCAGTTGACCAATTAACTCATTCTCCCTAAGTAGGCAGACTGGCTAAGACTTTAATGTACAGGAATGCTCAGAGGCATCCTCTGTAGCCTGACAGGTTCACTTTCTTTTTGATTATGTGAGCCTTCCACAGTCCTCTTATTCTTTTTATTGCTTGAGACAGGGTCTTATGTAGCCCAGACTGGACTCGAACTCACAATGTAGTTAAGGTTGACATTGAACTTCTGATCCATTATGGCTAGATGTACACAGTGCTGGGATTGAACCCAGGGCTTTGCATATGCTAGGCTAGGGCTCTACCGACTGAGCTACAACCATAGCCCTATTCTTTTATTTTTTTAACAAATAAATTTTATTGTGTGTATTTAAAGCACACAACATGCTGTCATCGGGTACATATAGATAGTAAAATGGTTACCATAGCAAAGCAAATTAACATATCCATCACCTCACATTGTTGCCCATTTTTTTTTGTGTGTGCCAAGAACAGCTAAAATCTGCTCATATAGAAAAAAATATATATCTCAAATACAATGTAATTCTATTAACTGCCCTGCTCTGGAAACTGCTTTCTCTTGCCCAGCTGCTACTTCTGCCCTATGACCTGCCTCCCTCCAACCCCTCCCTCCTCTTCCTATTTTTACTTCTACTGTAGCTAACAATGGTTTATAATATTCATAAGCAAAGACTCAGAGCAGACAGAGGAGGGAAAGGAGGAAGTGATGGGGATGGTACGGATGGAAAGAGGTCAGAGCCAAGAGTCATAAAGAAATGGAGACACAGATGCCAACCTTGGTGCCCTAGAATCCCAGGACAGGGAAAGACCAGAGTGTAGGGATGAGGGCAATGGAAGATAGATTTCAGTGTGAGGAGAGCTGAGGTATGGGATGGACAAGGTAAGAAAGAGGCACTGAAAGCACACAAAGACCCTGCCCTTTCTGGGTCCTCTCTGAAGTGAGGGGATTGAAAAATGCTTATGGGCTCTTCCTTGCACAGCCTGGCCTCATTCTGAACCCCTGGGATGACTTCCTGCAGTTAGAAACCAGATGAGCAGACACCAAGGCAAAGCCCCCCCCCCCCGCCAGTGTCTGCAGGGGCGTGGGTGAAGCAGAACTCACCTTCCTTCGGTGGCAGACACTCCTTGGACTGCAGCTCCTTGGTTTCATGCTCGGCCGCTTTGTTCTCTTTCTTTCTAGAGCCAAACCTGGAACACAAGCTGTGGGAACAGAAGCGCCAGCACTCAGCCCGAGGACTACGAGCCTGACCAGAACAAGACGAGAAAACAGCACAGAGGCTCCGCATCTTACTTCACACGGAAGCACTTCTGAACAACCTGGATGGCCAAGTGGCAACCTAAGCCAACTAAATCAGAATATCCATTGGCTAATAGCCAGGTTTCCATGTTTCCATCTTGTTTTTTATTGTAATGACCCGATTGATTCTGAGGTATCCTAGAAGTACAGAAGAAGAGAACGGGCCTTGTGACAAGTCTCGGCTTTGAATCTCTCTCATGTACCTCCTTACCTCTCAGAGCCTCATTTTCACAGATGAAAAATGAAGGCATGGCTATTAGTACACAGCCATCCGTATATAGCCATCCGTGTATGGCCATCCGTGTACGGCCATCAGTGTACGGCCATCAGCACACAGCATTTAATACATGGATATCAGTACATGGCCATTAGGACATGGTTATCAGCAGGAAATGAGACTGTGAGAATGAACTCAAGGAGCATATGGGGCACAACAAATAGCAAGTGAACAGCAAATGAAGATGCCCCCTTGGCTCCCTATAACTGACAGTCGGTGTAATCATGGCAACCCACCTCCTCTGTCTCCATCCTTGGCAATGGGACGCTACCCTTCTTTCAACATTATCTATGCTAGGCATGTGAACTGCTCCAGCTAAGATAAGGGAACATACAAGTGACACATCTATTCCAAGTGGAAGCCTCAAAGAACTGGGTGCATCACTGCCTCCTCTCTGAACCCCAGAACCACTATATGCACACACCCAAGCAAGAATGCTGGAGCATTAGCCTGTGACGCAGACATTCCTTTTAATTCAAAGCCAATGTAAGTGAGGTCCTGGCAGCCCAGCCAACTCCCTGCTAACACATCAGATGATTGGAGGCATAAATAATAAGATCATCCAAGTCTGGCTCAGATGTAAGAAATAAATTCTTAGGAGCTGGAGACATAGCTCAGCCATTAACAGGACTCTCAGCTCCTTCAGAGGATCCAGGCTTGGTTCCCAGTGCCCAGATAGCAGCTCACACCCATCTGTAACTCTAGTTCTAGGCGACCTGACACCCTTTTCTGACCTCCATGGACACCAGCGGTACACATGGTGCACATGCATTTACACAGGCAAAACACTCATATACACAAAATAAAAATAAGCTCATCTTTTAAAAAAAGAAAGAAAAATGAAATGCCTGGCATGTTCATTATGCAGGAGTAGCTAATGAATACACTCTTCTCCTAGAGCAGGGTTAGTCTTTTTCCTACCTCGGATCAGATGGGATATTGGCCAATCATGCTTACCCATAGCTGTAGTTGGGAGGCAGCGGGTAGGGGATATGACCCTGGGGCATCAGAAGGAAAGTACGGCCAGCATGCCAGATACTGCAGACAGACAGGAAAATGAAGGAAGACCTGAGGCTGATGCCCTGCTCATAAAGAAGCTGTGGAGAAAAGAGCAACACATGAGGATAACACCAGTACTCCCAGGAGCATTACAGACCATAGTCAAAACTTCAGAGAGAAACCAAAGTGTCTGTGGACAGATGAATGAATGAGCAAAACGTGGTACAGCCACTCGATGGACTATACCACAGCCTTTACAAAAGGAAGAATATCATGAAACACACCCCAGTACAGATGAACCTTGAGAATATGACATCAGATGAAGATAACCAGTCCCCAAAACATAAATTCCATATTATTCCACTTACAGGAGACTCCTACGACAGTCAAACTCATAGAAAGTGCAACGACAATTGCCAGAGGCTGGAAACAGGGGCAGGAGGAATGAGGAACTTGTGTTTAATGGGTACAGGGTTCTAATTTTATAATGTGAAATTTTCTCGAGAAGGATGATGGTGCTGGTTGCTCAGCAGCATAAATGCACCTTAACTACTAACCTGTACACTTAAAAGATGGTTATGGGTTGACAAAATGGTTCAGTGGGTAGAGGTGCTTGCTTCCAAGGTTGATGATCTAAGTTCAACACCCACAATCATATGGTAGATGGACTCTCTCAAGTTGTCTTCTGACCTCCACAGACATGCTGTGGCACATACACACACACACACACACACACACACACACACACACACACACACATGCACACACACACCCTACATCCATAGATAATTTAAATTTTTGATAGTAAATTTTATATTACATGTATTTAGCCCATGTGGAGAGCCGAGGAGGCAGAAGCTGAAAGCCACCTTCCTGAAGCTTCAGCAGAGCCTCCTGCCTGCCATCCTGGAGCTTCGAAAGGATCCCCAGTCCACAGGGCCCTTTACTCAGGGCCTAGTAAGCAGCAGGGAGCCATCTTGTCGCCTGCCCCTACAATCTTGTGACACCTCTTCTCATGACTCTCAGAGATCTTTTTGCTTAATGCTATTCCCGCCCCTACCCCCACCCCCCAATAGCAAGAAGTTCTTCTGGCAACTCTTCACACAAGAGGTCAGCTTACAAAACACATCTGTAGGAAGCAACAGAGGAACCCTCCTCTGTGTTCTCTGGGATGACTCAAAAGGAACCTCTAAATTCCTCAACTTCCAGGTTAGAAACCACAAATTGAGACAAACCTCTTCCTTTTACAGAGAGTGACACTGAAGTCTGGAGAGGTAAGATGGCCACAAGGGAAGCAGCCAAGTCATTAAACTGAGAATCCCACTCCCGCTCCAGCCCCTCCCTTCTTCCTTCAGAGAGAAGGAGACGCATCCAGGTAAGCTTAGCCTGGTAAGGAAAGGGAACCTGGAAAATGGCTCTTGCACCACCAGCAAAGGGTCTGGAGAGCCTCAGGGACTCAGACTTTCTTGTCCAGGTGCTCATGGGACTAAATGAGGTTCATGAGCCCATGAGTGGCCTAACAAAAGCCTAGAGAGAAGCCCAGGTTGAACAGTTCGGGGTTCACCATTTTTCACTCCTGTTTGCCAGTCCTCGTGTTCCAACTGGTTGCCTCAGAATCAAAGCATGGTTACTACAGTGTTAACTATTACACCTTCCTTCCCAATGCAATCTTCAAAGAGGAAGAACAGAGAGAGGCAGGGAAGAAGGCTTTTGTTGTTGCAACTAGGTCTTGGGTAGGCCCGGCAGGCTTCAAGCTCACTGTATAAGATGACCTTGACTTTCTGATCCTTCTGCCTTCATTTCCCTGGTGCTAGGATTAAAGGTGTGCTACCAAGCTTGGTTATGCAGTGCTGGGGCTTGAACTTTGTGCTTGCGAGGCAGGCATTCTAACAACTGAGCTAGCCTCCAACCTAAAGGTTTTCTTCTACTCAGCTTTCGAAAAGCCTCCCTCAGGGAGGAAACGTTCCCTGAAGTTCTACACTATACACCTACTTTATCTCATCGCAAGGATATGACATGCCCGCCTCTACCTGTCAGTGGTAGTAGAAACAGAGTTTGCCATCACTAGCTTAAATTAACCAGAAATCATCCCAAGGGTTAGGCAAGGCACTAGCCAAATAAAACTGTTAGCAATGACTTAAACACTAAAATCATTAACAAAGCCAGGTATGGTGGTGATTCCTGCCTTTAACCACAGCACTAGAGAGCCTAAGGCAAAAGGATTGAGAGTTTGAGGTTAGCCTGGGCTACAAGATTCAGTCCGACCTGTCCTACACAGTCAGACAATGTCTCAAAAATAAATTAATTGAATCTAGGTGTCGTGACACACGTCTATAATCCCAGCACTCAGAAGGCTAAGGATGAATGATCATGAATTTAAGAACAAACTGGACGACACAGGGAGTCTTGGACCAGCTTAAGAGGCCTTTTCTTAAATGATAATAACAATTAATTATTTTAATAAAAAACAAAACCATTAGCAGAGCGGTTGCTAATGGGCTTCTAATATCCTTGCCAATAGTTTGTTCTCCTGACACTCACAACCAGCCCTTGGGAAAGATAGAAAGGCCCCTGTGTAGTCTCTAAGGCCCTCACTAGCCTTTGCTACCCACTTTTCCAAGGTGGAAGCATGCATCGGCAAATGCTACTTTTTACAGAGTTCCCAGTTTCTGTCCATCCCTGACCCAAATATATCATGATCGAATCTTCCTTCTTCACCGAGCAAAGAGTACAGGCTTAGTGTAAAGAGGGGGCTTAGTGGCCCCAAGCTCATCTCTAGGGACAAACAGGCCTAAGTGCAGGTCAAATATCATAGTTGCCACTGCAGAACCTCTGACAGGCATCATGATCTCCATAACACTCAAGTGTGTCACCTGAGGAATGTACCTACCTCCAGGACTGGCAGAAGTCATGCAGGGTTCACAGGACAAGCGTCTGGAATTAATAAGGGCTCAAGTGTTCAATAAATGTTGTTAGTATTGTGTGTGTGAAAGTGTACGGAGGCCAGAGGACAGCCTTGAATATCCTTCATCAGGAGACAGGGTCTGATAGTGGCCTTGAGATTTGCCTGTTTGTAACTCTCCACACTGGGATCACAAGCGCACGCCAGGACACTCCACCTTTTCACAGGGATTCTGGAAATCTAACTCAGGTAGTTGTGCTCACACAGTAGGCGCTTTACTGACTGGGTTATCCCCTCAGCCCCAGCCTCTGGTATTCCTACCTTAATGATGAGGAACACGGCTGAGGAGGAGTCAAATGCTCCATTGTAGAGGGTGATAATGGTTGAACGGTGTTTGCCGAAGAGATTCCCAATCTGGAGAAGACAAGACAAACTTAGCTAACTTCTTCATGAAACAATTATTTACCCTCCTCAGTACCCGAGCATGTGCCAGGCATGATTAATATCTCCACCCTCTTGCACCCCAATTCCTTCCACTCTAATTTGGGTCAACCCCTCTGGAAACAAATGATGTCTGGACATCCCCCGGCTGCCTGGGACAAGGGAGGGGGACACAGGCTCACACCTGTAGGTTGGTGATGAGGAACAGGATCCCTCCCACTGCGAGCATGGGCATGGCTAAGAACAGCAGCACGGCAGTGTCTAGAACCATAAAAGTCACAGGAGTGAGTGGTGATTTCGTTGGAACCTAAAGCCCAAGAAGCTACACTTTCTCCTGTCTCCTCCAGAAGGCTCCAGCTCCCATCAGCTTCAAACTTCCAACAACACAGTAGCACTCGCAGCTCACTCCACCAGCCTGCTGGTGTCCTTTGGGGGCCTTAGGGAATGGTCAAAAGACTCCCCTGTCACGCCTTCTCATGTGTCCTGAGGCCTCCTTCTCCTTACCAAAGGCGGTAGTGGGTCTGCGGTGGACCCTAAATGCCTGCTTCGTCACTGTGGGAGAAGAGGACTCGAGTCAGCCCCCAAGTCCATCCTCTAAGCCTCTGCATAGCCACGAGCACAAGCTGCCTTCTGAACAGAAACAAAGAGACTCTCCCCTGCTTCACTGAATCGCGGTGACAACTGAGAGAGAAATGCCTGTGACCCTTCCCTGTGGTTGTGAAACTTCGAGCGCTGCCTTGTGGTGCGGTGCTTGGCATAAGAAATGCTGCATGTGTTGAGGATGCTCCTGGTTCTCAACAAAACAACAAAAGCAAACAGGCAAGCGGAGCTGGCATGCAAGCAACTGGCCTCCTAAGTGCTGGATAATCTCTAAATGACTCCAAATCACTGAAAAAATAGTCTTAAAATGAAGGATGCTGCTGTCTACAGAGCTAAAGGAAATCCTGATGCAGTGAAAGGGGGGGTCAAGGCTGAAAAGAGCAAGAAAAGGAAGGAAGAGGAAGATGATAGAGGATGAAGAGGATAAGGAAGAGGTGGAAGACAATGATAAGGAAGAAGACGATGATGATGATGAATAAGTTGGTCCTAGCAAAGTTTTTTCTTGTCTATAAAGAATTTAACCCCCCTGAACACAACTCACTCCTTTTAAAGAAAAAAATTGAAATGTAAGGCTGTATAAGATTTTCTTTTTAAACTATACAGTGTCTTTTTTTGTATAGCTAACACACTAGTGAATGTGTCTTTAGATAGCCCTGTCCTGGTGGTATTTTCAATAGCCACTAACCTTGCCTGGTACAGTCTGGGGGTTGTAAATTGGCATGGAAATTTAAAGCAGGTTCCTGTTAGTGCACAGCACAAATTAGTTATATATAGGAATAGTAGTTTGGTGGCTTTTTTCCCTTTAGGTTTAATTTTGGGGTTTTATTTTTTTCAACTTCAGTTGTTCTGATGCAGCTTATACGAAGACAATTGTTCTGTTAACTGAATACCACTCTGTAATTGCAAAAAAAAAATGGTCATTTTGTGGACATTCTGAATGTTTCTAAGTAAATACAATGTTTTTATTAGCAAAAAGAAAAGAAAAGGAGTAATTTTTGCACAAGGTAATCCAAAGCTTATTGGTGTATTAGGCCTATTCTAGCATCCTCTATTTTTCCTACATTATATTTGTGTGTGTGTGTGTGTGTGTGTGTGTGTGTGTGTGTATGTGTGTTAGGTATGTGTGTATGTGTTATGTGTGTGTGCATGTGTGTATGTGGGGGGTAGTATGTCTGTGTATGGTAATATATGTTTATGTGTGTGTATGCAAGTGTATGTATGTGTATTATGTGTATGTATATGTGTGTGGTAATGTGTGTGTGGTACGTATGTGTATATATGTGTGTGTGCACGCATGCACTGGCATATGTGTGAAGGCCAAGGGATAACTTGTGGGAGATGGGTCTCTCCTACCATGTGGGTTCTGGGAATCAAACTCAGGTCTTCAGACTTGGTGGCAAGCATCATTACCTGCTAAGACATCTTGACAACCTCTTAACCTCCTCTTAAGTAACTACTGTTCGATGCCTAGAGAAGCTTTGGAAAGAGATGATTTGACAGATGAGTCACACTATTTGCCATTCACTTTCTGTTGTTTACAAATGTGCCTCTCTCCTAATAAGCTAAAGATTGGAGATCAGTTTCACAGTAAAATCATCCTAGCCTCAATACTTTTCCCAAAACAAAAGTCCTGATTTATGGAGGAAAAGAGACTTTTGCTTGGCTAGTGTGGTGATGTGAATAGGAATGGTCTTCGTAGGCCCATAGATTTGAAAGCTCAGTCATAAGGGAGTGGAGTACTTGACAGGGACTAGAAGGTGTGGCCTTGTTGGAGTAGGTGTGGCTTTGTTGGAGGAAGTATTTCACTTAGGTGTGGGCTTTGGGGTTTCAGAAGCCTAAGCCAGGACCATGTCTCTCTCTCTCTTCTTCTTGCTAACGTGGATCCAGTTGTAGAACTCTCAGCTACCTCTCCAGCATCATGTCTCCCTGTGTGCCAACACTCTTCCCACCACGCTGATAATAGACTAACCCTCTGAAACAGTAAGCCAGTCCCAATCAAATGCTTTCTTTTATAAGAGTTGCCTTGGTCATGTGTCTCAATGCAACATTGACTAAGACAGCTGGGGTGTTGGCTTAGTCAGTAAAGAATTTACCCTGCAAGCATGAGGATCTGTGGCCAGCAAGTAGAGTCTAACCAGCCCAAAGCAAGTGAGCTAGATACAAAGCGAGAGATGCTGCCTCAAAAACACAAGACACCTGAGGGGGCTGAGGTAGACTTCTGGCTTCTACTTAGATGTAAGTAAGTTAAGCCACACACTCTACATGCACACTCAAGTGAGAGCACACATCAACACATATACATAAGTAAATAATAACGTAAATAAGTAACAGGGGATTCTTGCTCAAAACTCACAAATGTAAATACACACATAAGTAATGATGTAAATAAATAAACAGGCTTAGCTTATTCCTCAACTCTTACAAATGTGACTTCATGAGATTTGTTTAGACCAAAACACCAAGCCCCTGGGTTAGCTGGACACGAGCGGAAACTCCCTCATGACATCTGCTGGCTCTGTCACAGCTACTACACAACAGATCTCACTCTTTTCATTTCTCAGCCCCCAAAATTAAGCCACCTAACCTGCCCCTGGGGAAGAACGTTCTGATTTACCTCTTGGCCAATCTAACCTCCTGCTTCTAGGTCCACTTCCCACATACTTATCCATGCACGGCATTAGGCGAGTCATTGAACTAGTCCCTGCTCACCCTCATCTGAGCTCGGTTTTCTCCCCCCACATAACAGAGGCAAGGCTGGAATGCACAGACTTTTATAGGAAGTCACTGAGAGCAATGTTTTGCAGGCAACAGGGCTGCTGATTTTGATTCTGCTAAGTGAAGATTATTTTCAAAATTATCATACATGTTACCAAAAAAACACAGGAAAACATTTTAATGCTGTATAGATACAATTCTTTCTTCAGAAGGATAAATTTCTCACAGACAATGTGGGTCTATGAAAATATCATGGGCCCATTGCCTTCTGTACCGGGCCCGTCCATCCACTCCCCAATTGTCCCTCCCTCCCAGCTGCCTGCCCTCACCTGCAGACGTGAAGGCAATGATGAGTGTGGCGCAGGTGTAGAAAAATCTGAAATACAGAAGCATCCAGTTAGAAGAAGAAACGTGAGGACTGAGCAGGAGTCAGCTCAGCTGACATCCAACACTAGCTAGAACTTGACAGCACTATCAACCGGGGAACTCCAGGGTTACAGCCACTTCTGAGAGGTCAGCACCTGAGAAGTCCTAATAGACTGAGGTAATCCTGACCCCATAGCTGGTAATCGTGATAGTAAATCTCAGGGGTAAACTTGATGAGAACCTAGAATCACTTGGGCCATGGATTGATTACATTAACTGATACAGGAAAGCCCAGCTGAACTGGAGTGGGACTATTTGGATGTCAGAGGATCCTGGACTGTATAAAACAGAGAAAGTGAGCTCAGCTCCTCCCCATCTTCTGCATGACTTCACATGCAATGTGAACAGCTCCCTTAAGTTCCTGCTGCTGTGAAGACTTCAGGTGACAACTCGGTGTCACAATACCAGAAGGGCTGGACACGCCTGGATCAGAATGATCTAAATTCCAAACTCAAAATCATTGAGTCATTTCACAGCTAGGGGTGTGAACTTAGAAGTTGTGGTGGTTTGAATGACTATGCCCCCCACAGGCTCATACACATCTATCCCTGGTTTCCAGTTGATGGAGAGGACTAGGAGGCATGGCCTTGTTTGAGGAGGTGTGTACTGGTGTCTGGCTGTGATGCCACCCCCAGTATACTCTCAGCTTTCTGGTTGTGGATCCAGATTGAGCTCTTAATGTTGTTTGGTAGCCTTAAGGCCGAGACTTCCCTACACCACCACAGACTCTGGAACCATAAGCTCAATTTAGTGATTCCTTTTCTAAGTTGCTTTGGTCATAATTTTTTTTTTTATTACAGCAACAGAAAAGTCACCAACACAGAAGTAGACACTTGCCTGGCTTTCAAGAAGCCCTGAGTTCCATTCCCAGCAGCATTAAAAAAACAAAATAAAACAAAGTCCAAGTGATTCTAGGTTAAATGCCAAAGTTCCTGGGCCCCCTTAGTGGTGGAGGACTTTGTAAAGAGAGATAACAAAGGTGGTATTAGAAAACAGAAGTTCAAAGGACATGGGGCAAAGAAGAAACAACAGGAAACAAAATTCAAGCTTATGTCTGACTTATTCTCCCCAAAGCTTAACTGTAAGAGACTGGCTTTACTCTCTACTTTCCTTTCCTTCTGACAGATCTCCACATATATGCTCCTGCTCTGGGCCGTATCGGGACTTAGCAGACCCCTGCTTATCAATGAACCTAGCCTCGGGCATTATTGTAATCAGGAGGCAACAGAACCCTGTATAAGAACACGAGGTCTCTGACTCATTTGCAAGGGAAACCCCCATTGCAAGAGCCCCCTGTCTAATCAGAGGGAACCTGAAATTTCACCACCGGGTGGGGCTACTCAGAAGATGATAAGCAGGAGATAAGAAGGAAAGCAAAGTCTGAGCCACCTGGATATGAGGCCCTGCCAGAAAGGAGCCAGGGAATTCAAGGGACAAGGAAAGCAGAGAGTGTCGACTACACACCTTGTTAATTTTGAAACCCTGGCCTCTCAGGAAGTTGAGTATATAACAGGATAAGGCATTACCAACTACAGGGGAAGGTGGAAAGGAAAGGGAACCCAGCATGTAGTAAGAGGGTGGTGCTACCAAAGAGTCCACAGACTGTGATCCAACTGCTGGGGCAGGGTTTCCCTCCAAGCCAGACTGCTGCCTAAACACTCCCTCTCCCTCGCTTCTGCCCAGGCTGGGGCTCTAGACTTACATGGCTATCAGGCGGGCCACAGTAGTCTTGAAGCGGTCAAAGATGTAGCCAGTGGGGAAGGTCATGAAGTTGTTCATGAAGGACGCCAGGGTGAAGATGAGGGAGAACTTCTCATCCTGCGCTTGTAAGTCTGGGAAAGAAAAGCTCTTAGGAACCCTGATTATGTGAGACAGAATCAGAATCACCCCAACCTTCCTGCCAGGTTAGTTCCCAGACCAGACTCCCCTCTACCTTGAACAACTATGCTGACCAGAAAGCTACCAAATTGCATTAAAATGTATTGGTCTCTTAAGGTCCTTTAAAAGCTGGTACTTTCTTCCTTCCTTGATAACCTTCACACGAGGGGTGAGAGGGGGCTGACAGTCCCTCCCTCATAGAAAGGCTGGCAGGGCGAGTAGGGAACGGAGACCTCCCGATTCTTTTTCAACTCCCAGGAACCAGTCGTCCTTACCAGAGAGCCCTGTCACGTTGCTCTTGAGCAAGCAATCCTGTTCACAGGGCTTTAGAAAGTAGTTTTCTGCTTTGAACACAAACAACAGTGAAGTCCACCCAAAGAGGACACCAGCAAAGCCGATGCATTCCAGGAGCCCAGTCAAGAAGGTAGCCAAGTAAAGGGGCAGGCCCTGGCTTGCCATGGCCTGAGGTGAATCGGGTCCACAAATCCGGTCCTGAGCTTCCGCGCCGACCACTGGTAGTGATGTGTGGGAAATTCCTTTGGCAAGTCCTCGAATTCAATGAGCCCTCTTGTTTAGACTGTCTCTGGGTTGAGCAAGAAATACCATGGGACGGTTTGTCTGGACCCTGGAAAACAAGTCAGAAAGCCTGGTACAGGAAGCTTGTGAAAAAGATAGCAGGAAAGGGGTCCTCAGGAGAAAGGCCGTGATGCTTTGGAAAGCAAAAACTTCCATACATGACCAGGGAATGTGGTTTAGCCGTAGAATATTATCTACGGTTCATTCCCAAAGCATGGAAAAACCAAAACAACACCCACCCCCAACAACCCGCCAAAATACTGTTCACACACCCTTCCATTCCCAGCATCTGAGAAACTACCCATGAGTAAGAAGATAAGGCAGGTCTCAATGGCAACACGTGCTATACAGGAATATCCTGACTAATGTTTGGGGACATCACAAGCGGAGGTAGGAACCCCAGAGAACCCCCAACTTGAAAGTCTGAATACAGTTCACCAAAAGTGCAGCCGCCTTGAGCTATTCGAAGGCCTGACTACAGGCAAATGCTCGGTTTACAGCTGAAACTCTTCAGTGCAACATAGTGAAGCAAAAACTTCTGAAGGTTTTGTGAACTTGCCCCAAGGTCGCATGGCTATTTGGTCACTATGAAAATTATCCCATCAAGAGCCTTGTCTAGGGCCACAATTCCCATCCCCCACGCTGCCTCTACCGACATTCACTAACTTCCACCGGGCCATATGCTGCGCTCCAGCCGGCAGCCACTCTCTCCCAGATCGCTGTCTCGGGAGCCCCGCCGCCACCAGGCCACCGCCTTCCACCACGACCCGGCTGCCCAGAACCGCCCTGCCCGGCTCTGCCCGCCCCAGCCCAGCTCGGCCAGACCCGGCCCAGTATCCTACCCAGTCCTACCCGCGTGTTCCAAACCTGAACCTGGGAGTTTCCCGCTCTCATCGCCCCTCCCAGTCCTCTGCTTGCCACCTCCTGCTCACCCGCCCCCGGCTCGCCCGCCCCGCTCTCCATCACTTCCTTCTTTAAAAAAACAGAACAAAAACAAAAAACTCTGTCCATTGGTTGGGTGCAAATACCTGCTTCTGACTCTTTCAGCTGCGTGTTGGGTCTTTCCGAGGGCAGTCATGATAGGTCCCTTTTGGTGAGCGCTCCATAGCCTCTATAACAGTGTCAGGTATTGGGACCTCCCCTTGAGCTGGATCCCACTTTGGGCCTGACACTGGACCTTCTTTTCCTCAGGCTCCTCTCCATTTCCATCCCTGCAGTTCTTTCAGACAGGAAAAATTATGGGTCGGAGTTTTGACTGTGGGATGACAACCCCATCCCTCACTTAATGCCCTGTCTTTCTGCTGGAGGTGGACTCTACAAGTTCCCACTCCCCACTGTAGGGTATTTTATCTAAGGTCCCTCCCTTTGAGTCCTGAGACTCTCTCACCTCCCAGGTCTCTGGTACATTCTGGAGGGTCCCCCAACATCCCACCCCCCCTCAAGGTTGCCAGTTTCCCTTCTTTCTGCTGGCCCTCAGGGATTTTAGTCCTTTTCTCCGACCCAATACCGGATCATGTTCCCCTCTCCACACACCTCCATCCCCTTTCTCTCCCATGTCCCTCCCTCCCCCCACACCTCCCCCCCACACACACACCCCAACCTCGTTTCTCCTTCCCAAGTGGATCGGAGGCATCTCACTTGGGCTCTTCATCTTGTTGATCTTTTTGAGTTCTGTGGGTTGTATCTTGGGTATTTGGCAATTTTTTTTTTTTGGCTAATATCCACTTATTAGTGAGTACATATCCATGCATGTCCTTTTGAGTCTGAGTTACTTCACTCAGGATGATATTTTCTAGTTCCATCCATTTGCCTACAAAACTCAGGATGTCCTCATTCTTAATAGCTGAGTAGTATTCCATTGTGTAAATGAACCACATTTTCTGTATCCATATGGGACATCTGGGTTGTTTCCAGCTTCTGGCTATCATAAACAAGGTCACTATGAACATAGTGGAACATGCACCCCTGTGGACTGGTGGGACATCTTTTGGGTATACTCCCAAGAGTGGTATTGCTGGGTCTTCAGGTAGATCTATTTCCAATTTTCGGAGGAATCTCCAGATTGATTTCCAGAGTGGTTGTGCCAGAAGCTGCTGACCCGAGGCTGAATTAGGGAAAGGCTGGAAGAAGCTGAGGAGGAGGGCAACACTGTAGGAAGAACAGCAGTCTCAACTGACCTGGACCCCTGAGATCTCTCAGACACTGGACCACCAACCAGGCAGCATACACCAGCTGATATGAGGCCCCCAACACATATACAGCAGAGGACTTCCAGGTCTGGGTTTAGTCAAAGAAGATGCACCTAACTCTCAAGAGACTGGAGGCCCCAGGGAGTTTAGAGGTCAGGTAGAGTGGGGGTGGGGGTCGGGGACATCTTCGTGGAGACAGGGGGGCGGGGAGGAGGTATGGGATGCAGAACAGTTGCAGGGTGGACCTGGAGATGAATAAAATCTGGAGTTTAAAATTAAATAAATAAATAAATAACTCTTCTTTTTTTCCTATTTCAGCAGCTGTCTAGGATTCGGACAGGGTCTTTTTGGCTCTCTTTTGACTGACTTTGAGCTTTAGATAATCCTGCCTAGGACACCCTAACCAAGTTATTTTAACTCAGTTCCAGGCTCTGGTCCAGACATAGAGATCAAAGGCAACTGCACGCGGCTACCATTGTGTTTCAGCGCATTACCTTGTCCGCTCGGGTGGGCACGACACAAAGTGTTTCCCACTTGCTCATCACTCGCTCCCCACCCCAAGTTTATCCCCAGAGCTGCCAAGAAAACCCCACCCTAATATCATGGAGCTGGGATCAGGACAGAGGTGCTTATCAGAAACCACCTCTGGAGGGGGCCTTGCCTTTCACCTCTAAGGATCCTTTTCATTGTTCCTCCCACCCTTGCTGAAACCCCTAGTTCAGGTTCCGAGAGAGGCTTCCTGCCAGACTGCATTGATTAACTATTCATTCATCACCCCATTTTTTATTAATCAAAGACATTTATAATTGCCCGTCGGAGCTTGTGATCAGCATGAGATAGCTGGCCTACCCAGCTGTGCTGCTCACTCCAGCCCAGAGCAGATGAGTTGATGTCTCCCTCACCTGAACCACGGCTCTCTCCTCTCCTTTGAGAGAGAGCTTCTTTTGCACTAGATGCTGACGCCACGCCCAGCTTCCTGGCTCAGCCCTCCGTCCACAGGGAGACGGTGGGAAGGCAGGCACCAGGAAGTGTTGTCCAGATCACCACCAAAACAAAATATCAAAAGTGGCTGGCTATTCAAGTGACTTACTGAGGAGAGGGAGGGTGCTGTCATCCTACACCTCAGTGACTTCAAACGTGGCGGACTCAGTAGCTGCTGCACTAAAATGGGTTCAAAGCACCTTAGTTATAGGAGCTGTCCTCAAAGAGAAGTCCACCTGGAGCGGATTCAGCAGGCTAACTGCAGAGAAGTGGGATTTCCAGTTTGTAGTTATCTCTGGGCCAGAGAGGGAGCTTAGTGGAAAATCCTAAAAGGACTTTGCCCCAAGGTCATGCCACACAGCCCAAAAAATTGCCTAATTCCCAAACCTCTGCTCTTAACTTGTCCAGTCTTCACACCAGATATTGGGACATTGCAGAAAACATGTCCTTTCTTTAAAAAAATTAAAAATTAAATTAAATTAAAAAGGGGGGGAGGGTGAGGATGGGGAACTAAAAATACAACAAGTGGACACAAAAGGAAGCACAGAGCAAGCTTTTCCATTTTCCTGCAAGTCACAGAGATACTGCTGTGAATGCAAGCCCAGCACACGGCTCATGGGTTGCTCTCCTGAGAACCTGGTGGTGGATAAGGAACTGGAAAGAGCAAAGGAAGAAGAGAAAAGGTCAAAGCCAAGATAAAGAGAATTTAGAATGCAAATCAGCAGGAGCAGTGAGGAAAGCAGGAGCCGCCAGAGCAGAGGCAGGCCTCAGGATAAACCGGGCTAGACTTAAGTAGTTCCTCTCTCCCACATGGTAGGAACCTTACCCTATACCCCACTTGACTGCAGAAGGCACTGCCTCTAGTAACAGGACAGGCCTCTAGACACTGTCAAGTGCAAATCTTAGACTATTCTAAGTCCTTAGTACTATTTTTTTCACATTTTTTTAAAATTAGATATTTTCTTTATTTACATTTCAAATGTTTTCCCCTTTCCAGGTCTCCCCTTTCGGAAACTCCCTATTCCATCCCCATCCCTCCCCCCCCCATGAGGGTGCACCCCCACCCACCCACCTGCTTCCCCCTTCCCACCCTGGAATTCCCCTACACTGGGGCATCAAACACCCTCAGGCCCAAGGGTTTCTCTTCTCACTGATGTCCAACAAGGCCATCCTCTGCCACATATAGGGCCGGAGCCATGGGTCTCTCTTTGGTTAGTGGTCCAGTCCCCAGGAGCTCCAGGGGTTATTACTTAGTCCTATTTGTTTCAGTTCCTGCTGCTAGCAGAGGCAGGTGCTGTTCTTATCAGTCTGTAGCTGCTCTCCAAAAAGGATTTTCTTGTAACATCAGAAAGACAAGTGGTTATAATAAGGTCTGTCTTGGCTCTCTGTTCCTCCCTGTTCCAGAGACAGCCACATCTTCTTGTGCAGTGCCAGTCTCATCCTATAGACAAAATGGTGAAGGTCGGTGTGAACGGATCTGGCCATATTGGGCGCCTGGTTACCAGGGCTGCCTTCTGCTCTGCATCTGCAAAGTGGAGGTTGTTGCCATCAACAACCCCTTCATTGACCTCAACTACATGTGTACATGTTCCAGTATGACTCCACCCATGGCAAATTCAACAGCACAGTCAAGGCTGAGAATGGGAAGCTTGTCATCAATGGGAAGCCCATCACCATCTTCCAGGAGCGAGATCCTGCTAACATCAAATGGGGTGATGCTGGTGCTGCGTATGTCGTGGAGTCTACTGGTGTCTTCACCACCATGGAGAAGGCTGGGGCCCACTTGAAGGGTGGGGCCAAAACGGTCATCATCTCCACCCCTTCTGCCGATGCCCCCATGTTTGTGATGGGTGTGAATCATGAGAAATATGACAACTCACTCAATATTGTCAGCAATGCATCCCGCACCACCAACTGCTTAGCCCCCCTGGCCAAGGTCATCCATGACAACTTTGGCATCGTGGAAGGGCTCATGACCAGTGTCCATGCCATCACTGCCACTCAGAAGACTGTGGATGGTCCCTCTGGGAAGCTGTGGCGTGATGTCTGTGGGGCTGCCCAGAACATCATCCCTGCATCCACTGGTGCAGCCAAGGCTGTGGACAAGGTCATCCCAGAGCTGAACGGAAGGCTCACTGGCATTGCCTTCCGTGTTCCTACCCCCAACGTATCCAATGTGGATCTGACATGCCGCACGGAGAAACCTGCCAAGTATGATGGCATCAAGAAGGTGGTGAAGCAGACATCCAAGGGCCCATTGAAGGGCATCCTGGGCTACACTGAGGACCAGGTTGTCTCCTGTGATTTCAACAGCAACTCCCACTCTTCCACCTTTGATGCTGGGGCTGTCATTGTTCTCCATGACAACTTTGTAAAGCTCATTTCCTGGTATGACAATGAACACGGCTACAGCAACAGGGTCATGAACCTCATGGCCTACATGACCTCCAAGGAGTAAGAAGCCCTGGACCACCCACCCCAGCAAGAGAGCAAGAGAGAGGCCCTCGGCTGCTGAGGAGACCCTGTCCCAACTCGGCCCCCAACACTGAGCATCTCCCTCACAGTTTCCATCCCAGACCCCCATAATAAGAGGAGGGGCCTAGGGAACTCTCCCTACTCTCTTGAATGCCATCAATAAAGTTTGTTGCAACCAAAAAAAAAAATAATAAAAAATAAAAAATAAACAAGGTCTGACTTGAGCACAAACATCCCCAACCTTTCTCTCTTCATCTCCTTTCCTTTAGCTCCATTCTTTGGTTGTTGTTGTTGTTGTTGTTGTTGTTGTTGATCGCTTGGTTCAGTGAATGCAAAGTACCAGGCTCTGTGCCAGGTGCTGGAACTCAGGAACTCCAGTGCCTTCCCTCAAGCCGCTTTTCCCAAGCCCAGGAGGCAAAAGAATAGGGTTGCTAGAGTGAGAGAATGTTCAGCCAGGCAGAGCCCAGCCTAACATTTTCACCCAACAACATGGGGCCAGTACAGAGCCTACAAAAACCAAGATGATTCTGGAACGAAGACATTCACTGGCAAGGGCAGTAGCAAGACTTAGACCAGAGCAAGTACCTGGATGAAGGTATTTGGACTTCAGCCCATATCCATCACTCATGTCCTATTGATTCCACCTCCTACCCATCCTCGGCTACTGCCATAGCCAGATGCTCTTCTCTCACTAAGGCTTTACCTACCTCTGTACCATCAGTATATGGTAACATGCTTAGTTGTTTATATGTTTTTCAATTAGCCAGCTGGTGAGGGCTAGCCCAGATATAAAAGCCATGGACATCACATAGACTTGTTATGGCTAGTCATACAAGACAAAATGAACAAACTGCATCAAATCATATCCCTGGAGGTGACAAGATTAAGGCTGTAGATCAGCTGAGAGTCTGCCTAGCGTGCAGCATGAATCCTGAGTTCTAACCCCATCATTGGGGATGAAGGTACTGTAGTCCCAACACTGAAGAGGTGGAAGCAGAAGAACCAGAGGTTCAGGATCATCCTTTGCTACATGTAAATAAATTGATTAGATAGGTAGATAGATAGATAGATAGATAGATAGATAGATAGATAGATAGATGGATGGATGGATGGATGGATGGATGGATGGGTGGGTGGGTGGGTGGGTGGGTGGGTGGGTGGGTGGGTGGATGGATGGATGGATGGATGGATGGATGGATGGATGGATAGATAGATAGATAGATAGATAGATAGATAGATAGATAGATAGATAGATAGATAGATAGGTAGGTAGGTAGACAGACAGACAGACAGACAGACAGAGGAGTAGAGGAGATAGGTAGATGTATTTCTGGTACAGACAATGATCAGGTCCCCAGTCACCCCACCCTACCTTCCAAGGAAGTCCCACCCCCTCTAATGATCTCCACTGGCAGAACCCTCCCCCTCCATTTCCTGGTGCTCCTACCTGGACAGGATTCACAAACTTTTTCTTAAGCCCCTTTCATATGGATAAGCTGTGAGCCTTTCCACATAAAGGGTTCTGCTTTCTGATACACCAAGTACACAAACAAGCCAGCGTTCTCAAGGAACAGGACCAATAGAATGAACTAACATATCTATATATCAGTAAGGGGTTTGTTAATGATTTAAAGTGGATTTCCCACCTACAATAATCCAACCAAGAAAAATCCCTCACAGGTTTGCCTAGCTGCTTGGGTTTTAGTTACTTCCAAAAGTAGTCAAGTTGACAACTGAGATTAACCATCACAGTGTCTTTCAAAAATGTAGGCTTGTTAAAATCCAAATATTTGGCTTTACCACCTACAGTCTCAAAAGGGGGGTGGGGAACCTATTTTGAAACTTTAAAAAAAAAATCAAAAAGATAAATGCAAACATTTCCCTTTTCCTTTCAATGGAAAGAAAAATTCCTATCCTCTTGAGTTAATTCCAGAAAAAGGTAAAATCAGAAGCATGTTGATGGCCAATTATCTGACTGTCTGAGCTTCACTCCCCAAATCTATAAAATCAGTAGGTTGTGGTGTGGATTGTAGATAATGCATGAAAGTTGCCCAATTAGTACACTGGTTAATCTTGTTGTTAACAAAAAAATATTTAATTATGGAAAAAATCAAGAAGAAATTAATCAAGAAAAGAAAATGAGATGATATGTTAGAAGGATTCTAAAGTGCCCCTAACCTAACAAAGAAATAAATGGGCGGATCTCTGTGTCATAAGTGAGCCAGCCACCTTTAAGGAGCTCCATCCCCAGGAAGAAGGGTCATGTTGAGCATCTAACTGATGATACTGTGAGTTACTGACAGGAAATTGGTTCATAAACCAGAGTAGACAGGAAGAGGAGGGAACCACAGAGCTAGGCTCTTTGGGATCTCCTAGTGCTTTGAAGGCAGTTCTGATAAAGGTAGGACTATGGGTAAAGAGGAGGCCTCCGTGTTCTAGGAGACCTTTTCAGAGGAAGATGGATCAGAAAGGATGCCCAAGGAGGCACTGGATGGAGGGACTCTTATACCAGTCACATCACCACCCCAGTCCTCGTGGCTACCATCATTGACACATACATGTGTATAGCATCCAGTCACAATGGGTTTGGGGTATAGAAGCAGGAGAGTCAGGGCCTACTGCACCTGGCCTTGGGAGATTCCTACTACTCTCCTCACTCCCCTTGCCTTCACTTCCATGTTATGTTGGTCATTTTCTGTTCTGCTGTGACAGATTACCCAACAAATACAGCTAAATGGAGGGAATGTCTACTTGAACTTGTGGTTTCAGTCCCTAATGGCGGGGAAGGCACAGTCACGCTCAAAGCCCTGGACCATGTGGCCAAGTATATCAGGAAGCAGAAAGAGCTAGACCAAAACTAGAGCCATCACCACATCTCACGATGTAGCCGGGAACCTTCATGGCCTGACCCTGGATGGAACCTGACCGTATCTAGTTGTATTAACCAAAATAAGGAATGTTTATACAAGTTAAACATAAACTAAAATAACTATAAAAGGTATAAATCAAAATGTTGTATCTGAAATAACTACTATGTCCCACGTAAGCAGATGTTTCAAAGCTGAATGTTGATGTAATTTTGGTTTCTATGAATTTTGCCTTTTACACTTGATCTTAGCCAAAAGGCCGAGAAGCGATGAATTTTGCCTTTTAAAACACCTTACCCTTGAACTTCAACACAAAGAAACTATGAGGCATTAGCCCACTCTCGGTGAATCTAGCCAAAATGAAAATGTTCTTATACTCTTTTTTTTAATATTATTTATTTATTTTTATTTATATGAATACACTGTAGCTGTCTTCAGACACACACCAGAAGAGTGTATTAGATCCCATTACAGATGGTTGTAAGCCACCATGTGGTTGCTGGGAATTGAACTCAGGACCTCTGGAAGAGCAGTCAGTGCTCTTAACTGCTGAGCCATCTCTCCAGCCCATCTTACACTCTTAATAGGCATAATTAATGTGGTGGTCTATATCTTTCACATGGATTATTTCATTTTCGGAGGTCCCAGAAAGATTATCCACACATACACAGGACTCAGCCTCACTCTCAACTGATCTAGGCAGTGGAAAGCTTTCAGGGGAGTTGCCCCTTGGAGATGTACCTGGGCTCAGAGCCTCCCACTGAGCCTGAGAACACATTTATATGTAACTGCTTTATGCCCAGTCACCAAAATGGAGAGAGGCCTTCAGATACTCCTGGGAGGTAAGTCTGCAGCTGAATCCAGTTCTGCTTCAGAGGACACACCTCTTGAAAAGTCTCATTAAAGTTAAGAAGCAGAGGCTCTTTGAGGAGACTTCTCAAGGTCTAAGAGAAAGCACATTACAAGGAGCCTTCCCTAGTTCTGCTGAGCTAAGCAGAGATGCCAATAGCAGAGGGCCTGGCTTCATGATCCTGCCCCTCATGAGATCTGGTTTTGATTTTAGACAGGATGAATGGCCAGCTGACTGTATAAGACCTGTGTATAGGGTTATTTTGTTGATTTGCTACTGGGGTCTCTATCTTGTTTCATCCCTTCCCTGTTATCATTTCTGAGAAGAGGAGGAGAGCTGGTCTGTACGCCAAGCTCACTTTGTCTTAGTAGTGACTGGACATCAACCTGAGGTACGCACCTCACCTTTACAGGGTTGAAAAGAAAAAGAGAGGGAACATAATAATATTATAGGAAATCAGAATATAGCATTTAAAATCATTTCAATATTAAAAGATCTTTTGACTACGAGACAGGTCTGCTCCTGACAGTATCCCCATTCCACTTCAAAGGAGACGATGAGCATCAATAGCCTCCATATGGAGTTGCTTCATTTGTGGAAAGCTAGCCACTGAGGGAGGGGAGCCCCAACTTTATCCGCAGACAGAATACTGTCCAAAACAGACAAACAGACACAGGATAGTCAATTGCCAAGCTCTGACAAGATTGCATAAGCTAGTCCTTCATAATTCCTACTTCAGTTAAGGTCTGTCAGATATTCTGGGCCAGAAGGCTAAAATAGATGTTCCAGTGTTATAAGGAATATTGGGGACTGTCTAGGCAGAAAGGTATCTCTGTCATTTCTATGATTTTTGAAAGGTGTGTCCCTGTGCTTCCTGCATACTCAAATTATATTTATTCCTTCTCAGATTTCTTTTGTTGTTGTTGTTGTTTTTTAAAGATTTATTTATTTATTATATGTAAGCACACTGTAGCTGTCTTCAGACACTCCAAAAGAGGGCGTCAGATCTCATTACAGATGGTTGAACCACCATGTGGTTTCTGGGATTTGAACTCAGGACCTTCAGAAGAGCAGTCAGTGCTTTTTACCACTGAGCCATCATCTTTCCAGCCCCCTTCTCAGATTTCTGATGGGGCTGAAGGCTAAATAGTTATAGTCTCATAATTAAACTTAAGTTGTTTAGGATTTAAGATATTCTAGGTCTAAGAAAGATGTTTTTTAGGATGCTAATACAAGTTAAGATATAAAATAACTTAGACACAAAATTTTAACTCACCAAGATAGAATATATGATAAAATTGCCAAATATAATGAACTGGGCATTATAAATATATATCATACCTTAAAATTTTCATGGTTATTATAATTGTATTCAATTTATATCTGAGAGAAAAGGAGCCTTTTATTGGACTAAAAAGGGGAATTGTTGAGGTTTGGTCTGTTGCTATATATTGTAATGGTAAGTGTGGGCCCCCAAAGCCTTGTTGCTCAGAAATGAAAGAGTCTGCACATAGACCCAAGTGATGATATATAACCTTACCCCCTAAGTAATTTCTGGTTAGTGAATAAAGATGCCTACAGCCTATAGCTGGGCAAACTGAGATAGGTAAGGCTTAATGTTCCTGGGTTTGAGATAGAGGAGACTGTGAGGAGAGAGAGAAAAAGGTGGAGAGAGGAGAAAGGTGTCATGGGTTAGGAGTCAAGAAAGCATGATCGTGAGGGTTGGACAATTGGAGTTAAGAGCAGCCCAGATGAAATATGGTAAGTAGTAACTTGGGGTTACCGATAGGAAATAGATTTTAGTTCCATAGAGGGTAGACATCTGCCCAGCACTAATGCTAATAAAGGTTTATTATAAATATAAAGGTTATGTGTGTCTTTTATCTGGGAACTAAATGGTAAAGGCAGGATTGAAGCCCTGGACTGAGATTAAATATTTTCTACAACAGAGGTCTGCAGCCCTTGTTGTCTGTTAGGTGAGTGGTGCTAATTCCTTTCTGGGATTATATCGACTGTTCCAGTAAACTCTGCCCTGATTCTGCCTGTCTTTGGTCTCTCATCCATGGGTTCCCTAGCTGCCTCTCCCCTTTCCTACCCAGACTCCATGTGTGGTTCTCTCCTCAAGTGGTTCTTCCTTCCCAACCACTTCTTTCTCTGCTTCTCTCTAGCTCTCCACCCTTCAGAGTTTCATCTCAACCCCTCTCATTCCTGCTTCTCAGCTACTGTTTAGGGTCTCGACCAGAGCTCAAATTTAGTCACATCCAATCCCCATTCTCTCCAAGGGTCTGTAAGCCCATTGGGACCAAGCAAAGTCTTGCTAGATGAGTCCTGCAAGATAAGGCCCCCCAAATGGGACAGGAAAGCACGTGGCACCAGGCTAATTATGGCTACAGGAGCTACAATGTGGGCAGGAATGGAACACACACACACACAAGCACACGCATACACACACCTACTTCTTTACCCACTCTGAGACCCCAGACATCCCACCATTCTTGCCAGCCAGTGAGTACGGGATGCCCTCAGAGTGGCCAGAGGATACAAGGTCCTTAACTCAGTGCGGCTCTGAGGGAAACTAAAGATCAAAACTTTCTTAGGTTCTAATGCCTAGTATTTCTATTGAATCTCCAAATCTGCTTCACCTGACTGAAATAGGACATTCTTCCTGTTTTCTGTTCTTGGGACTCCTTTGCCTTAAGCCTGTGGTCTGCCTTTATTTCTGTCCCACCAAGCCTGGATACTCTTGCTTAAATATCTACCTTTTCTGGGGGTACTTGGAGGGTAGGACTCCAAATACCCTCTAAGCATGCCTGTCCATCCTTCTCTACCTCTCCCCGTCTTGTCCCAATCTAGAAGTGAGCTTGTGGCAAAATGAAGGGAGGACCCACAAGAGACTATGGACAAGCTTGGGACAAGAAAGCAGGGGACCCAGAAACTGCTCAGTTCTGCAGCTGGACCTTACCAAGTGCTCTCCCTGAAGGGCCTCTGTTTCTTTCCCTAGAAATAAAAACCAAGCATCATTCAGCCTTCGTTGCTGAAATACTATTCTTCTGTGCAAAGGTTCATCCTGAACAAGGATCTCTGGTAAAGTTCAATAGTCTCCAAGCACTGCCCTTCCGGCCCAGAGAACAGCCAGATCTGTTTGGAAGCTGAAATGACCCAACAGTGACTCAGAAACCACGAACTGATGAACTCTTGCAAATTGTGCGTGGAGCTCTTCTCAGCTGCTAAACCACAGAATGGGCTATGATTGCTCTCAAGGAAGGATCCCTCTACTACAAAGAACATTCTGCCCTGCACATCTGAAACCTAACCTAAGGGTCACCACTCACAGAACAGTCTTTAGGGCCTGAGGATGTACCCAGTGCCAAATGAACTCCTTCCAGAAATGCCCTCTGCGGAAATGCCCTTCAGGGCATTCATAATGGCAACAGTAATGACATCCATTTACGAAGTGTCCTTTGTGAGCCAGGCCTCAGGCTAAGAGCTTTCTTTGTATGATACAGTCCACCCTATCTGGAGATTCAGCAACCAAAGATCCAACCAACTGCAGGTCAAATGTCCTGGGTATAGGGGATGAAAGAGTGCATCTATACTAAATGTGCAGGAATTGTTTTCTTTGTCATTGTGTCCCCCAAATAATTCATTGCTACATGTTTTGTTTTGTCTTAAGTCAGAATCTCATGTAGCCCAGGTTGGCCCTGAAATCACTGTGAAGCTGAGCATGGGCTGATCCTTCTGCCTCTGGCTCCAGAGTGCTGGAATTACAAGTGTGTACTATGTTGCCCAGCAACTGTTAACGATTATTTGCATAACATTTACATTGTATCCAGTGCCTTGCATAGGAGCTGAGGAGGTGGAGCAGTGGGTAACAATGTTTGCTATTCAATCATAAGAACCTGGATTCAAATTCCCAGTACAGAGCCACATGCCTGTAACCTAGCATTGGTGGGGCAGAGTCAAGTGGACCTGGGAGCTCACTGGCAAGGTAGCCTTGTCAAAAGAGCAAGCTCCCAGTTCAGTGAAAGACACAGTCTCAAGACAGTGAGATAAAGTGTGTCAGAAGAGACCCCAACAACCTCCACTGGCCGCTACATTTGCACACCCACAAACACCTACCACTCACAACACATGCATGCACCAAACAAACACACACACACACACACACACACACACACACACACACACACATCATGAATAATTGAATGATTTCAAGTATAAGAGAAAATGTGCTTAGGCTAACATGTAAATACTGTACTATTTTTTTATTTACTAGTCATTTCTTTTTTTTCTTTTTGAGCATGTCATATATGTATACAATGAAATTGTATAGAAAGGTCTTAGGTATCTGTGGATTTGGAGATCCTGGGTGGGACAAGTCCTGAAATAAGTTCTCCGGGATACTTCAAGATATCTGGAATTATCTGATGTCCACAATACCCCATATTGGACACTATCATTATAGGAACTTTAAGGATGAAGACCAGAGAGGTGCAGAAACCTGGCTAAGTCACTCAGCTAGTGAGTTAGAAGAGACACACCTCTAACTCAAGTAAGCCTAGGGGACAGTGCTCAAGTGTTGTACAGAAGTCCATGCCTCCCTTTGCCAGTTCCTGCCCCCCCTCCCCACAGGAAGCCATCCCTAATGCCCCCATCCCCACGCTCTGTCAACGCACTCTGCCCTTTTCATAACATTCTGTGAACCTTCCTCTTACTGAACTGAAAGTATTTCTTCTCCACTCCCTCCCCTGGACAGTGAGTTGTTATGATTAGTTATAGAGGAAATAGCTCACTCTAAACAAACTCACAAGAGACTGATTGATGAACCCTAAATGCAACTTATTAATGTACACTGAGAAACGAAAGCCCCCAGCAGTTGGGAATTCTGAGGCTGACTGGTCAGCACAATCTCTTTCAGGAAGGACAGACTTTTGGGAAAGAAAATCAATATCAGGAGGTTCTTTATTCAGTACAAAGTCAGTAGAGGAAGTTGATAGATTGACACGTTGGTGAAGCCTGACACGCCTCCAAAGCCTCCTGCCTGCCAAGGACCAAAGTATCTAAGTCAGAGTGTCCTGGGTGTCATCTCTGGACAGCTCTGGATTTTTCTGGATCCTAGGGAGCAGCAACCTTCACTATTCAGAAATGTGGGGCTAATGGATGTCTTTGCTGTGATTCCAGCTGGATTTTTCAAGTACTTGTTTGTTTGGGTTCATTTCTGCAGTTTAACAAAAACTGCAAGTTCCAATTGCAACCCACAAAAGGAGGAGACGGAGGAGGATGGAGGAGGAGGAAGAGGAGGAGGAGGAAACAACTGCCCTCCATATTAGTCCTGCTGCCTTGTCAGGAGCTTGTGCATCCACATTATCATCGTAACCCCACATTTCCACATGGTGGAGGCTTGAAGATAGACAACATGGTGCCAGAAGCCAAACTGTCCATGTTTGAACCGTGGGTCTGCAGTGTATATGCCCGGGACACGTCACCTAAGTTGAGAGTCATGGAAGCACCCACCCCAGTGTGAATCAAGAGAATTCAATGACTGAGTACACGTGGGGTGCTTAGAGCTGTGTCTGGCATCTGGGAGGCAATCGATACTTGTTAGCGATGATGAATAATTCATTTCATAGATGAGAAAGCTGAAGCCCGAAGAGATAGTCAACCAAGATCATGCAGCCAATGAGGGGTGAAGGCATAATTCCGTATCACATAGCTTCCTTCAGCTACCGAAGTCTTCCCTCAGACAAGCTCTTTTTTTTTTTGTATTAACACATACTAATTGTACATACTGATGAGTATGAATTTTCATGCATGTACACAACATGCAGGGGTCATTTCCTCTCAACCTTCTCCACCCTCCACCCCCTGCAGCAGCTGCTCCAGTCTCTGGGAGCCACTTGTCTAGTTTTCAGAATGACTTTCTTTTCCCATCTATGAGAGAGAACATCCTGTCCTTGTATTTTTCTGTGCCTGGCTTAACTCATTTGGCATGGTGGCCTCCAGCCCCGTCATTTCACTGCGATGACAGCACTGTGTTTTTAAGATTTGTAGCTCAAGAGTCAGTTTCTTATTCCTGAGTTTTGTAAGAAACTGAAAGAAAGCTCTCTTTTTTATTTTTATTTTTTAGTGAAAATACCCACCCACCTAGCAGAATGGGTAAAAATCCAAAAGAATGAAACAACAGGGTAAGGCGAGGCTGTAGTAACCAGAGGGGTGTGTGGGAGCAGCTGCTTGGTTAGTGTCGGGCAGTTTCCAGTGGCATTAAATAAACACCCACTGAATCATTCAGGTTCAACCAGAGAACAAGAACCACTCTGTGTGTGTGTGTGTGTGTGTGTGTGTGTGTGTGTGTGTGTGTGTACAAGTATGTGTACAAGCATGTGTGTATGTGTGCGGGCATGTGTATGCATGCAAATGTGTATGTGTGTACAATGTGTGTGCACAAAAGTGTATATGAGTGTTTGTGTTTGAGTATATGAATATATATGAATATGAATATGTATATGAATATGTTCCTGTGTGTGCATTTGTGTATGAGTGTGGGTGTGCATGTATGAATGTGCATATGTGTATGACTGTGTGTGCGGGCAAGTCTATGTGTGAATGAGCGTGTGTGTGTCTAAGTGTGTGTGTGTGTGTGTGTTCGTGTGTGTTCTCCAGAGGACTAGAACTGATTTTTTTGGTTTTTTTGGTTTTTTTTTTTTTTGTTTTTTTTTGGTTTTTTGAGACAGGGTTTCTCTGTGTAGCCCTGGCTGTCCTGGAACTCACTCTGTAGACCAGGCTGGCCTCGAACTCAGAAATCCACCTGCCTCTGCCTCCCAAGTGCTGGGATTAAAGGCGTGCGCCACCACCGCCTGGCTAGAACTGATAATATGAATCTATCTCTACACAAAGGAGGTTTATTAGAATGAGATTTATTAGAATGAATTTATTAGAAAAGAGGTTTATTATTATAGGCTGTGGTCCAGCTAGTCCAACAATGGCTGTCTACCCACCAGAGGTCCAAGAGTCCAGTAGTTGTTCAGTCCACAGATAGGTCTGGCTGCCTCAGCTGGTCTTTGGTGTATATTGCAGTGAAGATGGAGGCTCCAATGCCAGTGAAGGAATGAACTTCCCACTGGGAGCAAGGACAAGCAGGCAGAGAATAAATGTTTCTTTCTCCCTTGTCCTTTATATAGACTACTATGAGAGGGTGTAACCCAAATTTAAGGTGGGTCTTCAGATCTCAAGTGATCCAAAACACTAAAACTTCCAAGCCGGGCAGTGGTGGCACATGCCTTTAATCCCAGCGCTTGGGAGGCAGAGGCAGGCAGATTTTTTAATTTGTGGCCAGTGTGGTCTACAGAGTGAGTTCCAGGACAGCCAGGGCTACACAGAGAAACCCTGTCTTGAAAAATGCCTAGTGGCTTGAGGTTTTTAGTTAATTCCAGAGGTAGTTAAGTTGACAAGCAAGAATAGACACAGTGTGTGTGTGTGTGTGTGTGTGTGTGTGTGTGTGTGTGTGTCCTGCATGTTATGGAGATTTGGTCTTAATTATGAACCATGACTAAGCCATCTGACATGAATTACCTCTTACTGGAGCGTCCTCAAGTCAGATACCCATGATTAGACATAAAGTAAGGGGGGTATACAGAACAAGCTAGACCTCATAAGCATGAAATGAACCCCAAGAAGATGGACCGATGCCTTAAACCCCAGTCAATTCTTGCTGCATCGCACCGTGCTGTATCTTCCTGAAGCCAAGAGCCTTCAATGGAAGTCCTCAAACACTCCTGACTCCAGAGCAGAAGCCAAGCAAAGGGGAGCCAGTTTTGGGCACATGCCAGTTAGGCCTGCCAGAGATTAGGCACAATGTGTTCGAGTTACAAAATGACTGCTACTTCCTTCCCATTCTCCATGCCCTCCAGAATCTTCCTTGAGAAACACCCTCACCGGAAATTCTACCTCTCCAAGGCTCCACATTGTGAACCTCCCACTCCTGCCCTTTGGCCAAACAATTCCACTTAAGATTCACTTGAAATAAATGAACGTGTGTGTGTGTGTGTGTGTGTGTGTGTGTGTGTGTGTGTCCACCGTGTGAGAGCAGGAGGGTGTTCACAATAGTTTTATTCAGAAGAGGCCCAGGCCTGTAGTCCACCAATAAGAATATAGATAAGCAAACTGTCTTTATTCACACACAATGGGTATTACTCCACAAACACAAAGCCCTTCGGAAGTTCAAGGTCATCCTTGGCTACTTAATGCATAGGAGACCAGTCTGGGATACAGAAGACTCTGAAGAAAGAGAAGAGGAGGGGGATGGGAAGGGAGAGGAGAGAAAGGGAGGGAAGGGAAGTGGGAGAGATAACAAGAGACAAGCAATGTTTGCACCATTCCATTTGTGTGAAAGTCAAGACAGGCAAAGCTAATTGAGAGGAATAGAGGAAGGACCATTACTTACCTCTGAGGGGAAGCGTGGGTTTGTTGTCTTTAGTCAGAAAGCCTTCTGTAATTGTTTACGTTCTCACTGTTGTAGCTAAATACCTGACAGAAATAACTTAGGGAAACAGCAATTTATTTCCGCTCCCAGTTCAAGAACACTCCATCGTGAGGGCAGGAGCTTACAGAGTGGTTTTTCCCTCGAGTTTGAGAGGAACAGGAAGCAGAGAGTAGACCAGAAGCAGGCTTGGGTTACAACTTCAAAGATTCAAAACCCACCCACCCCCATTTCCTGTTTCCTCCAGCCAGGACTGGACATTTCAGCTTCCACAGCTGCCTCCCTAAGCAGCCCTGACAGTTGGCGAGCACCAGCCCTTGAGTTGCAAGTAATACACCGGCTATCTTAGTTTGGGTCATTTTTACTGTCACAAAACACCATGACCAAAGCACCTTAAGGAGGAAAGGGTTTATCGGCTTACACTTCCTTATCACTGAAGGAAGTCAGGATCTCAAACAGGGCAGGATCCTGGACGAAGGAGCTGATGCAGAAGCCATGGAGGGGTACTGCTTACTAGCTTGCTCTTCATGTTTTGCTCAGCCTGCTTTTTTAAAAAACCCAAAACCACCAACCCAGTGATGGTACCACCACCTCCCATATCTATCACTAATTTAAAAATGCCTCAAAGCCTAAAGATAACTGACAGCCTAATCTTATAGAGGCATCTTCTCAATTGAGACTCCTTCCTTGTTGAAGTTAGCTTGTGTTGACATAAACCAAACCAGGAAACCTGCACATATGTAAAAGTTCACTGGACTGTGTTAGATCTATGAGGCCGTGTAAAGAGACAGAAGGCAGAAAAAGAGACGAGGGTCTGACCTTCAACAGATAGAACTGTTTATTAATGCACATAGTGAGGGGCAGCCTCTCTCCCTCAGGAAATTAAAGAGTCTGCCAAGGAGAAAAGTTGCTACATCCCTTTATAGGGAAGGGATGAAGGGCTTAGGAATGAGGAAACTATAGCAGTCATAGTCCACATCTCTCCTGCAATCTTTCCTTCCTGAAATGTTTCGCCCAAGGCTGTCCCAATAGACATTCTTTTCTAGAATAACCCAGGAAGTTCATCAGTAGTCTTGCAGGAATCCTGTTTTATGTCCAAGACATTTTATCAGACAGTGCCTCAATGGTTAGTACTCTGAACTGTATACATGACTTAGAAACTGAAGAGATGACTCAGCAGTTAAGAACACATGCTGTTCTTGCAGGGGACCAGAGTTTGGTCCCCTCTGCCCTCTACAGGCACCTGCACTCACATGCATGTACCCACACACATAATTAAAAAGAAAACTTTTTTTGTTTTGAGATTTGTCCTTATTTTATGCGTGTGGGTGTTTTTCTACGTGTATCTCTGTGTGTTGTGTATACAGTCCCTATGGAAGCTAGAAGTGGGGGTTGGAACAGTTAACCCCCATGTGGGTGCTGGGAATTGAACTTTTTTTTTTTTTTTTGGTTTTTCGAGACAGGGTTTCTCTGTGTAGCCCTGGCTGTCCTGGAACTCACTTTGTAGACCAGGCTGGCCTCGAACTCAGAAATCCTCCTACCTCTGCCTCCCAAGTGCTGGGATTAAAGGCGTGTGCCACCACCACCCGGCAAGAAGGAATTGAACTTTTATCTGCTGAATTATCTCTCCAGTCCGCTCGCACATGCGCGAGCGCTGGTGTGTGTGTGTGTGTGTGTGTGTGTGTGTGTTTAGACCTGTGCCATAATGATGTACGCATAGAAGTCAGCAGCCTGGTGGCAAGGACCCTTACCAGCTGAGCCATCTCCCCAACCCCCATTCACCTTCTTTTAAGACAGTGTCTCTCATTAGACTAGGCGGGCTGCTCCGTTAGTTCCAGGAGCCACCATCTCTGTCTCCCCTCTGCTGGGATTACAAACACAAACCACCACACCTTGCTTTCTTCTCTTTTCCTTTTTCTTCTTTCTTTCCTTTTCTCTCATGTGGTTTCTGGGGATGGAACTTGGGTCCTTTTGCTTGCAAGGTCATCCCTTGACCAACTAATCCCTTGGAAGTAAAAAAAAAAAAAGAAATTCTTGTACAAACAAGGTACTCATCACATAGAATTTCATCAAACAAGATGTTCCTTCCGAGTAACGCATACAGTGTATTAATCTCTGAAACGCCTTTTGGTTATAACATGCCAAGCAGATTAATGGTTTCCTGCTCTTGTGGACCATCCTCCTGGGAGCTGCCAGGAACTGAAGCTTCTTTGTTCTCCTCACACTTTTCTCCACCACTCAGTCCCCCTCTCCTGCTGCAAAGGGACTGAACTCAGCTGGTACCCAGAACCACTGCTCTGTCTAGGTGGCTGGATCTTGTAAGGGCTGGAGAGTCCCCCTCTGCAGGAAGGAGCTTCTCTAGGAAGAACTAGGGATGATCAGGCAAGACCTACACTCAAATGGCCTAGTGTTTCAAAATATGCAGCCCCTTTTCCTTCCTTCCTTCCTTCCTGCCTGCCTGCCTGCCTGCCTGCTTCTCTTTCTTTCTTTCCCTTTTTGGTTTCCTGTAGCACAGTCTGAATTCACTATGTAGCTGAGGCTGACTTTAACTTGATCCTCCTTCCTCTACTACCTAAGTGCTGGACTTGCTAACTTCTGGGGATTGAACCTAGGACTTTGGTTTATGCTAGATAAGTACTCCACCAACTGAGCCACATCCCAGACCCCCTTTCATTCTGTCTTCAGTATAAATGGTAACAGTAAGTCAGCTTATTGGTTAATAGTACATGCTGGATACTCATGATGACCAGAGTGATGTCTGTAGCATATGCGCACACACACACACACACACACGCACACACACACACAAATAAATGTAGTGAAATTTATAAAAACTATTTAGTATTATTGCTGTATATGTGTTTGTGTGGTGTATTAAGAAGAAAAATAATCATGAATGCTTATGCGGGGGATGGGGTCACTGCAAGTTCAAGGCCCCATTCTTTCTCTTCTTTGCTGTATCTCTTGCTGAGTCTCAATCTCCACCCTTCAGAGATTCATGTTGCTGTTTCCCATTTCCTCTCTGGAAGGTGGTTCTCTGTCTCTCTGCCTCTCTGTCTGCCTCTCTCTCTCTCTCTCTCTCTCTCTCTCTCTCTCTCTCACACACACACACACACACACACACACACATTTACAAATCTCTCTGCAATTTGCAAAGCAAAGCATATCCTCATTCCTTCCTCATCACCCCACCTACCTGAAGAACTCAGGCAGAGTCTGGTCTAGCCTGCCCCTTTCTTTCAGCTGAGCCTTGGAGTGCTACATGGACAGACACTTTCCCTGGGACACAAGAAACTTCATTTGTGCAGAGCTGAAAGGTATCTTAACCAGAAGAAGTGACACTTAAAGAGATGCGTTGCTTAGTTAAGTGATGAGGAGACTCAGGTTCAGAACCTGAGCAGATCAGAGAGGCAGGGTCAAAGTCTACTGCTGACTCTCCACGTTCCAGTCAAGCCGGTTAAGGCTAAGTACTCTAAATCTCACTGGGCTCCCAGTGACACCTAGCAACAACCTCTCTTTCACCTCCCAAAGCCAGACAGCAGCTCAATCAGAGGACTTGTCCTGAGGAAGAAAAGCAATAAACTTCCTGAAGGCTCCACCCTGTTCACTGGGCTTCCTCCTGCTGGAAGGGCTGGAGCTATACAAGCTTTAGGCAGTTTAGGCAGGCCTGATTTATCATCCTCTAACTTTAGTATCTGGACTTACTACAGTGTCTCATAGGGTCAGGCTTTAAGAGTAAAGGGGTCTTGAACCAAATCTAGAAGTTTTAGATGAAGCTGGCTACCAACAAAGAGGTCCGAAGCAAATGAGTTTAGGGGAATGTGGACAAATAGCTCCAATAAGATGGCTGTCACAATGACCCACACAGAATAGCACGCACTCTCTATGGCCCCGACTAGTTCACCACAGACCTTTCTGTACTTTAGCTACATATTTGTATTTGGGGCTTCTTGATTCCTGTAAACAAACCCAATATGGTCAGGGTCCTATAGTCATTTGCTAAAAGAACTGCTGAATGATTGCTATATGCCAAGAACCACTTCAAATGCTATGGGTTCAATAGCAGCATCCGATGGACATAGTGGGACACACTTTTCCTTCTAACACTTGGTGGACAGAGGCAGGTGAATCTATGTGAGTGCCAGGCCAGCCAGAGTTCCATAGAGAAATCCTATCTTTTTTTAAAAAAAAATGTTTTTTGGATTATTTGTAGCACCGTTTTTCTATATAACAGCCCTGGCTGTCCTGGAACTTAGTCTGTAGAGTAGGCTGGTCTCGAACTCAGAAATCCGCCTGCCTGTGCTTCATGAGTCCAGGGATTAAAGACATGTGCTGCCGCCACCCAACTATTAAAGATTATGTTAAAAAAATCCAAATTCCTGCTTATACTCAATTAGAATAAACCAGACAATAAATAATAAACCTAAAGAATAAGCAACTTTAAAAAGCATATCAGGAGGTTATAAGTGTTGTGTAGTTATTTTTCTTATCACTGTGACAAAGTCCCTGAAGAAGCAATTTAAGGGAGGAAGGATTTGTATTCAGGTCTTGAAAGAAAGAAACAAAGAAAGAAAATAGTGAAACAAATCAATGTTTTAAATGCAGGAATATTCTTTCTCTTTGTTTCATGTCCAGGCAATATGCTGGGGCTTAACCTCGGGAGTAGGGTAAGCATTGCACTTGACCTTCATCGTCCCACAGACTCTTCTCCTTCTCCACCGTAACAGCCGCATGGTTTGTGGTTCAATCCCATTGGAAAGGCTGCCCCGATGAGTCCAATGTAATCATGCTAGTAACAAGAGATGGCTTCAAGAGCCCTGACAAAAGCAATCACCCTATACATTCTCCAATGGCCATCTCTGGTGACTTTTGACTCCAGTTATCCCAGACAGCAGAAGGAAATGTATTCATTCTGTGGCTGGGTAGTATTGTGATTAGAATATCATATGTCGGGCTGGAGAGATGGCTCAGTGGTTAAGAGCACTGACTGCTTTTCCGGAGGTCCTGAGTTCAAATCCCAGCAACCACAAGGTGGCTTCACAACCATCCATAAAGAGATTTGATGCCCTCTTCTGGTGTTTCTGAAGACAGTATTTAGATATAATAAAATAAATCTTTAAAAAAAAAGAATATCATATATCCTCCAGGATCATGTGTTGAGGAGTTGATCTACAGCTGGTGGTGCTGCTTCTGAAAGGGGACAGAAACTTTAAGAAGTGGGACTGCACCAGAGGAAGGAGGTCCCTAGTATAGGGTATCCTTGGGAGCTATGTCTTACCCACTCTGTCTGCTTCCCAGCTTCCTGTCTATTTGAACATGAGCAGCCCTGCTGCACCACCCTCTACTATAATGTTCTATCTTTCCAAGGCCCCAAAAGCAGTAGAACCAGCTATTAGACTGTAGCAACCGGGAAACATAAGACAAAATAAACTCATCCTTATCTGTTTTCCAAGGTATTTTTGTCATGGTGGCAAAAAGTCTGACTAACTCAGGTCACTTGTCAAGGTGAAAGTCAATAATGTTGTCATGACTGCCCTAGAAGTAAATTTATAATCAAGACAGAATCAACCTGGTTTAGGATGAAGCCACACTCTAGACAGAGCATGAATCTTGACGGTATCATTAAGCCATTGAACTGACCAATCCTCATGTCTCTACCTCTGGAGTCATGGCCAGCTACTTATCAGAAAAAGAAAAGGACACAGCAGAGAGGACTCTAGGTCCTGAAGTGCTATAGAAGTGGGGTTTAGGCCGGGCGGTGGTGGCGCACGCCTTTAATCCCAGCACTTGGGAGGCAGAGGCAGGAGGATTTCTGAGTTCGAGGCCAGCCTGGTCTACAAAGTGAGTTCCAGGACAGCCAAGGCTACACAGAGAAACCCTGTCTCGAAAAACCAAAAAAAAAAAAAAAAGAAGTGGGGTTTAGGCCCCAACATCCCAATAGTTTACATGTACTAAGGCTCCCCCTGAAGCATGGAAAGTCCCCATTCTTACATGGATAACTCAAACAAGAATTTCTTCTGTTTTTAATTTTAAATGCTAAATTATTAAAGAGATAATACATGCGCTAAAGCTTTTTTTAAGTACAAAAGGTTATACAGTAAAACATAAGTCCAGGGCAGGGGTCACAGCTTGGGGATAGAACACATGGACAATATTTGGAAGGCCCTAGGTTTGATCTCCCACATCGTTCTTAATGGCAGGGGGTGGGGGGAGGCGGGGGGGAGAGAAGGAAAGGGAGAGGGAGAGGAAGAGGGAAAGAGAGATTGAGAGAGACTCTCAGCTATCAGGACAACATCAAGAGCATCCAATGCAGGTGCAAGGTGATGTTGAAGGAGTTAGATTCTCCATATTATTGTTGCTCATATCATATCCCCAAACCCACCTGATGAGCTAGAAATTCCAGTAGTCAGTCAGTTGTGCAAACCTAGTGTCAGAACCAGTCCCTGCCTTCCCCACCCAGCCTTCCAGCCCAATTCATGATGCTGGCCAGCTTTTGTTACTGCTTCCTCAGAGACTTCCAGAGACACCTTGTTTTTTGATATGGAGTCTCTCATTGGCCTGGAGCTCACCAAATAGGCTATGTATGCTGGCCTGCCATTGAGTTTCTGGGGATCAAACTTAGGTCCTTGTGCTTACAGAGCAAGCACTTTACCAACTCAGCCATCTCCCCAACCATTAACTTGATCTTTTTTTTTTTAATTAAATTGCTTGTGTGTGTCTGTCTGTGTGTGTGTGTGTGTGTGTATGCGCGCGCGCGCGCAAGCATGCCTTGTGGAAGTTAGAATTGGATATTGGATCCACTGGAATTGGAGTTACATTACAGTTGCAAGCTGCCCAGTGTGGGTGTGGAGACTGAAGATGGGTTCCCTGGAAGAACAATGTGCTTTCTTAACCAGTGAGTCTTCTCTCCAGCCACAAATGAGTATATTTAATTCTGTTCCATAAAAGAACACATAGACCCTCGTTCTTCTTTTATTGTATTAAAATTCAATGACAGTTTTGAGCTATTTATACATGGAGTAGACTTTGAGTCCCTAATGCCCCACTGGTGACACCTAGGTTCTTTGACCATATAGTAAGCAACTGCAAACAAGGCTGCGTCGCCCTCAGTCTGCAGATATCCACGTGCTCACTTCAAGAATAATTGCAGGATTGCTTCCTAAAATGTGAATTTCTAGATCAAAGAGTATGTACATCTTAAAGTTAATAGCCATTTATCAAACTGACCTTCAAAGCAGCCATACTAATTAACACCCGTACCCATGATAGATGAGAGTGCCTCTTTTCTCCACATTCCGGGGAGGCAAGCAACTCATAGACCAACTTTTAAGGGTCCACAGAAAGGAGCTGCTGGCCTGTTAGGTGGACTCGCTGCAGAGGCTCCTGGGAACCCAGTGATGCCAGACTCAAATCTTGGCATTTTGTTTCGCTCTTTGTTTTCTTATGTTTGCTTGTCTTGTTTTTTTTTTTTTTTTTTTTTTTTTTTTTTGGTTTTTCGAGTCAGGGTTTCTCTGTGTAGCCTTGGCTATCCTGGAACTCACTCTGTAGACCAGGCTGGCCTCGAACTCAGAAATCCACCTGCCTCTGCCTCCCAAGTGCTGGGATTAAAGGCGTGCGCCACCACCACCCGGCTGCATGTCTTGTTTTTAAACACGGTCTTGAGTCTCCTCCCAACTTCCCTGGAACTCACTGTGTAGTCAGGATGTCCTTGAACTTCTGATCCTTTTGCCTCCACCTCTCAAGTGCTGGGATCACTGGCAAAGTTTTGGATACCTGTTCTGTTTGATTTAAGCAAATCCTTAGCTCATGGCAGGCCCCATTTTCCTAAGATGTAAAGCATAAATCTTTTAAAAACCATATCTGAACTGGATGGTGGGCAGTCCATGTCTTTAATCTCAGCTCTGGGAAGGCAAAAGTAGGTGGATCTCTGTGAATTGAAGGCCAGCCTGGTCTACAGAGCTAGTTCCAGGACAGCCAAGGCTACACAAAGAAACCCTGTCTTGAAAAAACAAACAAGCGGCCTGGAGAGATGGCTCAGTGGTTAAGAGCACCAGCTGTTCTTCCAGAGGTTCTGAGTTCAATTCCCAGCAACCACATGTGTAGAGAGTCTTATTGGGGTACCATGCTGCCTGGGAGGAACTTAACATTGGCCAAGGACAAGCTTCAAGCAGGAATCTGACATTCAGGCATAATAGGGAAGTGGGTAAAGGCAGGAATTTTAATCTTAGGGTGGAAGGAGAGAAGCAGGCTTCAGGCAAGGTTTTGAGCTTGGATGAGGAAGTAGGCTTAGGTATTTTGGTCATTCTAACAAACTCTTTGAAACAATTGTCACAGAATTTTGCTTATTGCCTTGACAATTTTGTATTTACTATCCTGCTTGTTCCTTACTGTACCAATATTGATCTTAATTCCTGCATGTAATTAAATTGGTATAAAAGTGGACTTGAAATTATTAAACCTGCCTTCAGTCTCAGAATTGACTGGAGTCGTGTTGCAATTTTGTCTAATTGTCTCTTTCTTTTTAATCCTAGCTCCTGCGCTGGAGAATCTGTTGACTGAGCGGACTTGGTCACACATGGTGGCTCACAACCATCTGTAATGAGATCCGATGCCCTCTTCTGGTGTGTCTGAAGAGAGCAACAGTGAACTCACATACGTAAAATAAATAAATCCTAAAAAAAAAGAAAAAGAAAAACAAGCAAGCAAACAAAAAACATATCCGATCATTATAAAGAGCCAGCAGACAAAAGGAGGGCAAAGTCCCAGGTAGTGGGGCTACAGCAGGCAAGAATCTGAACCCAAGTTTCCTCTATGAATGACTTTGATCTAGATTTGACCCAGGCAAGCCCTGGGGAAGTGTTGTCCTTGAGGTAGAGGGTGCAAACGCAAGAGGGGCCAGGAAAGCTCGGGCTGAGGAGAAAAGCAAGGGCTGATGCAGGTTCCAGAAGTGAAAGAGAGAAAGGAGTGTAGAAGATGTGATGCTGGGATGACAGACTGAGACTCATTGTGTGACAAAGTCAGATTTTACCCAAAGGAAGATACACAAGGTCACTGATTCTTAAAACACTGTAAATGTTGATATTCTATTGTGCAGTCAAAAACACAACCAACCCACTTAAGAAATGATTCTGTGGTCCTTCAAAAAAAGTAAGGTGGAGGGACTGGAAAGATGGCTCAGCCCTTCTCTCGCTGCTCTCCCAAAGGACATTTTGGTTCCCAGGACCTACATCAGGCAACTCACTACCACCTGCAACTCCAGCTCCATCCAGCGTATCTATAAGGGTCTATAAGGCCCTTTCCTGACTTCAGTGGGCAACCACACACCTGTGCTCAGACACATATGCAGACACACACACACACACATACATATATAACTTTATAAGATAAAGAGTAAATGAGGAAGACATCCAACATCAATCTCTGGTCTCTACATGCATGTGCCCACACATGAACATGTATACATATAACACACACAACAAAAATAAATAGGTAGATAGGGAGGGAGAGAGAGAGAGAGAGACATAGATAGATACATAGATACGTAGATAGATACATAGATACATAGATAGATACATAGATACGTAGATAGATACATAGATACATAGATAGATACATAGATACATAGATAGATACATAGATAGATACACAGATACATAGATAGATACATAGATACATAGATAGATACATAGATACATAGATAGATACATAGATAGATACACAGATACATAGATAGATACATAGATACATAGATAGATACATAGATACATAGATACATAGATAGATACATAGATACATAGATAGATACATAGATAGATACACAGATACATAGATAGATACATAGATAGATACACAGATACATAGATAGATACATAGATACATAGATAGATACATAGATACATAGATAGATACATAGATACATAGATAGATACATAGATACATAAATACATAGGCAGGTAATGGGAAGGCTAGAGTGATGGCAGTTAAGAGCACTTGTTGCTCTACTAGAGGACTCAACTTCAGTTCCCAGCACCCACATGGCAACTCACAGCTATCTATAACTTCAGTCCCAAGTGATCTAACACCCAGGCACGAAGGCAAAACACTCACAGACATAAAATAAAAATAAATAAATAAGCAAGCAAGTAAATAATGAATAGCTTTATAAAGAAAATGCTAATGAAAGAATTTAAATGTTTTGAAAGTGATTTGATTGAAATTTTAAAACTAAGTGATTCACGTTACACGCTATGTGAACATAGCTATCCTCAAAATCACGGTGCCAATACATTAGTGGCAGGAGTTTCTCAAGCACTAACATACAATGCCGGGTTTAGAATTCAGCATGAGTTCTGTGAATCAAACAGACTAGAGTTAAAGCCCCTACTCTTTGGCTGGATAGGTGGGCTAGCCACACCAGAACACGGATTCGTAATTTATAAAATGGAAGTGATATTTTTATGTCACAGGATGCTTGCAAAGATGAAGTCACATGCACAAGGCATTCATTCACTTCTTGGAATGTATGAAATGTCTGGTATGTATAACAATTGTAATTACAATGAGTGTAAGTTAATGAGTTTTAGTTCATTGACCCTATAAGATTTTGTTGTTATAGAACCTGTTTCGTTATGCAAATAAATTTCAACATTATTAACAGACAGTTAAGCAAAAGAGAAAAATCACCCATCACTTCTCCCAACTCGCCAATTTTCGTTTTTGCATATTCTCCTCTTGACTTTGTAAATGAGTACTTATTTTGCATGCCTGCAATCAGTATTTATGCAAATTTTGTGTCCTGCCCTTTATCAACAAACACGTTATAAACAGTTTCCATGTTTCTGCATATCCTTGATCATTACCATTTTTTCGGCTGTATAGTCTTGCATCGACTAGGGCAGCCGTGGTTTTCTTAACCATCTCACTGCCTGGAGAAAATGAAAGGGAAGCTTCCCAGTGGCATGCCTGGGGGCTTTTTTCACCTACTGAATTACTTTCTTTAGACCGATTCCCAGAAGCAGGCTTAGTGGGTCAAAAGATAACAATCCTCTCAAGGTTCTTGTTGCAAATTCACTTGGTTGTTTTGCAGACTTGCACACTGCTTCCAAAGACTGGCCAGCACAGATTTTACCCACCCTTGCCAGTGCTGGATGATGATGTCTGTTAAATTCTGCTAATTTAATCAGTCTGAAATGCTACCCTGATTCAGCTTTCATTTCCATCTCTTTGATCACAAACAGTTTGAACTATTTTCCAAGTATCTGGTTGCTCTCTTCCTATCCAACTGGGTGAAGCAGCCGGCCACATCCCTCACCTCTTTGTCTATTGAAGTCTTTCGATTCATGTGCTAGATTCCAGTGAGCGCCTCAGAGTCGACAGGCAGGAATCCTTTGCTAGCCAAATTTGGCCCCTGAGGTTTTTGAGCAGAATGATGCATGAGCAAGACTACACCTTAGGAAGATTAATTCTCAGATTAATTGAGGAAAATGGACTGAGAGGCAGAGACATCTGTCAGCAGGATATTGTAACAGGGGCCTGGACTGAGCAGTGGCTTTCTCTTCAACCCTATCCTCCAATTCCCCCCTCTCCCATGAACTTGCCCTCCTCTGAAAGTCCAGTGGAACCCAGAGGGAAAGAATTACTCTTCTCTCTCTGCTTACTACATAACTAAAGAAAGTCTTTCCCAAAGAGGATCCCAGAGATGCCAAAACGCCCAGCCTTATGTGATGTCTTCAAAAAGGTAATGGAAAGATGTGTTGTTATAGCAATACGGATGTTGGACTCATTGGGGGTTTTGTTTTGTTTTTGTTTGTTTGCTTATTTGTTTTGTTTGCTCTCTAATGTGGTTCCCAGACTAAAAATATCAAATAAACACCACAAGCAGGACTTCTAAGCACTGCCCCACCTCCAATTTAATTTTTTACCCTCTGATAGATACCAGTAGGACCCGAACCCCAGCAGAATGTATGTCTGACATGAAACCTCGGGGACCTTGACAGGGCTCACTTTTGTGTGCATGAAATAAGTAGAATGAGAGGAAATGTGAACTCTGAACTAGGCAAGTCAACAAGTTCATGGTCTAAGGAGACAAGAGGCCTTCATCCAAGAGGGACTTGAGTCAATGCAGTGGGGCCCAACTTTTGAATTAATATGCCTCCAGGAAGCCAAATCTTGGCTGAGGCTCAGCACTGCACAGGGCTTCAGGAAAGAAAGAGAGGTTACTGTGTACTAAGGTTGCTCAGTCATGTTCTTGGTTTGATGAAGTCATGTGACTTCTTGGCATAGCTGGACCTAAAATGTACAGATTTGAGGTGCAAATAGAAATACTATTAACATAGGCTAGGAGTTCTCTCCTTGAACAGCAGTTAAAGCAGGCAAGATTTGCCCCTCAAAGTAACCCTTTGCTTCCCCAGCCACGGGCACCATTCCTGCATTCTACAAAGAAACCTGATACTAGAAATCTGGATTCAAATTTAGAATGGATTGATTCCACAAGGTTCTATACAGAACTATACCATGCCCTCGTCTCTTCCCAACTATAATTTTACCCCTAACAAGAGTCCTCAAGGACAAGCACATAAACACCCATATCTGCAGATCTATGGTCCATGAGCATTCTCTTTAATGCACCCCACCCCACCCCCCAGAGTCAAGCTTCTGTCATGGGAACATATGTAACAGAAAGGTGGGCTGGAGGAAGGAAAGGCTCATGAGTATCCTCAAAGGAGAGTTGGGCCACTTGAGGAAAAACTCTGTAGTCCCTAGCACCAAAATGAGGATACAGACTCTAGGAGGGCTTATCTCTGAGGTCTTAGGTAATTCTTATCTCACGAATGGATATTGCCTGGGGAAAGACTAGGAAGTATGGAACTTGAGGTAAGACTCTTCCGACACAAGTACAAGATGACTCTGGTTTCTTCCAGTTTGTGTTTCATCTGCTAAAAGGACTACAAACAAACCTCTCCACAGAGTTTCTCTAAGTCATCCAGTGCACAGAAGTTGATGGCCTGAAGTAAGTAATGAGACACAGTGAGTACCATAAGTAACCTGAATTGAATCTTCTGGAACTAGAGTTACAGGCACTTGTTAGCCACTGTGTGGATGCTGGGAACCCAGCCCTGGTCCTCTGCTGGAACAAATGTTTTTAACCTCCAAATCACCTCTCCGGGTCCCAAACATGACCTTTAAACTAATATAGTTTGGGTTTTTTTTTTCTTCTTCAATTTAAAAAGGTCCGTTTAGGTGTCCTGTTCCCCACAAGACTGGCCGAGCAGGGCATGATTCTCAAGGATAGGCTACAGGTGCATCTTGAGGATGATGCAGTGTCCATCATGGACCAGTTCAGAGTAATGGAGGGGAATGCCTACCAGCCCTGCATGGTGGCTAGTGAGAGAGCTAACAACCCTAAAATGAGGTTCCACAGAACCCTCATACAAATCCTGATCACCTACTGGAGCCCATACACCACCCACCGCCCAGAGCTGGGAAGGTGAGACCAACGTGGACCCTGGCTGATGGACTCCAGGTTCAGTAGCTTCCATCCCAGAAGTCCCTGGGAACCAGGAATACCAGAAAGCCAGGCTCTTAGGAATTCCAACTCCATGATGGTCACTTCAGCAGTGGGGAAACTGATGCCCTGAAAGGCCATCCCAGGTTACACTGACAGGCAGAATCGAGGCTGAGCTTCTGGTTCAGGTTGGGAATCCTGCCATCACACTGGGCAACCTTGGCATATGCTGAGAGATGGTAGCAATGTCAAGTTCAGCTCTGTGGGGAGACCATCATGACTAAGGACTCACAACCTAGCACTATCCTTTGCCCCTGATGAACTTAGGTTCCAACTCTGCTTTTTACCCATAAACTACAGAATCTAGTCTCCGGGTCATTCTAGGCTACAAGCGCAAGTAATGACACTATTTAGTATTATTGAGCGTGGGGTCAGAGACTCTGTTAGGTTTTTTTTTTCATGCTTTATCTCATTTAATCCTCAAACAACTCTATGATCTGGAAACCAAGATTTTTCCTCTCCCATTCTCTACTTGAGAAGCCTGGAGGCTCGGGAAAGGTCAGCCACTTGGTGAAGGTCATCTGCTTCTTGAATTGTGGAGAGAGGCATGCACTAGACAGAGCCTCTGTGTTTGTGAGCAATCTCAAAATATACATCTACTAAACAGTGATCTAATGTTGACGGTGCCAAACAGGAGGCGTTTAGGAGGGTGTGGGGGAGGCTCTGTCAACTCACTAAATGGAACCACCAGCGAGATTAGGGGCCCCAGTGACACAATGAGAATACTCCTGGAAGACTTATTGTGCCAATCTGTGCTAATATGCCATCTCTTTCTGCGAGTCCTTTTAGAAACTTGCTTCTCTCCAGACACTGACTTACTCTGGGAAATAGTCTACATTCATCAATCCTTTTCTAGAGATCTTTGGCTTCCACTGGGACTGCAGCTCCACAAATAGCCACCAGAGGGCGGGCCAGCTCTGTGGTCAAGAAGTACCCAGAGCCCGGCCAACTGTCTAGGCAGAGATGGGCCTACATGACCAGGCCACAGTCCCCGATTACAATGTGCCATCAATCTACTCCTTGGGATCTCCAAACATTTTACTGCCAAAAAAACAAACAAACAAACAAAAATAAACCAATGACCTCGGAAACAGCAATGAGGCCAGCTTGCCTTGGGAACTGGAGACTTCATGTAGCCTGAAGAGTGCCACATCCTCTATTTACAAATGTTACTCATAAGGAAGAGAGTGAATGAGCCGGATACTTAGAGAAAGCTGGTGCTCAAATCCAGAGAGAGTTGTCAGAGAGTGCAAGGAGAGGGGACCCCCGAATGTAAATATCTGGAGAAGCAGGAGGTGGGAATAGCCCTAGGGGAAATCCAAATGCACAGTAGGATTCTGGGAAACCGCTACTAGCCATCCGCCCACCCACCAGTCAGCGGTCCAACCGCCTTGCTCAGCACCTGTTGGACACACAGTATGAGAAGCATTTCCTGCCCTCAAAACGCTGGCAGTCTAGAGGAGGGAGTGGTGAGTCAACAGATAACCATGGGAAACCCGAACACCTGTACGAGGCGGTGGCTTAGAGAGCATGTGGCTCTCTAGGGAATCCCACCTTGGGCTGATGGAGAGGCCTGGAGCTAAAGACCCTCTTCCCCACACAGCTCATCCCAGGATGGGGCTCCCCTCCAAGCTTCGGTTGCCTGCCTGTGCTGGGGGTCCAGTGTCCCCTCCCACCCCTCTCAGAAGAGCTGAGGCCCAGGGAGTCGATGAACCACACCTGAGTCAGCCCGCCGCCCACCCGCCCCTCAGCGTCTGTCTCCGCATCTTGTGATATTTCGCTCCCCGGGAGCCAGCCCCATTGCGCTCCGGAGGCAGCTCGGCAAACAAACCCAGCGACAGATTGTGCCGCGGCTCATTCCGGGGAAGGACGCCAAATCCCACCCTGCTACCCCCAACACTCCCTCCCCACCGCCCCCTCCAGCACTAACCACCACCACCACCACCACCCCTCCTCGCGCGCGCTCCAGGCGCGGGCCCTGCACTGGGTAGGACCCAGGGAAAATCAGGGCTCTATTCCAGAGAAAGAAGACCCAAATATTCCCCCTTTCTGTTTCTACCTGACCTGGAAAAGAGAAAAGAGAGAGGAAATTCAGGGCCTGCCAAGCTGCGAGCCCTGGAGGCAACGAAAGATAGAACCAGCAGGGGGCACTCCAGCGTGAGGTGCAAGAGGCTGGGAGCAGCTACCGCCACTTTCACCATCACCCCGCCAAGAAACAAGATGAAAGGGGGAAGGGAGTGGAGACAAAGAAGAGGCGAAGAGGCTGGGACTCAGACACACATACACACACACACACACACACACACACAGAGAGAGAGAGAGAGAGACAGAGAGAGAGACAGAGAGAGACAGAGAGAGACAGAGAGAGAGACAGAGAGACAGAGACAGACAGAGAGCGCCAATGAAGACAGAAGGTATACTCATCTTTGGGGAGGAACAGACAGAAAGGCGGCGCACAAGAGAATAGAGATGGAGAGATGGGGATCATAAATGTGAATAACTGCTGGGGGAGAAAATGAGAGAAATCGAATAAGTGAGAGAGAAGAACAACAGATTATAGAAGAAGCGTGGAGTGAATAAGAAGAATGAGACTAACATTTGTAAAGCGCCGACTGTATGCCATGCACAGCGTTGGACCCGGGCACAGGTATGAAGAGGAGTCAGGGCCTGGACTAAGGGCTCCTCCGCTCCACTCACAGGAGAAATACTTCCACGCTGTCGCAGGCAGGGTCCGACTGGGTCCAGATGGCCCTGGCACCCGCCGCCGTACGCACCACTGCAGCAATCCCCAACCCCGCCCGCGCCGCTTGGCGATGGTCCCCCGAAGTGGTACCCCCAAATATCCGTCACACAGTGGTTATCAAAATCCGAGTAGTAGGCACCTTGGGCTGACCAAGACTGGGGCAAAAGGCGTTGAGGATTTTAAAATAAGGCGCTGGGGTCAGGGATTGGCTGATACCACCAGGAGAGAGGCGTCTAGGGCCCCTATGAGGCCCCTATCCGCCACTCTGTAAGAGGGTTAGAAGTTTCTGTGAACCAGGAGTCTGCTACCACTTTTGGGTCCTCTTCTGCCCTCTGGCGAGAGATAAGAAATCATACCCTTTGGGACATATCACGTAAATACATACACACGCGCGCGCGCGCGTTCACACACACACACACAATCCGCACGCACGCCCAAACTTACACGCATTTGTAAAAGCTTTAAGGTACGTACAACACACCCGAGCACTTATTCTTATTCCCTTCGCATCCCATCCCAAACTCGCGCGCGGAGAATTTCACACAGCCCTCGCGTGGCCCACCAGCGCAGAAACCGGTGAGCACACTCCGGTACTCCCGCCAAGGTGCCCAACAGGAATAAAACGCCAGCAACTCAGCTACACCTGCTCCTAGCGTCCGCGCGTGCGGGCACGCGCACATTCACTTGCTCACACAAACTCCTATACACACTGGTCCTATAGTTAGCTATACAAGCCGCCCTGGGAGTCTGGGAACCAAAGAGAACGTGAAATCTTGGAGTCTTTGAGGGATGCAAACGATCGCGAAGGACAGGGCAGGAGGAGGGGCGCTGAGTGGGAAACTACGTTGAAACTGCGTATCTTCTGGGAAAGTTGGGAGAGGAAACCCTCACCCTGAACAAGTGGGGGGGATGGAGGGGGGAAGGGACTTACCACTACTGCGTGCGCGCGCTCACACACACACACACACACACACACACACACCAAGAAGGGATTTCTCTAAAGGCAAGGCGCCGCGGAGGCTACGGGAACACAGCTTTCCCGATCTCCTAAGGTTTGGAAGGGGCCCGAGAATGAGTGGGCTAGATGGAGAACTACTCCCGCCTCCTAGTAGCCAGCAAAGGGTTAAACCGGCAGGCCGGGAAGCGAGGGAGGAGCCAGCGAGTGCGGGAATGGGGGGGGGGGAGCGCTTCTTCGCTGTCCCCACTCTCCCTCTGCGAGCAGCCGGGGCGCACGGACCGACCGACTAACCGACTCTCTGCGGGGCCGAGCTGCCGAGGGGGCGCGGACACCCGGTGTCCAGGGTCAACCCGGCCCTTTCCATCTCGTCGTGCCCCGCCCCGTCCCGTCGGGGCCGATGGCTCCTTCCGAGGCACGGAGTCCGGGGGGCGCAGGGTAGAGCTCCGCAAGCCCGCTACGTAGCCCGGGACTCCCCGGGCCCTTACGGAGCCCCGCGGAGTCCCCGCCGTCTGTCCGGCGGGATAAGGGAGCGAGTGGGAGCGCCCTCCCCCCGCCGCCCCCTCCCCCGATCGTCGAGACAAGATGCTGCCCGGGCTCCGGCGCCTGCTGCAAGGTAGGGACACCGGCCGGAGGGAGGACACTAGAGAGAGGCGCCCCTCTCCTTGGGCACGAGGGTGGGGCAGTGAAGGGGGTGGGGTGGGTAGGGAAGCAAAAACCGCTTAGCGCGGGAGCCGCGCCTCCGCCCCCAGAGCTGCCAGCCGCAGGAGGGCACTGGGCTTGGAGTCTGCGGGAATGTGCGGGGAGCTCGTGACCAAGGGGGGACGCGGAGGGCAGACCGAGCTGGCTGGGAGGAGGAGAAAGAGACTCAGGTTCTGTTGTCCCGGCTCCACCTGCTCCGGGGGACACTGAGGACTCGGGCCGGCTGGGGAAGCGCCGACTCAGCAACTCCTCGTGCCCGGTGTCTCAGCACTTTCCAGTCACCTGGGAAGGCAAGCCATGTGGGTAGGGGTCTGCCCGGGAATGCAGGGGGTAGAGAGCGATTCCCCAGTAGCCCTGTCCTCGCACAGATGGAGGGGCTAGAAGGAAGCTAGTTCCGAGCACTGAGTGACAGCCAAGGGTGTGGGCTGGAGACTGGGGGCGGGGAGGGTAGGGGTCGGAGGGAGGAGGGGAGTCAGGATGAGAAAAGTGTCTAGGGAGGTGGGGGTGAGAAAGAGGAGGTGGGGGCGGGATAAAGGAGGGGTAGGAGGAGGAATAAAGGTTAGACGACCGGAAACTGGGGTCCAGGGGAAGACCAAGAAAGAGGGTGGAGAGGGTAACCAGTTCAGGAGAGAGATGTAGATGGGGATAGAAAGCTAGAACGGGGTGGGGTAGGGGGGAGATAACCGGAAGGGTGAGGACTGGGGCTCTAGGAGATTGAAATGGAAAGGGGATGGGAGGACTAGAAGCCAGCGGAAGCTGGTTAGGAAGGCTAGATAGATGTAAGAGTCAGACACCGGGAAAATGGTTTACCGGGGTTGGGGGCCGGGATCCTACGTGCGTAGAGTGATTTGAGATGAATTCGGATGTCAACAGAAGCCAGAGAGGGAGATGGAAAAGAAGCGATGGTGCCCAGGGAGTAGACAAAGAGGCTTCTGGTAACCACTTCCACGTGGGAAGCCTTCCATTCCAAAGAGCCTGCCTGTTATATTCCTTCTCTCGGGGAGTAGCTGGTGAGCTAGTCTAGGGGATCCTGGGCTCGGGGTCTGGGTTAGATATGAAGGAGGCAGCGTGAGCACTTGGGAAGGGGGGGCAGCCTCCTTGGGGTGGGTACCTGGGCTGCTCACTGCTGCCATTTATATCTCCAAGCCCCGACGTCGGATCCCGCCGCCCCACAGTAGCTGCTTATTTTGGGGTGTTACATTCTGGCAGAGTGAGAAGCTGTTTGCAGCAGCTTTAAAGCCTCCAGTCACCTGCATCGGTGCCTCCTCAGGCCCCTGCGTCACTGGTATGCCATCGCCCCCATGCCACTCCCAAGGCCCCCCATCTCCTCACCCTCTGCCCCCTCAGCATCTGCCTGGCAGGCCCCTGACTCTTCCCTGAGGCAGCGTCTGAGGTGTGCAGATGGTGCTTGTATTTAGGACCCAGTACCCTCTTTCTACAACTAGAGGCCTGTCTACTTTTCCTGGGACATCTCTGCCCTATTATGGTGCGCCCTGGTTCCTGCCTTGAACACTGCCCCTACCCCTTCCTCCTCAAGTTTCTTACTCCCAGGGCCCTCTGGTCTAACGGTTGGCACCAGCTGAGAACTTTATCTCAGACCCTGGGTACTCCAAGGTCTGGCAGCCCTTGGGCTTTGACCATGATCCCTTGGTGAATGGATCCTTTTGGCTCTGGGTACCTTAGCCTTCCGGGGATCAATATCATGTTGTAGCCTCTCTCCACTCCCTCCTGTGGCCAGATCTGGCTATGCCTTTGGTCACTGGTCACCTCTTCTTGACTCTCAGTTGTACTGTGCTCTAGAGTAACCAGAGCCTGGAGCCCAGGAGTGGAAATCTATGGAGAGAGCCTATGTCCATCCTACCCTGTCCCCACCCTACCCCCACCCCCTGACCCTGAACAGCCAAACAGCTAGCATTGTGATTGTCCCAAGATTGAGTATCTGGGCACAGTACCTATATTCCCTTTACCACTAGGCCAGCATCTCATATCCAGAGGGTGTGATGGGGGGTGGGCGCTCTGAAAGAAAGGTCAGAGAGGGTCCTTGAACCACAGTCCAGTACGTGTGCTCTCAGCTCTGGATGCCACATCACACTTGGACTTCATAGTGAAGTCTTCCTCCCTTCCTAGAAAGGCTGGGGCCTTTGTACTATTGATCTCCCCAGGGGCCATGACAGGTTGGGTTCTGTGGATAAAGAGGGCAAAATGCATAAATGGAGTGCTGGCAAGTCATCAGTGCTCAATAGCAGATTGAGTCCTCCTCTGGTCCCACACGCCATTCATGTTGGGGGGCTTAACAGAGGGTGAGGGAGGCTTGCAGAAAAGGCTTCCCTCTGCCTTTGCTGCATGGGAGGGAAGAAACCAAGGATTCTGAGAAGGACAGAAAGGGGTTCTACCAACCAGAAGCCCACTTTTCTGCTTTCCAGCCCTCAGTGATTTCCTGTCTCAAGAAGATTTGTTCTAGATGGTAGTTGAGGATCCCCGGGACACCTCTGACACACTGTACCTGCCCAGGGCATGCATAGGGGAACCTAAAGTATAGTTGTGGTCCTCCGAGGAGGGCTTGGAGTGACTGTGAAGAGACCTGAGAAGCGAAGTGGGCCCTAGGGAAGAGATGTGGGAGGAGGGGAATGGCGTTAGGGGAAGGGGAGAGGACAAGGGGGGAGGACAAGGTGCTCTCCCAGCCCCCTACCTTGCCTCTGCCTGGAGTGCCCACTCCAACCCCGCCTGGGGGCAGAGAAGCTCAAAGCCCACCACCTCCACCTCCCCCCTCCCCCTTGCCTCCAGTGAGAGCCGCAACGTGAATTATGGATGAAGCTCCTTGGGTTACAGCTGCTTTGCACGGCAGCGAGGGCCAGAAATGGCATCAGAGTCACTGTTACGCAGCAGCTGCCGTGGAGCCCCCCACCACCACCACCACCACCACCGCCAGGGTCCCTCCTCAAAGGACCTGCAGGGAACCCCACTGGGACGGAGGGAAGCGAATCCCGCTGAGAGAAAGGCGTGGATGGGAGAGCAGAGAGGCAGGGAGGGCGGGCACAGAGGAAAGGAGCACGGAATGAGTGAGGTGCAAACTGGGAGTTTGGGCAAAAAAGGTGAGGGAACCTGCCAGCCCCTGAGGAGCTCGACCTCCGCTTGGGACCTGGGACCAAGGGTTTGTAGCCCTTCCTGCTTTCTCTCCTCGGATAGCAGTCAGTCAGCCAGCCAGCCATGGAGGCTGGAGGAAGAGCCCCATAATCCTGGGGGATGGGGAGGTTGACCGCCGCTCTGTTGAGCTTGTGGATGGGGGTGGGATTAAGGGATCAGAGAAGGATCTGGCTTCCTTTGGTGTAAAGTCCTCAGTGAGGCGGAGCTCAGAGCGTGACTCTGAGCGTGCTCTACTGGACACCAGGCCAGTCTTTTTTTCTGGCCCTTGTCTTGTCCCACTTTGTGCTGTGTGACCTTGGGTAAGTTGTTGGCCTTCTCTGAAATACAGTTGCCGTTCCCATAGGCCTTACACAGCTCTGAAATCTCCAATCCTAAACGCCAGGCCTCAGTGCCCGGGGGAAGACCACCCAAGGTCCCACGGTGGACTTCCACACCCCACTCATTCCTCGTTAAGATCAGGGGTGAGAGACGTGCTCCTCCACCCCACGTGGCTCTGAAAAACTCAGGAGAAAAGTAATCGTGAACCGCCGCACGGGGGAGGGGTGAGAAGGCCCGAGAAACGCGGAGGTGGTGTGAACGAATGGAACAGCCGCGCTGTGTCACTGAATATTACATCACACCCAGCCTACACACGCACGGGGCCCGGCACTCACACACGCAGAGGACCGCCAGCACATGCTCGCTCACTCAAGCACCAGGAGGGGCCGTCTAAACACACAATCGGGCTGGGTTGGCCTTGGGAAGTAAAGATCTGGGGAGCACCCTGCCCAGGGGCACAGGGAACTGACAATGGAGCTCCCCGGGAAGAGATGCAGGAATGCGTGCCTGATATAATGTTGCCTACCAGACTGCTAACACCTTCCGTAGTGAGCACCTGTCTCACACTGCCCCCCCCCAGATCACAGGCACCCCTTCATACACACAGACACCTCAGAGCACCCGGAGATGTCACACCCAAACCTCAGTTTGCAGCCTTAGAGATCTCGAAGTTACCCACCTCTCAGCTACACACCCCCTGAGCCATGGGGATCCCCAAACCAGGCCTTCCTTTCTCTGACTTCTGAGCTCAAAGAAATGGTTCCTGGCATTGTGAGTGCAGGCTCACCCCTGGGGGTGGGGGGAGGTGGGGGAGCTTCCCAGGAAAATTTCAGAGGCATTCTGGGAATTCTGATAAAACTAAGGCCAAGGAGGTTCCAGCTGGAGCCTCTATCTGCAGCATTGAGGGCTAGGGTTCAGTGCTCCTTGGTGGAGCAGAGAAACACGGGCACCCGTTCTGGACACTTTAGTCTTGCTTTCCTGTCTGTATTGTAAGAAGACCAGCCCATGCCCAAACTCCAAAAGTTACTTTGGAAAGAAATGTAACAAAGACTTTAACGGAAACTTTTAAAGAGTAGAGCCTGGGCTGATTCTGTAGCCCGGCCCTCTAGCCACTTCCTAGGTGGAAAAGGTTAAAATTCTTCCAAGGCCTTCAAGGAGAGGGAGGAGGGTGTGGGTCACCCTGCCACCAAGCCTTCTAGCCACAACGGGCCTCAAGTTAGTGTCTAGCTTTCTCGAGTGGGCTGGTGTTGCTCCCAGAGGACATTTGGCAATGTCTAGAGACATTTTGATTGTCATAACTGGGGGCAGGGTGCTGCTGGCATCTGGTGAGTAGAAGACAGCCTGTAGTTTAACACCCTAAAAAAGGGTTATCCCTATCCCAAAGAATCCCCAGCCCCGCTTCAGTACTAAGGAAAGGAACCCCTGACCCAAGTCTTAGACTTTTGACCCCAACTCTAAACAAGGTCAAGCATGCAACAGTGGAAACAGGAATAAAGAGAAGCCTGCTCCCCAAACAACTTTAGACACTTCCCAGTGCCGTCTACAAAATCCACCAAGTGTTTGGGGGTGCAGGCTTACCTCTCCCCAGGAAAAGCTCCCCAGTCAAACCTCAGGGGCTTTCTGGAGATCCTGACAGAGGGAGGATGCCAGGCTAGTTCTGTCTTGATCTGGAGGGCTGGAGGACAAAGGACCGGGGTGAACAAGAGAGGAACCCCCACTCTTCCATGCTGTAACACAGGCATCCATTCTTGGCAAACTGCAGCTCTCAGAAGACTCTAACCGGCACCTGCCTGTCTGTCCCTCTCGGACTTGCCTCCACTTTATGTTCCTCTCTGCCTCGTACAACCTCAGTCTTGTAGCTGAGTTGTTGGGGTGCCTGTCTCACACACCTGACAAGCCCTGCGCTTGATCTCCAGCTCTGCACACAGTAGGCATGGAGCACACCACTGTAATCTCTGCACCAGGAAGAAGGAGGTAGGAGGATCAGAAGTTGTTCAGGGTCATCCTCAGCTAAACATTAAATTTGAGGGCAACCTGGGCTACATAAAACCTTGTCTCAGAAAGAAGAAAGCACAGAGAGATGGGGGAGGGGGAGAGGAAATGAGGTTTGTATACCTCAAACCTAGAGAGTGGTGTGAGGGGAGGGGCCAGGCCTCCTGAGCCTGTGAAGTTGTATCTAGACCTCGCCCACCCACCCAGTAAGCCTCACTCGGCTCTCCCCACAGGTCCAGCCTCAGCCTGCCTTCTGCTGACCCTCCTGACCCTCCCACCCGTGACCCCCAGCTGCCCTATGCTCTGCACCTGCTACTCCTCTCCACCCACCGTGAGCTGCCAGGCCAACAACTTCTCCTCGGTGCCGCTGTCCTTGCCACCCAGTACGCAGCGACTCTTCCTGCAGAACAACCTCATCCGCTCGCTGCGCCCAGGCACCTTCGGGCCCAACCTGCTCACCCTGTGGCTCTTCTCCAACAACCTCTCCACCATCCACCCTGGCACCTTCCGCCATCTGCAGGCCCTAGAGGAACTGGACCTCGGTGACAATCGGCACCTGCGCTCCCTGGAGCCCGACACCTTCCAGGGTCTGGAGAGACTGCAGTCACTACACCTGTACCGTTGTCAGCTCAGCAGTCTGCCTGGCAACATTTTCCGAGGCCTGGTTAGCCTACAGTACCTCTACCTCCAGGAGAACAGCCTGCTCCACCTACAGGTGAGCCGACATCTCCCCTAGGCCTCTTCCACCTCTTTCTCTCTGGATCTAAGTACCCCTCCTGTCACCTTTCCTGACTCAGCATCTCCCTCCACCTGTCTGACTCCTTTCTCTGTCTGTCCACCCTGCTTTGTATCTCTCTAAGCCCCACTTTCCTCTGCCTGTGGGTCTGTCCCTCACTGCCTGTCTCCTGACTCGCCTCCCCCATATGTGCGTCTCCCTCTGCCTCTTCTGTCTGTCTCCCTTCATGCACCCACTCAGCACACTCCCCAAAGTCTGTGGATCTCTCCTTTCTCCAAGAGCCTCAGCCCAGAGGCCTTTGCGTGATCTTTTCCCACCCACCCCCAGGCCCTCCCACTTGTCACTGCAAGCTGGACAAAGGGTGGAGGCACTGCTGGGGGGGTGGGGTTGTCTCATAGAAGTCACACTCCTCCCTGATCACACTTAGGAGTAAGAGCACAAGGGAAAATCTCACCCTTTCTAGATCCTGTCCCTTAGACCTGTTGTCTCCGGTAAAAAGCTGGGGCAGGTGGGTGGGAGTGAGAAGAATAATTGCTATTTATTATTATTATTGATCTATTATTGTTTTGATGCTGTCTGGCAGTTAAACCCTCACATCTCACTTCCCCAGGAAGCGGAAACAAGCCCTCCTAACAAACACCCAGGAGGGCATTTCCCTAAGAGCAGAGGTTTCGGCAAGAAGGGGGTACTCCCCTCCTGACTCAGAAGGCCCTGCCTGCTTCCTGACCTAGGCTTAGTAATCAGTGTGCCTGATGCGCCTCACAACAATAGTGATGGCATTTTATCAATTGCGCATCCGTACTATGCTGTATTATAAATGCAGCAGCTTTGGAGACAGTATTCAAAAGGAGAAAGGGGCGGGCGGAAAACTGTATAGTAGCTGGAAAAGTATGTTTCATTATTGCTGAATAACAACAATCAGTTTGGCGGGCACATAGTAAGTATACATTCTCTTGGGTCCTGGGCAAAGCACTTGATAGACTTCAACACTATCATTTACAAGCATGTGGCAATTTTCAAACCTGGGCCTCAGTTTTCCTGTCTGTGGAATGGGAGTAATGAGAGCATCCTTCACCCTGGGATTCTGTAAGCACTAAATGCATGAATAATTTGTAGCACACTTAGAATAGTGCTTGGCATATATAAGAGCTATATAAATGCTTGTTAAAATGCCACGTTTTTTTTTTTTAAATGAGCTTTATTTAACATTGGTCTCAGTGATGTGCCCCAGCTTGAACTTCATCTTAGAGATCTGGGTCAACTCTAAGGATTATTCTGAGGCCGTGGATAGGATCCAAGACACACCTCCGATTTCCCTTCTTCCTGAATTTGCTGCAACCACGGTCACAGAGCGTACTCAGCCACCTCATCTCGTGCCTACAGGCCTTTGCAGGCAGGGGTTTCACCAGAGTGCGCACTGGGGAAGTACACACTGGGGATCCATGGATGTGTGGGGCACATGTCCCTGAAGTCATTGCCCCTGTGACTGGGGCCCTTATGAGGCTCCACACCAAGCTGAGCTTCAGATTGCGGGGTAGCAGGGACACACGTGGCTCCAAGGGACACAGAATGGAAGTGTCTGCAGCTACACAGCCAGGGGAGGAGGAGCTGACACTTGACCTGCCTAATACAGCCACACTTTCCAGGCCTACTACCCTGAAGTCAAATTAAGTAGGCTAGGCGTTTCTGCTAGTTTGCTTAGTTTTCTTGTGTGTGTGTGGCGGGTTGCCTGGTTTTTGTTTTTGTTTTAAGATAAGGTTTCATGAATCCCAGGCTAGCTCTGAACTTACTGTGTAACCAGGGATGACACTGAACTTCAACTTCTGCTTCCTCTTCTTCCTCCTCTTCCTTTCCTTCATTCTTTCTTATTTTTCTGTGTATGTATGTGGATCTGTGCACCGCATGTACGCAGAGCCTAAGGAGGCCAGAAGAGAAAGTCAGATTTCCTGGGGTTGGAGTTAGATGCTTGTGAGCTGCCATATGGGTGCTAGGAATCAAACCTAGGTCCTCTGCAAGCACAGCCAGTGTCCTGAACCATCTCTCCAGCCCTGACCTTGAACTTGTTAATCGTCCTGCCTCTGACTCCTGAGCGCTAGAATTACACACCCGCACCTGCATGCCTGGTGTATACAGCTCTGGCTGGAACCCTGGCCTTTGTGTAGGCTAGGCAAGCATTCTACTAAGTGAGCAGTCATACCCAGCCCTGTGGGCTCATGTTTAAAAGGACTTTCCAGCCCCTGGTGTGGCTTTGGACACACTACTCTTTCCACCCCCTCATCCACATTCTTAAGTTGGCACCTTAGTGATGTTTATCTATCTAGAAGATTCATCAGTATTAAAATGAAAGGTATTTAGCCCAGGCTACTCTCTGAGATGAAAGGACCACAAATGTTACAGGCTGAGTACCCTGATCTGAAGAACTTGGGGGTCATATGTGTTTGCTTCAGATTTCAGGAGATTCGTATACACATACTGAGTTATCATGAAGGTAGGACCTAAGTCCAAGCACCCATGTCTCTATATATTTGTCTACATAGTTCATCTATATCGCCTATATGTCTGACCTCAGAGCCTAAAGGAGATTTCAAGCTTCATAATTCAAAACAAAGTTTCCCGGTGGGGAACTCTTCACTAGTGGTGACATGTTATTTTGCTGCTCTGAAAGCTTTGGACTTTAGAGGGTTTAGGATTTCAGATTCTCTGATACACAGTGTCTGGCCTTCATTTTTAATTCTTAAATTACATTTTTTATGCGTGTAGTGGGTAGTAGGTGCTCATGCCATGGCATGCACGTGGAAGTCAAAGGACAACTTGGGGGAGTTGGTTCTCTTTCCTTCATGTTCTCTCTTCCTTCTTTGCAACTATTGAGCCTAGGTTGTCAGGCTTGGTAGCAGACAATTTTATTGGCCAACTTGCTGGCCTTGATCCTGTTTTAACTACTACTCCTAAGATCCTGCCGTCTTTGTCAGTATCTAGATGTGGTTCATTATTTGGCTTTAGGAAAGGTGCCTTCCCTCTCTGGGCCTCCAGCTCTTTTTGCTAGTGGGGAACCATGTAAATGGTGCCTTCCACAAAGACAAGCTGTGAGCTGCAAGTAAGGTAAGATGTAGAGCACATGGCTTAGAGTCTAATAAATTACTCTTGAGCCTCGGGACACAAGCAGTGCCTGTGCCTGGGGTCAGCTAAGACCCGAGCCTAACGAACCTCTAGGTGGTCACTGGGGTCTTCCGAATTGGGGTCCATTTTTCCTCTCTGAACAATCTTGGCCTGTGCAGCACCTGGGGTTTGTCATGGGAATGAAGCCTCTTCACACCTGGTCCTTTATAGAGGAGAAAAGAGACAGCGCAGTGCCTGGTGGAACTAGGCCAGGAGATGCCACAAGCAGGGGAGGAAACATGTGGCTCAGTGAGATCCTCAGGAGCAGGTGTGACCGAGGACGGAGCCCGGCCTGCCCACGAGGGTTCTGGAGGAGGCCCGTTGTTAGGATGTGGCGTGTGCCTGTGGAAATGGTGGAGTCTTCTCATGGAATGTCTGCTGAGGGCTAGGCACTGTGCCAGGCCGGTTCATTCACCAGCAGGCTCCTCACTGAGCACCTACTGCATGCCAGGCAGCATGCAGGGTGCCAGGGATTCCAGGGTGAACAAAAACAGTATCTATCCCTGTTCTGCCGGAGCCTGTTGGAGGGGGGCCAGATGGTAAAGCTGCTTCTCTCCTCTGGTTACTGTGGTGGCTTGCTTGGTGTTTGCAGGCAGTATTTGAGCTCAGGCAGACCTGAGTTCTAATCTAAGCCCTCTCTAATCTTTGTTGTGCCCTCCTGGTCCCATCTATGTTGCTCAGGGTAGGAGGAGCTATGGGGACTAAAGGAGATGATAACTTGGAAAGAGTACAGAGCGGGTGGAAGTGAATAGCAGCACTGAATTTGCCGACTTTAGCATTGCCAGGGTAGAACTAGCCCAGGTCTATTAGGTTCTGCAGCGCAGGTGTTGAGCATCCTGTCTCTGGGGTTCATGCCCATGTTAGATGCTGGGTCTTAAACAAGTGGCTCCCCTTCTCTGATACCCTCTCTGTTAGTCTCCAAATAGAGATCATCATAGCATCTGTCTCATAGTGTTGATGATTAAGATACTATCAGGATCTGTGCCATACAGGGTTTGTTTGGCATTCAACGAGAACTTGGCAAATCACCTGCTTGACGCCGATGATTATGACACCTGCCACGGATGGGCAGGCACCGTGAGCGGGGGTGCCTAATGCAGAGTGCACACACAGAAGAGCTTTGCTCAATGAGTGAGATCGACTCCCGGGCTCACCGAGTCAAAATTAGCAAATGCTTAGGGGACCCAGAGGATCAGCCACTCTATGTCATTTATGGTGCAGAGAGGTGCCTGGAGCTGTCCAAGGTCGCACGGCCTGGGTGGCTGAGAAGATCAGTACCAACTCCAGGTGCTGGAAGGTTGGAGGAAGGCAAGGTTAAGAATAGGATGCTCTCAGGCACGGTTGGGAAAGTGTGGGGATGCTGCATTTAGATTCCAAATGGATACAGAAAGCTGTGAACCGGCCAGGCAGGAGGCAAGAGAAGTGCGGTTTTTGAAATGGAAGAGAATGACTTTAGCAGATGTTCCAAGCCCAGAGGGAGGGGGCGTGCAAGAAGGTGATGGGGGAGGAGGGCAGGGTCTGTAAAAGTCAAGAGCTTATTAATGCACAGAGAAAGGTTTTAATGGCAGAGAGAGGAAGCAGCGGATTTGAGAGCTTCAGGCCCAGGAAGTGGTGATGAGATTTGGCTATAACTTGGGTTGGGGGAGGGGACTGGACCCCAAGGCTGAGGCTCAAAGTGGGGAGGAGCCAGACTTTTAGCCAAGAAACACAGAGGAAGGGAGGCTAGAATACAAAACTGGGCTGTGGCTGAAAACATCTGGGTTCCCTGGGGTGTCTGAACCCCAAGGCTCCAAAGTCATGCTTAGCCTGGTGCCACCCTCCTGTATCCCCACACTGATCCCCTGGGTGTGACCTCCTATTACTGACACTCTGTGATGAGAAACCCCAAGGGGGGGGTTGTTAAGCAGAAGGACTCGGACTACACCCCCTGGTCAGGACAGAAAAGGAGAAACCGGAAGGGCACAGCCGTAAGGCTGAGGTTCCTAGGATGAGCAGGTTAGCAGAGGGCCTAAACAGCCATGCCTGACGATAGCATCAGAGGGTGGAGACCATTGTCCTGCTGTCAGAGGTAGTAAGAAGGTTGAGGAGGACTGATCCCAATGTGGCCAAGAGGAGGGTTCTTGGCAGACTCAGTTCCTGTAGCAGAGAGGGCGGAAGGCATATGGGAGGAGGTGCGAGTAGGGAGGAACACAGGAAGGTGGAGGCTGTGGAAATGAGCTGGGACTCAGCACACTCCCCCTCCTGAGGCCTTCGACCAGGTGCCCAGGTAGCATGAGGAAGGAACCATCTCCCCCAGGCCCTGGGGGAGGGAGACACAACCAGGGTTGGGGACCTGACCCAAGGTGACCTGGCTTGAGCAGAGAGGGATGCTCTTGTCCTATTAAACCAGATCTTCTCGAATCTACTGACCACAATTTGGTGAGTACCCCAAGGCCATGGGGTGAGAAGAATGGGGTTCTGGCTCTTTCTACAGTAAACCCTTCATCTCGGAAGCAAACCAAACTTTGAAGGGGCAGATCCTAAGTTCTAGCTCCCAAATCACACTGTACACGGGTTGCAGTCTGAGAGTAATCCAACTCAGGCTCTTGCAGTCTGAGAGTAATCCAGTCTTCAACACCGATTGGCAAACACTCTACGACTGAGCTACAGCCCCGCACCAGCTCACTGCCAAGGGTTCCCTGGTAAGCTGCTTAAAATACAGAGTCCACTCCCCATGGTCGTACCTACACCTGTACTTCTGAGCCATAATCCCAAGGTTCTCCCAGTGATGACTCCTGGGATGTCTCCCAAGATGACCTCTCCACCCCAGGCACTGTCCCCAGTGTAAGAGGGACAGTGATACAGTGCACCAGAAACTTCAGCTTCTTCCCTCCTTTTCTGTGTCTTGGGGGTGGAGCTGACACTGGTCCCTAAGTAACTCTGCCAGGAGGACTGCTAGTCCCCAAAGAGTACCTCTCTTAGAGGAAAATGGATGGGATAGGATGGGACAGGATTCTAAATGAGCCCCTGCTGTCATGACAACCGTGAATTATGGATGGTTGACTCTGCCTCTATTAGCTGCTGTGCCCTCAACAACATCATAACACCTAACCTTCCTTCAGTCTGTTGAAGAATCTTCTTCCCTTCTATATTAAGGAAACAGGGTCTCAACAGGTCTAAACAACTTGTCCAGAGCTAGGAAAAGAAAAGCTGGGGTTGGGGTTGGAGCCTTGACTTCCTGAGCCTATGGGCTACATCCCTGGACCAAAACTCTATCTGCAGGAACTGTACCCAGCACTCCACCCCATGAACCTTATGTGAATGCTCTTCGCTGGCCCTCAGAACAGACTCAGGAGCTAGAAAACACTCATTTCCGCTTTACAGAGGAGACAGCGTGCTTAGAAGTAACTAACAAACATGGCTAATTCACATGATGTCTGCCCACACGTCAAAATCCAAGCATCTTAATACATGCCGCCCCATTTCATCACCATTTGACAGGGAAAGAATCTGAGGCACAGAAAGACAGAACGACTTCTCCAAGCATCTAGTCAGTTCCTGACAGACCCACGGTCTGACTCTCCAACTCCAAGCATGGTCTTCAGGCATCCTCCTCAGCACCTCCCGGGAATGCAATGCCTGAAGTCGTTCAGGCTTCCCCCACACCTGCCAGATGGCAAGCACTGGGAAGTTACTGGAATCTGACAGGGACTGGGATGCACTCTAAATCTGAGAATCAGGCAGGTGAGGTGGCATTATCTCTGTGCGATGGTTAGTACTGACTGCCATCTTGCCAGGATCTAGATTCACTTAGGAGGGCTAGCAAGATGGCTCCTCAGAAAAGTAGGTATCACCAAGCATGGTGTTCTATCCTGCAAACCTCTATAATGAAAGGAGAGGGCTGGAGATGTGGCTCAATGGTTAAGAGCACTGACTGCTCTTCCTAAGGTCCTGAGTTCAAATCCCAGCAACCACATGGTGGCTCAGAACCATCTGTAACAAGATCTGACGCCCTCTTCTGGAGTGTCTGAAGACAGCTACAGTGTACTTACATATAATAAATAAATAAATCTTTAAAAAAAAAAGTAGAGGACCCACTCCCACAATTGTGTACACGAACTCACACACACACACACACACACACACACACACACACACACACAGGAGGGGACTGGGATACATTAAATAAATAAGTAAATCTTAAGACCCAGTGATGTAACTAGGTATTGTGGGTGTTAATTCAAACTTCTCAAGAGGTTGAAGCTTGGAAACGACAAGTTCAAGATCCACCTAGGCTAAACAGCAAGTTCAAAGACAGCCTGGGCAATCCGGTGAGTCTCTGTCTCAAAGTGTAGATATAAAAAGGTGCTGGGGCTATAGTTCAGGGTAGAGTTCTTGCCTGGCATTGTTGTACTAGGTTCAGTCTTTTGTGGCCCTGGGCAACGTGACCCACTGACCTCAGTTGTGTAGCTTTTTCCATAGGAAATTGGTTAGAAGATGCGGGGCTTCGAGTTCAGGGCTCAGACTCAGTTGATAAGGTGCAGTCTAGCATGTTTGAAACCATGGGTTCGATCCCCAGAACCATATTAAACTGTTTTGGTAGCACAAGCCTGAAATCTCAGAAATCAAGAAGTGGAGGCAGGAGAGTAGAAGACCGTCTTGGTTCCGCAGCTGGGATCCGGATGCGTGAGCCCTTTCCCACTTTCTCCACCCCGCCATTATGCCTTCCTTACCCTCCCCCTAAGTCCTGGCGTGGAGTCCCTGTCTCAAGCCACTCTCTTCTGTTTCCATCCCCCACTCAGGATGACTTGTTCGCGGACCTGGCCAACCTGAGCCACCTCTTCCTGCACGGGAACCGCCTGCGGCTGCTCACGGAACACGTCTTCCGTGGCTTGGGCAGCCTGGATCGGCTGCTGCTGCACGGGAACCGACTGCAGGGCGTGCACCCGGCGGCCTTCCACGGCCTCAGCCGCCTCACCATCCTCTACCTGTTCAACAACAGCCTGGCCTCGCTGCCGGGAGAGGCGCTGGCCGACCTGCCGGCGCTCGAGTTCCTGCGGCTCAACGCCAACCCCTGGGCGTGCGACTGCCGCGCTCGGCCGCTCTGGGCTTGGTTCCAGCGCGCGCGGGTGTCCAGCTCCGACGTGACCTGCGCCACCCCGCCCGAGCGCCAGGGCCGGGACCTGCGCGCGCTGCGCGACACCGATTTCCAAGCGTGCCCGCCGCCCACGCCCACGCGGCCGGGCAGCCGCGCCCGCGGCAACAGCTCTTCCAACCACCTGTACGGCGTGGCCGAGGCGGGCGCACCCCCCGCCGACCCGTCCACGCTCTACCGAGACCTGCCCGCCGAGGACTCGCGGGGGCGCCAGGGCGGGGACGCGCCCACCGAGGACGACTACTGGGGGGGCTACGGCGGCGAGGACCAGCGGGGCGAGCAGACGTGTCCGGGGGCCGCGTGCCAGGCGCCCGCAGACTCGCGTGGGCCCGTGCTCTCGGCCGGGCTGCACACCCCTCTGCTCTGCCTCTTGCTCCTGGCGCCCCATCATCTCTGACTGCGGTGCTCCGACGGAAGAGGCCACGGCCTTCGCCCCGATCCTCTTCTCTGCCCCACGGAGCCTCAGCTCCATCCTCGTCCCTTGTTTGCGACCCGGCCTGGTACCTTCCCTAGGCCTTCTCGCTCTTTTTCTTCCCCCGGACCAGGCTGCATTTGCCTTCTGGGCTGTTCTGTCTTATGTATGGCCGCCCCTAAGACGGTGTATAAGGTGGTTCGGCTCCATTCGCCCAGATTCTAGCCATTAACTCTTCTTCCCCCATCCCAAGACTGGGACGTGGCACCCCAGGCAGCCGTTGTTCCTCTCTCCAGGGCCCCACAGTGGACTCGGAGGGGCTTTAGTCTGCAGAGCACCTTCCACCAGCAGAGCCTTTGAAAGCTCCCCCTGGGAGCCTCCCCTCCTCCCCGGACATCGGAGGGATGTCTCGGCAAGGCCCAGGCTGCCCCTGGACCCTGCTTGTCCTGATCCCTTCAGCCTCCTGACACGGGAGGAATACTTTTCTCCTAAGTCTACCCAGGACACTTTTTAGGGTGCCTGGAGAGAGTTTCCTCTCCACCATGGCCCCTGTGTGGTGAAGATCAAAAGAAATTGTTTGGGGGAAAATTTATTAAAAATATTCTATTATTTTATCTCCTGTAAGATTATTTTGTTTTTGTTTTGTTTTGTTTTTCCTCAAGACCTCAAAGGCAGCGGGGCAGTAGCGGCTCTCATCTTTAATCTCAGCACTCAGGAGGCTGAGGCAGGCAGATATCTCTGAGTTCGAGGCCAGCCTGATCTACAAAGAGAGTGAGTGCCAAGACACCCAGGGCCGTTACACAGGGGAAATCTGTCTCGTAAAAGAGACCTCAAAAGCAGAAGTAGAACTTAGATGTGAAAGACAAGGAAGAGTTGTCTCAGGACACCAGTACTTCCTCTTGCACGGGTTCACCCGCCGCACTGACTTCGCCGACCTGGGCCTCAAGGTCATACTGACCCTCCCAAAGCTTCCGTTTCTTGAGTTACCTGGGTGTTGGGGATGTGTGCTGATGGCACTAATTTGCCCAAGAGAAGCAGGTACCACCAGCCCTGAAGTGTTTGGTGGATCTCCAAGAAAGAAATGCAGCCCCACCTTCCCCCACCAGGAGGTGCTGTAACTTAGATATCCGTGGGCACAATTAGCCTAAACAGGACTTTGGGCCTCTCTGGAAAAGGCAGATCTTCCTCAGGAGAGCACAGTGACACCACAAAAGGCTGAAAGAGCAGAACCCAAGACTAGATTTCAGCTCGTGTTTGCCTTCCTTGTTGAATGCCTCCATATGAAGTATTCGACACACACAGTTCTTCTCAATACCCCGACAGCCATCTGGTCTTTCTCTCTTTGCTCCAGTGAGATTGAAGTCTTCATAGGTGGACTGAGCCAAGGAAGGAAGCAGTTCTCTGAGCAGATTAGAAGAGGCTAAGGGGTTAAGTTAATCAAGGGACAAGGATTTCAAGTCGGGGTGCCTTACACTGCAGTGTGGCTAGGAGCTCTATCTCCTGGGCAAGTAGAGAGACTGGGGGCAGGGCTAGCATGAAGCCTAGCCTTGAGACTCATCACATGGAAAGATCTAGGATCCAGAAGTAAGGATGTAAGTTGAGAGGTGGGAATGGCAGAACAGGAGGGACCTGGGTGCTAGGGTTTCAGGGCTGAGCTACTTCTGGGTTCCTATAAGGGTGACCAGTGATGCGCAAGAATGGTCAGAAGAGGGGGTAGACACAGGAAGGAATAGGTATCCAAAGCCTGTAGCAGATGGACTTTAGATGTGAATGTGAAATGGAATGAGAGCCAGTCAGAACACAGGTCAGAGCTGGAGAGCTCTGGGCTGAGGTGTCTTATAAGGACCTGTGTTAGGCTGGCTTTGAGGAAGCTCATGAGTGGGACAGGAGGAGGAAGTGGGTGGAGGTAAGGTGGAGGGGGAAGGGGAGATGTCAGCTAAGAAAAGTGCTGTGTTGGAGGAGGGGCTTCTGAGCCAGGGCAGGGGAGGGGAGTATGCTGGTAAATTAGAGGCAGGCTGTCCAGGTCACAGAATTATCGTTGTGAAATATTCATGGACCTTTGGTCCAGATGCTATTTCAGAACAACGAGAGCAGGAGGAGTGTATGAGAGCCTCAGGAAGAAGCCTAGAGCAATACTGCTCCCCACTGGCCCCAACGGCAGCCACTGCTCACCCAGACAGACCAAGGGACGCCCATCACGTGCACACCCACTCTCTAGTTCTTCCTCACAAGCACACACACACACACACAGACACACACACAATGGAGCTCTGCGGCAAGTGTAAGCACAACCAGCCACCCACGGGTCCCACAAACAGGCGGATGCACCTCGGATATATGGACATGTACCCACACCCTCTCTCTCATCCTCAGCAAGCTCACAAGCTCAGATCCCCAGTTTCTCCAGACAATCCAGATTGACAGCTGTGAGCCATACACCCCAAAATAGAAGAGATAGGCAAGCCTCTGTATCCCAGCCCCCACCCATGTCCTGAGAAGGAAACTGAGGCCAGAGGATCCAGGAATGGACTCAGCCATGACTCTCCTAACTCCTGAAAGAAACAAAATCCCTTCGCCTCCCACATTCCGTGAGTGTGTCCCCATTCTGCATGCTTCCTTTATTTCAGACACCCAATGTGGTGGGCGCTAGCTCCTCCCTTCTCTAATCTCCTGCATCTACTCAGTTCCCAGGCCCCCCTCCTGGCCCCTGTCCATGCTCTTCTTCCTAGCCCCTACCACCGCCCAGCTGAAGCTCTTCATTACCTCATGCTTAGAATATAAATGAAAAGGGAAGTAATCTCTACTCAGCCCTTTCTGCACTCAGTCTCCCTCCTTCCAGCTCCACCTGTCCACAGTGACCAGACTGTACACTGTGTCACTATGTCACTCTGGAACCTATCATTCCCTACCCCCCCCCAACCTCCCACCTCATCCAGGGATCAGAGGGGTTTCACTGTCAAAAAGCAGAGGCTACTCAAACCTCCCTGACTTGATATCCAGCAGTCTTCTTCTCTAAAGAGCGTGTGTGTGTGTGTGTGTGTGTGTGTGTGTGTGTGTGTGTGTCCACCTGGCTTGTGGTATGCTAGAAATCTACTTTGAACGCTCCCTAAAAGTTCCTTCACCTCCCCCAAACTAGGAAACTTCTCCCTGCTCTCCGCAGATCAACAGACTCCAGAGCTCTTCCTCAAAGCCAGGAGTGCACCTTCCTGCCCATAGACAGGGCTCTCTCTACATAGCTCTTCAAACTACAGAGATAGTAGCCCAGAGGATGGCTGCCCCCTCCTGGCCATCACGGGAAGCGCAGACAGGCTGTGTCACCGCAAACTGCCGAGTGAGCATGCAATCTCCCGGGGAGCGGAATAGAAGGACGCCAGATGACAAGCTTTCTAAGCCCTTAAGCTTCTCAGGTTCTTACACCCAGACTGGGGGTGAGGGTGTTTTCAGCCCGGTTTTCTGAGCAGCTGGCTCCCCACTTTAGATCTCTAATCTGTTGGAGAGCTCTTTTATAAAACATGAAAAAAAACAAAAAACAAAAAACAAAAAACCGGGGCTTCCAGGACCCTTTAGAAGGGAAAGTTGGCCAACAACTTCTGGGAGGCCACAAAAGCAGAGCCAGACCAGGTGGCGGGCCCAAGGTCCAGCTGGGGTCAGGTTTCTCTATGAATTTTTAATGCTTCCAGCCAGACCTGTCAGTTGTCCTGAAACCTGAGTATCCATCTCTTTCCTTCTGTACCATATGCCCTTGTCTGGCTCACTGCTCCTGGGGAGTGGGCCAGAGATGGGACTCTGGGATCGCTAATGCTCAAGGAAAGTGGTTTGGGGTAGTGGAGGATTCTCCTACACCCTAGCTATGTGACCTTAGCAAATTATGTCTCCCGATATCCCTTTTTGCTGGTATTGTTGGTTTGGACATCTGGGTGGGGGAGATCCCGGATATAACTGAGCTGCAGTAGGGGAGCGAGCACCCAGCAGGCCACCGGAAAGGGAAAATGGCCTGTGTTTGTCGGCACCATCTTCCCACAAGCCCTGTCTCTTCTCGGCTTGTTTTCTTCCACCCCTAGAAGTGGTTTTGCCTATTTGTTTCTAACTGCTTTTGGTGTCCCCAGTCACCTCCAAAAAGCCTGAGCCTCAAATTTCTCCCAGGAACTACAGATGAGAAGAGAGGGGAAGATTGGGCAAAAAGTAAACAGTAGAGAGCTGAAGAATGGGGAGAAGAGAGGGGGTAAGAGAGGAGAAACCCTGAGGCAGGGTGGACAAGAAAGGGGCCCGCCCATCTTAGAGAAGAGCCAGGTACCGAATCACCCAGTTATCTCGGATTCTTCCCCTCCCCTCCCCTCCCCTCCCCTCCCTTCCCCCTCCCCCTCCCCCTTGCCTCCACTTTCATTTTTCCTCCTTGCACCTTCTCCTGGTCTGGTATCATCACACCAGAGACAACCACAGTGTGCAGTGGGGAGGGGCTGTAGGAGGAAGTAGGCCCCCATTTTTCCAGTCCATTCAGCTTTTGCAGTGTGTTTCAAAAATAAGGGCCTTTCTATCTGATTAAGTGGGAAGCCGGTTCCTGAGCTCCTCGAATCCGGTAGCTGCAGGAATCTGCGTTGTTTTTGTTTTGTTTTGTTTTGTTTTTCAAGCAGAGATCCACTGTAAGTGCGCTGGAGACTGAGAATCGGCTTCTTGAGAGTGGGGAAGAGAGGAGAGGGAAGCAGACAGCAATGCAAAAGAAAGTTAGAGGTCCTCCCCAAACACACACACACTTGGTGGAAGCTGTGAATGAGAATTCTGAGTAGAAGACTGTGGGTACAAACAAATAAAAGATGGAGGAGGACAGCCAGAATGTGCTTGCCTGTAATCCCAACTCTAGGGTGGGTGGGGCAAGAGAGTAGCAATGAGTTCGAGGCCATTCTGGGCTATGTAGGGAGTTCCAGGCTACCTTGAGCTACAAACTGAGGTCCTGTTTAAACAAAAACATAATCACAGACAAACCCTCACTAGCTTTCCGGGAGGAGGAACAGAGAGCAAGCGTTTCATTCATTCCCCAAGACCAATGTGCCTCTATAAGATGAATCTCAAGAATCTGTGGGTCTGCTTTTGTCACCACCTTAACCAGGGCCCTCTGCACCCTCGGGGACTCAGCTGTGTCCAGCATCCTTCTGACCTGTTCTCTCAGGCCTTCCCCAGCCCCCCCAGTCCCAGCTCATCTGCATAAAGTTCCAATTAACACGTTTCCCCAGAGCTGTTTGCGATCCCTGAACTTGCTCCCAACCCAGAGCGTGCTTCCTGCCGCCCCCTCGTCCCTAGGATCGCAGCCGCATTAACCCCTGAGTCCCGGGCGGCTCCCCGTGGCCTCTAGCCAGTCCCTCCGAAGGAGCCAGCTTGCCCAGGACGCAACCCTGGGCCGTGGACTGCTCAAAGGGCGGGGCAGAGCCCGGGGCTCCTCGGAAAAACGACAGGCGCTTGCCCGCCCCTCTTTCTGGGAAGAGATGAGGAGGGGGACTTCTCCCGGGAGACTCGGGCGTCGAAATTCCTCGTTCCTCATCCTCCGGCCCCCGCACCCCTCCTCCCGGCAAGGCACCCTCTCCCCTCCCCAGCCATCTGTTCCTCTAGGCAGCGCGGCGACAAACACGGCTCTAGCTTGCTTCCGTCCCTACCCAGCCCCCTCCCCAAGCTCCCCCATCCCCAGGAATGGAACAATGATGACACCCCTCTCCTAGAAGGTCCACACGTCGGCTTCCACCTCTCTCTCAGCCCCTGCCTCAACTGGGCGGGGTAGCTGTGGAAATCCCCCTTCTCGGGAGGGAGGGATCCGTGGGGCTTGAGAGAGGGTGTTTCAAGGGCTGGAGGATCTGGGAAGACGTAGAGGAGACTTCTGGAAAGGACAGAGCAAGCAGAGGTAGGCAAACCGAGGCATATGTGCCAGAAGCGTGAATTTGAGCGCAGTGGTCTGGGGTTCCCCTACTGGCTTGCCACCCCCGACTTGGCCACCCTCAAACACGCAGCGCCGCCTGCTGGGCATACTGAGTACCGCGCGCACACACACTGGGCTTCCAGCGCCTGCCTTCATCAGAGAATGACTGGTGGGATGTCAAAACAGGTCGCTTGATGACTTGAGGTTCGCAAAATTAGAGTCCTGGGCAGGGAACAGGTAGACCCCGGCAGGGCCTTTGGGAGCTAGCCAGCCTCACTGACAGGATCTCTCCCATTCTGAGATTTTTTTTTTTTTTTGCACAAAAGGCCACATAGAGAGTCAGGAGTCTGCTTAAAGCAACCATCTGCTGCGTGACTTCTCTCCAGACCTCGTGCAGTTTTGTCATTTGAAGATGAGTGGGCCATTCTTTATTTATTCCTCAAGAGAACTCGGAACAAACGGAGAAGCCCAGCTTATCTGGATTGCGATCTTCCAGCCCTAGCATTTAGGTGTCCCTCCACGGGGTAGGGGCCAAGAGAGTGGATCTGGACTTTTCCCGGTGTTCACTCCAAAGTCAGAGATAGTGGTGCTAATCTGCCAACCCAGCAGTTGGGAAGCTGAGGCAAGAGGATTGAAAGTGGAAGGCTAGCCCCAGCTACAAACTAGCCCTAGGCTAGTTTCCCTTAGGCTAACATGTGACCCCCCTCAAACATACTAACAAGTCACCCAGCCCTGAGAAGTAGGATGCCTGGGTAATCCCTTCTGCCCCTGACTGCCAATGGGGTAGGCTTCTGTAGTCACATCGCTACCTGCCCTTGCCTAGACACTCTGCCTCTGTGTACCATGTGGCTTTGCCTTAACCTTTCTAGGTGTTTTCCCCGAAAACTACAAAGCAGTGCATTGCTAACCTCTCCAAATATAGCGGGGATGAAGTGATTCACCTGTGTGCACCACAGATTCTCAGCAAGCATCCGTGGCCCTGCCAGCCTATGCCTAACTGCTAAGGCTTTATGTCCCAAGGCTCAGACCAGTGATGGCCTGGGATAAACAAGGTCACATCTTCCTGGAATGCAGATCATTACTTAAGATGGCATTCTCTTTACATGTGAATAAGTTTAAAGCCTCGCTTTAACGTTTAAAGTAAATGCAAAAATAGTGTAACACAGCTCAGAATTTGCCTTGATGTCTTATGATAAAATAGGCATTGCTTTCAGCAGGCCTCAGACATTCCTTGGTGGCAGAAAAGTTTGAGTCATTCCTTAATGTCTGTCTGTCTCTGTGTGTGTGTGTGTGTGTGTGTGTGTGTGTGTGTGTGTGTGTGTGTGTGTGTAACTCTGAAGCTCAGGCTGGCCTGGAATTTACTATGTAGCCCAGGCTAGATTCACACTCATGGCAATCTTCCTACCTCAGCCTTCTAAGGACTGTGATCAGAGTGGGACCCACCACATCTGGCTCCTAAGTATGTCCCTTCTTAAGCATTCGGCCCTGGTCTCTTGTATGGAGAAAGGGCAGCTACCAAGATGTACTCTCAATCCCTGGGGAGACAGAAGCTGAACTTCCTTTAGCCACTAATGGTGTGGTGGATGAGATGGCCTCTATAGGCCACTCTGAATATATCTGAGTGCTTGGACCCCAGTTGGTTGAACCCTTGGGGAAGGATTAAGAGGTATAGCCTTCTGGAGGAGGTGTGTCACTGAGCTTTGAGGTTCCAAAAACCCACACCATTCCCACTTAGCTTTCTCGCTTTCTCCCTTGATTGTTGTCTCAATATGTGAGCTCTCAGCTACTGCTCCAGCACCATGCCTGTCTACTGCCCTGCTCCCTGCCACGGCGGTTACGGACTCTAACCTCTCTGAAACTGTAAGTCCCAACAAACTCTTCCTTCTTTAAAGTTGCCTTGGTCACGGTGTCTGCACAACAGAAAAATATCTAAGATAGCAAGGCAGTACATAGTCGAGAAGAGGAAGATGGCTAGATAGCCAATGGACAGACAGGCCAGACAGACACACACACACACACACACACATATAAATGTTGTTTTTTTGTTTTTCCTTTTTTAAATTTTATTTATTTATTATATGTAAGTACACTGTAGCTGTCTTCCACTCCAAAAGAGGGCGTCAGATCTTGTTACGGATGGTTGTGAGCCACCATGTGGTTGCTGGGATTTGAACTCAGGACCTTCGGAAGAGCAATCAGTGCTCTTAACCGATGAGCCATCTCACCAGCCCCATTTTTGTTTGTTTGTTTGTTTGTTGTTGTTCATGACAGGGTTTCTCCATGTAGCCCTGGCTGTCCTGGAACTCACTCTGTGTACTGGCGTGTGAGCTGCCATGGGCATTGGGAATTGAAATCAGGTCCTCTGAAAGAGCAATCAGTGCTCTAACCACTGAATCATCACTCCAGCCCCACAAGCATCTTTCCTAAAGGCCCAGCCAAGCCTGGGTGAGGCGGAGGGATAGAGTTCTGAAAGACAACAACCCACTCCTCCAGTCACAGATACACACCAGCCAGATTTCATTTCCCTTTTTATTTCCTCTAAGACCTGTAAGAAACAGCACCATGGAGGGAACCTGCCCTCCAGCCCCCACACCCCATTATGGATACAGCCAGCCCCTCAGTCCCTCCCCTGCAGGAACGGATGTCACATGCATGTGCACAGCATGTATGTGTGCACACTTGGCAGCTGGGATCCTAGTGTGCTCTGCTCACAGATCCCATGAGTTTTCAGAAGGCAGCTCCATAGAGGCTCCTCAGCCAAGCGTGGACAAAGGGCAGCCCCACACTCTGTTTTCCAAGAAGATGGCCCAATACCACTGGAATAAGCACTGTCTTCAGTTGACGGACAGCTTGTTTGGGGGAATTTTTTTAAGCGCTGTTTTTGGTTTGGGGGTTTTGTTCTGTTTGTTTCCCGTTTTACAAGTCCCTACAAAAATAGAACTCTTAGTATTTATAAATCCACAGCCCCTGGCTCTATGCACACGATGCAGGTAGAAAGCCACCGGCCATTCCCTTTGCTTTATCAGGCCTTGACTGCCTGTCCTCAAGTTTCTTGACCTCAGGAGTTTATGTAGCCACCTTCGAAGTATTGAGCACCTTCTGTGGGTCTAGCAAACTGGCAGCATACTCTCTCTGCAGACGAGACCGGTAGTAGTAGAGGTAGGAAGGTAGGAGAAATCCCAGGAGCGAGAGAATCAGGAGGCCCAGATTCACCTTTAGAACATGGAAAGAAAAGCAAAGAAAGCCAAATCATTACTGTCTGGACACATCCTCTTCAGGGACCTGCCTGAGACTCCCAACATGCAAAAGAAGGTAGCCATCTGTTCTCCAGGTCCAGGACCAGAAGAAATATGGTCAGGCGTAGCAGGTGTGTTGACTGCCCCATTAGCATGTTAGATGGTCAGCAATCTGGCAAAGGGGCTGAGGGAAGTCTAGGAAATAACAGGGAGGCCCCACAATACAACACTCTCATGAGTGGAGAAACCTGTGCCCCTGAAGGCAGATTCATGCCAGTCAGTATGATCCCAGTAGCATGACAAGAAGAGACTCTTTGTCATGGTCAAAGGAGCCAGAGCCAGCCTGGAGCACATAGGACTTCACACCCAGGACCATGACCTTCACGAGCTCCTGAGAATCACAGCCTACTCCATGACTCATGTTTGACTTTGGGCAAAACATCTCAGCTCTGAGTACCTCTTTCACGGGTCAACTGTGGCAAAGACTGAGTGAAGGGAAAGCCAGCATGCTTAGCACAGCAACTGCTCAGCAAGCTACGGGGAGGGTAAGATGTCAGGTTCCCTCAGGAGGAAGGTGCACGGTTGAGTGTCTCACAGGCAGAATTAATGTCAGGGAGGTGGATGAGAGTTCTGCAGGGAAGGGACTTGATGATAACAATGGTACGACATGCAGGAGCAGGTACTCTGCCACTGAACATCCCCAGTCAGGTGGGGAGGAACCTGAGAGAGGGTGCCTCCATCAAGTCAATGGGAATGGGACCACAGGTACCTGGATGCAGTTCCAGGAACCATGACCAGGCTAGTTTGGGACCGTATTCAAACAAATCAGTGGGAAAAGCTCCTTCATCACATGCATGAGGACCAGAATCCAGGTCCCCAAAATCATATAAATACTGCATGGGAATGGTAGACCACCTGTAATTCCAGTTGCCTGGAGAAAACTGCTGAACTAGACTATTCACACTATTGAGCTCTGAGTTCAACGAAAAGGCCCTGCCTCAGGGAATAAGGTGGAGAACAATCTAAAAAATGTTCCCAATGTCGACCATGGGCCTCCACACACACATACACACACAAAAGCATGGATACTGTCATGTACACTCACCACAGACATGCTAACATTTAATAAAATAGGATACAAGCAGACTGTTGGAACCAGATTAGGAGAGAGACTGATCTGTGTGGTTTTTGACACTCTAGGAAGGGTTCTGATGAACAGTCAGTCTGACAGACCCAGATTAGGTATCCCTAAGGCACCTCCTGGTAGAGATGCAAGTAGTGATGGGTTCTAGCACAAACCAACCCCTCCCCCTTCCCCAGTACTAGGAAAAGTGTCCCCTGGGCCCCGTGTTCAACCGGCTCTCACCCAGAAGGGATCTCCATGCAGGGGTCCCACCATGACCATGAAGAGTAGCTGCTGCAGCAGAGCGAATATGGCACTGATGAGGGACTGGAGACCCGTCAACGTCCCAAAATGATTGGACGGGAACCTATCCAGAGGGACAGCCAAGAGTCAGAGGCAACACCCCTTGCTGCCCGGCACCCATCCCGCTCCCTCCCCAGATATCACTGTGTTGGCCATGATGATTGTTCCTTGAAGAATTCAGGCTCTGCGTGTAGCCTTTGGTCCCTGCCCTTAAAGGTATATGCCACCTCAGAGCCAGCAGGCTGGGTTCAGTCACCTACTGCCTGTGTGGTCATTGTCACAGAGTAGTGGAGACCAGGGTCTTGCAAATGGAGATGAGGTGGCCATGCCAAAAGGACAGCTAGATAACTAGTGATTCAGGCTGTGTTAAAAGGAGAGTAGGCCGGTGGGCATAGTGGCACATGCCTTTAATCTTGACCCTTGGGAGGCAGAGGCAGGCAGATCTCTAAGTTCAAAGGCAGCCTGGTCTACAGAGTGAATTCCAGGACAGCCAGGACTACACAGAGAAACCCTGTCTCACAGGGGGAGAGGGGGCAGGACACCAGGTTACTAGAGGTGATGCAGATTTTCAGTGACCCACACTTGCAATAATACTAGGTTGGAGTGGGACTTAGGCAGGCAAGCTTGGGAAACAAGATGGGGTGCACATGAAAGGTAGAGCCAAAAAGATTACAGATACTGTGGCTATGAGTGTTCAGAGAAAAGACATCAAAGGTGAGTGAAAGGCATAGCTGGGACAGTGCAGAAGGAGAGGAGCTGCCTTCTGCTGAGACGGCTCCAGGAAGCATTAGCCAACCACATACCCAGAGCCTTCCCATAAGGGGATATTGCAGGATGTAATCTATGCAGAGAAGTCTCTCAACAGTGCCTTACAGTTGGAATGAAGGGAGAAAGGAACCAAGGTTGTTCATTGGAACACTACAAGAAATCTCTACTAGACAGGCACGGGGAGTGAGGCCACAATCTAACCCCAGGGCCCAAAAAATTCATCAGAGGAGACTCCCATTTTCTTTAGGAAAGGCATCATAACTTTGGCCTCTCTGTGACAAGGGCGTGGACTACCTGTAATCATTGAGCTCTTGCCATGAGAAATGAACAGCCAGCTTCCATGACTACATTCCCCTCTGACAAGTCAATACCGAGGGGGAGGCCAAGAGCAATGTCGCTTTAGAACGCTGGGTCCCTTTCAGCTCTGGCTAATCATCCCTAACTATGCAGGCAAAGCTCCAGAAGGCAACTTGGTCCATGCAACTCACACTGCAGCGTAGAGACCTCCACAGGCCGAGTGGAAGAAACCACGAACTATGGTGTGCAGGACAAAGGCCACCAACTGAAATCCAACACAGAGAGGGAGAAGAGGGTCAGAAAGATCAAGGCAGAAAGAGGAGGGACCAGACCTTGCTGCATCATCTACACAGCTCTACCCTGACCCAACCCTCACCGACATGATCACTGGGCATGCCTCCTGGAGAACCTAGGAAACAGACATGGAACAGAACCATGCTTCTAGAGTACGCAGGTGCTGGTAGAGCATTCCTAGGGGGAAGTCCTAGATATGGGGAGCGGTGGAGGAAAGTAGGTACCTGCAGTTCTAAGTTCTTGATGAGGCAGGTGATGCCAAAACCTACAAGCAGAATGTTGGTCAGGGTGAAGGCATTGATGGCATTGGTGAGCTTCTGTATCTTGCGGTGGCGTGGTCTGGTGAACTTGGGGATAGCCCCATCTCTGAAAAAGAACAGGCGGTCACTAGCTGCTGCCTAGAACTTCCTGGAAGCTCCTTGGTACTAGCCTGGCCCCATCCCCTGCTGGTATGCCTGTAGTTAGGAAAGTATCAAAGGCAGAAAACTGTTTCTCCATCTAGAGAGATGGCTTAGATGCCTTACAAATGTGAAAATCTGAGTCTAACCACTAAATGTCATTATATTATATATATTATATATTATTATATATATTATGTCATTATATTACATATATATATATACTTCTAGATATTGCTAAACAGCATGGTGCACGTCTTTAATCCTAGCAATTCAAGGCTAGCTTGGTCCACCTAATGAGTGCTAGACTATATCTGAAAGTGGTATGTCCTTGTAAACTCTGGGTTGGGGAGGTACAGACAGGTGGGTCCCTGGATCTCACTGGCCAGCCAGTCTAGCCTACTGGGCTAGAGGTCCACATCAGTAAGAGAACCTATTTCAAACTGAAAACCGTAGATGATACCTGAGGAACAACAGCCAAGGTTGTCCTCTGCCCTCTACCCACATGTGTGCATGTTCACGCACTTACATACATTCATACTCACCTGCAAAAAAAGAAAACCATTTCTCTTTAAGTGTGGCTCCCTCATCTATCTAGATAAGCACCCACTTGAGGGGGCACTTGAGGTATAAATCTACAGACCTATCCCCAGAATGCCGACTGTCTGGAGACCCAGGAATCAGCTTAGCAAGTGTCCCAAGCATGTCTCACGCACACTGAAGTCAGGATTCCTCATACCAACTGCCCCCACCAGCCTGAACAAAAGTAGATGCCAGTCTGGGCACAGCTTGGCATGACTGCCCAGAAATCTCCCCTTTTGGCATGACCAAGAGTTCTGGGGCCAGCCCAGGAAAAAGAACACCAGGCTGGGGTGAGCTCAGGCTGCCCATCTGTCCTGTCAGATGGGCGCTGTAAATGAGCTTTGACCATCAAGAGTAGAAGGCTGGGGTCCAGAGAACAAAAGAAAGCTGCTGGGTCGATCCTTTGATACCTTTCCTCCCAATCATCCTCTCCCACATTCTCAGGGCAAATGGATCTACAAAGGGCAAAACTGTCAGGATCCCTGAGTTCAATCCAACTTCAGTCTTCAGCCAAAAAGATGCCCAGGATAACCCCAGGTTATCCTCTACTACACCAGGCTCACTCTGTGTGAGCACAAGATGCCCAGGATAACCCCAGGCTATCCTCTACTACACCAGGCTCACTCTGTGTGAGCACAAGATGCCCAGGATAACCCCAGGCTATCCTCTACTACACCAGGCTCACTCTGTGTGAGCACAGGCCATGACAGAAGTGATAGCAGGTTACTGCTAAGACTACATTACGGAAGACACAATCGCTTCTCCCTTCACCTCTCCCCTCTCTCAGAGCTGTTTCTGTCAGGAAGCCATCTGCCATATCAAAAGTAATCCTAATATGGGCCACTTCATGCTCAGCCACACTAGAAAACCTGGAAGCAGTTATCCAATCCAGGCAGCACTTTGGATGGCAGAGCTATGGTAGGAAGCTAGAACAAAACTTTACGAGAAACCCCAGATCAGAAACATCCAGCCGAGGTATTCCCAGACTCCACGCCCTTAGCAGAAATGTGTAATGGTGAAGATTTGTGATTTGGGAACAGGGCAATGCATTCCACAGCAACAGACAGCTAATAAACCAACCCCCTTTTCCCTAGCCTTTGTTTTAAAATTGTCTGGGTCTCACTCTGTAGCCAAAGTAGGCCTAGTACTACCATGTAGCCCAGACTGGCCTCAAGCTCATAGCAACCTCCTGCTTCAGCCCCCTGCTTAGATAACAGGCATAAGTTCCCAAGCTCAGACAAGCTTTGGGGTGTATGCGTTATGACACTGACTCTGGAGCTTGCTGTGTGCCCAAGGGCTGGTTATTTAGTGATACAATCCAGGTCTCAGCTTCCTAGTCTGTCAAAGGAGGACCATCATGAACTCATCTCATAGAGATGCTGTGGGATTCAAAATTGTGCAAAGTGCCTAGCGTATGCCCAGCTCTCAATTATAGGTATTTTTTTATGCCAAACAGGCCAGGCCTTCTCTAGTGTTTCCCCATCTGTAAAACAGGGAAGTGCCTTGCTTTCTCAGACCTCTTAGGAGATTGAAATAAGACGCTATATGCACCAACGAGGAGGAAATGGAAAGCGTTGTCTGGGCTCCTGCCATCCCTGTGGGTCACCTGGCATCTCCATAGGAAGCACTCTCATGCAGGGTGCCCTCCGCTGGAGCATCCACGCAGTCCTTGATGCGCCAGTCCATGATGTAGCCGATGAGGGGGCAGGTGAGAAGACACAGCAGTTGCATGACTCCAAAGATGGAAGAGTAGAACTCAACTGTGCAGGAAGAGAAGTGCGGTCAGGATGCCAGCAGCTGCGTGGACACGGCCACCGGCCTCTAGCAGAGGATGACTGTGCTCCGGCGACAGCCTCCCTTAGACCCAAATCCCCAGGACTCCAGGACTATGAGAATGAGTCCCACCCAAGGAACAGTCCATATCAGGGTGAGTACGGGCCAGGGCTCGGCCTTCATCTCCCTACCTGTCTCTTCCACCTTCTGTCTCTGCTCATTCGTCTCTGTGGGTACAGGAGACATGGTAAGCGGACGCTTAGCCAGATGATCCTGAGCAAAGCTACACACACACACACACACACACATACACACACACACACCATGCTCCCACCCCTACACAGGGGTTCTAGAGAGCCTTACCACATTCCTTGCCACCAGTCACAAGGAACTCCAGGATCTTGTTCATGGCACCCATGTAGAAGATGACCCGAAGTTGGGTCATGCCCATGGTGACAAGGCTCCACAGGAAAATGGGGGAGCAGAGGCTCTTGCGAAAAGGGACAGACTCTGAGGAGACAGGGGATGGACAGTCAAGTTCCCAGACCTCCTATTGTTCAGCTTATATGAACCAGTGTAACTAAGATGCTGTGTGGTTCCTGAGAGGAACAGGACTCTTCAGAGACAAAAAGCTTCAGGTACATTATACTCTAAGCGCCTGCCCAGCTCTATAAGAGCCTCCAAAGCACATTTTCAAATGACCTCTAAATGTTCCCTGTGTTCACATATTAGCAGTATTTATGAAGCAATTGCTATGAAACACATACCTGATAAGCTTTATTTTCAGCAAGTCAATTTTGCAATAACCTTTTTTAAATTTTATTTTATTTTGAGGTAGGCTTTTTTTCCCCACAGTGAGGAAACTGCTGCTCACACAAATAAATGATTTGCCTGGGTGGAGCCTGTCTCAGGCTCCTACTCTTAAGCATCCTCCTGTAAGGATGGGCAGTGGAGATAATTATTATTATGGCTGGACCCATTGTGCACCACATGAAGAGCTCTCCAGCCCACTGAGTCAGGCGGCCCTCATAACTACCCTCTCTGTTGGATGATCATTTAAAAGATGAGGAAGTCAAGGGCGAGGACCAGTGACAATATCATTCAATGGAAAAGCAGGACTCAAACTCTCACCTTCTCACTCCACAGCCCATGCTCCATCCCCAATCATGTAGCTGAGGCCCAGAGAGAGAGCTGAAGTGTCTTTGGAAATGAACTTCAGCTTTGTGCATCTCCTCCCGTGGCCAGCAGGGGGTAGGAGTATGCCAAACATTGGAAGGCCCTGACTGCAAGCTCTCTGACTTGGCACTGCCTGACGCAACAGGCAGGGAGATTGGTTCCAGGTGGGTTAGGGGCAAAGAACCAGCTGCCTCACGGTTCGGGAGACTTGCCCTACACTTGGAAGCCCCTCCCACCCTCATCCAGAGGATCCAGCAGGGTACCCCTGAATCTGAACTTCCCGTTGAGCTTTGATTTCCCCATCCACAACATCAATAGAGGGTATTATGAAAACCAAGGAGGGGTGACATTGCATCCTCCCTGCCCCCCACGGTTAGAAACCCGACAAGACACTCACTTTCATGAGTCTTTTCTGAGGTACCAGGGATATCTGGGGGTGAAATAAAGGCGTCAGCCCCCTCCTCCAGGCTGGGAGTCTTCTGACTCAGCCGCTGACCCACGATGGTTACATGGGTGTAGAAGCGGTCACCTGTGACCTTGTGGTCCAAGGCTAACCCAATGAGTTTGACCTTCTTCCTGGCAACAGTCAGACAAGAGTTATGTGAGAGCTAGCTGTGCAGAGTCTAATATCAAGCTCTAAGCGCCATCCCAGCTTGACCAAGGATACTGAGCACCCCTTTATCTGGCCCTGACATAATAAGCTCCCTATTGCTGCCCCATCTCTCTTGCTCAGAGCCTAGCTTAGGCAGCTGCTTATACAGATACCCAGTAAATGAAGGGCAGATGAGTGTTTCTCTCTTGGTCTATTCTCATGAAAGAGGGGTCATAACAACTGCAGACACTGGCTCAGTCTGGTCCCCTCCAAACTTCAACTCACCTCCTCAATGCTAGGACCATTATCAAGTCTCTTTGTCATTCACAGAGTTGGTAACAGCATCTATATCATACAGCAATCTGGCAGTAAGTCCAGTGTGTGGCATACAGTAGTTACTCAATAAATGCCAGCTATTTGACTATTAGCATACATATGTGCTAGGCTGTGCAGTGTCACCTCCAGCTGATGCTGAACTGAAAAAGGACCGGGGAAAGCTGGCAATCATATTGCCCCCCTCCCCCCAAACAGTATGCTAAATTTCTTGGCAGCCTCTTGTTTGGGTCCATGTAACATTTACTACTATTTTAGGGGTGGTGGTGGGGTCTTCTACTCTGACCTTCTCCTCCAAAGCCAAAGAGATTATTACCATTAACAGTAAAAAGTGTTTGTTGACCACCTATTATGTGCTAGCTCTACTAGTTAAAAAACATCTGCAAACAGGTGGCTCGGATGCAAAAAACAGAGCTAGGAATCTGAGGCCATTTGCAAAACTGAATTCCAATTCCTGGTCTAAAGCCAAAGCCAGTTCTGTCAATCACATCATCCTACCCCTGGCCTCAACCCTCTATGGCAGGGGGCAGGGGGCAGGGGGCAGGGATCCACTTCACACTCCAACCTCCTCTCCCAGCCTCTCACGTGTAGTCAACTTCCTCAGGGGCAGGAAAGGCTTCTGCAGGCCAGTTGAGGGCACAGTTCAGAAAGATAAGACAGGCCAGGCCAGACCATGTGAACATGATGACCATGAAGGGGACTCCAGCATCGTAGATCAGCTGTTGGGGAAGGACAGGCTATGGAGGAAGCCAGCTTGCCCGGGGCCCCACAAAGGCAGAACCCTTAGAGGACTAGAGCCTCCAAGGTCTCTTGCATCCCGCTCCTTATACCCAATTTGAAGGTAGGGAAACCAAAGCCAGAAATTAAAAGTCAGACCCAGAAAGCCTGCCATTCCCTTCCTTCACCCAAGCCCCATTAAAGGAGTGAGGGGCTATTCTTTAAAAGTACTGAAGGTACCTGCCCCTCCCTCAACAAGTCTAGGGACTCTCAACTACTACCTTGGAAAGGAATGCCAATTTTTGCCCATGACTCCGTAAAAATTATTCACACACACACATGCACGCACGTGCACACGCGGACACACACACACACACACAAATGTTACTTCATATCATAGGCACAAGGGAAATTAATGCTCTGAACTTAACCTTCCCCTGGCTCGCACATTTCCTCATGGAGAAACAAATCCAACCCAAGAAGCCTTATCTCAAGGTTCCCAAGAGCACACAGGTTCACACTCGGCAGGGAGGAGGGGTAATCTGGCAAGATTCTAATCCCAGAACAAATAGGTTCTGAATTGCCTGGGCTCTTGTGCAAATGTACCAGCCCTTCTGATAAGAGGACTGTCCCCAACTGTCCTCCCTAACAGCCTCCTGCTGAGAGCTCTGGTCTCCTTGGTGGGGGGAACCCCCACCTCTTCCAGGAACTTGGGACTTGGATTCTTTCCCTCTGGAGGTAAGATGAAGCTTCTATAGACAGCACCCCTTAAGCATGTGGGGTAACACAGGACTCCTTAAGGTCACAAGGAGGTAAGCAAAAATGCCCATGGGAGCAATAACTGCCCAAGGTCAACTCTGAAGAGCAGTGGCGTGGTCCAGTGGAAAGAGTACTATGGACCACTTGATGGAGGAAGAAGCCGAGTCCTCCAGTCCACCCCAAGTTTAAAGCTCAGTCCTTCCTCTCCCAGGTCCACCAGGCTGGCCGGACCGAGATCTACTATGGCATACACTTGCTTTGTAACCTTAGATTAAGTTACCCAGCCTCTCCAGCAGGGCGATTTAGCAGAAATATCTGGCCTTCCGGACTTAACACTACCACTTACCCTGCCCCATCCAATTCCTGTGGCAAAGCAAAAGGACCGCACGGGGGAGTGGGGAAATGGGTCAGAGGGTAAAGTTGGGATCCCCATCACCTAAGCAAAGGGGGGATGTAACAGCACACCCCTGCCCCCCAGGATGGGCTGTGGTGTGGAAACCAGCGGATCCAGTTAGTGGGCTAACTGGCCTGCCAGTCTAGCTAAAACTGCAAGCTTCATGTTCAGTGAGAAACTAAGAAAATAAGGTGGAGTCTGGTGGGGGGTGGTGCACACCTTTAATCCCAGCACTTGGGAGGCAGAGGCAGGTGGATCTCTATGAGTTTGAGGTCAGCCTCATCTACAGTGAGTTCCACGACAGCCACGGCTAACCAGAGGAACCTTGTCTCAAAAGAAAGAAGGAAGGGGAGAGAGAGAGAGAGAGAGAGAGAGAGAGAGAGAGAGAGAGAGAGAGAGAGAGAAGAAAAAGATAGAGAGCAAAAGACTAAGATCGCACATCAACTCTGGTGCAGAAGTTTGGATGAGCCCAACTGTGCTACACACATACATACATACACACAGCGAGGTGGGGGAAAAGACAACCCAGCCTTCCCCAGCCTTCTCCAGTTTTCCCCAGCCCTACAAAAAGTGCCATACCTTGATTCCAGGGAACGTGATGGCAGAAGATGCATAGGAACCAATCATGAGGGCCATGAAAGTGGACCGCAAATTCCCAAACATGTTGGGCAGCTGAGGGAAAAGAACAACTCCTATGAGCTGGTGATGTATTAATATCACCCCGGGCTCCCCTCTCTTAGCACTCTATAGGAATTTCTCAAAGTGAACTCCAGGAATGGAGGTCCCAGGAGACCTACAGAAAAGTCCCACGGTAAAACCCATTGGGGGATATTTTCATTCTGATGGCTCTATCATACCCTAACACGCTTGGGCAACTAACGGTGTTTCAGAAATATCCTTAGAGAGAAGTCTTAACTTTGTCTCATCCCAGGGCTGGCTGCCCAGGTTTTGTTCATGGAACCCCTTTTATTTGGTGACAGCTCTGGATAATCTGCTGGAGCAGGTGTTAAGAAACACTGATCTAGGGACAGGAGAGCTCACAGAGGCTCAGTGCCCAGCACCCACACAGTTCCTCACGACTGTTTATAACTCTAGATCCAGGGGATCTGACAGCCTTTTCTGCAGGGCAACAGGTGTTCACACGATACACTGACATACATGCAGACAAAACACACATACGTATAAGTAAAAACTAAAAATAAAAAAAACACTGACATAGTCCAATTCATTTCCAAAATGAGAAAACTAAAGCTGTGAAGAAAAGAAAAACAGTCAAGTTAACAGCCTTAAAGATTTCCTGCTGACCCCATCAAGGCTGTGGCTGCGGATAACCCTCTAAAACAAAGGTGACCTTTAATCCTCTCTGGGGCCCAAATACCATAGCCCACAGGTTTTGCTGAACCAGGATGAATCATGGGAAAGAGCGGGAAGGTAAGAATGAAGTTGAGGTGGGTCTGTCGTGCAAAGCAGGCCCAGAACGCCACCAGCAATGAATTCATTGATCACGTATTCTGCACACTAATAGTGAGCCAGGCCCTCAGGGAAAGGGAAGGCAAAGTCCTCCCTTAATCTCACTGCCTTCCAGTGTTAGGAGATGCCGTAGGATAGGACCTTAGATGTCATATGGAGACTAAAAACTCTCCACCAGAACAAAGGCTCAGTCAAGAGACCTCAAATAATGACAAGGAGTAAAGCATTTAAATAGAGAAGGGACCTGTCGCTGACCCCAAAAGAACAGTCAGGGAGACCAAATAGACTCTCATTAGAATAAGGTTTCCTAGTGCCCTCTATCTGTTATGTGCACTGTCAAGGTCACCAGGAAAGGATCCCTGTACCTCAAGGATCTGCCTAAGCCTCCTAGCACTGCGGGGAGCTAACCACAGGGTGACCAAGGAGGTAGCATATTGGCAGTAGTTAGAGCCACGGGCGGTCTGCAATAGCAATAGGCTCTTGGTTAGGCTCGTCAGCAGGGGCAGGGCCACCAAGTGGTGGGCGGGGCGGGGCAGGCATCAGGTTCCACCATTGGCTGGATATTACCAAGGCGATGACCCGCTGAGGAGCACAGACTGGCTTGGCCCTCCAATCCCCTCTACAACCCAGGGCAGGGTCCAGGTCAAGCCTCCTGTTCCAGCCCCAGAAGAGATTTAGAGACCTGAGCCAATTTGCACAGCGGGGAAAGGGTTGCTGCACAGAGGGGTGGATCAGAAGGGATCAGCTTCCTTGAAAGTTGTGAAATGTCCCCAGCTGCAGTTAAAGGCAGCTGCTGGGATGAGAAATTCGGCCAAAACACCCAGTTTGGCCGCATCAGAGATAAACAACCAAAAAAAAAAAAAAAAAAAAAAAAGCCCAACAGGAAATTTCCTACCCAACCCCCACCCTGCTAAACTTTTAACCCTTAGACCCACAGACATACATAAACATATACAGTAAAACAAACACACAGAGACGTAATAGGTTGAGCCACATGAAAGAGTTAGTTTTGTAGGTCGAAGACAGTCAAATTCACACAGTACGACCGCCCAGATGCATTTTCATAGGAGCCCTTTAACACACACCCCCTATAATGTGGCAAAGGTCCCCACAGGCTCAGTTGCCCTTTGGCCCTCGGGACCACGTTACCCAGCTGAGTTCTCTTCCCAGTATTTACGGCTGGTGACATGATTTATTAGTTTGCTTGCTTATTGGGTTTTCTGTTCCACCCCTCCCTAGTCCCCCATATGGAAGCTTCTGGAAGGTGAGGACAGAGTCCTGTTTGTCCTGTAGGCTCAGTGCGGGAACAACTGACTTTACAGGCTCAGCACACACACAAAGTCTCACCCACGCAAAGCTCCAAGCCGACCCTTTAGTTCCCACCCGCGGAGTTTCACACACAAGCACTTGGTCTGAGACACTCGTCGGCATCCTTCCGAGTCATTCTAAAGTTGTTTTTATTTATATGTATGAGTGTGTCTGGGTGTGCCTTGTGTGCTGTCCCCTCAGACGTCAGAAGAGAAGAAGAAGATGCCCTCAGTGTTAGTTTCTCCGGTGCTTGAGTTAATAGGCAGTTGTGAGCTGTAGGCCAGGAGGACTGACAACCCAATCTGGTCCTCTGGAAGAACAGCAAATGTTCCTCACTGCTGAGCCATCTCTTCAGGCCCCTCTCACTCATTTCTAACCCCACGCACTCCCAGGTGTCTGGATGGCTGCCAGGGCAAATCAGTAATACTCACAGTAAGTGAGGTAAACGTTAGGCAGATGCCAGCAAACCCATTCAAGGACAGTGCCAGGAATATCAACGGAGACAAAACTGGGGAGAGAAAGGAAGGCAGATGAGGACACTTGTGGAGCTGTGGGAGTCCACGGGCAGCTACCAGGGTCAACGTCCACCTTCATCGCGCTCATTCTAGAGAGGGCACATGAGGGCAGACGGCTTACCTTCAGTGTCCCGGGAGGCCAAGGCCATGAGGGTGCAGGACGCGGCAAAGCAAGCACTATAAGGACACAGAGAAGTGGGGCATGAGATTTTTAGCCTTTCCTCCTCTGCATCACCTTCCTGGTCCTGCATCTCCCCAAAACCCAGCCACCTCACCTGCCCACCAGGCGCAGGGGCCTGGGCCCAAAGCGGTCCATGAGAATCCCCAGAGGCAGTGTGGTAGCACTCAGCAGGAAGGAGCCAATGGTGAACCCCAGGTTGAGCATCTTTTCCTGCTGGTCACAGCTCGTCCACTGATGCTGCTCATCTTGGGTGGTATTGGTCCTGTTCTCAGCTGAGGAGGGAAAGGGAGGGCTCGGCACATGCAACAGAATCGGGAAGCCTAGCCCAGAGGTCCTGCCGTCCAATCCAGGCCTCTGGCTTGAACCAACCAGGTGTCCCTAGAAGTAATAGGCTCTGTCTGGGATAGGAAAAGAACTCATGAATGACAGCCATTAGCATCTGGCCCTGGGAGACTAGCATACATTCTCAATCTGAGGCTTCAACCTGCTCAGTTGAGAAAGTGGACATCATAGTTGTACAACAGAGCACTGGAGAGCACCAGAGGGGAACACCCCAAACCAGTGACTGGTTCTTTAACGTGTGTAATAAGAACGCACATAGAAAGCGGAGGAAGCCTTCTCAGTAAGTGACATTCTAATAATAACAGCTCGTATTATTTATTTAGCATTTAATTATGTTCCAGGCACTGTTCTGCACAGACCGTGCAAGTCACGGCAAGCCCCAAGAGTCCATTAATAAAACATCCCATCCCCCACACAAAGACACCAATGTGCTGCCTTCCAGGGCCCAAGCACAGCTGTGAACTTGGGAGTTGTAACAAGGTAAAGGGGACAGAAGGTCACTTTACCTAGCTCTGTGTACTGAGCTATGAGGTGGCTGCCTCCGAATTGTTTCTGGGTAGTGGTGTCAGGGGAAAAGAGGGCCTGGGAGACAAGCCAAGCAGGGTCTTTATTCCCATCGCCCACCTGACTAGCCATGACCAGGGAAACTCTCTTACTCTGTGCCTCAGGCCCCTTGTCTGCTAACAAGGCCCCAGCTGGAGACGGTGAAGAGAGTTCTGCAGAGTTCCTGGCCCAGGGGAAAGGGCTGAGGCACATTCCAGAGCTCTTGAAATAGCTGACAGTGAGGTTGAGCCCAAACCCACAAGATAGTATCCTAAGGCTAGAAGCTCTGCAAAGGCTCGTGATGGGGAACCAATGGACGCTGATTTAAAGGGTGAGGTGAACAGTTTATAATGACTCATGCATGAATTCCCAGCCCTCAAGAGGCTAACGAGGGATTGCCTTGAGGTCAGCCTGAGCTACATAGTAAGTTCCAGGCTAGCCTGAGCTATGCATGAGACTTTTCCTTGAGAGAAAGAGACAAGAGACAGAGAGACAGACAGAGACTCATTAACTAAAAATACCAAAGTAGTGGGTTCTGTAAAGAGAATGGAAGGAAATGATTACACCTGGGGGCTGGAAAACAGGGTTGGTTATTGACCCCTGACTTTGAGTAGCCTTAAACTGCCAAAGGAAACTACAGGTAGCACAAGGTAATGAGATCTGTGTGTTAACATAAAAAAGAACATAAAGAACACATCATAAAAGCAGGCTACCTAGAAAAGAATTGCCTTGGGCAGTACCAACTACCTGGGAGGCTAGGGAAAGAGCTAAGAAACCTAGAGGTAGCAGGAGGGGGTTAGACCACTCAGCCTTTGAGGGTCATGCTAATCCTCTTAACTATCTTCATGATCACCATCCATTTCACCACTGGGTTTCTCCACATGGGTTTATTCTACACCTGATTACGAGATACTTGCTGTATGCCAGCATTGTGTCGAAGAAACAGAAAGACAAGTCAGACTAAAGACCACCATCAGGTGGCCACCACTAATTCTCTCCCTGCCCCTGTTGTGCTGGACTGGCAGCAAATTGGGTTGAGTGTCTCTTTAAGTAAAAGTCCAGTCTTCCAGTTCAGTGACAGTTTGGGCTCTCAGCTGGGCACAGTGGTATGCAACCACAGTCCCAGCTACTCAGGAGGCTGAGATAAGAGCCACTGAACACAGGCATTCTGGGCCAACCAAACCTGAGCAACACAGAAGAAAGAGAAGGAGAAAGAGACGGGAGTTTGTAGAGACTGTCTGTGCCCTTAAGTTTTTCATAATCAAATGACAAGCTCCCTCCAAAATAATTCCACTAGCTTGCAGCTACCACCCGCTTTGTGCCAGGTTGTTCAAGCAAAATCTCACTTAATCCTTGCAACAGCCATAAAGAGTTAATACAGCGGTCTTGATCACAGATGATGAGGTTCCCAGAAGCAAGAGCACTTAGCCACCCAGCAGCCTACAGTGGGCTCCAATTCAAACTCAGAAGAATCTTCAAAGCCAGCAGAGATTCACCACACCACCCATCCTAGCTGTCCACAGACCAGTTTGAAAACTTCCCCAAGTATATTCTATGTCAGCGAATATGTGTACTCTGGTACAGAATCCAGCCCATTGGGTTGCTAATGGCCACTCAAGGTCCACTAATACATAGTTTAATCAATCAATTTCTTTCGAGTTCAATATGAGCTAGCTCCTAAAGCCTGATCACACTGAGTGGCTGGTTAAAGGATCTCCATCCATGACAGTCACAGCAGAAGTCTTTGGGATCCAACTGCCCCATTTTCACAGACATGGGACATGGTGGGAAAGAGAATGTACTCAGCAGCTGGGTTCAGAATCAAGAAAAGGGGGCTGGTGAGATGGCTCAATGGTTAAGAACACTGGCTGCTCTTCCAGAGGTCCTGAGTTTAATTCTCAGCAACCATATGGTGGCTCACAACCATCTATGCCCTTTTCTGGTGTGTCTGAAGACAGGGACAGTGTACTTACATAAAACAAATAAATAAATCTTAAAAAAAAAAAAAGAATCAAGGAAAGGCAGATGACCAACACTGTACTCCAGCCCTTATCTGCTTCTTATGAGCTGGATGACCTTAGGTGTGTTACTGTCGGCCATACACACTACATGGGCATCAAAGTGGGGTTAGATGGTATACAGAATGACTTCTGAAGTTTCAATTATTATTTATTTGTGCATTAGAAACATGGGAGTATATATGTATTTCTTAGGAATATAAATAGATACCTATGTATACACAGCATCAAACTCAAGGCTGCATCGCACTTTAAACTTTTAACTATGGCACTGAGAAATGATAAAATTACAAAGGTAGCTTATAGATGATCCTGTCTAGGAAACTGTGTAGACTAGATCATTGTTAAGCATGCATCTCTAGGTCAGACAGGGCAGTGGTGGTGCATGCCTTTAATCCCAGCACTTGGGAGGCAGAGGCAGGCAGATTTCTGAGTTCAAGACCAGCCTGGTCTACAGAGTGAGTTCCAGAACAGCCAGGGCTACACAGAGAAACCCTGTCTCAAAAAAAAAACAAAAAACAAACAAACAAACAAAACAAGCATGCATCTCTAGTCAAATCTTGTCTTCTCTACGTATGCTGCTAAAATTCTCTAAAGACTTGCTCCACCTTTGAAATGGGGACAGTGACCTGAAACACCTGAGTCCCATAACATGCAGAGCAAATTTCAAGTGATTTGATTTGTCTCCTAATCCATGTTTGCTTCCCCATGATACTTTCCTGCTGGTGACATGGTAATACCATCAACACACCTTAGAACAAATTTCTAGCTGGTAAGGCCCTGTACTCTAAGGTAAGAAATTTAAAGAAAGGCCTGATGCTAAATGGAAAAAAAAAAGGAGTGGTCTCCACAGAGTGAGACCCTACCCAGCCAATCCTGCAACCTGTGAAGGGAAAGACCTGAGGGATTTGATACCTAAAAAGCATCAGAGAGTCAACGTTTATGCAAATGTAATTCCAAGAGGGGCCCAGATTCCAGCACCACCAGGCAACAGAATTTGTCAGCTTCAACCTTGTGGTTAAAGAATGATAATTGTAAAGAGACTGTGGAATCTTCCTCTTCCGTTAAGGAAAGCCACCAAGACCAGGCAGTGTGGCAAGAGTCTCTCCAAGGAGGCCCAGAGAGACCATTTCATGGAGCTATAAAGGTGAAGCCTAGATTGCACTGGAGACCCTAAGATGTTAGATGAGCCTTGGGATGTCTGCCCAGGAGCGCCACTAACAGGCTGTGGAACAAGCCCAAGAGAGAGAAGTGTGTTGCAGTCAACAAAGTTGGAAGGAGTGGGAGATCTGAAGAGCCTTTGATAACTGACACGAGGTTAACAGGATTGGAGTTTGTCCTGCTCCATTTCTTGCTTTGATCTAGTATTTCCTCAGTATGCTTCTTTCCCATTTTTTTGGAATGGTAATGTATATTCTATGCCATTGTATGTTGAATTATGTAATTTGATTTTTGATTTTTACAGGGGTTACAGCTAAGAGATTGCCGAATCTCCGAAGAGACTATTAAGTGTTGAGACTGTTATTGACTATGGGGACTTTTGAAGTTGGACTAAACGTATTTTGTATTATGGTGTGACTATAAGCCTATGGGGGCCTGGGGATGAAATGTAGTAGTTTGCATGAGAATGGTATTTGAATGTTTCATTCCAGGTTGGTAGAATTACTTAGGAAGGATTATGAGGTGGGCCGCTGGGAGTGGGCCTTGAGGTTTCAAAAGCCCATGGAAGACCCAGTCTATCTTTCTCTGCCTCCTGCTTGTGGATCAGATGTGAGCTCTCAGCTACTCCTCCAGCGCCATGCCTGCCTGCCTGCTGCCGTGCTCCCTGCCACGATGGTCATGGATTCACCCTCTTATACTATAAGCAAGTCACCAATTAAACGCCTTCTTTTATAAGGTGCCTTGGTTATGGTGTTTCTTCACACCAAGAACTGTATGGAAGACAGCTGGATTGCTCCAGAGCACTCTTCAGACATTAACGGTTGGGACACTCGAGCTTTTCCCATGAGGCTTAGTAACAAAGTTCTATGGTCACTTTGTGCTCTCCTCACAAAGGAGGATGTGGGTATGGAGCCCACAGCTTTGCACTTGTTAAAGACATGGTGAGCCTCAGCAGCAGTCCTGGCTCTCTCACCATCTGGGTGACTGTAGGCACATCACATCTCCTAGTACCAGTTTTCCATCCCCCAAAATGGGGTTATAATAATACTGACATCACAGATTTACAATGAGATCTAAAGACCTAACAAATAGTAAATATTTAACAACTGTTAGCATCCTTTTGTTATTTTGTTAGTGTGTTACAAACTGAAATGGCCCTGATTAAGTTTTGATTAATAGTCCTCATTAGGTCTTACCCCGGAGTATAGATGGCGGGGAGACCCTGAAAACAGACAGTGTGACCAAGGAACCCCAAAGCCTATACAAATGTCAACCTCAGTAATGATCTTCACATTCACTGAGTTCTTCAACTGTTTGTTAAATGACATCATTTGAGACTTGCATTGCTCTGTGACAGAAAAAAATAACAATTATCCAGATGGAGACCATTAAAAAAAAATCACAACTATTCAGAATGCAGAGGACAAGTACCGGTGTGGTACCCTAGCACCAACGGTACATCTACCGTACAACTCCTGGACCTAAGGCAGAAGGCATCGTGGAAGAGGGGACAGAGCGATGGTAAGAGCCAGAGGAAGAGCAAATTTGCTGCGATACTGCACCTCCTAGATGTCAGGGAAGACTCATGATGAGTGAGGCACCAGGAAGCAAAAAGGGCTGTTTGTGATCGGATAGCATGAGCAAGACAGAACAGGAAACACCATCCCATCCATCAGCCTGCAGGGCCCCTTAAACAAGGGGGCGAGGAGAGATGCTGTGCACTGATGTCCTTTCCAAAAGTACGCAAATATGTTCTGGGGAAAAGGACAAGAGTTCACTTAGTTCACCACTAGTGATCAGAAACAGCCAGACTCAACCACACACTGACTTTCAAGTAACTCAAAACATCAAGTCAGTACTTTGTAAGACCAAGGATCAAAACTTAAAAGCCCAAACCACAAAACTAAGAAAACACAGGTGCAAATTTTTGTGACCTTAAATTTAGCTAACAGTTTCTTAAACAGGACAGTGTAGCAGAATAAAAATTAAGCAAATAAAGTTTCATCAACATTAAAAAAGGATACACACCACAGAAAAAGGAAGGAAAGAAAACTATATAAAGGGATCAGATCTGGTAAAGAACCCTTACACTTCAATAATGAAAAAGAAAAACCTAGGCATAAGGCTCAGTGGTAGACTGTACATTTGCTTGGCAGTGTAAGGCCCAGGGTCCAATCTCTAAATAAATAAACAAGCAAATAACACCACTTAAAAGCAGAAGGAGTAGCTGACTTGATGTTATTCCGAGAATATGCCAATAAAAACACATGAAAAAACATTCAACCTCAGTAGCCATTAGGGAAATGCAGATTAAAAAGCCAACCGACAACCAATGCTGAGGTTGTGGAGAAACTGGAATTCCTCAAGCACTGCTGGTGAGAATTTAAAATGTGGTAGTCATTTTGGAAAACATTAAAGTTAGCCTCACGACCCAGCAAATCCGCTCCAAAATAAATACATAAACACGGGATATTATCCTTACTAACCCAGATGCCCATTAACTAATGAAGAAAATGTAGTCAGTCCGCACGATAGAGAATTACTCTGTTATAAAAAAAAAGTAAGGCTTATATGTGGAACAAGGATGAACCTAAAATAAAAACATTATGCTAAGTGAAAGAAACCAGCCACAAAAGACAAAATTCCATTTATAGAAAACGTTCCAAATAGGTATAGCTGGTATTTGTCATAGCCAGCCTCTGACAGGAAGCAGACAAGTGGTTGCCTAGAGAGAGAGAATGGGGAGCTGATGCTGGTAATGGTATAGCGTCGCTTTGGGGGGATAAAGTATATGCTCTAAAATTTGTGGTGATGACTATGAAATACTGAATATTCTAGAAGCTATTATATTGTGTGTTACAAATGAGAGATTTATACATATCACAAGCCCCTTAAAAGTTTTGGAGGTGGTAGAAATGTAAATATTGGCTGTTGTGATAATTACTAGAGTGTATATATTTGTCAAACATCATAAAAATGTACAAGGTAAATTAATTCCCGCTAAAGAATTCTTAGTGGGGCTGGAATGATGGCTCAGGGGTTAAGAATACTGACTGCTCTTTGGAAGGTCCTGAGTTCAAATCCCAGCAACCACATGGTGGCTCACAACCATCCATAATGAGATCTAACACCCTCTTCTGGAGTGTCTGAAAACAGCTACGGTGTATTTACATATAATAAATAAATAAATCTTTAAAAAAAAGAAAAGAATTCTTAGTGAAACCCTACTACCTCCAGGTGCAGAAGGCAGGGAGAAGCCACTGGATGGGTTATAGTAGACATCAAGGCCACCAGACAACAAAGGAACGCTGCTCTCTAGTCTCCCGAGAAAGCTCAGAGGGATTTGAGTCTCCTGTGGGTGGAAGTTCCTAAGGACACCCTTGGTTCTATCTGGGAACGCAAGCCTATCATTCTATCTCAGACCTCTTTCTCAAGGAATCCACCCTGCCTTCCTAGGCCTCATGCTAACTCCATCATCTCCAGTCCCAGCCCTCTGTTACTGGGGCCAGGCATCTGGGCAGAGTGCCACAGCTGGGTGCAACCCACTGCTTCCCTAGAGATAACTTCAGCAGGGGTGGGGCAGCCCCATCGTATAGATGGAGCTGCAAGTAAGGACAGATATCAAGACCTCCTCACCTCCACCCTCAAGGAAATGGTTTTCCATCCTCCCACACTCACAGGCTAGGTAGGCAATGAGGCAACAGGTTGAGCTGAGGAGCCAGGAGAAGCCAGAAGGACATTTACATGTGTGTTGAGACACACCGGTCTTCCCAGGACTGTTCCTATTACCTTTGTTCCTAGGTAATGGACACTCAATTTGTAAGGAACTCGCTGGTGAAATAAGATGGAAGCCGGAATTCAAATCCCTGCTGGCCTTCTTTCCATAACATGGATGTGGGAAAAGGGACAGGAGAGACACCAAACTGCACACCACAGCAGCTCCTTCACAGAGCACAACACTCTCCTTTCCAGAAAAGAGAAATAGCCACCAAGTTCCAGCCACCAAGTGAGGAGCTTCCTCACTTGGACAGATGCAGACAGGGCAGCCTTTGGCTGCCCCTACTGTTCTCAAAGAGTTTAGGATTCCCACTCCAGGTTGGGGTCACTTACACAAGACCAATGTGATTGATGTGGGAAACAGAAACAAACGCTCTGCAAATATCCATTCTAGAAGAAATAAGGCTGTTTGTTAACTTTGTACAAAAGGGTGATTTGTAGAACTGGGAACTCCAAGGTCCTTCAGATTCATACTCCAGTTTGTGTGTTTCTGCTTGATCTCATTAAGAACTCCCTGGTATTGGTGATGTAGCTCAATGCTTGCTAGCACACACACACACACACAAAAAGACCTGTTTAACTTGAGAATTCCTTATCCAGGTAGATGCAGAACTTCTAAGAGTCTACAGACTACTCTAGACAGAAGGTTGTCATAGACAATCAGTCTCAGTATATGGATGCCTAGTGGGACAATGACATTCAGTGAATCAGAGAATCCTGACGTAAAGTTTGAAGAGATCATGAAGTGTGGCTGTCCAGTTCCTAGCTGCCCAGTGTTCCGGTCTTGGGCAGCCCTGCTTTGTCGCTTTGTCTCTGCCTAACCACCTGTCCTTGTTTTCCAACTTCCTACCTCCTCCTTCGACCGTCCCTCGCAGTCTTTACCTCCCATCCCAAACCCTTCTCGGATATACCTGGGCATAGGCTGGAATAGAAGCCTTCCTTCTTGAGCATGATCAGCAGGGAGGCCCAGCCCAGGAGCACCGCGGAGAAGAAGAGGTTCTCCACCACGGCGGTGCAAGCCATCCACCAGCGCCTGCGGTACGCCTGCTTCAGCGTGGGAGCCATGGTGGCCGAGACTCTGCAGAGAAACAGAGCGCTCAGAGAAGGGCTTCCCAGCGGCCCTTGGGAAGGGTACTCCATCATGGTGGCTCCTGAGACCCCTGGAGCCAACGAGGTGGAGCCTTCATGGAGGCCCCATAGAGCCCGGTGCTGCGGAGCTGGCTCCGCGCGCTCTGGCAATGCCAGGAGCGAACGCGCCACTGGCCCGCAGGGCGCTATCAGGAACCAGAAGGGTCTGGTCTGAGCGAAGCAACTTCCTGGCGCGCTGCCGGGCTTTGCCTACCCGGGCCAGGGCGCCCCGATCCCGCTCCAGGAGACAACCCCCCCAAGTTCCCGAAGTCTCTCAAAGTCACCAAGGGGCAGACCGTGCTCTGTAGCCACCTCTGGCCCACAGCTAGCCAGCCTCTTGGCGCCAGATCGGATTCTCAGAAGCGAGCAGGAGGCGGAAAGGGAAGTCTGGGGCTACCCCGAGACCCTCTATTCTAATTACGCCTTTCATTCTACTCCTCCTCTCAAGAGCCCGGGTAGAAAACCTCCTCCCGCCTGACACAGCCGGCGGCGCTCGTGTCCCTCCAGTCTCCTGGGCCAATCCCACGGCTGCCACGTGGAGGGAGACCCTGGGCGGGCCCCGTGGCGCCCCCGCGCGCCCCCCATTCCGTCGCGCGCCTGGGAACGCGCCAGCCCCTCCGTCCCGGGGAGGGGGCTCGGGCTCCGGCAGGAAGTCCGGTGCCTGCAGACTTTATAAGGACAGACTTTATAAGGAGGCGGATGGGGTGGCCGGCGGGCGGGTGTGTTTACCAGAGAGAACGACGAAACCCGAGCCCGCCAGGGCCGCGGTAGCCACCGCCAACAAGGGAGGCGATCTGACGCGGGGACCTGGAGCAAGACCCGGGCGAGCCGAGAGGAAATGATCAGGGGAAGAGCAAACAAGAAAGACGAAGGGAAAGAGACCCTTCTCTAGGGGGTGGTCCAGCCCCTCATCTGTGAAACGGGACTTTCGAATCAGGGATCCCCGAGGTCCCTTCCTATGGGACAACCGTGGTTCTAAACAAAGTGGAAGAGAAAAGGGGGAGAATGGAGGGGTTGGACAGTGGGAACAATGTGCCCAGAGACTCAGGTAACGGACACTTCGCAGGGACCTGCAAGTGTGGCTGGGTGACTTGGAGCTGCGCTAGCTGCTCACCTGTCCCCGACAAACTTGCCTCCTGAAGCTGTTGACACCTGGAGTAACACAGAGTCTCCGCGGCGCTTCCACACTCCGGATCTCCTGAGACCCAGGATCCCAATTCCAAATCGCATCCACGCTGGGTTCCTCCCTGCGTGCCAGACCCAGCGGGCCTCGGAGCTTCAGCTCCACAGTCCGCCGGTCTCACCTCGTCTGCGCCCTCGAAAGAAGCGGTGGATCTGGGAACCGTCCGGGCGCCACAGATCAGTGAAGCGGGGAAGCCAGGACATAGACTACGCGATCTGCGATCTGCCGAGTTGATAGCTGTATTTACAGGCGTTGGGAGCAGCGCCCCAAGGTGGGGGCGGGGGTTCCCGTCCCTTCCCCACCCCTTAGGTCGAGTTTCATGGACACGTGACTTGCCTGTTGGTCCCCAGATACTCTTTTTACCCAGTACGCCCGGGGCGCCTTAATTTCCACTCTCGACCCTCGGCTTCTCTGTTGACCCCTGAACTACCGTTTGACAGCATTCTCTGCATCTTTGTTCAAAACAACCAAAGACTTGGCTGGAGTTAGATTGGATGCTGGAAAGACTTGGGTGGGGTCTTGAACTGTGAAGTCGAAAAGAATCAGAACACTTTTGGAGTTTATATGCTCCAATTAAGAGTCTGCAGTTTGAAAGCTGTCTAACCTTAGGCAACTTAACCTCTCAAAGTTTGTTTCCTTCTCTATAAATTTGGATAGCAGTAGAATTTGCCTGCCTGTCAAGAGGAGATAGAATTAGGATGCAGTAGTGATGCTGGGTACACTTGACGTGGTGGGCATAATAAATGTTCATTGTGGCGGCTGCTGTCATTATTTCGGCTGTTGTCTTTATTTCGCAAGACTCAATGATCAGGTGCTTCCTGTTGCTAAATGATTGATCTTTTGGTAAATCATTCAGCCCACCTGGTCTCAATTTCCCCATCTGTAAAACAGGCAAAGTATTCAGTACTTATTTGGACAATGGTACAGATTAAGAAAGTAATTATGCTGAAGAAAAACACGGATAAGGGTTAATTCAGTGCATTAAGAGTGAAAAAGAGCAGTGGGGGAGGGGGTGTGCATGCGTTTTATCCCAGCCCTCAGGAGGGAGAGGCAGGCGAACTCTTTAAGTTTGAGGCTAGCCTGGTTTCAGGACAGCCAGGGTTGTTAGACAGAGAAAACTCGGGGGGGGGGGGGGAGGGAGGGGGAGGGAGGGCTGGTAAAATGATTGCTTAGCATGTCTGAGCCTGAAGGTTTGATCTGAAGCACACAGCACATACCAGGGTTAGTGGCACGCATGTCTGAGAGGTAGAGGCAAAGGGATCAGAAGTTCAAGGTCATGTTCAATCTGCAAGAGGCCAGCCTGGGCTACATGAAACCCTGTCTCAAACAGAACAAAACAAAATAAGTGAAGGGTGCTGCAGGTGGTATTCACAGAGTTCTAAAGGAGCCTCAAACAGTACAGAGAACGCCACCAAAGGTAGCCCTGAGAAGCTGAGCCACCACACGGGAAAAGGGTGTGATAGGCACTTCCCCCAAAAAAGTTATTAAATATGCAGCTCATCGCAGTGTGCCTCAAACCTCACAAGTTTTCACACAGAGAGTAAAACAAGGTTTGCAGCTAGACCACAGAGACTGGAGGCAGGCCTGTCTGGCTTGTAAGTTTTCTGGTGTTTTCATTCCTGTGAGTCAGGTGAAGGAACAGCAAAGCAAAAGCTTGGCAAGAGAAAGGCACGGGGAGTTCTCTGGCAAAAGCACACGTCAGCCTTTGATGGTTTTACTTCTTAAAATGCCTTGCTGGCTGCAGGGTAGGGAGTGTGACTGAGCAATAGAGCTCTTGCATATGTATGTGTTCCAATCCAGAAAGACAACACACACAGACACACACACAAGCATATATATATATGCTTCTATACCCTTGACCTCAGGGTCAAATTCCTTAGCTCAGTTCAAGGGACCCCACAGGAAAGGTTCTAACTCAACAGTATCACGGCCTCTTGATGACCACATTGAAATATTAGTCCATTGTCTATGAAAATGCTTCGTGAACATAAGCACAGACATTCACCTTGAAGGTTCAGTGTGGTTCTGAGTCCACCCATAAGACTTTAGAGTCCATGGACTCCTGTGTCTGGAAGACTCGCTACTCCTCATTCCATCTGATGTTCCCGACTTCCTCTTAGGGACTCTCTGTGAAGTCAGGAGCCTTTGTTCTGTTCACTGCTTGCACACTCAGAACCACTAAGAGCAGATGTGCAGCGGAGCCCGGCCAGCTGGTTTCACACCTTCCCAGCTCCGCACCTGCTCTTCCTTCTTGTAGGAGTGGCAGATTCTCTTCTTCATTTCCAGTTCACTCATCCTTGCAGCACTCTCAAGCTTCCCCTTTGTTTGGAAGCTGCCCACCCATCCCCAAAGACTGTGCTGATCCCTTAGGAAGCCCCCTGCTGACCTAAAGTGATGGCTCTCTTTCCTTCTTCCCCTTCCCCACTCCATGGGCTGGAAGCCTGTTGGACACAAAACTAATCATGTTGTAGGCAGTTTGTATGGCTGCTGCTGCCTATCCCAGACTTGGCATACAGTAAACTTCGGCTAAACATTTGTTGAATAAATGAGAAGGGAGTGGCAGGAAATAAAGCTGTGAAGAAAGTCTAGGATGACTTTGAAATCATCTCCTTAAAGCTAAATACTTACAGTAAAAAAACAACACAAAAACTGAGATTTTGGTTTTCTTCTTTTGGTTTTGTTTGAACGGGACAGACATGGTTAATGTTTAATGAAAGGACGGTCTATTGGGAAGGCTTAAGTAGGTAGGGACCCTTTATAATAGCTGGCTGGAGAAGGCCAGGTATTGTCTCTCTCTCACACACACACACACACACACACACACACACACACTCACACTCCCAGCACTCAGGAAGCAGAGGTGAGGCTATATGGCAGGCACACAGGTAAGGCTAGTTCTCGGCCAGGGCTTCAGAGCAGAACTAAGACCAGAAAACAGGGGTGGGATGGTAGTGGGGAGACAGCTCAACCATTAAGAACAGTGTTGGTCTTGCAGAGGACCTGGGTTCGGTTCCCATCCACCCACATAGTGGCTTATGACTTCCTGTGATGCCAGTTTAACGGAACTCAATGCCCTCTTCTGGTATCCACAGGCTCTACACGCATATAGTACACTTCATGCCTGCTGGCAAAACACTCAACACACATAAAATAAAAATAAATAAATCGGGCTGGAGAGATGGCTCAGCGGGTAAGAGCACTGACTGCTCTTCCAAAGGTCATGAGTTCAAATCCCGGCACCCACATGGTGGCTCACAACCATCCGTAAGGAGATCTGACGCCCTCTTCTGGTGTCTGAAGACAGCTATAGTGTACTTGCATATAATAAATAAATAAATCTTAATAAATAAATCTTTTTTCTTCAATCTTTTATTCGATATTTGCTTTATTTACATTTCAAATGTTATCCCCTTTCCTTGTTACCCCTCCAAAAACTCCCTATCCCATACCCCTTCCCCCTGCTTACCAACCCCCCCCCTTTCCTGACCTCGCATTCCCCTACACTGGGGCATCAATCCTTCACAGGACCAATGGCCTCTCCTCTCACTGATGTCTGAAAAGGCCATCCTCTGCTACATATGTAGCTAGACCATGGGTCCCTCCATGTGTACTCTTTGGTTGGTGGTTTAGTCCCTGGGAGCTCTGGGGTACTGGTTGGTACATATTATTGTTCCCCCTATGGGCTGCAAACCTCTTCAGCTCCTTGGGTCCTTTCTTTAGCTCCTCCACTGGGGACCCTATGCTCAGTCCATTGGTTGGCTGTGAGCCATGGGTATTTTGATCCCCCTTCTAAGAAGGACAAAAGTATCCACACTTTGGTCTTCTTTCTTGAGTTTCATGTGGTCTGTGAATTGTATGTTGGGTATTCTGAGCTTTTGGGCTAATATCAGTGAGTGCATACCATCTGTGTTCTTTTGTGATTGGGTTACTTCACTCAGGATGATATTTTCTAGTTCCACCCATTTGCCTAAGAATTTCATGAATTCGTTGTTTTTAAAAAATAAATAAACTGTAAAGATTCTATTCCAGGAAAGCACCTGAGGTTTTGGGAAGCTGAACAAGGGCCATGGTGGGAGTGTCTAACTGGGGAATGTACTTGGGGAGGGGAGTTGGATCTAGTCAGGGGTTCAGGAAATGGTCTTTAAGGGCAGTGTGTAAGTTGATACCTGCAGATGGCTTTAAGGGAAAGACTCAGTAGTATTGATCAGTCTCCAAAAGAAGGAAGTTTCCTATGAAGACTTCCAAAAGCTGAGGGGGCACTCGGAGAGGAAGGGGGCTGTGGCACAGGTTGTTGCTGAAAGCTGCCCTTCCAGACCTGTCGGACCTTCTGAGGCTGTGAGGGTTGCTCGGCAGTTTAAAGCGACCACTCTCTTTCTTCTCTTGCTCCCATTGTAACCTGGGTCAGTAGCAGCAGCGACTCTTCCCCCGGGACTTCTGTGACAAAAGTGGAGACACCCCAGATTCTGTTCCCTGTCCCCCTCTTGCACACTCCTGCCTCCCTCTTGCACACCCCTGCCTCCCTCTTGCACACTCCTGCCTCCCTCTTGCACACTCCTGCCTCCCTCTTGCACACTCCTGCCTCCCTCTTGCACACTCCTGCCTCCCTCTTGCACACTCCCTGCCATTACCTGTAGCTCCTGCCTTCTCTCCATACACTGGCCTCCTGAGCCCTGCTGCTCATTGACCCCAGAATGGACCCTTGCAACCTGGCCTTCCCAATTCCGCCCCACTTGATCACACATATCACCAGCCACTGTCCTTGAAATGTCTTCCATCCCCTTTCGTTAGTGGAGTTAGGTGATTTCCATAAGTGCCCGATTCTTTGCAATAACTTTCTAGACTCCGTCGGTAAATCCCTTTGTTGTATGGTCTATATACCATTTGAGTTTTGATGTTCTTTTTTTTTTTTTTTTTTTTTGGTTTTTCGAGACAGGGTTTCTCTGTGTAGCCTGGCTGTCCTGGAACTCACTTTGTAGACCAGGCTGGCCTCGAACTCAGAAATCTGCCTGCCTCTGCCTCCCAAGTGCTGGGATTAAAGGCGTGCGCCACCACCGCCCGGCAAGTTTTGATGTTCTATGATGAACTCATCAAGGTGTTCCTGTTTCCTCTGATGGACCGCGAACCTCTCAGGGAGGGTGCATGGATGCACCTTCCCTCTGCCTCCCACCCTCCAGAGCCCCTGCCGGGGAAATCCTAGTCACCATTTGAATCTCACTAGTTTATCATTTTGGAGAATGTAGCCTTCTCTGAATACCCAGACTATGAGCACAGTCCTTTTCATAGCCCCACCGCTCTTTGAACATCTTTTGTAACACGTACTGAAAGGCCTCTGACTTAGGGTTATTGGAGCCCATTGGGGACAGATTGTCCTTCTGAGTAAGAGACATATTAGGAAAAACATTAATGCCATGGAAAGGGGTGTATGGGAGTTATGACAAGATCACAGACCCCAACACTGTAGACAGATGGCATAGAAGGGGCCAAGTGAGGAGTCCCTTCTTATAGGTCTCAAAGGAAGAGGAAGTTCCAGGCACCATAACTGATGAGTGACCACAGCACAGGTCTGTCTCTGACTTCCAGGGATTGGGAATAGGAGGTCTTGCTTTGTGAGGAAGAAAGGAAGGAATCTTGTTAGTGTGTAACTTACAGGACATGGGGAAAGGGGAGGAGGGGTGTATTTGCTCATGGTATACCCATTACCTGGTGGGGCATGTGCCTTCTGATATCTTGGGAGTCTAGTAGCCTGCTTCTAACTTGAAGAAGAACAAAAGTACCAGAGACAGAGAGATGGCTCAGTGGGTAGATGCTTGCTGCCAGACCTGTGTTCAATCCCTGGAACCCACATAGCAGGAGAAAACTGACACTTGCAAGTTCTCCCGACTTCTACATATGTGCACATATGTACTCACTAAATATCTTTTTTTTTAAAATTAGGGTTCCTGTTATTCTTCTGGAATTCAGGCACCTTGGGAGTTTGCTAGAGGGTAAGAGATAGGCTTTGGATAGGGGGCTTGTCATTTCCTTTACAACAGCTGTAGAAAGCTGCTAATATATGTGGGTGTAGCTTAGTCAGCTCCTAACCTGAAGCCTAATGTTTTTCACAGCTATAAAGCCACCTGGTTTTAGTATTTGTCCCACCAATTAGCTTTTAAACCTCAATCCACTGTATCCTATGACCTAAGACGATAAGATTCCTCTCAGCTCAGCATACAAGAGCCCCTACACAAGTCTATAGGAGTGTACTGAGAAAACAACTCTTAGCTTTTGTCAGATTTTTAACAGGGTTTGAGACCTGAAGAGGCTGTGAACCTTTCCCTAGATTCTGAAGGGGCTATCTGCCCTTCAGAAAAGCATCCCCCACTAGAATTTAAGATCTAAGAAGGCAAGTATCTTATTCTGTTTTGCTCATGATATATGCCAAGGACCTAGAATGGTACCCAACACATTCTAGCATAGGTGTGAAGTGAACAGCAGTCCCAGACAACTGCTTCAGGGAACACAGACACCAAGTGCACAAGCTGTCTGTGGCTGAGTTACCACCAAACACAATGCTTTATCTCAGCTTTGCCAGCTTAGGAGATAAGGTGTGACTTGGCTGGGTCCTGACCTTCAATGTCTCTCACAGGCTTGCAAAGTGTGGATCAGGGATGCTGTCATCTGAAAGCTAAACAGGGGAAGGATCTGCTTCCAAGCTCACACCCGTGGTGGGACATTTACCATGTGAGTGTGGCTTACCACGGGGGTGGGGGGAGGGGGGCTCTTCACAGGTCAGCTTTCAACATGGGAGCTGGCTTCATCAGAGTTAGTAAGGAAGGGAAGAAAAGCATGCAGTCTTTTATAACTATATTCTATCACCTTAGCTATGATCTTTTTATCAGAAGCATCTTTGTCTGGTGCCATTGCATACAGGGAGGGGATCCACATAAGAGTATAAATCCTGGGCAGAATCACCTGAGGATACACTCACTCACAGCAGAAGGCATCGACCAGAGCTTACTAGGTCAGGCCAGTGAGGAGAAAGCAGAAGGTGGTGAGAGCTTTGAGGAACAGTTGAGCCTTTGCTCTTCTTCCAACAGGCTGTTATCAACCTGTAGTGCAGATTTACAGATCTTCTAACTCTTTAAAAGTAGCCAAACCAGCCAGGCAGTGGTGGCACATGCCTTTAATCCCAGCACTTGGGAGGCAGAGGCAGGAGGATTTCTGAGTTCGAGGCCAGCCTGGTCTACAAAGTGAGTTCCAGGACAGCCAGAGCTACACAGAGAAACCCTGTCTCGAAAAACCAAAAAAAAAAAAAAAAAAAATCTGGGTTTACACTTACACTTCCTTTCAGTGACAGGAAGGACCTAATTCAGTCTTATTTCTTAGACCTTTTGAAGAGGTCTACCATCTCTCCAACCCTCCACCCCATCCCAGTGGTCCACTAGCACAAAGAACCTAGCCAACGCATTCTGAACACATCCCACAGAAATCAGTGTGAAAATGCAAAGTCGCTGCAATATCATTTCCTTAGGGAATTCCCCTTAAGCCAAAGAGCAGCAGCTAAAGCGGCCTTGGGTCTGTAATTCAGGATTCCAGCTCTGCCTTTGACAAGTGTCTAACTCTTGAAAGGCTCAGTCTCGTCATAAAAGGCAGCAGGGTTGTCCTAACATTAAGCAAAATAATAATTTGAGGCCCTCAGCAGAGGTTAGCTATAGCAACTCCGTATATATGAGCCAGCCTTTACATCATCAGCCCCTTCTCTCTTCACAATCTGTACCATGTCTGTCCTTGGTCCATTATCTACTGTCATCTAACACGGTTTGGCTGGCTGAGAGCAAGCCTTTGAAAAGCAGACCGGTCTCTGCCACTGAAAGGTTTAAATCCTATAACAGCCTGCTGACGCCCTTAGCAGGAGAGACTCCAAATGGCTTAACACAGCCCACTCCCTAGGCTGTTCTGGAGCTGAGCCTGCCCAGGCTTCTGGGCTCATTGCTCAGCTTTTCTCTTCACACTTGGTGTTGCAGCCACACGGCAGCTGTTTCCGAGCCCTCCACACTTCCCTGCCGTTGCAAAGCCTTTCTAAGAGCTATCCCTGAGCTGGAACATCTCCGTCCCATGCCCACCAGGCCTTTTTTGTTCCAGCTGTGCACAATCAAGAAAATACTCATGATGTTCCTTTTAAACCTGAAAGCAGATAGAGTTTCTCTTTTCCTCACAGTGGCTTTTCTGCCTAGCAACGTGCTGTGGTGCTGGCAGAGAACAAGCACATGTAACTTTGTGGCACAGGCCCCAGCAGCTCAGGCCCGTGTGCAGATAGCACCCCCTGCTGACCTAAATTTGTATTTCAGCTTTTAGAAAGACTCTCTGCCCATCCTGACAGGACGAAGCTTTTTGCGATTTTCCACTTCCCACAAAATTTAACAAGTTATTGAGTATTTGGTGTATTTCAGACACCTTTATAACTATTGAGTTATTAGTTTTCATAACCACCCAAGGAGGCAGATGGCCCCTACTGCAGTTTTAACTGGTAGGGTAACTGAAGCAGTTAGATGTCTCTCTTTCAAGGTCACATGGCTAGAAATCTCAGCCAAGACTCAAAATGGATTTGAACCTGCACTTGTAAGCCAAAGTCTCTGCCTCTGTTGTCCTTACTCTGTCCCAGACACCTCCACAGAGAAAGCCTACTCTGAATGCACAACTCTGCCAGTGGCTTCAAAGTAGACAAAGTGCCTTCTAGAATAACCCACACATTCTGAAAGTTGCAGTCCAAAGGGCCCTCCTCTGACTGCAGTAGGGCTTGGCCTTCCCACTGCTATACTGCGTGACCTGTAAGCAGCTGCCTCTCGGAACCTGTTTCCTAATTAGACCTTTAGTCTGGGTGGTGGATTCGCTCATACACTGAAAAGTGACAAGGAACAGTCCGAATCAGGTAAACACAGATGGTGAAGTCATCACTCAGGCCCCTGCCTACATCACTTTCCAAGATGGTTGACCCACATCCCATCTCGACAGTATTGTAGCTATCTAGACAACATCTAGAGCAGAGTGGCTACTTGCTCACAAAATCCTATCCACTGTCACATCCTCTAAATCTCATCTCCTTAATATGAGTAAAGATGGCCTGCTTACCTCCACTTATTACCAAGCTTTAAAAGATACTTAATGCTCCCTATACCCAAGTCACTCTACTGCATCTCAGAGATGTTGCACATTCAGGGTCACACTGCAAGCATCAAACTCTGAGCACAAACCTATCGGTCCCACTAGTCTATAGTCTTAGAGCACTGTGTTAAGGTACACACCCACTGGACTAGAGAGATGGCTCAGTAGCTCCTCCAGAGGTCCTGAGTTCAAATCCCAGCAACCACATGGTGGCTTACAACCATCCATCATGGGATCCTATCTCCTCTTCTGGTGTTTCTGAAGACAGCTACAGTGTACTCACATACATAAAATCTTTTAAAAAAAAAAGGTCCACACCGCAATCACAGCATTTAGAGGCTGACACAGGGAGACTGAGATTGAGGCCAGACTGGGCTGCATAATAAAACTCCGCCTCAATATACAAGCAACCTGCTGGGCATGGTGGTGCACATCTTAATCCCAGCACCTGAGAGGCAGAAGCAGGTGGATCTCTGTGAGTTTGAGGACAGTCTGGTCTACAGAGTGAGATCTTGTACTTAAAGACAAAACAAGCAAAAACAACCCAATCCCACAAAACAGAAAGACCCACTGTATTAAATCCCCTCTACTGTTGGGTGCTCTGACTCTTTACTCTTGAATAAAGACATTGCTTTTCACAAATTTGTTTTAATAAGATATATACATATACACACATACACAGTCACAAACCAGCGTGACAAGTCCCCTTCCTTAGCCAGGAGAGCTCTACCACACACAGGGGGCCTGGAGATGCTCAAGGGCCTAAGTATAACAGTTTTCACATGTGACATCCATTAGGGACACTTTTGATCAGGTAGGTGGCAGGGCACACCACGGGTGCCCACGGCCTGGGCCTCACGCAGGCCCAGAGCTCTGTTGCACCCTCTTCATCAGCTCCTCATCCTGCATTGACAACTCTGTCAACTTTTTGCCCATCCTCTCATGGATGTCCAAGTACTTGGATACGCATCGGTCCAGACACACAGACTCGCCTTTGGACAGCTCTGCCTCCTTGTAGTGGGGAGGCACACACTTCCGGTGGCAGGCACTGGTCATTCTGGGATGAGAGAAGAACAAGTTTGTATCAGTAACTTCCTGTAGCATCCCAGGAACCTTCAACAAGTCCAAGCCTGCTGTACTGATTCTTGCCTCATTCCTTCCCTCAAGAAAACAGTGGAAACCCCCAGTTTTCACTTCAACCACTTCGGAAGGTTCTGCCAACTAAGAATCTTCTTTGAGTCCTGTACAAGACTAGTTAAAGAGGAAGCACTTGCTGAACACTGGCTGTGTCCCAGGCGTCATGCTAAGGGCGAATACAGATTCTGTTATACAACCCTCACAGTAACCCAGTGGGGTAGGCACAATCATTATCCCCACTTTACAGATGAGGAAATTAGGACACAGCTCAATAATTTGCTAAGGATCACACGAAACTACATAGTCTGACTGCTCAGTCTGCATTTTAAAAACCATTCTAATTTGTAGTCTCCAAGACAAACCAACCAATGAAAAGAGCTGCTGACTAAAACCAGCAGATACCTGCTGTTTCCTGTATGATGTGCTAGGTGCTAAAGGCTTTCAGTTTAATATTGTAATGTCTTTATGAAGCCATGCTTATGTCAGTTTTACTGATGAGAAAACCAAGTATGAGACATTCAGCCTAAAGCTATTCAGCATGTGACTAAGTGCACCAGGATGTTTCCAAATTGTCTACAAGCAGTAGTTGTGAAGTCAACCTATAGTTCTGGTCCCAACATTGTTACTGACCAGCTACAGACCCTGAGATTATCAAACCCCTCGGTACCTCAATCCCCTATGTTAAAACGGTACCAATAAAATTAACCCACTGATTATTCATTCTCTCTCTCTCTCTCTCTCTCTCTCTCTCTCTCTCTCTCTCTCTCTCCTAGTCTTGAACTCACTATATAGTCAAGAACTATTGAGAACTATCAAGAACTGTTGAGTCTCTGGCCTCCATCTCTGAGTGCTGAAATTACAGGTCCCATGTCAAGATCAAACCAAGGGCATCCTGCATTCTAGACAAACATCCTATGTTATTATACCCCATTCTCCCTTTATTTTTAAGTATTTATAAAAATGATAATGGGGGCCTGGAAAGTGGCTAAGAGAATTTACTGCTCTTGCAGAGGACTTGGGTTAGGTTCCCAGCACCCACATGACAGCTCATAACTATCTTTAACTCCAGTTCCAAGAGATATGATGCCCTCTACTGGCCTCTGTGGGCATGTGACACACATGTATACATACATACATAAAAGCAAAACATCCATACATAGAAAACAAATAAATACTTTTTGTAAGTGATTATACACACACACACACATACAATGCTTTGCAAGTGCCTAACAGAGTTAAAGTTCAATGAAGGCCAGATGCACACACCTTTAACCGCAGCGCCCAAGAGACAGAGGCAGGTGGATCTCTGAGAGTAAGGCCAGCCCGGCCTATACAGATCAAGCTGACAACCAGGGCAACAAGAGACGCCTTATCTTGAAAAGCAAGAACAAAAACACCCACTCCACCCCAAAAAAGGAAGAAAAAAATTAATAAGTATTGGTCACTAAATACTATTAATTACTAAATGACTGTTCAGATGGCTCCGGAGGCAAAGACATTTGCTGCCAAACCAGAAGATTTGAGTTCAATCCAAGATGAAATCCTATTAAGCTGTCCTCTGACCTCCACGTGTGCTGCTATGCTATGCACGTTGGCATTCATAAACAAACACAAAATACATAAACAAAGGTAATTAAATGGGCTATTTGGAGAGAAGGAAGGATGGAAAAGAAAAGAAAAGGCAGTGCTTACTTGTTCTTGATACTTAGCAGAGCCCGGGCAGGAGATTATCCTTTACACCCCTTTTATTCCCTCCACATAGTCAATCAAGCCCTTCTAGTGACCTGAATTTACTTCAGCCAAGCACGCACGCGGTGAGGATGGGGCGCGATTAGAAGGGTGGGACTTGGCTCCACTACCTTAGCGAAAGTACTCGTTAAAAGTCCTACCCGTTATTGTGGTAGGGGTGACTAGGGTTAGTTTTCCTAAACAAGGTGAAGCGGAGTGGTTCTCTTTACCTGTTGTACATGTCGGCCATCATCTCCACCTCCAGCTCCGCAGCCAGCTGCTGGGCTCTGAGCGGATCCATGTCAACTTAGCACCGTGGAGAGAATAGCCTCCTGATCTTTAGTCCTAGGAGCGGACATGATAAGTCAGCACCGACCCCTCCCGGTTCATCCTAGTATCCACCCGGGGGCTGGAGGGCGCGAGGAATTACAGCGTTTCAGACCAGCAGGGACCAGTACCCTCCTCATTGAACGTAATCAGCCCTCTTAAACATTAGTGGAAATGAGGCCCTTAAAGAGGACAGTGTCCAGCTCAAGGTCATTCAGGATGTCATGGGACTCTGAGCTGGAAACGGAGACCTCTCAGTACCTCGAGATCACTCCTAGCCAAAGGACCGACAGTACCGACAGAATACACAAAACCGTGGGCCTGAACCCACGCAGCCCCGAGAATGTGACCCTAACCACAACCTAGGTTCCCGGGGCCGCTCCAAAGGCTGAGCCTCTGTCATGGCAATGGCATAATCAGGGTCACCCTGGGGATCAGACACCATGGTCCACTCACCACGGCCTGGAGAAGGTCACAGCTTCCGCAACGCCCCCAACTTCGGGTCAATAGTAAAAAGTTACCAGGTACTAAGGTAAGCGAAATACGAAGCACGTGGGTCACTTCCGGAAGGAAGTCTAGCCTCTTCTTTGATCCGGAAGAAAACGCCGACCAGGCTGCGCTGGGAAACCGGCTACCATAGAGACGAAACCACTGACTGGGCGAAGCCACCGACTTCCAGTTTGCTAGAGTGGACTCCGAAGTACCATAGAGTGCTGAGTGAGTGGCTGAGTACCAGCCGCCTTGTTAACGTTCCATCCTTCTGGTTGTCAGGCGTTTGTAGTGTGGAAGAGGCTTGGCTCCCTGAACCCACCTTGGAGAGCCCACGCCTGAGCGCAGACAGATGTTATGTGAAGAAGGGAGAATGTTTCCCAAAGGAGCCTGTCAATTTTGCATGTTAAAACCGCCTGGAGCACTTTTTTAAAAACCTCAACGCCCAGACGTTACCTCATACCGGTGAAATCAGAATCCCGGGGAGTAGGACCCAGAGCTGTGTGTGCAGAGCTGTGTGAGCAGGTCGGGTTGCAGAGAGGATACAAGATCTCTGCTCGCAGAAAAAGGAAACACGTATAGAGATTTTCTTTGTTTGCTTTTGAGACAGGGTCTCATGGAACCCAGGCTGCTCTCTAATTTGCGGTGTAGCAGAAGATGACCTAGAATTTATGATCCTGCCTCTACCTCACTAGTGCGGTTACAGATGAGCGCCTGACTTTTGCCATGCTGTGATGGAAGCAGGACCAAATGCTATAGGCAGGCACTCTACCTACTGCTCCAGTGCTGCAGCATGTTTTACTGCGCGTCTACTATGCACGATAAGTAAATAATAAATAAATGTAATCATAACAAGCATTGGGTTTATCCTTTGAAAGGTATTTTTATTAGGGCAAATTCACAACACAGAGAGAATGAACATCTAATGTTCATTCAACAGTCTAATGAACATCATTGTATCTATCCCCAAGACTTAATCATTCTTAATATTTAGTCACATTTTCTTGATCTATTGTTATCTTTAGTAGATGAAGTCTTTTTTCCAAAGTGCTATTTTCACATTCTCAGCTAATAGTGATTTTTTTCATCTCTCTTTCCCAGTGCTGAAGGTTGAATCCAGGGTCTTGTACATTGTAATCAAACACTCCATAACTGAACTACACAGGTCATTTGATATACTATTTTTAAATTTAAATTAATTTATAAGAACATGTGCCCATGGGGAGATCAAAGGACATGTGGAGGTCAAAGGACAACTGATTCTCTCAGCAGCCAGAGTGATGTAAAAGACTATAACTGGATCATGTCACTCACCCCCTAGATGCTGCAGTGGTTTCTAATCATGGAGAAAGCCAAAGTCTTCTCAATAGCTCATGAGACCCCGTATCACTTCTCTCCGTGATGTGATCCATCCCCTGAGAAGAGCAACCTACAGGACGAATGACTTACCTTGGCTTCCGGTTCATTCCATTCCACTGTGGCAGGAATGGCAGGCAGCTAGTCATAGCATGTCCATAGCCAAGACACACAGAAGAATGCTGGTACTCAGCTCACCTTGGCCTTTTGATTCGGTCAGCTATCCCAGTTCATGGGACATTACTAGGTACGTATAGGGCAGGTTTTCCCAACCTCAGTTAACTCAGTATAGAGTTATCTCACGGACTTGCCTAGAGGTTTATCTTCTAAGTGGTTCTAGATCCTATACATAGATAATCAATATGAGCCAGTAATTCTGTCTGCTGTTCCACAATTGGTTCAGACCAGCAGGGACCAGTACCAAATTCCCACATGATTTGCCAACCCGATTTTCTTCCTTTTACTTCCAACTATTCTGCTGCTGCAGTGCTTTGCCCAGCCATGCTAATATCCTGTCTATCAAATACATCAAGCATGTGCCCTTCTTTCTAGTTACTGTTCTCTGCCAGGGATGCCGGTGCTCCTCACTGGCACAAAACTCAAGGTCTTTGTCCCCATATCACTTGCTGTATCTACAAATATATTCTCCTCCCTACAAAACAAAGCAAAAATAAAGACAAAGCCCTATTGCTGGTCCCACTACACCTTATTTTATAGAGCTTGTCACATCTAATATAGTACATATTTTTACTTGTTGGTGTGATTACTAATTCATCACACTAAAATTATCTCCTTTTGCCTGTTTTCTCTTGTGTTCAACGCTGTTGTCTCCAGCACCTACTTGGTGTTCACTTACCATTGCATCAGAGAATGAAGGGATTATCTAAGAGAAGTTTTAATGACTGATGCCATAATCTTCCAGTATGCTGTTTTTATTATCTAAAGACATGGGTTAAAGGAAGAAAAAATATCATCAGGGCAGAGACTTATGGGAGAACTCACCTGTCTTTAGCAGATAATTTCTTTTTTTTTTCTTTAAGGTTTATTTATTTTATGTATATATGAGTACACCAGAGTTGTCTTCATACACACCAGAAGAGGGCATTAGATTTCATTACAGACGATTGCAAGTCATCACATGGTTGCTGGGAATTGAACTCAGGACCTGTGGAACAGCAGACAGTGCTCTTAACCTCTGAGCCATCTCTTCAGCCCTGGCAGATAATTTCTAATGAACAAAGGAGATGTAATAGGGACAGATGTTACATGTATTTGAACATCAGTCCCCAATCCTGGCTTCACAAAATAATCATATCATCCCAGGCACTGACCCCAGCTCTTTTTTTCCCCTGAGTTTCTTGATTAATTGTTTAATTCAATATGTATTTATCAAAAACATAATATGACCCAGGCAAAGCTTGGGGTCTACATCTGTGAGCATGAAAAAAGATTCCCTGTCCTCATCGAGCATAGAAAAGAGAGAGAGAGAGAGAGAGAGAGAGCAATTTTACAGTGATTTCTAAAGATCTATGTAATTTTTTTAAAGATTTATTTATTGTATGTATGTGAGTATACTGTAGCTGTCTTCAGACACACCAGAAGAGGGCATCAGATCTCATTACAGATGATTGTGAGCCACCATGCGGTTGCTGGGAATTGAACTCAGGACCTCAGGAAAAGCAGTCAGTGCTCTTAACCACGGAACCACTGAGCCATCTCTCCAGCCCTAATCTATTTATTTTTATTTTGTGTGTATAAATGTTTTGCCTGCATGTATGTAGTTCCTGACATGTGCGCCCTTGGAGGACCTATAAGGGCATCAGATCCCCTGGAACTTCAGTTACAGATGGCTGTGAGCCATTAGGTGAGTGTTGGGAACTGGGTACTCTGTAAAGACAGTAAGTGCCATGCTCTTAACAACTGAACCATCTCTCCAACCCCAAGAATGCAACGTGCTGCTGTTGCTTTTCAAGACAGGGTTTCTCTGTATAGCCCTGGCTGTCCTGGAACTCACTTTGTAGACCAGGGTGGCCTTGAACTCACAGAAATCCACCTGCGTCTGTCTCTCAAGTGCTGGAATTAAAGGCATGTGCCACCACTACCCAACATCAAGAATGCAACTTTTGATTCCAGTAAACATTATACGGTACATAAGCAGACTGACTTGATGGACTGAGCTTAACAGTGGAGGACCTCCATTAGAGAAAGAAATGTAAGCTGGATTCATAATAATGAGAAAGAGCCAACCTCACAAAGAGCAGAAGGAAAAACCCAGTCCTGAGTCTGGAAAGCACTGATTAGATTTATTTACGGCACAGGAAGCAAGCCAGTATGGCTGAGTGAAAGGGGCTGGGGGAGGGGAATTGGAGGAGTCGCAAGCTTCATAAATGGGAGGAGTGTCACTGCCCACACTCTCCAAATGGTACTCTCCTCAAGTTGTATGACACATGGCCAGGATAAGGATTTGCTTTGTTTTGGTTTTCAGAGCAAAATTTTAATTACACACACACACACACACACACACACACACACACACACAGAGAGAGAGAGAGAGAGAGAGAGAGAGAGAGAGAGAGAGATTCAGAGCCGATCATTTTTTCCAGTCAATGGAGCTCAAAAGAGAAGCAATGAGGTAAGTATGATGTAGATGCTAAAAGTCCAGTGTTTCATTGGCTCTTTCCATTTCTCTCTTCTCTTGACCCCTCCCCTTTCAAGCGTCCTGGTCCAGTGTGAGCCCACAGTTGGCCGCTGCTCCATTTACCACCTTCCAAGCCGGCCCCTCAGCAGCTATTTTGTCCAGAGCAGAGTAAAGGAGATGATTAGAGGAAGGCTGGAAGCAAGGGGCTAAGGGAGCTCGGAAGGTTCACTGGAGACCATGTTCCAAATGGGTCCCAGGCTGATTGTTGCTTGTGAAGGTCTCCATGGCCAGAGCACTTCAGGAAGGAGGGTGATCACAGGAAAGACGGTGTTAGGGCCAGTCGGTGAGAGGGACGCAGCGTGATTGAAAGGTGCCACCTGTCAGATCTTGGGGGAAATTTGAGCCTCCCAGTCTAAGAGAAAGTGTTGTACCAACAGAGCCGTAAACAATGCTCTTCCTGAAGCCCAGACCTCTTGAAGGTGGGGTGGGGTGGAAGCAAGGAGGTGGGACTTTGAGCTAGGGGCTCAAAGCCACCGGAGCTTAAAGGATGATGGGAGTGAGGTTACTCAGCTAGAACAAGGCAAGATCTCCAAGCTGCAGGCAGAACCCCACAGGTAGGAAAAGCTGCGGTCCCCTTTCTAAAATTTCTTCCCATGTCTTGTAGCCTCTACTCTTACCTTCCATGTGCCAGATCTTTCAATGAAGACCCTACAGTGAGAGACATTCAGGCTGCTTCCTAATTCTTTCTGCTATGTCAATTCTTTTTCGATGCCTAAAGGAGTTGGGTGACCTTGAAGTCAGGTACAGAGTGGCCTGCGGGTGGGCATCGATGAAGAGGGCGGGTGGGGAGGTGGGTGACAGGTAGAAGTCTTGGGGGCAGGGGTAGGATGGCATGGCCTCTTCAAGTGAGGACTGCCGTGGGTAAGGTAGGTGCCTCGGAACTGCTGGGAGAGAGATTGGATGGCAGTAGGAGAGAGAGGTGTCACAGAAACAGAAATCATCCACACTACGGCTTTCCCTCTGGACTAGGGGAGCTGGACTGAAGAGCTGAACTGAGCATAATATAGGGGTAGCAGTAGGGGTTCACAGGGAAGAGGGAAGAAGGAAGCAGAGAGAAAATCAGGAAAGGAGTGCTTCTTTCGTGAAGGGTCTAGAGTGCACTTAGCTGAAAGAGGACCTCCTCAGCCTTATTCAGTGGCTCCTTCCCGCTGGTGTCTTGTCCACTCTTCTGAGCTGGGGCTGTTGAGAGGACACTGGACTGAGAATCTGGCGGGGGGTGGGGAGCATCTTCAGTACATGCTCTAACTCTGGACTCAAGAGACTTCAGTTCCCGGTATAGTCTGGTCTATTCAATTTTCCTATGACTTTAGTCCCAGGAACATTACTCCCTAAACCAGACTCCTGAACTATAAAATGGGGTTACTTACACCTTCCCAAGAGGTCAGGCAAGGGATGGCTCAGGTAAGGTGGAGTGCATCAGCATAAGCTGTAGAACCGGGAGCACTGGGGGAAAGGGGTGTTAGCCTGGTTCCTCAGAATTCAGAGCTTCTTCACTCCTTGTCTATTTATGACAAGCCCGGAGGGGGAAAGCAGAGGTGTATGTGAAAAGGCAAGGTAGCTGAGGTGTGTGTGTGTGTGTTCACATGCATCCTGTCTCATCCCCTCTACCTCGCGCATGTAGTGTGCAGCTAGAGGGAAAGACAGTTGTAGCAAGCAGCTATGTCTTAGCCAAATATGCCTCACTTGGGGGTATCATCTTACTGACAGTCTCTGTCTTGGATCACTAATAAATGCCCTGGGGACCAGGTCAGGACCTCATTGTGGCTCAGGAATGGCACAGTCAATCTTCACTAGGCAAGCCATGGACTAAGGACTCCCTCCAAGTACTTCCCATGTGCTAGAAGCCTAAGCCCTCCACTATCCATATGAACTTGGATCTGTTTCTGTCTCTAGAAATTAAAATGCAGAACAAGCATCACACAGTAAACAGTGGGAGCTGGAATCCCATAAGACCCCAGTGACTTTCACCCCTGGTGCACACCACAAGGCCAAAGAACAGAGGAGGAAGAGAGTTTGTGCCTCGTTTAGACCTTGAACGTGGTTTTGTCAAAGAGGGTAATAGGAATGTCTTGCGGAAAACATTTCAGTAGGAAAAGAGGTCAAAGAGAGAGTCCATGGCCAGGTAGGTTTAAGGAAAGGTGAGCTCAATGATATTCAAGCTAAGTTTTCAGTGTTTTTAAACTCAGTGGCACCTGATACCTACTTAAGTGCTGACGATGCTGTATATCTCTAAGAAAAGCTGGCTATATTTGGAATAACCTTGGTCAGTGAATAAACGCATCTTCTTCTCACTGTCAAGAGAACCTTTATTCATTTTCTTCTTCCTCTTCTTCACCATCCTCCTCTTCCTCTTCTTCTTTGTCTTCTTCTTCATCCTCTTCTTCATTTTCCTCCTCTTCTTCCTCCTTTTTCTCCTCCTCCTCTTCTTTTTTGAGACATAGCCTCAGCTGGCTTCAAGAACACCATGCAACTGAGATTGATCCTCCTGCTTCTACCTCATAAATGCTAGAATTCCGTGCCTGGACCACCCTGCCCAGTTTATACAGTGTTGGAGATTGGATAGGAACTTTATACGTGTCCTCTTATACCACAGCACCGTTGTTTGTAGCATACTTTCATAGGGCACTGTCTAGAAATTCTGATCTAAAGCTGGGGCTCTGAGGGAATTCCTTGAGCTCAAAAGTGAGTGGCCAGAAGATCATAGTCCGTGTGCTGTGACTGCCTGGCTATCTTTCACTCACACTGCCACACAGGCACACAGCAAGGCGGAGCCCTCTTGCTAGAATATGTGACTGGAGCTGCTGCACCATGAAGAAGCTACTGTGTGAACCGTCTTTGTATCTTTACAAAACCCCATCTGCTTCTTAAGAAGTGGAGGGCACCAAATCCAGGCACCTCTGGATTCTTGTCGAGGGGAACAGGAAGACTGGAGTAGACAACAGAAGCAGATCCTGTCTTCATGTTGCCTGAGCTCTGTTCCAATTTACTGAGGCATCCTGGGTACTCTCATCAAGAAAGTACTGCCAAGGGCAGGAGGTATTTTTAGCCAATGACAAGAGTGTCCGCTTTTTGTACCGTCTGAGTCATGCCCTGAACCCCATTTGGGAACTGTTTTTCTTTGTAACTAGAACTCCAACAAGAGAAGGTAGTGAAGGATCTGGCCCTTTCCCCTACTCCATAACTATATAGTATACTCAAATAAGAATCACCAAGTGAAGGAATCCTCTCCTCTGCATATACCCAGGAGCAGGCAGAGGCCAGCTTTGCAGGCTAGAGGGGATGTGATTCTATTCTCTCTCTACAGCAAACTCTTCTCGCCCACATTTTAAGAATCACAGAGGCTCAGAGACAGCCTGCCCAGGGACTCCCAAAGCTTGAGTATTTTTACATCACCTCTATGATTTGACATTTGTACCGTCTCTACTCAAATTTCCTAAAGGCCTGTCTTGTTTTGAATTAAGTTATTTTTAAATCCAGTAATGCATTTTTTTAAAGACACTTTAGATCACTGCTGGAGATGGAAGCTCAATGTCGCTTACCAGAAATAGAAGGTGACTGAAAATCCACACAATGGAAGCAAAGCAGGGCTGCTCAGTTCTCTGCACCTGGCTGCTTTGGGCTCTAGGGGGCGGGCAGCATTGCTCCTCTCACGTTGTGGAATGATGGTATTAAATTGTGACCACCTCATTGGCTTAATCAAAATGAGGCGAAAATTATTTTAAAAGCATGATATGAGCTGAGCATTTCACTCAGGGGTAAAGTGATGACTTGCATGGGTGAAGCCCTAGGTTTGATGGTGGTGATGATGATGATGATGATGATGTTGATGATGATGATGATGATGATGGTGGTGGTATGATAATAATAAGTGTGGTGGTACAAGCCTATAATCCCAGCACAAAGGAGACAGAGGCAGTAGGATTAGAATTTCAAGGATATCTTCTGCTAAAAGGCAAGTATGAGGCTACATGAGACTCTGCTTCAAAATAACGATAAAGCCATACTTACAGAAGGGCACTGCATAAATGTCATCCAACATCAAGTCAATATGCTCCAACTGCCCCTCTTTAGCAGAGAGAACTCTCTATGTCTTTCTTATTTCCACAGGGAGAGTGGGAATTTGATGTCACGCCCAACTAAGTAGTAAGGGAAACAGGCCAGAACTACAGACTTCCTGACTCCTGAGCCAGGGCACTAAGAGGGCAGGGTCTTCACCCCACGCCGGGGCAGTGTGCAATAGTCTTCACGTCTTCTCTTTCTAGACATGGAGCAGACCGAAGGGAACCCCTCTGAGGATGGGACCACTGTCTCCCCAACTGCAGGGAATCTTGGGACAGTAGGAAGTCACGGCACTGCAGAGATGGTGGCTGAAGGCACGGTTGGGACGAGCGACGAAGAAAAGCCTCCAGTTGGAGCAGAACCTTTGTGTAAAGCAGCATCTGAGACTGGTGCGTCAGAGGGGTCACCCGGGGAAGCAAGCACAGTAGATGAGCTCAAGACAGACTTGCAAGGGGAGGCCAGAGGGAAGGAGGAAGCCAAGGTTGACCTTGCCGAGGAGAAGGGTGAGAGGGAAGACACCACAGCTTCTCAGGAAGACACTGGTAAGAAAGAAGAAACAAAACCTGAGTCCAGTGATGTTAGGGAGAAAAGGGAGACCATGCTGGCCTCGGAGAAGCAACAGGATGATGAGAAAGAGACCAATCTAGAATCTAAGGAGAAATCGGATGTGAATGATAAGGCCGAGCCTGAACCCACGGAGGATGCTGAGGCAGAGGTTACTGTCAACGAGGCTGAGACTGAATCTCAGAAGAAGGCTGATGTGAAAGACCAGGCCAAGCCCGAGCTTCAGGAAGTTGATGGGAAAGAGACTGGAAGTGACACAAAGGACCTGGTGGTGAGTAAAACATAGGAAGGTCTCAAGCCTCCTCCCCCTCTGGAATCAAAGCCCCCCTGATTCCCTTGTTTGTTTGTGGGTTTGTTGTTTGTTTGTTTGTTGTAACTACTACAACACACCCAAGCAAATCAAGTTAACGGAGGAAAGTTTTATTTTGGAACATGGTTTTAAAGGTTTCAGTCCTGACTCTATTGCTTTTAGGCCTTTGATAAGGCAGAAATACATGAAAGGGTATGATGTAAGAAAACTGCTTTCCTATGGCAGTGAAGAAGCAGGAAACAGGAGGTGAGAAGCCTCTGAACATAAGATATTCTCTTCCATCAGGAGATGATTTGTTGGGTACAAACACTTGCTAAGCAAGCTAAGATCTGAGTTCAAATTCTCAGAGCCTATGTCAAAGTCAGGGCCAGAAATACACATTTGTAATCCCAGTGTGCCTGATGGGAGGCCAAGACTGAGAAGAGAATCCTGTTTTGCACACAAAGAAAACTTGTCTCAAAGAAGGAGAAAGTAAGGATTATACCTGAGGTTGTCCTCTCACCTATACACACACACATTGTGGCATGCATGTGCCCATACTCACACACGAGTGTATTCACACAGAGACACACATAGAGACACATTCACACATCACTTAGGGACATACACACACACACACACACACACACACACGTACAGCACATAAAAGATATGTCCTTCAAAGGCACAGCCCCAGTGATAGATCTTCTAACTAAGCCCTACCTCATTCAGCTATGAACTCATCAATGGGATAGTCTGTTGATGAGGTTAGAGACCTCATGATACAACCTACCTATCAATAGAGGTGTTGTCACTTTCTATCCAAACCATAATACCTTGGGAAAGTACACTCTTCCCCTACCATGTATCGAGATACAGGAGTGGGGATAGAGAAAGGAAAGTGTGGTTCAGGCTGCCTTCCAAATTTTTCTGAAGTTCTTAGAAAGCCTTGGGTAGCTGCCTACACAGATCCTGTTCATCCCAGGACCCAAAGAGTCCCTCTGAAGAGCGAGAGCAGCGTAAGGAAAATGAATCAGAAGAAAGGGCTGAGGTGATTCCCAGCTCCCCCGAGGAGTGGCCTGAGAGTCCCACAGATGAGGGGCCCAGCCTCAGCCCAGGTAAGGAATAGCCCAGGAATAGGGAATAGCGTGGCTAACCTGAAGGAGGCTCCAGAGAACACCTCACAGATAGCCTCGTCTTCCTTCTGCTCTATTCCTTCCCTCCAGATGGGTTGGTTCCAGAGTCTACAGCATCTGGAGAGACCAGTCCTTCAGCCAGGTAAAGTCAAGCCCTAGAGCTGACTCTTCCTTTCTCCTGACCCTTCTGGGCCTCCCCCAAACCCGATTTTCAGGATTCCTGCCCTCAGCCTTGTATCCCCAACAGATTCCAGAGAGCAAACGGAGTAAGGGGCATGAAAGATGCCTAATCTACCTCCTGCTCCGAGGCTGAAGCCTCTTCAGGCCCTGTGACTTCACTACAGCTCTCTAAGAATTCAGAGACCTGAGTTTGGACAAAGGCTCTGCCACTTGCCAGTCACGTGACATCGGCTAAGTCACTCAGCTCCTTCGCATCTGTGAAGTGAACATAACGATTGTATTTAGCCCAGGGTTATCGTAGGATCCGATGACTAGTACGCGAAAAGCACTCGAACATGGTGCCTGGCATATGGAAAGTGCTAGAGAGCCGGCCTTATTCTTCCATCACCCTCCGGTTCCTCCCTTTCGTGTCCCTTGGGGAAAGGTGACCCGTGAATACTCACCAAGCGTTTGCACAGCTTTGTAGCAAGTGCAACTACCTGACCCTGATCTTCTGTAGGCCTCAGAATCACCTTGTCGGGTAGCCATTCTTGTCCCCATTTTACAGATGGGAAAGCAGAGGTTCTGAGAAGTAAGGTGACCGCCCCAAGATCACACAGCAAATAATAACAAAGCCAGGATCTAACCTCAGGTCAGACCCCAGATGTGCCCTGGTTTTGCACCACATGGTCTCAATAGATCACAGGCTCCCCAGAGTTAGCTTGAGTCTGTTTATTGCTTCTTGGCCCTTCCGGTGCTGGTGCTAGGCACAGGATGACTGCGTGCTCGGATTAGCATACACGTACAGACGTTGTATATGGCGGTGACCTCTGCCCAGCCCCCATGCAGCCTGTGGTGTCGGTTCAATCACCTCTCCTGCTTCTGCAACTCTCCATGTAGTGAATCTTCGCCCAGTGAGGTACCAGAGAGTCCCACAGAGCCCCAACCCTCAGAGAAAAAGAAGGATCGGGCACCAGAACGCAGGGTGTCGGCTCCCAGCCGGCCCCGGGGACCCCGTGCACAGAATCGGAAGGCCATCGTGGACAAATTTGGCGGGTAGGATCCCAACCAGGAGCCAGGGTGGGCTGAGATTTCCCTAGGATTTGTGGATGGGACTGAGGGAGGAAGGGAGGCCTGTGGGGGGGGGGGGAGGCAGTGGAAACCATCAAGGCCAGACCCTAGACTTGGACCCAGAGATTCCCCACAACCACTTGAAGTATCTTGCTCCTCCCTTCACAGGGCAGCCTCTGGCCCCACTGCACTGTTCCGGAACACAAAGGCAGCCGGGGCAGCCATTGGTGGTGTTAAGAACATGCTGTTGGAGTGGTGCCGGGCCATGACGAGAAACTACGAGGTGGGCACAGGCTGGGGATACAGAAGGGACAGAAGACACTTTTTCCCGGGGCAATAGTGTGGTGGAGAGTCTGAGGGTTCAGATTCCAAAGTTGTGGAAGAGGCAAAGTCCAGGCTCTCCAGCCCAGGGTCGCTAAGGTCTTCTGTCCCCTGCCCGCCCATCTCAGCACGTGGACATCCAAAACTTCTCCTCCAGCTGGAGCAGCGGCATGGCCTTCTGTGCCCTCATCCACAAGTTTTTTCCAGAAGCCTTTGACTATGCAGAGCTGGACCCAGCAAAGCGCCGGCACAACTTCACCCTAGCTTTCTCTACTGCAGAGTAAGCCTCAGTTCTGGGATGGCGAGTCAGAAGGGAGGTGGGTGGCCTGGGGCGGGGGAGGGAGTCCAGATGGATGCCCAGGGTGCAGAGCAGGTGATCAAATGGAGAATACTGCCACACCATTCGGACCTGAGTTCCATCCGGGACATATGTAAAATCCCCAGTGTAGCAGAGACAGGCAGATCCCTGAGCTTGCAGACCAGTCTAGTCTAATTGGTGAGAGACCCAAGACTCAAATACCCAGATGAGCTGTGCCTGAGGTACAACACCCAAGGCTGACTTCTGGCCTCCACAAACCTGCATGCACATATGCACGTGAACACACATAGCCAGAGAAAACTCGAAATTTAAGCAGGGTAAAGGAAAGAAGAGAGGCAGCCTTCTGGTATTGGACCAGAGGGTACAGATGTTGATTCTACATAAACTTGGACATGCCTACTCTCCTTTATTTCCCAGTGCCTCCAAATCCCATGGTGTTTCCTCTTTTACAGAGATAAGAACTCAGAAATATAATTAAGTCCCTGGAACCTGTAACAGGGCCTTACCCGCAGCAAGTACTTCAAAAACTCTTGGCTACGTTAGCATTATCATAACGAATGATATCTCGGTTACTATAATGACCATTTACTTTGGGGTTTTCTGTGATGTGCAATGAGAGCCCATCTTAGTACAAAACCAACCAACCAACCAACCAACTAAAAACAACAACAAAACCTGGTTGCCAGAGGGGTAACAAGGGCGTTCTTGGGATTCCCACTGTCCTCCACCTCACACCTCCACCTCAGGAGAGGATCCCAGCAAGAAACTTCTAAGCCACCAACAGAGATAGGGTTGTATGGAGGGACTGACCAGCAAGAGAGCAACGCAGGCCCCTGATGGACAGACAGATACGTGCTCTTTCTAAAGCCTACACATAATGGGTGTGTGCCTATAATTTCAGCACCTTGAGGCTGAAGCAGGAGGATTGCTGCGAATTTGAAGCCAGCCCATCAGTGATGGTGCACACTCTAATCCTAGCACTTAGGAGCTAGAGGCATGAGCATCAAAAGTTTAAGTTCATCCTTCACTACACACAAAGCTGGATATCAGTCCATGACACAGGAGAATCTGTCTCAAATACACATACATACTTACATACATACATACACATACATACATACATACACAAACAAACCCTAGGAATGCAGATGCTAAAGTATCTGCCTGGAAGGCCAAGCCTTCTAATCTAACCCAGGCCTGGCCACCCACCAGTAAGAATGTGTATCTCCATTAGGAAGGAACATGAAAGTATATTGATCAATACTTTGCCCACATGTATGTCTGAGGGTGTTGAATCCTCTAGAGCAGGAGTTATAGATATGGTGAGCTACCATGTGGTTGCTGGGAAAAGGACCTCTAGAAGGGCAGCCAGTACTCTTAACCGCTGAGCCTTCTCTCTGCCCCCTCTCAACAACTTTTTTTTCAGCAGGTTTTCTCAAACATTAGTTGAATGGACTACATACTACTCATATTAAGGGGAGACCTTCCAGTTAGGTGAAGATCAGTGGCCAACCCTCTCTTCCTAAGAGGTTCTCTGAGGCAGGTCCTTTAGACACAAAGATGTCATTTAAAAGTCACTAGATGTCCAGGTGTGGTGGAATGTGCCTTTAATCCCAACATTTGGAAACAGAGGCAAACAACAACTACAAAACTCCAGCCAGACTCTGTATTCCTAAAGTACTCTTCCAGTTTTATGCTGTTCTGCCATGGGATAGAAGAAAAGATCAGGGATCATGAAGTTCCAGCCCAGCAATACCCAATGCTGAGTGAAGGCTCTATAAACCAAGTAAGCATCTGCAAAATGTTTGTCCAGACCCACTCATTGAATCCTCACAGGTGGAGACGGACAGAGGGTTAGGGTCTTCCTAGGTCCCTACCAGAGGACTGTGGCAGGGTAGGTGTTATGTGACACTCCTGGTCTAGCTAAGCTTAGAGGCAACAAACGAAAGAATAGGCAGCTCTGCTCCGGCTGAACACCCCTAACCTAGAGAGGACAAACCTGGTTTCAAGTGAGTCCGAGACACAGCAAAGCAAAGGACGACCCCAGGCTTTGGGAGGCACCAGGCAACGGAAGGGGAATGAGGCTAGGGAGAATTAAAGGAACAGAGAATGGAGAATCATAGTTGAGGTGCCAAGGTTTGAATCCTCCCGCCTCTTTCGTGGCCTCTCTGGAAGTGTCTTACAGGATTTGAAAGGGGGCTTCTGACACAGCCATCACCCTCATCCCCTGATCTGGAACTCTCCTCTAGTTCTCAAAATCCTTGGATGAAGAGAAGGAATAGCCAGTCCACAGCCCCAGCAGGCTGCATCAGTTACTCTGTTGAGGGAGTCCTTGTCCAGTCAGGGCTCCAGAGGCATAAAAGGTTTGCCTCCCCAGTGTTAGGGGGACAGCACTAGCCCACAGCCATGGACTGAAGTGTGGATGCAGTAAGTGTGTCCCATTCTTCGAAACTCTCTGATCCGGGCCCCTCCCCCAGCTCCCATGCCAGTGGCTTGGATTTCAGCCCAGCTGTGGCAGCCCCAGGAGAAGATTTCCGCTCCGGTCTTCTTGCCCCCGTTGTTAGCACCCACGGTTGGATGGCTTCGGCAGCCCAGACTGCTGAGACCTAGAGTTCTCAGAGCCAGGGCGCCAAAGGCATTGGGCAGGCCTGGGGTTGAGTCCCGACTGTTACATTCTTTCACCTTGGGCAAAGCACCAAACTCTCTCAGCTCAGTTCCTCCTCTACTTGTTAGCGATAAAGAGGAGTAACCGAGGCCATCTTGCAGAACAAGCTGATAAGACACCTGGCACCGGGAAGTGAGGCCCTGGCAGTGATTAGCCCAGCTTATCGGCCTTGGCAGAGCCAGGGGTATCAAGTAGCCTCAGAGTACAGCTGATACGTTAGAAAATGAGGACTCGCTGGGTCCCCTGCAGTCCTGCATCAGGGCCTTTGCAAATGCTGTTTCTCTGCCTGCCTGCCTGCCTGCCTTAGTTACTCTCAGAGCCTTCCTCAAGTACCCTATTTCAATTGTCACTCTAGCATGGAGTGGCCCTTCTCCAATATTCTTTTCTCCATAAGGCCTCTCACCAACCTGATACACCCTCTGCTTTGTGTATTTGATTACTGTTGGCACCTCGAGAACAGAGTTTCACTGCTAACAAGTAGAAGAGTGCCTGGCACACAGTAGGTGTTTAATAAATAGATGATCTAATTGAATCTAACTGCTGTAAGCCAGTACTCTGGGTAGGATTCATGTTCTGTCCTCTTAAGTATTTGCTGTCCCTGATCCAGACCACAGTTCTACATGTGGAAGGAGGAAGATCATACAGACTGGAGAACAGAGGTCCCATGTGAGGATGTGGAGATCCAGGTCCATTGAATATATATGTCTTAGTCTTGGCCCGCAGGGTCTATGTCACCACATAGCACACACTGGGATGGTTGACCTGGTGCCTTTCACTCGCCTGGAACCATCCATCTCCCTCTTCACCTTTGACCCTATGCTCCTCCTTCCACCCTCCCCTCAGGAAACTAGCCGACTGTGCCCAGCTGCTGGAGGTGGATGACATGGTGCGGCTGGCAGTGCCCGATTCCAAGTGTGTCTACACCTACATCCAGGAGCTATACCGTAGCCTTGTGCAGAAAGGGCTGGTGAAGACGAAAAAGAAATGAATGGCAAAACCATGCGGGAGGAGGAAGCGGGGGCCCAGCTGCCAACCGTGGCCTCAGGGTGCTTTTGCGGCACCAGGCAGAAAGTAGGTGGCACCAGTATCAACGGCATTAAAAGTGCTTTTGCAAAATTCTTCTCATTCCTTGCTACTCCCCGCACCCCAACCAGCCATACGTGTGTTATAGGCGGTGGCCAAAAATAAAAAGAAACCTGCATTTGGAGCCATGTGTGGCAGTTTGCCCGGTCTCTTTTGCTTCTCTCCACTTCCTCCCACTGAGGGGGAGTCGGGGAACGCCGACTTCTAGACAGGAAGTAGACAATCTCTAGAAATCTCACACAACTGTGCTTCAGAAGCCGGTCAGTGGGTGGCGCTCGAGAGACGGCCAGCATTCTAACTAACAAAATTGATCACTCCTACCTACTCTGGCTGAAGTTTTGCCTTGCGTCGTCCCACTGTATCGAAGTTCAATTGGTGATAGAGGACTGGTCTGGCGTATATGAAGCTGTGAACTCATTGTTTAGCACCAGGGAAGGGAAATCAGACATGCTGCCAAGGATATAGAAAGAAATGGGGGACTCTGCTGATTGTCAGAAGGACGTGCACAATCCACTGTTGAGCTGTTGCCTCGAGCAAGCCACTGGTGCTCCCCCTGGAGACCTCTGGAAGGCCCACCTGAGGATGGCCTAATCAGGGCCAGCATTTCTCGTAATGTATGGGGGAATAGCCGCTAGATGCTGAGTCACACTCTTTGTTAGTCCCCAGCCAGCCTGCTTTATCACGAAACACTTCATTCACGGGACTCTAACAAGGTAAAAGGGGCAGGTTACCAAGCCAGAAAGGCAACCTTAGCTGAATCCTCAGGACCAACATAGTGGGAGGAGAAATTTATGTCTCCAATAAACTGTTCTTTTACCTCTACTCCCAGGCCATGGTGTGTTCACACATTTCTTCTACACAAACACACAAAAATTTTTAAAAATGTATCAAAAAACTTTAAAAACAAACCCCCAAACCACCCCATCCTCTCATGGAAAACTTAGCTGAACTCTGAACTCCATCTGTGAAGTTAATGGCAGACAAGCAGACAGACACATTTTGTGGAGCCCCCTCGACAGGAGGTTGTGGGTACATGAATCCCAGCTTGAGGCCTGGCCCCCAGAGACGTAGCCAGTCAGTGAGCAAACAATTCAGAAACATGAAGTTCGACTTCTGGGTGGAGGTTAGACTCTTTATTTTCAGATTCATCAGTGAAAAATAAGATTTTTGAGACTTAAATCTGGCCATGCCTATTACAAGTGTGGTTGGTTTCCATCACTCAACAGTAGATTTGGCATCTTCTGTAGGCCCTGCCTTCCAAGCAGAGTCCTACCTTTCTCACCCCTTGGTGCCTGGGCCCTGGGGCATTCAATTTTCTGTCAATTGGGCATTCAATTTCCGTCTGTCCTGAGATGGAAAGCAGGCCTGAAAACTGTGTACCTAACTGTCACGGGCTCTGGAGCCACCGAGGATGTGGGAATGGTACATCTACAGCCAGACTGCTCCAGGAAGGGTCACACACCACACACAGCTCCCCACAACACATACACACACACTGGGTACAATATTCATAATTTAGCAGCTACAAAGGAAGACTTAGGCACAGGCTGTGCTTCCCAAGGCCTCTGGCGCCAACCTGTGACATCCATTCATCCACTAAGCAGAAGATCCAGGCAGAGAAGCTTCGGAACCAGAATTAAGAGGGTCGGTCCACTCCAAATTGAAGGGTGAACTCTTCTGCCTTCTTCCTGAACATCTCCGGGTTCCGAGTCAGGAGGTCTGCAAGTTCCAAACGCACGGGCTCTTCTAGATTCGGTCTACTCACCAGCATGTTGAGGGCCTCCAAGACTGGGGGGAGTGGACAGAGAAGGCCATCAGGACCAAGGAGGGCCATGGGAGGAGGTAAAGTCTACTCATCCCCAGATTCTTCCGAATCCCCACAATCATCTTCAGGGTACTGCAAGAGCATACTATCGCTTAGGGTGGCTCCCTAGCTAAAGCAGATGTCCCTCTCATTCTTGGTGGGTGAAGTTAAAGCCCTGACTCAGGGATTAGTAGTTCTCCCTCGTCCTTTCCTTTTATACAGGGTCTTACTATGAAACCCAGGCTGCCCTCGAACCTAAGCTCCTCCGCCTCCCATGTACTAGGATTACCAACACGTCCCACCACACCTGACCCGCAGTGTTCAAACAACTATTCTCCATGCTTAGAAGCTTCTCATGAGATAAGTGGGATTCTTGATCCTCGCTCTTACTCTCTTTTTCTTTTTCACTTATTCTTCCCTCATACAATACATCCAGACTTCAGCCTCCCATTCCTCTCTACCCAGCCCCCCCCCACACACACACACGCCTTCCCTCTCTCCCAGATCCACTGTTCCTCTGTTTTCCTTCAGAAAAGAGCAAGCCTCCCTATGATATTAACCAAACACAGCATAACAAGATGTAACATAAACCCTCATATTGGGAAGCAACCTAGTAGGAGAAAAAGGATCCCACGAGCAGGCAAAAGAGTCAGAGACTCCCCCACTCCTGTTGTTAGGAGTCCCATAAAAACCCTAAGCTAACAACCACAGCACAGGTTTGCAGAGGACCTAGTACAGACCCACACAGGCTCCAGTCTCTGTGAGCCCCTCTGAGTCCTACTTAGTTGATGCCTGTGGACCATATTCTCCTGGTGTCCTCAAACCTTCTGGCTCCTACAATTCTGCCACCTTTTCTTTAGGGTTCCTCGAGTTCTACCTGATCTTTGGCTGTGACTCTGTGCATCTGCCCCCATCAGCTGCTGGGGGAACCCTCTCTGATGACGACTTGGCTAGGCACTACTGGGCAAGATCTACGAGTCTCGCATGCTTTTTAAGAGGCACTCTGGTTTTCTGTTTTTAATATTTTATTGTGTGTGTCCCGTCACCGTGTGTCCAGATGCTCTTAGAGGCCAGAAAAGGGAGCTGGATCCCCTAGAGCTGAAGTTACAGCGAGTTGTGAGGAAACTACTGTGAGTGCTGAGAACTGAACTGCTGTCTCCAGCCAGGCAGCAACCATTAACTTATGAGCCATCTTTCAAACACCCTGGTTTTCTGTTAGACTTGGATTTCCAAGAAACTTTTATTTGGAGTAAAGGGGTTCTGAAGTGAAAGACTGAAACCCCTCCTGCCTCAGTGGCTACTAATCTTTCTCAGCTGCTTTTGGGAACCTGAGGAGGTGGCGTCTAACCCTTCCAGGCATGCACACAATTTCTATACCCTCATTTCTGAATGAAATCGGTGAAGGAAGTCAGAACAGGAACTGAAGCAGAGTCTACAGAGGAGCACTGCTTATACAAAGGAGCACTCCAGTGAAGGGAGCATCACAGGCCCCCAGGGCTCATCCAAGGCCCACCTTTTGTGTCTCTCTCAACCCCAAGGATCCCTGTTGCCCTGGATTAAGAATCTTGAGCAGACCAGATACAGTCTGGCACCAGGTTGAGACCACAGACTTTAGAGCTTTACTGTCCAACATGGTCACCACTGCGTGCATGTTATGCAAGTTTAAATTCATGAACGGCCAATACAATTAAGAATTCAGTTCCAGTTTCAGGTGGACTCACTGGAGACACATCCAACATTTTCAGCACCATGAAAAGTTCTGTTACTGCTCTAGAGTCGGGGGTATTTGACTTGGGGCTCAACGAAAAATTATAAGCTTACTTAAATGTATTTATGTTTGCCTTTGGAGGGGTAGCTTATTCATGCAGTTCTCAAGCATGGATATTGCAGCAGCATCCTTTTACAATAGCAAGAGGCTTGTTCCATCCGTGTCCTAAAGTTTCTGTGACTATGATGAAAGACCATGGCTAAAATCAACTTGTCGAGGAAAGGGTTTATTTAGCTTACAACTCTCAGGTCACACTCCATCGGTGAAGGAAGTCAGAACAGGAACTGAAGCAGAGTCTACAGAGGAGCACTGCTTATACAAAGGAGCACTGCTTATACAAAGGAGCACTGCTTATACAAAGGAGCACTGCTTATACAAAGGAGTACTGCTTACTAGCTGGCTCCTCACAGCTGCTCCTCGCAGCCTGCTTTCTTACACAACTCGGACCCAGCTCCCCAGAGTCAGCACTGCCCACAGTGGGTTGGCTTCACAGCAATCTTTAATCAAGAAAATGCCCAGACAGGGCTGGAGAGATGGCTCAGTGGTTAAGAGCACTGACTGCTCTTCCAGAGGTCCTGAGTTCAATTCCCAGCAACCACATGGTGGCTCACAACCATCTGTAATGGGATCCGATGTCCTCTTCTGGTGTGTCTGAGGACAGCTACAGTGTATTCATATACGTAAAAGAAAAAAAGAAAATGCCAGACAGACTTACCTACAGACCAATCTTACGGAGGCATTTTCTCAATGGAGAGTCCCTCTTCCCAAATGATTCTAGCTCTTGCTAAGCTAACATAAAACTAAACAACACACTATGCCTGCTAGATTTAGCCACACTCTGCCCCTTGGCACCTGTAGGTCCTTCAATGTCTCGGTTTAGGATTAGATGATAGTCCTTTGCAGCCCAGTGCTCGCTCTCTCTCTCTCTCTCTCTCTCTCTCTCTCTCTCTCTCTCTCTCTCTCTCTCTTTCTCTCTTTCTCTTCCCCTGACAGACACACACACCATGGCTACATTTCTCAATCTCACCTACTAGAATATGCCGACCATCCAGCGTCTCAGGAAGCATCTTTCCATCCATCAGGGGATTCATCTCACACTAACATTCTTATCACTCCAACTTCTTTATTTTCTAAACACATTTACTGGGAACGGGTAGATAGCTCATCGGTTAACAGCACAGGTTTCTCTTTAGACGAACTGCATTCGATTCCTAGCATCCACGTGGCACCTCCCAACAAATGCCTGTAACTCAAAGCCCAGGGTTCCAACACCCTCTGCTGGCCTTTACAGGCACTAGACATGCACATGGTACACAGACATACATGCAGACAAAAAGTCCTTGCATATTAAATAAATGTTTAAAATTTTTATATTCCTTTTAAATTCTTATGGCTGAGTATTTCGCCTGCACGTACATGTGTGCACCGTGCGCATGAGTACTCTTGACGGCCAGAAGAGGGCGCTGGATCTCCTGGAACTGGAATTAGAGATCGCTCTGAGCCACCACCTGGGTACCCAGATCCTCTGCAAAAGCCACAGTGTTCTTAACTTCAGAGCTGACACAGGATCTAACGTAGTCTGGGATAATCTTTTTTTCCTCTTAAAGGTTTATTTATTTATTTTATGTATGTGAGCACACTGTTGCTCTCTTCAGACACTCCAGAAGAGGGCAGTGGATCCCTATTACAGATGGTTGTGAGCCACCATGTGGTTACTGGGAATTGAACTCAGGACCGCTAGAAGAGCAATCAGTGCTCTTAACTGCTGAGCCATCTCTCCAGCCCCAAGGATGAACTTTTTATTTACTTACTTGTGTGTGTGTGTGGGGGGGGGGTGTGTGGCACATGGATGTCAAAGATCTCATGGAGAGGGCAGAGGACAACTTGTGTGAGTTGGTTCACTCGCTCCACTGTGGGATCTGTGGATCACACCAGGTTTAGGCTTGCTTTTTACCAGCTCAATCACCTTGCCCTTGAAGATGACCTTGACTTCTGACCCTCCTGCTTCCATTTCCCAAGTGTTGAGATCCCAAGTGTGGGTGATCACACCTAGTTTATGTGGTGCGAGTGACTGAACCTAAGACCTTATGTAGACAAGGAAAGCACCAAATTACACCCTGAGTTACACCCCCTTCACTGTCTCTTCTTTAAGTCGTTAAATCACACTAAGCCCACAACAACCCTATCCAATAGCCTCCTCCATCAGCCCCTCTTCTGGGCAAGGCCCACCATACCTTGATAGGTCTTTCTGTAAGGCTTCCAGTTCTCAGTGCTGATGAGAGGCAGGCACACCAGTCCATCCTCACTGATGTTGGGGTGGTAGATCTTGGTGGTGAATCTCAAAGTGGGAGGCTTAAGTGGATACTCCCTGGGGAAATCAATCCGCAGATGGAAGGCCTTGAGGCGATAGGGAAGCTGGTCCTGATCAAAGGGAAGAGACTGAGATCTGTTCTGATGGTAAAACTTCCTAAAAGACAGCTTTCTTCCGAAGGCTTTGATCTGGCCTTCCCTTCTTCCCCATCCCAGGCTCCTGGCCACTCTCTGCTCCACTCCCAGGAAGACATGAGCGACTCGCAACTGCCTTAGGAATTAGATGGAGGACGGACTCAAAGAAGAGCGCCCTGTCAGAAACTCTGACCCTGGGTTTACTCTCTTGCCAGGAGTGAGCCACCTGCCATCCCTGAGCCTCAGACTCCTCATCTGAAAAATGGGGCCGAAACCCAGAAAAGCACACAGACAGCCCATAGCACAAGACAAGCAGGCATATGACAAAGGACGAGAGGAGGCAGGTATGCGAGCACCCAGTGTGCAAATAACATAGGTAGGAAATGTCAAAGGACAAATTTACTAATTAAAAATGGTGCAGTTGCTGTGGGATACCAGGAAGCAGCTTGCCAAAAATTAAAATATGATCTATCAATTCTACTTTGGGATATATTCCTCAAAGAATTTGTTTTTAATTTAACTTATTTATTCACTTTATGTTCCACTCATTGCTCCCTCCCCTCCCAGTCACCTCCTCCCAAAGTCCTTCCCCCATTCCCCCTCCCTCAAAAAATTTTTTTAAAGATTCATTTATTTTATGTGTATGAACGCCTGCATGTATGTATGAGTGAGTAACACATGCCCATGAGTCAGAAAGTGTTGACTCCCTAGACTGGAGTTCCCGATGGCTGTGAGCCACTATATAGGTGCTGGGATTTGAACTCAGGTCCTCTGCAAGAGCAGCCAGCACTCTTAACCACAGAGTCATCTCTCCAGCGCTCCTCAGAGGACTTTGTGTTTTCAAGACAGAGTTTCTCTGTGTAGCCCTGGCTGTCCTGGAACTTGCTCTGTAGACCAGGCTGGCCTTGAACTCAGAGAGCCAACTGCCTCTGCCTCCTGAATGCTGGGATAAAAGGTGTGAACCACCATACCCAGGGGAATTTTTTTTTAAATAAAATCACTTTATTGTAATGAAGTTACAAATAAAAACATCACACAAGTTACTGCAGTCTGTAACTCATGTAACTCAAACATTTGCCCAGTCCCAGAGTCTATACGTCTCAATAAACTTCTACAGTTAGAACAGTCATTCTGAAGCCATGACATTTCCCTTAGTATTTTTGTTTGTTTTATTTTATTCTTTTCTTTTTTAAAGTTTATCTTCTCTCATACGATACCTCCTGACCGTAACCTCCCCTGCCTCCTCCCCTTCCAGTCTCCCACCATTACCACCCCCTGCACCTCCCCTCCCCTCTCCCCGAGATCCACTGCTCCTGTTTTCCTTCAGAAGGAGCAGGCCTCTCAGTGACATCACCTGATTAGGGTTTTACACTTCCACTTTTAATTACACTTTTATGGGCTTGTTCAGCACACACCCAAAAGGAAAACTACAACAGAGTTAAAACTGGGAAAGAAATGACTTTTTTAAAAAAAATGTTTTAAAACTTACTTTTATTTTATGTTCATTGGTGTTTTGCCCGCATGCACAGAGAGATGTGAGCTGCCATGTGGGTGCTGGGAATTGAACCTGGGTCCTCTGGAAGAGCAGCCAGTGCTCTTAACCCCTGAGCCATCAGTAATCAATCACCTTTCCACACTCTTTCTGCACTCTCTGCCCCTCAGCACCTAATGTCACTGTTTCCTGGTCTCCCTTCTAAGTGTTACACTCTGCCTTCCCTTATAGCTGCTTGCATGTATGCATTACAGACTAGTATCTGCAGAAGAGAAAACATGCAATTTTTTTTTATTTCGAGTGACCCCCACTTAATATTATAGGTTCCAAGTCCACCCACTTGCCTGAAAGTTTCATGGTCACATTTTTGTATAGGATTGAAGAAGACAAATAAAGTGAGACACATGTTCCAAAGAAATGGAATTTATCTTTAAAAGGTAACAAAAGTGTAACACACCCTACAACTTGAATGGACCATGGAGATATCACAATAAGTGAAATAAGCTAGACAGAGACTGACACACACTGTACTGACATGCGTGTGACAGTACCCCAAATGCTCAGACTCTGTACATAATGCCTAGAATGGTCAAATCCCCAAAAGGTAAAACAGAGGAGTGCTAATGAGGTGCTGGAAGGATGGGGAAACGTTATCAAATGCAGGCAGAGTTTGAAATACAGGTTGAAAAGTTCTAGAAATGGAGGGGGATCAAGGCTGCATAATATACTTAATGCCACTCAACTCTTCTTTCCCTTTTATCTCTTTTATTTTGAGATTATAATATAATTACATAATTTTCCTCTGCCTGGTCCTTCCTCCAAACTCTTCATATATATAATATATATTTATGAACTTTTCCATCTGTGTAATGTTCCTCATTTGTGTTTTTAGGGCTGACCATTTGGTACTGGATAACTAACTGGTGTGCTCTTCCCTGGGGAAGACTTCTTCCCCCACTGTCAGAATTCTATAGTTGCCTGAAGTTCGTTGTGCAGGGTTGAGGTATCCTGGGCTTTTCCCGGTCCACTCTGGCATGTCTATTGATGTCTTTACTCAGCTCATGTTGGTGAGGCTTTATGGGTGTAGCTTCTGATGCCACTAGAGACACAGTGCCACAGCAAACTCACTGATCCTCTAGCAATTACAATTTTCCTCTTCCCTCTTCTGCAATATTCCCTGGGCCTTAGATGCTGGAGTTGTTTGGCAGAACTATCTGTTGTGACTGGGCATCACTGAACTCTTTAAGGATGGAAAACTTTAAGTATGGTTATACTTTATGATGATACATACACACAAGCAAAATAGACATATACATACGTTAGATTTTTAAAAAATAAAGCCACGTGCCCAGAATCCCAGCATTCGGATGGCCAAGTGGAAGGACTGTTGCCTGGGCTGCAGAGTGAGCTCAAGTCAGCCTGGACTATACACAGCAAAACTCGGTCACTAAACAAAAACCATGAACTTGGGGGTTGGAGTAAACAGAGTTTAGTGATGACCAAAAGCTAGTACAAGAAGAATTGAGATCATGTGACCTGAAGATTCTCCTGGGCACCTACCCTAGATCACCTGAGACTGGGGATGGCACACATTAGTTAGCCTGTGGAGCAGAGTACAGAGAATGGAACAGCCCTGAAGCTACCCTACATGGGCAGTCTTGGCTTCTTCCCTGACTAGTAGGGTCTCTTAAACAAGTAACTGGATCTCTCTGTGCTTCCTTACAGAGATTGCAGTAGATGTCTAAATAGGACTTAGATGAGACTAGTTGTTATTTTATTTCAAAGGCTTAGAAAGGTATGGCAGCACTGACAGGTGCCAGGTATTATTCGTAAGTATGAAAGCCACGTATCTCAGAATCTCCATCTTCCCATAAGGACACTGTAGTTCGGTGTGTATGTGTGATGTTCAGGCCACTGTGACTGTGCTGAAGTGGAAACTGGATACTTGTTTGACTCAACAACCCACATATGACCACTAGTCCATGCTCTCTGAGAACATTCCAGCGGGTGGAGATGCAGCTCAGGAGGCAGAGTGCTTACCTAGCACGGGCAAAGCCCTGGGATCAGCGCCTAGCCACGCATAAAACAAGGTGTGATGGTGCACACATGTAACCCTTGGGTGGTAGATAAAGTCAATGTCTTTCTCAGCTATATAGGAAGCTTGAGGCTAGCCTGGGATACATGAGAGCCTGTAAGGAGAAGAGGAAAGGGATGAGGAGGAAAGACCAGAATGATCCAGCACAGAGATCAGGGTCCTTTAGGCTGGGGCCAAAGCTCCAAGTCCTTCCAGAATGTCCATTATTGAAAACACAGGGTAAAGACAGCTAGAACTACAACAGTGTTGAGCAGAGTCAAGTGTGTTGTGTTGTGTTGTTGTGTTGTGTTGTGTTCTGTTCTGAGTGTTGGAATGGCCCAAGGCCTCACACACACACTCAGTAGGCACATCTGCTATTACTGAGCTATGTCTTCAGCGCAGAGTCAAGACTCTGTCCCTCCTAACAGATTGCAAAATGGACACTGGGCTTGGCTGTGTGGAAATAAGGCTGGAAGCAACTCCTGGGCAGAGAAAGGAAATGCCCAGCTTGTGGTCTCGATAGACAGAGAAGCTAAGTCTGTGAGGCAGAGACAAGGATGAGGTAAGACCCTTGGGGCAAAACTGGGTTGTCTTTGCGTCCTGACTACAGACAGCTGAGGCCTAGGTCTGCTCCCATTCCGCTTCAAGCTACTAAGTGACTGTGGGCTTCCTCCCTAGGACTCCATCTCGCATCTTTGAGGAAGGTGGACCAGATGAAGGATTTCACACTGCATCGCATGTGAGCCGAAAGACTTGCTACTACTTTCCACATTCTGGGTTAAATAAAAAATGTCTTGACTGAAAACTATCCATGTAGTGGTTAAGACAGACGACTTGGGCTGGAACCGCAGCTCGGTGGCACAGTGCGTGCTTAGCACAGTGTGGCCTGGGTTCAAGTCTCAGCACTGCAAACAAAACAAAAAAGAAAAACTTGGAAGTCCACGGTGGGAGGACTGCTATGAGCTCAAGGCCTGCCTGGGCCACAGAGTGAGACCCTGTCTCATGTGAGGGAAGTGGAAAAGAGAAAGGAAGGGCCCGGTAGGATGGTCACTCAGTGAAGAGTTTACCTTGTGAGTATTCGGACCTGACTTGGGTCCCTCGAATTCCCGCATTAAAAAAAAAAAGCTAGACATGATGACACAGCTTTGTACTCCCGGATGCCGGGAGCACCAAGAGGCGGACCCCTGGGGCTGGCTGCTTAGTCTGCCTGCTTAGAAAGTTCCAGGGTCAAGTCTAAACAACAACAACACAGAGAAAGGTGGACAGGGCTCAAGCCAACCTCTTGCTTCCACACATTCATGAAGGCAAACAGAAAGAAGGGACAAAAAAGGAGGGGGGAAGGAGTAGGGGAGGGAAAGAGGGGGAGGGGAGAAGAAACGAAATGAAATCCTGGAGTCAGCAGTGCCCCTGCCCCACCACCTTGTTCTGCGTAGCCACCTGAGCTCGCGCGCTTTCCTTAACTTCCTAGTTTTCCACATCCTTATCTGTAAAAGGAACTGTCCTTTCTTTTTTTTTTTTTTTTTAAGATTTATTTATTGTTATATGTAAGTACACTGTAGCTGTCTTCAGACACACCAGAAGAGGGCATCAGATCTCTTTACGGATGGTTGTGAGCCACCATGTGGTTGCTGGGATTTGAACTCAGGACCTTCGGAAGAGCAGTCAGTGCTCTTAACCGCTGAGCCATCTCTCCAGCCCCGGAACTGTCCTTTCTTAAGGTGGTGAGGATTCTCAGTGTGACCTCTCTCCAGGTCCTCCAGACAGTGAGCCAGACTCTCTGCCCAGTGCAGCCCTGACCTGACAAAGCTGAAGTGACAGGTAAGGCCCCTGGATGAATATGTAAATTGAGACTAAGCCTCTCTGGGGCAAGAGGTCTGCTCACCCCCAAGGCCCCTGCTCTCCAGCCATGTGGGCCAGTCTTCATTACAGGTCCTAGGCACTGTCTAGAGACTAACAAATCTCCTCCTGCGTCCTGATTGGCTGGGAAGTTTTTGGCACGCCTGCCTGAGGAACCAATCTTAGAGAGCCTCTGATTTCTCCCAAACATGGCCTTTCCTAGTTCCTCCTATGACTGCCCTCTTCCTTCTGACCTGCTCCTCCAACATCACTGTCATCATCCCAAAACTGGTTTCCTTGGAGACATAACCAGGACCCATTTTAGTATCTTCTTCCCCTAGCACTTGAAACCCAGAACTGCTCCTGAGATCTGGGTTGAACCCAGAACCATGACCTATTCCAAGCCCAGGACCTGAACTGCTTCATACCAGGACTAGAGGTCCTTGACAGGACTTAGAGGTTGGCTTAGCTCAAGCCTTCCTCCATTTTTCTAGATGACAGGCTAGTGGAAAGAGAAGGTGAGACCACTGCATGGTAGATACAGATTCTAAATAATCAGACCGTCAGTTTCTTCTAAGAGCTTTAATTAAGAAAGGGCTGTGTGGCTTGTTTTTATCTTTCTTCTAGCCAGACAGCGTGGTGCCCATCTTTAATCCCAGCCCTCTGAAGCAGAAGCAGGCCAACCTGATCTACAGTGCACGTTCCAGGACAGCCAGGGCTACACAGATAACAAACAAACAAACAAAAAACTCTTTTTTTTTCTAGGTATTATTTATCAAGGTGAAATATGATCCTATATCAAACAAACAAACCCCAAGGCAGTCTCATTTGGTCAAAAATTATATTACCTAAACATGACAGCACATGTTTTTAATTCAGGACTAAGGAGCCAGTTCTCTAGAGTTCAAGAGCAGCCTGGTCCATATAGCACACTCCAGACCAGGCAGAGCTACATAGGAAGATCATCCTATCTCAAAGTGTATGTGTGTGTGTGTGTGTTGGGACACAGGGCCTCTCACTGGCCTGAAAATCACCAAGTGAGCTAGGCTGTCTACCCAGTGAACTCCAAAGACATGTCTCTAGTTTCTTAGCTCTGGGATTGCCAGCTCCTACGACTTCTTACATGGGTGCTAAGGGTTGAACTCAGGTCCTAGCCTTCACCACCTGACCTCCCTGATTTTGATTCTGTTCATCTGCTGAATCTTCTGTGGTGGGCTTGGTAGCTACAGTTCTGAAGGAGGGTGTCCTCTTATGTCTAAAGTCTCCGTTGTGTTCATTAGTCTGACTAGACTTAGAAGCAATTGGTCTACAGACAGAGATTCTTCCACACACAACCTCCAGGAAGAGATCCTAGACCTGACCCTCCCTGCCCACGCTAACCTAGGTCTCCAAAGGGTCCCCATGGATACTCACGGGCAGCAGGAGCATGTGCCACACAAGCACATTGGCATCATCGCTAGACAGTTGGCGAAGGTATGGCGGAAGCTCCTTCAAAAGATCCTCTAGCTCCTGTAGGGATCACATCAAGGGTAGTAAGTCAAGTGTTAACAAATTCAACCCACAGCGGCAGCCCCACAGCAAGCCCAAACGGGATATCCTAAGAGCAGAAAGAGAAAGGTCAGAGCCACGACTTAGGGAGTGCTTAGCTGGTGTGAGACCTAGTACTAAGTGATTAGTGAATTACCTGATTTCAGCCTCACCACAACACTGTAGGCCTCAGTGTAAGAATTAGGTGATCTCAAATGTTCTCTCAAATATTAAGAACTCCAGGGGTAAGTAAATTCTTCTAGGAGCCTTCTTTCTGAAGGCAAGGTACTCTGTCCTCTTACCCTTTTTCTAGAAACTCTCTGAGTCCTTTTTCATCCCTCTCTCTTCAGCAGTATCTGAGTTTCCAGCACTGGCAGAATGAACGGCAAGGACATCACGCATCCATTCCTCACCTCCACACCACACCACCTTAGGAGTAAAGGACTGATCCAGGCTTCCCAGGTGAGAAACTCTGCACATCACACATGGTAACCAGGGGACAAGGACGACTCACCTTCTCAGAAATGTGACTTAATCACTTGAGATCTCCCTGAGTTCTCCCAAGAGCACTTTACTGAACACCCTCTGCTCACCCTTGACTAAGACAGGATGCAACCCTCATGAACGTCTTTGGAGTGAGGGTAGAAACAAATCCGAGGCCATGAATAGTGTGAATGGGTATATAACCAGGAAGGAGGGGGGCGGGGACACTTCACAGAGGCTGTGTGCTGCGAAATGGGCCTTGAAGAGAAGGTAGGAGCCCACCAGGTAGAAAAACAGAGAGTCAGGGCAGGGAGCCCAGACAGGACAAGCATGTGCAGGTCCCCATGAAATACTAATAGTTACTACAGGAAAAGGGCCTTATGGCTAAGTACTTTTGGGAAAGCTGAGATAAACAGCTGCCTCACTGCAGAACATCCCAAAGGTTTTGAGTTTGGTTTGGTTTGGTTATGCAGTAGAGAGGATGGGACCAAGGACCTTGAGCATACTAGGTGGTACTCTACCACTGAACTACACCCTCAGCACACCCAGAGTCCCCAGTATACCATGGTGCATCTGACCAAGGGCCCTCACCCACAGGACTCCAGATCTTCTCATTTTGAGAAGAAGGTGGTGGTTTACAAAACATTCACATATTCAAGGCAACTCTGGGGAAAATGAATAGTGGTTCTCATCTGGGGGATGTGTTTACCCACCAGGACGCCTTTGCCAATATCTAGAAACATTTTCCATTGTCACAAATGGAGTGAGTGCTGCCACAACTCAGCGGGTAAAGTCCAGAGATGCTGCCGAAACATCCTACCTACAAAGAAAGATCTAGTCCCAAATGTCAACAGAGATAAAGTTGAGAAAGGCTTGTGTACACACAGGCAGAGAGTTCCCCTAAGCCAGGGGCTTGGGGGTGGGGTCCTTCACTGCTGTACATCATCTGAACGCTGTCTCCCAAGCATATAATCTCCCCACACTCCCTTTTATCTCTAAGTCTATCTTCCTATGTAATCACACTAGCAAATTGCTTCTTGTGCCTTCTACATACAGCCACGACCAGCTGCCTATTCTATCTTACCACAAGCATAACTTGTGCCATAGCTTCAGCAAGAACAAAGGCTTGGGTATAACACAGATCATGAATGGACATTTTCTGGGCTGAAGATGCAGCTCAGTTGGTAGAGTGCTTGTCTAGCATGCACAAAGCCCTGGGTTCAAGGCCCAGCATTGCTCAAAACTTGATAAAGTGGTGCACATCTATGATCCCAGGTCTTAGGGGATAAGATGGAGGCAGAAGAATCAAGAAATTAAAGGTTGGGCTGGTGAGATGGCTCAGCAGTTAGGTGTACTTGTTGATCTTCCAGAGGACCAGAGGTCCTGGGTTCAATTCCTAGCACCCACATGGTGACAGACAACCATCTCTAGCTCCAGTTCCAGAGGATGAGAAGCTCTTATTTGCTTCTGCTAGGCATGCAGGTAGCTAACAGATATACACGCAGGCAGGACAGCCATACACATAAAATTAAATTAAATGATTTTAAAAAGGAAGTTAAAGGCCATTGTCAGCTACATATCAAGTTTAAGGTCAACCTGAACAACACAAAATGGTATTAAAAAAATACAGAAGGGGAATTTTCTCTCTTACCACTGGGAGCACTTGGATTTTATGTGTTTTGATGAATTCTGACTGAATTTCCCATGACTGCTGAAACCCAAGCCAGTGCACACAGCCCCTCCCAAAGCCTGCTAGTAAGTCACCTGATTTAGGAGAATCGAAAGTGAAGACAAACAGGCTATTAAAAGCCCAGTGAGTTAGAGTCTTATCAGTCTGGGCTCAAATTCCAGCCCCAATGCTTCTGCAGAATATCACTGGTCAGCCATGTTACCTTCCCTGATGTCTCAGTTTCCTCTTCTGTGAAATGGGAAGACACAGTTATCCCACAGTTGTTGTAAGAGTTGGATAAAACAAACTGCCTGGTGCAACAAAAGCCAGTCTACCTCTTAGTGTTGGGGTAACAATTACTGTTCTATTTTATACCAGCGTAAAACCAACAAAGTTGGGTTCTGGTTTGGGTCTACTCTGGATTTCTCCATCTTAAAAAAATTTGATGAGGACAGCAACCATCCCTCCTGTCTCCCGAGGAGGCCTTCCTCTCAGTTCTGCAGACTAGGGGCGTTTTGGGGAGACTCAAAGTCTGGAGGTGCCAGCGCCTGCTCACCAGCGTTTCTCCCCGACGATCTCCAATCCTGGCTCCAGTCAGCCCTCTAGACATTCCTAAGGAAACTTCCCTCTTTCCATTCTTTCAGATAGTACCAAATAGTGTCCCACATAAAAATGAACATTCTAATGGAACAAGACTTTTGTTCCTTTTCTGACCCTGCCGCCTGGTACTGGACTAGTACAAAGTAGGCATTTAGCATCTGTAGCAGGACTGCATACAAATAACTTACTCAGAGCATAAATTGTTACTTCTCATCCAGGGACTATTCTGTAGAGTTTTATTCCAGGGACTGCAGATTCACCACCCCACCGCCCAACATCTCTCGCTTCTGAGGCCTCGGGGTAAGGTAGGTATAAAATTATGAGTGTATCCACTAGGCGGCGCAAAAGAGTCCGTCCTGTGCCTGAGATAAGCTCCACTAATAAATTTACAGCAGAATTGAAACTGAAACCAGTTTGGTAAACTAGCTCATTTTCGCGCCCAGTACAATTCAGTTGACAGGGAAGCTGATGACAACTTTTTTTTTTCCAGCCACTCTCAATCAATCCTCCTTCCTCCCTCCTCCCCCTCCTCCCCCTCCTCCTCCCCCTCCCCCTCCCCCTCCCCCTCCTCCTCCTTCTTCTTCCTCTCTCTCTCTCTCTCTCTCTCTCTCTCTCTCTCTCTCTCTCTCTCTCTCTCTCTCTCTCTCTCTCATACACACACACACACACCGCCACCGCGCCTCCCTCCTCCCATTCCTCCATTGGGAGAAGGCGAGGATGCCTGGGTTTCAGCCAGCCCTGGTACCCAAATAAACAAAAGTGCTCAGAAAGCCGGGGGAAGGGTGGGGGAGTAGGGCAGGGCGGGGAGGGGCACAAGGAAAGGGTCATCCTCCATAGACTTACCTTCGCCACTCGCTTGCTGGCGGTCATCTTGAATTGGAGCGTTGGGGCACCAGCAGATTCCTGCTGGACGCGGCTCTCTGAACTGCAGCTCCTGAGCCCCGCCCACGCTCCGCTCCACCCCCACGGACTCTAGCTGCAAAGACCTGCTCCCCACCCCTTCGGTGGATACCTGGAGGCTGCAGTCTAGTGCCCAGCTTGGCGGTCTTGGATCTCAGGAACTCATGCTCTTTGCAGATCAGAGGCTACGTCCGTGGAGTTCACTGCTCCTCTTGGTTCCTGCATCTTGCGGGGTACATCTCGCAGAAGCCGGGATGGGATTCATCTCCAGCCTCTATCAGCTCCCCGGACGCTGAGAGCAAACTCGCCCGAATTACTGATGAGATATACTCTCGATGCGATGTGGTTCTGTGCTGCAGGGTTCTCTACGACCTCCGAAAGGGATTGTGGACTTACCCCCATCTCTAGAGAAATTCTCAGAGTCCTGGGCCAAGTCACTTTGCCTTTGAGGGTCCAGCACCCCATCCTAAAAGAGAGTTGGGGTCAGTGTAGACTTTATGCACTCGGAGAACCGCTCCCTTAGCTATGTGGGATCCTGAGTGGTACAGTGCAGCAGATGGGCAGAGACGCAGCGACTGGTACTTCTTGCAGGTTTCTTGGTGCCGAGCACCACTAGAGGACGCTGTTGGACCCATTCGATTTTAGTTTGGGGCATTCTGCGGACCTTAAGTCTTTTACTCTACAGAACACATAGAAAGTGTCTGCTGTGTGGCGATTTGGGAAAATGATGGGTAGCTGAAGCCTCGAGATAGATTTCAGGAGCCTAATATATTTTATCACCAACCAATTACAAACTATGGACCTACTGTGTTTCGTTATGAACAGCTAAGAAGTCTCTAGCCCTCTGCACAAAGGTAAAAACCCCTCGTCCCAGCCCAAGTCGATACTATGGTGGAATAGCAGCCCCCAGCATTTGGGAGAAATTCTGAAGCTAGAGAGAAATCCACCTACCCGCCTCACTCCTTCCAGCCCATAAATTAACATATTTGAAGCCCAAGATTTTGACCCAGTACGCCACATGATTTTTTTTTTTTTCTGTCTAGGAACCAAATATCTGTTCTGCTTAGATATGGAATGTTTTTGAAAAACGATTCTGTTTTTTCAGTTCAATAGCTTTAATCAAATACCCCTTAAATGCCAACAGTAAACAGGACATCAGCAATCCCTAAATACAGATAGGGGACGAGGGAATTTGAACCCATTTCTGGTTAGTAGTCTTAGTTAACACCAAGTGCCAGGCACTATCTGTTTCTCCAGATGGAGAAATTGTGGTGTCTGTCCTCAGAGGAGCTCTCAGGCAGTTGAAACACAGAGAATTTAGCCTCTGAATTTTTGTATTTGTAGTTCTTTGAGTGTGTAGTCCTCACTGGCCTGGAACCTGTCGGTGAACCAGGCTGACCTAGAACTCGGAGACCTGCCTGCCTCTGCCTCCCAGGTGGTGGGATTAAAAGCGTGCGCCACCACACTCAGCAATTTAGCCTCTGAATTTTTAATGATAATCACATAACGAATCACTCGGTCCCAGAGGAGGAGAGGAGGAGGATCACTTGATCTCCTTGTGGAGGCAGGGCAAAGGCTTCCTGGATGACAGAATCAAATTGAGGGAGCCTGAAGAGTTAGCGCCACAAGACCATGGGAGGAAGGTGTTGGAAATACGAGGGAAGGAACAGCGTTGGCAAAGTGCCTGGGTGTCGTGAACCTGAACAAGTTGATAGCACAGATAGTGTGATGTTTCTCTTTTTAATTGGGAAAAGAAAAGAAAGGACTTAGGGCTGGAGAAATGGCTCAACAAGCAAAGATTGTTTTCTGACCTCCACATGAACACATATGGTATATGCATACACACACAGAGAGAGAGAGAGACATAATAAAAAAAAGAACACTAGAGTTTATTTCTTTTACCTGAGCATATTTGGTATCTATTGTCCAGGTTTCTGTATAATTCCTCTCGGCTTCCCTTCCTCATTTCCTAGTAATATTTATTTTATTCTCTGTTTCCAAGAGAACGTTTTAAAACTTCCAAGTAGGGAAAGAGCCAACTGTGTTGGTACACACCCTGGCACTGGGGAGTGGAGACAGGAGAATCAGTTCAGTGTCAGTTTTGGGTACCTGAAGAGTTGGTAGCTGGCCTGGGTTACATGAGGTCCTGTCTCAGACAAACAAACAGAACAGAAATCCCATATGTGAGTTATCGTATGTAGTCTTTGTCCTTCATTTATGATGCCCACCAGACATGCCAGAAATTAAGATAGAAAGCTTAAATAACTATCCGGTCAAAACTGTAGACAAATACATGATCTAAAGGTTACAGGTGAACATTTAAACTTTCTTACGATTCATTATATTTTATGTGTATGAGTGTTTTGTGTGAATTTATGTGTGGGTACTACATATAGGCCTGGTGTTGGAGGGGGTCAGCAGACCACAGCAATATAACAACCAACATTGTCATTATCATTTTCCTCATCATTCAATCCAGTGACTTACAGTGCAGGTAAATCCCCCAAAAAGATGCTGAACATCTTTTTGTGGGTTTAAGAAACAAAAGCGGAGCCGGGCGGTGGTGGCGCACGCCTTTAATCCCAGCACTTGGGAGGCAGAGGCAGGCGGATTTCTGAGTTCGAGGCCAGCCTGGTCTACAGAGTGAGTTCCAGGACAGCCAGGGCTACACAGAGAAACCCTGTCTCGAAAAACCAAAAAAAAAAAAAAAAAAAGAAACAAAAGCGGGGTTTAAAAAAAAATAAGTAGAAAGCTTATTTAGTAGGAAGAAAGCCTGACTTCAGTCTCCAAAGCTACAGAATACACAGATAGATTTAAAAAGCATTTTCTGTTCTGGGTCTGGTAAAACTTGGTATGTGATGTTTTTTTTTTTTTTTTTTTTTTTAAAGATTTATTTATTACTATATGTAAGTACACTGAAGCTGTCTTTAGACACACCAGAAGAGGGCATCAGATCTCATTATGGATGGTTGTGAGCCACCATGTGGTTGCTGGGATTTGAACTCATGACCTCTGGAAGAGCAGTCAGTGCTCTTAACTGCTGAGCCATCTCTCCAGCCCCTGTGATGTTTATTATTACAAAACAAAACAAAACCTTGCAGCCGGGCAGTGGTGGCGCACGCCTTTAATTCCAGCACTGGGGAGGCAGAGGCAGGCGGATCTCTGTGAGTTTGAGATCAGCCTGGTCTACAGAGTGAGTTCCAGGACAGCCAGGACTACACAGAGAAACCCTGTCTCGAAAAACAACAGCAACAACAACAACAATAATAAAAAAAAGAAACTTGGAGTTTTTGAAATAAATATTTTTTGTTTTGGTTTTGGTTTTTGGGGAAGGAGAAGTAGGGGATTTGTTGTTATTGTTGTTGTTGTTTTGTTTTGTTTTTTGCTTTTTCCTTCCTTCATTTTCTGGTGGGGATTACAAACACCCACCTATAACTCTGCCTCCAGGGCATCCTCTGTAGATAACTGTATTCATATGCACACACACACATAATTAAAAATAAAATAGATTTGTCTTTTGTTTAAAAAAGCCTTTTGTGGGCTGGAGAGATGACTCAGTGGTTAAGAGCACTGACTGCTCTTCCAGAGGTCCTGAGTTCAAATCCCAGCAACCACATGGTGGCTCACAACCATCTTTAATGGCATTTGGTGCCCTCTTCTGGTGTGTTTGAAGACAGCGACAGTGCACCCATAAATACAATAAACAAATCTTTTTTTTTTTAAAGAGCGTTTTGTGTTCGTTGGTCTCTCTTTGCTGTCCAAGGGTAAATGACTAGTTTCATGCTTGTCAGTCTTTAATATCTAATGCATGTTAATTTCCTTCGTTTCTTTTTGAGTTATCAGCTCCGCTAGCCCAAGCTGGACTCTTAATTTGATCTTCAGTTAAGGCTGGCCTTAAACTTGTGCCTTGGCCTCCCAGGTGCTGCGATCTCAGGCTTCTGTCACCAAGTCACTGCACCGCTTCTAATCCTCATATTTAATAAAGAGGAGGGAAGAGGCTTCACTACACATTTAACAGGAAGACTTTAGTAACAGCATTTTGTAGTCATTATGTTTAGCTTAGCAACATTCCCTTCAAGGCTATGATTCTCATGGCTGTTTTTGTCTTGTTTTCTTCCTCCATTTAAAAAACAAAAACAAAAACCTTATATCGGCAGGATGGTGGTGGCGCATGTCTTTAATCCCAGCACTCAGTACTTAGGAGGCAGAGGCAGGCAGATCTCTGAGTTCAAGGCCAGCCTGGTCTATAGAGCAAGCTCCAGAACAGCCAGGGCTACTCAGGAAAACCCTGTCTCAAAAAACAAACAAGCAAACAAACAAACACAAAATCTTCATATTAAAAATATTATTAAATCAGGCTGGAGAGATGACTCAGTGGTTAAGGGCACTGACTGCTCTTCCAGAGGTCCTGAGTTCAATTCCCAGCAACCACACGTAGACTGGCAACCATCTGTAATAGAATCTGGTGCCCTCTTCTGGTGTGTCTGAGGATAGCAACTGTGTACTCATATACATAAAATAAATCTTTAAAAGAAAAAAAGAGATGTGGACTTTGGACATTTCTTAAGTGATAAGCTAAACTCTTGTTCTCGGTTCCCACAAAATTCTGTGAGGTGGTCATGAAATAAAAAAATATTATTAAATCATAATGAACAAGCATACAATCCATGTGTGGGCATGGTAGCTGGGTGAGTGTGGTGCAAATGTGAGGACCTAAGTTTAAATCTCTGGAGCCCACTTAAACACACAGCATGAACACCCATCACCCCAGAGCTCTTTCTTATGGGGCGATAGAAACAGGGAGGCAGAAGGCCCCTCTGAAGCTCACAAGTCAGCTAGCTTCCCAGGCAATGGACAAACAATCACAGAGACCCCATTAGCAGACACATGCGGATGTCCTCTGACCTCCACACTCAGACACACACACACACACACACACCCAGGCAAGGGGTCTGAGTAACAATACTCGCTGTTACTATACTTAATTTTTTTCTGATTTTAAAAGAAACTAAAATATATTCATAGGCCCCTGAAAGTATCAGAGGCTCAAGGCCCTGAGCCTGGCTGGCCCAGATCTGTTCTATTCGTGGTGAGTGCTATTGATTTTCTATTTATAGAAATGATGCCCTGCTCTGTTTTCCTATTAGCGTTGCCAGTAAACAAAATGAACCCATGAAACAATATGGAAGTAAATAATCCTATGGTTGGGTAGATGAGACTATGGCAGAAGTCAAAGCTCTTGGTTGCACAGGAGACCCGAATGGCGCCTAGAGACATTCTTCCCAACCGGACTGGGGCAGGAAGTACAGAACTGAGCAGTCTCAACCCATTTGTGATAAGGCAGTCTCAGCTGCCCCAGAACAATCCCGGAAGGGCCGATCTGTTCCCAATGGCCGGTTTTCACGGGAATCGGGAAGTTCCAGAATTTCCCCATAGCCTGCTCTTGCCAAGCCTGAGGTCCTGGGAGTCAGCTTCCGGGAGGACCCTGTTAGGAAACTGCTTCAGACTGGCCTTTGATTCCAGCAGAGCGCTCTTTCTAAACTGCTCAAAGAAGCCAAAGGCAGAGTACCTTTAAATCTACACTGCTACAACTTTGTGAAGGAGAGAAAAAGAGAGGGTGGGGAGCTTTGAAGAAGAGCACATTTACAGGGCTAAAGTGAATGTTCTCGGCAGCTTAGAATGCTCCCTGCTTTCCCAGGGTCCCAGAATTGAATTCCCCACACCCATGTGCCCACATAGGAAATGAAACCGGAGTAAAGTGGCATCCTGACTTGACCGGGGTGGTGGGGTGGGGGGTGGAGGTGTGGGGAGGGCGGCCAGGCTTCTATCACCCAGGTAACCAAACCTGATCAGAGGACCCACCCAGAGGTGGGAAGATCGATCGAGATCTTAGAATTTTGTTCTCTCCTGTTTTTCTTTTTTAACCCAGTGGGGAAGGCTGAAGAGGCAGTCCTGAGTCCAGTGAGACAGACCACGGTCAGGTCCGCTTTCTGGACCCACTGTTTGGATGCCAAATGGGAACGGTGTTGAAAATGCAGGCAGAGGAAGGGCTGTGGAAGGCAGGGGCTTTCGTGGATTCTCAGTAGCTCTATGACTGCAGGTAAGACCCAGAAAAGTCTCTAAAAAGCTTGACTAGGAGAAAAACAGTCTGTCTAATGATGGTGGCCCATGCCTTTAATCCCAGCACTTGAGAAACACAGGCAGTTAGATCTTTAAGTTCGAGACTAGCCTGGTCTACAGAGCAAGTTCCAGGACAACCAGCCCCCCCCCACACACACACACACAGGGAGGGAGGGAGGAGGAGGAGGAGGAGGGAGAGAGAGAGAGCGAGAGAGAGAAACATGTCTTAACAAATGAAAAGAGAAAAGGAAAGAAAGAAAGAATGAATCAATCAATCAATCAAAGAAAAGAAAATAATCAGCCAGGTTTGAATGTATATTCCGTGTGTGTGTGTGTGTGTGTGTGTGTGTGTGTGTGTGTGTGTGTAGATAAACAGATTCTGGTGTGTAGTGTATGTGAGTGCATGTGTTGCATGTGTGTTCACACATGCATGGGGGCACACCTGTATACAGGGTCACTTTCCACCTGTCTTCTGAGGCAAGGTCTTTCCTTGAGCCCAGAGCCCAGTTGACTAAATCAGCTAATCAAGACGCTCTCAGTATCCCATCTCAGTCCTACCCAGTGCTAGGGTCATAGACACACCTAGCTTTTATGTGGTTTCTGGGGATCAGAACTTAGATCCTCAAGCAAGCCCTAAAGCTTGTGGGGGCAGGTGATTGATCAACAGAACTATCTCCCCCAAGTTCGTGTCATAAATGATCACTGTGTGAGCAATGTGCAAAGGTGAATGTGAAGGCTATAGAGGGGCTGGATAGAAACCAGCTACTTATGATGGTTTGGTGTTTTGTTTTGTTTTGCTTTTCCATTTTTGCCAAAGGATCACTCTCCTGAAGCATGCATGCACAGGCAGACAACTCATGCTAAGGTTTAAATATTTGACTTAGTAAAGAGATGTTTTTAACTGGAAAATGAGAACCATTCTGGCCTGTAAATCATGAGGATATATGAGAGTGCCATTTATTGGGATAGGGGCAGTAAAAGAAAAATATGCCTTCACCCGGAAGTACTCATGAGCCCCTGCTGCAGTTGTTTCTCTAGGATTTGGGCAAGCTAACTCTCCCCTTCCCTAGCCATCCTCCACGTAATATCTTTGTATCTCTCCTCTTAATTCTTATCAGCTCCATAGAGGAGGAACAAGCAATACTAGCCTCTTTGTAAGCCAGAAGACACCATAAGGATGCGTTTGTAGGAGAAATATCACTAAAAGGCTTAATTGCACAATCTATGTCCTTGAAAGCCAATATCAAAGAACTTAGCCTGTTCAATTAGTGGACAGCTATTTACTGAGTTTCTGTTGTGTGCCTGGTGTATGTGGGTGTGAGGTGGTGGGGGAAGGGAGGCTGACAGGAAATTGCACAGACCAGAAGTGAAATCTGAACAGGAAGCAGGCAAGAATTCTGGGTCACAGTGGACGTTCCTTGACTGACTCAAAATAGCCCTTGGTCAGAGTCAAACTTAGAAGGTAAAGCCAGTGTTCAGGCAATCTGCTTCTTTTAATACCGGGCTCTCGGGGTGGACATGGGGCTCTCTCTGTTGGTGGAGTACGTGCCTCACATGCAGGAAGCACTTGGTTCAATCCCCAGTAGCACATAAACAGAGTATAAAGAAACATACAGGTAATCTCAGCAATCAGAAGGTTGAGGCTGGAGGGTCAGAAGTTCAATGTTATCCTCAGCTATAGGCGAAGCTTGAGATTAGCCTCACATACTAGAAATCTATCCCCAAAACAAATGATGCTATTCTCCTTAACTAATGCTGTTCTTTCATTCACTTATTCAGATGAAAGCAGGATGTATCAGGAAGATGTAATTGTTAGATCATTAGGGGTCAACAGAGGGGACTCTTGAGCATCCCTAACAAGGTAAATTCTTGAATGTGTGTTGAATACATAAAAATGCACCCCCAGTGATTACCACCATACATCTACCAAGGCCACAACTCCCCAAACAGTACCCATTGGAGACCAAGTATTCAAATGCCAGAGACTATGGAGAACATTTGTTATTTAAACCATCATGCCCCCCTGGACTTGAGAGACAGCTCAGTGGTTATGAACACTTGTTGGACAGGAGTTCAGGTACCAGCAACCATCTTATAGCCATGTGTGACTCCAGCTCCAGGGGAATATGATATTTCTGACCTCTGAGGTATTGCTGTGATAGGCCTGACCATGCTTTTGTTTGGAAGAATGTGAATTTGGGGACTTTGGATTTGGAAAGCCATGGAATGCTTTAAGTGGGGTCTAATGGACCAGTCTAGTAGGAATATGGAAGACAGTGGTGCTGAGGGTCATTTGAACTATGTGGGTCAGATGGCCCAAAAGGTTTCAGTGGAGAACTTTCATATGTGGCTGAGAGACTGTTTTTGTGATGTTTTGGTGAAGAACATGGCTGCTTTTTGCCATTGTTTGAAGAGACTGCCTAAGGCTAAGGAAAAGAGATGTATATTAATTGTATTGACAAAGGAAGTCTCAATAAAGCCCAACAGAGACTTTGTTCTCTGGTTAAGTCTGATGAAGAGCATTTTGAACAAACATAGCAAGCTGAGAAAGGAAACATACAAAATATATAGTTTGAGCATTAAAGGAACATCAGGAAGTGAAATGGAGCTGAATTCAAGGATATTAATTTGAATTAAGGAAGTAGTGATTTTGAGTCAATATTCCTCCCAGCTAAATTTAGGTCCAGGCATGGTAGTACAAGCCTTTAATCCTAGGAGACAAAGATAAGCAGATCTCTGAGTTCAAGGCAAGCCTAGAACAGAGCAAATTCTAGGTGAAGAAAAATTTAAATCCATACTTGGTGGCCCACACCTTTAATCCCAGTGACTAGGAGACAGGCATGCAGATCTCTGAATTTAAAGTCAGTCTATGAAGCAAGATCCAGGACAGCCAAGCTTAGGCAGTGAAGGAGTTGGAATAAAGGAAGCTAGTGATAAGGTAATAGAACAAGGGGGCCAATGTTCCAGCTCCTGCAAACAGCAGAACTCAGCAGCTTTGGCCATGTGTCTCTGGCTTTATATTCAAGAGAAGGCGACTACTGGGACAATTGATGCTGGTTAGCTGTAGCGAAGAAATTAGTGGTGATTAAGAAAAGACCAGTATCGCTTAGGTGATATCTTCTGGGAAGTGTTTCCTGAGAGCACAAAGAAGCTGTGTTCCAGAGATAGCCAAGGTTGTACCTCATGCTGCAGCTGTACTTGGTAATGTGTAAGAATCATCCAGGTGGTACTGATTTTGAAGGCATGAAGGCATCATGAAGAACAGCTGAGGTTTGGCACTGTGAGAGGCCATGGAAGGCCACTGGTGAAAGTGCAGCCTCAGTTGTAGTTGACGGCGAAGGACTGAAGGGGTCATGCAAAGGAGTTGAGGCTTGATATCATGAAGACAGCCTATAAGAGGCTTTGGTGAAGCATATTTGCAGTAGAAGACCCTAGCATATTGGAGATGCCAGTACCATGGGATGACCACCAAGAACAGCAGTGGCAGCGGAGTGGATCAACCTGAACTTAGAGTGCTACAGAGGGCAGAGCTGGAGAAGTGACACCAGCCCTTTGGAGATGCACAGAAGATCTTGTGTGGAACTCAGACATTGGAACAAGAAGCTGTGAAGCTGAAGTTGACTTGGGGACCCCAAGATGTTAAAGATGCCAGAGACACAGGATGCCTGCCAGGAAAGCTGCTAACAGGGAGTAGAACCAGCCCAGGAGAAAGAACCTTGTTGCAGTCAACAAAGATGAGAAGCAAGTTGAAGATCTGACAACTGCTTTGCCATCAGACATGGAGATACAGAGTTTGGAGACTGCCCAGCTGGTTTCCTGTCTTGCTTTTGGAATTACATTTAAGTGATTGGATGAATCTCAGAAGAGACTTTGAACTTTAGACTTTTAACACTGTTGAGAATACTATAGACTGTGGGGACTTTTGAAGTTGGACTAAATGTATTTTGCATTATGCTATGTTTAGGTATGGCCCCCATAGACTCATGTTTGAACAAGCCTATGGGAGCCAGGGAGTGAAATGTGGTGGTTTGTATATGTTTGTCCCAGGGAGTGGCACTATTAGAAGGTGTGGCCTTGTTGAAGGAAGTGTGTCACTGTGGGGTTGGGCTTAGAGATCTTCCTCCTGGATGCCAGTCTGTTCCTGGCTTCCTTTGGATAAAAATGTAGAACCCTCAGCTCCTCTGCACCATGCCTGCCTAGATACTGTCATGTTTCTGCCTTGATGACAATGGACTGAACCTCTGAACCTGTAAACCAGCCTCCATTAAATGTTGTCTTTTATAAAACTTGCATTGGTCATTGGTGTCTGTTCACAGCAGTAAAACCCTAATACAGACAGACAGACAGAGTAGAGTAGAAGCCAGCATGAACATGAGGAGAGAGGTATGGAAGGGGAATGGGGAGAGAAGGGGCAGAGAGGGAAGAGAATAAGAGAGCAAGAGAGTGAGGAGGGGGTAAGCAGCACCTTTAATAGTGAATCAGGCATAGCTGGCTATTGCCAGGTAACTGTGGGGCAGAGCCTAGAAGGAATACTAACAGAAAGAAAGAAAGAAAGAAAGAAAGAAAGAAAGAAAGAAAGAAAGAAAGAAAGAAAGAAAGAAAGAAAGAAAGAAAGAAAAGAAGTTAAAGGAAGGAAGGAAGGAAGGAAGGAAGGAAGGAAGGAAGGAAGGGAAAAGAAAAAGAAAAAATTCAACCTGCATGCAGAAAGTTAGTAGAGAAGCAGTATTGTCACAGAAAACAGTAAAGCTCTTCCAGAAGTAGTCTCTCTCTCTCTCTCTCTCTCTCTCTCTCTCTCTCTCTCTCTCTGTGTGTGTGTGTGTGTGTGTGTGTGTGTGTGTGTGTGTGGACACAGGAGGAGTTGAGTAATGCAGAGGAAGTTGGACAGGGAGGCAGGGGTCAGCTTGGACATCAGTCTCAAAGACCTGCGAAGAGAATCTAGATTGTCTTATTCATGTGGTAAGAAATTTCAAGGGACTTTCCCCTGGAAAACCAACTCATATCCTAAGGATTCTAACTGCGGAACTGTGTATTGGACAATGGATGGAAGGGCAAAGTGGAAGAGAAAGTCCAGTGAAGATTCAGCGGTCCGGGTGGGAAGTGACTGTGCCAGGCTGTGGCTGGGCCTGCTGGAGTGACCAGGAGGACAAGAAGACAACTGTAATGAGCAGCTAAAACCGAGAAGCAAAGCCAAACATGAGTCGTCGCCTAACTCACTTGATAGCAAGGAAATAAAAATTAAGACTACAGGAGACTGGCTAAGAGTTCTAATTATGGCACCACCAGAAATTAGTGAGAATTTAAAGAAATGGTAACTTCTTTTAAAGAGATTTTATTTTATTTATGTGTGTGAATGAAAATTCTTGAAGCTGTGTCTGTCTGTGAGTCACTCAAAACCTCCTGGAAGGAGTCTGTCTGCAGAGACTGATGGATGGATTAAATTTCTTTCTTTTTCTTTTTTTGTTTTTTTTAATCAGTTCAGTTTTATTTATTCCTTTTTAGAAATTCTCAAGTACATGAAGTTATGGGATATACAGTAAACAGAATAACTTAAGAACTGCCCTCCAAAAAAATGGATGGAGAAAGGGGAAAAGAGGAAGAGAGCTAGAAACAGCAGCCATTTCACCACTCATTAATTAGTAATTGACAGAGTTTATTCGTTTAACTTACATGAAAAATAGGGTGATATAGCCCCGAGAATTAAACAATGCCCTTTTCATTACTGTAAGTTAATGTACCTCAGTAGTGTCTTTTTTTGTTGTTGTTTTGCGGGTTTAACTACTTTTAATGGAACATGCTGGAAATGGTGTTGCATTGCCATTTAATCTTAGCATTGGAGACACAGATCTATAAAGAGTTAATACAATAAACATTTATAAACGTTCACAAAACCAGTTTGCAACCTTTTGAGGAACTGTAGAAACAAGCAATGTGTTGACGACTGGAACTAGAGATTAGTACTTTGGTCTTTTCACTTCAAACCCATCGGCTTCCATTTTTTTCCTCTTCTTGGTGATTGCACTTTTCTCCCACTGTTGATCAAGCTCTGCCTTATCATTGGTTTTTTTGAATCGTCTGGTTTTCCGTCCTAGAGACATCTTGATACCATACTGGAATGCAGCCTTGGGCAAAGCCTCCTTGTTGCTCATATACTCGCTATATTCCTCCTGAGTATCAAAGTCCCATCGGCCTAAGGGGCCCTTCTTGTTACCCTGGTCCATTTTGCTATAATCTACCTCTTCATCCATGTTGTCCATCGTGGCAGGACAGCATTCTGCGTAACTGTTGGACATGCTAAAGAAATCACCCAGCTGCTTCTTATCTTTTGGCTTCTTCAATGATTCAGGGCCTTCCCAACCAGCAGACCCAGCAAATCTTTCACTGATGGACTTGATCAACTCTTTTGCAGATCCAGGCCCTTTGTCAACATCCATGGGCTCATCATCCACTTCTGGCTTCAAAAAGTAGCTGTGCCTTTTCTTTTCCTCCTCTCGTTCCTGTCCCCAGTCTCGCTCTTTCTCCCTCTCCCAGTCTTGTTCCCTGTCTTTGTCCCATTCCGGATCATGTTCACGTTCCTGGCATCTCTCACGCTTCTTGTCCCAAGGTGTCTTGGTTGTGGAAGGAACATAATCCCCAATGTCTTCAAAAATATTCATGTCAACCTCAGGAGGTTTCTTTGCTTCCAGTTTTCTTTTCTTCTTGAGCTTCTTGTTTCGGGTCTCCTGCCTCAGGTATAACAAAATCTGGGTGAGCTTGTTAATAACAATGTCATTTGTAGGCAGTGTAGTCTGGGCCTCCACAGTGGGGCAGTCAGCCTTGCTGCGTATGAGAGTGGTGGGGATGTCTGTGTCTGCGTACTCCCCATCCAGGTCTACTACATAGGCCATACGTCCTGGTAAGAACAGCTCATTTCGCTCATATGATTTACTCTTGAAAAGCGCCCGATACACATTTCGGCCGAGGCGTGTTTTAAATTCAATTTTGTTCTCAGGACCCTCATCTTCCTTGGTTTCCTTTTGGAGCTTTTCCGTGAGTTTCTCTTCCTCCTTCTCTTGGCTGGCGATCTCAGCACGTACCTTTTGAAGCAACACAAAATCCAAACCTTTCACCAAATGGGTGTGTTCCATATCACCACCCAAGAATTTAGACTCCTGAATCAGTTGTCTTCTCTTCTCTGCCACCTCAGTAGGGGGGACCACGGCCCTGTAGTTGGCTGTGATACTTATCAGCTTAGTTTCCTCATAATCTTTGTTCACACCATCTCTCCGTTCCTTGGCACGGTCCCGGTATTTCTTCGCGAGTTCTCTCTCACGCTCAATGTCTTGCTGGTGAAGCTTGGCATAATAACTTTTCCTTTTCATCCTTTGTGCAGCTGGGTCTTCATCCTTACTGTACTTTCTTGGCATCTCATGGTGACGCGGCTCAGAAGGTGGCGCAGAAGTAGGTGCTGCTCCTGGGGTCCTAAGAAGATTCCTGAAGTCTTCATTGCTAAGTTTTGATTGGTAGAAGGAATGCGGATCATCCACATCGTGGTCATCTGGAGCCAAAGGGTTAGAGAAGGGCTCACTATCTTGCTCTGGCATTTTGGCCTCTGTCTTGTCTCTCAACTCCGGCAATCTCAAAGTGTCCAATATTGTCTTTTAACGGGTATCTTTAACATACAATCTGTCTTCTGTAATGTAAATGTCTTCCTGCAGTTTGTAATCCAACTGTCCAACAATGGTCAGCAGCAGCTGTGAATCGAAGTCCAAGGATCTAGTAGTTGCTCAGTCCCACAAGGCAAGCAGGAGAAAAAGAACGAACTTCCTTCTTCCCATGTCCTTATATAGGTCTCCAGCAGAAGGTGTGGCCCAGATTAAAGGTGTGTGCCACCACGCCTTGGATCTGGGACTTGCTTTGTCCCAGATGACCTTTAACTCAGAGATCTCCTTGCCTTAGTCTCCTGGGACTAAAGGCATGTACTACCTTGCCTAGGCCTAAGCTTTTCATGGCCATTGTGCCTCAGGATCTCCATGTCAAGATCCGGGTCAGGAATTTGTATCTCCCAGCCTCCAAATTAGGATCACAGGTGAACCTTCCAATTCTGGATTGTAGTTCATTCCAGATGAAGTCAAGTTGACAACCAGGAATAGCCACTATACTGTAGAAAAGATAGGTGATGTGGAAAAGAACAGGAACAAATGGATGGGATGAAATCAGTCTAGGGCATGGAATGGAAAGGCAGCAACACAGATGAAGACATCAATAAAATGGATGGGAAAGGCGGCACGATACATGAGAAAGTCACCAATGGGTAGGACAAATGCAGAGGGAATGGAGGTTGTGAAACAAATAGGAAACACTAGAAATAAAAACTCAATGAATCAAGTTAAAAAAACATCCCCCAATCAACCAAACAGAAGGAAGAATATCAGCAATGAATATGCTACATTTAAGCATTAATAAGGTCAATAATAAACGAGCATGACTGCACTGTATAAGAACTCTGAAATATAATCAAAAGACCAGACTTAAAAATGTACAGCATAGAGCCTGCAACAAACCCTAAAGACTTGGAAAATCTATTTGACAAAAGTACAGCAGAAAATTTCTAAACTCTAAAGAAAGAAATGAATGCCCAAGCCGAAGAGGCATTTAGAACCCCAAAGAGACGAGATCAAAACAGAACCCTGTCATGATACGTTATGTTCAAGATGCCAAGAGTGCAGAGCGGCTGGGTGTGGTGGCACATGCTTGTAACCCCAGCACCAGGAAAGACAAAGGCAGGCTAATCTCTTTGAGTTCAAGGTCATCTTGGTCAAACAGTGAGATCCAGGCTAGCCAGCTTTATAGTGAGACTTTGTCTCAAACATACACACACACACACCAAACAACAATGACAAAACAAAAACTCAACTTCTTTTTAAAAGCAAGTACATCAGAGTGACAGCGCACCTTACTCTAAAGAAACCCTAAAGACCAGAAATAAATGGAGCAACACACTTTAAGTTATGAAAATAAATACCTGCTAAACAAGTCTATTATATCCACCAAAGCTTCCTTTTAAAATTGATGAATACTACTCCAAGATAAACACAAACTAAGGAAGTGTATGATCAACAAGATATTTAAAGGAATACTATAACCAAAGAAGAGAATACAAGAAATGATAAATTTTCAAGAGAAATAGATAAGCGGGGTCCTACAAGGAATCTATCATGCCCGATACAGAAGGCAGAAAAATACCTGATGTTAATATAGGAGAAGGAAGTAACAGTAACCAACAACCACCACCACTACCAAAGAGAATAAACTCAAGAATTAGTAAACATCCTCCAATAAAAACTTAATCACTAACACCCTCATATCGATAATGAAGAAGGGCAGACAGGCTGATTAAATTACTAGAGCTGGGTGTGGAGATGCAAATCTTTAATCCCAGCACCAGGGAGGCAGAGGCAAGCAGACCCTGTGGTTTCTAAGCCTGTCTACATAAGAGTTCCAGTACAGGCAGAGCTGCCTGTGTCAAAAAGACAAAAACAAACAAAAAACTAGATCCACTGGGCAGTGGCTGTCAATCCTTTAGGTAGAGACAAGGGGATCTCTATGAGTTCTAGGCCAGCCTGGTCTACAGACCTAGTTCTAGTAGAGTCAGGGCTACACAAAGAAATCCTGTCTTGAAAAACCAAAACCAATCAGCAAAACAAACAAAAACTAGATCCAACTTTCTATTGTCTCTAAGAAACAGATCTAACTAGTGAAGACATTCACCCATTGAGTCTAAGGATAAAGCCACTCTATCGAGTGAATGGAAGGCCCACCCCCAAAAGCTAAGCTGGTGTGGCTATTCTGATACTTGATAAAGTAGATTTTAAACAAAAATTAGGCAGAAGATATAAATACCTTCACTACACATTAATAAATGAAAAATCATGATGGAGATTGCAACAATTATATTTGCACCAAACTTTGAAACTCCTAATTTTATAAAACAAACATTAATATATATAAGAGGTAAAATAGGCCCTGACACTAAAACAGTGAGTGATTTTCAGTAACTTACTCCCATCTTTAGTTATCAAAGCTAAAAATTAACAAAGAAACATCAGAATCAAATTAATTTGATGATAGATCAAATTACATCATTAGATCAATGATAAAGGATATGCTTCCTTCTCAGTAGGCCATAGAAGCTTTCCTGATATAAACCATACTCTAGACCACAAATCAGGTCTTAACAATTAAAAACTCATTTCTTGTATCTTCTAAGATTATAGTGGAATAAAACTAGATATCAACAGCAAGAGAGATTATAAAACAAAGCTAAGAGAAAGGGTTGAAGAATACTAACCAAATGAAAGTGAATATGGAGCTCACTAGAGTCTTTGACAAACACTAGGAAAGTTCTGTGAAGAAAGTTTATACTTATATGCTTTCATTAAAGTCACAATGATCCCAATGGAAATAATACGATGCACCCCAAGGTCATAAAAATAACAAAATGATCCCCAAAGCAGCAGACAGCACGGAATAATCCAAATCAGGGCAGAAACTGAGAATAATACCCAGAATCAGACAATTAATGCTTTGTAAAAACAAACAAGAATGACAAACCTTTAACTAAATTACCGAAATAAAGAGACTGAAACCCATTACATCAAAGATGAAAAAGAGGGTACTGTAAAAAATTCCAACAAAACCCAAAGCATCTGGAGACAATATTGACAATTTGTACTTCAGAAACCCTGGGGATTTTAGAAGTTTCCTAGAAATAGATAAATTCCTGCCATATATGAATGACCAAAATTAAATAAAGAAGGTATAATTAGTGAGGAGAATCTTCCACAAATGTTCCTCAAAGTCACATAAAAGAGAAAGGAAGGCATTTACACTAACGAAATTCATTCTATGAGGCCAATATTACACTGATTCCAAAACTGGATAAGCACACAATAGCAAAAGAGAAAAACACATGTGGACATCTGATATTGATACTGAGAAAATAATCTTAATACAATTCTCACAAACTCAAGAATATATCAAGAAAATCATATATCACAACGAAGGTTGGTTATTTCTGGGATGAAAGGATTGTCCAAGGGGGGAGGGTAAAATCTCTACTTAGAGGTGTGGGGTATGTAAATGGGACAAAGGGAGAAGATAGGCGCCATAAAGAAGTGTGATATCTTAGAACCCAAATGAAAATTGCAAATGAGGGACTGAAGACGGTCCTCCTGTATGGCTATGCTCCTTGAAGCAGTGGGCTATTGAACATGGTTCCCAGTCATGAGATATTGCCAGAGAAGATGATGAGTGTAGTGGCTATTCCTGGTTGTCAACCTGACTATATTTGGAGTGAACTACAATCCAAAATAGGAAGGCTCACCTATGGTCCGAATATGAAGGGCTGGATCGATGGCTCAGCAGTTAAGAGCAACAAGGGCTTTTCCGAAGATCTCTGAGTTCAAGGTCATCTGGGATTAAAGGCGTAGTGGCATACACCTTTAATCTGGGCCACACCCTCTGCTGGAGACCTACATAAGGACATTGGAAGAAGGAAGATTCGCTCACTCTTCTTTGCCTGCTTGCCTTGTGGGACTGAGCAACTGCTAGATCCTTGGACTTCCATCCACAGCTGCTGCTGACCATTGTTGGGGAGTTGGACTACAGACTGTAAGTCATCAACAAATTCCCTAACTATATAGAGACTACCCATAAGTTCTGTGACTCTAGAGAGCCCTGACTAATACAATGAGGGACGCCTGGGCCCTACACTATAATGGCTCTTGTCAGCCCTCTTCACTGCTGGGCTATTTGTTGTTGTTTTTAACTTAATACAACCTAGAAATATCTGGGAAGAGGAAACATCAACTGAGGAACTGTCTTCATCAGTCTGGCCTGTAGTCATGTCTGTGGTGCATTTTCTTGATTGTTGATGTCGAAGGGCCAAGTTTACTGGGGTGGACCACCCTTGGGCAGGTAGAATGGGCAGAATGAAAAAGCAAGCTGAGCAAGCCACAGAGGAAAACCCAGTAAAGAATATTCCTCCCTTTCTGGTCTGGGCCTGTGCCCTGAGCGACCTTGGGCAGAAACTCCTCAGCCAGTCCACAACACCCAGAGGAAGCTCCACTCCCAGGTGCTCTAACAGGCCCAGGATCCCAGAATCACAGGATCACAGAGACAGTTTGACTCTGAGGAGTTCTGACACAACCAGAATCACAGGAAGGACAGGGTCCAGTCAGATATATGGAGGGCAGGTAGCACTAGAGATAACCAGATGTCGGGAGGCAAGCATAAGAACATAAGCAACAGAAACCAAGGTTACTTGTATTAGTCAGGGTTCTCTAGAGTCACAGAACGTATGGGTAGTCCCTATATAGTTAGGGAATTTGTCGATGACTTACAGCTTGTAGTCCAACTCCCCAACAATAGTCAGCAGTACTTGTGGATGGAAGTCCAAGGATCTAGCAGTTGCTCAGTCCCACAAGGCAGCTGTGGATGGAAGTCTGAGGATCTAGCAGTTGCTCTGTTCCATGAGGTAGGCCAGGAAAAGCCAGAGTGGATTAAATCTCAGTACAGAAGAGAGATTGGATTTTTGTAGGTTCGGAAGCTAATGACTTTATCTTGGGCTAATTTAGCCTTTTGGAGCACTGTTCCTTGTTGTCTCTGTATCTGATCAAACACCTCGTGATAATAAATTAAAACCTCTTAGAAGCTGTTAACTCAGAACTAACATCTTGTGATAATAAAAACCTCGCCGGGCAGTGGTGGTGCACGCCTTTAATCCCAGCACTTGGGAAGCAAAGGCAGGCAGATTTCTGAGTTTGAGGCCAGCCTGGTCTACAGAGTGAGTTCCAGGACAGCCAGGGCTACACAGAGAAACCCTATCTTGAAAAACCAAACCAAACAAAACAAAACAAACAAAAAAAACGAAACAAAAATTCTTAGAAGCTATTAACTTAGCAGAACATTAGATTCCACCAATCCAAGAGCTAAGAATATGATCAGATAATAACACTTTAGGCCTTTAAAAAAAAAGCTCCCCATCTCCATGTATCTGCCTCTCTGGTGTCCACACCAGTGCATTTTAAACTTGCCTTGATTTATGATTTTATTTTATAAAACTAAAAATTTCATGAAACTGCTTCCACATTGTGTCTTATTTAGGGTTTTACTTCTTTGAACAGACACCATGACCAAGGAAACTCTTACAAGGACAACATTTAATTGGGGCTGGTTTACAGGTTCAGAGGTTCAGTCCATTATCATCAAGACTGGAACATGGCAGCATCCAGGCAGGCACAGTGCAAGAGGATCTGAGAGTTCTACATCTTCATCTGAAGGCTGCTAGCAGAATATTGGCTTCCAGGCAGCTAAAATGAGGGTCTTAAAGCCCATGCCCACAGTGACACACCTACTCCAACAAGGTCACACCTTCTAAGATTTTTTTTTAATGTGCATTGGTGTCTTACTTGCATGTATGTTTGAAGGTACCGATCCCTGGAATTGGAGCTCCAGGTTGTTGTGAGCTGCTATGTGGATGGTGGGATTTGAACCCAGGTCCTCTGGGAGAGCAGCTAGGGCTCCTAAGCCCTGAGCCATCTCTCCAGCCTCAAGGTCACACCTTCTAAAAGTGCCACTCTGAGGGCCAAGTATATACAAGCGTTCACACACTGGAACATGGAATTTGGGGTAACCTAAATCCATGGACCATGGTCACTCAAAACAACTTCAGAATAAACTACCTTTTGCTTCCTATAAGATGAGAGGCGTGATGTTTGCATCAATGTGTGTGTCTGTGTGTGGGTATGTGCACTTGAGTCAGGTTCCCACAGAGGCAAAAGAGAGCATTGGATCTCCTGGAGCTGGAGTTACAGGGGGTTATGAAAAACTAGAGGGAATGCAGGGATCTGAAGTGAGCAAATGCTTTGACCATGGAACCATCTATCCAGCCCCAAGAAATAGTAGCTTTTGCTCCAATCACTTCCTGTTCACCATGGGGCTGAGAGGGTCTCAGCCTGTAGTGAGAGGGTGGTCTAACACTGGAAAGACTGCCAGACACTGGAAAGATAAGAGGTACAGTGGTTGATTAGCCTCATATATACTATTACCATGGATGAGAACAACACATGTCACGGTGGACCACACAGGGGCTGAACTCTCAGGAACAGACAGCTAGAGGTGGTGGGATTCAGATATTATAATAACAAGAGTCTGGAGTGGCTTTTGTTTCACCAACTCTGAAGTCTGCCAGGGAAATGAAGCCCATTGCTCATTGATATGGGAATGTATCTGATACCCTTGGCAAGGAAGGTTATCAGCTAGAGGCCCTATCCAAAGGAACAGAGTGGGAAGTTCTTGCCATAAGCTTTTGAAGCCCCCTGATAGTCTCCAGCTGTCAAAGCAGCACACAATATTGAGCCTGACTGTTCAGCCTGTATTAGTCATGTTTTCCAGAGAAACAAAACCAACAGGATGTGTATATATAGAAAAGAAATTTATTTTAAGGAATTGGCTCACGTGACTGTGGAAGCTAATCTAAAAGCAGTCTCCTGGCAAAATTCTTCTCTTCTGGAGAGGGGGAGGGTAGGGTAGACTGTTCTATTAGTAACTCAGCTGACATGACAAGACCCTCCTACATCAAAGTGGGCAATTTGACTACTTTGTGAAGCTCATCTAAAAACCACCCTGGCCTAGATGGTTCAGTGGATCCCGTCCCTGTGAGTCACATTAGTAGAAGGAAAAAACAATTCTTGCTGGTTTCAAACCTCTAATGTATACATGTGCACACACATACACATACATAACTGAATAAATATAATGATAGTCATTTAAAGAGAGAGAGAGAGAGAGAGAGAGAGAGAGAGAGAGAGAGAGAGAGAGAGAGGCTGGAGAGGTAGCTCAGTAGTTCAAAACACGACTATTTTCCATAGGTCTGGAGTTCAGTTCCCAGGACAGACGTGGGACAGCTTACAACTTGCTGTAACTACAGCTCTAGGGCACTCAACATCCTCTTCTGCAATCTGTGGGTTTCTGCACACTTGTGTCATTCACATACACGGCACCCGAGATATCACACACACACACACACACACACACACACACACACACACACACGCAAATAAACCTTAAAAGTAAATAATCCAGGCATGGTGGTGCATGCCTTTAGTCCAAGCGTTGTGAGGTAGAAGCAGATAGAACTCTGAGTTTAAGGCCACCTTGGTTACATATAGCAAGTTCCAGGCCAATTAGGGATACATAGTGAGATCCTGCCTGAAAAATAAATAAACAAACAGACAAACAAAAATTTTAAATTATGCTCATAGACTCCTTCAGAATGTTTGACCAGATAACAGAACACTGGCATAAGCAAGTGAATCTATAAAATGCACCATCGTTAACACCAGCTGTTGGGGGCACATACCTGTACACCCAGCAATGGAGGTTGGAGCAGGAAAATCTCCAGTTTGAGATTAGTTTGGACTATATAACAAGACCATCTTTAAATCTGAACGTATTTAGTTAGGTGTTGTAGGCTTAGATTTTTCAAAACCTATTTTTAATAAGTGTTCTCACATGCTTTAACCTCCCTTCTAGCTCATCACCTACCAGAGGCAGTGGAAAGGAAAGGTTAGCAGAGCAAAGGAGGATGTGGATCTGTTCAGAAATAGTTCTTTGAAGCAAATTCAATCTGCATTGTCAGGATATCAGCAGTTCAGGTCACACAAATCAGCTCAATCCACTCAAAAACACTGTTCACAAATCAACGACAGGTCAATCCAGAAGAAACTGCAAGACTCTGCCAATCTGCCCGAATCCTCAGAAGTGGCAAGAACCCACCAGCTGTCTGAATCCACAGAAGTGGTAAGAAGCTGCCAGAACACCATCAGAAGTTTTGTGGTGTGTTTCTATGAAGTCACGACCAACAAAGAATGGTAAGGCATACCAATACCAGCCAGCATCATTCACTGTCTGTTGGGCTGTATTTATATCCTTTCCAAACATCACATGTTCTCTCAAACATCCACTCTAGCGAAAGATCATATGCCCATTTTCCAGTCTGCCTCCAGAAAAACATCCCATGTCTGTTCTTAGCTAAACATCCTCCCATGTGTCTGCTTCAGCAAAAACATCCTCTTATAAGGCAGTTTCCAGCGAAACATCAGACGACAACAACTGAATCTGCAAAGAAACCCGAAACTTCAGGGTGTAATGATAGAAAGTAAATGTCCCAGCACTTGGTGGGTAGAGGCAGGAAGATCAGGGGTTCAAGGCCAGCCTGAGACAAACAAATAAAAGTAAGGAAAAAATAAAAATAAAAAAAAAAGAATAATCACAATGCTTTTGTAAACTTCCTGGAGAGTCTACACTAGTAAAGACGTGTTAGAAAATGTCAGTGAAATTGAGGCTGGATAACATTCCTATTTGTAATTTCTAAAGAAACAGACTGAAAACAGGTATGTTCAGAGTAGCATTGCACAAAACGGCTTGAAACTGGAAGCAACCCAAAAATCCATCAACAGTAGGACAGATAAAACTGCAGAACACTAAAATTATTGAAAATTAACAAGGTGTAATGGCAGCAGCCCAGACTCTGAGGCAGGAGGACTGACTGAGTACTAAAGATGTAGGCCAACCTGAGCAGCATAGTGAAGTTCTACTTTCTCCAATTTAAAAAAAAAAAGAAAGGTAGCTGAAAACCATGCATAAATGAAAATAAACTATAGCCACAGGCTATAATAGTTGGAGTTTTTTTCTTTAAGACAGCCAAGCTAGGGAGATACTCAGCTGGAAACATGCTTGCCTTGCAAACAAGAGGACCTAAGTTCAATCCCCCCCACCCCGAAGTCATTTTTAAGAAAGTGGGCATGAGGCCAATTAGAAATGGCTCAGTGTAGCCGGGCAGTGGTGGCACACGCCTTTAATTCCAGCACTTGGGAGGCAGAGGCAGGAGGATTTCTGAGTTCGAGGCCAGCCTGGTCTACAAAGTGAGTTCCAGGACAGCCAGGGCTACACAGAGAGAAACCCTGTCTCAAAAAACAAAACAAAACAAACAAACAAAAAGAAATGGCTCAGTGGGTAAAGGAACTTGCTGCTAAGACTGATGATCTATCTGAGTTTAATCCCTGAGATCCACAAGAAGAGAACTGACTGTCTCAAGCTGTCCTCTGACCGTCACACATTCCCCCCACACACAAATACACAAAGGTAATGAAGATATTATTTACAAAAAAAATAAGAAGGAAGACTAAAGAAATGGCTCAGTTGTTAGAGCAGTGATTGATTGATTGATTTGAATTTTTCCTTTTTGTGAGACAGGGTTTCTCTGTGTAACAGTCCTGGCTGCCCTGACACTTGCTCTGTAAATCAGGCTGCCCCTGAACTCACAGAGAGATCTACTGCCTCTGTCTTCTAAGTGCTGGGATTAAAGGCATGGGCCACCATGCCCAGCCTCCATAAATAATTTTAAATGATAGAAATTTGAAGACTGTACACAGCCATTGAAACACATACTTCATCAGAAAATAAAACTGAAAGAACCGGGCGGTGGTGGCGCACGTCTTTAATCCCAGCACTCAGGAAGCAGAGGCAGGCGGATCTCTGAGTTCAAGGCCAGCCAGATCTAAAGAGAGAGTTCAAGGACAGCCAGGGCTACACAAAGAGACCCTATCTCAAAAAACCAAACCAAACCAACCAAACAACAATTGCAACAACACCAAAAAACAAAACACCAAAAAGTCTAAGCGATTCCACAAACATAGTTGGTTCCATAAAAAAGTTCATGACCCAGACATGGAGTATAAATCTGTAAATTGAGATAATTTTATGATTTCTCATGTTTTATCACAGCTGTAGAAAGGTAACTAATACAGAGACCAAATTCACATATGGGTAAACTAGAAAAACCTAGACCTCTTGACCTAAGAGATGACAACCAATACCTGGGGAAGAAGGTTAAACCCAGGAAGACTGCAAACACACCAGGAAAGTTGCTGGTCAGGAAGGGTAACCATTAGTAAGTGAGAGAACCTTCTGGAATCAGCAGACAGCTAAGGCTAGCTTACAATTAAACTTAAATTTCATTATGCCTGAGATCAAAGAAATAGTTTGTGATACATCCACACAATGGAATGTTGTACATATGTTAGAAAGAATGAACCAGAGCTTCCTATAGTGACTTAGTCAAGTTCTCATGATACATTATTAAGTAAGAAGCAAAATTATTACTGGGGCTGGAGATACACTTGTATTGATGGATACACTTGGAGTGTATCATTAAAAAGTAGTTGTAACCAAAAGAAAAAAAGAAAAAAAATTAAGCCAGGCAGTGGTGGTGCACGCCCTTGATCCCAGCACTTGGGAGGCAGAGGCAGGCAAATTTCTGAGTTCAAGGCCAGTCTGGTCTACAGAGTGAGTTCCAGGACAGTCAGGGCTACACAGAGAAACCCTGTCTTGAAAAAAAAAAACAAAAAAAAAAAAAAGAAAGAAGAAAAAAAGCAGTTGTATCTGTAATGAATTAATTTTATAAATGTCTGATTTATTTTAAACAAATTACAAAGCAAATATATGACATTGAAGCGATGTTTGAAAGAATAAAATATCTTTAGATAAATGAATGAACCAATTTAGAATGTCTACCTTAGGAGTTATTGAGAGTTTTGGGCTTCTAAGGAGGTCATTTAGAGTTTTCTGAATTGGAAAGTTTGTGTCTCAACAAATATTTATATTTATTTCTGGCCTTCATCCCTGATCTCCATTCACCTCGTGGTACCAGCTGGAGACTGCTGGGAAGAAAAAATAGAGGTTTTAGCAGAAGAGTTGTGAATGAGCAAGATTTCCAGAACGGCTCAAACTCTGTAGAACTAAGCAGGGAAACGCCCATGGGAGGTGACGGTGATACATAAAAGTCAGATACCATCTGTGGTAACAGTGACACCAGGAACCCACATCAAACCTGTGGCTGCCAACCCTGTGGTTTCCACAGAAAGAGGTGTGTTGTAAGAAATCAGAGACAAAGCTCATTCACACAAAGCACAAGTTAGCACACAAAGCAAACACCTGCCCGTGGTGGGGAAGGACAGATTCACAACCACAGCCGCACTAGGGGGGACATTCTGTAAACGTGGTGAGGCAGTGAGCTGCAGCTCCTGCTTCATCAAACAAGAAAGCTGCTATAGTGAACCTACCCTGGGAGTGGCCAGCGTGCACAGTCAGCAACGGCCAAAATACTGAAGGAAAGAGATCTACGAACAGAGGAAATCTCTTTGCTTCTCCACTGTTCACCCTGAAACTGGCCAGAAAGCACTGGAGGGGACTCCAGGATCACATTCTGATGGCTGCTATGGCTTGGTCCTAGCATGGACCAGCAACCACAAGGATTTCAAGGTCAGCCAGATTTGGTCCAAGCTTACCTTTGACACTTACTAGCTGTGTTTCTCTGTTACTTTTACCTAACAGTGACAAAATTGTCTAACATAGATGACCTAAAAGGAGAATATTCACTTTGACTCACAACTCCAGAGACTTTCCTTTTTTCTTTTTTTCTTTTTTTTTCTTTTTTTTTTTTTGGTTTTTCGAGACAGGGTTTCTCTGTGTAGCCCTGCCAGAGACTTTCCTAACATCCAAGCAGAGTAGACATAGCAGAAAGTCTCTGACCAGGGTGATGGAACTGATGTGGAAGCCCTTCACACTGTGGTAGACTGGGCAGCAATAAGAACTGGAATCAGGGGCTGGGTGTAACCTTCAAAAGCTCAGCCGTAGTGCCTGCCCTACTTCCACCAGTCAGGTCCTAGCTCTTAAAAGTCTTCCCCCATCCCAAAATAGTGCCACCAACTAGAGAATAAACAGGTGAATCTCCAGGTGAAAGTTCAGATTCAAGCCATAGCATCCACACCTGGCCATTTTGTAATGCAAAAATAAATTTAGTACAAGTTCAAGAATCCCTAAAAGCTTCAGGAGGGCAGCAAGGAAATATTAGATCAAGGTGAGAATGTAGCTAGTGGGGAAAGGGTTAAATCCCGTAGCTCCAGGTCCAGCATTCCAGGCATGTAGTAGTACCATGTGAACTTAACAGGCTTTGGCATACCCACCCTAAGGCCTTCTCATTTGTACTTCGCATGGATTCTCTCCTGGGAGGGCTTCACGATTCATAGCTGAATCGCAGGCACCCATCTTGAGGTCTCATGTTCTTTACCTTCACAGCTTCATACATTGGCCACTCAAGGATTCACTGCAGGATTCTGAGCTTGATACCTATGCCTGGCCTCCCAGGTGCAAGCTTCCATGGTCACAAAATTCTCATTCTGTATACCTGTCAAACCAACACTATGCAGATGACATCAGCTTCCACTGCTAGGTCCAGTAGTATCCAGGCTTCTTGGACCTCAGCTGAGTTTTTACATAGCATAACCTGGGAAGAACCTTCCATAGACGGAAGTCTTTCATAACTGGAAAGGCGGCTCAGCGGTTAAAAAAAAAATGTTTACCACTATGGCAGAGGACCCAAGATCCATTCCAGCACTCTTATCAGGTGACTCACAGCCACCTATAAACTCCAGCTTCAGGGAATCTGAGACCTTTATTCTCTATCCTTTGAGTGTGACACACACAAGAAAAAATAAAATTTTAAGAAGAAAAGAAAGTCTTTCTAATGGTTTTCCCATTGTATACCCTGGATCTACCTGTTAACATTTCCTCTAGGCTTCTCCTGTTACCTAGCAACAGCCAGGTAAAAGCCTGGCTCCCATATAAGAAGAACTGCTGTCTAGCTTGCTATCTCTCCATCTTCTCTCTCTCTCTCTCTCCATTCTCTCTCTCTCTGTCTCTCTGTCTCTCTCTCTCTCTCTCTCTCTCTCTCTCTCTCTCTCTCTCTCCATGTACTCTCTTCCATTCTCTTCCCCACGTGTCCATGGCCAGTCTCTTCCCTTCTTTCTCTCTTCCTCCCTCCTCTCCTCCTCTCTCTTTTTGTCCTTCTCTGTCTCCCTCCCTTCTTTGCGTCTAACCCCCCCCTCCAGGTCCCAAATAAGCTCTCTTTCCTATTAGGCCTATTGTGCTGGGATTCCTCTGAAGGAAAGCTTCGGCGAGGCCCCACCCATGCGCTGCCTTCTATGGCATCGCTGCCGCCATTTTATAAAACACAACACTACCTTTGATGTATGGAGTCTCACCCTCAAGACACCTTTTCCATTGCACAAAGAATACAGTTTTTCTTCTGTGGCATTGATCTCTTTAACAATTATAGCCACTTTGTGTGCAGCTGATTTGTCTGCTACTTTAAACAATCCACACTCCTTTCCTAGCCATATTGGATTCCTATCTTCCTGCCAGTGATTTTGCTCCTGATTCTCACTTACAATCTCTAAAGTTCTTCTACCAATATACTAGTCTATTACTTTTCAATATAATCTTACTCAAAATTTCAGGACTCGAACAGAACATGGCCAAATTCTTTGCTGGATTGAACGTAGTCCACTTCTCAACGGAATCCTTACTGCTATCAAAAACCTCATGATCTGTCTTTACGTGTTGGTTGGCATTTAGTCTCCCAAACTTCCACCAAGATAGCCCATTAAATAGCATTTACAATATTGTGACATTTCCCTTGCCTTCGCTTCCTAATCCCTCCTTCTTCTCCCCACAAACTTGTTCCAAAGGCCTCCATATCACAAGGATAGATTTGGTCACAGAAATTATCCTACTCTGGCACCAATTTTCTATACTAGTTACTTTCATGCCTCTGTGACCAAAATACCTGACATAGTCAACTTCAGAGTTGAAATGTCTGGTTCCTAATATCAGAGGGATCCATAGTCCATCCTAGTGGGGCTGGCATAACAGGCAGCTCTGCTCATGCTGGCAGGACGATGGGGCGGAAGCTCTTCACATTATGGCAGATCAGACCAGGAGTCAAAGACAGATGAGCCAGAATCAGAGGCCAGGTGCAACCCTCAAAAGCCTGCTGTAGATACCCACTACCGTCAGCCAGCTTCCACTTCCGAGTTCTGCAGCCTTCACAGATAGCGAGTGCCGCCAGCTATGGGTGAAGGCAAGTGTTCAGTATAGATGCATCTGTTGGTGACATTTCAGATCCAAACCATACACTTTTGTCTTCTGTGGATCCAGTAATCACTCTGAGCTTCATTCCTAAAGTATTCATTTATGTATTTTATTTTATATGAGTAAGTGCTTTGCCTTTGTGTATGTATAGGCACTGAATGTGTGCTTGGTACCTGTAAAGATCTCAGGAAGGTATTGGATGCTTAGAACTGGCATTACGGATGATCGTGAGCTATCAAGTGGGTGTTGGGAACTGAACCCAGATGTTCTGCAAGGGCAATCAAGTGCTCTCTTACTGCTGAGCCATCTCTCCAGGCCCTGAGCCTCATTAAAATAAATAAATACAAAATAATAAATACCTTATTTAATATGTGATTAATATTAGTACTCACTTCCTGGGTGTCATGATAGTTAATGAGAAAACAAACACAAAGACATTGTAAGAAAGCAACGAATATATTGACTTTTAGTTTAGTTCACCCATTTCCCAGAATCCTCAGACCATTGTGCCCGAAGGCCATCAGTTGGGGCCTGGGGTATAAAGTAGAATTTGCCTGCAACTGTTCAAAAGAGGGCTCTGAGATTATGGGACCTCCCTATGGGTTAGCAGCTTCTGGAGTGGTTATAGAAAATGAAACACAGGGAAAGGTAAAACTTTTCTAAGGTCTCCTGGAAGATATGAATGTTCTCATCTCCTTGAGGATCAGATCTCGGGCTATAAACTTTCCTGAAAGAGGCAAAGGCAGGAAGGGGTCAGGCCTACAATTAGACAACCACAGACCTTCACAAGCTACAGCGCTTTATCAGGGAGAACAGCCTGCTTTTGCAGAGGATGTAGGACTGTTAGGTCCAAAATAAAATACAGACTGCTCAGTCAAATTTGAATTTTAGATACAAAATAAATGGCAAAACGTTTTTTCACAAGCATATTACAAGATTGCATGGGATTTACTTAAAATTCAAGTCTAATTGGGCTCCTCCTTGACAGGGTCTCCTCCCATAATAGGCCTATTGTGACAACTCAATCACAATACATGTGCCTCAGAATTTGATTTTTGTGTTTTGGGCTGGTTTGGGGTTGTTGTTGTTGTTGTTGTTCTGTTTCGGTTGTTGGGTTTTTTTGTTGTTTTGGTTTGTTGTGCTACTAGAGGTTGGAACCAGGGCTCAGCTGGGAATCTCAGATTCCCGGGTCTCAAACTGGAACCAGTGATTGTGTGTAGGGATGGAGAAGATCCCACAGCCATTAGGTTTTCAGGAGACTTAGGTCAAGCCTGGCATATCTCCAAATGAGAGCAATGGAAGGCCAGACATTTACTTCTAAGGCTTGGTTTCTTAACTATCATGTGGCCTATTTCCAAAGGCTTGCTTTACCCATTAATCTAAAAAAGCTCATCCCTTGTCAAACCCTGGGTACGTTTTGGGTTTCTTCTGCCTTTATCTTGATCCACAAAACACTAAGATCGCTAAGACACTTCCTTATCCCAACCCGTCACATTCTACCCGATTCCAGGAGGAACTCCAGGCTGACCTCCTAGTCTGGCCCACAGTTCCACACTCCGTCCAATCCGTCCCATCCTAATTTACAGGAACTCACACTAGCAATCAATCATCCTTAATTTTTAACTGGGCTGTGTCCTGAACCAGCCAATAGCTGAGACTGACCCCTACACTCCACCCTCACTGACCCTCTGTGACTGTCCACTCAGTCTGCCCTGAAGCTGCCTAGTGACCAAGAACTTGGACCAGGTTTGGTAATGGGGGCTTTGGGAGGAACACAAAGTTAAAGAGGGCTTGGCAGGGAGTTCTCCAGCCTCCTTCTCCCATACTCTCCTCCTCCTCCTCCTCCTCCTCCTCCTCCTCCTCCTCCTCCTCCTCCTCCTCCTCCTCCTCCCTCAAAGCTGTGCTGCCCAGCTCACCCTGGCCCTCCTCCTGCTGCCTCTGGCTTATTGTTAGTTAAGCGAACCAGGGAGGTTGAACAGATGGGCTGAGACCTGGGCGTGAAGGGAGAGAAGGGCCAGCCGGTGCCGGGAAAGGGAAGCGGTTTGGGGAAAACAAAACAGAGGGCGGAGCCAGGGAGAAGGTTGCCCTAAAGGGAGGAGGAGAGAACACACCAAGGAAGGGTCGAGACCTGGAATGGAATGGGGGCGGGCCGGGGGATGGGCTGGACCCCCTGAGCTCCTAGGCTCCACGGCTGGCTCTGAGGTTAACTGGCTTCGTAGGACGCAGCTGACCTCGCTGCCCAGATGGCCTCCAGGCTGACCCCACTGACCCTCCTCCTGCTGCTGCTGGCTGGGGTAAGTGGTCCCTCTGTGAGAAGGTGGGGTGGGGGTAGGAGTGAGAATTAACTCTTCAGGCTTTGGCGAAGGAGGGAAGCCTCTCCTGGGAGTCTTAAGTTCCAGCCTTGAACTAGCATTAGATCAGAGTCTGGAGGGACTGGGTGTATTGGAAGGCACGTTAGCAGAATGACCTCGGGCAGGACCTTTTTCAGGCTTCCTTAACCCAATATGTAAAAGGGAGAATACGTAGACCCTACCCAGCCCATCAGCCGGGCTTAGATGGGTCATAGAAGGGAAGATGAAGAACAAGCCCGAAGTTGTGAAAAACAGACACCCTCTGCCCCTCGTGCTGCTGTGACGGGCTCTTCTAAGCTAGGGTCTGTGTAAAGCATGTTGCAAGGAGGAAGGCTAGCAGACAGACCTGGACCGGCACCAAGGTTAAGAGCACTGTGGTCCCCCAGTAGCTTAGTAGGACAGGAATAACAAACTCATAAAAACAGTGAGTGCTTGCTTCCGGTGGATGAGCAGTGGAATATGCTGGAAGCTGGCATGGGTGACACTGGGGAGTTAGCACATAATGTCTGGTTAAGCAAGGGACCTGGATTTTGCACACTTTCCTGAATACACTGCCACATAAAGAGATCCTCCTGTCTCCACTTCCCAAATGCCCAGATGACTGGGGTTACAGGTTGGGCCACTGTACCTAGTCCCCACCGTCTCTTCCTTTCCTTTTGGAATACTAATTGTTTTCAGTTCCCACTGGTGCACCACATCCACTCTTGGAAGATCCACAGTCCTAAAATAAGACTCACAAATGCACTAGCCCGGCAACTGAGTCAAAACAAGTCGATATTTACAAGAAAACAGCTTCTTGCATGGCGATCACTGGCCACACATAACTTATAACCCAAATCAGAATTGCCTCATGTGTCCTGCAGAGAATTCCCCCAGCATTGCCTATTTCTGAAGGAATGGGGGGGGGGTGTCCAAGGTGTCACCTGCCAAGTTGTACCAGAAGCAATTAGTATGATATGTTTCCACGCTTCTCTTCTTGCTTGGAGTGGTTGAGTGAACTGTGGCTCACCAGGAAATGAAACACTTGTTTCTTGAACCACAGGATAGAGCCTTCTCAGATCCGGAAGCTACCAGCCACAGCCCCCAGGATCTACTGGTGGCTCAAGAGGAAAGCAGAGACAGCTTCCCTGAAAGAGATGGCTCCCGGAGTCCCACTGAGCCTACAGTACAGTCTTCTACCTGGCCAACAACCAGTGGAGCCACCAAAGTAACAAATGACACCATGGATAAAGTAGCCAACGAGTCCTTCATCCAGCACATCCAACCAGCTGCTCAGCTACCCACTGATTCTCCCAGCCAGTCCCCTGTGAATTCTTCCAGCCAGTCCCCTGTGAATTCTTCCAGCCAGCCCTCCACAGCCTCAGATCCTCCCATCCAGGTTCCTACTGAACCCTTCTGCCCAGAGCCACTTGCTCAGTGCTCTGATTCAGACAGAGACTCCTCAGAGGCTACGCTGGCAGAGGCTTTGACAGATTTCTCGGTGAAGCTCTACCACGCCTTCTCAGCTACCAAGATGTCTGAGACCAATATGGCCTTTTCCCCGTTCAGCATTGCCAGACTCCTCACACAAGTCCTTCTTGGTAAGACTCTGACTTCTGAAAGGCTGTAAGTGGGACCTTTTCATAGGGATCACCAACCACAGACCTTCTGCGAGGCTGTGTCTGTAGAAAGAACCTGTAAAATTGGCTACATGATAGAGATGGTAGGCCTTCATTCTTGAACATTGTTTCATGTAACAATGATTTAATTAGGTACTATTACTTATATTTTTGGTTTGAGCCTCACCTTTGATGGCTGAGCCATCTCTCCAGATTGTACAATTGCTTATAGACTAAACCCCTATGAACTCATTAATAACATACAAAGTAAGGTCCCAGTCACCAATCATGGTTCAAAGCAATGGAAAGTGACAAGAGAGATGAAATCACCAGAGATAGACCTAAGATAGCATCATGGTGATGCACTTCCTAGCTATGCAACTGTGGACAGTTCACTTAACCTCTCTTGACTGTGGCTTATTGCCTGTTAAGTAGGGAGGTAAAAGGCCTTCTGTCTTCAGAAGAGTGATTCATCTTGGAAAAGGCAATAACAAATTGCCACAGGCAGTGGAGAGAGAGAAGAGACACTTCTCACATCCCAACAAGGAAAATTTCAGAAAGGTTTTTAGAGATTACACATACAAGATTCTTTCCTCTGATGTCCCCAAATCCTAATGTCCCACCATAGCTGGTAGCACCCAACTCTCCAGGCATGATAACCAGACTGTCCTCCTCAGACATCCTCAAAGTCTCCTGGGAGGTCCTTTCTAATCAGTTGGTTTCGATACATTAATTTTAGTTCAAATCCTTTATTCATCTTTCATTTATTAGCTCTGTTGCCTTAGATACATTAATAACATAAGCCCTGAGACTTCAGGGTCCTCCTCTATATAATAGGCGCATGAGTATCCTATTTAAAAGGCTTGGTGACAATTTAATAAGGTAGCATAGCAGAGGTTTTAGAATGCCTGGAGTGGAAGAGATGCTCTCGACAAATCTTAGCCTTTATAGCAGAGAAGGCATATCCAGTAAGTGCTTAATAATGAATAACATTCGTCCTCTTTTATAATAGACCTTTATATCTCTCTTTATAATGATCAAATGCCTCTGCTTGGGGGATGACACTTTGTAAATCCGAACTGTCTAAATCAAAGTCAACGTGGAAGTAGCTAGAAAGACGGATGGGGTTCACCGAGGCTGAGAACCACAGAAGGAGAATATCTGAAGCTTTGGAAAAATTTAGTGGGAGAACTCGGGAATGCCCACTGCCTTCTTCCTGGCACATGAATTGTCTTCCAGAATGCAGTTCTGATGCTCTGAGACCCCCCAACATAACACGAAACACCCTGCATTCTAGTCAGTGCTCAGCCCCAGTCTCAAATAGTAGGTCTCCCATTCCTTCCCCAAGAACCCCCATCTCTCTCTGTCCTCTGTTGCAGGCGCTGGAGACAGCACCAAGAGCAACCTGGAGAGCATCCTTTCCTACCCCAAGGATTTTGCCTGTGTCCACCAAGCACTAAAGGCCTTTTCATCCAAAGGTGTCACTTCTGTGTCTCAGATTTTCCACAGCCCAGGTGAGCGTCCAGGGCAAGCTGTGAATGATTCTGGAAAAGAAAGCCTGGGAAAGAAGATGGAGAGCCGGTACTGGGGATGAGTCGGAGCAGATGGGAACCTCAGCAGCACTTTCATTCAGGCGGACCCAGGCGCTGGACTGTCCTTCCTGTGAAGGGCAAATCATGTGCATTCTTTAGAATAAGAAAGCCCTATGTATCCATTAATAGCAGGGCTAGGGATTAGAGATTCTGGGTTTTAGGCTTGTGAAACATAAGCAGAACCTAGGGTTTTGGTCGATTTTTGATCAAATTTGTCTCTGATCAAAGACATTGATCTATTTAGTTCAGTAAAGCAACCTGCTCTTTCAAGAGCTCACATTCCCTTCAGTAGAGTTGGACTGTGAGAGCAAAGGTCAGAAAGTCTTGTCACGAACTTCCACTGAGGCCTAGAAGTAGGGTCTATTCCTGCTGAATAAGGAAAGAACAGAGGGGAAAGTCAACTGTAAGCTGTACTGTGGAAGGTGGTCTAGCCAAGGGCCGGTCAGCAGCGGCATCGGGAGTAATGAGGAGTGACTCTGTAGCCCTCAGTTCTCAGTTTGTTTTCTTGAGCCTAATTTGAGCATGTATAATAGAGGATCCCTGCTGGTCCCTGTTCCAGCATTTTGTCATCATTGGATTGAGCAATGCAATGGTCTTTAATCCCTGCACTCTGCAGGCAGAGGCAGGCAGATCTCTGTGAGTTCCAGGTCAGTCTGCTCTATGTGAGTTCTAGGCTAGCCAGAGCTACATGGTGTAGCCATCTCAGGAAAAGAAAATACGGAAGAAGCAAAACCAGAACCTATGGGAAGTGTACTCGCTCTCATACTTGCCCTTTGAAGGAGGGGAGGACTGTTCAGAGGACTCACATTTCCCTGCCTTGTCCTGCCTCTCAGATCTGGCCATAAGGGACACTTACGTGAATGCCTCTCAGAGTCTGTATGGAAGCAGCCCCAGAGTCCTGGGCCCAGACAGTGATGCTAACTTAGAACTCATCAACACCTGGGTGGCTGAGCACACCAACCACAAGATCAGTGAGCTGCTGGACAGCCTGCCCTCCGACACCCGCCTCGTCCTTCTCAATGCTGTCTACCTGAGTGGTAAGGGAAACACTAGGCAGTTAGTGGGCCTAACGCTGTTCTGCCTTCCCCCCTGTCTTCACATGCCAGTGGACTTAGAGTTCCACAGCCACATTCCCATGTGACTGATGGTCCTACCCTTCCCTAACAGGCCCTTTTACGCCCTTTTGTCCCTCTTTACAATACAGCCACCCTTTCTTCCTTTAGCCAAGTGGAAGAAAACATTTGAGCAAAAAAAGATGATGGCGCCTTTCCTCTACAAGAACTCTGTGATTAAGGTGCCCGTGATGAGTAGCAAAAAGTACCCTGTGGCCCATTTCAGTGACCAGACTTTAAAGGCCAAGGTAAGTTCTGGGCTTACTGTAGTCCTGCTTCAAACCTGAGTGTTCTGGCTTTGTTTTTGCAGTGACTTCCTTTCCCCTGATCATTCTAGGGTGCCTGCTTGCAAATTCTCCATTTCTGCTTCTTCAGTCCATTAGCCCCACCCTCTTTTCCTCCTTCTCCTCTCTCTAGTTTTGGTCAAGGCAGGGAATTTTAGGCTGGAAGACATGAGTCTAAACACGATTCTAAAGCTTCTTCATTCATCTCTACTGCGTCAAATGACAAGCAGTGAGTCATGTTTTAATTCTCTCTCTCTCTCTCTCTCTCTCTCTCTCTCATCCTCCTCCCAACATTCTGAGTAGACTGATAGCTTTCCAAGTCCTCTGTGTGTGTACACTTGTTCTACAGCATTCGTATGTAATTGTAGGTGAATAACTGGATACATGCATATATGTATTATGTGTATATATACACAGGTGTTAAATTTTTTGTTGTGTTTTGGGTTTTATTTAGTTTTTTCCAAGATAGAGTTTCTCTGTATAGCTTTGGCTGTTCTGGAACTCACTCTGTAGAACAAGATGGCCTCAAATTTGTAGTTCTGTCTGCTTCTGCCTCTTGAGTGCTGGGATTAAAGATGTGCATCACCAATGCCAGGCTGAATTAAGTTCCTTATCAGAAATTGAGCAATATAATTCTAGTGGGGAGAAAGAGAAAAAAGACAGAATATGGAGCCCAAGCTGGGTTCGGCAGTGCATGCCTTTAATCCAGCACCTGGGGGGGCAGACGCAAATGGCTCTCTGTGAGCTCAAGGCCAGCATAGTCTACAAATCAAGTTCCAGGACAGCCAGAGCTATATAATAGAGAGTTCCTGTCTAGAGGAGGAGGAGGAGAAGGAACTTCCCGAAGATTCTAGTTAGTAAATTCTTCCACGCCCAGTGCCTAAGCATTCCTGCTTTGCTAGAACTGCAAGATACAGGTCTGTAGGGTAGGAAGCAATGTCTCAGCACTGAACATAAGGAAAAACACATCTTCGTAGCATTGCTAGCCTGGTTTCCACCTAGGGAGATTTCTGGGTCCCGTTACAATCAGGTGTGTGTATATCAGTGTCTCAGAGGGAGGGTTTTTGAGATAGCATCCCTATCCATGGGTGGTGCATCCATGGATTAAAAGAACTATCAACAGAAAACATTTTGAGAAAAAATTATACTCAACACAGCCAAACATTTTTCATGTCATTATTCCCTAAACAGTACAGTATACAACTATTTACATGGCAGGTTTGCTTTTGTTATTAAAACTAATCTAGAAATAATTGGAAGTATAAAAGAAACAGGGTTTAAATAAACCACATCTCAAGCTCATTTGGTAGACTGCTTGCCAGGCCTACACAAAGCTGTGTGTTTGATTCCCAGCTCCTCATAAAACTGACTGTGGTGGTATATACCAGTAATTCTAGCACGTAAGAAGTTGAAACAGGAGGATCAAGGAGGATAAGTTCAGGGTCAGGTGAAGAGTGGTGGCGCATGCCTTTAATCCCAGTACCCAGGAGGCAGACTGAGATAGATCTCTGTGAGTTCCAGGCCAGCCTGGTCTACAATGCAACAAAGCAAGATCTGGGACAGCCAGGCTACACAGAGAAATCGTGTCTTGAAAAACATTAGAGAGAGAGAGAGAGAGAGAGAGAGAGAACACAAAAGAGAGAAAGTTCAGAGTCATCCTGTTTGAATCCATCCTGGATTGCAAAAGAAAGAAAGAAAGAAAGAAAGAAAGAAAGAAAGAAAGAAAGAAAGAAAGAAAGAAAGAAAGAAAGAAAGAAAGAAAGAAAGAAAGAAAGAAAGAAAGAAAGAAAGGAGAAGAGAGAGAAAGAGGAAGAGAAGATAAAGAAGGAATTAAAAACCCCAATCCCTTCTCTGTTATTACATAGTTAGTCAAGGTATGATCCAAAACTTGTCCTCATTCCTTGGGCTTTCACCAGGCCCAGCACGCTTCAGTCAGATTGACTGGCATCCCCATTTCACACAGCATGGTAGTCAGGTTTAGCTGCCGCTTATGGAAATAGTACACACTAAAAGACAGTCCTGGGGCACAGGAGACAGGGGAAGGGAAAGCTAATGAGGTGCATCTCATACTCTCTAGGTGGGACATCTGCAGCTCTCTCACAACCTGAGCTTTGTGATCATGGTACCCCAGAGCCCGAAGCACCAACTTAAAAACATGGAAGAAGCGCTCAACCCCACTGTCTTCAAGGCCATCATGAGGAAACTGGAGCTGTCCAAATTCCAGCCCACTTACCTGACAATGCCTCGTATCAAAGTAAAGAGCAGCCAAGACATGCTGTCCGTCATGGAGAGACTGGGTGAGCCCTGGTCACCTGTGCTTACTCCCTGACCATGAGGGGAAGCAGGAAAGGTGGTGCTAAAAATGTGGCTGTCACTCTACAGTTCTTTTTTTAGTTCTCGTCCTTAACACGAGTTTACTCTGCAGCTGTGTAAGTTAAAGGGACAGGGCTTTTATCCCACGAGGACACTGAGAAAGCTGAAAGTCCGAAACTGTGTGTGACTTACCAAAAGTTTGCCTGGCTTCCCCTTAAACTAGTTGGAGTCAAAGCACCATGGCAGTCCAGATCTCCAGACCTCTGGGATGTTTCTCCTCTAGCTCCATGAACCATGTGACCCAGATGGGCTGCAGACATTCGCTACCCCGGCCACACTTACTACTCAACCACCTCTCAGGCTAAGCTCAGATCCATCCAGAGATAGCAGGTTAGGAGCTCTGAGTTCTTGAGAGACTTTAGAAGCATCACTTTATTTTATTTTTTTCACTTTTTTCCCAATTGATTGGGAGATTTAATATTGTTTAACTTTTTATTGAGTCTTTGTGCATTTCACATCATGTACCCTAATCCCACTCATCTCTCCATCCTTTCATATCCACCCTCCACCCTTGAGACCTCCCCCACAAAAGAAAACAAACAAACACAAAAACTGTAGTAGGCCACAGTGTGTCACACAGTACACCCTATTGCCCAAACAGCTTTTCTTGCAAATGTTCACTGCGGTGAGTCATTGGTCTGGTTCGAGGCCTCTGGCTTCTGCTACACTGTCAATACTGGATCCTCACCAAGTTGCTGGGTGTTATGCAGAGATACTGCAGCTTTGATTCTGCAGGATCAGCCATTTTACAAACTCCAAAAGTTCATAGAGGGGTAGATGTTGGGGTGGGCCAATGAAAAGCCCCAGAGCTGAGTTGGTCATCAGGACAGCTCTTCCACACCCACGCCATCCAGGTCAATGCTCCAGAACCAAAGCTACCTGGGCCAGCTGTCCAGCACTGCCTGGCAAGGAGCAGGGCCAGCTCACTGGCTCTCATAGAAGCACCATTTTCTTTTCTTTTCTTTTTCTTTTTAAAAAAGATTTATTTTTTACTTACTATATATGTAAGTACACTGTAGCTGTCTTCAGACATTCCCAGAAGAGGGCATCAGATCTCTTTATGGATGGTTGTGAACCATCATGTGGTTGCTGGGATTTGAACTCAGGACCTTCGGAAGAGCAGTCAGTGCTCTTAACCACTGAGCCATCTCTAAGCTTTAACTTCATCCCTAGCTAGATTGGTCACTCATTTCCTGTTCTGACACTTGACCACCTAATACATAATCTGACTTTCTAGAATTAGGATACAAAACCAAATAATACATTAAGGTTTTCCTGGTACCCCTACTTGTGAGGAATTACGAGGGCTTTAGGAACAGGGATCAAAAAAACATATTAACCCAGTTGGTGGTAGCACACACCTTTAATCCCAACACTTGGGAGGCCGACTCAGGAATATCTCTGTGGGTTCAAGGCCCCACTGGTCTACATAGTAAGTTCCAGGACAGCCAAGTCTATATGGAGAAACCCAATCTTGAAAACAAAACAAAAGGGACTGGAGAGGTGGCTCAGTGGTTAAGAGTATCCGAAGGTCCTGAGTTCAAATCCCAGCCACCACATGGTGGCTCACAACCTTCTGTACAGCTTCAGTATTCTCATATACATAAAATAAATAAATAAGTCAAACAAAACAAAAACAAATATTAAAACAAAATGTTTTAGTATCTTAAATATTTAAAACGGCACCTCTGCTGCTAAGGACATGCTAGGGAATTTAGGACAGAGGAATTACAAGGAATTACGGTACATATTTATGACTTATGACTTCACAGCATTACACCCTCCTATAATCTCATTTTATAGCTTATTACACATCTCTATTTTCCAATGACCTTTTAAAAGCAATGATGTCATTTTTTAAGGGGAGAGTTGGTGGTAGGCAGAGAGAGAGAGTGAGGGCTCTTGTCTCTTGAGAGTGGCGGCTGGCAGGGGTTCCCATTGACAAGACCAGAAGGCATGCCGTAGAATCTGAGGAGGAAGAGGACGTGGGAATTTGAGACTAACCCAGGAATTTAAGAGCAGAATCTCCAACTACCAAGAGTTACCTGCTGATGTCTGATTTTGTTTTTCTCTTGGTTTTGCCCTAGAATTCTTTGACTTCACTTACGATCTCAACCTGTGTGGGCTGACTGAGGACCCGGATCTCCAGGTGTCTGCCATGAAACATGAGACGGTGCTGGAACTGACAGAGACAGGCGTGGAAGCAGCTGCAGCTTCCGCCATCTCCGTGGCCCGAAACTTACTAATCTTTGAGGTGCAGCAACCTTTCCTCTTCCTGCTCTGGGACCAGAAACACAAGTTCCCAGTCTTCATGGGTCGTGTATATGACCCCAGGGGTTGAGACAGGCAGGAGACAGGCTTGAGTAAACACTGCCACCCAAGCTTCAGCTCATCCGGTTATTTCCTTGCCACCGCCTGCCCTAGCCACTTCCAGCGGTGAGAAGTGGCAGGCCGAACTGTTCCCATCCACCAACCCCCAGGATATCGACCACTTTTTTGTAGCTTTTATGGTTCAAGCTTATCAAACTCTACAAATAAAACTTGCAGACATTTTCTTCTCTCAATTAGTCTCTGTGTACTAGTTACCTCAATATCAGAAAACAAGAATTACCATGCTTCCTGCATCAGCTAAGTGTAATAAGCCACTCTATATTTAGTGGCTTAAAGCCCCTGATGTTTATTATTTCATCCATGTCTCGGGATTGGCCAGTGGTCTTGCTGATCTGACTAGCTGAGTTTCCCTTGGCATATAAATGCATCTTCCATAGTGAGCAGGTTGGTTGGGGGATGACCGGTCTTTGATGGTTGTCTTATTTCGGGTTTTATTGCTGCGAAGAGACACCATGACCACAGAAACTCTTATAAAGGGAAACATTTCATTGGGGGCTGGCTTACAGTTTTGAAGGTTTCGTCCATTATCATCACCACAGGAAATATAGCAGCATGCAGGCAGACATGGTGCTGGAAGAGATGAGGGTTCTACATCTTCATCAGGTAGTAGCTAACAACTGTGTGCCACTGAGCCTGGACTTAAGCATCTGAGACCTCAAAACCCACCCCCAAAAGTGATACACTTCCTCCAACAAGGCCACACCTACTCCAACAAGACTATACCTCCTAATACTGCCACACCTTAAGGGCCAAGCATTCAAACACATGAGTCTATAGGGACTAGACCTATTCAAACCACCACAATGGTCTTTTGTGACACTTTTTGACATTCTTCTACATGCCTCCTATGTCCTGCCACCAGGATGACCTGTGTTCTAAGAACACAGCCTCTTTCTCTGTTGTCTGCCTATATCAAGTTTATCATTTTCTCATCAACAATCTGCATGGTGAAATTTAGATTTAGAGTGGGAAACCACTACAAAGTTATGGGGTAGAGAGCCATTAATTGAGGATCACACATGTACATCTGTATCTGCCATGATCCTTATCTTGATTATTTGCTTGTTCCACCACCACCACCACCCCCCCAAAAAAAGTATCAATAGGCACTGGAGATAGTTCAGTGGTTAAGAGCACTTGCTGTTCTTCCAGAGGACCTGGGTTCAGTTCCCAGCATCCACAGCAACTCACACTATTTGCAATTTCAGTTCCAGGACATCTGACACCCTTCCCCCTCCACAAGTACTAGGTAGGCACATGGCATACTGACATACATGCAGGCAAAACACTGACACACTAAACATAAAAGTTTAAACATAAACTTTAAAAATATAACAGAGATCATAGTAAGCATTCTGCTAAGAGTTTTGCAATCATTTAATTGCTGCAGTAACTTTGTATAACTAACTCAGGCTGTTCAAAGCCTTTTATAAATGGTTTTCTTCTGGGCATGGTGGCACAAACCTGTAATTCAAACACTCTGGAGCAGTGGTTCTCAACCTTCCTAATGTGGTGACCCCAACCATTAAATTATTTTCACTGCTTCTTTATAACTGGAAATTTGCTATTCTTATGAATTGTAGCACAAATATTTATGTTTGCTGATGGTCTTAGGCAACCCCTGTGAAAGGGTCATTTGACACCTCACCCCAAAGGGATTGAACCCATAGGTTGAGAACCACTGCTCTGGGAGTTAAGGCAGAAAGAACATAAATTGGAGGATAGCCTAGTACAGCAAGACTGCACCCCAAAAAGCTTTTACTATCTCTGCCTCCAAATTTGTTTTTCCTTTTCATGGGCTATACCCATGAACTCACTGATGCCTTAGCTCTGACTTCCCTGTCCCTCTTCCCCCGTCTCCCTCCTCCGCCCATCTCTGTCCCTGCCTCATCTTTGTTTCTTTTTTTTTTCTTGTTTTTTTTTTGTTTGTTTGTTTTTGTTTTTGTTTTTTTGAGACAGGGTTTCTCTGTGTAGCCCTGGCTGTCCTGGAACTCACTCGGTAGACCAGGTTGGCCTTGAACTCAGAAATCCACCTGCCTCTGCCTCCCAAGTGCTGGGATTAAAGGCGTGCACCACCACTGCCTGGCATCTTTCTGTTTCTATTTCTCCCCATCTCCTCAATATGTTTCACATTCTCTCCTCCCTGTCTCCCTCTTCTCGCCTACTTAAGGCTCATCCAACTCAAATATGCAGAGCATCATTCCTTGATTTAGCCCATCAGATTCTCTTGCTATGATGAGGAGAAAGATCCAGGTTCTAGCCTGGTCACAGTCTCCTCTCCCCAGCTCTGTCCACACACACTTCAGACCCTCAAGTTCCCATCCACGACTAGCCCAGAGGCAAGTGTACTCAGACATTTCCTAAGCATCTTCCAGACATGGTGAAGATTTAATTTTCAAAGGGGGTTATCCCAAAGGTCAAGCCAGGTTGCTTGGTGTAGTTCTAGGTCGGGAAATCTCCCTGCAGGGTGACAGATGGCCAGGATATAGATTCCAAAAGCTGATACCCCACATTCTAAGAACTTCTGTCTTCCCCATCCCTCCTGCCCAGAAAATCTTGTGTAAGAAGCTGAGATACTTGGGAGAAGGGTGACAGAGTAAAATGTCACCTAACCTAACTGGACCCAAGCTTGAAGCTATTGAGCCTTTGGGCTTGTCCCTTTCTCCAGGGTGCTGAGCTAGAGAACCAGGCACATGGTTAACTACAGGATATGAGATCACCCAAGCTTTTAATAACCCTTGGCAGGATAAGCTTAGCATGGATTCTGGTAGCTGTCTTGTTACTTTTCTATTGCCCTGATAAAACACCATGACCAAGGCAACTTTGCTGGGGGAGGGGAGCGTCGGATCACAGTTCTAGAGAGTAGAGTCCATGACCATAAGGATAGAGACATAATGGCAGGCATGAGACTGGAGCAGTAGCTTAGAGCTTACATCTGATCCACAAGTACGAGGGAGGGCGAGGGGAGGGAGAGGGAGAGGGGAGGGAGAGAACTGACTCGCTGCCAATAGTACAGGCTTTTTTTTCTTTTTTTTTTGGTTTTTCGAGACAGGGTTTCTCTGTGTAGCCCTGGCTGTCCTGGAACTCACTTTGTAGACCAGGCTGGCCTCGAACTCAGAAATCCTCCTGCCTCTGCCTCCCAAGGGCTGGGATTAAAGGCGTGCGCCACCACTGCCTGACTTTTTTTTTTTTTTTTTTGGCCATTCTCATTCAAACCATCACAGCAGCCAAGAGATTTATTCCTGAAGGAAACTTTGGTTCCTGTAATTTTCTGGTTTGTCTGTTCTGCTTGAAGTCAGAGCATCCTTAACAGGAGAGATAATGAGATGGAGCAACAGAAATCGCTTATCCCTTTCCTTGATATTCACTTGCTATGGCTCTGTTCTGGTCGTCAGGCTTCCCTTCAGTTCCTAGGCTAGGCAAAACCCAGCAGAACCTCAGAATGTTGGGCCAACTCTTCATTGTAGCTTGTCTTGCAGTCAAGACTAAGAACCAAACAACTCACCCCAACTTGTCCTAAGACTGGAAAGATCTCTGCTTCCCATCATGTTTTACTGTCCAAGAGCTGACTATATACCCTTCCTTCTGTACCAGTGTGGACTATGTGCGGAGGTTTGACCTTTCTGGGTTACATAAACTCTTGCACACATTTTGGGACATGATGTTGAGGAATCAAATGGCCAACTATGGCCAACTATTTAATATAATCTCACTTTCACAGACGCTAGTCTGCTCTTTTTCATACAAAGGTTGCAGACATTCTAGAAAACAAACATATTCAAGGTCTTTCCTTTTTGTTTGTTTGGTTGGTTTTGTGTTTTTGGTTTTTTTTTTGAGACAGGGTTTCTCTGTGTAGCCCTGGTTGTCCTGGAACTCACTCTATAGACCAAGCTGGCCTTGAACCAAAGATCCACCTGTCTATGGCTCCCAAACCCTGGGATTAAAGGTGTGTGCCACGACCACCTGGTACAAGGCCTGGAATGTGAAGCTAGGAAGAAATATAACATTACTCCTGCTTGATTATATTGGTCAGTTAGTCAACAAATTGGCTCAAATTCAAGATAAAAGGACAGAATCTCTACCTCTTAATGACAAGACTCTCAAAGTCACTCTGCAAAGAGTATGGATGTAAGAATACATGAATCACTCTGGCCACATTGCCAATCTAAGTGGTTGTACTTATTTGTACAGACTTTTAGCAACTCTCTCTAGCAAGCTGTTGCTCTGAGCCAAGGGGATGACCCAGCAGCTGAAAGCGCAGAAAGAACCAACTTTCAAAAATCGTCTATGACCTATACACCACATACACACACACACACACACACACACACACACACACACACACACACCCTGTAGGCATAAATTTTTTGCAACCTACTTTTAATAAGGGTTCAACCTCTCTCTAGCCCACCACCCAGAAGAGGCGGTAGAAGAGAAAAATTATTAGGATATGAAGGAAGGGGACTTGTTCAGTAATAGTTCTTTGGGGGGGTGGGCAGGGAGCTTGATCTTCTTTGGCAGCAGCTCAGTCCTGTAGCAAACACCAAATATGACTCAGCAGCTGCAGACCAGTCCTCTAGGCAGGCAGACACCAGGCAGCTGTAGTCCAATCCTGAAGAAACTGCCAGGCTGGCCAACTGGCCTGAGGCAAAGACCCAGAAGCAAGAAGCCTTGGGCGAGTTTCTCTCAGTGGCAGCGTTGTCACAAGTTGAGCTCAAGAACTCTATGGAAGGCAAATCAATACATGCGAGGCAGAGTGAAGCAAACCAAGGTTCAGTGCTCTCCCCCACTGTCTGTGGGGTCACGTTTATACTCCTTCAAGTGTCTTTTCGTATGTTTGCTATATCCAAACATCCTTCCACCTGTGTCTGCTTCAGGAAAATAGTCTTTCATGTGTTTGTTTTAGGAAGCCATCCTTTCACCTGGGTGCCCCAGCAAAACATCATTTAACGCAACTAACTTTCCAAAGAACTAACATTTTCCACTTCAATACCCTGCCACATGCACACATATACCACACACACACACACACACACTCCACACACACCGCATACACAAACACATCACACACATATATATCACACACATCCATATACATGTACATATCCCCCTGCATATACATATATACCACACATACACACACACACACTTTACACACACCCCACACACAAAGACACCCTGCACACATATATATCACACATGCATACTCCGCACTCACACTAATATACATACAAGCTCACACACCCAAACACACACACCACACACATACATCACACATACACACACAAACTCACATACACATGCACACATAACACACACACACACACACATCTAGAGCATACATACACCCCATATAAACACCACACACACATACACATACACTCCACACATTCACACATACCCTCCCACACACATACACACCTACTGTATATACACACTCCATACAAACACCATACACATACACACACAAGCACACACATATATACTCCACACATACATCACATATATATATACCCTACTCACACCACACACACATACACACACACACTCCAGATATACATTACATACACACACCTCACACACAAATACACAAATACACACATACACCACACATACCACACACTCACATACATACACATACCATATACACACGCCAAACACACCACCACCACCCACACACACACCTCTGCACCAATAATGATAATAATAGTAATAACAATATTTTTAAAGGAACCAAGAAGAAATATGGGCTTGTTGCTTCTGTAATAACAGTACTGAAGAGGTTGAAGTCGGAGAATTATTGAAATTTTAAGGCCTACACAGTGAGCTATAGGCCAACCTAGGCTACAATAAGACACTGTCCCAAAAAGAACACAAAAAAGACCTCAGGAAGCAAAGGCAAGTGGATCTCTATGAATTTAAGATCAGCCTGCTCTACACAGGCTACAGAGAGTATTCCAGAACAGTTGGGGCTACACAGAGAGAGCCTGTCTCAAAAAACTAAAATGAGCCAGGTGAGGTGGCACCTGCCTGGAGTCCCAGCACCCAGGAGGCAGAAGCAGACAGAGCTCTGTAAGTTCGAGGCCAGCCTGGTCTACAAAGTGAGTCCAGGACAGCCAGGACTCTGTTACACAGAGAAACCCTGACTCAAAAAGAACAACACAAAATAACACTAAAATGAATAACTTAAAAACATTTTGTTGACATCATAATACTAGGAACAAATTTGTTATATGCAGCTGTAGGATGATTGCTTTGATTTTTCTTCTTCTGCTGACAATGTGACATCCTTAATCCCAGGTCCAGCAACACACATATTTTTGAAAAAGATAGAATGTTGCAGAAAAACACATATGCTCCTAAAATATTCACCCTGAAGCCCTACTTTAGGGCAGATAGGGTCTTATAAGTCAGCAAACCTATTCCCATGATCCTGTCCCCAATTAAGCACCTGTGTGAAATTCTAATAAAGACCAGTGGATTGTGGTTTCTGTACAATTAGCATTTCTGCCACAGGATGGAGCTATTGAAGCTTTGTCTTGCATAGTCAGGTGGACATTACCCTTGAATTTTGATTGATCCAGACTAATTTCCTTCTCTCTTCTTTCAAATATGAAAAATTTCAGGAATTGGCATACAGTTTTTGTATGGGGCCATGACAATCTTCTCCATACAGTTCTGTTTTGTTGTTGTTTGTTTGTTTTGTTTTGTTTTACTGTGTATGGGTGTTTTACCTTCATACATGTGTATCTGTGTACCACATGCATGTCTGGTGACCACAGAGGCCCAAAGAGGGTGTTAGATTGAAGAACCAGCCTACCTCCATCTTAGGCTTAAAAACCATCTTATAGTAAAGATAAACTAGGTTCATTCCTGTTTATGATTAAACTGTTTTTCACGAATTGGGCTATGCCCCAGCTGTAACCTTAACTATAGATGGTTCTGTACTGCCTGTTTCAAGAATGGTAGTCATGTCTTTGTTTCAAAACATCAATAATCATTGTGCAACCCTATCTTTGTTTCAAAAGGGTTGTTGTGGCTCCCTTGTCATGACTACCTGTGGTTACGACCACCTTGTAATCATGCTTTTTGTTTCTGGAGGTTGTTATAACTAACTAGGAGTGCTTATGTTCTGCCCCTGAAACCCCGCCTATTTTTCTTGCCAAATCCCCATTTGGAAATCCCCTACCCCTAAGCTATAAAAATCTTGTCTTCCTCATATCCAATACTGACCTCTCAAACCCCACCTTAGGGAGAAGCAGCCCGTGTACACGAATAAAAAGCTTGTCTTAATTAATTGCTTGCTTTAATTAATTGGGCCATGGTGGCCACAGAACTGGAGTCACATAAAGTATGTGCTGCCCTGTGGGTACTTGAAATGAAGTCTGAGTCCTCTGGAAGAACAGTCAGTGCTCTTAACCACTAAGCCATCTCTCCAGCCCCTAGTTCTGATATTTCCATGCGTGCTGCTGAAACCATCAGTGGTCCACAATCTTAAGTTGCCCAGTATGGATTTAAACTTTGATTCCTGGACAAAGGTATGGCTCAGTAACAGAGTGCTTGTCTAAAACACACACACAAACACAAAGTTGGAATTCCATTCCCAGACAACAATAAACAACCAACCTTGCAAAGTTTACAGTTCTCACCAGCTCAACTGCTGTTTCAATAACAATACCTTCAGGTTCTGTTGAGACTCTGGAAGGCTCCAGACCTCTGAGTCACAACTATCCTGGTCTCCACCAATGTTCAAGGTCTTGTCCTAAGCTATAGCTGGTAGTCATAATGGTATCAGTAACTAATTTAATTTTAGAAGCCAGCTTGACCGACTTATGCCATTATCTTTGGATATGTCTTTGAGAATGTTTCAGAGAAGACCAGCATGTGGATACAATGGACCAGTGTAGAATGGACCCTTGGTATAGATGAAGACTATCTAGCTAGCTTCAGGCACAGATGAAGCAAAGGGGTAAAGGGAGGAGCTAGAGAGACGACTCAGTGGTTAGGAGCTCTTGCAGAGGACCAGGGTTTGATTCCAAGCACCCACATCATGGCTCACATTGTCTCTATCTCCATTTCTGGGGGGGGTCTGATGTCCTCTTCTGCCCTCTGTAGGCACTTGGCATGCATGAAGTGCACATACACATATACAGACAAAATTACATCCACACCCTGGGCAAATGAGATATCTCAGTGGGGTTAAAACACCTACTACCAAACCTGAGGATGACCTATGTTCAATCCTCCAGACCCACAAAGTGGAAGGAATGGAGAAAACCAATGTCTGCAAGCTGTCTCTGACTTCCATATTCATGTCTTGGCACATACATGCCTACACATGCACACATTAAGTAAATAGGTAAAGTAATAACAATTTTAAAAAAACACCTGCACACATAAATATAAAATAGAGATTTTTTAAAATTTAGGGCGAAGGAACTGAATAAGTGTTTACTCTTTTTTTTCTAGAGCTGGGACACTCTTCTATTGTTGGACATTAGAGCAATAGATTTTCTGGCTTGTAGAGTCCAGTACTCTCACCAATAGTTTCCAGTTCTCAGACCTTTGACCTCTCTGAGAGTTACATCACAAGCTTCCTTGGTTCTGAGACCTTTGAACTTGGACTGGGCTGTATCGCCAGTTTCCCTGATTTTCCAGTGTTTTAACAGCCTATCATGGAACGTTTCAGCCTCTGTAATCATGGAAGCCCATCCCTTTAGGAAGTATCTGTTGAGCACGGTGTGGCCGCGTATGCCTGAGGTAAAGGCAAGAAGATTGGTAGTTCAAGGATATAGCTTCAGCTACTTGGCAAGTTCCAGAATACTCTGGACCCTTTCACAAACAAAACAAAAAACAACTAACCATCAATAGACTAGAAAAACAAAAACAAACAACATAATAACCAAAGAGCTAAACAAACAAAAACAAAGGTCTGGGCCGGATGTGGCGGCATATGCCTTTAATCTCAGCACCGACAGAGCGGGCAGCTCTCTAACTGCTGTACTACCTCCCTCACCCTACTTGGGTTTTTTCATAGATTTCAAAAATAATCATCTCTAATTTCCATTGCAAAGCTATTGATTTTGGAGGTTGTTTTTTGGCCCTAACACCTTGGCTTAATGAACTGAGATAACGTCGGTCCAGGATGCAGATGGTATCTTAAATGATTCCTCTGGATGTTAAAATCACATCACATCATCATTAATGTCACTGTCAAAAGTTATGATGTACTTAAACAACAGCTCGGTTTCACACTCGTGTTGATGGCAGTTATTTACTGTTGCTAGCTTAAGTGACTCTGTCATTAGCAATAATTAGGAGTATAGTTTACAACCTCCTCAGCCAACAATTTTGAAATTATGTAATCCTTGATGTTTTTTGTAATTGTGGGAGATTTTCAGTATTTCAAATTTGTACCATTAAGATTTACATAATATACAAGTAGCACCAGACATTATTATCTCCTATTTATAAATGAAAAGAAAATGAAGCTTTTATTCATCTAATGCACTTATTGACAGTGTCTCAGCTGACAGATAGTGGGGTTAGGAGTAGGCTCCAGTGTCTAATTCCATAGCTTGTGCCTGATATAGAAGATTCCTCCCCACCCCAAACGGTAGTTTTGTCTTTTGGAAGGTATTGACAGCTATTTCTTCTCATCCTTGGTTAAAGACACACTCAGAGTCTGGAGAGATGGCTCAGTGGCTAAGAGCATGGACTGCTCTTTCAGAGGTCATGAATTCAATTTCCAGAAACCACATGGTGGCTCACAACCATCTGTAATGGGATCTGATGCCCTCTTCTGGTGTGTCTGAAGTCAGCTACAGTGTACTCGCAAGCATTACAACAAATAAACAGAATAAGAAATAGAGCTCAGTGCTTTAAAAAAAAGAAAAAAAAAAGACACACCCAGAAGCTTGGCATGGTTTTCAACCTTAGGAAGAAATGCTGAGAACATATGAGATTCCCTATTTTCCGTAACAGGGACCTCGGGTGTAACCACTACAATTGCAGGTAGAACACTGGTCCATTGGTCCAATGCTTGCAGAATGGGCTGGGGCTGCCATCTGCATCACTGAGATGGCCTAGACTTCTCAGAGTCTCCTCGAAAGACACATACAAAAGCCTGATATTTCAAGGATTCCTCACTCTAGTTTTTGTCTGGAGTAGCAACTTAACACATATGCTGTGATGGGTTGAATAAGCTTGGCCCAGGGAGCAGCACTTTTAGGAGGTGTGGCCTTGTTGGAGGAAGTGTGTCACTGTGGGGTTGGGCTTTGAGATAGGTTCCTCCTAGCTGCTTGAGGATGCCAATCTTCTCCTGATTGCCTTCTGAATGAAATGCAGAACTCTCAGCACCTCTAGCGCCATGCCCACCTGGACCCTGTTATGCTTCCTGCCTTGATGAGAATGGACTGAATCCGTAAGCCAGCCCCAATTAAATGTTGTCCTTCTAAGAGTTGTCTTGGTCATGGTGTCTCGTCACAGCAGTAAAACCCTAACTAGGATATATACTACACATGTAAGCACGTGCCATACACACACACACACACACATACACACACACACACCACAAACACGTGCAGATGTTCACATTCACACTCTTGTACAAAAAGCACATACATGCTGCTGTCTTGAAAGGGGTAAATGTTACATCCAAGCCCCAGCTTCTGAGGAAGGCATCTTGAGTAAGAAGGGTACATCCATTTCCCACCGAGCTTCTGATCACTAATTACAAGCCTTGAATTAGCCTCATCCATCATTCTGAAGTGACAGATAGGCCCCACAGCTCCCTTCCCCATTGTACTCTGTTTCTCATTAAGTGACCACAGATTTGTTTCACAAAGCGAAAAGCATTTTAGCCCAATATTCAATCCTCTCCAAAACCATAATGTGGGCATGTCCAGGCTCAACCCCTAGTCTTCTGCCCCTCTCCCCCACTACATAGAGACTCTCCCCCCCATGCCAAACTCCCTCTCAACTAGTCTTTACATGTGCATGCATTACATTGCAACAATCCTGTGTCTTCAAATTGATTTTTACCACAGTCACGAATAAAAATAAGCACTTAAGAAATAATTTTTCCAAGGTCAGTGTACAAGCAAGACTAGAAATGTCATTCACAGCAGGGTCCCAACTCTGTCCCCAACACACTAGCTCGGATTGGAAGAACTAGCAGAAGGATCTGTGGCTCAGTATTTGTGCTTGGAAGCCCCACAGGCTTCTTCTACATCACCTCTCATTTATTGCAGTTTAAGATCCCAAAGCTCTATTAGCTCCATCAGGAGAGACCAGATACAAACCTTAGGAGTACCAGGCCAGTGACTGAGCAGATAGTGCACAGTAGAGCCAATGGAACAATGATGCTTCCAAGGGCCCACACTAGTATGGTCACAGTTACTTCTCTCTTGACTGGCTCTAGGCTCCAGCACTAGAATCAAGCCTCAGACTCTTCTATCTCAACCAGACTTCCATCCCTGCAATTCCAACCCCTTAGCTATGAAACTCTACTTTGTGGGAGCAGGCTGATTTCCAAGAGCATCCCAGAGTGAGGTCAGGAGTGGGTCACATGAGAGAAGTTTGCTCTGGTGCTGATGTTGAAATGAGTTTGCAAACCTCCCAGAAGGCATACACATCTTTTCTCATTGTCTTTAGCTCTATGCAAAATGTCTGACACCTGCCAAGTGCCACTTTGATACATATTGCTTAGAACAAAACATGGCGGGGGGGGGGGAGAGCTTTTCTGTACACTTAAATGTTCCTGCTGTGTATCTAGTACAAACCTCATTCCCCAACATGTTTTCTTGTCTTCCTCCAACACAGAACCCTTCCTGCCCTAGAGACCCTGTCTTATCTACTCAGTAGCATGCTCACACAGTACTTGAGTCTTTTCATTTTCAACCACCAGTAAGCTCATTTAATTTTTTTTTCTAGTTCTGGGTTCTGAACCCAGAACTTCATTGTAAATAAATACTATTTCAAAAACAGGAATCCCTTTGTGAACCTAAATCAGACCACATTTCACTTCTTTGGTATCACTTATTCTCATGAATGTTTAGTAAATAGCCCAGAGTTGCGGCTCACATCTATAACCCCAACATGTGTCTACGGTATATATATATTAAGTTTGAGACTAAGCTAAGCTAAGAGTGAATTTGAGGTCAGCTGTGGTACATAATAAGATCCTGTCTTATACACAAAAAATAGATTACAAAGCAAACAAGGCCTTAATGATTAGATGCACTACTTCCATTCTGTAATTGCATTAACCAGGAGAGTTCCAGAAAGAACTTGGAAGGAAAAGCAAGAAGATCAGGAATTCAAAGCCAGTCTTAACTACAGTGAGCTCATAGGCTAACTTTGGCCACTCAAGACCCTGTTCAAACAGACAAAACAATAGACAAAAAAAAAAAAAAAACAAAAAAAACAAACAGACTTGGAGAAAGCATCTCCAAGAGTTACAGACTTGGAGAAAATGATTGGCATTTTAGAGGAAGATAGTTAGGTGACTGAGAATATCACTGTAGGGAAAAAAATTAAATCTTGCTTAGCCAGCCAGGCATGGCAGCTCATGCCTGTAATCTCAACACTGAGACTGAGGTAGGAGCACTGTGAGTTTTAGGCCAACCTGAAGTACATAGCAAGACCTTGTCAGAAATAAACAAACAAAATTCATACTGGTCACATATAGTGAGTCATCAAGTCAGTTCTTTATAGCAAATTGCTATAAAGAGCAAGCTTAGCCTGTGATGGTGGTGGTGGTGGTGGTGGTGGTGGTGGTGGTGGTGGTGGTGGTACACACCTTTAATCCCAGCATTCAGGAGCCTTGACTACAGAGCAAGTTCCAGGACAGCCACGGCTACACAGAGAAACCCTGTCTCAAAAACACAAAACAAAGAGAGCAAACTTGCCTCTGTATCCCTCCAGCTTTTAGTCTCACTGTGTGATCACTCCCTCTCAAATATTCTCCTACAATGGTAGTGTCCCCGTGTTCTGATGCACTCAAGGGGTCCCTCACCAGAGGCCAAACTAATAGGGCAGCTCAATCTTGAACTTTAAGCTAAGTAACCTTTTCTCATTTTTTCTTTGTTGAGACAGTTTCCTTTTCCTTCTTAAATATTACATTTATTACTATTATTTTACATGTAAGTATTTTCCTTGCAAGTATGTTGTATGTGTACCAAGCACAGGCTTGGTGCCTTTGGAAACCAGAAGACAGCACAGGATCCTCTAGAAGTGGAAGTTACAGATGGTTGTGAGCCACCATGTGGGTGCTGGGTATCAAATCCAGGTACTCTGAAGACTCAGTGGAACGCATAGCTGTTGACTCAGCACTTGGGAAGCAGAGGTGAAGGAATCATCCTCTGCTACATAGCAAGTTTGAGATCACGTTAGGCTACACAAGACTTTGTCCCGAATTTGAGGGATTTAGCCGTAGACATGGTTTTAGCATGTTCGCCCTCCATCACTTGCCTCTGATTCTGTTTACTACCTTGTCACATTAGAGTTTCCCTTATGTAGCTATGACCAGTAGCATTTCAAGTTTGCCTTCTTCTACTAACATACCAATCCTATCAATATGGCTTTTTCAAAGATTCAAGCCAAAACTATGATTGACTCTGATTGGATACTCATCCTTGAATCAATCATTATGATTGATTAGCTAAGTCTGGTATGATTGACAGCCTTTGGGATGACCCTCAGTGATGGTGTATCCTGGTATCCAGGCTCTTGTGTAATTCTCTGTTCTTGAATAACTAATTACTTCTCTCTGTGTTATTATCATTATTATCTTAACAGTAACTGATTTCTAACCAATAGGTTGTCAATGTTGAGGGGTTACCACTTCCATGATTCTGTTACTAAAGCTTGTGACTTTCATCTTGCCAGTAGGATCTCTTTCTTGTTTGCTTGAATGATTCAAGCTACTATGTTGAAGAGCCCCACATTGCAAAGAACTTAAGTTAATAACACTGTGAAACAGAGGCTCTTAGTCCACAATACTGGAGGAGTTGAATCTTGAGACAATGATGAAAGTAAGCATGGATCAACCCTTCCTCCATGGGACCCCAGTCACTAAAGACACTTTGATTGTAGCTTCACGAGAAACCTTAATCAGAGGTCCCAATAAGTCTCCTCCAGATTCCTGAGCCACAAAAACAGTGAGGAAAAGAAATGTGTGTTATTCTAAGGCATTAAGTCTGGACTAACTTGGTTCGTAGCAATAGGCAGCTAGTACATTTTAGTTGTGTAACTGCCCTTGAGTGGGCAGATGGGGTCAATCTCATATGAATCATGGTGACTGAAAGTAAATAGTAGGTATCTCTAGAAAACAGAAGTAAAATGTGGTTGCCAGAGGCGGGGTGGCATCTAGTCAAGCAAAATCAGCAGCTGCTCATCTCGAACATCTGTTTGGGAATGTAAGAAGACAGCTGGAAACACATGCAGAGATACAGATTTGGCAACGACTGTTGAAGCTAAGAATGGATAAAATCGTCACTAAAGACAGAAGAGTCAAGAGCAGCTCCCTTGGGAATAACAACAATTAAACAGCAGATGGGAAAAGAGCCCAAAGGGATAGGAAGAGGCAGAAGAGTGTAGAAAGACAAGGGTTTGATGTTAAACAAATTGAGCTCGTTTGGCAGGTACGACATCTGTCTAAGGAATTGTCTTCTGCTAGAAATCTGAACTTTCAGCTCAGAAGTCATATATTCGCAACTGTCGTTGCAGAAATGACTAGAGAGCTGATCATGGTTCTATAAGGCTGTGACACCAGCACCTGACAGACTGAGGCTATAGGATTAAGTGCAAGGCCAGGCTGAAGAACATGCAAGACCTTGTCTCAGAAAACAAGACAAAGCAAAGCAAACAAGCACAGAAATGTGACTGTCAAAATTAGGCACACAACGATCTTGTCCAGTGAAAATATGCATGGCAAAAAGGGCTAAAGATAAATTCTTGCAATGCCGAGTGGTGGTGGCTCCTGTCTTTAATTCCAGTGCTTGGACAGAAGCAAGTGGATCTATGTGAGGTCGAAGCCAGCCTCTTCTACAGAGTAAGTTCCAGGACAGCCAAAACTATACAGGAAAACCCTGTCTTGAAAAAATAAATAAATAAATAAATAAAATTCTTGCAGAATCTGTATGCTTAGGCAGTAAGAGAGGAAGGAAGGAGCTGTAGATAGGGAGCTGAGCAACAGCTGGAGATGGAGACAGCCCAGGAGGGACTTCCCAGATATTATGGACATTTCAAGACACATGCAGTTGGGCTGGAGAGACGCCACAGTGGTTAAGAGCATTGATTGCTCTTCCAAAGGTCTTGAGTTCAATTCCCAGCAACCACACAGCAGTTCACAACTATCTGCAACTCCAGTTCCAGGGAATCTGACACCCTCAAACACTATTGCACATATAATAAAAATAAATGATTTTTTTAGAAAGACACAGGTAGTCAACAATGATAAATGATGAGAACTGGAAAGAGGATAGTGGATCAATACCAAGGAGACCTTAGGAAGTAATATGTGTCTTGGTGGGACTATTTCAGTATGAGTGGGAGCAGAAACAGACTACAAGAATTTAAAAATAGTTACATATGGCTGGTGAGATGGCTCAGGAGGTCAAGATACTTGCTGCCAAGCCTGGAGACCTGAGTTCAATTCCTGGGACCCACAAGAAAGGAAAGAACTTCAAAATTTTGTCCTCTGATCTCTACATGAACACCATAACATATATGTACACATATACAGATACACATAAATAATCACATGTAATAAAAAAAATGAGACAGGGTCTCTCTCTATATCTGGCTGTCCTGGAACGCATTCTGTAGACCAAACTGGCCTTGAGTTCTCAGAGATCTGCCTCCCAAGGGATGTAATTAAAGAAAAGTACCACCACAACTGGCTATAAAAAGTATGATAATTTTAATGGGCGAATAGAGCTGGAGAGATGGCTCAGTGCTTAAAAGTGAGTACCGTTCTTGTAGAAGACCTGTATTCAATTCCCAACATTCACTTCTGAAACCTTACATCTACTTGTAATTTCAGCTGCAGGGGGATCTTATGCCTCTGCTTTCCTTGTACACTTACATCCATGTCTTCTTATGCACTCCCTACATACACAGAATTAAAAAAAATTAAAAATGGGTTAGTAAATGAATCATGCCAGACATACTGAAACAGATGCTGTACATTCTCTGGATGCATGTGAAATTCATATGTGGAAACTGAAAAAATTGGGTCTCAAAGTAGAAGGGTATTGCAGTGATTACTGGGTGATAGAAATTCTGGGGGGGAGGGGTGGTGCAGAAAAAAAAAACAGAGGTTATATGAATGATGGACACGGAGTCACTTACCCAAGAGGAAAAGTAGTAGTGTTGTCAGCATAGCAAGGAGTCTGGGTCATAGCAATTTGTATAACTTATGAAAGAAACACTAAAGAAAAAGAAAAGAGCCGTTTCTATTAATTATCCTGACTTGATCGTTGATACATTGTAAACTTGTGATTGACTCACATACTGTATACAAAGTTGTTATGCACTACTTTGAAATAAAATAAATGAACAGAACACAGAAGAAGAGCTAGGGAGTGAAGCTAGTACTGCTGAGTGTTTTGAAACAGACTGAGAGTAGATCTGAATTGGTCCATGGAGTTGAGTTGAAAAATGGATTGTGCCCTTCTAATGTCATTGTTAGGCATCTCAGTTGCCTACTTGTATTCCCTTCTTTTCCTCTTGCTCTTCTTCTTCTTCTTCTTCTTCTTCTTCTTCTTCTTCTTCTTCTTCTTCTTCTTCTTCTTCTTCTTCTTCTTCTTCTTCTTCTCCTCCTCCTCCTCCTCCTCCTCCTCCTCCTCCTCCTTCTCCTCCTCTTCTCCCTCTTCCTCCTTCTCTTTCTCCTTCTTTTCTGTTGTTGTTTGAAACAGGGTCTTATTATGATGAAGTTAAGGCTAGCCTGGAACTCACTATGTAGCCCAGGCTGGCTTCAAACTCATGACGAACAGTAAGTACTCCTGCCTCAATTTCTGGAGTGCTAGAATGATGTGCCAGCCACCTTTCCAGGTCCTTCTCAGTTGCCCATCTTACATTTTTCTAAAACGAATAAAGTCTAATACTTCTCATAAGCTAGGTGTTTGGCAAGCCTTTTATTGTAAAGCGCCAGGTAGTAAATATGCTAGACTTTTGCCAGCTATGTTTTCAGCCACAATCACTCAGCTTGATTTGCAGAAAGTAGCCATGGAAGTATATAAACCAATGAGCACAGTTACATCCTGGTGAGCTTTATGTCCGCAAAGATAGGCAGATGCAGGAGTAAGTCTGTGAACTGTACCTTGCTGACCCTTCCCCTTGCTTAGGGAAAGGTGTTGGAGATACTGTCATTAGGGCAATTGCTGAAGCAAGGATAGCATGAAGACCTCAGAGAAAGGAATGTACTTCAGAACAAAGGTTCTTTCGAACCTGTCCCTTTTGGTGTGCCTGCCTCACTCTAGAGTCTGTCCTTGCTTGCTTTCTCATTACTCCTGTTTTTCTCCATACACATTGGGGTTTTGAGGAATTTCCAAACAACCTCCCACCATATCCCCACCTCTCAGCTTCTATGTTGCTCCTTTTCCTTGGAGTGTTCTGGCTCTCCTCAACCATTAGCTTCTGCCTAAAGCCGTTTGGGTTGTCAAGTCCAGGTACCCCATTTAAATTTCCTTCCAAGTCTTCCCTTCTCTGAAGCTGTCTCTCACCAAAGTCAGCTAGCAATCTCACCTGGGAGTAAAAGGGATGTTGAAGACAGAGCTACTTCCTAAGTATCTCTTTAACTTCTGACACACAGCATGCTATCCTCACAGAACCTGCTAGAAGCAGAGATTGAACAGATATTCTACAAGTTCAGCCCTCTTCTTTACTAGTTCCCATCTGAGCTATGTTAGAGTCCTGTATGTGTAGTCTGAGCTTATATCTAAGTGAATACTGTATATCCTGCATTCTCACTTCTTCATAAGTCCCAGTGGCTTGTATTTCTGAATAAGCCCAGAAATGAATAAATCCAATCATTCTTTCATTCCCTTGTGGTAGGAGATAGCTAGGTCTTTCACTAATATTGATTCGGGAAGCTGGTGGTGAGCTGTTTCCTTCCTTCCCTCCCTCTTCTTCCTCCTCATCCTCCTTCTTTAATCTTACTATGTAGCCCAGATTGATCGCAAATCATTTGTCTCAGCCTCTGAAGTCCTAGGATTGCAGCTATGCACCACCATGCTCAACTTCTGCCTTTTTTTCTTATAACTCTAGCTACCCTGGAACGCAGGGATTTCATATGCTGGTTAAAGGAACTTATTGGATCTTCCCGCAACTGATCATCCTTAGATATCAGCCACTGTGATAAACACCAGCTCCCATATGGCCTTGGTTAAAAAACACATATTGAATAAACGCAATGATGTGTTTGAATATATTAAGATATGTACTGGTTTTACTGGTGCATATTAAGTCATGAATATTGCCTGTGCTCTTCTCCATCCCTAACAATATCTTACTTTTGACTGTTGAAAAAAAGTTTCCCATATGGTCTAGGTTGGCTTCAAACTTGTTATGTAGCTAAGCTAAGAATGACCTTAAATTCCTGGTCTTCAGGCTTTTGTTTCCTAAATGCTGAGGCTACGCTTGTTTCAACCAAGCCCAGCAACATCTTGGTTTTTAGTCTTGTTAAAAACAGAAAGTTCTTACATGGTGGAAGGACAAAATCAATCTTAGTTGTCTGCCCTCCATGAATGTCCCCCACATACCTTGCATATTAAACAGCAACACTAACAAAACAAAATAAAACAAAACAAAAAACTAGCATCTATACAACTAACAATCTATCCAGAATGATTTCTGGACAAGAATGTTGAATTTCCTTTCCCATGCATTGATCCCCCTGGTGATGTCTGATGTGGGTCTGGAAACTTCGAAGCTTTTGATAAAACAAAGGAATTTCTTTACTAAGGGGGGCGCAGGGTGTGTTGGTACATGTTGGGTGGTAATCACAATGTTGGGGGGGAGGCTTAGTGAAGAAGCCTTACTGCTGCAAATTTGGGGTGGATTTGTAACACACACACACACACACACACACACACACGGTTGTGACACCCTGTCTCAAAACAAAACAAAATAAAAAACACACAAAATAAACAACAAAAAGTCATAAAGAAACTCAGTATACAATTAATATATACTGATAAAATTTAAAGTGATATAAAACTAAATTTGAAAGGCAGTTCCTTTGCTCTAGCCAGATTTCAAGTGCTTAATAGCTTGGTGTGTCTGGTAGCTACCATCTTAGATGTCACACATATAGAACCATTTCCGTTTGTAACCAGAAAATTCCACATGGCAGCTCTGTTTTGGATCACTCTTTTGCAACTGAGAAGACTGAGGCCTATGGAAGGAACATGACCGCTGCATGCTTGTTACAGGCAGATATGGGTCTAGATATAAGCCATCCTGTTTCCTGATATATACCCCTATTTTCTCCTTCTTCTGAGACTCTAGGATCCTCCAGCTCGAAGACCCTAACCAGTGCAAGAAAGTCAGCCTGGACTAGGCAGGGGTGGTGATGATGGGGGTGGGGGCAAGGCTGGTCCAGAGGGATGTTTGTGACTGAACAGGGCTTCAGATGCTATGCATTCCTGATCGGGTCAGGTTTGCCCTGCGGCACTCGGGATTAGTTCTTCTGAACAGCCCCACCTCTTCTTTCTGGAGTTGCCAGTTTCCTGCCCAGCCCAAGGGGCGCATGTATTCAGGAGGCTCCCGCACTGCTTTGGGTGAGGCTAAAACGCTGAGAAAATTCCCGGCTAGAGAAGTACTTCTGGTCAGAGAGAGAGAGAGAGAGAGAGAGAGAGAGAGAGAGAGAGAGAGAGAGAGAGAGAGAGAGAGAGAGAGTTGATCCGGTACATCTTTCAGAGGTCTCCAAGTCCAGCACCCGGGGCATCTGGGAACAGGGCTTCTGCCAGCCCAGCCGCAAGTTACATTTGGCGGGAATTGCTTTTGCCTTTACCTGGGGTCGTGGCGGGGTGGGGGTGGGGGATGGAAAAAGAGCTGGAAGAGGGGCATCCTAAAACGGGGTAGGAGTAGGGAGCAGGAGGCGAGAGGCCAGGGGAGGGGGCGCCGGAGAGCGCCCTGACCTCGAGGGCTGTCGAGAGGCGGAGAGGATGGGGGTTGGGGGAGAAGAGGGGAGCCTGGCAGCCAATGGGAGGGAGGATCTCGTTTCAAAAGGGTTAACACACAGCCAATGAGAGCCTGGGGGAGCGGATCCTGCTCACTCCATTCAAGAATCCCAAGTATTCAAGATGGACGGCAGGGAGTGTGGAAGGAGAAAGGGGGCGCGGGGGAAGAGCCAGATCTGTAGAGGAGCGGAGCGCCGCAGCCAGCCTATCCTGGAGCCTCGGTCCTGGCCGGCGAGTAGAGGGGCGGCCGGCGAGGACTCGAGCCTGGCGGGGGAAGAGAGGCTGGCGGGATACGAGAGGGCGTGAGAAGGGGAGCGAGGCCAGAAAAGAGAGCCAAAAGGGAGGGAAAGGCAGAGAAAGAGCCCGGGAAGAAGGAGGTGGCGGGCAGAGGAACCTAAGAAGAGCGATGTGTAGGTATTGGGAGCTCGGTGCTTTTCGGTTTTCTTCTCTCGGCGAGGGGAGGGGGTGATCTGGCCTTTTTCTCTCTTCTGCCCTCCCCCCTCACTCGTAGGCATCTTCTATATTTTTCCTTTGGAAACACTAACTGGGGAGCACCAGGCATGTCTTTCTGAGGTGGCCTCACTGTCATTTTCCAATGGGGGGCGTGGTAGGAATGGGTGGGGGGCCCTGAGGCAGAGCCATCTGCCTGTCCCTGGGCTTGGGAGGGTGTGGGGACGCAGGGGACTTGGAGGGTGTGTTCCAAGAGCAGCTAGAGCATTGCAGGGAATTTGTCACGTTCAGAACTTATAAGGTGAGCCCCACTTGCTTGTAGGGGTGTGAGGCAGGCTTTAGCTAGTAGCGGTGGAGTGCGAGGACGTGGGGAGCCGTGCCAACACCCTCCACTTGGGGTGAGTGTCGACTGTGGGGTGAGTTGTGCAGCAAGTATGGCTGAGAGTTTGTGCGTGTGCGTGCGAGCGCGTGTGGTCCAGCCTCGAGGTGTGGCGGGGGGCACAGTTGGTTGTCGAGGGAAAGTGCCCCTCACCCCACACTTCCCAGCTGCCCCTCTCATCCCATTCACAGAACAGGGCTTTCAGGACCCTCCTGCTCTCCTCCTCCCGTCGCCATGGTTGCGGGAGGAGGGGGGAATTGCAGGAGGAGACAGTTGGAGCCAGCCCCTTGCCCCTGCTGCTCCGGCTAACCCCCCACCTGCCCTTTCTCTCCTTTCCACAGGCTGGGCCCCATTCCTGCTGCTCTGGCGGGCTGGGGCCGGAAGATGGTGGCCAATGAGGAGGGGGAGTGGAGAGAACTTGAGCCAGGGCCTCCCCTCCCCCATTTCCTCCTCTGTTTCTACACCCGCTTCTGGAAGGAGCTGGGGGATGGCTCCGAGGCCCAAGGTGGGGGAGGGGTCCTGCTGGCTGTTGAATTGCTGGTCTCCCCTCAGGAATGAGTTGGGCATGTGAGCTCCAAGGGACTCAGTGTCCCAGCTGCGTATCCCTTCACTCCCTAAGGAAAGATCTGGGAACTCCTTGATGAAGAATCTTCTTTGGCTACCGTGGAAGCTTACTGGGTAGTCTTGTCTTTGTCCCTCTGCCCCATGTTGGTCTGGTCCTGTTCCCAACTGGCTTGCCCAACTCCAGGAGCAGAGAGGCCTGGCGACTGACCCAAACCGGACCTTGGTTTCTGTCCATTAGAACTGTACTAATGGTGGGGCAGGGCCCAGTGTTTGCTGATTACAAGAACAAACTGCCTGGGAAGGCGGGAAAGACACTCTCCTGCTTCTTGAGGGGGTGGGAGGAGGCTGGAGGGGGAAGCCCAGAGGAAAAGCTCCCAAATGGAATTCAGTCCTCCATTTTTCCTGCTTGCTGCAATGAGGGTGGGGGGGTCTCCCTGGGGCTACTCCACGGTCTGTATGGATATCCACAGGGAGAAGTCTTGCAGTTTCTGTCCCTTAGGTCAGAGCTGTAACTGGCTTCTGATCAGTATGTTTAGCTGGCGTGTGACTCTAGAGGCCTGTGTGGTTCTGAGCCTTGGGTTCCAAGTGCACCTGGCTTTGAACTTTCATCACTCTCTATTGTCCTGAATGAAATTAAGGGTGATGTCCTGGGGTCACGGAAATGAGTGTGAAGACTACGCTACTAAACAGGTAGACAGGAAATGTTGTGTCTAATCCCACTGTCAATGAGAGCTTATCCTTAATTCAAGAACCAAATCTCTGACCATTTCACTTAATACCACATTCGTGGGGTACTTTGAAGACATCAGAAAGGAAACAGTGGGGTTTCAGCTGCTTGCACCTCCAGATCTGGGAGCTTCTTTCTCCTGCCTACGCACCTGTAGTTACATTCCATTACTGGTCCTGGGATGGTCACCTGAGATCACCTTGGGACCTTCAAGGTTTCTTTCTTTCTTTCTTTCTTTTTCAAAAATTAAGTTAGCTTTAGACTGGAGATGAGTGAAAGGTTGCAGGCAGAATGCAACCTGGCCTGTTACCACCTGGTCTCTCCCTCTCTCTTTTTTTTTTAACAGTTATTTCCTTCGAGAAGTGTCAAATAAGGAATCCCACAGGCTGTCTCTCTTGGCTCTGCACCACCACCCCTCAAGGAAAAAAAAAGGGTCTTTGCTGGGAGGGAAATGAGGCCGAGAGGAAGGCTGTGAGCTGAGTTTGGTTGGGGACTGGGAGGAGGCAGGCCGGCATGCCTTTGCTGCTGGCCGGAGCTCTTTTCACATTGTGCTACTGTCTAACGTGTACCGAGCAGTGCAATGTTAAAAGGGCATCGGCCCTGTAGTACTACCCAGTGCCGGCAGCCTCCTCAGCATCACTGTATTTTCTCCTGTCTGAGCACCAGTCAGCTACCCTGCTGGGAATTTGGATATATGGAGCCCTTCGTCAGATGAGCAAGCTGTTTGGCTAAGGCTGTATAGCTTATAAGTTAGCAGCTCTGTCCTAAGCCCAACAGGAAGGCACGCATGAAGACCTGTCCAGAGAGATTTGAACTGAGGGGGGTGAATGGCTTTGATGCCACCTGCTGGTTATATGAGGATATCATCTGAACTCTTAAGCTTTTAAGAATAAAACCCCGGGGGCAGCTCCTTAATGAAGGTCTGAGTTTTCAGATGAGGTTTGGGATGGATGGTTTGTGAAGTATGGGAGAAGTTTTGTGAGGACCTCTGGGGATAAGGAGGTGCACAGGGAAGGAAATGGGCTAACAAGAAAGGACAGATGCCTAGGCAAACGGGCTTCAGTATCCCTCCTGTCCTCTACTGCTCGGAAGAGCATCTTCCATGTAGGAAGGAGGTCTCTTCACTCAGCTTTCAGCATGACCCTCTCCTGACCACTCACTTGATCGTGATGGTTCTTGAAGGCAGATCTGCCTGGTCGCCCAAGATTTGGACAGCACTAGTTATGATCTTAAAAGATTTAATTCTTAAGCGGCTCCCAGAGTCTTCTTGTGCTCCACAACCACGTCATTGACTTTTATGTCTTTCACGGGGCTCTCCTTCAGCAGATTTTAAAGGTGGCTCTGATGCAGGAAGTGGGGCAAAGGGATGGAACTGGGTACCTACTAGAATTTAAGGAAAGATGCTGGTATCAAGACAGTGGGTCAGACGCTCCTCCTTTGGCCCCAGCACTCAGACTTCTGGCTTGTTGGCCCCTCTGTGTCTGCTAGTTCTTTGTCTACAGTCTCTCCATTCTGATGTTAACGGGATTTGAGATACTACAGATAGCCCTAAATCCATTGCTTCAATCTAATAAAGTTATCTGAATCTCCCTGGGCATGGTGGTATACACCTTTAATCCCAGTACTCAGGAGGTAAAACTGAGTACAAGACTAGCATGATCTATATAGGAAGTTTCAGGCAAGCCAAAGTTATGTAGTGAGACTATGGCCTCCCCACCCCAAAGTTTCATGTCTGGCACAAAACAGCCATTTAACAATGTCATTCTAGTTTTCTTAAAAGTTTTGGGATGAGGATGGAGGTCAGTCGGTAGAGTGCAGAAATTACTGAACACAAGGGACAGATGTGGTAGAGCATGCCTGTAATCTCAGCACTTGAAAGGTGGAGGTAGGTGGGTTAGAAAGTCAAAGCCATACAGTTAGTTAGAAGGCCAGCCTAGGCTACATGAGACTGTTTCAGAATAACAGTAGTTTGCCCATGCTTTCCCAGTGTCCTTGAGATGAAGTCACCATCCTCTAAGTTTACAGCCCTTCCTGTTTCTCCCATTTCAGTCTCTTATGTCTCATCCTCCTGCACTTCTATTCCAGCCTCAGCCAAGCACAGTTTCTTCAAGTCACCACAGCTTGTGCCACATCACACAGTTCTGTCTGAGTTTCCCTCATCTTGCCCTTTCCCTGCCCATCTTTCTGACATGGTCTCTCTTCTGTGAAGCCACCCCCGACTCCTCAAATCTAGGCTGCTAGTCCCTACTAGAGCCCATGTTGTCTTCTATTGGGATTAATTAGCTGCTTTCTGGCCACTAGATTCAGAGCTCCAAAAAGTCTGGCCGTGGCCGGCCTGCTCCCCACACATCCCTGGAGTTCAGAACAATGCCTGGCAAATAACACGTACCTATAAATATTTGCAATGCCCATGAATTACTTAATCTAGAAATGAGAGTGTAACTTATAACATGATTTTTACCATAAATCTACTCTTTTCTCTGTAGGGGCCGAGCCTCTCCTGAAATTTCACATCAGTGCTCCTAGCCATGTTCCTTACATCACACGTTGTGTTTATGCTATACTTTTGAGCTTTAGTCCACTTTAGATCAACTGCCAGCATCATCTCAGCCCATAGGTTTTCATTTTTAGCCTTAAGGGTATCATGAATTAAGACATTTTAGGACCAACCCCCCTCTGGTCCTCCCCCCCCAACATCATGGATACACAAGAAAACACTAAACTGTGGAATAAGTTTACACTAGCTGCTCATCCTGAATCTGGGTAAAAAGTAGCCAGGGAGAGGAGAAGTTTAGGAGTCTAGATGTTCCTTACCTTTGGACAAGCTAATCAAAACCCATGCCTCGGTTCACCTGGCTGCTGACCACTTATGAAATAGGTGGAGGATCTTGCCACAGACAAAGCAACTGCTGCCTCCTACTGGTTTAAAAACGGGGGGTGGGAGAAGGTCCTTGATGGTGTGCATGCAGGGGCCAGTACAGGCCCATACCTAAGGAAGGAAAGCCAGGACAGCCACCTCACAGTTGCTTTTCCCCTTTTTATTAAAAATAGACCCAAACACTTTATGTATCATACAAAAGTTTCGTTCGCTGGTGGCAGTCACAGGAAAGACTGGTCCCTCAGCGCTGATGATCCACCTCCTGCAGAGGACTGGGTCCTAGGGAGCAGCGGCTGAGCCTTGGGGAACGCCCGTAAGGACTGCTCTCTCTGGCAACAGCCAGCTGGGGGTGGGGGCTGATCTTGGAGCAGCTTTTCCCACCCCACCCAATGGCAAAGATTACATACTTGAAAGTGCCTGTTTAGTGCCAAGGTAAACAGTGGAGTGAAATGGAAACCCCTGTAACTGATTCCCAGGGTCTAGGGTTTGTGTTTTTCCTTCTATTGGCCCCATCCCTGGTCCTTTTTGTTTTAACCAAGAATGGGGCTGGATAAACTACCCTCAGACTCTGGGGCCCTGATATCTGAGACCAGAATTCCACTCCATCTTTGCTCTCTGTGGTCTAGCCCCACCACCAATGTTTGCCCTGTTTATTCAAAAAAGGCTGATCAACATTTGGTAATTCATAGTCCTATCTGCCTGAGTTCACGCCCTGCCATCTCTTGGTTCCTGGTGCCTGCCACAGTTATCTCCTTCCCCTGTTCTGTATTTCCCTGACTGCTACCCACTCCTGAGCCTTAACCACCCCTGGGGTATCCCAGGCATCTGTTCCAAAGAACCTGGTACTGCTGTGATGGGGGAAGGGAGGAGGTGGTCACTTGGAACCAGGTTTCCCCAGGGGTGGGCAGTACTCATGCTGGTGTGGACTGCTCGGCAGGGCCAGGGGACTGGTGTGAGGAGGGTGGGGCATGCGGAGGAGGGTCACAGACTGCTGAGCCCCTCAGTCCCAGCCGTTGTCTTTCACCATGTGTGACATCTCAATGATGTACTTCCCTTCTTTGTATTTCTGGCTGGTCTCAAAAGCTTGTTCCTGGGGGTTGGGGGAGGGGAGTAAAGTCATGACCACGGGAAAGTCTCCCCTCTACCACCGCCTAGGGCAATCCAATTCCAGGCTCCCTCTGTGGACTATGCGAAGGCCTGCTGTGTGGACATGGTTTGGAGGGCCACAGGGACTGTCGAGTCTTCAAATACTTACATATTTCCAGCCCAGTGTAGTCTTGCAGCTTTCGCAGAAAATGTCAGCTACCGAGTGGAGTCCTGTGAGCAGGAGGCGCTGTTCAGCTGGTCCACAACCCACATTGACCCTGTCTCAGGAAACAAGGACCCAGCACACAGTAGGGTTGCTCCGTCAGTTCAGCCCCCAACCAGCCCAAAAGGATTTCTGCTGGGGAACCTTCCTTCAGCGGTCCACCCTCTAGAATTAGTGCTTGGGACTTTTTTCACCCCATGAAACTAAACTGCGTTTCTTAACCCCTTTATGGAGGGGAGAGTAGAACCAGGAGTACCAGGTCATTTTGAAGGCACACCCCCATTTTGCAAAGAGCAAAGCTGTTGAAACACAAGTATGTACACACACACACACACACAAAGAAAGAGGTGGACTCACACGGAGTTAAACAGGTAGGCCCGGCCATGGCTTCCTTGGAAGGACTGTGGAAACAGGACAGACAGTGACTACTGGGTATCCCATAGCCCCACTACCTAAACCCCAGCTGGAGTGGCTGGAGACCTCAGGTGTTCTCATAGCCCCCTCTCTTGGCAAGCCTGGAGTAAAAGACTGGGGGAGTGGCAGGACCTCACGTCAGCGTTACCTTGGAAATAAGCTCATCGTGTTTGGCCAAGTGTGCTCGACAGTGGACGCAACTGTATGTGCGGTGGCAGCGGGGCAGGTAGCTGCGGAAAGTCTTGGTGGGTAAACATGCAGGGGCCGGGCCAGGGTCACAGCTGGGCATGACGGGTTGGAGGACGATGCCCTGGCGGGCTGGAGGGGCTGGTGCCGTGCAGCCCCCACAGAGACGGTCGCAGGTAAAGCAGCGGAGCAGATTGGCTAGAGCCGTGTTTCAGGACAGTAGAAGTGTGGGGGGGCTGCCCTGCCAGGGCCCCCCCAGACGAGAAGCAGATAGAAATGGAAGTCACCTGGCAAGAGAAGAAGGTGCATCAGCGGAGGTAGGACCTTACAAGGAGCCGCTTTTGATTGGCTAGAGAAGACGGGACTCCAGCTCTTCGGCACCATCATCACCAGTCCTCAGCCTCTCCTTGCACTTTCTGTCCCCTAGAGTCCCATTCTGTTCTGGCAGCGGTTCCAGGCGTCTTGTGCCATGGCCAGGGATTTGGTACCTTTCTCTCTCCAGAGACAGCAGCAGCCTCTAGCATTTTCCATTGAGAGCAGCCTGCGAGCACAGACACCGCTTTGGGAGCAACATCACTTGCAGAGGCCCACCTTGTGTCCAGTTCTGTGAGGAACTGCACCCTTACATGAGATCGGAACCTTTTTAAAAGCCAGGTCTTCCTGGAAGTTGGATTGTTTATTTGGCTTATTTGATTTTTCTATCTCAAGGCCTCCATTTGCAATACAATTGGCCCATGTTTTGGGAAGGAAGGAAAGAGGAACAGGCAGATGGGTGCACACACACTGTTTTAGCCTTCCCCTGGGGTTGAGTCCTGCGCCCTGGAACTCCACAGAACTTGGTAGCTTCTTCAGTATTGCAGACCTTACCCCGGGCTGTTCCTCGATCCTGCATCCTGGGATGATACAGCTGTCGGGCTAGAGGGAGCACTTGCTATCTTCCTAGCTTCTGGTCCTCTGGCCTCAATACTTACCGTTGCCTTAGCTCTGAGTTAAAGACAGGCACCTAGCCCTAGGAGAAGAATTATCTTTCCTCCAGCAAGTCTGACAGCTAGACCCGTGGGAAGTAGGCAGTACATTAGAAGCCAGGCTCCCGGACTGTGCGCTATAGAGTGAGAGCAACCTTAACAGGAGACAGCAGGGTAAGAAAAGCTGGGCTTTGGGGCACAAGGCAGAACACATTTCTCCTCCCAGGAGCTAGAGCAAACACCAGTGCCAGGACAGCAGCAAAAGAAATAATTGCAGGGATCCGATTAAGAATGCTGAGACGCTGGGATCTGCTCATACTCCGGCCCCAAAGTGACTGAGGGTACTGCAGGCGGAGGATAAGGAGGGAGGTGTCTTCTGTTAACTCCGATAAGCAGGTGATGTGCCTCCGGAGTCTAGTGGAGTATTCTGCAGCTGTAGGTGGGGTAGCTTGTGTCTCTTTCAGAGATGCCCGCTAAGTGCTCTTGTGATGCTAGACCACCCAGCAGAGGAGGCGGTACAGCTTCAGTTACCAAGATAAACAGGCTGTTCTGTCCTCCTTGGTGGCCATGAGTACCCGATTCTTCTACTGTCTCCAAGGGCTGTCATGCAGTCTCCACAACCCCCCCCCCCCCCCCCAGTGAGACCATCTTCAGTTCTGGTCCTCTACTGTTGTCTGCGTCCCCGGAAGACACCTTGGGCTGAATTCAGGGTGACATTGTATTCTGGCCCTTCTTGCTACAGTTCAGCATCACTTCCTTGATCTTCAAGTTTGCCTTCAGTTCTCTCAAGGTACCACCTTGAGACACCTACTTCAAGGGACTAGGAGATGCCAGGTTTGCCCCCTCCCGCTATCTTCTTCCCTAGCCCTGTCCTTCCGTCACTGTCACGCCTCCCTCCCTGTCCCCTGCTTCTCTGTCCAGCAGAGGAGAAGCTGCAAAGGACATAAAAAAAAAAGAGAGAGAGAGTTGGGGTCATTTCTTCTATCTCTGCCATTTCTCGTCCATCATGGGGTGAAGCAAATCAGACAAATTACTGGGGTCAGAAAACAAAACAAAACAAAGGTGAGTGCTGGGAAGAAGATGAGTCCCTGAAGCTGAGATGGGGCTGGACTGTGGGAGGTGGGGGAGCAGAAGGGCTGCGCCTGGGAAGACTGGCACTGAGAGCCGAAGTGACAAGGCAGAGACCGTTGGAACCAGGTGCGAATCCAGTGCCTCTCAGGGAATGAAAAAGGGGAGGGGGACTTGTGCTCACAACAGATGTATTCAATGGCTTTGCGGTTTCGCCTCCCCCTGGGCCAGGCATTTTCAGTATGGTATGGTCCGAATAATTAGCAGAGCAGCAAGCTCCCAGGGCTGGCTCTGGGGGTCTGCACCAGCAGCAAAAACAGTAAACAGTGATGGCTGATGCTGCAGACAAAGTTGCCAGGAAATAAGTGCGAGAGATTCGTCAGAGCTTGGGGAACGATGGAGGAGCTGAGAGAGATGAGCGGAGGCAGCGGGGAGGGGGAGGGGAGGACAAAGGGTGGATGAATAATGCTTTTGCAAAGGAGAGAAAGCAACACGCAGCAGGAAGAGGTAATTTGCGAAGGGTAAAAATTGATTTGGAGAAGGGCTGCCCCCTCACCTTGAGGTCTGCTCCAGAGATCTCCGTCTATCTCTCTCAATCTCTCTGTTCACTCTTCTCTCTTCTCTGTTGGCTCCTTCAATTGGGAAGGGGATGGGATTGGGGGAGGGTAGTTGGGGGGGGCTGAGGTCTGGGACTGCAGGCTGGGCAGCTGCTAGGGAGGGGGGCAGAGGTTGCCTCTTGCTCTGTACCTCGGTCTGTGGGTAAATGTGGCCGTGTGTTGTGGAACTGCATCATAACACTGTGAGTCATCCAACCCCCCACCCCCCTCACCTCCCACGTCAGAGCAGGGCTGGGAGACACAGGAGGCGGGTTGAGAGGGAGGGAGGGGGCAGGCATCAAGGGACCAGGCTAGAGGAGTGATGTTAGGAAGTGGGGGCAGAGGGATGGCTGGCTTAGGGGTGTCCATGTAGGTGGTAAGGAAAAGGAGAAATAGGTTGTTAAGGAGCAAAGCTACGTGACCGAGGAAACAGAACCCGAGGAAGGGTAGGGATGGAGTGAGGGTGGCAGGGAGGGAGCAAGGATGGTGAAGTGAGAGGTGGATCTAGAGAGAGCCAGGAAGTACAGCGCACTCAAAATGATACATTTCCACTTCAACTCTGACATCAGCTCTGGTGCAGGGTAAAGGGGGATATATTAATTGTCGTGAATGACAAACCAGGCTCTCAAATGTGTTCAGACTGAGTACTTGGAAGCTTTAATGTCTGTTTGATGGCCCCAAAGAAGCCATAGGTCAAATATGGCATCTTAAACCCAGGAACCTCTTTTATCAACTCCCTCCAAAGGGTTTGTGCTGTGAATGGAAACACCTATGTGACACAAGGTTCTTAACAGAGCCATAAAGTTTCAGAAGCAGAACCATCCCAAGACTGCAGAATCTAGTGCAAAGCCAGCATGCTTAAGATATTTGCAAAATAGTAGCTTGCTTTCATCTTCAGACAAGGGCTGAGTGTCTGGCTTTGATATCCGAGACACCGGAGTTGAAATCTTAGTCCTGCCAATTATTCGCCAGGAACACTGGGCAAGTGACTAATCCTTCTGCACCATACAGTTCCTCTTCTGACCAGTGAAGCTAATACTATTTACATCAAGGAGAATTGACTGCCTGAGACAGCATGTAAATTTCCAAAGTGCCGACCTAAGATAGGCATTAAATAAAGAGTAATGAAATTTTATTTTGTTCCCTCCTTTTGCAGTCAACTTTTTTTTTTTTTTTTTGGTTTTTCGAGACAGGGTTTCTCTGTGTAGCCTTGGCTGTCCTGGAACTCACTTTGTAGACCAGGCTAGCCTCAAACTCAGAAATCCTCCTGTCTCTGCCTCCCAAGTGCTGGGATTAAAGGCGTGCGCCACCACCGCCCGGCTTGCAGTCAACTTTTTAAGTTTGCATTCTAAATTGAATGCTGTTATGGGCTAGTGTTATTTTTTCTTTTTTAAAATATTTATTTATTTTATGTATGTTTGTACACTGTAGCTGTCTTCAGACACACCGGAAGAGGGCATCAAATCTCATTGCCGATGGTTGCTGGGAATTGAACTCAAGACCTCTGGAAGAGCAGAATCATCTCTTCAGTTCCAATATGTGTGTGTGTGTGTGTGTGTATATATATATATATATGTATATATATACATATATATATATAATTTTTTTTCAAAATCAGCTACCAGTTAAAATTCATCTGACCTAGAACACTTTCCATGAAGTGCAGTACTAAGTCTGTCACTAAATTATGTGGGCCCAGAACATGCACCCATCCACAAGATAAAATTCCATTTGATTTCATAGGCTAAATTTCAGAAAATGAAAACTGAAACACAGACTTCTGGAGAGTAGTTTTCTCATCTATCTCTCTTCTCACATGTGAGGGGTGACAAGGCAGGGAAACAGGTAAAGAGAGATCCTGTTAGTCCAGTACGAAGAAAAGGGAATTCTGAATATTCAATCAGGTTCAAGTCTGGAGTGTAGGTAAACTCTGAAGACAGAGTGTGTGTATTATGAGGGTTAATAATACTAGAGGCCTGAAAATGAGAAGAGCTGGCTAAAGAAGGAAGGAGTCTGTCGTGGTGGTTACCGTCATTCGAGAAGCTGAGGTGAGAGGATTCCTCTGAGTAAGAGGCCAGCCTCAAGTACACAGGGAGTGGCAGGCCAGTCTGGGCTACAGTGTGAGACTCTGCCTAAAAACGGGCAAGCTGGTCATGATGGCGCGTGTCTATGATCCCAGTACTGCAGAAGCAGACATTGGAGGATCCAGAGTTCAAGATTCTCAAAACACAAAAGCCAGAGAAACAGGTGGCGGGGATAGGGGGTGGGGTAAAAATGGTTAATACTGGAGCTGTGAAGCCGGCTCAGCAGGTCAATGAACTTGCTTGCCAAAAGCCTCACCCAGTCAGAATCCATGTCAAGGTGGAAGGACAGGGTCAACTCCAAAGCCTTGTCTTCTGGCCTCTACACTGTGGCACATTGCCACCCCTACATCATCATCATGACACACAACACGATTAGTCGAACAAAGGAAGGAGAAAGGAAGTATAAGAAGAAGATGGCTTTGAGGATCCAGGCTTGAGAACAGAGAGAGGCCCCTAAGCTGTAGAATTAAAGCTGGAAGCAAAACGGATGTTCATAAATGTAAATCAACAAAGGAACAAAACTATCAAAGATTTAGCTGCAGAGGAGAAGGACCAGGACACAGGACAGAATGATGTTGTGTCCTATGGGGGACACTCCTATGCTGGAGTGCCTGGTGAGATTGGAAATGAAGAGAGTGCAGGGGACACGCACACTCAGACGGCTTGTATGCTGTCCTTTTTCTGTATTTAAGCAACGAAGTGGAACTGGGCAGTGGTGGTGTGTGCTTTTAATTCCAGCACTTGGGTGGCAGAGGCAGGTGGATTTCTGAGTTCAAGGACAGCCTGGTTTACAGAGTGAGTTAGAAGACAACTACACAGAGAAACCCTGTCTCGAAGAAGAAAAAAGAAGAAGAAGAAGAAGAAGAAGAAGAAGAAGAAGAAGAAGAAGAAGAAGAAGAAGAGGTGAAGTGGAGAGCCACATCAAAGGGAAGAGAGGACTCTTCCTGAATTCAGCTTGAGATGGTTATACAATATCTGAAGGAAGATGACTTCAGAAAGATGATATTCAGAAGGGAGGCATTGAGAGTGGAAACAAAGAATCAGACTGAGAAGAGTGAGTTCCAAAGAAAGAAGATTAGGTTACATTCTTTTTTTTTGTTTTAAAGAATTATTTTATGTATATGAGTCCACTGTAGCTGTCTTCAGACATGCCAGAAGAGGGCATCAGATCCCATTACAGATGGTTGTGAGCCACCATGTGGTTGTTGGGAATTGAACTCAGGACCTCTAAGAAGAGCGGTCTGTGCTCTTAACCACTGAGCCATCTCTCCAGCCCTTAGGCTACATTCTTGCTAATGGAAGTCTAGAGCTAAAATTCTGAAGAATGGAAAAGGATCATCCTATGTCGAATAGTTCGATAGTTCATTCAAAAGCTAATGTACGCATGGTGAATGAATGGCATAATTAAGTCACATCTCCAAAGAAAACCATGGGAAGTGACAACTTACCTGCCTGAAAACTGAGTGCTAGGTAAGACCAGCAAGAGAAAGGTAGACCAGAAAGCTGCCCTGATCTCTCAGTTCAAATTTATCATGTGGGCAAGGATGAGGAAAGTGTTCACCTGCTTTAAAAACCAAACCATGGGTTGAAAAGATGGCTTAGCAATTATGGCTCACAGTTATTGGTAACTCCAGTTCCAGGAAGTCTGATATCTTCTTCTGATCTAGAAGGGTATAAGGCAAGCACATGATGCACACACATACATGTGAACAAAATGCTTATACACATAAAAATATGTGGGGCAGTTGTGGTTCATGCCTTTAGGTCCAACATTCAAGAGGCAGAGGCAGATGGATCTCTGAGTTCAAGGCCAGCCTGGTCTATGGAATGAGTTCCAGGAAAGCCAGGGCTACCCAGAGAGACCCTTTCTTGAAAAGCTGAACCAGCCGGGCAGTGGTGGCACACACCTTTAATCCCAGCACTTGCGAGACAGGCGGATCTCTGAGTTCGAGGCCAGCCTGGTCTACAAAGTAAGTTCCAGGACAGCCAGGGCTATACAGAGTTTCAAGACAGAAACCCTGTCTTGAAAAACCAAAAAAACTCCGGCCCCCTAAGCTCTTGGTTTAAATGTTTTAGCTATGTTTCTCTCATTACTATAATCAAGTGCTTGACAAAAAAGCAGCTGAAAAGAGGTTTTATTTTGATGAATGGTTCAGGAGACAGAGTCAATCAACACAGGGAAGGCATGGTAGTAGTAAAGGCTTGCAGCCATGGTAGTGGAAACTTGCTTATGTCTGGCCAGATCAGGAAGTAGACCGAGTAGAATGTAGGTCCTTAAGTGGCTTTTCCCTTTTCCTCTTCTGATTCAGTCCAGGACCCAAGGCCATGGAATGGAGCTGTCCACATTCAGGGTGAATCTTCCTCTTCAGTTATGTTTTTCTGGAATCCTTGCACAGACACACCCAAAGTTGCACCACCCTTGGTGTCCAAGGTGTTTACTGATTCAATTAAGTTGGCAAAAGACATGAACCATCAAAAAGGATTACCTTTAAGCCTTTACACCTTTAATGCCTTTAATTTCAGTACTCTGGAGGCAGAGGCAAATGGATCTCTGAGACCAGTCTGGTCTAGTCTACACAGTGAGATCCAGGACAGCCAGGACAGTGAGACACTGTCTCAAAACAGCAGCAGCAGCAGCAGCAGCAACAACAACAAAACAAAAGCTAATAACTGAGTGCTTGGGCAAATGTCTCTGATTATCCTACTTTTCTCCTTAAATGAAATTGGAGATACTATACCTACCTGGGTTTGTTGGGTATTGTGACACAGACACCTGAAACTACTTTGAAATATGTAAAGCACTGCATAAACAGATATTATTATAGCCTCCCCAGTCTATAATAAAAACCTAAAGCTAACATCAGATACTTTCTATATTATAGGCAGGCATTGTGCTTAGCACATATGTCTCATCCAATCTTCAAAACAATTTTAGGAGGTTGAATACTGTTATTATTCCCATTTTATAGACAAGAGATGTCTCAGGGAAAGGAAGCCTGTGATTTATCCAAAGTCAGGCAATGAACTAATACAAGATTCCAAAGGCCATACTCTTGAAGAGTGGATTATAGATGTGGAAGCAGTTAGCAGTGTATAAATGATTGACTTTGTATAACTGTCAGATGTGCATAGAGAAACAGTTTAGAATCTGGCAGAAGTTGTTGGATAGTGGCTGATTTATAAGATAAACTAAAGAAGAAGTCATTGGACTTTTATTCTACATTTACTAAAGAAAAAAAAATCAGCCTGGTTGGTGGCTCAAGTCTGTAAATCCCAGCATTCAGGAGATCAGAGGCAGGAGAATCACATGGATTGCCAAGTTGGCACTATAAGGAGAGAGAGAGAGAGAGAGAGAGAGAGAGAGAGAGAGAGAGAGAGAGAGAGAGAGAATATATTACACTTAGTTTCTTCTATATGCCAGTTCCGCGCATGGCCTCAAAGGGGGACTGCTTGTGTGTTTCTGCCACTTTCCCTCTGCCTGGGTCTCCTGCTTAGGCTAACTTCCCTACTTTTTTGGCTTGTGGTCTAGTCGAGCAGAGTTTTGATCTAGACAGTGATGCCTCTCCCTTCTGGTCGCCCTTAGCTTTCCTGGACAGCAGAGAGACCAAGTAACTACCTCCCGCGCGTGGGCGAACCAGTAAGGTCTTTCCGCCTCCTGCGGTCTTCCCGCACAAAGTGACGCGCTGCCCCGCCCACCTCCGCGCGTCACGGAACAATCCTTGAACTATAATTCCCAGAGGACCAAGCGGTGGTGCGCGCTCACTCACTCTGAACTACACATCCCAAGATGCATCACGCGACTGCGTCTCCTACTACTGCGCAAGAGCGGAATAGCTTTTGCTTTCCGGATAGTATTTAGGTGTGCGTTGATCGTGGTTCTACTCACTTCCAAGGTTTCTGTAACGCTGTTTTGGAGTCCGTGGCTATACAGGTAAGGCTTAGTCAAGGTCCCCAATTACCTCTGAGAGGCCCCGGCAGACTTTGGTGTCGGAGCTAACTGCGACAAATACTGGACCCAGAATTATGATTCAGAACCAGAAATAGTAATTTAAATTTCTTTGGTAGTTTCTAATATACAATGTTTTGTTTTATTTTCCCAACTGTGCTCCATGTTATGTGAGGACACACTGTTGTGAGGACGTGTAAATGCCCACCATATAGCAGTTGGGGTTGGATTATAGTAACTACTAGTAGTCCCAGAGCTGGACATGCAACTGTTTTCTGAGTCTGAACCCAGTGTCCTGTTTTTGCATACGACGATTCAGAGGCTTGTTTCTTGTTGGCTAAGGGAGTTGGAGAACGGGCATGTGATACTTTATTTTCCAAAAGAGTGAAAGACTATGCAATTCAAAACTCCTGTTAGTTACATCTGTAGGTAGTTTTCTTTTTATGTCCTAGTCATTCACTCACTCTGTTTTTTGTTGAGGTGCACTACTATTCTACCTACTAGAGGCAGAGGAGCAAACAAAAATACCTCTACCTTCTGGTTGTGGGGAGACCAGCTGTAAACAGTGAGTCTGGAGGCAGTAAGAACTGTGCAGAAAAAGATAAAGGGACTAAACCATTGGAAGATTTTGAATAGTGGTCTGATATGGTGATCTGATCAAATGTTTAATTTGGGTTCTAGGCACGGCACCTTTACAGAAAAGATGAGTGAGGAATCCAATGATGACAAGAAGCCAACGACTAAGTTTGAACTAGAGCGAGAAACAGAGCTTCGATTTGAGGTGGAGGCATCTCAGTCAGTTCAGTTGGAGTTGTTGGCTGGCATGGCAGAGATCTTTGGCACAGAGCTGACCAGAAACAAGAAATTCACCTTTGATGCTGGTGCCAAGGTGGCTGTTTTCACTTGGCATGGCTGTTCTCTGCAATTGAGTGGCCGGACCGAGGTGGCTTATGTTTCTAAGGACACCCCTATGTTGCTTTACCTCAACACTCATACAGCCTTGGAACAGATGCGGAGGCAGGCAGAAAAAGAAGAAGAGAGAGGTCCCCGAGTGATGGTAGTAGGTCCTACTGATGTGGGCAAATCCACAGTGTGTAGACTGCTACTCAACTACGCAGTGCGTTTGGGCCGCCGTCCTACTTACGTGGAGTTGGATGTAGGCCAGGGCTCTGTGTCCATCCCTGGTACCATGGGGGCCCTATACATTGAGCGTCCAGCAGATGTGGAAGAAGGTTTCTCCATCCAGGCGCCTCTTGTGTATCATTTTGGCTCCACTACACCTGGGACCAACATCAAGCTTTATAATAAGGTCAGAACTGGAGCTAAGAGGGGGTGGAGGGAAAAGTTACAATCAGGGTAGGAAGTAGGGAACTTTGTTACTTGAAACAGCACAATTTTCCTTCTGAATGTAATTGCCTTTTTTATTTTTTGGTGTGGTATTACTGTCACCTAATTTTATAAGAGACCATTTTAAAACTAAGTCAGCTTTAGACTGCTAAGCATTTTGTGGCACTATTTGTAGTAATTCATTATTAAGAGGTAAAACAGGAAGCAGAGAGCTTGGAGACATGGCTCACCAATTAAGAGTCTGGCACACACCTTTAATTTCAGCAGAGTCAGAGGCAGGCAGATCTCTGAGTTTGTGGCCGCCCAGTCTCCATAGTGAATTTCAGGACCTAGTGAGACCATGCTGCAAACAAAACAAAAGCAGAAACAGTACTACTCCTGTCGAGGGTCAGAGTTTGGTTCCCAGCACCTATGTCATGCTATTCCCAGTTGCCTGTCACTCCAGTTCTAGGAGGATCAGATGCCTCAGGCCTCTGTGTGCACTTGTACTCATGTGCACAGGCATACATACGGATACATAATAAAAAATAAAAAATTTAAAAAGGAAGCTGAAGTAACATAAAGTTAAAATCCATGTTATGGGGTTAAAGCCACAGTCATTACAAAGATCAATTTTGATGTTAATACATCAGTGAGTATTGTAACTGATCCCTATAATCCTAGGATTTGGAAGGCTAAGATAGGACTTTCAGGAGTTTAAAGCTAGGCTAGAGTTTTGTACTAAAACCCTGTTTTAGAAAAGTAAAAATACTGGGAAGCAGGGGCTAAGGTTGTATGTAGTTCAATTGCCAAACACATTTCAAGACTTGTAGTTGGATTCCCAGCCTGTAAAATTTTTGGATGATACCTATTACTCAAAGAGGAACTTAGATGGATTTAGGAGCTGGAGAGATGGCTCAGTGGTTAAGAGCATTGGCTCCCCTTCCAGAGGGCCTGGGTTCAAGTCCCAATACCTACATGGCAATTCATGACTAACTGTAACTCAAGCTCCAGGAGTATCTGACATCCTCACACAGACATACATACTTGCAAAACACCAATCAATGCACATGAAATAAAAATTAACAAATCACTAAGAAAAAATAGATTTATTTACTTTTATTCTCCTTTTGATTCTTCTCCAGATTACATCTCGTTTAGCAGATGTGTTCAACCAAAGGTGTGAAGTGAATAGAAGGGCTTCTGTGAGTGGCTGTGTCATCAACACCTGTGGCTGGGTCAAGGGCTATGGGTACCAGGCCCTGGTGCATGCAGCTTCTGCCTTTGAGGTGGATGTGGTTGTGGTTCTGGATCAAGAACGACTGTACAACGAATTGAAAAGGGACCTGCCTCATTTTGTTCGAACTGTGTTGCTCCCAAAATCAGGGGGGGTGGTAGAACGTTCCAAGGACTTCCGGCGGGAATGTAGGGATGAACGTATCCGTGAGTATTTCTATGGATTCCGTGGCTGTTTCTATCCCCATGCCTTCAATGTCAAATTTTCTGATGTGAAAATCTACAAAGTTGGAGCACCCACCATCCCAGACTCCTGTTTACCTCTGGGCATGTCTCAGGAAGACAACCAGCTCAAGTTAGTACCTGTCACCCCTGGTAGAGATATGGTGCACCACCTCCTGAGTGTCAGCACTGCTGAGGGCACGGAAGAGAATCTTTCTGAGACGAGTGTGGCTGGATTCATTGTTGTGACCAGTGTGGATGTGGAACACCAGGTGTTTACTGTCCTGTCTCCAGCCCCCCGCCCATTACCTAAGAACTTTCTTCTCATCATGGATATCCGGTTCATGGATCTCAAGTAGTAATAGCAAGAAGCCTCATGTTCTGGGCTATAGAGTTCTGGCCATCACCAAAGACAGATGGAATGAACTATACCAGTCTTATTAAGGCAGCTGACAAGGCCCAACTAGCAGAAAGCACATTCTCTACCTCTTGAAACAGTGCTAGTAGCCAGACTTCTGGCTCTATTTGGTTCATCTACTTTGAAACAAAAGGAGACAGCTCAAAAAGAAAATCTGAATATTTTTTTAAGATCGCCTAAGATACCATTTTAAAGATTCCAAGACTCTAGAGAATTCCATGTCTTCCACTGTGCTACCATGTGGGTTTTCTTGTTAACACTTTCTAGTATCTCTATATAGTATTTGTTACATTATTTAACCAGGATGAAAGTGAAAAAGAGTTCAAACTTGAAAACAATGATTTTAATAAATATTATTGACATAGAAGTTGGTCTGATTCTTTTTTAATTTTACTTCTATAAACTTTTAGCAATAAGTCATTCCCTATAGTTTCTATAACCCCTAAGCGTTATAGAAACTATAGGAAATGACTTATTGCTAAAATGCTGTGAGGAAGGGAAAACTAAGAACTTACTTGTGAGTCACTCACATTTTACTCTTGCTGGTAAACCTGTTTCCAGTGCCTGGTGTGTTCAGAAATAAGAGGCTATAGATAATTTGGGATGACTTCATATCTAATTTCCTTGAGATAGTCCATTATCTTTTTTTTAAGTTTATGTATTTTGTGTGTGAGTGCTCTGTCTGCACACATGTCTGCATGCCAGAAGAGGGCATCAGGGCGTCGGATCCCATTACGGATGGTTGTGAGCCACCATGTGGTTGCTGGGAATTGAACTCAGGACCTTTGGAAGAGCAGCCAATGCTCTTAACTGCTAAGCCATCTCTCAAGCTCCCATTCATTACCTTTTTATTAAAGCTATTCTTCATCTTGTCTGTGTGGAATCAGGTCCGAAAATCCACAAATGTACTAGAGTTTTTGAGCATTAGTCTGAAAAGCCCATTTTGGTATATCTTGTCTGAACTTCAGTAAGTATACAATAAATTTAACCTTTTTTTCATCCCACAACTCTCATACTTATCAGAAACTGTTCTCAGTGTGAAACAATGTTTTATGAAGTTTTCAGCAAAAGAATAAAGAGGCAAGTAGTATACAGAAGCTTAAATTTGGGGATATGGGACAGAGTCATGGATGGTACTTTCTGAGTGTATGGAGAGAAAGACCTGGACAAATTAAGCAGTAGAAACTTTCAGATAGAGGAAACTTCAAAATCCTAGAAAGGAAAGCTTTGAGTTTAGTGAAGGAAAAAAAGCATGGTAGTTGGGTGTAATGAACCAATCAAAAGTAACAGGCTGGAGGGAACTGGAAAGATCAGATAAAGCATGGTTCATAAATTGGCATCAAGTCGATTTTGTCCACAGCAGTGGGAGAGATCATAGGACTAATTGGACATTAAGCAGAGGAGTGGTACAACGAATTTTACATGTGACAGATTTCCTTCTGGCATTTTCATGTATAATTAGTTTTGGTTAATTCTCCTATTTCCCCAATTTCCCTGTCCTCTGTCCCTGTGTACCCATCTTGCCTCTAGTACTGCCTATCTCACATAATGTTTTATTGACCCACTCTGTTTTGAAGTGATTATTGCTATGTGGATAATTGATTACAGAGGGCAAGCCTCTGGAGAATCCAGGGAACAAATGGGGATATCCATGTGTCTGTATCAGGGTGTGAATTGGTGGACAGGATAAGGACTGCAGAGTAGGGGCTGGGGAGAGCTACTGTCTGTATCATCTGTGGTATTTTAACAGTAAAATGGATAGGACTGGCTAATGAGTGATAAGGAAGAGAAAAAGGAATCAAGGATGATTATGAGGGGTTTGTGTGCGCATGCATTCGTATTTGCTTTAAATTTAATGTGTGTGAATATTTTGCCTGTGTGTATGTATGTACACTACATGCATGCATGGTGTCTAGGAAATGGAGCTGGAGTTTAGCCTGTGAATTGCTATGTGGGTGCTGGGAACCAAATTCTGTCCTTTGGAAAAGTAACAAGTGCTTTTTTTTTTTTTCCTGTTTTTGGTTTTTTGAGACAGTTTCTCTGTATAATCCTGGCTGTCCTGGAATTCTATCTGTATATAGACCAGGCTGGGCTCCAAGCAATCTTGCTTCTGCCTCTGAAGTGCTGGGATTAAAGGTGTGTGCCACCACAACACCAGCCCCCCCACCCCCTTTTTTTGGCAAACAAGTGTTCTTGACTGCTGAGCCATCTTTCTGGTGAGAAAGTGTATGTGCATAGTTTTTTTGTTTTTAATAAAGATTTTACTTATTTTATGTAAGTACACTGTAGCTGTCTTCAGACACACCAGAAGAGGGCATCAGATTACAAATGGTTGTGAGCTATCATATGGTTGCTGGGAATTGAACTCAGGACCTCTGGAAGAGCAGTCAGTGCTCCTAACCACTGAGCCACCTCTCCAGCCCATGAGCACAGGTTTTTTTTTTTGTTTTGTTTTTCGAGACAGGGTTTCTCTCTGTGTAGCCCTGGCTGTCCTGGAACTCACTCTGTAGACCAAGCCGGTCTCGAACTCAGAAATCCGCCTGTCTCTGCCTCCCAAGTGTTGGGATTAAAGGCGTGAGCCACCACTGCCTGGCTAGCACAGTTTTGAGACAAGGATTATACTCAAACTTAGTACACAGCTAGCAGTCTTCCTCCACTATATAAGTGTTGGGATTACTACATGTGCCATCATACCTGACTCATATAAACAAATGTTTTAAAGTTTTTTTAAAACATTTTTTAAAAAAAAGATTTAGTTACTCTTATTTTACATACATTGGTGCTTTGCCTGCATGCATGTCTATGCATGTTGGATACCCTGGAACTGGAGTTACATACAGTTGTGAATGGTCATATGGGTTCTGGAAATTGAACCTGGGTCCTCTAGACGGGCAGCCAGTGCTCTTAACTTCGGAACCATTTATCCAGCCCCTAAAATTTTTCTTACCATTTTTTTTTTGTGGTTATCTATGTGCATGACGGAATGTGCATCTATGTGGAATGCTTGCCACAGCACATGTGTGTAGGTCAGAGGACAACCTATGGAGTGGTGTTAGTCTACCTTTATGTGGGTTTGGGGATGGAATTCAGGTCACCAGGCTTGTAGAATCAATCACCTTTGTTTACCTACCAACTTGAGCTATCTTACCATTATTATTCATAAATATGTGTGTATATGAACTACATTATATATATATATGTATGTATATGCATATATATATGTGTAATTTTTTTGGGGGGGGGGAAGGATCTCACTGTAACTCCAGCTGGTCTCCAATTTGAGACTCTCTTACCTTAGCCCTTCTAAGTGCTGGGATTGCAGGTGCCCAGGTGCTGGGAAACTACAGGAGGGAGTAAGAGACTAGCAAGTGAGTTTGGGTATTGTTGAAGTCTGAGTCCTTACTCATTTAGCTGGAAGTACAGCACAGACAGCATTTGGAGCCTTAGAACAGGTTCAGGTTGAAAGTTTGTGACTAACCTGAACTTTCACCAACCTTTAAATACAGAAATGTTTTAAGCAGTATAATTTAGTAATTTAGGTACTGTGAAAGTGAAAACAAGGAAACAGGATCGAATGAAAAGACCAAATGGGTTTGGGATGCAATTCTAGTAGTACAGACATAAGACATTGGATTCCATTTTCAGTACTGCATAAAACAGAACAAAACAAAACAGCAGGGGTGGGCAGCGGGAGCAGAACGTGAGCATACTGGGGACTAACAAAGATGACTTCACTATGGGACCCAAAGCATTCGAATGTATCAGAACCTTGAAAAGTGTAGTGTTGGAATGGTGGAGATACGAGCTCCATTGAAATAAACTGAGGAGGTAAGGTGCAGGCTTGTCTTTCAAGAAGCTTTTGTTAAGAAACAGGGTGGAGGGTTGGCCAGATGGCTTAGCAGGTAAAGGCACTTGTTGCCAAACCTGACAGAAAACTCACTCCCATAGTTGTCCTCTGACCTCTATACATGTTCTGTGGTGTGTGTGTGTGTGTGTGTGTCACTACTACCTCACAAAATTAAAAGAACAAAAACAAACACCTAGGGGGAAAATGCAGTAAAAGGAATAGGATCCGAAGAACAAAGGGAAAGAGTGTCTTTTAGCAGATTCTTATATTGGGCAGGTTAGGCCAAGGATCCAGGCCTTGATGCTAAGCCAAAACTCTGCCGTTGAACTTCATCCCCAGCTCCAAAGAGCTATTTCATGAGGACAGGGAGTAAAGATAGTATTTTAATGTGAAGAGGTTAAAAAATGCATTTATTGTTACACTGTCCCGAAAGAAAGTATTCTTTTTGCTAAGTTGAACTGTGACACTGGTTTGCAATTAATAAGCATGAGAAAATCCAAGGGAAGAGGATTTGAAAAAGCATAGTGACACTAGAGAAAAAGTGTCAGGTATTATCTGATTACTTGTCAAAGTAATTTATTTCAAGTATGATGATCTGGATAATATGTTGCTTTAGTCTTCATTTGACTCTGGACTACTTTTCAGAAGTTTTTGAGTTATATCCTATTAAGCACTCCTAAAAAAAAGAAAAATGGAACCCTTGCTACGCTTTGGTGTCTTTGCTCCTGTGTGGGTTCTTTTCCCCGCCCTTCATCTCCCAGTCTCACCTCCTATCACCAGACAGGACAGAAAAAAGAAAGAGAGAGAGAGATCCTGAATCTTTTTTTTTTTTAATTTTTTTATTCCAGGTACGGTTTCTCTAGCTGTCCTGGAACCCACTCTGTAGACCAGGCTGGCCTTAAACTCAGAAATCCGCCCACCTCTGCCTCCCAAGTGCTGGGATTAAAGGCGTGCGCCACCACTGCCCAGCTGAGATCCTGAATACTAATATCTTTTTTCTTTTCCTTTTGTTTCTTCTTTAAGCACTACTACTAACAAACCACAACCAACCCCCTTGAATGACCAACAACCACCAATATCAGGGCTCTAGCATTTATATACCCTCTGAAAAGTTCCCAGAATTACAAACATCACACAATCACAGAAACTGTCTGGAGCTGGCCAAACCATGCCTCTGCGAATGCACTAGGCAAACTGAGTCAGCAGCTGGAGAGTCTGAAGCAGCCCCACATTCCTACATCTGGAATTAAAATGAAAACGCACTCATATTTTTGTGTTTTTCAAAGAAACCAAAATCCCCAAATTGTCTTGGGACAGTGACTATGCTTCTTCTAGTACTCATCCAGTTAAAATTAGGCTTGATGATCCAGTAGTCTAATGTTCCTAGTGGCCCTAAGGTATTCAGTACCTCTGGTTGGATGATGGAATGCTTTTTCCATTTAGTATACTCTGGCCAAGAGACAAGATGACTCACACAGGTCTTAGTAGAAAAATTGGGCTGGCAGGATGGGTCAGTGGGTGAAAGGACTTTCTGGGTGTGACTGACAACTTGAGCTCCATATCTGTAAGGCAAGAGAGAACCAACACCTGAAAGAGCTGCCTGACCTCTGTCTGCCTCCCGCCCACCCCCCTCTCACACACACACTAACAGATTTCCTATTTAAAAAGGTAGGAAACTGGTCTACAAAGTGAGTTCCAGGACAGCCAGGGCTACACAGAGAAACCCTGTCTCGAAAAACCAAAAAAAAAAAAAAAAAAAAAAAAGGTAGGAAAAACTAAGAATGCTTAACTTGTGAAGTAGAGAAAATAAAGCTTTAAAAATCCTAGAAAAATAAATAAAATTTGACTCATCTTAAGGAAACATTATTTTATAGGCAGAATATACTTGATAGGGTAAAAGTTGTACCTCCAACTAATACCCTAAAATTATTCATATAACTGAAGATTTTTTAAGACCCTCTCCTTAGACTGCTCTATTGGCTGTGCCTTCTTCTTCCTTCATGTGCGAAACATAGCCCAGGCCTTACCACCACTCAGGAATTCTGCCATGGTCTTGAGAATTTACCCCATTGATGCCTTCGCCAACGGACTGTTTTAAATAAAGTTTCACTCCTTAAAAAAAAAAAATTATACACGAAAGGGCTGCAATAAATGCTGCATTGAAGCCAGTAGTAAAAATGATAAGAGATAAGACTAGATTCTAAAGAACAAAGGGTAGATTTTTGCTTTAACTGGCTGCCTAAGGTTGAAGTGTCAAAGTTAAATCAGTAACATTTGAAGTCAAGTCAAGGAAACAGTGACAGGGCTTGGAAATCACCCTGAACGAGAGACCTTCGCTTCAGGGAAGTGGCTCGGGGGTATCGATTTGAAGGGCTGTTACGTAACAGAGCTGCTTTACAAATGAGAGATGGCTGGAAGCTGTAAGAGGAGAGCCCTATGGCAAAGCCACTGGGTCCACAGCTGTCTCGGCCTAATTAGGGCAAAATGTAGTGCCGTGATCTACGGAGAGTTGGCCAGCAGCTCGCCAGGGACAGGAGCTATTCTAGAAAGACTTTTCTTTTCAGCCTGTTTTCTCAAATTGGGTGAGGTCAGGGCGCCCATCCCTTGTGTAGGCGCGGAGGTGTCTACGCCTCGCACCGCGCACTCCCGGTGCTTCACTCCATCAGCGAGTACTGTAAATCTAGGGATAGCAGCAGCGATCCTTCATCTAGCCCAGCCCTTGACAGTACCCTCTCCTCAGACTGCTCTATTGGCCGTGCCGCCTCCTTTCCATGTGTGGGCCATCACCACTCAAGAATTCTGCCATGGTCTGAGAATTTACCCCACTGACGCCTTCGCCAACGGATTGTTTTAAATAAAGTTTCACTCCTGAAAGAAAAAAAAAGTGGGGCTGCCCTACCTAATCCTCACACCAATGAATGAAGAGGCTAGGAAGGAAGCCGGAAAGGCTTACCGGTGATTGGCTATCGTAGACGCTTGTCAGGACTGTACCAGGCTAACTCGGAGGAGGCTGGTGAACTAAGAAAGGGTATCTGCTTGTTTTTTTTTAGCACTTCCGGTACATACGTAAAATTTTTATCTTAAGTTTCTCCTGGGTACACTACAAATGGGAATGCGGACAAAGGAAGAGAAAGACCTCGCCTGCTCATTTCCTCCTTCCCAATCCTGCGCAGTTCGCCAGTCCCCTCTCCCGACCATAAGCCAGACACGACGGCCAGACGCGCGCGCTCCTGTATCTCTACGTGTTTGCGGCGCCGTGCCCCTGCAGCCAATCAGAAGGCGAGGTCGCCGCGGTCGCTCTCGGTCGCGCGCACGTTCCAGAGCGGCGTGGGGGCGGGGGTTGGGGGGGTGAATGGAAGAGTGAACGGGGGCGGGCTCGGCGGCGCGAGCCGCATGAATGAGAAGAACGTGCCCCGCGAGAGACGTCGCACGCGCCCGCGCCCGGGAGCCAATGGGAACGCCGTGAGGGCCTACAGACCCTAGGCTGAGGGCAACGGCCGCGCGCCGGCACGGAGGCGAGCGGCGGCCGTCGGGAGCGCGCGGCGGCGGGGCCGCGCGCTGCCTCTCAGAGGCCAGACGGCACTGCTGGGAGGCGGCGGCGACAACGACGGCGGTGACAACGACGGCGGCGGTGACGGGCGCCGCGTCGGGGGTGAGTACCGGGGACGCTGGCCCCTGCGGAACCGGAAGTGCCGGGCTACTGAGGTGGGAGGGGAGAGTGACCTCTAGGGAAGGGGGACCGCGGAGGGGAGGAGGTTAAGGCCCTACCCCTCCTCGGGCTATATGGGCCCCAAACGGTCGCCCGCGGAGTCCAGAGAGCCACGGGGCTTGGAACCGGTTGGTCCCGGGCTGCCCAGTTGCGGAGCCGCCGCCCCTTCCTTCCCTGGCCCGCGGTTCTCTCAGCTCCGGCGGGCCCTGCGCGCGGTGGATTTCGTGTTTTCTGGGCCAGGGTAGTCAGTTCTGTCCCCGGTGTTGACTCTCTTTGCTCCAGCTGCCGGCTGGGAACTGTACTCCTTTCACCGCTCCGCGGTTCAGGCCCCTCGCCCTACACTCCCCTGATACTTATTTTGGCTAGAGCTTCGACCTGTGGTTACCTGTTCTTTCTCCCATCCATCTGCTGCTTCTCCGTACCCCCCCCCCCCACCAGCCAGGTGCTCCATGCTTTTAGTACTTTGTACTTTTTACAAGTAGGGCTTGAATGTATTTGGCAATTTTTTTTTAAAAATCTGTAGCTGTCTATTCCTAGGGAGGTTTAAAGTTCCTGAAACCACTAAAATGAGAAACAAGAAAGTGACTAAAGTTATTAGAAGTAGTCGTAGAATAGATACATGTTACATTGCAGGCCATTTTTGTTCTCTTGGGTTACTTCCTGGTTAATGCCATCTTGTCCAGGATAATCTTAGGGTAGATCTCCATCCTTTTATCCCAGTGTGAGTCTGCTTTGTATCAGACAGATCTCTATCTCTCCAGTGCTCATGAGCACATATAAATTCACCTAGTGTTTGTAAGAATTCTTTGGTTAGGTATTTGGACACCTATGTCAATCTGTAATGGTCATTCTCATATTCATTCATATTCATTCTCTCTCTCTCTTTCTCTCTCTCTCTTTTTGATTTTTCGAGACAGGGTTTCTTCGTATATCCCAGTCTGTCCTAGAACTCACTCTGTAGACCAGGCTGGCCTCGAACTCAGAAATCCACCTACCTCTGCCTCCCAAGTGATGGGATTAAAGGCATGCGCCACCACTGCCCGGCTGATAATTCTCTTTTTTTTAAACTTCTACTTGGATCTTTTTTTCATGGCATGTATGCATTCTTCTATATGACATCTCCATTTTTGTATATTCAGATTTACTGTTCTGTGCTATAAAGCTTGGTTATTTTAACAAATAATACACGTGCTGTCAAGGGCACTGCTCCAAAGGAACTACTTATATCAAACCTTATGAAACTCTTCAAACTACATATCTTGAATTGTTTGTTGTTGTTTTGAGACAGGATCTCTGTACAGAACCATTGCCGCCCTGAAACTCACTTTGCAAGACCAAGCTGGCCTCTAACTCAAGAGTTCTGTCTGCCTATGCCTCCCAAGTGCTGGGATTGAAGTCGAGGGCTACCATCCCTGGCTCTGTATTGTTTGTTTTATACATACATATTTTAACTCATGATTTCCCCCCCTTGGTCAGCATGTGTCATGCACATTCTTGTCCACTTTGGTGATACTGTTGTGGATACACCGGAGTGTGACTGATGAACCACACTCACCTTTCCGGTTTTGTCCCTTCTCTTTCTGCATCACATTCCTTTGATAAGACTTGGTGTGTTGTTATTTATACCCAATAAATTGTTTCATCTTGTCCCTTCTAATATATGCCCTTACATTTTAGACGATAGTTTCATTTATATTTCAGTATGTGGTTCCATAATTGCATGTACTGCTGTACCATGGCAGAATTAGTCTGTGTGGCTTTTATTCTGTAGTAAATGTGATCTGCAATAGTATAGGATTCAATTTACATAATATTTAAGTAATTTTCCTTTTATCTTTGGAATGTTGAGGCAAATAGTTCCTTTAATAATACTGTCTACCAATCAAGAAATTTGCTCGTTCCAGTTGATAAAGATATTTAGGCCTAAAGTGAGGAAACAGAAATAAGCATAAAATCAGGACTAAATAGGATCTGGTTTTTAGTAGGATCATAGAATCTTTGGGCCTTCATTCTAATGTTGCTTACTTCCCTCCCTCCCATCTTTTTTTTTTTTAATTTAATTTTTCTTTTGAGACAAAGTCTCACTATGTAGCCCTGACTGGCCTGGAATCTATGCATACCAGGGTGGCTTCGAGAGATCCACCTGCCTCTGTTTCTTGAGTGCGGAGATTAAAGGTGTTCACCACCATGACTGAGTGGTGACAGTAGCAGGCTCCTTTGCCTTCTGTGTTTTAGGTAAGAAAAGTGATAAATTACAGAACACATTTGTTTTTCATTGTCTGGAGCTTTCGATGTTTTAATAGCTGCTATTGGTATCAAGTAGTATACAACTTGAGTGGAATAGCACTGTTTTCATTTGAAATTCTAACTTAAGCAGAAACCTTGGTCTGTAGATTCCAAGGTATTAGGCATGTAGTGTAGTAGAAAGGGTCTATGTCAGCAATTATACTCTGAGGTTCAGAACCTGGCTACCCAAGTGATTCAGTGGAATAGCCCCAGGCATTCTCTAACCTTCAATTTTACAAAATAGGATAAGGGACTCTGTCACCAGATAATGTGAGTAAAGTGCTTTGAGATCACCAGATGAAAAGCATCCTGTAAAATTAAGGTGCTCGTGTTGTTTTGTTACTGTGATCAACAGAAATAATTGCTGTTCTAATCGTATTGAATTAGGAAGAGTTTAGTTTATCTCAGAATAGGGCAGTGTTAGGAATTAAAAACTATTGAGTTTGGAGGAAACCTAGTTTCTCATAGAGAATATGTCACCTTTTGGTGCAAGATCATTTGCCTAAGACCCTTAATAGATGATTCCAAAAGTCCAAAAATTGAATTTCTGCTTCTTTGGTGTTGTAGCTAAAAGCCATAGGCATAGAAAGAGGCACACAAAAAAGGAAATGATAGTTACTGTCCTATTTTTAAGCTTCCTTGCTTTATTATAGAAATAAATATCCTCTTTGTCCAAAGAGAAAAATCTGTTTTAGCAGTGCCCTTCACTTCTGTGCCCGTGTTTGTTTTTAGATTTTTATATTCTTGCTATGTGTTCTTACTGTACTTCTGTCGAGAGATGGGCTTATAAGAGCTAGTCCTTGTATGACCTTAGGTCAGATAAGACTAGGTTCTCCTTCCAATCAGAGAAGCCCTTAAAAAGGTGAAGGACTCTGAATATTTTCCACTCCATTTAGAGTTTATTCTCACATACATAGAAGTGAAGTGGAAAATAGTCTTTCTTTCAAAAGGCACTTTGTAAGAGTGGCCTGTAGGGTTTTAGCCTGGGTGTTCTTAAGAAATACCATGAAAGAATTGTTTTGATAATGATAATTTGGTTTTCTCCAGGTAAAGCACCATATTCCACTTGAACTCGGCATCCAGGAAGCCCAAGATTGAAGACAAAAGATCAGAGACATTGACTAACCTGGAAACAGGGACATCTTTGGAACTTTATCTACAGTAATCTTTTAAACTGTCATCAGGTGAAATCAACTTCATCTTATTCTGCTTATTGAAAAGGATATGGCTTTCAAGGATTTTAAATTTCCTTTTAGTTTTTCATGAACTTTATGGGAAGCAGAGCCCTTAAAAAGCTTGGGAATAACAAGAAGAGATTGAAAGCAGGCAATACTTCTGTCTTTTTCCCCATTCAAAGAAAAGGATTTACAACTCAACCCAGTAATAGCTGTTGTCCAACTTTGACCGTCAAGAGAGAAATAAATAAAATTAAATCACCATTGCCAGACGACCAACCCTGGTGAAGTGTCAAGGTGTGAGAGTGGTGGCATTGAGAAGACTGCTGGAAAAGGACAAGGACTGCAGTTAAAAAAAAAATCAGCTTTTCTTTAAGCTGGAAGAGACCCCAAGTTCCTTCTTGGATTAAAATAGAAACCCAGGGCACACCTTTTAGGTGCTGCTCATATTTTTGTGGAAGTGTGGTGTTGTGGAGGGGCTCTTGTATCTCCCCAGAAGAGTTAAAGCTTCCTGCCCTCCCCGCCCCTGATACTTCTTTCCTCCCTTTTGAAGACCTGCCTTCATCCATGAGCTATACCTTGCTCTGCCTGACTCTGCATGTTTTCCACCTGCGACTGTTTGCATGCGTACAGCCTGCTGTTTGTCTTCACGTTTTAAACTGTACAAGTTGTGTTTCTTAATCTCCTTTTCTGCTCTATTCTGGGGAGGTGGTTTTTAATCAGTTGAAATCACCTTTCCCCCTCCCATGTGCTTTCCTTCATTTGAAATCTTTTGACCTTCATTTTTGTTTGGGAGGGGGAAGGGTGATAATTATACATTTTCTGTTTTCCCCAGCTTCTTTCCTCTGTTTCCCTCATCCCATTTTTCTTGTCTGTTCTGCCGCTGTGTGGGCCTGGGCTATGCGGCAGGGCACATCTTTCATCAGAGCTCCAACATGCCCGCAGAGTCTGGAAAGAGGTTCAAACCCAGCAAGTATGTACCGGTCTCAGCAGCCGCCATATTTCTAGTGGGAGCTACAACACTCTTCTTTGCCTTTACGTGAGTTTTTTCCAAAGTGGCATTTGATGGGAGGGTCAAGCCATGGAAAGTGAAGACTATTTCTTCAGTTTCATTAGTTATTTGGAAGCTCAGTTAGTTTCCTGACCTTACTCTGCTTCCTCTACTTCCTGTCCTTTGGACTCGTAGAGGTCTTCATGTTTTCCTATCTAGTTCCATCATAGGTGATACTACTAAACTTGGAAGGAAATAGGAAAACACAGAGAGGCTTCAAGAAATTTAAATGAAAAAGAGAACTAGAATTGACTTAAATCTTTTTGTTGTTGGTTTTTTGTTTGTTTGTCTGTTTTGTTGTTGGTTGTTTCTTTTTGAGACAGGATCTCTTCAGAGCCCTGGCTGTCCTAGAACTTGCTGTATAGACCAGGCTGTCAATGAACTCACATAATCCACCTGCCTGTCTCTCACATGCTGAGATCAAAGGCTATGCTGACTTAAGTCTTTTCTGTTTTTTTCCTTTTTTTTTTTTTGGTTTTTCAAGACAGGGTTTCTCTGTGTAGCCCTGGCTGTCCTGGAACTCACTCTGTAGACCAGGCTGACCTCGAACTCAATTTAAGTCTTTTCAAATAGCAATCACATCTGGCATGTCTGAGACATAGGCTAGAATTGTGAAAGCTGAGTACCTCAGAGAGCTGTTGTTGTTGATGTTTTTGTTTTTGAGACACAGTATCACTATGTTGCCCATGCTGGCCTGGCATTCCATAAGTAGACCAGGTTGGCCTCAAGTTTGTGTTAATCTTCCTTCTGCCTCCTGAATTCTTGGATTGTATACATGTTTTGACCTTTCTCTGCCAAAACTGGTTTTGAGATTTGAGAATTTGGAGACAGAATCTTGATATGTAGCCCAGGCTGGCCTTAAGTTCATGATCCTGCTGCCTTAGCCTTCTGAGCTCTGTGGGAATTTACTTAAGATATACTAATGAGACAATGTTGGTTTTTAGTGTTAGCTGCTTTTTCTATACTTGCAAGAGCTAAGGTCTGGAGAAGTAAAAGCTCTTGGGAAAGAAGTTTTATTTGGGAAGAAAATACTAGAAGAGTCATTTGCATTTGTTCCCACTAAAAGGAGTGGGAGTTCTTGTACTCATTAATTCTAATGGGAAAAGTAGTTAGCATTCAAAGATGCCTCACTTAGAGTCTAGGATCTGCAGCCTACCTAGTTAGGATCTTAAGACTTTGTTCATATTTGTTTTACTAGAGGAGACTGATTTTTTTTCCCCCTTCTGTCCCCAGTGTGGCCACCTAATGTCTTTTCTATTAGCAGTTTATAATGAATCTATACCAGCTTCTCAACAGCTTTATACTATTGAGTCATTGAGTTAAAATTCCAGTTGTACCTCTTGGAGTAATCAGGGAACTAAGATCTTCATTCTCTTGTCATCTGTGTAACTCATATTCTGCCCTTGATATGTCAAATAGCAATGGGAGGAGTGCTTCTTCAGTGTCAACATGTTTTGATTTTTGCTGTTTATGTGTAAGCAAGATCAAAAACTTAACCAAGGTATATTTATACCTTTGTGCTTTAGTAATGTTGTGCTGGGTCAAGAACTGAATCAGGGTAATACCTTTAGATCTACCTGCTGGGAATGTCTGTTTTCCTTTGGGAGTCAAGCTCTTGTAGTAGCTAAAGTGTTCAGGCAGTAAGTGGTTTTTCTCTTCCAAACTGTTGTTGAGATCGAGCATGCAGAATCTGTATTTTAATTTGTTAATCTGGAACCACTGAAGTGCTTGGCTTGTTATACCAGTTTGCCCACAAAAGAATTGTCCTGACAGGCATTGTCTTACTGATAGTTGAAGTTGTTTCGACTACTTTTTCATTCTTTGCTCCCAGTTGAGTCGGGTCCCTCTTGTATCAGCTGCAGCAAAAAGTTTGTTTTTGTTTTTTGTTTTTGTGGTACAGGGGATTGACTCTGGGGTCTTATGCATGCTAGGTGACTATTTGTAACATAAAACTACATCCTTACCCTGGGAAAAAAGTGGATTCTATTTGGAATTTCTGCTTCTAATTGAAATTTAGGAGAGCCTAAAATCATAGGTGAAATTCGTCCATCATTAGTTTCCACAGAATCAATGTCTGGGCTCCCTTTTCTTACCAAAGTCTCACTTGTCCCTGTGGAGTCAGTCCTAAAGCTCTTTGTTGATTTTACTTTATCACTCTTTTTTGGTGCCCTCAGTGGTCAGGAAGGTATTGGATACCTTGGAACTGGAGTTATAAAAGGATGTCTTATGGAAGAAAAACAGTGCCCTTAACCACTGAGCAGTCTCTGTCCCCATCACCTAGCTCTTGCTTCCTCTGAGAGCCTTGAGCCTTGTCTTTTTCATCTGACTGAAGTGTCTCTTAACTAAGCATCCTTTTGGGCCGAGGCACCACTCCTCTCAAGAATGGTTCTTCTGCGCCTTCTTCCCCTTTGAGATGCAGTTCCTTGGGAAACACTATTTAAGACTGTACCATGTGAAAGAATTCATGGTTTCAAATGAAGAAATGAAGAAGGCTCTTTTTGAATTCATTTCTGTGTGGGGCCATAAATCTGTAACTGCTCTATCACCTCTGTTCTTTTCACTAGGTTACAAGTGGCTCTTACATCAGTCTAGGTCCCAGGTGATAATTACTTTGGGTCCTGGAGGACTGGGAACAGGAGGAAGAGTTCCTTTCAGCTGGCAGACGTAATTAGTGGAGGCATGTAGGCTTCAACTAATTAGGAACAATTTACCCTCCATGATTCTTTGTTAAGTAGGGAAAGCTATGAACAGAAATTACCAGTTAGGTCTGGTCATCAAAGAAATAATGATGCTTTTCTGCCCCAGAGAAGTCTGTAAAGAGTAGTTGAGGTTCTCCCTAGAGCTGATCCTCCTCCTCATTGACTTCATTTGTTCAGTACTAAAGCCAGGCAGGAGCTGGTGCAGCCTGTCCTAATTCATTTCTGTCTTCACTGTTTGGGTAGGAGAATATCTGTTTAAGTAAACCTGCATCTTCCTGATTACGTAATAGAATTTGCATCTGGGTTCCATCTGTGATAGTTTAATACTTTTTTGTTTGCTTTTTTGAGACAGGGTTTCTATGTGTAGCACTGAGCCAGTCCTGGAACTCATTGTATAGACTAGCCTGGCCTTGAACTTAGAGATCCACCTGCCTCTGCCTCCCAAGGGCTGGAATTAAAGGTGTGCCACCACCTCTGGCCGCTTTTTGTTGTCTAACTATGTAGCTCTGGTTAGCTTGGAACTCATTATGTAGACCAGGCTGATTCATAGAGATCTGTCTGCCTTTGGCTCATGAGTATTGGGATTAAAGGTGAGTGTCACCATGCCTGGCTTTTGAGGTCAGGAGACCTCAAAAGTTTGGTACTTTGTTAATGTTTTTGGACCTCAGTTCTTCCTATCTATAAAGAAGTTGAACTAGAGCACTTTATTCTAGCTGTCTGAAAGTTTCTAGATGGTATCTTTCATGGAATCTTAGAACATAAAACAAAAATTAAGAATGCTAGGGTTCAAATGAGATTTTTACAAGTCCAGCTTCCCAGAGTCCCTAAGACCTCAGAGTTCCTGGCAACATCATTGGGAATCACTAAATTGATCTCCTCTATTGTGTTCCCAAGTACAAAGTCTCAATTTTCCATTTCTGAAGTTGGGGAGAAGAGGTAGGGAGATCTCTGTTTTTGTTTGGTAGAATAGAAGCAGGTTAGTAATCTAGATGGTCTCCTCCAGTGTCCTATCCTTGGCCCAACTTGCTTTCTTTCAGATTCTGCCTCAGGTCTCTTCCAATCTATCTACAGAACTGGGCAACCTCTGTAGGTTTTTTTTTTTCTCTTTTCTTTTCTTTAGTTTTTTTTCCTTTCCTTTTCTCTTTCTCTTTTTTTTTCTTTTTTCTTTTTCTTTTTCTTTTCATACCAGTGGAGAAGTGTTAGCACCTGATTTGAGTGGGAACAGCCTGGTGATCTGGGGCATTAATTGAAGCATGGTTGTTCCTTTTCTTCCCAATGTGGTTTTCCTCATCCAGGAATAAGTGCCCAGGTCCTACTGCATACATGGTTCAGCTGCTGGAAATTACAGGGTATAGAAGTACGAAAAGCAAGTGTAAAGAGAAACTTATGAACCTCTCAGAGGACAAATTGTTTTCGGTGGAATCTTTACGGAAATGTTCCTTGATGAAATTCTAATCTGGAAATGGGGCATTCCTTCCAGCCTTCTTATCAAGAAACACTAGACAAATGTTCAAGCAGTGTGCTAGGCTTGGGTGGAATGCATGGGCATGTTCTTTAGGAACTTAGTGCCTCCTTTAAGTGTCCTTGAATCTCTAGTACCTCACATAGGGAAGATTGGATTAAGGATGAAAGAACTGGAATGATCATTGATAATAGTGATAATTTTTCTTGTGTCTTGTATCTGGTGAATTCTCAGTATGATACATGCTGATTTAAAAAGAATTCTAGTAGCAAAGCATGGCACATGCCTATAATCTCATCACTTGGGAGGCAATCAGATGGATTTTTGAGTAAGAGAACAACCTGGTCTACATAATGAGAACCTGTCTCAAACAAAGAACAGGACCTCCCTCCCTCTCCCTCACAAAAGAATTTTAGCATCTTTTCAGACATGCTCCTTTATTTTCATGTGTTTATTACTCAACTGAAGTGACAAGTAGCAAGCTTAAGAGTTTTCTGGGAATTGAGAAAGAATTAGCATCTAAAACTTCTTGGTTGAGTTTTTCTTTCTAGGAATTTGACTTTTTTTTTTCCTTTTTAAGTAGTAGGAAATGTTAGAAATGTTAGGGAACAAGATTTCAGGAGAGTGTCTATTGAAACCCCCACTTCCCCTTTTACTTGGCATTGAAAATAGGCATAATGAATGGGTGGGCAGAAGAACCTGTTCTACCTGGGGTGGTTTATGTCTGGGAATCCCATCAGTGACTCAGCTCCTGAGCTGCAGCCACTCCCTAACTTCTTGTGCTCTGTGATTATTACTTACAGAGCCAAGGACAAGTCCTAACTTCTCTCCTTAGGTCTGGCTGCATCTCTCTCTATCAAAGGCAACCGATTCAAACGGGTCACTTGGGGTGGTCATCCTGGAATCTAGCAGAGTGCTAAAACATGGAAAGCTTTTCCTCAAGACAAGTAGAACATAGGGTGTGGCTGAAACAGGCTTTGCTCAAAGATTGTTGAGGTGGATTGTTCCTTCAGCTAGAGTCCTAAGGCTAGAAGCTGCAAGTCTCAGTTTAGAAGATACTGTTCATGAAGGTGAATTATTTGAATCACTTGGACATTCTGTCACTGTGGGGACAATCTTTATTTTAACCATAGATAAACTCAATTTTACTATTATGTATTTCACTGAAATGTACAGATAGAAGTTAAAAGGTAAAGTTTGACAGGGTACACATGGAATTGGGTGATTTATTTTGTTGGAAATGACACTGAAGAAAAGGTGGGATCTAAAAGATGAAGAGCTGAGCCAGGTGTGGTGGCACAGCCTGTATGTGACACTGTCTGTCACCCAGGAGGCTGAAGCACGCAGGAGTATTAGAACTCCCAAAGTTAGTGAGAGCATTCTAGTGTTCCAGGCTGAAATAGCCACACAAAGAGACCCTCTTTCACAAAAACAAAACAAATGGGAGGGAGTGAGGGGGAAAATAATAAGAAAGAGGAAAGACCTAGATTGGGTTCTGAGGTGAGAAGGCTACAGTGACCAGTTCTAAGGACTTTAAATCTCAAGCACCTCGGTGTTTTAAAGACTTAATTTATTTTTCCCTTTTAATTATCTTCCCAGGCTGTAGGAGTGAAGTGATTCACCCTTTCTCTTCTTCCTCAGGCGGAAATTGAAGGATAGCTAAGTACTAAGGAGGGGCTTTCACTTGGATGATTGGTTTTCAGTTTCTCTCCTTCCCTCCTGAGAAACCTGGGAAGTAGGCTCTGCAGGGACTCTTTCTTCCAATGTTCTACCCCAGCTCACGCCATGACATGAGAACATCTTTTCTGAGCAGAAGTGCTCACAGAGGAAGGGGCTTTATAGGGCTTTCTGTGATAATACTGTGGAATTGTGGCTAAAGGGATGTTTTCACTTTTCTGGCTGCCTTTATTATTTTGGTTCCCAATTCTATATAGCCCAGTAAAGAGAAGCAATGAATTTATTAATGTTTACTAGCTGCAAAGCCTGGCACATAAATAGTATTTAGTAGTATTTATGTATTTTTAAATGTGGATGGCTGACTTTGAAAAACTGGATAGTGGTGACAGAGATTTGTGTTTCATTGGTTTATTTATATCTAATTAAGAAGCCCACTGCTTCTAAGCTGTCCTGGGTCACTATTTACAGTTGTGTTTTTTTTTGTTTTAAAGGGAACTGATCACCTTTCTTGACTGTTATTAGTATTTTAGATATCAATGTTGTCTTATCCTAGGTCCATCTTTTCCTTCATTAAATTCTTCCTGTCTTCTGATTGTCTGGGTCAAAAGGGACAAGGGCAGATGCTGTCCTTATTCTGGAGATTAAATTCTCAGCCACACAAAGCAGATTAGGGGATTTAACTGATGTCTTGTAGTGAGGAGGAAGTTTTTTCTGAGCTGAGACAAGAGATAATATTGGTTCCTGGGAAAAGAGAGGATAGCCTCTCTATTCAGAGATTCTAAAAGAATCTGAAGTCAAACTTACATTAGCAGTCTTTATTGTTTTTCCTGTCAGAGGTATCTAAAGCATGTCTCTTGATTTGAATGCTATGAATACTGGATATGTATGTCCCCTCCCACCCAGCCTTCCATAGGATTTAGGGTTTAGGATTTGTTTTGTCTGAAATTGTCTTAGCTTTTCTTCTCATTCTTTGCTCCATTTTTGGATGTTAGGAGAAATCTAGTTCTTTGTTCTTTATATTTTATGAAATGCTTTACAGATTTACATGTCATTCTTGCATGAGACCATGATGATCTGTATTATTCTAATTTTAGTATATGTGCTGCCAGAGTGAACACTGTTTTCTTTCTTGGATGATTGAATTCTGTGGAGCCTACATGGACCTTGAACTGGCAATTGTACTTTCTGAATTCTAAGCATTGGTGTTACAAGTGTGCACTACTGTGCCTGACTTAATTTCTATCTTCTGATAAACATTCTTGTCTGTATTATTATTTTGTCTTTTTGAGACAGGGTCTCTCTGTGTAGCCCTGGCTGTCCTAGAACTCACTCCATAGACCAGTCTGGCCTCAAACTTAGAGATCCACCTGCCTCAACCTGAGTGCTGGGACTAAAGGTGTATGCCACCATGCCCAGAATTATTTTTATTTTCAATTTTAACCATTAGAATTGGTCTCAAGATAGGTGACAGTGGAGAAACCCAAAGTAGTTGAGATTAGTACAAAACTACCTGTAAAGACAGAAGAGGAACTAGAGAGGCAGGTAGCATCCACATGCTTTGGGCTGTTAAGCAGGTCATCAATGAGAGATGGGTCCAAAAACTTTAAGTTGCTTCAGAGACAGCAGTGTGGCTGATTCTTTAGTCGTCCCTAGTTCTTGGTTCTGGTTTGTAAGTAGATAAAGATACATTGTAAGGCTGTGCAAAGATTCTGAAGAACCAGACCTTGATGCAGGGAGTTAATACAAGTTTGTCTCATTCTGATGTAAACTGAACAGTTTTATGGGAAACTGGGATACTGATGGATAGGAAAAATAAAGGTAATCTGCAATATCAGAGGTAAATCACCTAAGAATTACATATATGTAAGAAGACTGAATCTTTATAGATTTGTGCTGGTGTCAAAGGAGTTTATTTTCTTTATTGTCTACAGGTGTCCAGGACTAAGCCTGTATGTGTCACCTGCAGTGCCCATTTACAATGCAATTATGTTTCTCTTTGTGCTGGCCAACTTCAGCATGGCCACCTTTATGGACCCAGGAATTTTCCCCCGAGGTAAGATCTTTCTGTACTCTCATGTAAGCTCCCTGTTGTCATTAAAAATAATTATTTGAGCAGATAACAATTGATCTTGGGCTTGTAGGAGTCTTGGATACTGTTACTAAAATATATATCACAATATCTAGTTAATTTGGTTCACTTTGAATCAAGCCTTTATTATTTAAATAGTATTATTATTTAAGGTTTTTTTTTATAGTTTGATTGTATTCTTTCCCATCCCCCAGCTCCTCTAAGATCTTTCCCCATCTCCCTACCCACCCAACTTCATGTCCTTTTCCTCTCAAAAACAACAAAGCAAGAAAAAAGGAAAATCAAAACAAAATTAAACTAACACATATGCACACAAACTGGAGTCTGCTTTGTGTTGGCCTGCTATTGTTCCTGGGCTTGATAACCAGTGTCACTCCATTAGAGAAACTGATTTTTTTTCTCTCTCAACAGGTATCAATTGTAAATAGCATCTTGAATAGGGATTGTGCTTTGGTCTGCTTCTTTGGGTCAAATCTTTGATTTTTATTCAGAAATTTATTTAGATCTTGTACACTGAGTGGTGTTAAGTACAAATGAGAAAGTAAGTATGGGTAAGGTTCTCTTGAGAAAGTAGACACGAGTTTATTTACATTTGCTCAGTAAAATTGGTGAAATACTGCTAAGAATGGGTGAGAAGACAGGAGGGTAGTTTCAGGCAAAGGAATAATATACAGAAGCTTGTGCCCATGGAATGCTGAAGTCATTAAGGCTGGAGTAGTATACAGTGCAGTATATGGTGAGACCAGAAGAGAAATTTGCTAAATTAAACAAGTAAGCCTCTGGTAAATATATTCTACTTCTTCCTTTGATACCAAAGAGGTCTTAAATTTGCAAAAAATAATTCTCCAGACAGTGTATAGACTTTGGCAATAATATAAACTAGATGAAAATTTGAATTTAAGACTAGGATTACAGCTTTTTCAGAAGTAGATTCAATAGAATCACTTATGACAGCTTAATGGGGCAGAGCAGAGTGTAAAACAGTCTGCTGCTACACCACCCTGAACATGCTTGATCTTGTCTGAACTCAGACGCTAAGCAAGGTTAGGCCTGCATAGCACTTAGATGGGAAAGGATAGTAGTTTTAATGTGGTAGTTTCAAGGTTCATAACTTGGGAGATAAATTAGATGCTGATTTTTATAAACTGAATGTTAAATAGCTTGTATATTTGCTTTTTTTCCATGCTAGGGATTGAACCCTTATTATACAGATAAGCACTATACTCTGAGACCTAGATAATGAATTTGAGGTATTCCTTAGTATAGTTAACCAGCGTACAATTGAAGAGTAGGAGTTAAATACTTTGTTTTAGGAATATGCAGCTATGGTATTTGAAACGGCAGGAGTAAGATTATCTAGAGACAGAAGAGTCAGCTTAGGAAAGAGATGAGGTAAGATCTGGTCAGTTCTGCCATTTTTATTATGAGTATAGCAGAAATAGTCACTGAAGAGGGATTGAACAAGAAGGAGGAAAAAGTAAAGAGAAAGCTAAGGAGAACTCATGAAGTAACTGACTTATTACTAGTATAGTAACTCAAAGTCACCCTTTGTTTTGCTTACTAAGAATTGATTCCTTAAAAAAAATATTTTTATTTTTAGGCAGGGTCTCACTCTAGCCCAGGTTGGGCTTGAATTTTGCATTAGCCTTTTGAGTGCTCTAATTACAAGTGTGATCTACTATACCTGGCTGAAAAATTTATCTTAGTAGTTTAAGTAGTATATTTATATATAAGGAGAAGATAGAGCTGAATTACAGTTGTTTGCAGGCATTGAATAGAAAATGAGCAAGCAGTCAGCAAGATTTCCTCTTTTAAGAAGTAAGCAAAGAAGGTAGAAGATGGTATAATATTTTAAGGGAGAAGCAATCTTTTTACAAGACAGAAGTATGAGGAGATTGAGTCAGAGAAGAATGTGAAGCCTAAATGGAAGAACAGAAAAAGCTGAAAGTAATCTTCTAGAGAAGTGGGATCCTCTCTGATGTATATTGGAAGTCCTGCTCATGGAGGGAGTAAGCTCTTCTTTGGAAAGGGGATGAGAATAAGAACTATTATGAGTAACAGGTAGAGAGATCATGAGTTAACAAAAAGCTATTACTAATGACATCTACTTTCCTCACAAGTATAAGATGATTTTCTAAGTGGACTTGGGATAGCAAGTGAGATTAGGTTTTCCTGACCATTATTATTGTACTTCGAAAGCCTGTTTTAGTGTTACTGATCGTTTGGGATTTCTGTGAGAGAACGTTTGTGGCCCAAAAACCAAGGAAGGATATTTTAGTGAGTTATTATATTCATTCATCAGATATTCAGTAGCCTACTATGTGGAAAACTGTGATGACCATTTGTAATTTATATTTCTAATTTTTTTGTTCTTGTTTGCTTGTTTGTTTTTTGAGACACTGTCTTTGTAGTTCTGACTGTCCTGGAACTCGCTAAGTTCAGAAGGGAGTGTGTGTGTGTGTGTGTGTGTGTGTGTGTCTGTGTCTGTGTGTCTGTGTCTGTGTGTGTGTGTGTGTGATGAGATCATAAGTGATGAGAATAATTATTGTTGTTAAATGAGTTGAGTTCTATAGATAATGTGGAAAAATCAGAAATTTTAAAACACCAAGCATTTGACTTTCCTGTTGAAAAGATGTATATAAGAGATTTTGTGCTGAGATGATGGTACATGACATGGTGGTAGGACAGTTTTATGAGCCCAGGTTTGAAGCCAGCCTAGGCAACAGGGATATTCCTTACCTTTAATTAATTAATTAGTTCTTTTATTTAATGTGTTTTTGTGTGTGTGTGTGTGTGTGTGACAGGGTTTCTCTGTGTAGCCCTGGCTGTCATGGAGCTCCCTCCATAGGCCAAGTTGGCCTCATTCACTGAGATCCACCAACCTCTGACTCTTCAATGCTGGGATTAAAGACATGCACTGCCCATTTTAAAAAAAAATGTTTAGCCTTTAGTCAAATCTTTGTTTAGGAATATTGCAGAAACAAATGCTAAATGTAACTTCATAGTCCGGAGAGAACTCTTATATTGTGGTATACTCCCTTTATTTTGAAGGACTTTTTGTTTTGTTTTCTTACATTGCTGAGGATTAAACGCAGGGACTTGTACATGTTAGACAGTAACTCTATCACAGAGGTGCATCCCTGAAGATTTTACATATGACCTGGGCATGATTGCATACCTCTCTGGTCTTAGCTCTTGAGAGAAAGAGGCTGGCAGATTTATGTAGTTGTCAGGCTAGCCATAGCTATATAGTAAGGCCATATGTGAAAAACAAACCATAGTTTTATATATGTCACTATTTAGGGTTATTTATATATAGTGTGTATCTACAGAAGTAGTAAGATGTCTCTTTTCTTCCAGTCTGGGGATTGGGCCTAAAGTCTTGTGCATAGTGCACAAGAGATCTACATGCCTCTGGGATTAAAGGTGTTTGTCACTATGTCTGACTAAAAACTTCATTTTTTAATGCCTGTATTATCACTTACTTTTCCTTTCCACATTTTTTCTAAATTATGAAAGTAAAAATTGCCCACTGCATATGAGGGGGAAAGTAATATTCTTTGTTTCTTTTTTTTTTTTTTTTTTTTTTTTGGTTTTTCGAGACAGGGTTTCTCTATATAGCCCTGGCTGTCCTGGAACTCGCTCTGTAGACCAGGCTGGCCTCGAACTCAGAAATCCGCCTGCCTCTGCCTCCCAAGTGCTAGGATTAAAGGCGTGCGCCACCACCACCCGGCTGTTTCTTTTTTTTTTAATTAGATATTTGCTTTATTTACATTTCAAATGTTATCCCTTTTCCTTGTAACCCCTCTGAAAACCCCATATCCCATCCCCCCTCTCCCTGCTTATCAACCCTCCCACTTCCCTGACCTGGCACCCCGCTACAATGGGGCATGGAGCTTTCAATGGCCCCTTCTCTCATTGATGTCTGAAAAGGCCATCCTCTGCTATATATGTAGCTGGAGCCATGGGACCCTCCATGTGCACTCTTTGGTTGGTGGTTTAGTCCCTGGGGGCTCTGGGGGTACTGGTTGGTACATATTATTGTTCCTCCTGCAGGGCTGCAAACCTCTTCAGCTCCTTGGGTCCTTTCTCTAGCTCCTCCACTGGGGACCCTATGCTCAGTCCAATGGTTGGCTGTGAGCCATGGGTATTTTGAGTCATGGGTACTTCTGAGAAGGACCAAAGTATCCACACTTTGTTCTTCCTTCTTCTTGAGCTTCATGTGGTCTGTGAATTGTATCTCGGGTATTCCGAGCTTCTGGGCTAATATCCACTTATTAGTGAGTGCATACCATGTGTGTTCTTTTGTGATTGGGTTACCTCACTCAGGATGATATTTTCTTTTTGTTTTTCCTTTCCTTTTCTTTTCTTTTTTTTTTCTTTTGAGACAGGGTTTCTCTGTGTAGCCCTGGCTGTAGACCAGGCTGGCCTCGAACTCAGAAATCCACCTGCTTCTGCCTCCCAAGTGCTGGGATTAAAGGTGTGCGTCACCACTGCCCAGCTTTTTAAATATTTTTTAAAATATTTTTTATTTAAATATAAATTGTAATTAAAGATTTAGTACAAGGTGGGGGTATAGTAGCACATGCCTTTAATTATAGCACTCATGAAGGCAGAGGCAGGGAGATCTCTCTGAGTTTGAGGCAGGCCTGGTCTATAGAGTGATTTCCAGGACAGCCATAGCTACACAGAGAAATGTACACAGAGAAACCCTGCCTTGAAAAAAAAAACTTAAAAAAATTGGTTTTTATTTATTTAAATTTTGTGAGTGTATATGTATGTTATTTATTTTGTATGTCTATGTATTGGGTGCATTTTATGTTGCACCTATGGAGTTGGTTTTCTCCTTGCACCTTGTGAGTCTCAGGAATCAAACTCAGGTTGTTAGTCATGCCAGCTAGTGTTTTTACTGGCTAAACTATCTCATCAACCCTAAATAAAATTTTGTTGAATTTTAATATATGTAGATATATATTAAAGACAAAAGTAAATAAAATATTAGTGCATTTTTACAAGATCATCAATGCTCATTTACAGCCAGCATCACTGGCAAAGTAGGGGAACTGGGGAAAGTTACCAGTATCTATTAACAGATTGCTCTTTTTATTTTTATTTTTTTAAGATTTATTTATTTGGACTGGAGATGAGGTTACATAGTTAAAACACAGACTGTTATTCTTAAAGAGGCCACAGGTTTTATTCCTATCACTGACATAGTGGCTTACAAGTCTGTAAGGGGACCTACTTCTAGGGGATCTGATGCCATCTTCTAGCTTCTGGGTACTCCATGCATGTGGTGTATATACATACTTGTGAGTACATAAAATAAAAATAAATGTGTGTTCAGTTCTGTGAACCCATATTGCAAAGAGAACTGACTCCTGAAAGTTGTCCTCTGACCTCCACACATATGTGCTCACACATATACACAGACTAATGACTAAATTTAAAAAATATATAATTAAGAATATATATTCTTACTATTCGTGATATGAGGGAAAAGCTTCTGTTCTTAACCATGCAGTATGATGTGAGCTGTGGATTTGTAAAATATAACATTATTTTGAGGTACTTAAAAAACTATGTTTTGGTGCTAGAAAGGTAGCAGAGAACCTGAGTTCGAGTCACAGCTCACAGCCACCTATAACTCCAGCACCACCAGAGGATCCAACACCCTCTTCTGGCATACACACAGACATGTACAGACACACACATACACACAAATACACAAACACCCATTCACATCCACACTAATAAGTATTAAAGAGCTATGTTTTGAACATCCTATGTTACTAGTACTTAATAGTTTGGGCATAGTTGTTTTTAAATTTTTCTCTTCTCTAGCTGAAGAAGATGAAGACAAAGAAGATGATTTCCGAGCTCCCCTTTACAAAACAGTGGAGATCAAGGGTATCCAGGTGCGAATGAAATGGTGTGCCACCTGTCGCTTTTACCGCCCTCCTAGATGCTCCCACTGCAGTGTCTGTGACAACTGTGTGGAGGTAAGAACACTGGATGGGGGCTGGAGAGATGGCTCAGCGGTTAAGGGCACTGACTGCTCTTCCAGAGGTCCTGAGTTCAATTCCCAGCAACCGCATGGTGGCTCACAACCATCTGTAATAAGATCTGATGACCTCTTCTGGTGTGTCTGAAGACAGTTACAGTGTACTCACATAAAATCAATCAATCAATCGATCGATCAATCAATCAATCAGTCAATCTTGGGGAAAAACACTGGATGGATGAGATTCTTGTTTATCCTAAGTTGTCTTTTTCCTAACTGTATGGTAGATTCTTTTCTAATTAAAATTTTTATTATTTTATTTACTTATATGGATGTTTTTGCCTACCAGGTATATCTGTGTACTGTGTGCATTTGGAGACTAGAAGTGGATCTCACAGACAGCTGTGAGCCTCCATGTGGGAAATTGAGCCTGAGTCCTCTGGAAGATCTCTCCAGCTCTCTCTTTAAAAATAAATTTTAAAAAGTTTTGTTTTTTATTTTTGTGTGTACCTGGTACCTGAGGTGGCCAGAAGGTGGCATTAGATCCCCTGCAACTAAAGTTACTGATATTAGGTTCTGAGCCACCGTGTGGATGCTGGGACCAGAACCCAGGTCTTAAAGAGCAGTAAAAGCTCTTAACCACTTGGCCTTAGAATGATTTTCTTTAAAACAAAAACTTATTTTTTAAATTATATGTTTGTGAGTATTTGCACATGAAGTGCTGTGACAGAGGAGGCCAAGGGCTAGGAAGTTGTAAGCTGACTGATATAAGGCCTGTGAACCGACTTCAGATTCCTCTATAGGAACAGCACACACCTTATTCACCAAGCAATCTCTGTAGCTCCTAGAGTAGATTCCTGAAGTGTAGTCCTGCTGAGCTGCCTAATCTGCACGGTCCATCTGAATCAAGTGGTATTGGAGTGACGCACAGGAGAGCCAGAACATGAGCTCTGTTATTCCACAGGAAGTTTTAGCTCTAGTAACAGCTTTCCTGACCCCAGGATTCAGTCTCAGCCACCCATCCTGTGGTTACTTAGTGTTATCTCTTGTACAAAAAGCACGGCCTGGTGTTTAGTTTCATTTTTGTAGCTATCCTTCTGTGTTGTTGTTGTTGTTGGTTGTTTTTTTTTATTCCCATAAATCTTGAATGTTTTACCAACATTTGTCTTTTTGGTTGCATAGATTTATTTATTTATTTTTTTAAGCAAAGACTTGATATGTAGTCCTGACTGGTCTAGAACACATTATGTAGACCAGGCTGGCTTCCAACTTTTGTGGCCATCTTCCTGTGTCCCAAGTATTGGAATTGTAGACTTGTAGCACCATGCTAAACTTTAGATCAACTTGAGAATTTGGCTTTTGGTCAACCTCTGGAAAGTCTTTCAGTTAACCTAGAGCAAAGAGAAACTGCTTTGAATATTTTTAAATTTAAGTTTTTAAAACTTCCCAAATTTTTGTAACTAAATGATCATAAATAACTAAAAGTAAAACTTAAGTTCTGTTATTTAATTCCTCTTTTCTACAGAAGAGATCTAATACTGCTTTTTTTGTTGTTGGTGGTTGTTTTTTCTTTGTTTTCTTTTTTATGTATGGAGGAGAGGGGTGGACAGGTAGATGAGCATGTGTGCCTCGTATAGGTGTGAAGGTAAGAGGATAATTTGTAGTAATTGATTGTCTCCGATGAGCATGTGTGCCTCGTATAGGTGTGAAGGTAAGAGGATAATTTGTAGTAATTGATTGTCTCCGATCATGGGAGTCCCAGGGACTGAACCCAGGTTGTCAGGCTTGGTGGCAGATACCTTTACCTAGTGAACCATTCTGGCTAACCCTAGTGCTGTATTTTAAAGATGACTTTTATTCTATATCATTTTGCTCCTAGGAATTTGATCATCACTGCCCTTGGGTAAACAACTGTATTGGTCGCAGGAACTACAGATACTTCTTCCTTTTCCTCCTTTCCCTGACAGCCCACATCATGGGTGTGTTTGGCTTCGGCCTCCTTTATGTCCTCTATCACATAGAGGAACTCTCAGGGGTCTGCACTGCTGTCACGTATCCTTGAATGCCTTTGGCTTGTAGGATTGTGGGGGGCGGGTATGGGGGTCTGGAGAGATGGCTCAGTGGGTAAGAGCACTGACTGTTCTTCTGAAGGTCCTGAGTTCAAATCCCAGCAACCACATGGTGGCTCACAACCATCTGTAAAGAGATCTGACACCCTCTTCTGGTGTCTGAAGACAGCTACAGTGTACTTAAAAAAAAGGATGGGGGGTGGGGATGTGGTACCCCAGTTGGAAGGTAAAGGGGAAGTGGTCATAATAGTGCCGGGGAAAGCAAGATGACATTGTTTGTTTTCCTTGACTACTTGGAATCAGCATGGCAGTAATGTGTGTGGCTGGCTTATTTTTCATCCCTGTAGCTGGTCTCACAGGATTTCATGTGGTGCTGGTGGCTAGGGGACGCACAACCAATGAACAGGTAAGGAGAACTGGCAGGAGACTGAATAGGGCATGTCTTAAGCCCTTACTAGTGAAGAACATAGCACTTTCACAAATAGAATGCCAGCGAATACTTAATATGATGATGTAGAGATTAACAGTAGTGGGAAAAGTGAATGAAGTAGGCCCAAGTCCTCAATAAGTAGAATTAAAGCTGGGAATGGTGGTACAGATCTGTAATCTTACATAGGAGGCTGAGGCAATTGCTTAGTCTTATCTTGCAGTTAACCTATCTGGGATTCCTTAGGTTCAATCAAATATAGATGGTATAGACTTGGAGGGAAAATAACATCAGTACTGAATATATAACATACTTTTCCTTAGCATAGTTCCATAAATAATACAATAATTCTTTATGTACCATTCTGTATTAGGTATAGTATAATAGTATAATGATGGAGAGATGAATTAGTGTACATAGGCTATTTGAGTTACTGTACTCATTTATATAAGGGAATTCATCTGGGGATTATTTTAGTCAATATTCAGAAAGGTACTTAATCCCATTTTATCGGGGTCAGTTTCCATGAGGTAGACTTAGAATTTGAACTGAGAACCTTCACTCTAAGAATCTCTGTTCTTAATCATCACCAGTATCAACTTTTGGCCTGAAAGAGTGGTTGCACAATCATTTTGCCTTTTGGCATAGTCTGACCTACCTGGGTCTTTCTATCTCCTAGGTTACAGGTAAATTCCGGGGAGGTGTGAATCCCTTCACCAATGGCTGCTGTAACAATGTTAGCCGTGTCCTCTGCAGTTCTCCAGCACCCAGGTACACCCATACCCTTGGACTAGTGTTCATTCTTGGTCAAACTTTTGTCTCCTTTGGACTTGTTCTGAATAATGGATGTTTAATGGAAAATGGCCTTTTAGGAAGGGTTTGTTCTTAGAACGGTGAGTGCTACAAGGAAGAGACATGCTGATCTTGTGGTGAATTGACTTCAGTTGATACTGTTTAGGTTGGCTAATTGCATTTGAGAACTGAGGATGTATAACAGTTTAACTCCAGAGTGCCTTAAAGGCCTACTCTTGCTGAAGATTCTCATTGAATTAAATCAGTTTAGCACTAACTTTTACACTACTCTGATAATTCTAGTTTTTGATGCTGAAGATTAAATTGAGGGTCTTGTTCTTTATCACTGAGCTACTATATACTTTAGCCCATGACTGCTTATTATATATGCACAATGCTTCCTAGATGGTATGAAAGTAGAAATTTTGAATGAAATAGTAAGTGAAGGAAGAACAACAATATCAACCAACAAGACCCCCCAGAGCTCCCAGGGACTAAACCACCAACCAAAGAGTACACACGGAGGGACCCATGGCTCCAGCTGCATATGTAGCAGAGGATGGCCTTGTCGGGCGTCAATGGGAGGAGAGGGCCTTGGTCCTGTGAAGGCTCGATGCCCCAGTGTAGGGGAATGCCAGGGTAGTGAGGTGGGAGTGGATGGGAGGGAGGGGGAGCACTCTTATAGAAGCAGGGGGATGGGATAGGGGGTTTCCGGAGTGGGAACCAGGAAGGGGATAACATTTGAAATGTAAATAAATAAAATATCCAAAAAAAAAAAAAAAAAGTGAAAGCTTTCTCACTTTTGCTACACAGGTATTTGGGGAGACCAAAGAAAGAGAAGACAATTGTAATCAGACCTCCTTTCCTTCGACCAGAAGTGTCAGATGGGCAGATAACTGTGAAGATCATGGATAATGGCATCCAGGGAGAACTGAGGAGGACTAAGGTAAGAAATTAGGAAAGTAAAGCTAGGTAAATCCAGGGAATATCACCCATTGCAAAGAGAAACTTGCATTGAATGTACATCTTTTTGTTAAAGTCACTTAAATACAGATATTTTCTTCATCAGATTTCAAGTTCAATGACAATATACACCGAGCCATTTTCTTCCATGTCTTTATAAGATGTAACATCTTTCAGATGATAGATAACTTCTTTTGTTCCTTATTATCCCCAAACTGACTCTTGTTCCAGTACTTACATTATGCCGACTTAATATTACCTAAATGCAATTTCCTTTTCTGATTTCTCTCCCTTCATTTATTAGTCTAAGGGAAGCCTAGAGATAACAGAGAGCCAGTCTGCAGATGCGGAACCTCCACCTCCTCCTAAGCCGGACCTGAGCCGATACACGGGCCTTCGAACACACCTCAGCCTGGCTACTAATGAGGGTAAGGGCTACCTTGATTTGTGAGATCCTAGAGATAGAAGACAGGAATTGAAGTACCATGTAAGCTGATAATAAAGTGAGCAAAGGTTGGGAGGTAATAGCTGAATTATGGCTGAGAACACCCAGTGGAATGATACTGGAGCAGTTTTCTTTGAATAGCTAGAAAAGGAGGGATGCCACTTAACAATAGGCAGTGATTTGGACTTTATAGAAAATGACTTTTTACAATCTTATGTTGCGTATGTGGATGTGTGTGTGTGTGTGGTGGTGTGGTGGTGGTGGCTTGGTAGATCAAAGGATGGGGGTGTGTGTGTATATGTATGTGTGTGTGTGGTGTTGTGGTGGCTTGGTAGATCAAAGGACAACCTCCAGGAATTGGTTCTTTCCTTCCACTACGGGTTCTGGGAATTGAACTCAGGCCTTTAGGTTTTTATGGCATGTTGCTTTTATTTATTGAGAGTATGCCTAAATCAGAGAATTTCTTAGTATGTTTGATGCATTTGCCCACCACAGATTATGAAACTAGTATAGATCTTTCCTCTTAAAAAAATAAAAAAATCACTCCCCCACCCCCTTCCCAGGCAGTGGTGGTGCATGCCTTTAATGGGTGGGTCACTAGGGAGCCAGAGGCAGGCAGACCTCTATGTTTAAGGCCAGCCTGGTCTACAAAGTTTTAGGACAGACAAGGCCACACAGAGAAACCCTGTCTGGAAAAACAAAACAAAACAAAGAAACGAGAACTATATAGACCAGACTGTCATTGAACTCAGAGGGATTTGCTTGCCTTATCACTGTTTTTTCATTTTTATCATATGTATATGGGCGTTTGGCTTGTGTGTTTATCTGCTCAGCATTTGTTCTCCTGCTTCAGAGTAGCTGGGACTATAGGCTTGTAGCTAAGGACCAGACCCAGCTGAGTCTTTAGACTACAGCAAAATCTTGTTATATAGACTTTGCTTTTATTAGGTATATTTGATTCTACCATGTCCTTTCCCTGTATTTTCAGAAACCCCATAAAGGTTAAAAGAACTAACTTTACTAAAAGTAGTTCTCTCTGTGTTTTCCCCCTGTAGATAGCAGTCTCTTGGGCAAGGACAGCCCCCCTACACCTACTATGTACAAGTATCGACCAGGTTATAGCAGCAGTAGCACATCAGCTGCCATGCCTCATTCCTCCAGCGCCAAGGTACTGTGTACTCTAAGAAGTGGGGTCATAACCTATGCTCGTTCTGGACGAAAGGAGGGAACATCAATGCCAAGAGCATTTACTGATTATTGGCACTAATGGAGTTGAATCTCCTTATGTTTTCATCAAAAAAGGAGCAATGACACATACTAGATAAAACCACTAATTAGTGTCAAGTCTGATTTGAGAAATGATTTCTGCCAAGTTACTTAGTTTCTGTAAGCCTCATTTCTTGCATCTTAAAGTGAGGTATTTGTTCCAAGTCACAGCTTTTCAGTATGGACAAACCATATGATGTCCAAGTTTCAAGTGTGCTACTGGCTTGCAATTCTGTTCTTCAGTGGGTCTTTGGGCTCTGGTGTCTGGCAGCTATCAAAAGGATTGCTAAGACTGTTTACTCTTTTTCCACAGTTGAGTCGTGGAGACAGCTTAAAGGAGCCAACTTCAATTGCAGATAGCAGCCGCCATCCCAGCTACCGCTCAGAACCCAGCTTGGAACCAGAGAGTTTCCGGTCTCCCACTTTTGGCAAAAGCTTTCATTTTGATCCATTGTCCAGTGGCTCACGATCCTCCAGCCTCAAGTCAGCTCAGGGCACGGGCTTTGAGCTGGGCCAGTTGCAGTCCATTCGTTCAGAGGGTACCACCTCCACCTCCTATAAGAGCCTGGCCAATCAGACGCGCAATGGAAGTCTATCTTATGACAGCCTACTCACTCCTTCAGACAGCCCTGATTTTGAGTCAGTACAGGCAGGGCCTGAGCCAGACCCACCTTTAGGCTACACCTCTCCCTTTCTGTCAGCCCGGCTGGCCCAGCAACGGGAAGCTGAGAGGCACCCACGTTTGTTGCCAACTGGCCCACCACACCGAGAACCCTCACCAGTCCGTTATGACAATCTGTCTCGCCACATTGTGGCCTCCCTCCAGGAACGAGAGAAGCTGCTACGACAGTCACCTCCACTTGCAGGCCGTGAGGAAGAACCAGGCTTGGGAGACTCAGGCATTCAGTCAACACCAGGCTCAGGCCATGCCCCCCGTACTAGTTCCTCCTCAGATGATTCCAAGAGATCACCCTTGAGCAAGACTCCACTGGGACGTCCAGCTGTCCCCCGTTTTGGCAAACCAGATGGGCTAAGAGGCCGGGGACTAGGGTCTCCTGAACCAGGCACAACTGCCCCTTACCTGGGCCGATCAATGTCCTATAGCAGCCAAAAAGCCCCATCTGGTGTCTCTGAGACAGAGGAAGTAGCATTGCAGCCATTACTGACACCCAAGTAAGTATTTGTCTTATCTCCTTTCATTCAGCTCAATTAGCAGAAGGCATCAGGCCTTTGGCTATACGTGATTCTAGTATAGGTAGACTTTGGGGATTCTGAGAACTCTTCACATTTGATTGCCTTCATAAACAATTCCTCTGTAAGAGATTGAAGATTGATAATACTGCCTTCCTGAAAGTTTTATTTGCCAGAAATTAAGTATATGAGAGCTGCAGTTGGGAGTGAATTGAGGAGAAAGAGAAATCAGTCATATTTTAAAAAGCCTATCAATAAAGTAAAAGGGACTGGATTGTTTGGGTAAGAAAATATGTGAAAAAGCTCACCCACCCTGATATTAGACCCTTTGTGTTTGTGTTTTGTGCATCTTTCCCTGATGTCTGTTTCTTCTTTTTCCCCCAGAGATGAAGTACAGCTCAAGACCACCTACAGCAAATCCAATGGGCAGCCCAAGAGTATAGGCTCAGCTTCCCCTGGCCCAGGCCAGCCACCTCTCAGTAGCCCCACAAGGGGAGGAGTCAAGAAGGTGTCAGGGGTGGGTGGCACCACTTATGAGATTTCTGTGTGAATCTTGGCGCCTCCCTTCCCCCACAACTCTGCACCTACACCAAAGGGCCTCAGGAGGCCACCTTCCTTCCTTCAAGGGGCTCCCCTTCTTTGCATGGACATTTTTTAAACCACCGATTCCAAGAGGATGAGGTTTGTTTTACAAAATGCCATGAGGTTAAGGAGAGTTGGGGCCCTGAGACTGGGGTGGCACCTCCCCCTCCTTTGATCTTTTAAGACCTTCCCTTCCTTGATCCCTGGACCAGACTCAGTGGACATTTGTGCAATTGCTCGCCCTGGAGGGAACCAGATCATTTTTAAACCAGAAATAATTTTTTTTATTATTGTTACGGATTCTATTTTTTTCCTCTTCTCCGTTACCAGGTGTGTGTGTACATATATATATATATATATATTATAAATATCAAAGAAATTATATATCTATCCTGGGATGGGAAAACAAGGGAGGGATATATAGATATATATATATATATATATAAAAGGAGGGGGATTTTATTCTTCCCTTTCCTTAGACCAGCAGGAAAAGAGAGACATTAAAGTCTTCCTTTTCTCCATGGTTCCCTCTCTTTTGTCCCAGTTACCAACCAAGGAAGTAGCACCCTCTGCTGGTGCTAAGTGATTAGAACCTGGGTACATCTGGGATTCTCAGTCAGATAAAAGAACTTGGAGTTTTTTAGACTCCTTCACATCTAGTTTACCCAGGAAAGGGTCACAGTTCCATGATGGTAGTGGGAGATCAGGAAGAGAGCTTGGCCTAACACCAGGCAACCCCCGCCCTCCATTCTTGGGAGATAGGGATTGTGGTGGGCTTCAGTGAGCCCCTTCAATACTTCCCTATAATTTACAGAAAAATCTTAAAATCCAAGGCCAGGAGAGAAGAATCCAAAAAGCAATATTTTTCATCATATGCCAAAAATGGGATAGAGAGAAGGAGTGGCAGGCCTAAGCCCCTCCGATTGTCCCTTGGGGTTTACCCCTTAGCCCACCTCAATATGGTGCTGGGTAGAGGGGGTAGCTGGGTTCTAACCTTTAAACAGGGAAGACTCCAGCCTCTATACAGAGACCCTTTAATTTTTTTATTCTGATTAGCCATTTTAAACCAACAAGGAATAAAATAAATCCTGATTTAACCAAACCAGTTCCCCCTGACTTGTGTTTTGTCTGGTTAAGGCAGGGTGAATGGTCTTATGGAATCAAAAGGAAAACCTCATTCTCTGGTTCTGTTTTTATTCTGGCTTTCAAATTAAATGTCCTGCTGGGTGAGAAAAACCTAGCTTTTCATAACAAAAACATCCTGTCTGTTGAATCTTTTGCTATTTCTTAATTTCCTCTTTTGAAAGTAAAAACAGCAAGCATGGTGATGCATGCCTTTGATCCCAGAACTTGGTGGATAGAGGCAGGTGGGTCTCTTGAGCTTGGGGCCAGCCTAGTCTTCATAGCCAGCCAGGGTTACATAGTGTGATATTGTCTCAAAAAAACCCAAACTAAAAACTTTTTCAAAACAACCAAATTGAGTATTAAACTTCTTGCCAGAGGTTCATTTAAAAAGCATGTATGGAAAAAAAGTCAGGGAGCGAAAGGGAAAGATAAACTTGCCTAGTATACACAAGTCTTAGGGGTCAGGTCCCAGAAAAAGATAGGAGCATACTAGTTTGTTTTCCTGCTTCAATATACTAGTGATTGTGGATCACACAGGTATAAACCTTATTTGGGCCAGCTTCCCAGGTGGAAGATAAAGATCGTCCAGGCACTTTGCTCTGAGCATAATCAGCAGCGTATTTTGTATCTATGGTAGGAAAATACTAGCAAACTGTTGTTTTCAAACCATGTTTTCTATTCTCATTTTGGTTTTCCAGCCTGCTAAGGAAATAATGTGATGGCAAGATCCAGAATCTCTTGCATCTTAGTGCCTTGTCCTAAACTTTGACTCAAATAGAATGGCACTTGCCTCTTAAAAGGTGGCCATACTAGTCAGTTTGTTAAACACGCTTTAAAACAAAACAAAACAAAACACTGAAGTCCTGGAATCAAACTGCACAAAAGAGGGGGGGAAAAAAAACCCAGCTTATTGTAAAAAGGGTATCCTTGAAAACACCAATTGGACTAAACCATAAAAAAGCATGGCCCTTCTCTAAAGTCACATGCACAGCAGGGGCTGGCCCCTGTCCAGCTGTTGGATGCCCCTACAACAGGGTCCAAGTGCCTGGAAGACAGTTTTTATCAGCAGGTACGGTATCATAGGAAAGCCATCCTTGGCAAAGTCCAGTAGTCCTATTAGCGGAGGCTGCTGCTGCTGCTGGCTTGAGAGCTGCCCATACCTGGGTGGTCTGGACTATGTCGGTTCTGGAGAAAACAGAAAAGGGTAAGAACATTCAGAAACTAAAAGATGGACCTAACTGGATGTGGTGGTGCGTGCCTTTAATTCCAGCACTCTGGAGGCAGAAGCATATCTCTGAGGTAGAAACCAGCCTGGTCTACACAATGAATTCAGGCCAGCCAAGACGACATCTTGAAACCTTGTCACAAAACAACAAAAAATCTAAATAAATCATACAAGATGAGCCTGCTAGCATAAATCTGTCATGTCAGTTACCTGGAAGATGGAGACAGAAGAACTACAAGGCCTGCTTAGACAACCCAGTGAAAAACTATCTCAAAAATTATCAATAAGGGGCTGGAGAGATGGCTCAGTGGTTATAGGCATATACTTTCTTATAGAAAACCCAAGTTCAGTTCCTAGCACCATCATAGCTGTGACTCCAGCTCCAGGGCTTAAGCCCTCTTCTGGCCTCTAGACACTGCACTCATGTAGGGAAGCACATGTATTCATAAATACAAAAAAAAAGAAAAAAGGTGACACAGGGAAAACTCATGGGTCCCAACCACACAGCCCTACCTTCTTCTTCTTCTTCTCTTTCTTCTTCCTTTTTCGTTCAGGATCCTCTTCTTTTTTCTTTTTCTTCTTCTTGTGATCTGAATCAGATGGTGTTTCTGTAGAAAACATTAAGAGCCTATAATCTGTTGAACTTAAAGATCTACTGCTATAAACTTAAGGCTACAGGAAAACCTAACTGTAGAAATCCTATTTTTCCCAAGTGTCCAGAAAGGATACAGAGATAATTAGAGCACCTGTGCTACGTCACTACTTGCCCAAGAAATGTCACTACATGAATTCCTTCTTGGGGAAAATCAGGGTCCAGAGTAACTAAGCTTAACTGTAAAGGCCAGGTCACACTTGAGCCAGTGTCTCCGTCTGAATAAGAGGTGCTTACCTGGAGGGACAGGATCCTGGGTTCGGCTCTGTTTGTGCTTATGCTTATTCTTTTTCTTGGGAGGCTGAATGTGCATCAGCCGACACTGCTCCGGCAACTGAGGGAATCAAGGGAAGGTCCAGGTGAGAGAGAAAACCCTCCTTCCCATCATCTGTTCTCATTAAATTATGAAGGAACAGACTTGCACAGAAAACTACCTCCAGGCCTTTCAGGCCATTTGCTTTCCTACTCCACAAAGAGAGACTCACCGGGCCAGTGTGGAGGCGAAAACCAGACAGCATGGTCCCTGTGATTGGATTAAAAGAGCCACCAAGAATAGGAGGCTTCTCAATGAGGGAGCGGAGGCTGCTGTTGTCATGGGAGCCAGGGAGATCAATCATCCCTGGCAGGTCAGGCAGGAAGTTACTTAGCTTCTCCTTTACTTTCTTCCCACAGAACTTATTATAGGCCTGTTCCAGGTTGTAGTGTGTGATTAAATTGGTGCTGCCCGTCAGCTCTGTGCTGCCTAGAAAACAGTAATAATGAGATTATACCAAAATAACTTTTTGTTAGTAACTCAGAAGGAAACTGAAAGAAAAAACAATCTTTAGATTTTCTTTGTATGTTTATTTTGTCTGCATATTATGTATGTGTACCATGTGTATCTGGTGCCTACAGGGGTCAGAGGAGAGGGTTGGATCCTCTAGAACTGGAGTTAAGGACAGTTGTGAGCTGCCCTAGGAACTGAATCTGGTTCTTTTGCATATCTTGTTGGACCATCTCTCCAGCCCCAGGAAGAACTATATTTTAATGTAAATGAGGAATCTATTTAAGGAAAATTATTATCTTAGACACTGTGCTATTGCTATGAAGAGACATGGCTATAGTAACTTTTTTGTTTTAAAGATTTATTTTAGTATATGTGCTGCCGAAGCGAGCACTAAAGATTTATTATATGTAAGTACACTGTAGCTATCTTCAGACACACCCAGAAGAGGGCGTCAGATTTTATCACGGATGGTTGTGAGATACCATGTGGTTGCTGGAATTTGAACTCAGGACCTTCGGAAGAGAAGTCAGTGCTCTTAACTGCTGAGCCATCTTTCCAGCCCCCAGTAACTCTTATAATTATGAGAAGGTTTACTTACAGTTTCAGAGGCTTAGTTCATTATCATGTTGGGTAGGCATGGTGCGACTGAAGGAGTTGAGAGCTATCCCCAGCCCAGAAAGAGAGCCTAGGCATGAGCTTTTGAAACTTCAGTCCATCCCCAATGACCACACCTCCTAATCCTTTTAATCTTTTTAAAGGAAATCCACTCCCTGGTGACTAAACGATAAAATATATGAGCCTCTGGGGGCCACTCTTATTCTTGCCACCACAATTATAAACTTTTTTTTCTTAAATAAACCAAATAAAGACAGGCATGGAGGCACATGCCTTTAATCCCAGCATTCAATTGGGAGCCAGAGGCAGGTGGATCTCTGTGACTTCAAGGCCAGCCTAGTCTACTAAGCAAGTTCCAGGACAGCTAAGGCTGTTTCACAGAGACCCTGTCTCAAAAAAAAAAAAATCATACAATTAAACACACACATACACAAAACCAAACAGGAACAAAAGCAAATTTTATGGTTGAGCATCCGTAGTCAAAAATCTGAAATATGAAACTTAGTGAATTTTAGCACTCAAAAAGTTTCATATTTTGGAGCATCCAGACTTCATATTTTTGGATTCAGAATGTACAACTGGTAAAAATCTATGCAAATATTCTGAAATCTGAAAAACTGTAAACATTTTAGATAAGCATATTAGATTATAGACGCTAAACCTGTAATAACACAATAGCCAGGTATGGTGGTGCACACCTTTAAGTGTAATGCCAGAACTTAGAAGGCTGAGGAAAGGCAGCTGCATTCAAGGCTAATTTGAGCTACCTAATGAGAGCCTGTCTCAAAACACCCCACCACAGTAACATATAATAAACAAACACAAAATACTATACCACGGGCTAGAGGGATAGATAGGTGATGGAGCAAAGTAGGGCAGAGATAGAAACTGAAAAAAGGAAAAAGCTAACTAGAATAACTTACTTGGCATTGTATCAACTACTGTTCTGCTGCTTTTCATAAAATGTCTCAGAAACGTCTTTGTGTGGACCAGTATAGCAACCTTATAGTTCAGTTATAGATACAATATATTCAATGGCTGACTTTTTTCAAAAGACTAGAAATATGCTAATAATATAGAAAATAAGAGTAAAAATATCTAATGTACAATTCTCTGATAATTATAACAGCAAACAGGTAACGTGGCCTGCTTATGACATTTACTTGGGAAGTTCAGGTTCTGAACTGTGAAGGCAGAGAGAGTGTCTCAGTCATATGACTGGTTAGTGCCCAGGTTATACATTAAAATGTTTCTGACACAAACAAGCACTTTTCTTCTGGTCTAGGTCTTACTCTACATGTTTCCTTCTCTTCACTATGAAATAACTCAGAAGAATGATGTGCAACAGTGTTGGATCCTTAATATTACCATGCCTCTCCTAACTCTGGGCACTCCTTCTGTTTTATCTCATCTGTCCTGTTTCTGCTAGTGCTCCTCCTTCTAGAAGTTTATGATGACGGCTCAGTAGAGAAGGCACGTGTTGCTTTTCATAATTTTTTTTCTTCCAGAAGCGTTTGTCTGTTTAACAGCCCTGGCTGCCCAGGAACTTGCTTTGTAGACCAGACTGGTCTGGAACAAAAAGAGATCTGTCTACTTCTGCCACCCAAGAGCTGGGACTAAAGGTGTGAGCCACCACAGCCAGTGCTTTTCATAACTTCTAAAAAAGGAGTTTAGGCATATCAAAGTGGCATATTCTAGTAATCCCATCATTCAGAAGGTAGAGGTAGGGAAATAAGGAGTGCATGCTCTTCCTTGATGGCAGGAGTTTGAGGCCATCCTGGGTGACATGAGAATGCCTCAAAAAAAGAAAGAAAAAGAAATTAAGTAAATATGAGGAGATGACCCAGGTTCCATTCCCAACATCCACAGGGCAGTTCGCAGGTATGTGTATATAAATCCAGTTAGAGGGAATCTGATATCTTCTCTGACCTCCCTGGATACTAGGCCGCATGCACACACACACACACACACACACACACACACACACACACACACACTGCATATACGTACATGCAGGAAAACATTCATACACATAAACACCAAAAAATAAATATTTAACTTCTATTTGAACTGTTAGTTCTCTGAAAATGATTTAAAAACCCCTTTAAGAAGCCATGACTTGGGGCTGGAGAGATGACTCAGCAGTTAAGAGCACTGACTGCTCTTCCGAAGGTCCTGAGTTCAAATCCCAGCAACCATATGGTGGCTCACAACCATCCGTAATGAGATCTGATGCCCTCTTCTGGAGTGTCTGAAGACAGCTACAGTGTACCTACATATAATAAATAAATAAATAAATAAATAAATAAATACATCTTAAAAAAAAAGCCATGACTCTAAAAACAAATTTGAATTCCCAATTCTTTCTATGTCAATTCTATGCAGATTCATTTTTTTTTCCTTTTTTTGAAGTTCTAAGTATTGTTCACATCATTATGGCCTCTCTATTCCAATGCTTGAAACTCAGGTTCTGTAGTTTTAGAAAGCAATACTTCTTGTTTAAAACAAAAACAACAGTGTCACAGTGCTTAGTTGCCTATGTAGCTTGTGGAAGGCCTTGAGTGTGATTCTAAGCATGGGGGTGGGAGGCAAATAAACCTCTACTTAAATTCTCATGGTATTTGAGTCTAATAATTTTTAAAAAATTATTTATTAAAATTTTTTTTTGATACAGAGTCTCTTTCTAAAGTCTTAGATGACTTGGAACTCACTATGTAGACCAAAGTTAGCCTTGAATTCAGAGATCAACCTGCCTCCGCCTCTTGATTCATCCTTAAAGATTTATTTTTATCTTGTGTGTATATGTGTGTGTTGTATGCCACATATTATTTGAGTGCCTGTGGAGACCAGCAGATGGTATTGGGATCCCTGGAGCTAGAGTTACATACAGATAATTGTGAGGTTCCCATGTGGGTTACAGGAACCAAGCTTGGCCCTTTGAACATCAAATATCCTTTAACTTCATAATCCAAGAACCATCTCTCCAGTTCCCATAGCCTTTTTTTAAGGCAAGGTTTCATGTAGCCAATGATAACTTTGGACTCCTGATCTTCCTGCCTATACCTCCAAAGGGCTGGGATTATAGAAGTATACCACCAAGTCTGGTTTGTCAAGTATGAAGATTGAATAGAGAGAGGTCTTTATACATGCTAAGCATGTACTCTACCAACTAAACTACATATATTTTTTTTTTTTCGAGACAGGGTTTCTCTGTATAGCCCTGGCTGTCCTGGAACTCGCTCTGTAGACCAGGCTGGCCTCAAACTAAGAAATCCGCCTGCCTCTGCCTCCCAAGTGCTAGGATTAAAGGCGTGCGCCACCACCGCCCGGCTTAAACTACATATTTTATTACAACTTAACTTTGGAGTCTAATCAACCACTAGTCTTCCATACAAAATTTCTAATGTATCCAAATGAATCTAATTATCTTCTGAGTAGAAAACAACAGCAACAAAACTGTAACACTATTTCCTTTGAGAAAATGTCTTTCTAATTTTGTTCACCTATATCAATTCTTCAGGGTTCAGATAAATGACATCTTATTCTTGCTGTCATTTTGGCTAACAGATTTTGAAAACCATCAGGTAGTTTTTAACATTGCTTCCTGTGTGGAGCACAACTATAAATAAATAAGACTGATACCAACAAAATATAAGCACAATTCTTAGACCATGTATTTTGGATCTCAAAAAATAAGCTACCTAAAGACCAGGCTTAATAATTTCCACTTCTCATAATCCCACCATATCTAGCATTTGCCTCAGATATTCAGTACTTATCAACTGAGTTATAAATAAATGGTATAATTAGAACAGGTAATGCAAAAGATAAACTGCTGGAAGAAGCTGGGCATGGTGGCACATACCTGAAGGCAGAGGCAAGTGGATCTGTGTGAGTTCAAGACCAGCCGAGTCTACAATAAATTTGAGACAAACCAGGCCTCCATAGTGAGAGCCTGTCTCAAAAATTCAGTAAGATGGGCCGGAGAGATGGCCCAGTGTTTAAGAGCACAGACTGCTCTTCCAGAGGTCCTGAGTTCAATTCCCTGAAACCACATGGTGGCTCACAACCATCTGTAATGGGATCCGATGCCATTTTCTGGTATGTCCATAGTGAGCAATGGTGTACTCGTATACATAAAATAAATTAATAAAGCTTAAAAAACAAAAAAACCAGAACAAAACAACTAAAATAAGCAAAAAGAAAACTGCTTTAGCACAGTCATTTCTTTATGCTTCAGTTTTCAATTATAAAATTCAGACAAGCTGGGCGGTGGTGGCGCACGCCTTTAATCCCAGCACTTGGGAGGCAGAGGCAGGTGGATTTCTGAGTTCAAGGCCAGCCTGGTCTACAGAGTGAGTTCCAGGATAGCCAGGGCTACACAGAGAAACCCTGTCTCGAAAAACCAAAAAAAAAAAAAAAAAAAATTCAGACAATATCTATCTAAAAGGATTAAGGTAAGTATTACATATTGTTACACACTGCACTGATGTGAACTTCAAACTATTTTGCTAATAGATAATTGGGATAAATGAACTTTTTCTTTCTTTTTTTGAAGCAGGATCTCATGTCCCCTAGGCTGGGCTTGAACTCTAGATGCCCTGCCTTCACCTCCTGAATGGTGGTATGTAGTACCACAAGTTCCCTAAGAACAAGTGCCCAGAACGCCTCTTAATTTTTAGGTCTTAACTTCGTGCTCTCAGACTACCATACCCTTTTTGTACAGGACACCCACAATTCCTCTCTCCATTTATATTTAGTTCTTTATTTCTGTAGGCTTTACCTTTAACATGTATCCTGTATTCATTTGCTTCTCTACTGCTAAGCCTGGTCCAAACCATCTCTTTTCTGAACACTGACTGGTAACTTCTGATTATCTCATTTTCATTTCTCATGTTTCTGCTGAATATCTAAAAATCACTAAATTAGATCATTTTGCACCCATCTTGAAATGACTTCAACTTGAACTTTAAACAACCTACATTGCCTTATAAAAGCCTCTATCTATTTCCCATCGCTACTGGATTTGTTCGCTTTCCTGAGTCCAATGTATCTTCTGCCCCTCAGATATCCCAAGCTTCCCCCCCCCCAGGTCTCCCGATTTAGTTTCTTGTATCTACTATCTCCTCTCTGTCCATACACTGATGGCTTGCTTTATTCTTGAATGCTACCTACTCAGAGAAGATTCTGTGAACTCGACGCCTTAAGCCTGGCAGGCAAGAGTTCTACCATTGAGCCACGCCCCCCACAATTTCCCGAAATAATTTTATGAATGTAAGAATTGACTCAATTCTAATCTTTTCTTTGACCAGGTTAATCTCCGAGTCCCTGACAAGGAAGGCAACTTATTACAAACCAACAAGTTTGTGACAACCTTTAAACTAATATTTTAACGTCTCCAGAAATGTTAAATCAGGTCTCCAGAGTTCCAAACAACGGTTCACGTTTTTATAGAGTCACCAACGGCGATCAGAGAACCCGGATCACAGAACTTCTCGCTAGAGGTAGTCCCAGATATTCACACCAACACAAACCCACCCCAGAAAATCAAGTTATCTCTTAGGGTTGTGAATCGCCAAAGGGCTTTTGAAACTGTTGCCTACCGGCCACGCGTCGCCCTGTTACCTCACAACTAGCGCGGCAGGCTGCTAGCCACAACCGTCACCTAAACTATTATTTGATTGGCTACTTTTGGCCTACTCCTCACCTGGCAATTCCCGCATAAGGTAGAAGGGGCCGCTTCCAGCCGTCGACTTATCGGCTCCTGAGGGGGCCGAGGTCGCCGTCGAGGGCGGGGCTGTGCCTGGACCACCTCCTGGAGGAGGAAGCGGTGGCGGGGGAGGCTTTCCAGGCCCGAAGGCTAGGGTGCTTGGTGGCGGTGGGGGGTCAGTTTGAGCTCCAAACAGGGCCGTGAAGTTCTCCATAGCACTCTGCGCTCCCTGTTACCCGGCGGATCAGGCGTTAATTACTTTCATTGGACAGTACTTTCACAGGGCACCACCCTCTTAGTCTAAGAGCTTCCCATCATTGGATACATTAAGCCCCGCCTACCATCTTCCGGCAACTTACTTCCGTCGCCCGAGAGATTGTTCAGGCAGTGTTTCCGCAGACTAATAGCCAATAAAATGACTCAAGTAGAAAAGCGACAACTATGAAGACCAATAGACTATTTAATTCATTTTCTGATCCATTATAGCACCCAATAAGAGATCTACATCCGGGTCTGGAGGCGTTGCATCTGATATTTGGCCCAATAGAAGTATTTCTGGTGGGGGCGGAGGACGACGATTTGGAGAGCTGGAGTGAGCCTGCGAGAGAGTAGGCAGGGAAGATGGCTGTCCTCGCGCCTCTGATTGCTTTGGTGTATTCGGTGCCGCGGCTTTCACGATGGCTGGCCCGACCTTATTGCCTTCTGTCTGCCCTGCTTTCCGTTGCTTTCCTCCTTGTGAGGAAACTGCCGCCGATTTGCAATGGTCTCCCCACGCAACGCGAAGATGGCAACCCGTGTGACTTTGACTGGGTGAGCGCCCCCTGCCTTACTAGCTCTCGACCTTGACCATCCCTGCCCTGCAGGTGCATGTGAAAATATGGGAGCAGGTTTCGGGATGTAGCCGCCTTACTTACTTTGGGTGGAGACCTAGGCCGTTATCTAGTCTTAACCTCGTGTTTAAGATGGAGAAACAGATTCCAGGGTTTCCATCACAGATGAACAGTATTCTACAGTGATTCCAAGTTACCTGGTCGTCAGTGAAGAAGCCAAGACCAGGAGTAGAAATACCATTTAAAATTTTTTTGTTTAATGTTTAATGAAGTGATCACAGTGCAGTTAGGCGATTTCCCAAGGTAACACAGCGTTCAGAAAGTCTAGCCGTATTCAATTCTCTGATAGACCGGCAGTCATAGGTCGCTGACTCAACAAAATAAGTGACACTGGTGGAAAATCGACTACTCTGGGCATAGTAACTGCACACTATCTTCCAGAGGTGGGATAGAAAAACAGGGAAGATTACAAAAATACGAAGGGGGGGCGGGGAGAAGCCTCTCAACCATCTAAGGAGCAATATTTAAGAACAATTAACATTTGCCGTGAAGGTTGTGGTCATAGAGCTAATATTTCTTTCCTATACAGATATTTATGCTAAAATAGCAATGACCAAGACTTAAGGCCTAAAGGTATTAATATAACCTTGGGCAGGCCTCGCATGTTCTGGGACTCTCAAACAAGATTATTTACTTTGTTTACTTTAAAGATACAATACTGTTGCCAGACTTTTCCTTGTACCCTTTTAATACCAGCACTCTGGAGACAGAGGCAGGCGGACTTTTGTAAGATTGATGTAAGCCTGGTCTATACTAGGACTTTCTAGATCCTTCAGGACTATATAGTTAGACCCTGACTCAAAACAAAAGAGCACACCAGATACCCTACTTATCTCAATTCCTGTACTTTAGAGTCTTTCTTTATAAATTGCAACTCTGCCAGGTGCCTCTTAAGAATTTCTCCATGATTTCACTAGGCCCTCTGAAGATAACAGTGTTAAATCCCACCAATATAATATAGATGACTGTGGTAAAGAAAATAAAATGCTTATGTTTTTGAGTATTTCTGAACTCCTCTTTCTCCTTTAACCCACATGTTTAAGACTATTAAAATAGCCTAGGAAAGGAAAGATGGTTCAGTGGTTAAAAACACAGACTCATGCCAGGCAGTGGTGGCAAACGCCTTAATCCCAGCACTTGGGAGGCAGAAGCAGGTGGATCTCTTGAATTTGAGGCCAGCCTGGTCTACGGAGCTAGTTCCAGGACAGCCAGGGCTACATAAAGGAACCCTGTCTTGGGGGAAGTAGGGGGAATAATACATACTCATTTCTGATAACTCAGATTTGATTTCTGTTGCTTAAATCAGGAGACTTGGGGCTGCCTGTAACTCCAAATTTGGGGGGACTTTTTTAGGCACTTGCACATACCAGAACACATGTATGTGATAAAAATAATAAAAAGTAAATATAGAATTAAGAAGACCTCAACTCTGGGGACTGGAAAGATGAGATGGCTCAGTAGTTAAGAGCACTGGCTGCTCTTTGAGAGGACTTGAGTGAGGTTCCTAGCACCTTCATGGTGGCTCAAAACCATTCATCATTCCAGTTCCACAGGATCCAGCAATGACCTCTGGTCTCTATGAGTACTAGACACACAGTACATTTATATACATTCAGGTTAACCCCTAATGCACATTTAATATTTTACACATAGAATAAAAATAATACAACTCTTTATACTGGTTAGCTGTGAAACTCTCCTTTAATGAAGCTATGAATCTCACTTTGGCCTGAGTGGACTCCCAAATGATTAGGATCACTCCTCAGGCTAGGCCAACAACAGTGGGACTGTGTGTGTTGTCCTCATTGGCCTGGAACTTGTTATGTGGACCAAGCTAGGTTTGAGCTTTTGGTGTTTCTCCTGCCGTTATGCTCCAGAACGCTGAGTTCACATGTGTGCACCACTGCATGTGGATTCAACACTGTGTGTATCCTGAAGATAGAAAACAGCATAAAAATTTGAGACTCACTGAAAAGGAATTGTAATAATAATATAATAATAACAGTAATTGTAAAAAGCACAGCATGGTAATCCACATTGTAATTTCAGCATTTGGGAGGTGGAGGCAAGAGGATCACAAGTTTAAAGTAAACCAACATAGCAAGTTGAGTGCCAGCTTGACCTATGAAAGACTCGAGAAAACAAAATAAAAGACAAAACATTGTAGCCTCAGCTATATAACAAGATCCTTTCTCAAAATCAAATGACAAAAAAGAAGGCCCACACTTGAGAGGCTGAGGTGGGTGGAGCATTGTGAGTTTGAAAGAAGAACTGACTCCTACTGGTTGTCCTCTGTCTTCCACATGTATTCTGTGGCATATGCATGAGAGTGTACACACACACAATAAGTGTCGTTAAATATGGGACATGGTTATGCACCCCGATACTGGTCCTTTATAGACTAAGGCAGGAGAATTGCCTAGGCTAGACAGAGAGACTGAGTGTCAAGGACAGAAGGAGGGATGGAGGAAAAAGAAAAAAGAGAAAACCTAAGGTCATGGATTTGTTGAAAGATACCAGCCGTTTGTCAAGGGTAGACCGTAAGCCTTGGTTTTTGATTTGTTGGTACCACTGCCCCTCAGCCAGCTCCCCTTATGTCAAGCTGGCTCTCTTGTTTTGTATTCCATAGCCCCCAACCCCAATCAGTCTCCTTCACCACTTTGTTGTTGTATCTTCCAGAGAGAAGTGGAGATCCTGATGTTCCTCAGCGCCATTGTGATGATGAAGAACCGCAGATCCAGTGAGTTTTCCTGCTGTGTACTGGCTGGGGATTGGGGCTCGTACCCTGCTGAGGCTCCTTTTTTGTGCTATTTAGTAAACTAGTTCCACATTTCATGCCAGGGGCTAGTTTCACCTTGGGCTTCTATATCCTTTCCCTCCTGTTCCCATATCAAAGTATCCCAGGAAGAGGGACAAAGAGTGGGAGCTTCCGCCCAGCCTGACTGTGCTATCTCTGTGTTCCAGTCACTGTGGAGCAACACGTAGGCAACATCTTCATGTTTAGTAAAGTGGCCAATGCAATTCTTTTCTTCCGATTGGATATTCGAATGGGCCTGCTGTACCTCACACTCTGCATAGGTGAGAAAATGGCTTTTATTATGCTAAGGTTCTATAATAGTTTTAAATAGTAAAGTTCTTTGATAAAGGTTTGATTTTTGAGCACCAGATTCTGATCCTTATCTTGCACCTAATGAATTGTGTGTAGCTCAGGTGGTGTTTACTTAGACAGGATTTTAAGAGGAATATGTGCATGTATGTATTCTTTGATGTCTGAAATTCTGAGTGAGTATGCAAGTAAACCTGTAAAAGTTTGTTATTTTTGACATTTTTTTCTCTGTGTTCAGTGTTCCTGATGACCTGCAAGCCTCCCCTGTACATGGGTCCTGAGTATATCAAGTACTTCAATGATAAAACCATTGATGTGAGTATTCTACTCTCTGTTTCTTGGCTACTGCATTGTGGTTTTGTGTTCTTTATTCATAAAGACAGTGCCTCAGGGTAGAAGTAATTAGCTGGGGTTGGTGATGGGTAATTGTTATCCTTATACTTGGGAGGCTGAGGTAGGATTACTGTGTAGGGGATCTGTCTGATGCTGCTTGTATTCAAACACTAAATTCTGTACCCTAAGATCTGGTTGCTCCGACTAGTGGATCCTCATGTATACCAGCCTTTGTTGTCTAAACCCTGCTCCCCAACTTAAAACTAGTGACAGCCAATAAGTGTGTGTGTCTTTGTGGAGGGAGGGGGTAGAGAGAGATGGAGTTTGAGTTACCAGATTGGGGGTCACAGGTAAGGACCACGAAGAGAAGGAGCATGGAGGAGGCAAAGAGGGAGAGGACAGGAGGTCTCTATGAGTCATGACCAGAAGTACGTGCCAGAGGGAAATGCCTCCCTAGGACACCAGATTACTGGAGCAGAAATAACTCAGAGAATTAGCAAACAGCAAGTATTTGGGGAGCATAGTTGGGGTAGTAGCCAAGCTAGCATGAGAGATTTAGATTAGGAGTAATCCCCTAGTAATTGTGCAGAGCCTAATAAATACCATAGTATTTATGTCTCATTTATTTGAAGCTAGATGGGCATAAGTTTAATTGTATTATTCTACATTGCTACAAGTTGTTTTTGTTTGTTTTGTTTGTTTATTTTGGTTTTTCTGAGATAGGATTTCTCTGGGTAGTCCTGGCTATCCTGGAACTTCCGCCATAGACCAGGCTGGCCTCAAATCAGAGATCCTCTTGCCTCTGCCTACCAAATGCTGGAATTAAAGGCCTGCTTAGTGGGTTGCTGCAAGTTTGAGGAAGTGTAGGCTACATAATGAGTTCTAGAACAGTTCCAGCTTCATAGGAAACTTCTGTCTCAGTAAAGACTGGTAGACTGGTGAGATGGGCTTCGTCAAGTAAGGATATTTGTTTCACAAGCCCTGACAGCCTGAAACTTGGTCGCTGGAACCCAGGTAAAAGTAGAATTTGAGAATCCACTGCACAGAGTTGTCCTCTGGCCTCCATATGTGCACCATGACGTGAATACACACGCATACGCACACACATAATAATTAAAAAATAAACTAAAAAAAAAAAAACCTCCTTGCTGCCAAGCCTCAATCTTCAGGCTAGAAGGAGAAAATTGAGGACTGGAGAGATGGCTCAGCGCTTAAGAGCACTGACTATTCTTCCAGAGGTCCTGAATTCAATTCCCAGCAACCACATGGTGGCTCACAACCATCTGTAACGGGGTCCAGTGCCCTCTTCTGGTGTGTCTGAAGATAGTGATAGTATACCCACATATATGAAATAAATAAATAAATCTTTAAAAAACAAACAAAACAAATGACTTTACATGTGTTTTTCTAGGACAGCCAGGACTATACAGAGAAACCCTGTCTTGAAAAACCAAAAAAAAAAGAAAAGAAAATTGACTGAAGTGGGCAATGGCACACATGCTTACACATTCACACAATAAATATAATTAATTTTTTTAGGTTATTAAAAAAAGTGATGGCCATTCCAGGAGAGGGTCCATCTCTTGATTAATAACATTTTATAAATACTTATTTTAATCCTCCTACCCCCTCCAAAAAAGTGATTTTTATTTGTGGTAAAGTGCTTGCCTCACATGTATGAGGCACTGGATTCAATGCCTGGCACCAACAGACAAGCCTGGAAGTATTGTCAGGGTATTTGTTTGGTAAAGGGGAAGGCCAGCATCGTCACGGGGTCTGAACCTTCTCAGATGCCCAGGTGATTTAGCCTATTCTCTCTTCCCTTTGTGTGGTAGGAGGAACTGGAGCGAGACAAGAGGGTCACTTGGATTGTGGAGTTCTTTGCCAACTGGTCTAATGATTGCCAGTCCTTTGCTCCTATTTATGCTGACTTGTCCCTCAAGTGAGTATGCACAGTGAGGCACATCAGAAACAGAAATGCTGTAGCTCCTTTCCTTTGTGCTTAAATTTCACGTATCCAAAGTTGTTTCTCCCTTTCTTATCTACATATCTATACTTTCACTTCCCTTGATCCAGCCCTTTATTTTTCAGTATGTTAAATAATATATTTTCTTGCAGGTACAACTGTTCAGGGCTAAATTTTGGGAAGGTAGATGTTGGACGTTACACTGACGTTAGCACACGGTATGTAGATGCTTGGGCTAAAGACCTGAGTGAGAATTACTTGGAGTGATGTAAATAATGTGTACAGGTGCACTGTACAGAGTCCTCATCTGACCCTGTAGGTACAAAGTGAGCACATCACCCCTTACAAAACAACTCCCTACCCTGATCCTGTTCCAAGGTGGCAAGGAGGTAATTCGTCGGCCACAGATTGACAAGAAAGGACGAGCTGTCTCCTGGACCTTTTCTGAGGTACATGAAACACATGGGCAATGGTTTGGAGAAAGATACACAACAGTGGGCTTTATACTTAGTCTGGGTTTAATCCTGAATTCTGACACTTGCCCACTGTTTTTGAGGATGTAGGTTAGTTACAGGATGTCACCTATTAAGTCAGCAGATTTATGTTATATGCTGCTAATACTGAGGAAAAATGATAAAGACTCGGTCTGTGAAGTGCCTGTATTCTGTAGGCAATTAGGTTCCTCATCACTAAATTTCAGTAAATCCAAGGCAGTACCACCTGGCTCATATTGTTTTACAGTTGCATGTAGATACAATTCTTGGCACAATAACTGGCCTCTAGTGAACATTCAAGTATTGGAAAAAAGGTAGGTTAGGGCAGATATCTGCCCTCTGATTCCTCTGGCTTATAGACTGCTTAGTTAAATACTTCCTTCTCCTAAACTCTGAACTTTACCTTCCCACCTAGCAGTTGATGTGTTCATCTTTTTTGCATAGGAGAATGTGATTCGAGAATTCAACTTGAATGAGTTATACCAAAGAGCCAAGAAGCTCTCAAAGGGTGGAGACATGTCAGAGGAGAAGCCTGTGGACCCTGCTCCCACTACTGTGCCAGATGGGGAAAACAAGAAGGATAAATAGGATCCTGCATTGTTTTGCTTCCTCTCCTGTCAGTTTCAGGAACCTTTGAGGCCCAGTTCCAGCTGTAACCACAATCCTTGCCTAAGGCCTTTGATTTCTCTGTTTGGCTGTGCCTGGGTGGGGGCACTGTGCCTGCTTCTGATTTTTAAAGAAGCATCTTGGGAACCATGAAGCGTTCTACTATGAAGGGCTCTTCTGCCCTGGCCAAGTGTTTCTGGAAGGGAGTGATCTCATGGATAGAGGTAGAAATGGTTTCCCTCCAAGGCTGGGTCAATGTGTAAATTGCTATTCAACACTTGGATATTACCAGTCTGTGGTTTAATTATTCCTCCTAGTGAGCTTGCAAAGCATAGACTAAATTAAACTCTAATGTTAGATGTCAGAGTATAAAGCACTTAGAATTTTTCCTCAAGGACCCTTTCTTCCTTTAGGCCTTTCTGTCTTGATCTGTGCATTAAGAAATTTAAGTTTGGGCTGGAAGAATGGCCCATTGATTAAGAAAGAACACTGGTGGCTGCTGTTCCAGAGGTCCTGTGTTCAATTCCCAGCAACTACATGATGGCTCATAACCATCTATAATGAAATCTGGTGCCTTCTGGCATGCAGGCAGAATACTGTACATAATAAGTAAATCTTAAAGAGAAAGAAATTTAAGGGGTTGGAGAAATGGTTCAGTGGTTAAGAGAATTGGCTGTTCTTCCAGAGGACCCAGGTTTGATTCCTAGCAGCTACATGGAGGCTAAACCGTCTGTAACTCTAGTCTCAGGGGCTCTAACATCTGCCCTTGACCTTAGCTGACACTGTATGCATGTGGTACACAAACACATGAAGACAGAACACCTAAAAGGGTGTATGTGTTAACATTTAAGTGTCACTGATCCCAGTGAAAAGCCTTCAACCAGGATTTTCATTATTGGAAATAGAATTGAATGACTACCCTGTATTGTGGGAACTGAGAGGAAGGGCAATATAAACCTGAGAAGTTCCACTGTGTGGCGTGCCTGAAGAAGAGAACCCCATGGCTGGACAGCTGTTCTCTCCTCCTATTCCACAGCTTTCCCTAATAAAGGGATTGTTATTTTGATTGCCTTGGTGTTTCTCCTTTATTAGTGGGCAGCTTCAGGGGAACTGATTTATTTAATCCTAAAATTGAACTCAGGAACTCTAAAACACCAAACACACTTGTAGACCTCAATTAACTTACTTTTTAAGGTTGTGGGTGAGGGTTATCAGTTGGAGAGATGAACCCTAACTTACCATCCTCTATTTCACCTGAGTATCTGAGGATATAGGCACCAGCTACTGCGTCTGGATTATAAATGGCTGGGGTTCAAAATATACTTAGCCGTTCAAATGGCTGGGGTTCAAAATACACTTAATGGTTTAGTTTCACCACGTGGGGATGTGGATTAACAAAATCGGTGCGAATTAGCTAGTTTGTGTAGTCTACGTACAAGCGCTATGGAAATGCGGTGTACTTCACTGGGATTGGTCTGAGGATACCAAAAGCCTCCAGCCAAAAGAAGCTTTCAAGATCCCTGTCTCCGCCCAGTGTGGTTTTCTCCTGGGTCTCAGTGTGGGGCCCCACTGCGGTACAAAGTGGTTTGATCTGGATTTCCGCGCCGACTCCCTTCTGATAGGCTGCGTGGTGTGCTTGAAGGTCCCGCTTTCAGGTCACGTGTCCTCCCACCCCTACCCCCGCGCGCTTCCCTTTGCTGCGAGATTTGAACTTTGCGACTGTGATTCCCGTGGTTGTCCCTTCTGGGTTGCGTCGCCACTTTATTCCATCAACGCTCCATCCCGAGATCCGTGCCATGGCCCCTCTCGGAAGAAAGCGTAAGGCCGCGGCCGCGCCTATCGAGACGGCGGACAAGCGCGAGAAACTGGCGGAGGGAGCGGCGGTGGTCATTGAGCATTGGTGAGGGGCTGGGGAGTCGAGGAGGGCTGGGAAGAGTAGGCTCTGGCGGCTGGAATTAGAGACCCCATTTGCAATCGCTTGTGTATGCAGTACGAGCTGACGCGTCTACGGCCGCCATGCTGCTGCCTTGAGCCAGGCTCTGCAACTGGAGGCCCCAGAGCTAGCTGTGCAAGTGAACCCGTCCAAACCGCGGAGGGGCAGCTTCGAGGTGACGCTGCTGCGCCCGGACAACAGCCGTGAGTGGTGGCCGCGATGGGGGAAGGGGCGAGAAGCGACCCTCGGCCACCTGATAACTGAGGGGAGTGGGTACTAATGAGTACCACCATAATTTGGCTTTATCCGATCCTTTCTCAGGTGTTGAACTCTGGACTGGTATTAAGAAGGGCCCTCCACGAAAGCTCAAATTTCCTGAGCCTCAAGAGGTGGTTGAAGAATTGAAGAAGTACCTTTCATAAAGAGGTTGGGAAAGAATCCTCATGTTGAGGTTTGCATCGTGACCAGGGGATGCACACTGGGGTAGACAGGGAAGGTCTCCTTACCATTATGGGATTCGGGATTTTCAAAGAGGAGCTAAATTGTAGAATTCCTGCTGATAACAGTCCGGACCCCCAAACACATCTAAGTGCCATTTGTGCTCTCTGAGTTAGTTAAGTCTTGCCCTGAGGATATAGGCAAGTTTTGTTTGCTAATTCAATTTTCCCTCTGGTGCTATTTTTAATTCATTGAGTCTATTGCAAATCTTACCTGGTCAAATAAAGTGTGGCTTACCTCTAGTTAAGGTTTTTCTCCCTTGTATTGGCAGAATCTTTGCTGTTACTTCGCTTTATCTGGGCTTTTCTGGATTTTGTTAGTAATCTGTGAGATAAGGAAGCATTACCCCCCTCCCCTTTCTTGGTTACATGGATTTGATTTTTGTCCCTAGTGTTTCATATAGTGCTTTGTTTGGCGTTTTCTGAACATGCATGTTGAGTGATCACTGACAGAAGGTGAAGTCACTGAGCTCCAGAGTTGTAGGTAGGGGTGGGCATGTCCCTCTGGGTCCTTGTGATTGAACCCTACTCTAATGTTACCTTCTCTGTTTGCAGCTTTCAGTCCCTGGAGATGTTGAAGCATTTATGATGGTGCATGGCCAAACTTAAGCTATGTGCCTGAAGCCATAGTTTTCTTCCTCACCAGAAGTGATGGTTCAATTGTGAGGCAGCCCTCCAGCAAGACATTGTAAAAGTGTTTCGATTGTTTAATAAAAGTTCAAGTATCTGAGAATAAGGATCAAGTTTAGACTTTGTCTTAAAGAATGGATAGAACCAGCTTTGTGGGGTTGTTGGTTTTTGTATTTTTCATAGTGCAAAGTAACTTGTGTCTGGAAATTGTAGGGCCTATGGTAAAACATGTATGTTGCTGGGTTTGGTGGTGTATGCCTGCAATCTCAGTACTTGGGAGTCTGACAGGGGGACTGTGAGTTCATGGCCAATCTGGCCTACAGAGGCCCTACTTTAAAACAAAACTGTACAAAGCAAATCTGTTTTTTAAAGCAACTACTTTTACTCTACTTCTCAGAAGTGGTCATGGGAATAACATCTTTCTGGCTTCTGTGGCTGCTTTTTCTTGACTTCCCATACCGGCAGTGAGTAAGCCCCATAGGCTAGGCTTAGTGGCACAAGCCTGTAACACTAGCTACAGGAGGCTGAGACACAAGTCAGAGTTCAAGGCCAGCCTGGGCAATTTAGAGATCCCACTCATTTCAGTGTTTTACCTAACATGGCTTCATTCCTTCTCAAACATTCTTTGAATACAACCACAAACAGTGCTCGAAGTTTTCCTGAATTTTCAGTGACTATGAGATGTCTCATGAACTGAGACCTCATAACTATTCTGACCAGAGTTGGGGACCACAAAGTTTTGTCACTGAAAAATGGATTACAAAGAAATAGTTTTGTTCATAATTTTCTATCCATGGTATTGCTATTTATTTGACTTCTGACTGGTGTGCACACCTGAGGAGGGGAGATCAGTGCTGAGAGGAGATGTGCTTGCTTTTCTGCCAAGAAAGCCTTTTGTTGAACAGTTATCACCCTCCTAGGAGCTCTAACCTGCCCTCCTGCCTCCACTATGTTAGTATATCTACCTCTGTCTCTGACTCTGAGGAAGGGTCAGGCCAGACAGAGGGAACACTAGTAGGCCCCAGTTTCCCTTCCACTGTCCAGTCTACCACATCAATCTCTTCATCTTCAGAACTGCCAGGAAATGGGTCCAGCAGTTGAGGGTTCGCAGACACTTCCCTGACTGCCTTGGGAACAGGACACAATACCTCATCCATGCCTAGGGACACTTCCAGCCCTGTCTCTGCCCAGTTTGAGCATGGAGGAGAGAGATCACTATAAGATCTCTGGGAAGGGTCAGAGGAGTCAAGGTGGAGAAGTTTCTCTCCCTGACCATCCAGTGGCTGGGAGCTGGTAATTTCAAGGTCTGGAGTCCAAGAGCCTCTTAGTGAAAGTGCCTCTCTGCTCACCTCAGTGGGCATGACAAGGGGGCTAAGAGGCTCAATTGGTTCTGTGTTCTCAGAGCGCAAGACAAGGGGACTAAAGGGCTCAACTGGCTCTTTGTTCTCACCAGCTGGTTCCTTTTCTAATTCTGTGAGGTCTCTGAGCCAGAGTTCCATGTCTGGCAAACACCATTCTTCCCCTTCAATCCAATTCTTTCCTGTTTCTGACAGATGGTAACTTGGGGTTCTGCAGCCTTCAGCCCCAGGACTCTCCAAAGATCCTACTGGTGGCTCGACATCTGAGCCACATAGCATAAAGTCCAAAATCTCTTCCAGTTCACTGGTGGCTGCCGCACTTGTGATTCGATACTGCTCAGCCTCACAAGGTTGGCCAAGCAAGGTTGTGTCAAATGTGTAAGGCTCTCTGCAGTCAATATTCAAGTCAGATTCCTTCCCTGTCAGCATTGGACTGGACCCAAACTCTGACTTCACCACAGGGTGGTCTGGGGAGTGGCTAGCAGAGAGCAGAATGTCTTGAAGCCTAGGGCTCTCAGGGGAGCCCTGACACAGTTGTATTCTAGCAGGTATTTCCTGCTCATTAACTGAGGACAGCAGAGTTCCAGGAGGCTCTTCTACATGTGAGGGTTCTAGGATCTGGGAGCTATCTTGAGTGTTTCTGAGGGGAGGCTCCTGTACTACCTCCCAGCGGGTACCATTGACAATCTTCCTAAGTTTTACTCTTCCAACTTGCCCCTCCTCTACAGAGTTGGAGGTAGTGGCTCTGAATTCAGGGCTCTGCTTCTTGTTTCCACCAGTCTTCCCAACATCAGGCGGGTCTGGAGTGCTCTGTAGAGGACTGACTTCCCCTGGTTTCTCTTTATCCACACCCTGTGCTGCTTTACTTACAGTTCTCTGCCTCCAAAGACGCCGGCCAGGGGCTGTGGGCATTGAGCTAGGACCACTTAACATGCTGGAAGGCATAGATGTATAGACATGGGGTGAAGGCTTTGAGCGACTGAGCCTGATCTTTCTGGGCAACAGTTGCTCATCCACAGAAGGGTACAAGCTGGGAAGTGCTGTAGGACTAGGGTTAATCCTGTTTTCCTTAGGCCCTTCTCTCTGGCTTGATGGAGATGAGCTTCTTTCTGGAGTCAGGCAAACTCTAGCTTTCTTCTTGAGTAGAAGAGTGTCTGACAAGCTATCTGCATTTGGTAGGTTGCTCTTTTTGTGAGCCCCCTCTTCTTCCCCTAAGGACTTCAACCTCACTGCCCCAAGAGGACTAGGAGTCTGGGTGACAGGCAGTGAAGTTCGAGGGCGGCTTCTGGGTATTACCACTCTGGTAGAGATTGGTGCAGCACTTGGTGGTTGTAAGCATTCTCTGTTTAGTCTCCGGCCCTGTGGAGCTTTTACTAACTTCCCACCCTCTAGCTGAAGGGTTTCCAGCTCTGACACTCGGAGCTGACGGGCAGCAGACAGCACATCCTGGGCTTCTTCCTGAGATACTTCCATCTCTGACGTATACAGGAAGTCCACAAGCTTCCTTAGTGTCTGGATCTTTAGGCCTCCCAGCTCCAGCACCACCTTCCGACCCTGAACTGGCCTTTCCCCCTCCAAGCGTTCTGTGAAGAAGGGACTGCAGGCAGACAGGATGCAGCAGTGGGCTGGGACAGCCTCACCTCAAAAACAAAAATAAAAACACACTTACTATGCTTTTTCTTTGTTTTGGTTTGTTTTTAGTCCCAATAACAACAAAAATCACTAATTTGGAGACCAGAAAAAAACCTTAAGCAATAGCTTGAAAAGAGGGAAAATATGGAACAGTGTCAGCTAATCAATGTGTTTAGGGCTTTAAAAGCCTTGTTCAGGGCTAGAGAGATGGCTCAGTGGTTAAGAGTACTGACTCTTCTCCCAGAGGTTCTGAGTTCAATTCTTAGCAACTACGTGGTGGCTTACAACCATCTATCTGTAATGGGATCTGATGCCTTCTCCTGGTGTGTCTTAAGACAGATACAGTGTACTCATATAAATAAATCTAAAACAAAACAATCCCCCCTTGAAAAAAACCTTGTTCAAGTCACATTTGGTGGTACATGTCTGTAACATCAGAAGTTGGTAGATAGAAACATCAGGAACTCAGTCATTCTGAAGGCCAGTATGAGCTATATATGGTGTTGTTTTAATATTTTTTCAAAACAGGGTTTCTCTGTGAAATTCTGGCTGTTCTGGAACTCCCTCAGTAGACCAGGGTGACCTCAAACTCACAACCTGCACCTGCCTCAGCCTCCAGACTGCTGGGATTAAGGTGTGAGACTTTGTTTTCAAAAGACCCAAACAAACAAAAAAGCCTTTCTAAGTGCTTGACATATTTTGAACCTTTGCAACCATCCCATTAGAATATGTACATTTTAAAGACTTTGCAATTTGTTTTTGTTTACTAATTTCCAGACAGGATCTGGTTTTAAAACTCAGACTGGTTCATTTGAGAAGAGTAATTAAGGTTGCACTCCACTACATCAGTCTCTAGTTCTTTTCCTTGTGTGTGTATATGCATATTTGTGAAGGGGTGATATCTGTGTGCTATATAACATGAACATGGAAGAGAACAAGCTCAAATGTCAGTTCCTACCTTTCACCTTGACACAGGATCTCTTTGTTGTCCTCCATAATACCAAGCTAGCAGGTCTACAAGTTTCCCAGGATTCGCATGCCCCTGCCTTCCATCTGGGCAAAGGAGCACTGAGTCTAGAGGTGTACATAACTATACTGCTTTACTTGGGGTCTGAGGATTCAAACTCCGGTTCTCACATTTGCATGGTAAGTTTGTTACCTAGAGAGCAATCCATCTCCCTAACTCTTATAGTTTACATTTACTTATTTAGGGTATGTGGAGGCTAGAAGTTGACCTCAATTGATTTTCTTTTCTACCTTATCCTTTGAGAGGGATATCTCATTGAACCTGGACCTCACCAACCTGGCTAGAGTAGCTGGCCAACAAACCCCAGGGGTCTGTCTGTCTCTACATCCCCAGCACTGGGATTATAGGAACATATATATCAAGACACTCAGCTTTTTATATGGGTGTTGACAATCCAAACATAGATATTTGTGCTTTCAAGGCAAGCACTTTACCAATTAAGCCTTTTCCCTAGCACTTTACCAATTAAGCCCCTTCCCTAGCCCCTATTTGCATATGATATATGTGGAGGCACAGTTGCATGTGTGATATAAAACATACATATAGGCCAAAGAACAACTTGTGTTTCTCCTCATTCTTCTTTGATACAGGGTCTATCTCTTTCTATGTGTTTCCTATGCCAGCCTAGCTGTCCTTTGGGCTCCCAAGGTTCTCCTGTCTTCTGACTCATCTCTTTGTAGGGGTGCTGGGATTATAGACAGTTGCACTTTGTGTTTGGGTATTAGGGTTTCAGGCTTAGGTCCTCATGCTTGCACACTGGGACTTATACCCAGTGAGCCATCTCCCTACCTTCTTATTTATTTATTTTGGGGCTGAGTACCATGTTATCTATTCTAGTTTAAAACTCCCTATGTAGTCAAGGATGACCTGAATTTCTGATCTTCCTGCTTCTACAGCATATACCACCCCACCTGGATTAATCTCTGCTGGGGATTGAACCCAGGGATTCATAAAAACTAGGTTAACACTCTGTCAACTGAAATATATGCTCAACTTTTTATTATTTTTTAAAGGTTTATGCATTTATAGTTTTATGTGTATGTTCTGCTTGCATAGATGCCTGACGTGTAAGGAAGCCAGAAGAGGGCGCCAGATCTCTTGGAACTGGATAGCCTGTAAGCTGCCATGCCATTGCTGAGAACTGAACTGTGGTCCTCTGTAACACCAACACAAGTGCTTTTAACTAATCCCTCCAGCCAACACCCTCCCCCCACCACTTTTGTTTAATGTTTTGTTGGTTTGTTTGTTGAGATGGTCTGGGCATGAGAGATGACTTAGCATAGGAAGGTACTAGCAGCCAACCAAGCTTGGTTGACAGGCTGGATCCCCTGGAAGTGGACTTATGGATGGTTATAAACCAATATGTGCCTGCTGGTACAAAAGCAACAATGTTCTTAGCCAGTGAGCCACGTCTTTCCAGCCCCATTCTGGTTTAATTTTAGGGGTTAAAAAAAAATAGTAACAGTTTAACTTTAAAAAAAATGTTTTTTATGTTTTACCTACACATATATCTGTGCACCACATGTGTGAGTTACAGACAATTGTAAGCTAAAATGTGGATTCTGGGACTTGAACCAGGAGCCTCTGGAAGAGCAGTCAATACTCTGAACCATTAAGCTATCTTTTCAGCTTCCCAACAATTTTACTCTTGAGAACAGTTTTAGAAGGGCTGGGAATATAGCTTATTTTGTACAGTACTTGCTTACAATGCACAAAAACCACAGGATTATCTCTAGCTCTGCATCAAATTAGGCATGGTGATAAATTTAGGAGGCAGGAGAATTAGAAGTTCAAGATCTTTTTCAGCTACACAGAGTTTGAGGAAAACCTAGGTTACATGAGACCCTATCTCAAAAAACAAAAAACCTTATCCTAAGCCAGGTGTGGTGGTAAAAGAAAGCTTTCAATCCTAGCCATGGAGAGGCAGAGGAAAGTTTCAGATCCCTGAGTTTGAGGCCAGCCTGGCCTACATAGCAAGTTCTAGGTCACCTGGGCTACATAGTGAGACCCTATCTCAACAAAACAAACACCACCACCAACAAAACCTCCTACCTTGCCAAAAATAATTGTCCTGGAAACAAAAAGCTTTTTGTCAAAGAGTTTACAATATTTATCGCTAATAACTTTCTTCTGGGTTGGCAGTTTACCTCTGGCCTCGACTTCGTTCTACCTTGTTTGCCCTACAGTGATTGTTCAGTTCAGCCTCAGTTAAGTGTCTTACCCTCTGCCTGCAGAAGGGCATCACAGAACACACCACTCTGCTGCTGCTGATGAAGCTGCAGAAAGGCTCCGCGGAGGAATCGGGGGCTCCTGTACAGGATTTTGGAACTGGCAGGAGAGCACATGTTGTATTTGGTTAATAAACCTTCTAGGTTTTCCTGGTCCAGATTCCTGTGGGGAGATAATATATTTCAGAGTTATAATTATACCTAACTTATGTTTTTGTCTTTGAAATGGCAGAGAATTTTAAAAGCTAATGAGTTGAAGAAATACTAACTGAAAAGTTACCCTAAGGAAAATGTCAAGAAAGACTATTTTAACAGGGTGAGTCTTGGCTCCATTCTGAAGTCACATAGCTGTACTAATATTCAGGTGACCTAACTTCTCAGAGACTCACTTTTCTCATGCATGAAATGGAAATAACAGAACTTCCCTTATAAGGCTTCTAAAATGTAAATAAGCTAGATATGGTGGAACATGTCTAGAATTCCAGTTCTTGGGAGGCAGAGGTAGTACGATCAGGAATTCAAGGTCATCCATCCTCCCATAATTAACTAGCTCAAGGCCAGCTTAGGCTATATGAGACTCTCTCTCAAACACAGAACAAAACAAATGGGAGAATGGTACATGTCTGTAATTGAAGCAACAGAGGGAAAGGCAGGAGAACTTGGAGTTTGAGGCCAGCCAGCATGGGATAATGGGCGACTGACAAAATAAAATTAAATGAGTCATTACAGGCAAAATTGTTTAGTACAGTGTGTGCCTAGCACAAAATAACTATCTTCCTCAAATGTCCGCTATCTTTATCATTTAATTTTTCTCATTCATATTAGCACCAAGACCCAACTCCTATAGTGTCAACTACTTGCATTCTCCCTGAGCACCAAGTCTCTGTATACTCTGAATTTCACACTTTCAAAGACAATACTGCTAGCTATAAAAGTGACTCTGGAAAGCCATATTCACTTTACTCTCACTTATTACACTAACCAGCAGAGGGTGCACAATCAAGACAAGACAGAATTTGGGAGGTCTTGCATAGAAACCAGACCATCGGGCGGTGGTGGCGCACGCCTTTAATCCCAGCACTTGGGAGGCAGAGGCCGGAGGATTTCTGAGTTCGAGGCCAGCCTGGTCTACAAAGTGAGTTCCAGGACAGCCAGGACTACACAGAGAAACTCTGTCTCAAAAAACCAAAAAAAAAAAAAAAAAAAAGAAACCAGACCACTGTTGATTGACCAAAGTGAGCCAGACTGACCTCATCAATTTGTAAAACTATGGACTTTGTGTCTCTGGTTAACTGCCTGGCTAACAGTGGAACAAGGGGAGGTAAGCAGTTGACTCTTCTCCACCCAAATAAAATGAATATTCTGACTTACACTTCTAGTTTGTGGGTGTGTGTGCCATGACCACTTCCCCACCCCCACTCACCGTAGAACTGTGCGTTCTTTTTCCAGTACGGTTATGTAGTTTTCTGTCAGGTAGCACTGAAGAGTCCAAATAGTTCGAGTCAAAACTATCAGGAATGAAAAGAGCGAATTAAGTAAATTAAGAATGAGAAGCATCAGCTGGACTTGGTGACCCTATGTCTGTAATCTTAGCTATTATTCAGGAGGCCAAGGCAGGAGTATTATATGTTTCAGACCAGCACAGCCAATTTAGTTAACTCCATTCTCAAAATAGAATTTAATAAGGACTGATGATATAGTTCAGGGGTAGAAGCCTTGCCTGGCATGTGTGAGGCCTTATACTATGAAAAATGGTGGGGGTGGGGGTGGGAGGGGCAGGGAGGGAAAGACTATTAATTTTCATCCCAGCCATAGGAAATGTGGACGAGAACAAGGCCCCTGTTGCAAGGGTGCGGGAAGGATTTCCAAAACATCAATGCCTAGCTTTGTCCTCAGACCCAACCTGGAATTGTCTTGCAATAGAATTTGTTCCTGTTGTCCTCAGTTTCCTCTGGTCCTCTCGTTGACTTGCTTTGTTTCCTCCTAATGTCCAGCCTCAAGCCGAAAGGTTGCGCAAAGCAGCACAGGTAAGGTCAACAGCCTCAGCGATCCCCTCCCAATCCAGAAACAAGAAAACGAGGGTTAGTGGAGAAAACAGAGGCACAGAAGGCCCTGCAAGGCAGGTCACTCCGCACGCCTAGGGCCGCCAGGCCCAACTCCTTTGAAGAGGAGGGATCTTCGGCGCGAGGGTTTCTGGGAATGGAGCAAGGAGCTACTGGAGGCCTGAAATCAGGGCTGGCCCTCGCGGACTCCGCTGGCTTTGCCCACTCGGGTTTTATAGTTTCTCCTAGGCGCCCCCAGGCCGCTGCGGGTCTCCAGCACCCACATGCACTGGGCAGTGATGACGACGAGGGTCTGAGGCCACGCGGCCCAGGCTACACACCGCGCGCAGCCATCCTCGCGCTTCGGGCGTCGAGGGTTCGTCCTGCGGAATTCCTTCCTCCGCCTGCGGTACCTCCGCGCGCCAGGATACGTCATCCTCATTGGACGGTCGCTCCTGGGCGAGCCAATCAGAGGAGGAGGGGCACTTTGGCGGGAGGCGAAGTATCGAGGGAGTTGAGGCTGAGGAAAGAGGTCCCGGCTGCGAGAGGTAGGGCGCTCGGGCCTGCATGGGAGGGCTTCTGGAATCTGCCTTGTCCAGGAGCACGTGGAGGACAGGGCCAAGACTTCCACTTAAATAGGGAGGGCTTCGAAGCGGTTGAGGTACGGTTTTTTGTTCTTGTTGTTGTTGTTGTTCTTGAAGAGGCTGCAAATAACCTTTGTCCTGGCTAGATCCTTCTAGACCTTTTGGAGAAAAAACAAATATACGTTTCTGCTTGCAATATTGCTAATTAAGATAGGTATTTTCTAAAACTAGAGAGGTTGGGGGGGGTCGCTGGACTGGTTTCTGACACCCCGCCCTGCTCCCCGCCACCCAACCTACATGGATTCAGTTCCAGTCCTGAATCTCAGAGAAGTGGTAACTCAAGTTGTGGAAAGCTCAGTTTCCGACTAGAAACTTTTCAGGGATAATACTAAAAACAATGATTTCAAAATAAAAAAAAATTTTTTTCAGTTATTTGAGTCTAGGAATGGTAACGCAGCTCTAGGAAGGCAGAGACAGGCAGATCTTTGAGTTCCAGGCCACCCTGGTCTCTATAATGAGTTCTAGGATAGCCAGAGCTATATAGAGAGAACCTGTCTCAAAACACCAAAGCAAACAAAACTACCACTAGCTGACTGGCATGGTAGTGCACACTATTAGTCCCAGCAGAAGCAGAGGCAGAGGCAGATGTTTGTGGGTTCAGGCCCAGCCTGGTCTACAAAGCGAATCCAGGACAGCCAGGACTCTGTTACACAGACCCTGTCATGAAAAGCCAAACCAAAGCAGTAGAATTGACTGATCAGGTACAATTCCATTGTGGATTATTCTGTGGAAGTGTAAGGGAAATATTTTATCCCATTATTAGTACATTTTTATTAAAGCTAAAATAATTTTTAAGAAATAGATCTTGCTGTTTTTTTATGCTTATTGTTTTTGTTTTTTTTTTAAAGATTTTTTAATTTTTTTTATTTTTATTTATTTATTTATTTTTTTAGATTTATTTATTATATGTGAGTACACTGTAGCTGTCTTCAGACACCAGAAGAGGGCGTCGGATCTCATTACAGATGGTTATATGAGCCACCATGTGGTTGCTGGGATTTGAACTCAGGACCTTCGGAAGAGCAGTCAGTGCTCTTACCCGCTGAGCCATCGCTCCAGCCCTTGTTTTTGTTTTTAATCAAAACATTTTTATGGTAGTAAAATGTATCTCTCTCTCTCTTCCCCCACCCCCCCCACTCTGAGGGTGTGTATGTGGTTTAAGACAGCGTTTCTCTGTGTAGGTCTGAATGTCCTGGAATTCACTTTGTAGACCAGGCTGGCCTCCAACTCAGAGATCCACCTGCCTCTGCCTCCCAGGTGCTGAGACTGAAGGTATGTGCCATCACACCCGGCTTGTAGTAGTAAAATTTGTAAAGGTAATGTTACAGGACCATCCTACCCAAGGCTTCAAAAATAAACAACGCTGGGTGCATAACCACCAGAGGTAGAGAGGAATAAAAATACTTTGTTTTTCCTTTGTACAGATAGCCAGTGTTTTGAAAGATGAATTTTTTTTATTTTTAATTTCATCATGTCATTTATAGTGTCAGTCTGTTTTAGACTAGAATCAAGGCTGGGTATGGTAGGCTGCACTTCTAATCTCCCAAGAACTGAGACAGAGGCCAGCTTGAGCTGTCTCAAAAAAGGAGGAAAGAGAAATAAGAAGTAGAAGGAGAAAGAAAGGAGGATGAGGAGTGGGCTGAAGGTGAGGGAGGGGCTAGAGATGTATCTCAGTAGAGTGCTTACTTAGCATATGTGAAGGCCTGGCTTTAAACCCAATAAGAAATTGGTGAAACACACACTAGTAATTCAAAACTTTGGAGGGGAAGCAGAAGGATCGAAACTTCAGGGTCATCTTTAGCTACACAGTCAGTATGAGACCCACCTGGGCCACATGAGACAGTCTCAAAATCTAAGATGATGATGATGATGATGACGACGATGACAAATTTGCCTTATAAGATGGTTTAGCAGGGTGCTGGAAAGGTGGCTCAGCAGTTAAGAGCACTGACTGCTCTTCTGAAGGTCCTGAGTTCAAATCCCAGCAACCACAGGGTGGCTTACAACCATCCATAATGAGATCTGACGCCCTCTTCTGGTGTGTCAGAAGACAGCTGCAGTGTACATACATATAATAATAAATAAATCTTGGGAAAAAAAAGAAGATGGTATCTTTAGCAGGTAAAGATGCCTGCTGCTAAGCTTGCTGACCTGAGCTTTATCCCAGGGATCCACATCTTGGAAAGAGAGGAACAGATTCTGGAAAGTTATCCTGTGACCTCTACTAGCACATAAATAAATAAATAAGCAAACGTGATCAATTTAAAAAACAAACAAAACTAGATTTAATGCATGGCACTCTACACTGTTTCCTATCTGCTGATTTTAATTTCCCTCTTTAGTTGCTAATTGTTGAAACACAGCCCTTCTTTACACAGGCTGAGCACGTACTTTAATATACTGAGCTATTTAAATCTCAGCCTCAACCACATTTCTCTTTTTATTTTTATTTTTTAAACATAACAGAAACTCATAATGTTACCTAGGACTTCCTCAAATTAGCAATTCTCTTGCCTCAGCTTCCCCAGTAGGTGTGGTTATAGGTGTTCACCACTATGCCCAACTTCTCTTTTTTTTTTTTTTTTATTCTTACTGTGTAGACCAGGTTGGTCTAGACTTCACAGAGATCTGCCTGCCCCTGTCTTCTAAGTGTTGTGATTACAGGCATGTACCACCATGCCCTGTTCCTATTTTCTTTTTAGACATACCTTTTTTTCCCCAGCTCTTCCCCAATCTTTCATTATTTTATGATATCTTGCTGTTTTGGTTATAGGTGTAGAAGTTAAACTTTTAAATATTATTGAACACTGAATATAATGTTTCATGGATTAAAAACAAAAGAGAAACAGAAAAAAAATAAAAGAAAAAACAGCCATGTATGTTTAAAATGTACTTCAATTCGTTAACTTATTTTTGTTTGTATGTATGTATTTATTTATTTATGCTAGTGTTTGGCTGTTTGTTTAGTCCTAGCTGGACTTCATATGGTCCAGGCTGGGTATCTTGTTTCTGCTTCCCTAGTATTGATTGTTTGCCTCTAGAAGTTATCTTTGGCTTTTGAACTTGGCAGGGATGAAGTCTAGATAAAGACAATATCCTGAGTAAAGGGAGAGATAACTAGATACTGAGATAATTCTTATTATTATCTTCTGGACAATATATTTCTTTCCCTTTCTACTTTGGTTAAAACTAGATCATATCAAACAAATGCAATATGTTTTGGTCTTTGGCCACTATAGAGTAAATATGAGGGTCTTCATGAAGGTCAGCTAAATACAGAAGGGTAGGTAATGATTATATCAGCCTGATTAAGTGAGCAGGAATGGAATTCCAGGTTATATAGATAAAGAAAGGTCTGATTATAGTTAATGGGTGTAAGTGTCATATGTAAAGTGTATAAATCCTGGTACCTTGAAAGGGACAGGGAATCTGCCACCTTGGCAAGCTTTCATTTTCTCATCTGTAGAGTGGCGTTCTTTCTGCAGTGCCACTTTAGAAGAGAGAAGTACTAATGAGTTCAATAAGTGAATTTCACTTGGCAGATGCTTCCTTGGTTGCATTACTTGGCAGTGGTGAACTACTGAAAACTTTGAGGTGAGTGTCGGGATAAAGACTGGCTATACCAATTCTTTTATTAAAACTAAAATTTACAAATATACGTGTATATGTCTCTCTGTGTGTGCCACACATGTGTAGGTGCCCACAGATGCCAAAAGAGGGTGTTCAGTTCTCTGGAGCTAGAGCAACAGACAGTTGTGAATCATCGTTTGTGTGTCTGGGAACTGAAGCGTGGAAGACCAAGAGGTTCCCTTAATACTTAGCTATCCTCCCTAGCCCCCTTTTTTGTTTTTCTGTTTGCCTTTTCATTTGTTTGTTTGCTTGGTTGGTTTGTTTGGTTTGGTATGGTTTTGAACCCTGCTGTCCTGGAACTTGCTATGTAAATCAGGTTGGCTTTGAGCCTACAGAGATATATTTGCCTCCATCTCCAGAGTACTATCACACATTAACCCCCTTCTTTTTTGTTTTATAAAATGATTATATTGGGCTGGAGAGATGGCTCAGCGGTTAAGAGCACTGACTGCTCTTCCAGAGGTCCCAGCAACCACATGGTGGCTCACAACCATCTGTGATGGGATCTGATGCCCTCTTCTGGTGTGTCTGAAGACAGCAACAGTGTATTCATATACATTAAATGAATAAATAAATCTTTAAAAAATGATTATATTATGTGAATGGGTGTTTTGCCTGATATAGCTATGTATTATATGTGTGTCTGGTGCCCTTGGAGGCCAGAAGAGGGACTTAGATTCCCTTGAACTGAGTTACAGATGGTTGTGAGCCACCATGTAGGTGCTGGGAATCGAACCCAGGTGCTCTAGAAGAGAACTAGGGCTCTTAGATACTGAATCATCTCTCCATTCCCATTGTTGTTGTTGCTGCGGCTGTTGTTGTTATTGTTGTTGTTGTTATTATTATTAACAGGATCTCATGTAGCCCAGGCCTTGAATTTGCAAAGTAGCCAAGGAAGACATTGAACTTCTAATCTTCCTGATGGGATGATAGGTATTTGCCACAACACCTAACTTTATGAGGTGTTGGGAATGGAACTCAAAGCTTCATTTATGCTAGGCAAACTCCTCATCCTTCTGCCTCCTCCACCTTCCAAATGCTAGGATTACAGGCATGTGCACTACAATGCCCATTTTTTAAAAGATTTATTTATTTATTATATGTAAGTACACCATAGCTGTCTTCAGTCACACCAGAAGAGGGTGTCAGATCTCATTACAGATGGTTGTGAGCCACCATGTGGTTGCTGGGAATTGAACTCAGGACCTCCGGAAGAGCAGTCAGTGCTCTTAACTGCTGAGCCATCTCTTCAGCCTGCCCATTTTAATAATCCATTTTTCTTTGTTTTTTTTTAAAATTACATTTTAATTAGTGTTTATATGTGTGTGGATGCACTTGCCAGTGTGAGTGTGTTGCAACCAAGGGACAACAAGTGCGGGGCCTGGGAATCAAAATCAAATTGCCAGGTATGATGACAAGCACCTTACCCACTGAGCCATCTCATTTAAAAAATGTGTGTGTGTGTGTGTGTGTGTGTGTATGTGAACCATATGCATTCAGTACCCAAGGAAGGGAGTAGTAGTTTTAGATCCCCTGGAACTGGAGTTCTGAATGACTTTGAGCCACAGTGTGTGTGCTGAAAATTGAATTGAATTATGAGTCATGTCCCCAGGCCAACAGTTTATTCTTAATGAGTTCTTTAGAAGACATTTATGTTGCTAGGTCATGTGGCCGGTCTCTGTATCCTGGTACTTTGTAGGTTGAAGCAATAGGGTTGTTGGAAGTTCAAGGCCATCTTGGTCTATATAGTGAGTTTTACACTGGGAGGAACTATATATAGCAAGGTCTGACTGAAAAGCAAAAGTGACTTTTATGTGTACTTTTATTCTTACAACAGATTTGTATGTGTGATATGTGATACACAGACACACAGGCTAGAGAAGGACATCTAGTGTTCTGCACTATCACTCTCTGACTTACTTCTCTAAGCTTGGACCTGGGTTGGTGACCAGCAAACTGCAGTGACCCTCTGGGCTCCCCACTCCTATCCATAGGCATTCATATAGCCATGTCTGGCTTTTTACATTGGTGCCGTAATCTGAACCAGGTCCTCATGGTTGAGCAGCAAGTGAGCAGTTATCCACTGAGCTGTCTCTCCCGTGAGAGATAGGTATTTCCATTTTATAGCTAAGGAAACTGAGGTTCAGAGATTATATAAGGTAGTGATGCGATGCAAACATCTGAACTAGCGTACTTGTAGAGGTATAGCTGGAAGCCAGCAGTTTGCAATTTCTTTTCTTAGCCAGTATATTACCATTATAGATTATGAAAGCTTTATGAAGATACATTTTACAGCAGCCAATAGGAACACACACCTATTATCCTAGCACTCAGGAGGCAGACAGAGGGGGAGTCTCATTGAGCTCAAAACCAGCCTGCCTGGTCTAGATATCTGAGTTCTAGGTCAGTCAGGGCTACATAATGAAATCCTATCTCGAAAAATAAAATAAAATAAAATAAAAATAAATTAAAAATAAGGTTAGAAGAGGTCACAGTGGGTAAAGACACTTACCACCAAGATAATGACCAAAGTTTAATCCCCTGGGCTCACATGGAGGGAGGAGAGCTGATTCCTGCAAATTGTTCTCTGACCTGAATATGACTGCTGTGGTACATGTGCGTTCATGTACACACAAATAAATCTAAGTGAAAATATAGAAGGAGAAACTTTCTAACTCATTAGCTTCCTTTAGTAACTAGTGAATATCTGATACCAGTTTTACCAGGTGGTAATATACCTTCTGCCCTATCACTGAGTTTGAGAATAGCCTGGGGTAGAGTGAGATCTTGTCTTAAACAAAACAAAACAACCTCCCCACCCAAGAAAAAACAAAACCCAACAACAATCAAAACCCCTTCCCCTCGTAAACTTTAAAGGAGTTCAGAGGAAAACCCCTATAATATTTTATTTAGGTCAAATAAAAAAGCCAGGTAATTTTGACTAAAAAATAGCATTGTCTTAATTGTTTTAACGACGATATTCTTAACTATTCTAAACTCTTTGTTTATTGGATTCTGTCTATTGTCCCAGGCAAACCCATATTGTTTTGATGGGAAGATAGTGCTATTTCTCAAAAGCTCAGTGGATTCTGCTTTCTTTTAGTTTAGAGCAGAGAGGCTAACAAACTATTAACAAGTCTAAGCATTTATTTTCTTCATTAGCTTTAATTCAATTAAACCAAAACAATGAAATCGAGTTTGTCTCAAATATTTCCTACCATCCCAGTTAGCATATAGTCCTGTTTCTGGGATTTCTCCTTCCTTCTTTCCTGGCTTCCTTTGGGAAAATGCTTTGGGGAAGAAAGCAGCAAGCCAAATCGTAGCAGGTAAAGAAAGTAAGCTCTTTTCTGTTTTCCCACCCAGATAGGGAAAAGGGAACAAGACCCTCATCAAAGAGAACTGAGGCTTAGGCGTGCCGTTCTAAAGTGCTTTGTTATTTAGCACCTCCCCCTCCCCCCAGCTCTGCAGTAATTCCTTAGAGATTGTATAGTCTCCGCTTTAAATATATATATATAATATATATATAATATATATATATAAAACTTCCTCATCTTTCTTCCCCCCCTTTTTTTTTCAATTTCCTATAATAAAGTTTCCTATTGGATAAGGTCAGCTCCCTGATTTATGCCTGGTTCCTATTGGAAGCTCGCAGGGGCTGACATCACTTAGGAAAGCTAGGGTAGGGCTGCCAGATCAGTTTGTCACCACCCAGGCTCCCTTGCCTTTGGCTGGATGCAACTTCCATTTTAGGTGTTGGATCTGAGGGGAAAAGGGGGGAGAGAGAGAGAGAGAGGAAGAAGAAGAAGAGAAGAGAGAGAGAGAAAGGGAGAGAGAGGGAGACAGACACGGAGGGAGGGGAGAAAGGCAGGAAAGATCGTGGAACGAGGAAGAGGAAGAGGCGGCGAACCTCGCTGGATTTGTCTTTCTCAGCACATTGGTGAAGCTTGGGTTTGTTTCTTAAAGGACTGGCTTTAGAAGTCCACATTTGAGGTATGTGTTTTTTAAATTTTTTTCCTTTTATTAAAATGTGTGTATAACTAGTTGGGAAAGGGATAACTCAAGGGGAATTTTTTTCTTGATGGTAACTAGAGGGACTTTTAAAAGGGCGAGAAAGCCTGTTAATGCTGACGGTGAATTTTAATCAGTTTTTTTTTCTACTTTTAATACTTTGGAGGTTTCTTGGTATTTTATTTAAGGAAAAGGTATACCGTACAAGACCTGGAAACAAACTTCTAGGTCTAATACCGGAAGCTAGTTAGAACCAGGGGTAGAAGTTGTGTAAATTATGTTTTTGTGTGTACTTTTATATTATTTTTCCTGGATTTAGCTAACATACACTTTTCTCAGAGCTCAAAAAGTTGTTTTTTTGGCATGTTGTGTGTGGGTTGGGGAAAGGAATTTGTCCTGGTCGGAAGCTAGTCGTACAGATGGCTCTTACCATGTTTCGGAACTTTTAGCCCCCTTACCTTTGAATTTGTGGCAGTGGAAAGTTGCAGGAAGCTTTCAAGTTTCAATGGTATTGTTTTTTCCTTCTGAACGTGAACAGCCCAGAAGGGTTTCAGCTCTGCAGTTCTTGGGTGGATCCCTCTTTCACTTTTCCAGGTGTGGTAGTGGGTGGGAGCCACTGTCGCCTGCTTAGGAGTCTCTTTGCTTTGCCTTGTGAAAACAAATGGATCTATGTTAACTTGAGTTGCCACTCCTTCCTTCCTTCCTTCCTTCCTTCCTTCCTTCCTTCCTTCCTTCCTCCCTTCCTCCCTCCCTCCCTCCCTTCCTTTCTTCTTTTCTTTTTGTACTAAGAGTCCTTTTAATGGCACAGATTTGTTATAGTGTTCTGTGTTAGCAGATATGATAGTGTTTGGTCCTTAAAGGGATAAGGAAATTCTAATCATGCTTTCTGTTGACCAGAGTCAGCAGAACACCTGAAATTTTTTTTTAGTCCTCTTGGTCTCTGAAAGGTTTGTAGTTTGTGATTAGACGGGTGAAGAGAAACCACTTAATGAAAATTTGGAGTTTGCAAAGCACATTTGAGAAAGCATAAAGGGGATTTTGTTTTTAAGCCACTGGAAAGATGCTTTTTTAGAGGTGTCTTTTGTTTGTTTGCTTGCTCGCTTAACTTACCATTAAGTTAGAACACTGTTAAAGCTAAAGGCCTGTGACTGGTTCATGTTTTATAATTGACCTTAAGATTTGCTTGGTTTTGTTTTTTTGTATATACATTCTTGGAAATGCACAGATCTTAGATAATTATATAGCCAACTCATCAGTAGCTGGAAAATAGGCACTTTCTTCTTTTAAAATGGGAATCAGTATGGAAATTAGAGTTGGAATAGATATTGCTTTAATTGTAGCAAGATGGGTCTTAATGTGTAAGCTCCTCATTACCTTTAAATTGATAGGAATCTTTAATCTTCTGATTTCATAGTCCTCCCCCCTACCCCCCGTTCTTTTAAGACTAGAACATTTCCTTGAATATTTTTCTACAGGGAAGACATTCTTTGCAAGATGGTTTTGTCCTTGTGCGGTTGTGGCTTCTGGAAGAAACAAGTTTTGTTCCTCTTTTCCTTTCCATATAATTTAGCCAAGGATTACAGAAATACATTTGACGCGTGGACCTCAGAATTAAAATAAGTAATTGAAAAGAAAGAAAAAAGACAATATGTACAGTATGTTGGGCTATAGTTCTCACTTCCAATTTTTCAGTTTTCCTTTGAAATGCTTTTCCAAGTAGATTTCTGAGTGTGTCTTTGGAGGGTCGGTCTGTTGCTGCCAGAGTGTCGGTTTCTCACTCAACCTTTAGGGGGAGGGATGAGAGTCTGAAGGAGGAGTACAAAGGCAGTTTGAAAATAGGTTCTGGATGACTGCTGGTGGTCTGGGTCCGGCTTGGAAACTGGGCTTTGTGTAGCCGTGTTTCGCAGCATTAGGGACCAGGACTATTTACAACTAAGGCATTGTTTGCCCTGCCCTTTAGTACAGAGCCTTTTGAGGTGATAAGATGGAAGATTTTTTTTCACCTTCTCTCGTTCTTTCAGGGATTATAGGAAAGGGTACAGATAAGTAAATCTTTTATTTTGCTATTATTTTTATTTTCTGTGTTTCTTATTTGGTTTTGGGGTGAAAATGATGACAAATGAGTATGAATTGTACAGATTTTTTTTTCCTTGTTTGCTTTATATGCAGTTCAGTCAGTTTCTTTGTTATGTGAGTAAGGTAGTGGTTCTGTGTTTCAGGTGTGTATGGTTGGTTAGAGTTCTAGTGCCTTTCTTAGGATTCCAGTATGGACAGCCAGGGGAGGGGGGGTCAACATGGTCTCAGCTGGTCTAAAATTGGGACTCTTGGAGATCTTAGAGGGGAAAGCTTCCTGTAATCACATGCCAGCCTTATGTTTAGCAAATAATTGTTCCTTAGGGGTAGATGAGACAGGATGCAGGCAGATAAATTTGGCTTAGATCACTATCAATTGCAATATCAAAATATTTAGCTTAGTATAATTTATTGCTTTCTATTGTGGTAGGTGACAGCCCTCTGTTAGTACCTTTTAGGTCTTCCCGTCCCCTACCCTCCCTATTGTTTTATTTTACTGTATGCTAAGCATTTTGCATAGACTACTTAATCTCTAATAACCATTTTTTAAAAGTGAATTTGAGACAAAGAAGCTGGGGGTTACTGAACATCTCATTATTTAAATGGTGGAGGTCAAGATTGACCCTAGTCTGATTGACTACAGAATCAATGAATTTAACCAGGGGTACATTGCCATTACCCAAAGAGAATGGACATAACAGCTGGGACTAAAATAAGTGAAGCCTTGCTACAGGCAGGAGTGTTTTAGTAGTTACTTACAGGCACAGTTCAGATAGTATATGTAAAAGACCAGTTTCCTTAGAGCAAGTGAGAGCTGAATATTTTAGCCTTAAAAGCAGGGATCATATCATGTACATGCCACTGCTGTCCCATTAGTCTCTTTTTTCCTTTTTGCAGTGCTGGGGATTGAATTTGGGGCCTCACACAGATTAGGCAAGTACTCTGCCACTGAGCTCATCACCAGTCCTGCATGCTTATTTGTTTATTTATTTTGAGATAAAGTTTCTCCATGTAGTTCTGGTTGTCCTGGAACTCTGTAGACTAGGCTGGCCTTGAACTCACAGAGATCTGTTTGCCTCTGCCTCCCGAGTGCTGGGACTAGTAGCATGCACTACCATATCTGTTGCTCTTTATTTTTAACTTCTGGGATTTGCCTCAACTTTCATTTGCTTATTAGTGAAATTTTGTCTTCCAGAGAATTTTCAGCTCCTTGGGCTGAATGAGAAGCTTGTAGGAGGTAGTTGTAATAAATGTCTTCATCATACTGTATTAAAAATGATTATCAGCCGGGTGGTGGTGGCGCACGCCTTTAATCCCAGCACTTGGGAGGCAGAGGCAGGCGGATTTCTGAGCTCAAGGCCAGCCTGGTCTACAGAGTGAGTTCCAGGACAGCCAGGGCTACACAGAGAAACCCTGTCTTGAAAAAAACCGGAAAAAAAATGATTATCTTTCACTCTAGAGCGAGAGCTGCTTGTGTGTAGGTACCATCTTCTCTCTGTCCCTTCATTACCTATTGTAGTGTCTGCTCCAAACTGAGGTGATCAGTAAGCCTTGTTTAATTAAGGTACTTGATGGGAATTAGTGGGGACTGAGAAGGCTTAAATGGAGACAGGAATCAGAACAACATGAATTAATTGCATTCCCGTGTAATTTTGACAATTTCACTGTAACCTGTAGTGTAGGTTTATATTCCTTTCCGTTTTCCCTTTACATGTATTTCATTGTGTGAGGCAGGGAAGGGCAAGCACCTGTTCCTGCTAAGGCCAGGTGTGTGGAAGTTAGGACAATTAGGGCATGGGAGAGAATCTGCTTTCTTTCCATGCTTAGAACTCAAGTCCAGATGCTTGCTGTCAAGTTCCTTATCCTTGACATTTCACTAACCCTAATCATTCATTTCTTTGAGGTGGAATCTCATGTAACAGGATCACCTTGAATTTGTGATCCCTTCTGACCCTTCTTCTGAATGCTGGTGCTATAGACACGTGTCACCACAACTAGCTTCTTTTAAACAAAGTTTCTGGGGATAATGGAAGATCTTTAAGGTTCAGCTTTTCTTGGTCGTTAGTCTAAAGATCAGTGTAAGAAGTAAGATGCATTCTTTCATAGCTTAGGCAGCTGTTGCTTGCAGTCAGTGAAGGCCTATCCACTCTCTGGGGAAAAACTTGGAGAGCAACTTGGGTCAGTGGTTTATACACCACTAACAAAAACACAAAGATCTTGGGATGATAGTTTTTCATTATGAGTATTCAAAGAAAATGTAGTTGATGTCATTTTTTTCCCTTGAGACAGGATCTCCTGTAACTTGGCTGATCTTCAACTCCTAATCTTGGTTCTGCCTCCCTACTGTGCTACTGTGAATTATAGGACTAGGCTACTACACTTGATATCATGTGTTCTTTTTTGTTGGAGATTGTGTAGGTGTGTGGTTGCGCGCGTGTGTTTGTGTGTGTTTGTAGGGTTACCACAGGATAGAACACACATGGTGGCTCACAACCATCTGTGTAACTCTAGTTCCAGAGTGTATGAGACCTTCTTCTGGCTCTGTGGGTACCAGGTATGCATGGTACACATATATACATCTAGGCAAAACACCCATACACACAAAATAAAAATCAACAAATCCGTGTTACATGAACTGAAATGGGAATTGACTGACCTAAAAGATGTAGCTGCCTTCAAGGTTTCCGGTAGAGCAGGGACACTGTCCTGCTTAGAATTGAAAGGGCAAGCTAAAATATGACTGATTTGTATTTAGTTGTGTAATTATTTTTAATTATTATTTTTTTTTTTTGGTTTTTTCGAGACAGGGTTTCTCTGTGTAGCCTTGGCTGTCCTGGAACTCACTTTGTAGACCAGGCTGGCCTCGAACTCAGAAATCCTCCTGCCTCTGCCTCCCAAGTGCTGGGATTAAAGGCGTGCACCACCACCACCCGGCTTTAATTATATTTTTGAGACAGAGTCTCAAGTAGCCCAGGTTGGCTTTGGCCTTGCCTAGGGCTTCTTAAATTCTGGACAAGCAGATTGAGCTACCCCTAGTCTTTTGTTGTTGTTGTTTTTGCTTTTGATAGGGTCTTTCTGTTTTGGAGCCTAGGCTTTCCCAGATTCTGTAGATTGGGCTAGCCCCCAAATTCAGAGAGATCCTCTTGCCTCTATCTTCTTAGTGTTAGGATTAAGGATAAGTACTAACCACATCCTGCTTCCTCTAGTCATAGAGTTTTTTTCAAGTGCTGATCAGTGCTAGGTAATCTGGTTAATGTTTTTACATAGCTTGTCTGATGGTTGGTGAAACTGGTGTTTACAGTTTTTACTTCACACATGCAGAATTTTGCAAGAAAAATTTCAAGAATTACATTGACTCTTCCTTACTCCCATTCACCCAGCACCAATCACTTCTGTTTTGCTTCAGATATTTTAACTGCTGCATAGTAATTTTTAATTTACTCAACCAAAAAAGTAATTTCCTACTGAGCACTTCCCCCCAGTGTTATAAGGCAAAGTAGGATAGCACAATCGATGCTTAAAAACCACCAAAAGGAAAACTTTGTAAAAGAAGTACTGTTTAAAAAGATGCTGGAGCTAGACTGTTGGGTTCCACTTTTGCTCTGATTTACCCTGGGACAAATTGCTTAGTCAGTGTTTGTCCTGGTCTTTTCTCTAAGATGGGAATAATTTTAGTAATTTCTATGGGGATGTATCTCAGGGTGCTTGCCTAGCATGCTCTAAGCCCAAGGTTTGATCTCTTCTAATGCAGAAACAAACAAAATGTATTAACTCTTAACTTTGTATATCGGATTGTCATTACAATTGGTTTGCTATTTAAAGTTCATAAAAAAGTATATAGCTCATAGTAATACTTTGTGTTTGTTTGGCATAGAACACTGAATAAACATCATTTGTCTCTTGGACAAGATGTCTTTTATAAAAAGTTTTTTTTTTTGGGGTGGGGGGCAAAGTTTCACTGTGTAGCAAACTTGCTTATACTCAAAATCTCCTGCCTCAGCCTCCCAAGTGATAGGGTTACAGACCTGTTCAAGCCTCTCATGTTCTGTTAACTTTAAGAAACATTTTATTTGGTAGTGAGCAGCAACTTTTGGGGAGTTGTGGAGGTGGGGGCTCAAAAACAGTGGTCACTGTTCCGGAAAGGGAGAGGTTAATGAAGGAGACAAGCAGGTAGCACTGCCAGAATAGCTCTGTAATTTCTTCAAAGACTTTAGAAGAACTGCAGGTTACCCCCAGCCTTTTGTGTCCAGCCGAAACAGAACTCTGGGTAAATGTAATTTGATAAGAGTGGATTGAGAAGGGTTTTGATTGGGTTTGTTATCAACTTGAACCAGATTTTTGTTTTCTGGCTTTCACTATGTATCCGAGGTTGACTTGGAACTTACATCAGGCTGCCCTCAAACTTTTGAAGAGCCTCCTACCTCTGCCCTCCCAGGTATGTACAGGTATGTACCACCCCAACCCCTCTTTTTTGGTCACAATTAATTTTGAGTCAAATTCTTCACATCAGACTTATCTACCCAGGAGTTTGTAAGCTAATGAGGTGTTATATAAATGTGAGTACAGAAACGAAGGCAGGCTTTTGCTATGATTTTTATTGAAATGAGCTTCCTCTTTTTTTATTCAGGAAACACTCCATTTGCAGCCCATATTTATGGACATTTGTAAAATGTAACATGTAAAAATTTTGAGTTCATGAATGCTTCCTGTGAAAAGTGTGCTTCTAAGAAAAGTCTGCTTTCATATGAAGAAAAACCAAGTTGGGCTTGGGGGATGTGTGCACATCTTAGATGTAGTCCTGTCTGGAAGGAAACTTGTAGGTTTCCTCCAGTCTAGAATTTTCCTTCTCTCCATCTTACCCCTCACTTTTCTTGCTATGTAGGTTTTTTTTTTGTTTTTGTTTAAAATATGATATAACCTGTGTAACTAGGGTTCTGAATAGTATTTCTTTGGTATTCTTTAGCCTTCTGTGATAGCACTCTTACCCAAATTCTTACATTTTCAGTCTAGGTTCCTTACTGTTTCAGCTAATTCTTCCCCATTGACTTGCTTTCCCATTTTCTGTATTCTCTCCCTTAAATTGATGGACTTCTCAAGGTTTTTATTTTTAATCGGTTATATTGATGATAAAGACAAGTGTAGGATACAGCTTCTGGTTTGAGTTAGATTGACATGAAGATGCATCTAATAATTCAAGTAGTGCCCCTCCCCCCCACCCTATGGATTTCCCTATGTAACCCTGGCTGTCTCAGGTTTTGACCTTGAACTCAAGAGATTCATTAGCCACATGTCGGGATTAAAGGCATGTACCATCACACCCAGTCCTCAGTTTTTATCTTTAATTTTTTTCCAGATCTCATCTCTTTCCTAGTTAGTTATTTGTAGCTCAGCCAATAGTAGAGCAAAAGAAATGTACTTTCCCTAGAATAAATGACATCTGTATTTGTGACCCATGTTGTTCTGTATTGAAATGGGGCAGCACATTTCTTACTGTTGAATGAGAAGATGTTTGTTTGAAGAAGCTTATATTTTAGGAGACCAGAATTTATTCTGATGTTTGAGGACATAGACATTGTTATCGAAAGTAGGTCAACTTTTCAGTACCTTTATCAAAGCACCTGCAGTTCCCATTTCATTGCAAGTGAAGTAAATCTCATTGAATAAAGGTAGCTGGTGTGTATATTCAGTCTGCTTTTAAAATAGAGGAGTCTATTTTAAAAGGGAAATTGATGCCAATCTGATTTCTCTCCTACTTCTTTGTTGGAATGGGGGAATTCTGTAACCTTTCTGTTGTTCTTTCCTTTGCTGGCTTTGTAAACTAGGACACAGTTGGGCACTTGAGTTCCTACCCTGCTGAAATGGAGGTCAGCCAAAGGAGGAGGAAGAGGTATGACTGTAGGTGTATACAAGTCCCCAATCATAGATAGACCTAAGGATCACAGTTAGAAAAACAAGTAGAGAACCTGGTATGGCACATGCCTGTAATTCCAGTATTTTGAGGAAGCTGAGGCAAGAAGATTGGGAGTTTGAGGCCAGCCTATGCTACAAGGTGGACCTTGCCAAAAAAATCAATAAATAAGACTGGTTAAATGGCTCAATGGGTAAGACGCTTGCTCCCAAACTTGATGACTTCTGCCTGTATGCCTTATGGCATAGGCTCCCACACATATACATGCATATACAAAATTACTGTAAAATAATAAAAAGGAGCTAGTCATGGTGCATGCTTAAGAAGTGGAGAATGGAGGGCCAGGACCACCTTGTCGTGGGTAAGTGGTGAGTTAGACATGGAAAACATGAGACCTTGTCTCAAAAATAGCAGATGTGCAACCAACTAAACAGAGAAGTATTAAAATAAAGACAAAATGAAGTTGGTTTATATTTCTGAAATTTAACTGCATTCACTGAACATGAGAAACATCTTTACTCAGAAGAGGGCAGGTGTGGTAGTATACATGCAATTCTAGCACCTGAGGCTAATAATGCAAGAGGATAGAAGATGGGAACTAGCTGGGCTAGATATCAAGACTCTTTCCCAAAAGCAAAACAGAAAAGGCCGAAAGAAAACAAACAAAAAAAACGAGGGTTGAGGATGTAGCTCAGTAGTAGGGCATTTGCCTGGCATAAACTTCCTGGATTTGATCCCTACATGCACAAAAAATGTTGTATGCCATGCTCTAGTGTATAATAATAAACTAAATTGACTTAATGAGTATATAAGCACATATGTTATAATATGTAATTCTGCTGAAAAAAATATTAGTACATAGGATGGAAGCTGTATGGGGCCAAGGGGGAAAAGTTTGTGTGTATGTATTTGTTGCTGTTGGCTGGCTGGCTATCTATCTATCTATCTATCTATCTATCTATCTATCTATCCATAACAGAGTTTCATGAAGCCCCAGCTGGCTCAGAACTCCTAATCCTTCTGGCTTCATGTCTCAAATGCTGAGGATTATTACATGAGTCATCAAGGAGGGCTTATTTATAGTAAGGTGTATTTGAAAAAGAACAAAAGAAATGAGTGATTGTCATACACAGGAGAGGAATAGAGAAGTACACAGGAGAGGAATAGAGAAGGCACAGACCTAGGCTGGCCCCTGGTCAAGAGCGATGGTGGGGAATGGGTATCAACAGAGACCTACCTGTTTGGGCTGCTCAAGGATAGAGTACTGGTACAGGATCCTGCTTAGCATTACAGAGTACAAAGAAAAATTGTCTTTAGGTCTATGGAGACAACAGCTGTGACTAGTGTTTTGTGTGTTCCTACTAATTTGAGGCAACAGCTGTCCCAGACTTTCTCTCATTGTAGAAGCTCTATGAGAGTGATTTCCATACTAGTACATTCTGTATGGGTTGATGACCCTTGTTCTGGAGAACCATAAGAAAAGTGCAGTTAGAATAAGTTTATATACGTTTGTAAACATCAAAGATTTTCTTCTCATCTACATAGTTGTCTAGGAAAAGGAGAAATTGAAGCCCAGATCTGGTACAGTTTCTTTTTGTCTACATTTGTTGGTTTTGTTTAAGTGCTTTAGATGCCTCCCACTTACCTATTGCTGCTACTTGTGCTCATTTCACCAAAAATTCCTGTTTTGTTTTGTTTTGTTTTGTTTTGTTTTGTGGTTGTTGTTTTGTTTTGTTTTTTGGGGACAGGATCTCTCTGCATCTACCTTCCTGGAACTCACTGTGTAGAGCAGTCTAGCCTGGAACTAAAAAAAAAAAATCCAACTGCCTCTGCTGGGATTTAAGGCATGGGCTACCATACCCGGATAGAGGTTCCTCCTTTCTCCTTTTAATGTTGGGGTTTGAAGGTTTCAGGGGATCTCTTCCTGAGACTGGGGAATTAGTCACTGTTACCATATCCATATTTCTATCTTTTATAATCATCAGTGATTATCCTTGTTAAGTAACCTTAGGGCTCTATTTTCCTTTTCCAGGTACGTAAGTTTAATTTATTAGGGATCATCAAAGCACATACTGAATCACTTTGCTTGGTTGATTTTGATGGAGCTGAAGAATAACCAACTATTTGGTGATTTGGTGTTCTTTGGCAACCCATATAGCAAAGTCAGATAATACCTGATTACCAGAGGACCTGTGTCACTCACACTTACTTTCCCTCTCAAGATTTCTGGTTTAGCAAGTTTGTTAGAGATACTTTAGCTAGAGATACTGCTCCCCTGCCCTGATCTCTGAGTATATGTGTGTCCCTGAGTTTATACCATAGTCCAGGTTAGTCTAGTTTTCCTTTTTGAGCCTCCCTAGGCTGGGTTTAACCTGTAGGAGCTGCTATACTCAGCTTTCCCTTTCTTTTTGTTAGAGGCTTTAGACCTGGTACTTGACCTGGTTACTCATTATTCTGCTCTCTAAATACAGTTATCTGGTTGTCATCCTGTGCTTGGTATTAACATCTTTACTGGTTGGCTAAGGAACACTTCAATTCCCTTCTCCTAGCTGTAGCATTATGTGAGAAGTACTCTAGGTAATCACAGAGTGCAAGGTTTCCAAGTTACTTTGAGTAACTAGTTGATGCTTTTTTCTCCAGCACATTAGATGGTGAAGACGCTTATGACTGTTATGGCTGTGTCATATTATGCTATTCTTTTTTTCTTTTTTTTTTTTAGCCTAAATCTTTACTCACAATTTTCATAGAAATGCTTTTCTCCGTAGCTCTTTAAGGACATTTTGCTACACATTATGTCTCAAACTAGATGTTAAAGTGACTTGCTTGGAAAAATATCAGCAATAGCTCTTGCTGTTTCAATTTCTGGGTATGCCTTATCTATTATCAACAAGGCTAGAAACATCTAGAGTTCATGAATGCTAGAATGAAGAAGATTTAGGACTTGGCTTCTTTTACAGTAGAATATGGAATAAGTCTTTAGGAATTTGACATAACCTTCATTCCTTGCAGGAAATTAAAACATTTACAATGTTGTTCCTTCTGCAGTGTAAATAGGCATGTACTCCAGCAAGCAGTTCACGAGTCCATAGGCAGTGAGCCTGGTAGCAAGATACTCTTCCTTCTAGGTACTGAGTCTCAAAAAAATAATATTTAAAGCTGAACTTGTTGACATAGGTCTGTAATCCCAGCAATCAGGAGGATCACTGTGAGTTTGAGACCAGCAACAAGCAAACTGGGCTATGTACTGAGAGTTAGTCTAAGCAAACCAAACAAAGGATTTAACGTTATGCTGCTACAGCCATCCTATACTTAAGTCCACGTTTTCAGAGTTCCTAATCCAGACTGTGTAATGATCTGAACTGTCTAGTGGGCAGTAAAACAGGCCCAAATGTATTTTCTAACTACTGCCCCTTTTGTCAAAGGAATGTTGTGGTTAGATTGTCAGGAACAGACCACATGATTTTCTATAGGCTGTGAGAATCACTACATAGCATTTTTTAAAATATGTATTCCCAAATGATTGTGATCCCTCAGGGTTGAGCTCTCATGTGGGTGGGTATTTAATTGAACTGAGCAGACTAACTGGCTTGTGGTGGTAGACATGAGGTGGGGGCTGGTTAATTTGAAATTATCTACTTGAGTGTTACCCAGTATTGGTTTTGGGTTCCATGTTAATCTAGATTTGAAGGTTACTTCAATATGTAGCGTGGTGTGGAGAACTCAAGTTGCCTGCTAAGGGGAACCTTTAGACCACGTCTCCATTTCCCCCTTGCAATTTTGAAATTGTGGAACAAATTCAAGAGAGGATGTTTGAAACCCCAGCTGTACAATTTGTTTAAAACTCACAGGAAGGGCCAATTTACTTCCTGTCTGAAAGGGAAATGCTGGCTTCCTTAACTTCCTTCTTGGCTAACTCTGGTTAACTTGGGATATGGGTGGGGGAGGAGCCGGTTCCCCCTTCCCCCCTTTCAGTACTGCAGAACACCTCATGCATACTAGGCAAGTGTTCTCTCCTGAACATTCAGGATGTTCTATGTTCAGGTACTGGTCTCACCTGGTTACCAAAGCTATAAGAAACAGTTACCATCATGTTTATGTTTAGTTTTGTGTTCTCCTTTGCCTCTGGTGTACTTTGTTGTTTTGGGGGCAGGGAGAGTCCTGTAATAAGGTTGTTTTTGCAGTTCAGGAATCCTTCCCATCCCTCAGATATTATTTTGCATTGAGCCTTATTTATGTACACTCCCCCTGCATTCTCTGAGATTTGAATATAGACTTGTAAGGAAGAAACTGAAACCCATTTGACACTGAAAGGTAGATTGTAGAGAGAATTAAATTGGACAGAGGGAGTGGATGACAAAAGTTTCTTATTTTTAAATTGAGCCAAGCAAGCATTCCAAGTGGGGCCAGTTGGCACTCTTCCTGCTATTTTAGTCCGGGCTTCTTCCTACTGGCGGTCAATTGTATTAACTGTTTGATGTGAGTTTGAACTGTGCTCTGGGGAGGAGGGGGAGGGAAGGGAGGGAAAGTCGTGGAAACAGCTGGTGTCTTTATCAAACCCTCTCAATTCTTTGTAAAGATTATTCTGGAGCAAGGGGTGGCCCAGGAATTAGACTTGGATAGTGGGGTGGCACTGGCTTCTCAGACATTCTGTACTCTGGATGTTGGCTAGTTGGGATGTACCCTAACTTTATGAGTCACATTTTTTTCTCCCCTCCTTTTGCCTTCCAAGTGCTCCGATGGCTTGGTTTTTTGAGACAAAGACTCAAGTAGTCCAGGCTAACTTTGAACTTTTGAATTCATCCTGTCTCCATTTCCCAAAGGCTGGGGTTATGGATGAGAGCCACCACTCTTGACCTCCTCCTTCTCTTTCTTTGGCTTTGGAACATGATGTGGGACGAGAGATGGCAAAACAGATTCATCCTCCTAAAGCCCTCCAGGGGTGTTTGTTCTCTTTAACTTCCCTTTGGTTGAGTTTTCTAAATAACATTGGAAAGAACCAGAAATACAATTAGACCCAGGATCTCTGGAGTTAACTGTAATTGGTTGACAGTACTAGTCTTCTTCCCTGGCTCATACTCCAGGGTGATGGATGACATTTCTCTGAGTCAACACTCCTTTTCTGTCTCACCTGTTTAGTTTGATGCAGACTTATCAGCCAGACACCTTTTCAGAGCAGCAGCGGCATTCATAGGAGCATATTTAGTATTAGTGTGTATGTGTGTGTGTGGGGTCTTTTACAACCGTTTTTGTTTTATTTCAGAAAACTTCCTTAGATTTTACTTACAAAAACAGCAACACTTTGTATGCCCATCTCATTGTGTACCAGCAATTCTCACTGATTTTGTTTGAGCTATGAGCAAGGGAACATTAAGAATACTGATATTTATAACTAAATTTTCAAAATTTGAACATTCTTGAGGAAAAGAGAATTAGTTAAATTTGGGGCTAGGTAAAAGACTGGAAACTTTTGTTTGTGTGGTTCAGTGACATGATTTGTAACACCTAGGCCCTACTATCAACTTAGAAGAGCTGCTGTATATATTCTTGCCCTACTTCTCCATCTGCTTTTGCCAGGTCCACTTAAGGACCAAATGCTTTTAAATTGTGCTGCAGAGATCAAGAGAGAGGCAGATATTCAGGATTTAGCTGATAATGTTTCCAGTGAGTTGGGGGTGTTTGTGGCTAGGAGGACGGAGGAGAGAAACAATGAGAAAGATGGCATTTACTAGTTCTTGGCTCAGAATGATCTGGTTAGAACTCTTCTGAGCACTACTTCTACACCCTGAACAGAATCTTGGGCAAAGGGTGCTACTTCTTTGGATCTCAGGAATCTCTGGTTAATGGAGTTTGACCTATGTCTAAAGTTTTGCTTCTAGGGAAGCTAACTTCCAGTGGGCTGTGCAAGGTATTAGAAAAACTTAGTTTGGTCCATTCTCAGAGTCAGACAGTGCTTCTTTTTTTCTAACAAGGCTTCAGGAAAAGCTAAGGTTGCTGTCAGCCTCTTTGCTGTCTGAGCTACAGTGCAATTCCTAGTGGCTCTCCCCCTGTTCTCTTGGGAAGTCAGGAACTTTGCCCTCAGAACTTGATAAACTGCCTTTCTGTAGGGTGGAGAGTCTGCTGCCTTTGTTTGTTCTCGGTGGGGCCGGCTTTAGGAATCAGTTCCACATGTAGGCTGGTTTGAAGAGTTTAAAGCAGTAGAAATGGGTGGTATGTTCTACGGTTGGTGATGGTCTTGGCGGCACTTTCTTGGGGGGTGGGGTGCCACTTGTAGCTGTGCTAAGTGGAATAAATCCCTATTTCAGTGTCTCAAGGTGAAAAAATTTGCCAAGTGCAATATTAAAAATCCCTCCTCACTAACCCCAATCCCCAGACTCTTACTTAGGTCTGTGCACATAGTATCTCTCTGCTGATTCTTAAAGGCCTGAGCTTTGTCCTATGTAGTGCTGGCTTGAGGCTGAGAGGAGGGTTGTTTTCCTGAACACGATAAGGAACTGAGCAGGGCAAAGTAGGAGCTCTAGCTGGTGATTGGTAGATAGGATGCCCTGGAATGTGGTTGGCCTGCAGCCCAGAATCCAGCACTTTGTATTTGTTTGTTTCTGGGAGACTGTGGTCTGGTGCTACTGTGACAGGAAGTGAGAAAGCTGGGAGTGGGGGAACAGAGAGGGGTGATGTCTTTGTGGTTCTCCTGTGAAATCTCTTTGTCCCTGGAGAGCAGCTCTGCCACCGAGCCCTACTAAGAAGAGAGCAGCCTTTGTGTGTCTAATGGGTCTCAGAGCATCTAGCTACTCTGATGGATTAGAGGGTGTGAGATTTGACTGTGGCCTTTTACATCTCAGCACTTGAGTTATATAAATGGCCTTGATCTCTTAGCATTGAAGAGCTTACTGAGTTTTGTGTATGCTATGCTTATTTATGGATCTAGGATTTAATTAAGAATGGAATTCTAGAAGGACATGGATGTTAGATAATGTTGATGTACTATGTATGTTGCAGAAGTAGTTTGGGGTCTGGGAGGGACAAAAAACCTGGTATTCTGGAGCCCTTCTGTGTGGCTCCTTGCTACCCACAGGAGTACCCACCCTGCTGCCCATTTGATTTCAGCATCCCCTTACTGTAGGTGGTCAGTGTTTACCCCTGGGATTGAAGTAGTGTACCCCTGACAGTTTGTCTTCTTCCTGCTGCCCATTTTTCTTTCTTGTTTTGTTTTTTCCTGCTCTTCATTCCAGCTGTGAAATAGGCATTTTTTATCACTGTTGATTGGGTGGCTGAGTCCTCAACTTCTTGCTAAGCTGGCTAGCCCCAGAGCGCACACACACAGACCCGCCTTTGATTGCCCAGGAGGACAGCTGCCCTAGAGGCAGATTGCTAACATACCTCTAGAACAATCCCTTCCCTCTGTTCTGATGCTGGCCAGCACAGTCTCCTCTGCTTCTAGTTCCTTCTCTTTCCCATTCCAACTGTGATCTTTGCTTTTGACTTAGTGAGATGTCATGTTAAAAAAACGAGAGGAATATTTTGATGAGATGTTCTTATTTGAGGTGGGGTGAGGGTGACTGTTTTTTGCTAGATTTCAAGATAAGGCTTGCCAATGGAAAAGTAGGTGATTGGTACAAAGTAGTCTCTGTTTTGTGTCCACTACTCTTTTGATTTGAGTACTTGTTCCTTATAAAAGGAAATTAAGTCAGATACTGAGAGGTAGTGGCTCATGCCTTTAATCCCAGTACTTGAGGACCATAGGTAGGCATTTCTGTGACTTCAAGGACAGCCAAGGCTACAAGGAGAGACTCCTTCCCTTCTCTAAAAACAAAAACAAAAACAAAACAACCAAAAAGAAACTTATAGAGCCCTAGAACTGAGGAATGCTTTGCCTTGTAAAGTGAAGGTAAGACCAAAGGTCTCTCTGGGTAGGTCCACTCCTCCTTGCCCATGTCTACCCCACTTCCTTCTTCAAACGTGTGTGTGTGTGTGTGTGTGTGTGTGTGTGTGTGTGTGTGTGTGTGTAGCTAGGAACTCACTATGTAGCCCAGACTAGCTTTGAAATTGTCTTGCCTCAGGCTACCTTATATTTGGATTACAGGTATGTAATACTATCATATCCTGCTCAAAAAATAACAAAAATCCCTTGTTTTAACTTTCGTGTATTTAGAATGGTTCATAACCACTGGAAGCATAGAAAGTTCTACACCTTCTCCTGTATGGGGAGAAGTATTATGGCCTTGAGTAGAACTCCTTACCTGCTGTGCTGCTTCTCATGATGTTCACTTATCATAACAAAGGACTGTATGTGGACATACCCACAGTGAGGCAAAAAAAAAAAAACACTTGAGCCCACCTGGGGTTTCAGAGAATGTGGGCATCACACAGGTACTAGCTAGACCATCTTACAGACAGATTGATTGGTATTAGATCAGAAGGTACTAAGAAGATTCTACTGATAATTTGTTATGGGGAGATTGCAGTACACTGTCCTCTGGGGCTGGGTTTTATCTTTCATTAGATGGGAAAAGCATTTCATCCTGTTACCTATTAATATAGTTAAAATAGAGTTTTGTGCTTCCTGTCATTGCTTTCTTCATAGATGCACTGTTGTCCATAAAGATATGTTTCCTAAACCTCGAAGAAAGGGTATCTATTGTCCTTATCAAGGCTTTGAAAAATTAGGGACTTTGTGCATATGACTCAGTTACATGATTCTACCTTTTCCAAGTTATTTTCAAATGATGAGCAAAAGAAATGAGGAATGCCATTGAGAAGAAGTAAAAGGGTTGGTGAGAAGCTGTGTCTTTAAAATAAAGAATGTGGGTTCATGTCAGTTGGATGATTTCTCCTAAGCTTTTTTTTCTAGTTTATAGAATATAAGGTGTCACAGTTAATTTTAGAATTTTCTTTTTAATAAGAGTTACACAGTATCATCAGATTCTGTTAGATTTTTCTCACTTTATTGCCCTCCCTTTTTTCTCCTTCCTTTTTCAGGAAGGAGAAAAGCATTTGGCCTCTCCCCTTCCTGGAGTCTGACACCTCCCCCACTCCTCCCTTTTATCTTAGTTTCCTTATCGGCTTCTCCCCAAGCCCTGTTTTTTCCTTATAAGGCTAGGAAAGGTCCCTTTGCTCAGGTTGCAGAGGGATCTAGATGAGTTGCTGTCTCTGTGTCTGTTGAGAAAATTCAGTATCTGTCCCAGTGGAGGGCCTTGGAGAGAGGCACCTGGCTAATGGGGGAAGAGAGGGAGGTGGCCTGGCCTGAGAGATCAGAAGGACTTGTTAGACCAGTCCTGTGTGTCATAAAGCTCCAAAGAGAAGCAGGTTTTGTTTCTTTCCATGCCCTTTCAGTCCTGGGTTCCTTGATAGAGTCACACCTTTCTTTTGCTTCAAAGCCAGCCCAACTTTAGCCAGTGTTAATATGCTGGGGTTTGGGGAGTTCCAAGGATATGTAGGAGGGGGAAAAAAAGAGCAAAAATCATGTTCTATGTCATTTCTGAACTTAGGCCTTGATGAAGTGATTTCCCCACCCCCTTCCTTTTGTGATGATATCTTTCAGTATGTGGTTTCCTCAGACTCCTAGACTTAGTGGTCTTCCTGCCTGTGGACCAGTTTTTGTTGTGACACAAGACACCTTGGTCAACTTTGTACCCCTGAACAGTCGCCACATACTTTTTTGAAATTATAAATTTACAGTAGGAGCTACAAATTCCTCTTGTATGGTGGCCATCTGTAGTTTTAGCATTCTGAAAGCTGAGGTAGGAGGATGGCTTCAGGAGTTTGAAGACAGTTTGGACTCTATAGGGTTACAGGCCAGCTTAGACTGCAGAGTGGAGACCCTGTCTCAAACAAGCAAAATGAAAAAGAAGACAAACATTAAATTCTGCAATGGATGTAATGCACACCTGTATTCTCATCAGTAGGTAGCTGAGACAAGGAGCAAGGCTGAGTTCTAAGCTAGCTTGGCCTGCATCACTAAGCCAAGCTCACCTCTCAGCTTGGTTACATGCTACCTGGAGCGGAGTCAAGCCAGGATGGCCAAGCTTTGTTGTCTTGGCCATCTTATGACCTAAGTATCTGTGCCCATCAGATGCCTGTAAGATGCCCCTGAACCCAGAAACCCTTGTGGCCCTGGTTACTGGTCATCTCTCAGGGCCAAGGAGCTTTTTAATGCAGCACAGGTCCCTTGTTCCAGAACATAGCTCCTAGAAAGCTCAGAAGAGATGCTGCCATGCCAGCCAGGGGAAGATGGAATCAAATTCTTGTTTTGTTTGTTTGTTTTGGGGGAGGGGAGAACAGGATCACACAGTATAACCCAGACTGTCATGGAACTCATGTAGCCCAGGCTGGCCTCACTCATCAGCTCCCAAGGATCTCCCTGCGTTAGCCTTCACAGTGCATAGATTGCAGGTGTAAGCTACCATAGCGGCACAAGAAAAACTTTTTATGTGTTATTTTTTTCCTTTCACTTTTTTTTCCCTGTCTTTTCAAAGCAGGATCTGGTTTCTCTGTGTAGCCCTGATTGGCCTGGAACTCACTTTCTCTACCAGGCTGAGCTCAAATTCACATCTACCTCTGGCTCTCTTTATTTATGTGTATGTATACACATATGTAGGTGTCCTAGGAAGCCAGGAGAAGGTATTAGATCCCTTGGAACTAGAGTTATAGGCAGTTTGGAACTACTTGACTTAGGGTGTCAGGGACTGAGCTTGGGTCCTATAGAAGAACAGTAAGCCTTCTTAACTGTTGTGCCATCTCTCCAGACCCACGTGTTTAAGTTTCAGAAAAAAAGATTTTATTGTTTAAGTTCTGTTCCTTTACCACTGAAATCAGTTATATTATTTTTCCCAGAGGAAGATGATAGAATCAGAGGTCCCATCTGCCTGAGTGAGCCTTAGGGTGGACACAGTAAGACACTATTGGTCAGTCATTTCAATAAATTGGAGCCTCAGGGAAATGCAAAAACTGCAAAGACTGGGCTATTATAAGAGTGTAAGTTTTGGGGGCTGGCGAGATGGCTCAGCGGTTAAGAGCACTGACTGCTCTTCCGAAGGTCCTGAGTTCAAATCCCAGCAACCACATGGTGGCTCACAGTCATCTGTAATGAGATCTGATGCCCTCTTCTGGGGTGTCTGAAGACAGCTACAGTGTACTTAGATATAACAATAAATAAATATTTAAAAAAAAAAAAGTGGGGCGGTGGTGGCGCACGCCTTTAATCCCAGCACTTGGGAGGCAGAGGCAGGAGGATTTCTGAGTTCGAGGCCAGCCTGGTCTACAAAGTGAGTTCCAGGACAGCCAGGGCTACACAGAGAAACCCTGTCTCGAAAAACAAAAACAAAAAAAAAAAACAAAAACAAAAAAAAGTGTAAGTTTTGTTACTCCATAGTTGAGATGAAATTGTGAAGTAAGTAGAGTCCCCCTTAGATGAATATTTTTATTAATTGTCAATAATATAATATTACTATTATTGTTGTTATACTATGCTGTCTAGGCTGATCCAGAACTTGCTTAAGCAGCAGGCACATACTACATGCTCTTTTGTCTTTGGATCTTTTCTTTGATTTGTGTGTCATAGAGGACTAAACCTAGGGCCTTATGACTGTATTTAGTATCCCCAGCTCTTGAAATTGCTTTTAAGAGGTGGTCTTCTTGGCATTGAACTCCTTTTTGAGATTTTTATGCCTCACTCAGACATATGTCTTCCAGGGGTTAGTATGGTTATGAATCTAAACAGAGAAGTGAGAATTACTATAATTAGTTTCAATTTAAGACTGTAGAATTTTCATGAGGGATGGATTGGGAGCTGGAACTTTTTTTATTCATTTATTAATTAATTTACTTATTTATTTAATGGATATGAGTTCTCTGTCTTCACACACACCAGAAGAGGGCATCAGATCCCATAACAGATGGTTGTGAGCCACCATGTGGTTGCTGGGAATTGAACTCGGGTGTTCTAAAGAGCAGTTAGTGCTCTTAACTGCTGGGCAATCTTTCCAGCCCTGGTAGCTGGAACTTTGGACTCTGGTACAAGCACTCTTCCTAATATGGAGTCTTAGAAAAACTTATCTCAGAATATGTTTGAGATTTAGAAACAGAATGGTAATTTTCTCTGTGTGTGTACTTGAACAGGAACATTGAACTGTGAGTTTTGGACACATTTTTGTTTCTGGCTAAAAGTTATATCACACAGTCCTGAAGTGTTAAGGGTTGCTTGCTGTATGTTACTGATTGGTATTCAGTAAGAGGGTTGGTGGTTTTTTTGCTTTTTTTTTTTTAAAGTTTTATTTATTTTTATGTATATAAATACACTGAAGCTGTACAGATGGTTATGAGCCATCATGTGGTTGCTGGGAACTGAATTCAGGACCTCTGTTCGCTCCGGCCCAAAGATTTATTTATTTTATTATTATATGTAAGTACACCATCTTCAGACACCAGAAAAGTGCATCAGATCTCATTACAGATGGTTGTGAGCCACCATGTATATGGTTGCTGGGATTTGAACTCAGGACCTTTGGAAGAACAGTCAGTGCTCTTATCCACTGAGCCATCTTTCCATCCCAAGGCTTGGTGTTTTAAAAAAAATATTTTATATCTTCAGAAGACAGGAAGATGGAATTTGCTTTGAGGGAGAATATACATTTGTGCCATTAGTTTTTATTTATAATGTATTAATAGGAAGAAAGGAGAAGACTTTGGGACTGGTTATAGAAGATTACAATCTCTTCCCCAGAGACTGAAGGTCAAAGCTTAGATAGCTCTTTGACTTAGGGGGAAATTGGAGTTTCTTCTAGAAAAGGTGTGCTCAAGTACTCACCCAAGTCTGGCCAAATAAGGGTGTGTTTACGTGAGCGTGTGTATGTCTGTGTGTGTTATTTATTTATAGTCATGAAATGAAGCTCTGGATGGATGGTAATGGAAATTACAACTTAAATAGGGTTACAATTCCTCCCAGGTTTTCTAGAAAATTTTGACAGAACCAGTGATTGGATTTTAGATCTTTTGAAGTCAGGGGTTTTATTTAATCTTTGCCATTAAGAAAATTAAAGAATTCCAATGGGAGAGCATGTGGTTTTTCCCACAGACATACTAGTTTCTTGTGTAGTAATTACTATAGTTACATTGTCAATGGCTTCCCATACTTCATATGGATTGTTTCATTTAGCTCTCATAACTACCCTTGTCTTTTTTATTTTTCCATTTTACAGAGAAGAAAACTGAGGTATCTTGCCCAGGGTTGTGCAAATGGTGGATCTTGGAATTGAATAGAGTTAAGTTCTAAAAGCCCATGTTCTAGTATGAAGATGAAGGTGATGATGATTGGTGCTAGGTCTTACTCTGTAGCCTATGTTAGTTAGCTTCTATTTATACCAATTTTCCTGCCTTAGCCTCCTAAGTACTGTTGTGTATGTAAGTCTTGTTATCCCCAGCCCAAATTAGATTCCTTTAACAAACATTTTTATTACACTTACTTATTTGTGTGTGTGTGTGTGTGTGTGTGTGTGTGTGTGTGTGTGTGTGTGTTGGGAACATGAGTACTGCTACTCCTGTGAGGAGGTCAGAGGACAACTTGCAGGAGCAGGTTTCTCCTTCTACCATGTGATCTCAGGATTCCAACCCAAGTCATCAGTGGCATGATGTCTTACCCCATGAACCATCTTACCAGCCCCCAAATAGATTTTTGTAGCCAGTTTATAGTAAAACAAATCATTTCAGGGGTTGTGCTGTTACTGGTGACTGGTTTTATTGCCCTGCTATTTGATTGGCCCTGTTTGATTCTTTGGTCCTTCTAGATATTTGATTTAACTTAATATACCTTGAAGTTCTGACAAAAAGAGACTGAATTTCTCATTGCTCAAATGAATAAGCTGTAGATCTGGAAGGCCTTTCTAGTATGGGTAGGATCCGTCTGGTAAAGACTTACGGCTTGTTAAAAGTAAAAACAGTTATTCTCAGAAAATATAATCTTAGGAGAATAATAAGCTTAAACACCCCTTAATGATCCTTTTTTTGATGAGAGTGTCCGTTTGACAATAGTAAGTGGTGAACTTGGAAAGATATTATACCAGACTTAGAGGACTTTTTGATGCTGGCAAAGTCAGTCAGTGATTTGCAGATTGGTTTGCAGCACAATCTTTTTATGGTATGTGGCAGGAAAAGGAGATTTCATCAAGTTGTGAGACTTTCTGTTGTGGCTTGTCATAGACTTTCCTTTTTTCTATGTTTTTGCATGCTGTAGACATAGATGTTTCCCTCTCCCTCTTCCTGTAAAGGTTAGGAAGAAAGTTCTCAAAGGTTATAGGCCAAAGGACCTTGGACAGGGATTACAGACGTTTGCTAGTATTTGGACATGTATTTGGACAGTGAGGCATAGAAGAGAGTATAGGCTTAAAAAATATTTGAGACCTAGGTTTAAATTCTAAATTTGCTACAAACTGTAGGAAATTGGTTGATTTTTTTTTTTTCTTCACCTATGAGTCTCTTTTAATATTTGCAGTAACATTTAACTTCCTTATGGTTTCTGTGATTGCTAGGGCAATAAATGTAAGCCATTCCAGCATTGGTAATTTTTTCATGTTCTCTTTTTCTGAGGTAACAAACTTGTAAGGCCCTGAGAAAGAAGTAAGAATTAATGTAACATATTTGTACTGGTACAGCGACTGTCAGGTACTAGAGAAACATGGCTGTCCCAGAAACACTGGTTTAGTTGGGACCTCCACTAGGAGGTACATAGAGTACATAGAGCTGGTGTAGAGAAACCAGCTCATCAACTCTGTAGAATTCAATTGTGTTCTAGATCCGATTAATTTCATCTACTACTTCACAAAATAGTTTGGGGCTGAGACATTACCATGAAGTAATGTAATTGGAAGATTGAATCTAACTCTTGAAACAACTTAATACCTCACCTTGTAGAACACACTTTATCTCATTCAGTCTTCACGGCAGCTCAGACTTAGACTGACCTGTTGCTGTTGACATCACACAGATGAGAATAACCAGAACATAAGCCAGGACCAGGACCAGGCTTGTGAATTATATACATCCATACTCACACAACCGCTGTGTCTCCCTTTTAAACAAAATCTATCCGTGCATAAAGACCAAAGAGTGTGACCTCTTTTTCTACTTAACTGTATTGTTCTCTTAGAGTCAACTTTAAAGACAGGATGATGGAGAAGTTAGACTTTCTCCAGACTGTGCTTTGTGACATAGGTTCCGCAATGTTTTCCCTGACTTTCCTTTTAACTCCCTGTATCAAATTAAAGTTGTGGGGGCAAAAAATGACCATTTATGGCATAATGACAAACACTGTCATCTGTGGCAGGGAGTGTTGTTTCTCTGTGCCCCATAGTAGTGGTCGCCTGGGCTTTTATTAGCAAGAAGATTACAGGGTGGAGGCTGCCACAGTGGTAACTGCAGTACAGGCCCTGTTTAAAATCAGTAACTGGAGGAATCTCTCTTGAGCTGGGTCTCTTGATGTGGATTGTACATAGCAGATGAAGGCAAGTGTTTAAAATGAAGACATAGGGATAAAAAGGAAACAACTGGAGCAAGCCAGGAGTGGTGATAAATTCTTAGACTCCAGTACTTGGAAAGTAGAGACAGGAGGATCAGGAATTCAAGGTCAGCTTCAGCTTTATAGTGAGTTTGAGGCCAGCCCAAGAGACTGTCACAGATAAACAAAGACCCAAAAACCCCAACATATTAAAGATCCTTGAGTGACTATTTGGAATGTGGGGTAGGAGTATGAGAAAGTGGCACTGGGATATTGGGCGTTGGGCTGAATGAGAACAGTGGTTGATAAATGATTGTGGGAGCCTAGGGCTGGGTTGGACGCATTTAGGAACAGTTCAGTGTGTTCTCAGATTTAGCGACTGAACTGATTCAGTTTACTGGGCACCTGTTTATCAGTTTCTTCTGGGTACTCTTACTGAATGCCGGATACATTTAAGGCAAACAGGCCCTAGCTTTTGTGTTTGGCGGAGCTCTGGGAAGCGTGGGAAAGGGAGCCTAAGCAGAAGGCCCAGCCTAGACTAGTCCCCACATGTCTTCCCCCCATGACTATTGCATTGGTTTCTCAATGTCTTTGTGGGCATGCTGGGACTGGGCTTTGAGGTTTCTGCCTTAAGGGTGAGAAGGAGGGGGAAGGGCATTCCAACAACAGATTTCACCCCAAATCAGTTTCCTATAACAGAATATGTGGGGATTTATCTACATTGTAACCTGGTCTGGTTCTGCATGGATTTACAAGTAGAGGAACTGCAGGTGACAGTGCAGTCTGAGCTTTAATTAATCCCACATCCAAAGCCCAGATATCCGAACACAGCAGAGTCTAAAGGGTATTTGTTTCATTAAGCAACTCCAAGTTGTATCTTAAATAACCCCCTTTCATTTCTAATACCTCCCCTTACTCTCTTATATGTATGCAGTGGGTGTAGTCTATTTTCTTCCCATTCTCATTTTTCCTCCAAATATTTCTGCAGCTCTCTCCTTCCTGCTTGCTGCTTGCTGAGGTGGCTGGGATGCTTCCATGGTTTATCTGAGTCTAGACTGGGCTATTCTCTGTGCTAAACCAATCAATTACGGGCCTTCTCTTAACAGGTGTGTATGGAATATGTATTTGTTAAGAATGAAAAATTGTTTTAGGTACCTTCTTTTCCTTAGGTGTTTGGTGAGAAGTTAAGGGAATAAGAGAGAAAAAAATTTCTTCTTAGTTTGCCATTCAGCAGTATACATTTTATCTATCTATCTATCTATCTATCTATCTATCTATCTATCTATCTATCTAGGTATCTGTTTTTGAGACAGGATTTCTCTATTTAATTCTGACTGTCCTGGAACTTGCTCTGTAGACTAGGCTGGCCTTCAACTCAGTGATTTGTCTGTATCAGCCTCCGAAGTGTTGAGATTAAAACCATTAGCTACCACACCTGGCCACAAAAGCTTGAGACAAGATCTTGTTAAGTTGCCCAGGCTGGCCACAAATTTATGTAGGCCAGCCACAGACGTGATCTTGCACTTTCTGAGAAGGTGGGATTACAGGCCAGCACCACAGCTTGAGGCAAAGCCTTTTTATACAGTGTCTGTGGTTCTGTCACTGTTGTTTCCATTAGCATGTTTTGCCCTTTGTTATATAGTATTGTGAGAGAGAAAGACCTCTTCATACATGTATGAAACATGGAGGCTTAGGTTCTTTACCTGCTAAAGATACCATCTTTTTTCCCCCAAGATTTATTTATTATTATATGTAAGTACACTGTAGCTATCTTCAGACACACCAAAAGAGGGTGTCAGATCTTATTACGGATTGTTGTGAGCCACCATGTGGTTGCTGGAATTTGAACTCAGGACTTTTGGAAGAGCAGTCAGTGCTCTTAACTGCTGAGCCATTTCACCAGCCCCTAGCTGACATTTCAATTTAGTATAATTCATCACTACAACTGCATTTATAGTGTTCAGGTTTGGGAAAGGTTAAGTAAAATTTGTGTTGTTCCAGTATATCTAGAAGTAGCTTGCTTGTCCCTGTACCAGGGAGTTAAAACTTTTATCAAGCTGATGCCTGCAAATATTTCCAGAGAAAAAGAATCTAATTTTAATCCCATGCTGATGTTTCCCTGTCTTGCCAACAGTGTAGAGACTATGGTCAAACTGCCACCTTTTCTCTCAATAGGAGTTCATAGTAGAGTACTAAAGAGGGTAATAAGCAAGGGATCCTCTTGGAGCAGACATTGGTGATGGGCTCCCAAGCTTGGTTGGTGGTGGTTTGCTTTCTGCACTGCAGTAAAAACACAGAGGGCATCTTTGGCGCTGGGGATTAACAATTCTTCTGTCTTCTCTGACCTGTGATCTTTTCTCTTCTCTCTTATCTGCCCTGCTCCCTAGTGTGAAGTGAGGGGACCTACTCCCTCCTTTCTACTCCCTCTGTGGTCCACCTTACTTTTTATCCTGTCCTGCGGCGGCTACTCCCCTTACCTTCATGGACGACTCAGAGGTGGAGTCGACCGCCAGCATCTTGGCCTCTGTGAAAGAACAAGAGGCCCAGTTTGAGAAGCTGACCCGGGCGCTGGAGGAGGAGCGGCGCCATGTGTCGGCGCAACTGGAACGCGTCCGGGTCTCACCACAGGATGCCAACTCACTCATGGCCAACGGCACCCTCACCCGTCGGCATCAGGTAACCCACTCTCTTTTAGACCTGCAGGTAGGACGTTGGCATGGTCACAACTGAGGCCTACATATCCTTTTTTTTTTTTTTTTTTTAATTTTATTTTATTTTATTTTTTTAATTTACATTCCAAATCACTTCCCCTTTCAGGCCTACATATCCTTAATGAGATACTACTGGCCCTGAGCTGTTCAGTGCTTACACTTCACAATGAACTGTTCCAAGGATGTTACAAATGCTGATTAAGAAATAAGGGATTTGTTACTGATCTGAGTTGGGTGGACTTTAGAAACCCTTTGTGACTTCCTGTTTTGCTAGAGTGGGTTTTCTGGAGAGGGATACAGTTCTAATTATTTCTAGTTATGGTACTGTACTTTGGAGCTACACTCAGAGTCACTTCTGTTTTATTTGAAATAGTTTTTTTCTCAGGGTCAAAAATTAGGAAAGTATATCTGCTTAGCTGTTTGGGAAGTTGGGCATCTTGGGCTCCTAGCTCCAGTTCAACCAGAGAACATCTGTTCTCAGAAAGTGTTACAGTGTTCATAAATTGTATATTCCTTTCCCATATGTCCTTGTGTGCTTATTGTTGGGTATGTAAATCATGTTTTGGAAGCAGGGGTCATTGTTGCTTTTGCTGGTTAGAGCTTTGGGGAGGGGGGAGTATCATGCTATTATTAACCCAGATAACCACAGGAACTAGTAGTGGTCTCTGGGTTGGCTGACTTTGATGTGACTTGGGAGGGCAGGTGTTAGAAATGAGAAGTATATTGTGTTCCCTATGGTTTATGTCTGACTTTACTGTGATGTAATCTGAGGTTTTATCAGTGAGTGTGCACACGCACAGGCTGGGCACTGCCATAGTAGACTGACTCTGTAGAGATCTGAGTGGAATTAGAACAGTGCTTACACTCAGCTCTTTTAACTGATTGCTTATTTATTTGTTTTTAATCTGTTTGTTTCTTTGTTTGTTTTGTAGTGCTAGGGATTGACCTAGAGCCCTGAACATGCTAGGCAAATGCTTTATCATAGAGCTATATCCTAGACTATCTATTTACCGACTTATTTATGAGGAGCTGGGGATGGAATCCTGGGTCTTGTGTATGCCACTAAACATTTCCAGACCTTTGGCTCAGGTTGACCTCAAACTTGTGATCCTATTGCTTCTGCTTCCCTAGTGCTAGGGTTACATTCATACCCAGCTGCTTGCTTAATCCTTAAACTAGTAGATATAATTTGAAATAATCAGAACCATGAAATAAACAAGATACCATGTTGCACTGTTCAGGGAATTTTTCAGGAACTTGAATATAGAGTTAGGGATGAGATACACTGAAGAAAAGTGGGTGTGCTCAGACTTTAGATGGTGGGGGATCCCAGGATTTAGTGGTTTCTCTTCTTTTATTTTTAACCTCTGCTCTGCAATGAAACCACACCCTTCCTTCTTCCTGAAAGCAATGTTTAACTTCCTCCCTACTACGGCATTACACTATATGTAAAGGGAGAATGGGTGGAGGAAGAATATGCCAAGGTTATTGGATCTTACTGTATTCTATTGGAAGAGGAGCAAGAAATGTGCTTTTATATATACACAGTCTCATTAGGTTATGTCTTAGTGCTTAAGATAGAGCAATTTAAGAACATTTGAGAATGTTTTCTGTGGCTGTAACTTGATAAAGATGTTAAGACTTTTCTTGAGGGGCATTGCTGAGTACTTTCCTTCGTATTTGGAAATGGAAAATTAACTCTCTTCTTTAAAGGGCTTCCTGGAATGGGAGTTTCCCATGGTACCACTGAATGAAGATTCCTAGAACAATAAAAGTAGGCTTTTTGAGGACAACCCCCCCCCCATTGTAGCTTCCTAACTTAACATTCTTAGGGCTTTCCAAAAGGTTATGTGTAGGAAACTTACCTGAGTCTGTGCTATTTGTTCAGTAAATGGTCTTTGATGCTTCTCATGTGCCAAGCACTGCTCAAGATACTATTAGGGATACAGTAGTTTTGAAATTACTGAACTCAAACCCTGTGTACTCATGGAACTTACATTTTTATGCTCCAGAGACCCCACCTACCAGAATTCTAGGCCCGATTCCATCTTAGAGGAAAATGGTATCTTAAGATTAAGGAGGAGTGTTACAGTTCTTATATGAATACTGACACAAAGATTTCGGTCCACAAATACCTACTCAAAAGCCCTTTCGCTTTTGAAAGAAAGATGTTGTGTTTGACAGAACAAAGGACAGCCAGAAAATGAATTGTCTTGTGGGCTATGTTTCAGAACGGCCGGTTTGTGGGCGATGCTGACCTTGAGAGACAGAAATTTTCAGATTTGAAACTCAACGGACCCCAGGTAATTGTTTTGACTCAAGGTCTAGATGGCTTCATTCACATCATTTTACCTCTCCAGTATTTATGATCATATTGGTATGCCAGAGTACTCATCGTAAATATTTATTAGTTCTTTAACTTTGGAAATTAAAAAGGTATCTTTCCAAATTATAGTTTTGTTGTTGTTGTTGTTTTTTTAAAATCATTGTCTTTTCTCATGGTACTTCTGTCTCATTTGAGCCTCCAGAAACTGCAGTTGTTTCGAGGGAGAGAATAATTTTACATTGTAGAAAAGCTTACCTAAAATCTGACTGAGGAGATGAATGAATATGATGAATAACAAAACCTTTGCTGGGCCTAGTGGGGCAAGTCTAATAATCTCAGTCTCTTGGGAGGGTGAGACAGGAGGATCAAAAGTTTCAAGGCCTACCTGGATGGGAAATTACTGGAACCTTATCCCAAAGTACAAGTAAGAAGAGCATTCTAGATTTTTTTCAGTGATAGACAGAGTGCTTGCCTAGCTACCCAAAACAAAGCAAAAATCTGTTACTTTAATTATATTTATTGGGTAAGCTGTTCTTTTTGAAGTATTGCTCCAATGTAGATGTAATAGTTAATACAGTTAGCAGTTTTTATTCAAGTAGGTGACCAGAATGGGAAGTTAAATCTGTCTCTGTCACTAGGATGTCAGCATGGTTTTAGTTAACCTTTTTAAATTTATGTTTGTTAGAAAGCTAGTACTAGGGAATTTGCTGTGTATATTAGGGTAGCCTTGAATTTACAGGACTGCATGCCTTTGCCTCTCCAGTGCTGGGATTAAAGGTGTGCACTACTATGCCCTGCCTTTTTATACAAGTTTTTTTTGTTTTTTTTTTTAAAGATTTATTTATTTATTATCTGTAAGTACACTGTAGCTGTCTTCAGACACTCCAGAAGAGGGAGTCAGATCTCGTTACGGATGGTTGTGAGCCACCATGTGGTTGCTGGGATTTGAATTCAGGACCTTCAGAAGAGCAGTCAGTACTCTTAACCACTGAGCCATCTCTCCAGCCCTTTATACAAGTTTTAAAGATGACAACTATTTTTTTCTAAAAACCCTTGAGGACAACAGGAGACGCATGAAGACGTCCTGTCCCTAGAGGCACCAATGTTTCTTACTAGGATGGATTGTTACTACATAGGTTTAGTTGTAGTTTCACTCTTTCCTCTCTCATAGGATCACAACCACCTTCTGTACAGCACTATCCCCAGGATGCAGGAGCCAGGACAGATTGTGGAAACCTACACCGAGGAGGACCCCGAAGGAGCCATGTCTGTTGTTTCTGTGGAGACCTCAGATGATGGGACCACTAGGCGCACAGAGACCACAGTAAGCTGAGATTTTCATGTCTTAGAGTGATAGGTCCTATGTGGTCTTTTAGTAGAGAAGCTAATGAGTTAAGTGAGTGAAAGGCCACTGACTGCCAGAAAGAAAGTGATCACTGGAGAAACAGACAAGGTAAAAGAAGTTTAGGAAGTGGGAAGAGAGGAGGAGTATGGCAGTTAGAGTAGCTTCCCGAGAGGATCTTAGTGATTCGGCAGTTTTCTCCATTGAGGGCTTCTGTAGGATAGAGAAAAGGTATGGATGACACATACTTCCGTGTAAAGACCTAGAGGGTAGGGTTTCTTTCTTTTCTGAGAGTATTGTGGAATTTAAACTTAGATTCTTTATTTCTTTCAATAATTGGTTTTCCTTTTCTTATTCCTTAACTGAAGGTCAAGAAAGTTGTAAAGACAATGACAACTCGGACAGTACAGCCCGTCCCCATGGGCCCAGATGGGCTGCCAGTAGATGCCTCAGCAGTCTCCAATAACTATATCCAGACCTTGGGCCGTGATTTCCGCAAGAATGGCAATGGGGGCCCTGGTCCCTATGTGGGGCAGGCGGGCACTGCAACTCTTCCTAGGAACTTCCACTATCCTCCAGATGGGTATGGTCGACACTATGAGGATGGTTATCCAGGTGGCAGTGACAACTATGGCAGTCTGTCCCGGGTGACCCGAATTGAGGAGCGGTATAGGCCCAGCATGGAAGGCTACCGGGCACCCAGTAGACAAGACGTCTATGGGCCCCAGCCCCAGGTTCGAGTAGGTGGGAGCAGTGTGGATCTGCATCGTTTTCATCCAGAGCCTTATGGGCTAGAGGATGACCAGCGCAGCATGGGCTATGATGACCTAGATTATGGCATGATGTCTGATTATGGTACCGCCCGTCGGACAGGAACACCCTCGGACCCTCGACGACGCCTCAGGTGGGCAAGAGTAAGGGAAGAGGCTTTTTTCCCAGATGGGGAAGAGGTAGCTTTAGGGACACATGACGATTGTGGACACTTGGACTTCTTTCTCTCTTTGATGGAAGAAATAGCAAATGTTGTTTTGCCATCTTACTCTTTCTTATAATTACAATAAATCATGTTTGTTTGTTTGTTTTCTACTGTTTTTGTTTTGTTTTGTTATGTTTTTTGAGACAGGGTCTCAGTAGCTTAGGCTGTCCACCAATCTGGCTAAATAGTAGAGGATGACCTTGAACTCCTAATCCTTCCAAATTCTGGGATTATAGGTGTGCCACCACGTCCGGTGAGAACGTGATTTGTAGCCAGATCCCTTAGGTTGTGATCCCACTCCTGCCGAAGCAGGATGGCTGCAGTGAGTGCAAAGCTGGTGACCATTCCTCAAGAGAACAGTGATCAGTGGTAGCTGTTGGATGAGAACTTAAGAAGTAGAGTGGGCTGCTCCGCAGTAATTTCTGCCCAAGATTAGTCTCCCTTTTGGCAATAGAGAAAGGAGCACCACAAAGAGTCTGAGCCCAGGGCCTGGGAATGTTCCTGCTCTTGTTCCTGAGAACCTTGTTAGCTACTGCTGTAGTGCTAGAACACAGATTTTGTTTAAGAACTGTCTTTTCAGTAGTTCAAATCCTGATTTTTATAAATAATCACTTTTGAGCTCACAGAAACCCTAATACTTTGTATTTAGTTAGGGTTTTATGAAGGTTGTGAGTGGGGAGTGGTCCTCCTAGACTGGTACATTAGTGATACTCCCAAAGGTCACTAAGCACCTGTCTATTCTGAGGGTTCTTACTCCTAGAGGTGATCTTTGGTAGCTGAAGATGTCATGATTACTGTTTGGATGAGTAGTTGCCTTGGAAGAATATTTTACAGTGGTATTAGAAGGTCCTCCCTCCTTTTCTTTCTTCCTCCCCTTTCTTTATTCTTGTTGTTGAGACAGGGGTATCACTATTTAGCTCTGGCTGGTAGACCTTTTCTAAAGGACCCATTTTGGGCTTTGTGTGCTATTTGTTAGTACCTTTGTCATGTCTTTTGTTGGGTTTTCATAGTTTTAAAAGGTTATTTTAAAAATTCTTACTTCTGGGTGTGCACAAAAAACATGTTTGGTCTTGGGCTGCAAACATTACTTTAAAATCAGGGTCTATATTTTCCAAGTCAAGACATAAAGGAAAAGCCGGGCAGTGGTGGCGCACGCCTTTAATCCCAGCACTTGGGAGGCAGAGGCAGACGGATTTCTGAGTTTGAGGCCAGCCTGGTCTACAAAGTAGTTCCAGGACAGCCAAGGGCTACACAGAGAAACCCTGTCTCGAAAAACCAAAAAAAAAAAAAAAAAAAAGAAATAAAGGAAAGCTTATAGTTAACTTGATAGTGAGGATACCCTGGTAGCTGTTCTCAATCTTTGTATGTAGGTTCATGACCTTTCAAAGCAAAGGTCTTGGCACTTTCCAAATGTATATTAGGTAGTATTGGCTAACCATAAACTGAATTAGTCTGGGACAGGAGTAGAGGCCCTATTATCTAAACCTGAGTCACTGACACTCTTCAGATGTCGTGGTTAGCAAATTCAACACCCATGTGACTCACCTTTTATTCCTAAAGGGGCACTAGATCTTAACTGGTGTAAGCTAGCTAGGGTAGAGAGATAGCAGCTATCACTGGAACAGTCTGCCCAAGGAGTGGGGCTGAAGTGCAAGTCTGCTTGCTCTGACTTCCTCATTAGCCAAGGGAGATTAGACACAGGTGGGTGTGGGTGACCAGACCATTCCCTGCTGTCCTTTGAAGTGCCAGTCACATAGAGAGGGTTGGGGCTTGGTTCTTGGGTTTATTCCAGGATGACATTGAGTTTGGAACCCTGCTTGACTAGCAAGATTCTTGACTAGAAGAATTCTACTTCCTGTTTCGGCCTCAAGAATAGTGCAAGGTCAAACTTTCATAGTGAGGCAGTGATTAGTGGCAAAAGCACTTGAAAATCCTGGTTCTAGTTGTGCCTCTGCCATTATCTATATAGCCTTAAGCAAGTTATTTGATCATTTGTGCAGTTTTGTTATTTGTAAAAGAATCTTGATCTACTGCCTATGAAAGAAGGAAGTGTGAAGATAGATTTCCTTGAGTGACTGAAACAAAATCTGGCAATGGCAATTATTTTTGTAGTTGCTTGTCTTAAACAAGAAAAGTAAAATATGCTCAGCATACACCCTGAAACACCATTCTCTCATGAACAGTTTGGTGTATCCTTGGGATTTTCTTACATGTATCCTGTTTTCTCATTAAAAGGAAATATTTTTTCATATAGTGTTTAGCAATCTGCTTTTAAAACAACTTACTTTAATTTGTTTAAATGACATTTTAAGTTTAAAGGTGCTTTTACTATCATCCCCCTGCCTCCCTTGATTTTTCAAGACCAGGGCTGTCCTGGAACTTTCTCTGTAGACCAGGCTTGTCTTGAACTCATGGAGATTCCCCCTGCCTCTGACCCCCAAGTGCTGATTGAAGACATTTGCTACCACTGCCTGGCCTAATTTATTTATTTTTTAATGAAATGATTCGCTCTACTGAATCCTTTATTGTTTAATGGTCAGTGTTGATACCTGTTAGGTAGGCTAATTTTCAATGTTTGGTGACAGTGGGAGTGGTTTTATGGAACAAGCAACAGTCTTATTTGGAGAGTCCTACACAATAGAGTCTCCTCTCCTAGGGGGAACCCCAGGGCGAGATGAGCTCACAGATAATAGGGTTCCTCCTTTGTATTTATAAATAAATAAGGGTGACAAGCTCACTCTCTAGTGGGTATTGGTGGTACTGAAACAGGAAAATTTGCTTCTCATTTGACATCTTTCAGTTTCTTCTTCTGATTCAAGAGCTGGGACTTTCCGATATATGTTGGTGTGTAGGTGCCATTTTGGCAGACTTTTAAGTATAGAAGTTGAAGGATGGAACTCTTCTTGGAACATACCTGTCTGACTGAATAGCGTGTAAGGCCTTGGGATGAACTGTGACAATTAGTGTTCAAGTTTATACCTCAGTAGTACTTAAGCTAAGCCCTCAACAATATAGCCGGAAGTCCTCTACTTTTCTTGATCAGTGCCTCTTTAATTTCCAAAACAGGGCAAGCGTAATAATTTTGTTCTTCTAGCTCTTTCCTGTGTGCAGATTTCTTGTTTGTTCTCTTTGTGATTAACGTTTCCAAATACTTGTCTTTCTCAATCAGCAAACTTCACAGGTTACTTTTAAATTATTAAAATTGGGCCCAGGGAAAGGGTTCAGTTGACGAAATGATTTCTATACAACATGAGGACCAGAATAACAAGCTAAGCTCTGTGGTGGTTCATATAATCCCAGTGCTGGGAAAGCAAAGATAAAGAGAAAGAAGAGGATCCTTGGGTCTTGCAGGACAGTCAGTCCAGCTTATCAGCAAGCTTCAGATTTGGGAAGAAACTTTGTCTCAAAAAAAAAAAATAATGTAGAAGGACATTGAGAAGACTTGCACACAAAATTATTAAAAATTGATCATACAGAGGAGATACGTGATCTCTGTAGAGCTGTGATCCTACTTTGAAGGTGATGGGTAACAGGAATGTCTATGAAGCCAGATTTAACTGCTTGGTTCTTTGTTCTTTCAAAATTGCAGGAGCTATGAAGACATGATTGGTGAAGAGGTGCCACCTGATCAGTACTATTGGGCTCCTTTAGCTCAGCATGAGCGGGGAAGTTTAGCAAGCTTGGATAGTCTGCGAAAGGGAATGCCCCCACCTCCAAACTGGAGACAGCCTGAGCTGCCAGAGGTGATTGCCATGCTAGGCTTCCGCCTGGATACTGTTAAGTCCAATGCAGCTGCATACCTGCAGCACTTATGCTACCGCAATGACAAGGTGAAGACTGATGTGCGGAAGCTCAAGGGTATCCCGATATTGGTAGGATTGTTAGACCATCCCAAAAAGGAAGTGCACCTCGGAGCCTGTGGCGCTCTCAAGAATATCTCTTTTGGACGTGACCAAGATAACAAGATTGCCATAAAGAACTGTGATGGTGTTCCTGCTCTGGTTCGATTGCTCCGAAAGGCTCGTGATATGGACCTGACTGAAGTGATTACTGGTGAGTGCTAGGTTAGGGGGTCACTGTTAATCCATAGAGAGGTATGAATCTAGAAGTTTCTAGTCTATTACCTTTTAATTAATTTATTGAATCATTAATTCTTTTTGAGTCAGGGTGTCACTATGTAGCTCTTGCTGGCCTAGAACTCACTATGTTGAGCAAGTTGGACTTGAACATAAAGTAATGTACCTGCTTCGACCTCCCAAGTACTACCATGCTGGCCAGTCTACTATCTTTTGATTATAGTTTCTGAGGTAGTGAGTGGCCTTGGGTCATATCTGCTTTACAGATTTGATTGGATGATATGTGAGACACACAGTAATCTCCAACACATTCTGCATACCTGCATGTTTTCTCATTTTTTTGAGATAGGGTCTTTCTCTATGTAGGCAAGCTGTTCTAGAACTCACTATGTAGATTAGGCTGTCCTCTCACAGAGATCCATTTGCCTCTGCCTCCTGAGTTCTAGGATTAATGAGTGGGCCACCATGTCTGACAGTTTGTTATTTTTGACCAACTGTAGTAGTAGAGAAACTTGTTTTCCAAAGACAGAAGCTGGGTGGCAATTGCCATTTATCCACAACCTTATTATCTATTTTAAATGAGTGCCTTTTTTGATTCAACCTGCCTGTTCCATTTAGAAATTTGAGTTTATAGCCATTTATTTGGAATAATTTTCCAGATTATATATGATGATCCATTTTGTGGGGGCATAATCACCATTCCAGAAAGAAAAGGAAATATTGGTTCTTACTTGGCAGGATATATTTTTTTTTTATTATTATTATTTTATTTTTTTGGTTTTTGGTTTTTCGAGACAGGGTTTCTCTGTGTAGCCCTGGCTGTCCTGGAACTCGCTCTGTAGACCAGGCTGGCCTCGAACTAAGAAATCTGCCTGTCTCTGCCTCCCAAGTGCTAGAATTAAAGGCGTATGCCACCACCACCCGGCTTAGCAGGATATTTTTGCCTCCAGAGGACATCTCCTTTGCTGCAGTTGCTTTTGGCTGTCATAACTTGAGGTTAGGTAGAGCATGCTCTTGGCATCCAATGAATAAAGGCTAGGGATACTGGTTGACTGGTAAGTATCTAACAATAGACAAGATAACTTCCCACAGCAAAGAATTATGTGGACCAAAGTGACTTGTGTTGCTGAAGTAAAGAAACTAGTGTAGATTGTTTTGTAAAGCTTTATTTTATGACTGTGTGCCTGTATTAAACTATAGTATAAAATGTATATTACCATGGGTCAGAAGCCTGACTAACACTACATGGAGTCATAGACTCTGTAATGGATGTATCTGTGGTCATTGAGGTCGACGAAGAAGGAATAGAATAGGGTTGCCACTGATATTCTCCAGACATACTGTCTTGGGTGCTAGAGAGCTCTCTGAATTGTCCCTGTCAGGAACCCTGTGGAATCTCTCATCCCATGATTCAATCAAAATGGAGATTGTGGACCATGCGCTCCACGCCTTGACAGATGAAGTTATCATTCCACATTCTGGTTGGGAGAGAGAACCTAATGAAGACTGTAAGCCACGGCATATTGAATGGGAGTCAGTGCTCACCAACACAGCTGGCTGCCTTAGGTAAGTGGAGGTTTTCAAGACTATAAAGATTGTTTAAGTTTTCCTGGGGTTGGTAGTCCAGGCCTGTAAACCTGTCAGACCCTGTCTCAAAATGGGATGTGGTTTGGCGGCAAATACAGTGGAGCTTATTGGCAAAGTGCTTCCCTAGGTGCAGTCTTCAATACCACACACATATGCATGCATCTTAATTGGAATTTTATGGAGTTTTTGTTTTTGTTTTTTTAATTAGAAGTTGAGTTTGTTTGTTTGCTTGCTTGCTTCTTTTATTTATGATTATTCTGTGGTACAAAGGACCACGTTCAGGACATTGCATGTGCTAGGCAACCTTTACTCCACCTTGTGTGTACTTGACCTCAGCCTACCTGCCTTTGCTTCCTTTCTTGTATGTATCATGTTTACCTGTTTGTGTGTTTATTCCCTCCCTTCCTCCTGTTCACATCACTTTAATTCCTCTTTGATTTTGTTCCTCTAATTAGGTAAATGCCTGTTTAGAACCTCCCACATATAAGGTTCTTATCTAGTTGTGGATTTTTGTGTGTGTCTTATTAGTCCCTGTCACGATTATCTGTATTTCAAATTAGACACTTTGCCATTGTCTATATTTGTACTGCTATATAACAAATGACTTCGGCTAGATTTACTGATGTTGGTGTGCTCTCCTCACAAGTCCCTTTTTTGTGGTGCTGTTTATTAAACCCATTGCTTTGTATAAGTTTGGGTAAGCTGTCTACCACTTAGCCTGAAAGAGGGTGTCAGATCTTCTGGAACTACAATCTTGTGTGGGTGCTGAGGGTTGAACCCAAGTCCTTAGCAGAGCATCCAGTGCTATTGCTTTTGACACTGACTGCCTGTTCCAGTTAGTTCCTGGTTTTTTCAACCTGACTTCACAAGCTTGAGAAAGCTTAGAAGACACATTTCAGTCAGTTTCCAACTGCAATACCTTGCTTTTTAATAAGTGTTTTTTTTAAAGATTTATTTATTTTATATATGAGTACACTATAGCTGTCTTCCGACACACCAGAAGAGGGCTTTGGATCCCATTACAGATGGTTGTGAGCCACCCATGTGGTTGGTTGCTGGGAATTGAACTCAGGAACTGCTGAGCCATCTGTCCAGCCCCGCTTTTAATAAGTATTATTAACTGCTTATTGTACTGAATAGAAAAGGTTTTAAGGAAACTTTAGATGTAAATGAAGAATGATATCTAAGAGGGGACTTCAGGGATTTGAGTCATCTTCAGAACTTTGTGTTTCCCCTTAGAAACGTAAGCTCAGAGAGGAGTGAAGCCCGGCGGAAACTTCGGGAATGTGATGGCTTAGTTGATGCCCTCATTTTCATCGTTCAGGCAGAAATTGGGCAGAAGGATTCAGACAGTAAGGTATGTTAATGAATGACTAAGTGAGTTTTATTCACTCAGGACCTGTGGTCCAGACCCACCACTTCAGGCTATTAGATAATATAAAATATCCCCCTCTCCCTAAAATGGGCATTTAGTTTAGAGAAAGAGAAGTGTGTGTGTGTGTGTGTGTGTGTGTGTGTGTGTGTGTGTGAAGAAGCCAGGAGAACATTTATTCCTTCTTTGTTACTCAGGCACTTTCCACCTTATTCTTTTGAGATAAGGTCTTATGTTGAATTTGGAGGCTGTGTGCTTTGACTAGGCTGGCATCAAATACACTTCAACAATCCTGTTCCTATAGCACTGGTTTAATAGGTACATTCAAGATCATGCCAGACTTGCTGTGCAGCAAGTTCTGTTAATGACTAAGCCACCTTTCGACTCCAAAGATAGTTTTCTTTAGGTGTGTGTGTGTCCCATATATAGTTAAGCTGCTTAGTAGCCTTCCAGATTATATATTTTCTTAGTAAGGAAAACAGTGACCTAAGTGTTGGGTCACCAACTAGTTGCAAAAGCCATTACATGTCTATAATTAGACCTCCTGTTAGAATGAAGATAACGAGGATTTTGAGGATCTTGGGGTACTGACAAGGCAACCTGAGAAAAGATGGATTGAGTCATGCATTTAGGATTGATATTTTAATACTCAAATCATAGAGACTTAGATTTTCTTGGGAGTCATCATAAACATTCTCTTTTCCAACTGAACCTTTTGTTTTATGTCTTAAGCTTGTGGAGAATTGTGTTTGCCTCCTTCGGAACTTATCATACCAAGTTCATCGTGAAATCCCACAGGCAGAGCGTTACCAGGAGGCACTTCCTACTGTGGCTAACAGTACTGGGCCACATGCTGCCAGTTGCTTTGGGACCAAGAAGGGCAAAGGTGAGTCTTAGTTCCTGTTCTTTAATATGGAACAAGAGGAACACTTAAGCTTTATAGGTACTTAATAAATATTGTGGAAGTATCCTTAGTAGAGACACGTCCTTTTGCTCTGTTGCTGCTCCCTTGTTCTGTATGCTTTGGCGGTGGCAGTAGTGGTGGTGGCGGTGGTGGTGGTGGCGGTGGCGGCGGTGGTCGTGGTGGTGGTGGTGTGTGAATATGGTGACAATTGTTAGTGTATTGGCATCTGGGGCAGTGAAGGACAAGATTTCAGCTAAACCGGGGCCTTCCTCCCTATTCCTCCTCCTTCTCTGCTTTCTTGTGTACTTGCCCATGATCCTGTTGACATCTTTCTCCTGCGTTTTCTTCCTTCATTTCTCTCCTCGCTTTCCACCTTGGTGATGCACTGGAAGATGAGTGGTTCTCCAGAGGTAAGTGCAATCTTTTAAGGCGCTTATCTCCTAACTTGCATGGTTTGGTTCTTACTATCTCTTTATCTAACCCTTCTCCATGGATGCATGTAGGAAAACTTAGTTGAGGAAAAGCATTGGGATAAGTTTAAATCTTCTGGGTCATGGTTTTGATGTGCTGTTTCTGGACAGCAGTTCCTGTTACCAGAACTTAGTTAACAGCCGCAGGAGTGGTCATCCTTTGTTTGTACAGACCTGTTTTGGCCCTTCTTATTTCTGCATTATCCCTGTCTGGACCGTTATGTGTGGGATTTCTCTTCTTTTGCCTCTTTTGATGCTGCATCTCTGATCTGAAGATTCTTACTGAAGGATGAAAAGCTGTCAGGTCGAATCTTTCCTTTTTAAAAACGTTCTTTACCCCGTTCTCTCCACCCTCTCTCCATTTTCATAGGGAAGAAGCCTACAGAGGATCCAGCAAGTGATACAGTGGATTTCCCTAAAAGAACTAGTCCTGCTCGAGGTAAGCTACCCTCCTTACTCTCCATCTCCAGAGACTTTAGATATGGTAACATGTTCTATGCACTATGGTAACGTTTCTCTCTGACTTAATGGATTTGAAGTGACAGTGAAAGTGTTGGGAAAACTCACAGTATTTAATCTAGAACCAGAAACTAGGCTGAGTATAATAGCGAATGCCTGCAACCTTAGTACTTGGGTAGCTGAGGCAGGAGAATTGCTGCCAGTTCAAAGCTTCGTTGAGATACGGAGGGAGAGCATGCCACGAAAAACAAAAGACAAGAATGGCCACTATAATTTTTTGGATCTTGAACCTTACTGTTAGAAGAAATGTCTTTATCATAGTTTAGATGTTTGGACCCAGTATATTAATAAATATAAACTTGCTAGCTTTCTATAAATATAAAAATCGTTAATTAAATTATGTTAAATCTCAGGTCTGTCATTTAGTCATATCCATGATGGGGAGAATGACCGAGCTGAATTAGAAATAATTTGTGTTAAATGTTGAATCATTAAGCCTGGTTGCTTATGGTTCAAACAAGTCTAAAATTAGCTATGAGGTACGAGTCAAGGAGGAAGGAGAGGGGAATTGAATATGACTGAGTTGATGTCTATTCTCTTTTTACCATGGACTAGTTGTTGTTATTTTATGTTTGTTTGTTTTTGAGACAGGGCCACACTGTGGCCCTGGTTGTCCTGGAACTCTGTCTGTAGACCGGACTGGCTTCAAACTCACAGAGATTCACCTGTCTCTGCCTTAAAAGTGCTGGGATTAAAAATGCATGACACTGCTTTAGGGTAGAGTAGTTATTCTTAAAGCATGGGATCAGCTGGGCATAGTGGTACAGGCTTGTAGTCCTAGTATTCAGAGATGAAGACAGGAGGATTATGACTTAGAGGCCAGTCTGCTTGACATTGCAAGACCCTGTCTCAAAAGATAAAACACAAACCTAAGAAGAAAGAGACCTGAATTCAAGCCTCTGAGTTTGCTCATGAATTAATAGGGAAGTTGAGGGCCTAAAAATGGAGAAGCAGCACTGCAGGCAGCCAGAGCTTGGTTTGAAGGAATTGATTAGTGCTTTCTGTCATGCCCTTCCTTGTGCAGGCTATGAACTCTTATTTCAGCCAGAAGTGGTGCGAATATACATTTCACTCCTTAAGGAGAGCAAGACACCGGCCATCTTAGAAGCCTCAGCTGGAGCTATCCAGAACTTGTGTGCTGGGCGCTGGACAGTGAGTACCTTTAAGAAAATGGATTTGGAGACAGGGAGTGTAGATAACTAGTTTGCTACGATTTGTAACCTTTTCACTATGTCCCATGTATTTCCTAGTATGGCAGATACATCCGCTCTGCTCTTCGTCAAGAGAAGGCTCTCTCTGCCATAGCTGACCTCCTGACCAGTGAACATGAGCGAGTAGTGAAAGCTGCTTCTGGGGCACTGAGAAATCTGGCTGTGGATGCTCGGAACAAAGAGTTAATTGGTAAGGATTTGAACCAGTGCCTAGCACAATGCCTGAATTCCACCAAAGTTTGATCATTTGTTGACATCACTGAAGAGAAGGGTCCTATAACCTTCCATAGTCTATGTTTCTGAGTGTTGAAGGTTCATGGTTTAGTGGATCTTAAAAAAAACAAGAAGTGAAGATTCTTCCAAAACATTATAACCACTATTATTTGTTGAATATCTGTTTTCTCTATCTCTAGGTGTTAAGAACTTTTCTAATTTTTTTTATTTGCCCAGAATTAAACTAGTTACTACTTAATGGCAGAGCCCAAGTTGTTAATATTTTTAAATTCGTAAAGAATGCTATGCCTCATAGATTATCATAGGATAGTATTGAACGTACTGTTTTCATTAGTGTGTCTGAAGAGACCAGAGTATATTTGATATCCAGCATCACATTGCCTCTGTGCACTTGAGGAAATAGATGAAGGTTGTTGCGTTTATGGCTGGCTCATGTTCTTTGCCCCTTTGAGATAATCTTATATAATAATGGAGTTGGTTTGTATGGCTAGAACTTAGACTTGGCCTGATTACTACTATCAAGTGTATTGTGAGGCTCCTCCTGACCTTTTGTTTTACTGCAATAGGCAAACATGCTATTCCTAACTTGGTAAAGAATCTGCCAGGAGGCCAACAGAACTCCTCCTGGAATTTCTCTGAAGACACTGTAGTCTCTATATTGAACACCATCAACGAAGTTATTGCTGAGAACTTGGAAGCTGCCAAAAAGCTTCGAGAGACCCAGGGTATTGAGAAGCTGGTGTTGATCAACAAATCAGGGTGAGCTTTACTTAATTACAGCTAGAAGAATTTGAGTATGAAAAAAGAGAGATTTTAGAAAAGAATTTTTCACTTCCCTTGTGTGAGATTACATCAACTTCCTGCGACATATGGAGAGGTCTTGATCTATTTCATTCTTAATGTTGGTCTGTAAATTGGCATGGATTGTTATATCAAACTATTTATGTCAGTGTTTCAGACAGTATAGGATTTGGTGAAATTTGACTTCCTCCATTTTTCCATTTTTATATCCTTGTGCTGTTACAGCAGTAGTTCTCAACCTGTGGGTTTCAAGTTATGAAGTAGCAATAAATATAAATTTATGTTTGGGGTCACCATAACATGAGGAACTGTATGTAGTATAGGTTCTAAGTAAGATTCCCTGGTCTGAAAACTAAACTTTGTATGGTGTCACTTTCCTTCATAGGAATCGTTCAGAAAAAGAGGTCCGGGCAGCTGCTCTTGTCTTGCAGACAATCTGGGGCTATAAGGAGCTTCGGAAGCCACTGGAAAAAGAAGGATGGAAGAAATCAGACTTCCAGGTGCAATAACTCTTGACTGAAGCTTTGACTTTTCTTCTCTTTTGCTCCTTGGCTAGTGCCTCTGTCTTTGGTTTCTTCTATTTCACTATCAAACTAACTCCAAGTCTTTTCCAAGATAGTAAAGATACTACTTTTTAATACAGTGGTGCTCACGGCTTAATTTTGCTGAGGTAGTTCTACTCTCTCAGTGTTGAACACACAGTAGATGCCGCTGGTAGTGAACAGTGATAATAGATGGCCATCATGAGCTTGCTCCCTGTCCACTCAGACCCTTCCATGTGCTTACCATTCTCTGACCCTTCTACCTCTGTCCTCTAAGTACTAGCATTATAGATATGTGCTACTGCCTAGACTCAGATTCTTTTCTGAGGAGTTATCATTGTCAATAGGCATCTAGTATCTAAGTCCTTTAGGAAGAATGTGTGAGTGAGGGCTAGGGTAGGTGAGCATGGTGAGCATGGAAAAGGAAACCCATGCTCTTTAAGGGCTTCTGAAGTGGGAGGTGCATGGTTAGGAGGAGGGGCCAGGAAGAAGTGGGTATCTTCAGGTTTCTATGACACTGGGTTTACGTTTGTCTCCAGGTGAATCTAAACAATGCATCTAGAAGCCAGAGCAGCCATTCATATGATGATAGCACTCTCCCCCTCATTGACCGGAACCAAAAATCAGGTATTGTAACCAAGGGGTGCAGCCTTCTCTGTTTAGTGCGCCTGGCATTCTTTAATGGCTTATTAACTAAGAAATAGGATGTGTATTTATTCTAAATAAGCTGGATACCGAGTAGGGGAGTGATGTTTTGCATCAGGATTATAATGTATAATGTAATAATGTTTGAATTTAGAAATCTAACAAAGCAGGAAGGGATGTGGTGGTGTACACTTGTAATCCCAGCCAGCACTCTGAGGTGGCAGAAGGAGGATGAGTAGTAGTAGGTCAAGGCTAGCCTTGGCTACGTGACACCCTGGTTCAAGGGAAAACAAAATCAAAATCAGAGTAATTAGTAATCTGAGTGTGGCTCCTCTAATTTGCCTGTGAACTGCAAGTTACTGGAGAGTGAATCAGTTTTCTGTTTAATCTCTTCCTCTCTTAAATTTCTATTCTACTGATTAATGTGCTTGGTTAATTATTAGTGCTTTTCTAGTTGGAAAAAATAAAAACTACTGACAGTCAGAAAGTCCATTCTTTCAAGTCCCTAGGAAAAAAAACACCACTGTTATAGCTGTGTGTATGATTGTGCTTTTGTGTTTGTGTGGTACTGGGGCTTGAATCTAGGACTTTCTAGACAAGTTTTCTGTGTCCCTGAGGTAGAACTTTTTAAACCACTTTATCATAGATGAATTATATATTTAGTATTTTATATATTTTTTCTTTTTCACTAAAAGTATGCACTGTAACCTTTCTTAACTTAAGGCTTTTGGCTCTTGATTCCACCCATGGCTTTTGGAGCATGGTGTGAGGGCCCAAGATTCTTAGACAAATGTGCCAGCGGCATAAGAGCAGCGCTTGCTGCTGGTAGCCCAACATAGATGAGGGTAGTGTGCTGATCTGAACAAATTGTTTTTACTCCCGTGCACTCGGCAATTAAAAAGCCACCTCCACTTAGGAGCCCTGGATGGAGCTATAAACGTTAATTCTTTATTATATTTCTACTCCTAAGTACACATCACTTGGATGTGTAGTGCTAAGGACGAAATGCGAAGCTCTTGTGCTGTGTAGGGAGCCACTGTGACTGTCTTGAGGCAGACTACCGGTATTACTAATTAGACTAGCTGTTTTTTATAGAGTACTATTTTACTTTATGAAGCAGCTGATACACAAGTAATTATTTCAACATGGCTATTTGGCAAGAGTTTCCTCAAAAATAAACACAGAAACTTTTATCACTTTGTATAAAAAACTGACAGTATTTTCTACCTGAGTAAAAAATATAATTTTGGCTGAGTGTGGTGATTCATCCCAGCACTTGGAAGGCTAAGGCAGGAAGATTGCCCTTCTTTTAAAGCCAGCATGGGCTACATAAGGGGTTCTAGGCCAGCCTGAGCTGTAGATTAAGTTTTTTCCCCCTGGAAAAAAACTCAGCAAACCCCAAAATCCCAAAGAAGAAAAGTACAACTGGGAAAATCCTACCCAGGTTACTGAGCTTAGTAACTTCACAGTACTTAAGTCTTTTTCTCGGGCCATCAAGGTGGCTCAGCAAGTAAATTAACTTGCTGCCAAGCCTGACAACCTGAGCTCCATTGATGAGAGAGAAATGAGCCATGAAAGTTGTTCTCACACCACTGTATCCATGTCATACTATGGATGGACACGGACATATGGACACACACACACACACTCCCCCCCCATGCACATTCATGCCCATGCGTACGCGCGCGCACACACACAGTGTAATAATAAACTAATTTTTAAGGCTTTTATGATTATATAAGTGGTGATCTGTATGAATAAATGTCATTCAAGGGCAAGACAGACTAACCCGTCTATTTTTTTGTGGGTTTCTTGATACAAAGTCTTACCATGATCGCCTTGGGTGGGAACTTGCAGTGACTCCTTGCCTCTGCCTTCTAAATGCTAAAATTATGAGACTTATGCTCTACTTCTGTCTCTTCTAACCCAGAGTTAAAAGTGGTATATAAAAATGTTCAACAGTGCTCCCCACCTTAGGTTTGTTTTTTCTTTAAAATTTATTATTGTATATGATGTGTGTGTGGGCACACATATTGTGGCCTCCAAAGGGAGGTTGTTCTTGTAGCTCTACCTGGCTTCTGGGATCAAACTCAGGCTGCCAGGCTTTCACAGCAAGTGCTTGAGCCTATTAGCCACCTCACCAGCCTCTATACAGTGCTTTATAAAATGAAGGCATTTATGATTATACAAAAAAATTAGTTTTGATGCGGAATAGATGGTTACATTTCTGGATATAGTAATATCTGCTCATTCCATGCCAATGAAAGTCATTCGCATCCTCATTTATTTCATATGTGTGGAACTGAGGAATGGGGCAAATGCTTTATCTACTGTTGAACTATATCTTTAGCCTAGACCCTTATAATTTTTAAGACCAAAGGGGCTTTGAGATGTAATGGCCCCTGTAATCGTTAAAGCTTTTCCCCCTATTCATTCTTTATTTTGTTTGGGTGTGAAGGTACATATGTGGAGGTCAGAGGAAAACTTGAAGGGCTCAGTTTCTTCCACAGATTGTTCCCAGGAATGAGACTCAGGCCATCAGGCTTGACAACAAGTGCCTCTTGTATTTGGGTGTCTGTAGGAAAGGGATCAGAGTTCTGCGAGGGCTTTCCTAGAACTGAAGGCTGTGATTACTCTTGGCACATCCTATGTGCTGAGTAAAACTTTATTATATAAAGGCAAGGAAAGATGGCATACCCGAAAGAAATGACAACTTTATATAGATTTTGGTGTATTGGATTTTGACTTGGATAACTTTCTAATTCCATATAGATAAGAAACCTGACCGGGAAGAAATTCCAATGAGCAATATGGGGTCAAACACAAAATCATTAGGTAGGTGATGAATTCCTGTCTAATATTGCAGAATAGTGTTTAATTGGGGTGAGTAGACATTTCTCTCTCTCTCTCTCTCTCTCAGGTCACATAGGCAGGTCTTGAACTCACTACAGTTGAGTCTGATCTTGAACTCCTGATCTTCCTGCCTCTACTTCCCAAGTGCTGATGTTAAAGATATGCTCTACCATACCTGGCTTTTTTTGTTTTTCCCCTGTAGCTTTTACCCCCTAAACAACCTTACCATTTACCATCCTGGAAGTACAGTGATTGATTATCTCCATTTGAAAAGATATCTGAAAATATGATAAAATTTTATCAATCTACTCTTTTCTATATTTCCATATGTTGCTGTGGATGGGATAACCTTGAACTTAAAAAAAATTTTATTTTAAGAAAAAATTTTTTTAAACTTTATTTTTTTGAGACAGATCTTTCTATGTATTCCTGGCTGTCCTGAAACTTACTTTGTAGATCAGACTGGCCTTAAACTCACAGGACTATTATCTACTTCTGCCTCCCCTGTGTTGGGACACTATCATGCCTAGCCAATTTATTTTATTTTGTATGTATGAGTGTTTTGCCTGCGTGTATGTTTGCTTACCAGGTGGCTCATGCTCTCAAACGTCAGAATCCATAGAACTGGAGTTAGGGATAGTTGTAAGCCGCCAAGTAAGTGATGGGAGTTGAACCCAGGCCCTCTGCAAAGAGCAACAAGTGTACTTAACTGCTGAGCTATCACTCCAACCCCTGACCATGAATTCCTGATAGATCCTCTTCTTCCCATATATGTTCTCAGAAAGTCTCATGTGGTGTAAAACTAACCCTATCTCTTTCTGTTCTTTCTCCCTACTGTCTACTGGTCTTTTTTTCAAAAACAGGATTTCATAGCCCAGGTTAGCTCAGACTGACCTTGAATTCTTTTACCTTCTCCCTACTTGCTGTTCCTTTCTACTTGGATATATGAAGCCTTCTACAGGAATGTACTTCCCCTTTGCTCTTCTAAATTCTTTTTATTCCCAAAGGCTAAACTCAAGTTGTGTTTTGCTTTATCAGTCCCTTCCAATTGTAGCTATTTCGCTCTCCTCTCTTAATTTCAGGGCTGTACTCTTTAGTGTCACTCAGCATAGGATGCACTGTTGTTTCTGCTTTGTTGTTTTTGCAGTGCTGGGAATTGAATCTAGGCTAACCACTGAATTACATCCGTAGTACTGGGTATTTCTCATACAGCATCTTCTTCCTTATACTCAAGTTGTGTGTAAGTCTTAAAAAACATCGGTGTTTAAAATGTCTAGTTGGAACTTCTGAAATAGCTCATTTCTCAAAGTGCTTAATTCATATGCATTGTATACTAGAAGGAATTTCTTATTTCTGTGTCCTTTTTTCTCTAGATAACAACTATTCCACACTGAATGAGAGAGGAGACCACAATAGAACACTGGACCCATCTGGGGATCTGGGTGATATGGAGCCATTGAAGGGAGCACCCTTGATGGTAAATCCTTGTTATATACTGCTGTGTGTATGAGGCTAATAGTATTTTGAAACTGTATGATATATAAAATGGGGTGGGGGAAGAAAAGAGAAAGATAAATCTTTTTGGTAGGTGATTTCAGGAAAAAGTAGAGGCTTTGCATCTTGACGGTTCTTGGGATGTTTTTCATTGATTGTGTTGGATGTTTTTTGCAAGTGTTGCTGATGTCACTGACACTAACTAATCTGCTCTCTAGTACATCACCCTGCTCTTGCACATACCTGCTTAGGATGTTTGCCCTCTACTCTTAACAGTGTTTGTTTACTTTACAAATGTTAGGATTTTCCTTCCTTCTGGCACACACTTAGAGATTCATACCTTGGCTCTCTTACTAACAAATTGCATGTGTTCACAGCAGGACGAGGGGCAGGAATCTTTGGAGGAAGAGTTGGATGTGTTGGTTTTGGATGATGAGGGGAACCAAGTGTCTTACTCCCCTATGGTATGTCCTCCAGTCACCCCTAAGATGGTCCTGAGGAAGGAGGTTCCTGTGTGCCTACTCTTTGCCAATCATGCTGATCTGATCAGACCTGTGATACTTGTCTGAGCCACATGGTACCCAAGGGTTCTGCTTCTGTGATCATGACCTCTTCTAAGGCTGGGATGCAGCCGATGATCTGGTTCTCTGTTGTGTGCTGCTTTCCTGCCTCCAGATTTGCTCAGCTGTGTTTGTTTCTCCCGTCCTCCTGTTCTCAGCCTTATTAACAGCCTTCTCTTTTTTTCCCTACAGCAGAAGATTTAGCACCACTCTACCTGCTCCATTTGGGCTTATAATATATTACTTTTATTTTTTGGTGGTGAAATGGACTGATGATTTTTTTTCCTTTCTTCGCTGGACTATTGTGCCAACTGCCAGGCTGACTCCTACCTTTGTAGTCCAAAGTGGCTGCCCTCATCCATGAATTACATCATCCACTGAAGTTTAATTTTCCTATCCTCCCATACCCTACTTCCAGTTTTCCCCCAAGAAACTTGACTCAGTTATTTGCATATCTTGAGAAACTGCTGCAGATTAACTCTTTTTGCCAGCCTTCCCTGGAACTCTTGGCCTTGCATAGAGGGGGGAGAGTGGAACTCTCGTTGGAAGCAATGGGAAGAACTGAAAATTACATGCTGTCTGTTCAGCATTCTGACAAACTGATGACTTTTAGTCAAGACTATTTTTTCTGGTGTGGGGGGAACTTTTTATTTTGTTTTGGATGGGGAAGTGTGAATTCTTCCCTTATCCAGTGGCTATTTTTGAAGCCAAGAAGGCTGGAAACATTGGCACATTCCACCTGGCAAGGGCCTCAAGTAAGTGAAGTACTCTCCAACCTCGGAGTGAGAACACTTGTTCCTCCTGTCCGAGGCAGGGACCACAAAGGACCTACAGACTCCATCTCTTCTGTCAGCTACAGGACAACCTTGGGGTGCTGTCCTGACCAAGGCTGTCTTTAACCCTCCTCTCCTACCCTGTGATAAATCTGCTAACTTGACCTGGCCGTTTGCAAGATGTTTTGTAAAAAGGAGAATGCCATGGAACCCTTGGTTGAGAAGAAACAGAAAGATTGTCTATTGAGAAGATGAACCTCTAGGAGGAACTAGAAGGAATATACATGAAGTGGTTAGTCTGAAACTGTCAGGAAGCTTCGAATCTGGCTTTCCCCAGCCTCCCCCACCCCATCTCTCTTCTTCCTTCATAAGCTTGTCCTCCCTCTCCTCCCCTTCCCATCCCTGGATTTGTTGGCCAACTTACAAGACTTGTACATAACTCCTCCCCCTTTTCCCTTCTAAGGTAGGAGTTGCCCTGGCTTTGCCTCTTCTTTGTGCCTTTGGCCTGGGGTGCATCTCCTCCCTCTCTTCCAGGTGCCTTTCTTTGCCTCTGCAGTCTCATTTCTCATGATTTTGCAAGTTCGATTTTGTTATTTTCTTACCCACTGTTGATCCCCAGTAGCTGAAGGAAAGAAGAGGAGTGGTAACCTAGGGGACTTCAAGTCCCCACTGGGGGTTGTTAAAGCCTCTGATGTAGCCACAACAGGCTTCTGCTCAACAGTGTACAGTTGGGGTTGGTGAAAATCCATCCTCACGAGTCTCAAAGTGAGGCTGTTAGGAGGGAGTGCTGTAACTCTGACTCCTTAGTTGTCCCCAGTTCCCATCATCTCTGAAAGGCTACAGGGAATCAGGCCTTGCCTCCATTACACCCTTTACTGTTGTAGTGAATGTTACAGCTTGGGCTAGAGAAACAGCTACTATATGGGTTCATTTTTTCTTTTTTTAACTTTTTTCTGTATTTGCTTTCTTTCCTTAATCTAAAAGCTCTATTCAATGCAACTGGAATTCTTTATCCCTCTTGTCCTGTTCCTTAATATATTGAGGCTATGGGGTAGGAGAAAAGTGCACAGCCCACCAACCCCTTTTCTTATGCCGCCCTCCTCCCCCCAGCCTTTTGCTTCCTTCCCATTTCTTCCTAGTCCCTTTTACCTTCTCTGGCAAAAAGGAGCTTCGTGCTCTCTGTGACCCACTGCACAGGGGAGCCTTCCCCGCCCACATCTATCTATCTGCCTCTGGTTTTGGTTTCTCTTGTCCTCTGTTCTTCCTGGTGCTCTTTCTTCTCGGTGGGGTGTGGGTAATAGAATAGCCATGGGCTTTGGGGACCTGTAACTGTTTCTTGTTTGTTTGTTTTGTTTTTCCTCTTTCATTTATAAAAACACTAAACATTCAATTTCAGCAAACCAAAAATCCTACCCTCCCACCGAATACTACTAAGGGGCATATCTTCTGCTCTGTATCTTTTCTCTCTTTCTTTCTCTTGTTAATGCTTTTAAAAACAAATGAGTTTTTTATATAAATAAAAGTTTTTAAAGTGTGTGTGTGGGAGGTCTGTGTCATTTCTTCACTTCCAGCTGCACTTCTTCCCTCCTCTCCTTCTTAGTTACTTTGGTGCCAGTGGTGTTTTTCTTTGCCCAGCAGCCAGAAGGAGGTTGGCTCAGGATGGGCTTACTTTAGTTTCAGTCCCAACTCTTAGGAAGGAATGTTCTTTGGAACACCCTCCCACCCCAGAGTCTTAAAAATATTTAATGAATGACTGAAGTAGAGCCTGAGAACTTACTGTGTACACTGGCTTCACATTCCCTGGGGTCCTCACACATCATTTGACACAGTCAACCCTGAGCAAAGCCCTCTAATGCATGGCTCTTTTGAACACAGCACAGCAAATCTAGAAGATAGAAGTTCACAGTCCCAACACATTCCTTTGTAAATGTGGAAGATGTCAAAGTCCTCTGCACAGGAGTACTAACGACAGTTCATGGCAATGCTTCTCAGGCCCTATGGAGTCGATTGGGTTGTTTGATTGGTTAACAGAAAAACCAGATCACTGGGGGTTATCTTTACTGCAGACACCAAAGATTGCAACTCATCTGAAAATACTTTTCCAGGGCACTTATGTCCTGTCATATAATTTAAAAGTCTCCAGAGAATTTGTGTAAAATGCTTATTATATAGTGACATCTCCAGCCACTATATTATAAAATTTGGCTGTTCCCAGTGATAGTCCAAGATCACTACATTATACCAGAACTTTTGGGGGCTAGTGAAAACCAGGCAACTCCAGCAGTGTAGCTGTGTAGATTAACACTTGATTTGTACTTATACCTATAGTCTTAGACCTGAAAAATAAAATACAAAGCCAAAAACTTCAGCATTTGCTCTGCTGCAAAGGTTTTATTTTTTTTGTAGAAAAACCTGGCCATTGATCAGCAACCTTTCCTCACTGGTATTGAGTTAGATCAAAACCCGGCTGCAGGCTGGCCTTTAAGCTCATGGTCCTCCTGCTCGTCTCCTCAGTGCTGGGACTATAGGTGCCAATTACCATGTTCAGCTACAGACATAGTTTTCAAAAGTCTAGATCATGCCAGTCTAGTTCTACTATACACTGCTAATCTCAGGTGGCACTCAGGTGACAGACAGTAGCCTGGGCTACATAGCAAGACTTTGTCTCGTTCAGTCAGTGAATCAGTTATTCATGCTCATACCTAAAATGTAACGTTGAACTGACCTATAAATGCCGAATATGGTTGGTTTGGTTTTTAAAGACAATGCCTCACTGTGTAGCTAGCCTGACCAATTTGATCTTGAACTGTGGCAATCCTTCCCAGGTACTGAGATTATAGGCTTGTGCCACCATGCTTGATTTTCTGGGAAGTTTCTTGGCAGACTTGACAGTGCTTTAGAGGCAGCCCTCTTGATACTTCTCACTCATACTAACATTAAGAAACTTTTGGAGCCGGCGGTGGTGGCGCACGCCTTTAATCCCAGCACTTGGGAGGCAGAGGCAGGAGGATTTCTGAGTTCGAGGCCAGCCTGGTCTACAAAGTGAGTTCCAGGACAGCCAGTGCTACACAGAGAAACCCTGTCTCGAAAAACCAAAAAAAAAAAAAAGAAACTTTCGGAATTTGTTCCTTCTTAATGGCTCTTAGGTTTTGTTTTGATTTTTTCCCCTGTTTTTTGTTAGTCCCCCCCCCTTTTTTACTTTATATCTATGGGTGTTTTGCCTACATGAATGTCTTGCATTACACACGTTGAACATGTGTCCAAAGAGACTGGAAGAGAGTGTTGCATCCTCTGGAACTGGAGTTACAGTAAATGGTTGTGAGCTGCTATGTGTGTGTTCGGAGTAGAACCCAGGACCTCTGGAAAAGCAGCCAGAACTCTTAACTGCTGAGCCATCTCTCCAGCCCCCTTTCTTGGTACTTTTTAAAAAGTTTTTTTTCTCTCTCTCTGTGTGTGTGTGTGTGTGTGTGTGTGTGTGTGTGGTTGCTCTTGGGAGCCTCTGAGAGCTGAGTCATAGAATTACAGGCTGCTTAGGTGTGGGTATTCAGACAGAATTTGGGTCCTCTAAACTGAAAGCAAGTGCTCTTAACTGTTAGGCTATCTCTCCGTTCCCCTTAATACTTTTTAAGCATTAGAGAATTTGTAGATCTACTTTTATGGACCTGAGTAAGTAAATAAGAATTACCTGTACTGTTGGTTGAAATTCCAAAACTGGGTATAGTGAAACATGCCTGTAATTGTAGCATTTGGGAAGCTGAAGCAGGAGGATTGCTACAAGTTTGATGCCATCCTGGGCTACATTGCCAGATTCTTATCTCAGAAAATAAAACCAACCTTTCCCATAGCCCCTTCTTGGAATGGGCGTATATACCTGAGGTAGATCAACTGCCTATGGCACAAGATCATAGTACTATATCAATACCACAATAAATTCCTGCATTTCACTTTGGAAATTGATTCATAAGTTGGTCTCATGAATCTGAACCTTGTAAAGTGACATAGGTTATGTGGTTGATATAGATGGCTAGGAAACACGTGTTTTCTGTGTGGAATCCAGAATGACTGGCTAACTCTTGGCAATAGTAGTGAGTATGGGTAATATAATTCATAAGAGAGAACAACCGAGGCTGGGCCTGGGGCATCTAAGTTCTAGTACTTTTCTATCTTGCTAATCATCCAGGCAATTCCCAGGTTGACCCTGAAATGTGGTGCCTTTTCATGCACGAAGAATGTCCTGGATTATGAATTACTAAGCTTCTGGCTACAGAGGGTACTTCAACTAGGGAGCAAGTGTTTTTGTCATCCAAAGCCAAAGAAGTTAGGTGTGGAAATGAATCATTCCACAGAGAGGGCCTAGCTCAAGAAATCAAACATGGAAGAAAGAAGATACTGCCTAAAGCAAACTCCGTTTTTCATAGAATAGACTTTTTGAGTTTTCTGCTACCTGTCCCTTAAAACATCGGTTGTTCAGTTGTTGCAGCCATGATTACTGACAGACATAGAAAGCAGAGCTGGAGAAGTGAGATAGTTCGTTGCCATTAAGGATCTGTCCTGCATCGTGACAATTTTTTGAGTTTTTATTTTGTGTAGTGTGCAGTGACCAGGGTCAAAAGCTACGAGTGCACTGCGTTGAGAGTTTTGCCCAAACTCCTATGATTGGAGGAATTTCAAGCATGTGACAACTAGTCTTTCTAGTACCTGCATGTATTATTCTTGTCTTGCTGCCATTCCCTGATTATCATCTTTGGTGCTGACGGACAAACAGTCCAGTGCTGTAATGTGCCCCAGGAAAGGGAATACGGATGGGACATCTGTTCATGATCCAGTCACGTTCTGTGCGCTTCTTGTCTTCATCTTTTTCTTTATCTTTTGTCATTTTCAAACAAAATTTGTTTTCTTGATGCTCTTCACATCTTTCCCATCCCTTTGGCTCTCCTTGTTTTCATCTCAATCCTTGTTTTAGGATTGGTGTGGGGCCTTTTTTACTATTCAGGCTCTGCTTTTGGAAAGATGCTATGGATTAGATTCCCTGAAAATGCTTTTCATACACGAAAGTAGGATTCTAGGTCATATATATTTTTTAAAAAATACTCTTCACTCCTGTCTTGTTGGGATTGAATTGAGGGCTTCACACATGGTAGGCAAACACTAACACTGAGCCACATCCAGTTGTATATATAAAAGAAGATAACTTTAAACACTGCTGAAGAGGCACAAAACAAAGCTGATGAAACTAGCCTTACTCAGAGTGGTTGCCAAGCACAGCATACCTTAAGCTTCTAAGGAATGTGGGAAAGAGGGAAGAAAAGAGTCCACAGAATGCTTAGCATCGAGATGAATAAACACTCATGACCAGATGGCTTGTTATGCAAACTTTGTGATCCAAGTTCAATGCTTGGAACCCACATAAATGTGGAAAGAAAGAACCAATCTCTAAGTGCATGCATACTTATTAAGCAGCAACAAATAGCCCATTGGGGGAGACAACAAAGAACTTGTACTGATCTTGATAATTTGTAGTCCAAATTTTGACTACCTGTGTGACCCACAAACCAGTAAATAGGGACTTTGAAGTGGAACTTCACTGGTCATACCTCTAGAAGATTTCCAGAAGCCAGTGCATTTCCTCTGAAGATTCAGAAACAACTCCCACAAACTTGAGCCAGGCCCTTAAGCTAGGCATAGTAGTAAAAGAGCAGTGGAAATGGTGATAGAAGAAATGTAAGCCAATCCTTAAATACTTCAGATGTTGGCATGAGCATAGACTATAACGAGACATGGATTAGGGTCATTGAGCTCCAGTGGTCAGAAGGCCTACTAAGTAAAGCCCTGATAGATGATGTGAACCTTACAGCATGTAATTAGTAAGAATGCTGGACAGTGACATGTAAGTTGAAAGGGTGAGTAGAGTAGAATTCTATACGGGAGAAAAGTAAAGATGCTGATCAAAATATTTGTGAAATGTGTCCATATTAGCTGTAGCTGTTGAAAAATAGAAATAGGGCATGTGACTTCTAAAGAAAAGGCAAAAGCAGAAGGGTAGCTGAAGTTGATACTTCACCTAATAGAATGATCTAGGCTTAAGACTGCAGCAATAGAGGAGGAGCATATGTCATCCCAGGGCTAGAGTTAGCATGCAGCAAGTGAACAGAGCATGAGTGGGAAGCAAGTGTAGAGACAGAAGTCTGAAAGTTTCCAAAAGGACAAAGTAACTTGAGTAAAGCTTCAGTAGCTACCATGTGAATTGGTCATGTAAGCTTAAACACAAGGGTAGGACCCAATACTTTTAAGTCTTGCTGCCTCATTTTATAAATTGCTTTTTAAAAAAAAAACTTGTATATATGCATGTGTTCATCTGTGTGCACACATGAAGGCCAAAGGCCAACTTCTATTAGCGTCTATTGATTTCTGTTTTTGGAAGGAAGTCTCTTTGAACTTGAAGCTTAGACGGGCTGACCAGCAAGATCTATCTCCATTCCTTAGTGCTAGGTTGATGTATAACTGGATGTAACAGCTGCTGAGAGTCTGAACTCTTGTCATTATGCATGCATAGCCAACACTTCCTCAGCTGTGAGATGTACCTTTGTTCAAAGACTGCTGCCTTTAGAGTAAGAGAGCCAATGAGGAGCATTGTGTTATCCCAGGTCACTTGGGTACCATTCATCATTTCCTGGGCTCCAGGATCTTTCTCAGGGCCATTAGCTGAAAATGTAGAATGCAGATGGTCCATCATCATGAGACACATTTCCAGTAGACACTCTACTTACATGGGCATAGCTTAGATTTTACATGGGCTCCAGATGCTCTATATACTGTCTTACTCAAATGCTGATTGCTTTAATCCTTTTTGAGGCTAGTGTCTAAGATCTAGCTCAGGGTCTTTGAGGTCATTCAGAATGATAATGTATAAACTACTCAGCACCAAGCTTAGGCTCTGATGCCTGGCTTTCTGAATTTAAATTCTCACTGTCATAACTGTGCAATCTCTGTTTTTTGTTTGCTTGTTTGTTTTTGTCTTTAATGTTTCTTTCATTCAGTGGTGGGGATTGAGCTTACAGCCCTGCATATGGTAAGCAATCATGCTTACCAAGGAATTATATACCCAGTTCTCTATAGCAGATTTCTTAATCTTTTGTGCCTCTCGTCATGGGGCCTAATATGTACATATGGTAAAAAAAATGAGATTATGAGTGGAATTGCACTTAAACTGTAATTGGCACATACCAAGTATGTTGTTGCTATTATTATTATTACGCTTATTTTGAGATAGCCTCTCTTTAGCCCAATCTGGTCTTGAACTCACAATAGTCTTCCTACCTTAGCTTCTTTAGTGCTATGATTTCAGACATGAGCCACCACACTTGGCATATTACTTTATTATTATACCTAGCATTAGATAGTTCTCTCTGCAATTATATGTATCTGTACATGCATATATATTTGCTTATATTAATTAGATGATTACTAAGTAAGTTATGTCTAACTATGTAAAGGATTATTTCAAGGGCCATCCAAAATGACAGTTAGTGTACACATTCAGTTCGGAGTTTAGGATAAGGTGGCATTAGTTATTTGATGGATAGTTACACTTCTCTCATCTAGGTCCTATTCTAAATGTCTATTAGAAATTTTCTGTGCAGAAATTAAAGTTAGGGTTTACAGATCACTTTATGGCAAGGCCAGGTGGAAGCATCCATCAAATCTAGTACTTTTAATAATAGGCTTTTTGAACATGATGGAAAAACTTTTTTTTTTCTCCAAATACCAAGGTTTTTTTGGATGTCTGAATCCTTGGGAGATAAGGATGTATGCAGAGCCTATTAGAGCTATGAAAAGATGTAATTGAATGAAGTCACATAAAAAGCTACATACATTTGTTAAGTACATTGCTATATGCTAGAACTTATTCTGGTTATAAAGGTTATCATGAGCAGAGACCCTTGTCTTTAAGAAAGCCAGAAAAAGAGTTTTGAAATAATAACGTTACTAAATCACTGTTTCGGAGAACAGTATAGAGTAGGAAAGATTGTGTAACCAACTACAGGAAGCTGCATAATTTGAGGCAAGAGGTAATGACAGCTTAGACCACTGTGGCATATTATAAAAAAGATTACCAGTTCAAGGTCTATGTAATAATGACAGCTGGTATCTCCCCTCACTTTTCCCCTCCCTTCCTTCCCTTCCCCTCTGTACCCCCCTCCCCATCTCTTCTCCTTTCCTCTCCCCTTTCTTCCTCTCCCCCTCCACCCCCACCGTGGGCTTGAACTTGAGGCCTTGAGAGATCTAGGCAAGCTCTCCATCACTGAGTTGTATCTGCATTTTCACTTCTGAAGTATGAGTATCACTAACTTGCAGGCTAGCCTTGCAGTTGTGACCCTCTCACTGAGTCCAGTGCTGGGCTTACATGCCTGTACTCACACACCCTGCTAGTGCTTTTTCTGTATGACATTTTAAAAATTCCTTTGTATATACTGACATTTACACCAACCCTGTATAGAAGGCAATGACATGAATATACAATACAAAATAATCCTAAGGCTGTGCTTTGTATTACATGTTTTTTCCCTGCTTAATATTTACTACAACTTGCTGATTATCCATATTTTGAAGATGAAGAAATTAATTTTTTTATTTATTATATCTAAGTACACTGTAGCTGTCTTCAGACACACCAGAAGAGGGTGTCAGATTTCCTTACAGATGGTTGTGAGCCAGCATATGGGTGCTGGGATGTGAACTCAGAACGTTTGGAAGAGCAGTCGGTGCTCTTTCCCACTGAGACATCTCTCCAGCCCCTAGAAATTAATTTTAAAGTAGTTAACTAACTTGCCTGAGGTCTTATTTTTGTTGGTTTTCTTATGCCCAAGAGTTCCCTTGGACTAATTTTGGGACCAAGATTGAGTGTTCACCTCTTGTAATAGGTTTATAAGTATGCTATTATGTCTGGCTTGGGGTGCTAGGGATTGAATGGAGGGCTTCTTGCATGTTAGACAGGTGCCTTGCTACATCTTTAGTGCCATTTTTGGTCTTTTTTTTTTTTTTTTGAGAGAGAGAAGGTGTTGTTGCTGCTCTGGAACTTGGAGTATAGACCTTGAACTTGGGGCAGTCCTCATTCCTCTGTTAACAGATTCTGGTAACTACTGTGCCCAGTCCTGAACCCTTTGTTTTTTAAACTACTTATCTCAATTGATTTAAGGCAAAATTAATGGAACACAAGGTGGGGCACTGAGGATGAGTTAAGGTTGAGTCTGGTTGCTGGTTGGTATCAGCCACTAGCTGAAATAGGAAATGGTGATGAGTACAGGGTGGCTAGGCTCTGTGCTCTAGAATCCCAGAGAGGGCGGCTTCAATCTCTAACTCTCTTCCCCTTGGATATTAAACTTGGGTTCAGATTCTGAACTACAGAAGTGAAGATAGCCATTTGTCCGGAGGCACAGTGTGCTGGACTACCCTGCCTTGTCCTGTTCTCACTTGTTCCATGGTCTCCACCTATCTTTTCTCTCCCCTTTTCTTCCGCTTTCTCTCCAGTGGAAGGCTGGCACACTGCTGTGGAACTTATGGGTCTTTTACTCAGAACCGGTGCTTCATCTTCGTCCCAGCAGACTTACTGTTCAGACTTGCAGGGCTTATGTGGGACCAATGCGAGTTGTAGCTGTGCCCTTACAGTGTAGCTCTCCACAGCAACATCCTGCCCAAGGTGGAGTAGATTCCAAATGGGAAGTGTACCTAGTAGTCACCACTGATGGAGAGACAATGCATCGGTGCCCTATGTCGTCAGAGCCCATCACCAGTTGAGTCATGCGTCCTGCAGAAGGACATGCACCTTCACATCCCAACTTCACATTACTTCATATGTTGATTACTTTTGCAGAATTTTGGTTTAGGAGTTAAAGTTAGCTGAGTGATAGATAGAGCAAGTGCCTGTTATACATGGTTCTCTGAGTTTAATCCTCAGGTCAGACATACAAATTCTTTTTTTAAAATACTTTTATATGATTTATTTATTTTTATTTTATGTACATTGGTGTCTTCCTGGCATGTATATCTGTACGATGGTGTTGGGTCCCCTGGGACTAGAGTTAGAGTTGTGAACTGCCATGTGGATACTGGGAATTGAACCTGGATCCTCTGGAAGAACAGCCAGATACTTCTGAAACATCTTTGAAACCCTGACATAAATTCTTAATCCGTAAGAGTATAAATAACTATTTTTAAAGCAAAAGTTAGCATGGTAGAGTTAAATGTTTCCTTTGTGCCACTCCTGTTGTACATTCCTTGTCTGTGCTTTCAGGTATCTTCCTTTTCCCACAAGATAGACCTGCTCAGCAGTGGCTTCACATACTCTGCATATCCCGATGTCTTTCCATAAACTATGCCATGATATCTGTATATACGATCGTATACGCTCATGCTTTATGCTCCTAATAACTGACTGTTTTTACCATTAGTCTGTGTCACATTTTTATTTAGGCCTGTTTTCTTCCTACTTCTGAAGCACTCATTTCTGGCTGCTATGGAAACTGTACAGACTGCGTCCTCAGGGCACAAGCCCTCCTTAAGATGAGCTGGTTGTGACCATTCTTGCTTACCCTTCCCTGTGGTCCAGCTTGTCAGCCTCTTTACTTCCTTCTCCAGAAGATTTGAAAAGAAGCTATGCCCCTAGCCAGAGATGCTAACTCTCCTTCCCTCATGTATAGCCCTGGCTGTCCTGGAACTCACTCTGTAGACCAGGCTGGCCTTGAACTCAGAAATCCCCCTGCCTCTGCCTGGGATTAAAGGCATGCACCACCACTGCCCAGCTGTTTTCCTCTTAAATATTTATTTTTATGTGTATGGGTGTTTTGTTTACATATGTATCTGTGCCCCACAGAGGCCATAAGAGGGTCTTGGATCCCCTATAACTAATTAGAGACTGTCCTAACCAGGATCTGATGCAATTCTTAGGAATGACCCTAGCTCCTCCTGATAGAGGCTATAGGTTAATGAGTCAGTAAGGTAAGCGCTATCATAATCGTGACCCTTAACCATTTAGCAGAGAGGCAGACTGCCAGAAGGGCAGCACACCATCTTTGAGGTGGACTGTGCTTATTAAAAGATAGCTAGGATTCTGTTCCTTGAAGATTTGAAGTCATTTAAGTCAGATGGAACACTGTGCAAAACTACAGAAATGCAAAAAGAATATAGCTCAATAGACACCAAGTAGGCATGAGGAGCTTCTCTTTGTAGAAACATTTCATCTAGTAAATGAAGTAGTTTGAAAGAAAAAAAAAGAATGTCATCATTGTGGAGTCCCTAATACCTAGGTCTTTTAGGCATTGAACGTCAATTGTTGATATCATAAAAATAAAGAAATACCACCCATGAAGTTTAAAAAATCTGATAGAGGGTATGACTCAGTGGTAGAGTTCTTGTCTCACGTGTGTGGGCTCCTTTGTTCAATCCACAGCACAGCAAAGAAAAAATTTAGCCTGATCAAGCCTTTGGACTCAACTATTATTTAAACAGAGATAGGGGAAATACTGAACTATATTATCGAGATGACCCCATTCTTTGATAAATTAGATACAATAAGAAAAGAGTGAAGGGCCGGGCAGGGGTGGCACATGCCTTTAATCCCAGCACTTGGGAGGCAGAGAGGCAGGGGAATTTCTGAGTTCAAGGCCAGCCTGGTCTACAGAGTGAGTTCCAGGACAGTCAGGGCTACACAGAGAAACCCTGTCTCGAAAAACCAAAAGAAAAAAAAAAGAGTGAAGGAAGACCAATATTGTAGTCTCAATGCATGCCTAAGAACCCAGCACTTGGGAAGAAGAAAGGAGGGAGGAATATAGAATGCTTGTTGCAAAGGAATGATCATTTTTTAAGTGTGAGTTTGTGGAAAATACAGAGTACCCTCCTTTTGTATTTTATGCTTTTTGAGACAGGATCTTTTACTGTTTGGGACTTTTTTTCTTTTTTTTGGTATGGTTGCTTTTTTTACATTTAAAAAAAATAATTTACTTATTTTATGTGCATTGGTGTGGTGTTTTCCCTGTATCCTGTGTGTCTGATCCCCTTGAGCTGATGTTACAGACAGTTGCAAACTGCCATGTGGGCGCTGGGAATTGACCTGGGTCCTCTGGAAGAGCAGTCAGTGCTCTAAACCACTGAGCCTTCTTTCCAGCCTGGTTGGTTGGTTTTGAGTTATAGGACAATAAAATTTCAACCCAAAACCAAAACCGAGACTGGCCTTTATCTTACTCTATAGCTGAGGATAACTTTAAATTCCTGATACTCCTGCCTCTGCATTTAAGTATTGGAATCATAGGGATATGACACCATTGAGGTATCTTGCTATATATTGCAGGCTGGACCTGAACTTAAAAACTTCCTGACTTTGTCCATCAAGTGCTAGGATTAGATATGTATGTCACCACTCCTGTCTATAATTGCAACCTTATAGTTAGAGCAGTGTATTGGAATGAATGCTTCATGGTTGAAAAGCCATGATGGGGAAATTTGCTTGTAAGTACTGTGGTGGCAGGGTGGATGGGGTGTAAATAAAATATGACTAGCCATGAGTTAATCATTAAAGCTGTTAGATGTGTGGACCTGAGGTACAGGACTACGAAGCAAACGTCAGGAAACACGGTCAAGACGGGCAGCAGCAGTACAGGTAGAGGTAGCTTTTGGGTTATGAGTTTTCTTTCCTGCCAAGTGCAGGCAGAGATTAGGTTTCAAATTTCTATGAGACTGAGGGTCTGGGATAGGGATTTCTGAAACAGTCATAAGGATGGAAGAGGGAGGCTGAACCAAGGAGACTCCCTGGCACATTTTAGCAAGGTCAGTGCTGCTTTTAAGCTCTGTTAAACGGCTTGTTGGTAAAATTTCATTTATAAGCATGACTGTAGACAATTTAAAATTTTTGTTTACGGCTTTTGGATCATTTGGATACTTTAAAGACTGTTACTTGAGCTGTATATCACTGAAAATTGTAGTAGAGTGTAGACAAAGTGGGGAAATTGGCCACAACGCTATCACAGTATTTAGCCCAGGAGGTACATTTGTACATAGTAATTTGTTTTTAGGAAAGACCGAAGCGGGGCATGGAAATCTTCTCATGTATCAAACACCAAAGCCAGCCCCTCTGAGCAGCTGAATTGTATGGGCTGCAAGCTGGCTCCCTCCTGCTCTTCACAGAGCACCTGGATTCACAGCCATTTCTCTGTGCACCGTGACAGTCAGGTAGGAAGGTAGGGATTGATGCTGTGATTGCTCCTCTTTTAGCCATGGTTGTTTCTTATCCACACAACCCCTTCTTAATACCACTGTACCTTTAAGAAAGTTTTCAATTGACAATTTCTATACATGAATATAGTGTTGTCTTGGTAATGTTTACCACCGCACCTCTTTCCCTCTCCCCCAATTCACCGTACCTTATAGCTGTTTAAATTCCAGACTACAGGACTCCAGCAGTTGACCATCTTTTCCTTCTTCAAACTTGAAATCTTTCCATATTGGAAAAGCCATTGACTTTTTAATCTCTCCTAAGCTACAGTCTCTTTGATCTCTGTGCCTTCTTTAAAGTGCATGGAGACACACAAGCTGCCTGAGTCTAGTGAGAATAAGCTGTCAACATTGTAGGCTTGCAGGCAAAACTCTTTTAGGTACATCCTCATGAGTCTGTCCGTTGGCTTCTACACCGCTCTGCCTCACGGTTGTTGTGTGTATATTTTAACCCCAACTGCAGGGGTTAGTGTCTGAAGTCTTGGCCCTCTGCCAGAGAGAACAACCATTTTCCTGTAGGGTTAGGATTTGAAGTCTCCTCTGGAGGAAGCCCTGGAGTTCAACAGTGGTTTTGAGACTATGAATGATTTTGAATTTGGGGAGCCAAGCGCTGTCCTGGACTGCTCACTTCAGTCCTCTCTATTTTCTATTTTCTCTGTACTCATCTTGCTCCCATCCCAACTGTTCCCACCCAAGAAGGATGCCTTGAGCTTCTGCACATTTTACTCAGTCAAATTAGCCTGTGTGATAGGCAGAGAACCAGTTAGAGGACTGGTAAATGGAATTAGAGGTGTACAATAAAGGATTTCGCAGAAGCTGAATGTGCTGGCATACTCTGTAATCCCAGGACCTGGGAAGTGGAAGCAGGAGGATCACTACTCCTCCTTAGCTACATGGTGAGTTTGATGCCAAACCATGGTCTCACACAAAACAAGCTTGCTAAGTGGTTTGCCTACATCTTAAAAGGCTACTTATTCCACTGATAACAGCAGAGAAAGTTGTACTGGGTAACTGTCTTTTTGTTTTTGTTTTTCTGGCTGTACAATTTGAAAAATGTAATTAAAGGTAATTTACAGAGTATCAAAGAGTAGTTTTATTTTGTTTCATTTTTGTTTTTCTTAGCACAGGATAAGTACTTATAATCTTGGGTCTCTCCATCCAGAGGCAATCATTATTAACATTCTGTTAGTCTTTTAATCTGTTTTTTGCCCATTTAAAAATAATAAAGTAAAGCTTATGCAATAAAGGCAATAAAATTCCTGCCTTTCCTGCCCAGTATTGTTTCAGACATGTTTCTAAATTGATTCTTCAAAACCAATTATTTTTATGGCTGCATGACTATACCATTATTTATTTTTTTTTCAGGTATTGAATACTTAAGTATTATAACTATGTATAATATTATAAATATGCTACAATAAACTTATTTCTGTCTAAATCTTTGTTTTCTGGATTATTTTATTTTTAAAAATTTTTTAATTCATTTTATTTAAGAAAAAATATGAAGATGTGAGTAAGCTTATAACTGATTGGCCTGTGAGAAGTCACAGGATTCATAGGGAACAAGTTCTGCACACCTCCTGGCCTTTCCAAACAGACCAGAATCCAGTGTAGGGGTCAAGTCAGGAAGACCTGTCCTAGGGAACAGGAGCCGGCCGGTTCCTAAGGTCACTCACATGGAAACGGCCAGTGAACCATGGTCTGGGCAGAAGGTCAAGCTGTCTAGCCCAGACCACAAGATGGATGGAGACACTCTGCCTGCATTTACTTTTTTGTTTGTGAATTTCTCCACGGGCAGATGACCTCTGCCTCTCTCTTCTTTCAGGCTGTACGGTATGGTGGGGTTGAGTCTCCTCAAGCTCAACCCATCCCAACCTCCATAGTTTCTACTTCAGAGATCAGCCCTGGAGGCATCTCTTCCTTCCATCTCTGGACACGAATCTACTGGAGTTAGGGACTGCTGGCAGAGAATAGTCCAGTCTTTGATGGCTCAGATGGTAGTGGCTTGCTATTGAGTCTTTGTTTGCTGCCCTGATCTTCTTACCTAGTAGGTCCAGGAACTGCAGCTTTCCTGAGGGGCTGCATCCTGCCTCGAGCAGCACCGGTGGTTGGAAGATTTGTTCGCTGGGAAACAGGAGCTCTGTGTCCTATGGTACTTGGATGCCCTCTCTGAGTTGAGAGAGAATCTGGAGCTAGGGCACCTTTGCCAGGTGGTATACTCCGCCCAGTGAATGGCACTCGGGTGTCAGGCTTGAGAGTGGCTGAGGGAACGGGGAGTCGACAAGAAGACTAGGCAACTGCACCCTGTAGCCAGGATGAGCACTGGGCGTTTCTAGTTGAGGACTGTGGAGCTGGTCTGACAGGGATTGGTGGGCTTGCTGTTGTACTGTGCTGGATCCAGTTTTCTGACGAGGTAGAAGAGTTGGTTGTGCAAGAGGAGAGCACTCTGGGCTTTTGGATGCAGAGAACAGATTGCAAGTGGGTGATTCCTTCTTTAGGCTGGAGGGTTTCTTTCCAGCTGCCACCCGATCAGCCCTGGCTGACCCCTTTTTATCACTGCCCCGGAGCCCAGTTAGGCTGCTTGGTGGTGGGGTGCTCACAGTGGGCAGCAGGTCTCGGACAGGGCTGTCCTTCAGGATGAAAGTCTCCCCCCCTCCCCCCGCCGAGGGCTGGACCTTCCGAGACCTGTACCAGCACTCTCCCGGTCTTTCAGGGCACACTCCTCCAGCGGAGCTGCCAGGCGGTTGGCTTCATCAAGGATCTCCTCCAGCTTCTCTGGGCTGAGTGGTCCCAAGCTGAACCTCATACCCTGGAGGGCAGGAGCTACTGCATTTGGGTTACTCCGATGGGAGAGGCCCCGTCGAAATGGTTTCTCACTAATACTGTTATGTCTTCTTTCTCGTGACTGTCATATGGGGACAGCCCTCCAAAGTCCAAGGTCTCATCCGCGATGAACTTGATATCCTCTCTCAAATCCTCTATGCTCAGCCAGCATAAGCGAGTCAATGTAGACCCCAGTCATTTTCCACTGCGTGGCAACGCATCCCCGCCACACCTCCAGCGCACAATTCCGTTTTCCTCTGGATTATTTTCTTAAAAGAGGAATCGTTAAGTCAGAAATTGTAGAATATATTAAAAGCTGTGCTGATGTATTACCAAGCTGTTTTCCATCTTAATGTTTAGAAGTTGAAATTATATTAAAAATGCTCTACAGAGGTTCACATAAGCAAGGCATTATGAGGAGAAATAGAAGGCGAATAGAGTCTTTCCCCTGAAGAGAGTCTGATTTGTTTGTACTGGCAACACGGCTCTATCCTGGGCCACATGCTCTCAGAGACCATTCAGGCTCAGGTGACTGCTACATGACAGGATTTTGGACTCTGCACCCCAAATCAGTTTGTCATCCATGTTCTAAATTCTCTGAGACGTGCTCCTTGTCCTTGACTGCTTTGGTTACTTTTATTTCCTCTCTGGTTGTTGCTAAGATGGTTGCTGTTATCTTTTCTCCTTCAACTCCTCCCAGAGCCCTCCCCACCCCACTCATCTGATTCCATGCCCTTTCTCTCTTTAAAAAACAATCAAGCCGGGCAGTGGTGGCGCACGCCTTTAATCCCAGCACTTGGGAGGCAGAGGCAGGAGGATTTCTGAGTTCGAGGCCAGCCTGGTCTACAAAGTGAGTTCCAGGACAGCCAGGGCTACACAGAGAAACCCTGTCTCGAAAAACCAAAAAAAAAAAAAAAAAAAAAAAAAACCAATCAAAACAGATAAACAAGCAAAAACCAACAACAAAAAGGAGAAGCAAACAAACCCTGAAAAAAATCATAAAAGCAACCGGGCAGTGGTGGCACACGCCTTTAATCCCAGCACTTGGGAGGAAAAGGCAGGCAGATTTCTGAGTTCGAGGCCAGTCTGGTCTACAGAGCGAGTTCCAGGACAGCCAGGGCTATACGGAGAAACCCTGTCTCAAAAAACCAAAAAATAAAATAAAAGCAGAAGCCAAGATATACAAGCAAAAGATCAATAAAACAAGAAATACCCAAACAAAGTGATATGACCCTGAAAGTCTACAAAATACCACTGAATTCATTTTGTGTAACTACTCCTGAGCATGGGGCCTACCCTGAAGTGTGGCTAATATACTCAGTGAGACTTCATTGGAGAAAATAAAAATTCCCATTGCAAGTGAGTATCAATTGCAGACAGCTTCTTTATTAGCAGTGGGAGCCCATGTCCACTGTCTTCTCTCCCCATTGGGTCCTCATCTGGTTTGAACGTGTGCAGGCAGGCCCGGGAGCGCTGCCGCAGTCCGTGTGAGTTCATATGTGCATCAGTCCTGTTGTCTAGAAGACACTGTTTCCTTGGAGTCCTCCATCCCTCTGACTCTTAGATTCTTTCCACCTCTTCTTTCATTTAGTTCCTTGAGAGGAGGGGTTTGATGAAGAAAATCTATTTAGGACTGAGTGTTCCAAAGTCTCTCTGCACATGGTCCAGTTGTGGGCCACTTTGTTTGTTCCCATCTATTATAAGAAGATGCTTCTCTGATGATGGATGAGTAAGGCACTCTGTGGTTATCGCAGAATGTCATCACGAGTGGTATTATTGCCAGGCTCCTTTACCAAAAACAGTAGTATTTGGTTTTCCCGTAGGCCTTTGGCCTATCCAGTCTCAGGTTCTTAGTGACTGGAACAGTCTCAGGCATGGATTCCATCTAGTTGAGTGGGACTTAAATCCAATCAGGTAGTGTTTGGTTACTCCCACATATTTATGCCACTATTTCTCCAGTGTATCTTGCAGGCAGGTCGCCGTTGTACACTGGAGGGTTTATAGTGGGGTTGATAGTTTCCTTTCTCCTCTGGTAGCACACAAAGTACTTTCTAGTACCATAAATGTTAGCACCAGCTGGACTTCTTTGTGTTTAATAAGATATGTAAATATTGCCTTCAGCAATAGGGCCTTAGCATCAGTTTGTGAAGAGCAACCAGTAGTCTTAGTAATAGCCTGAGATGTTTGGGAGTTTCCATGGGACTCCTTTGGCCAACAACTCAACTAGATGTGACCCATTCCTGGCCCTGGAGGTTTTACTTGGTGGTGAAATATTTAGTTGTAGCAGCATCTCTCCCATTATCTGGTGACTTCATTTATGTTTCCTTCATATATGTATTTTAGGAAACTTCTACTGTAGTAGCATTCCATACAACTCTCAAGGGGGCCTCTTCTCATTCTCTTCTTTACTCCCCACTCCTCATGCCCCTGTCTATTTAATCTGTTCCATTCTTTTTCCATCTCTTTGTAACTATATTCTGTTCCCTTGGGGGAATCTCCCTTACCCCCTAGTCCCTTACCTATACCTAACTTCTGTGGTTATGAAATTATCCAATGTCTACCAAAGGCTTAAACGCTAACATCCACATATAAGAGAAAACATACAATTTTTGTCTTTTGAGGTCTGGGTTTCTTCACTCAGGGTGACTTTTATTTTTCCCAGCTCCATCTTTTTACCTGCAAATTTCATTTTTTTAAACAGTTGAATAATATTCCATTCTGTAAATGTACCACATTTTCATTTTCCATTCATCAGTTGGTGAATATATACCCTTTTTCCAATATCTGGCTAATATGAATAGAGCAGCAATTAACATGGTTGAGCAAATACCTCTTTTGGGTAGACACTTTTGGGTATATGCCCCAAAATGGTTATAGTTGGATCTTTAGGTAGATCTATTCCCAGCTTCCTGAGGACCAGCCATAATGACTTCCATGGTGGTTTTACAAGTTTGCAGGCACATCATCCATGGGTGAGTGTTCCCATTACCCACATCCTCACCAGCATGTGCTGTCATTTGCTTTATTGATTTTGGCCATTCTTACTGGTATAAGGTGAAATCTCAAAGTAGTTTTACTTTCTAAGATTTGTGTTTTATCTTTCAAGAACCCTCTGCTTAGTTCTGCACCCCATTTTTAAATTGGATTGTTTAAATTGGATTATCCTGCTGTCCTGTTTTTGTTTTTGTTTCTTCAGTCTTGCTCTAGTTTAGATACAAGTTCTCTATTTTGTAGTCTGCTGCCTTGTCTGAATGGTATCCTTTGCCATACAGAAGCTTTTCAGTTTTGTGAGGTCCCATTTGTTGGTTGCTCTTCAGTCCTGCAGGAAGAGAACAAAAATTTAGTCTATAACAATAAGTAAATTAGATTTCCTCAAAATTAAAGTATTTCAGGGCTGGAATGATGAATGAAATAGATGATTGGCTCAGTAGCTAAAAGCGCTTGCTGCTTTCTCAGAGGACCTAAGTTAAGTTCCCGACCCCCATGTAAGTGCCTCACAGCCGTCTGTAACTCCAGTTCCAGAGGATCTGAAGCCCTCTTCTGGCCTCTGTGAACACTGCATGCATGTGGTACACATACATACATGCAGGCAAACACTCATATACATACAAATAAATTTCAAAAAAAGGTTACAATTATATTTAAGGACTATTAGGATGAGTGAAAGGGGGAAAACAATGAATAAAAATGCAGATAATGCACTAACATCTTTATAACTGTCACTTTTAGATATACACCGGATGCCTCTCCCTCCGTCTCCCCTCTTTTGAGTCAGGGTCTTCTTTAGTCCGTGTGGATTTTGAACATAGCTGAGGACATCCTCGAACAACCTCATCCCCACACCTTAGCCTCCCTAGTGCTGGATCCACAGCTGTGCCTGCAGCATACTGCACCATGTTTGCATCAAACACTTCTAACTCTCTTTTCTGTATTGAATCTTGACTTTTCCCATTTCAGTAAACAAGCAGCTATATAGAGTTACCTTATGGTGTACCACCTGCCAGCCCATAGCTTTCTTCAAGCATCTTTACTATCTAAATATGGCAATGTTTTGAAATTACTTGGCATTTTTAAGCATATTTGCCCTTATTTATAAAAGTCAGTGGAAGATGGAAAAAAATAAAGTGCTGATGTTAATGATTTTACAACTGAGATATTTACTATGCCAAAACAGTAAATTTGATCCTTTTTGAATTTAAGTGAGTCTGACAACTGTTTTCAATTATAGAGGAAAACAGTCAAACCTGAAGCACATATACAAAATGTTATGTCAGAGTTTGTGGCTCCAAAGTAAGGTACAGTGATTGAGCGAGTCTCTGAATCTTTACAATTATGCATAGTAAATACTGATTTTTATTCCTGAAAAAAATATATTTGCTCAGACTGCCTTCCTCACCCAAACCTGACCTCTTGGCGACAGGCCCTAGGGTACAGTTGTAGCATAGTGGAGATACCAAAAAAGTCAATCTCTGGCCTTTGAGGTTTCAAATATGTTTTGGAAACTGAAGGCAGAGATAAAACCTTTGTGATTAAAAGCTTTTGAACTTCAAAAGCTAGAACTATCAATAACCCAGGGCAGAACGTCATGGATTAACCACAAGCATATAGGAATATGTGATCAGTCAGAGCCAGTTCCCCAGTGCCTACCTTTTTTCTCAAAGCCTTAATGAAAACTTCTCAAAGCTTGGAAAGGAAAGAACGTCAAAGAAGTGAGCTTCACTCCTGGCAAGTCTCCAGGAAGTCCTTGAGGGGTATGGGCTGAGGACAAGAAATGGATGTGTGGCAGAGTCAGATAGATATGGACAGAGACAGCCCCTCAGAGCCAGAGTGGCACCAGAGAGCACATGGACATATCCAAGCTCCTTCACGAACCAAGGAGTGGTTGAGAACCTAGAGAGGTTTTGCTTGGAATCAGGAGTTATGTTACTTTTTGTTTGTTTGATTGCTTTTAATTGTAGCCTTGGCTAGCCTTGAACTTGATATATCCTTTAAAAGTTCACAGGATGACTTTGAACTCTTGATCTTTCTGCCTCCACCTCCCAAGTACTGACTTGGGTTGACACTACTTACTGATCTAGCTAAGATGTGGTGCTGTGACAATAATCTTCATAATTTTTGTCCATTGTGCATCAAATGGGAAGAAGGATATTGTGGTAGATGCCAACAGAGGCAGACAACCAGCAGGTTCCCTGTCCTTGGCACCCCACAATCCCCAAAAAGAAGTGTATGGACTATGTTGCTCAAGAGGTAGTTATTGACTTAAACTATATTGCCCTGAAATGGGGATGCTTTTGTCAAATGTCAGATGATGAGCTAAAAAGAGAACTTGCAGGCATTAAGAAAAAACAAAAACAACAAACAACAAACAGAGTCTGGGGAGATAGCTCAGTGGTTAAGAGCACTTGCTGTTCTTTAAGATCTGTAGTTCCCAGTACCTATGTTAGACAGCTGACAATACGCCTGTAATTCCTGCATCAAGGAATCTGATGCCCTCTTCTGGCCTCTACAGGCACTGCATACATGGCATACACAGATACACACACACAGACATAAAAGTCTTCCTTATTGTGCAGGGGAACTGAGAGCCTTGGGTTAATTTAAATGAGCTGAGAATTGACATTAATGTTTTGAAGAAAGAGGATCACAAATTGTTGACATTGGTTTAACTTGTTTAGACTTCTTTAAACAAAGAAGAAAGATACTCAAATCTTTTAAGTTTTCTCTCTGAAAAGACAGTTTCACAATGTTAAAATAATTTTTCTCTAATATTTTTTAAAAAATTGAATAAACAAATATTTTTAGTTGTAGGATTATACCAGAAAATAAATACTGTCAATGTTTAAAATAGTTTTTTAGGAGCATAAATATTCACATATACAAAATATACTATGTTGCATTCAAATGTAAAATCAAAGTAAGCCTTTCAATTATGTTTGAAGCTTAATATGTGTGTGTGTGTGTGTGTGTGTGTGTGTGTGTGTGTGTGTGTGTGTGTGTGGTGTTAGGGATCAAACCTGGGGTTTCATACATGCTAGGGGAGCACTCCCTTACTGAGTTTCATCTTCAGTTTATTCTCTGTTTTTCTGTCTCTCTTCATGGTCTTGGCTATTTCCCTCACCATTGTGACCTTGGAAAGCACAGGCTGAAATGGCACTATTGCATCCCCTATGGTGGTTTGAATGAGAATGGCTGGCTCATGCATTTGAATGCCTGGGCTCTAGTTGGTGGAACTGTTTGGGAAGGATTAGAAGGTGTGTCACTGGAGGCACTTTAAGGTTTCAAAAGACATGTGTCATTCCCATGCTCTGTCTCTCTCTTTCGGATCAAGATCTAAGCTCTGAGCTGTTCCTGCTGCCATGTCATTGCTCTGCCATCATGGACTCTAACCTTCTGAAACTGTAAGCCAATTAAACACTTTCTTTTAAAGTTTCCTTGAACATGATGTCCTGTCACAGCATAGAAAAGTAGACACCATTGGTGGGAACCATGAGACCAGGCCAATCAGTCAAGGAAAAGGAGGGGACTCACAGGGCTCTACCCTTTCTTTCTGATCTATTGGCTATTGGGGATTCTGGGAGACAGAAATCACCATTTTAAATTTTACACACTCTGCTGAGCCCACCAGACTCAAACAGATAACTCCAAACCTGTGGTCACACAGATGACCCTGGTTGAATAATCTCAGTGGGTCACAAATAAAACAAATAGACATAAACATGAGAGATTTGTGAGGAGCAGGGTGGTAGGGAAAAGTAATGGGCAAGAGAGGGTGAGAGTGGTATAGGCTAAGATTTTTCAAAACCTACTCTAATAAGAGTTCTTAAACACTTTAACCTCCCTTCTAGCCCACCATCCACCAGAAGTAGTGGAAAAGGAAGGCTAATAGGGCAAAGGAGAATGTGGACCTGATTAGAAATAGTTCTTTGGGGTGATTCCACTCTTTGATGTCAGAATATCAGCAGTTCAGTTCACACAAATCAGCAGTGGGTAGCTTGATCCACTTGCAAATGCCACTCATGAATCAGCAATGGCAGTTCGATCCAGAAGAAGTCAGAGAGGCTTTTTCCAATAGGCTGGCGTCTGAAGAAGCAGCAAGAAGTTCTTTAGTGCATTTCTCTTTACAAAGTCACAGCACACGATGATCAGTGAAGAAGGCAAGGCCAATGCCACAGCATCATCAGCGAAGACTAGCATCAGTAAAGCCCAAAGAATGTCAGCAAAGAGTGGCAAGGCAAACCAATGCCATAGTACTGTCTACTGTCTATTGGGTTATTTCCAAACATCACATGTTCTCTCCAGCATCCACTCTAGCAAAACATCACATGCCCTTTTCCCAGGCAGCTTCCAGAAAAACACCTCATGTCTGTTCTCAGCAAAACATCCTCCCATGTGTCTGCCTCAGCCAACATCCTCTCATAAGACAGTTTCTAGAAAAGCATCACATGACACAACTAAGTCTCCAAAGAAACCAGAAACTTCCACTTCAGAGTGGTCAGTATGCAAGGCACCTTGCATACTTAAAAAAAGAATTTATAAGTTAAAGTTATGTGTTAAAGTTAAAGAAATGTGAAACATACTATGAACTGATTATTCGTTAATGAAAGAAAACAGAAATGTCATGGCTGGAGAGATGAACAAGTAGTTGCATGTGTTTACTGGTCTTCCAAAGGACTTGGGTTCAGTCCCAGCACCTATAGGCAGCTCACAATCATTTGTAACTCAACTCTAGTTCCAGGGGATCTGATAGCTTCTTCTGACCTCCACAGGTATATACACATACCTACATACATACACATGTTCTGGCATATATACATACACATAAAAATTAAAATTGTATGTAGGGACATGGCTTAATAACAGAGTGCTTTCCTAATATTCACAAGGCCCTGGGTTTGATCCTCAGGAAAAATTAAAGGGAGAAATGTGCCTACTAAGATCCTGGAAAGGAATTTTATACTTATGTATTATATTAATTTCTCTATTTTGCCTGAAAGTGAGTGTATTTGTGTATGTGCGTAGGTCAGAGGAGAACTTTTGGAAGTCATTGCATTTTGGTAATTAGGCTTGACAGCAGTTGCCTTTACCTATTGAGTCATCTTGTTGGTCCTAATTATTCTTTTTTTTTTTACAAGAAGTATTAAAATTAATTTTGATGCTAATTTTTTTTTGGTTTTTTTTTTGTTTTTCGAGACAGGGTTTCTCTGTGTAGCCCTGGCTGTCCTGGAACTCACTTTGTAGACCAGGCTGGCCTCGAACTCAGAAATCCTCCTACCTCTGCCTCGGGATTAAAGGCGTGCGCCACCACCGCCTGGCTTGATGCTAATTTTTAAACTTTTGGAAATTGTTTGAGAAAAAAATTATGAAAATCCTTTTATTGCACTACCAGTTTAATAGAATTATTACTTCTTGTGTTTTGTGATTTCTTTCTTTCTTTTTTATTTTTTCTTTTCTTTTCTTTTTTTTTTTTTTTTTTTTTTTTGAGAAAGGTTCTCATGTAATGTAACCCAGTCTGACTTTGAGTTTGCTATGCTTCTAGTCCTCCTGCCTTCACTTCCCAGGTAGAGGGCCTTGGGAAGGCCACTTGACTTGTACTCTTGATGTGTCTTTCCATGTTCTGACACAGTCTTCTGAAACATACTTTAAATGGCTACATCATACTTCCTTTAGGGGGATAAATCCTTTACCTCCCTTGTAATTTATCTCACTTGAAACTCTCTAATGTTTTTTCATGCTTGCTGCTGTAATGGGCCTCCTTGTTTACATACAGTCTCTCTCTTTAGGATAATTTCTATTAGATCTGGGGAAAAAAATTACAATAACCCAAACTTTCAGACTATAGCTTCATCAGTTCAAGTTAGCCTTTGCTTTGATTTGGGAACTTGCCTTTGGTGTTGTTTGGTTTTTCAAGACAGGGTCCCACTATGTAGCTCCGAATGACCTCTGTAGACCAAGCTGGCCTCAAAACTCATAGAGATCCACCTGCCTTAGCCTCCTAAGTGCTGGGACTAAAGGTCCCACTAACCCAGTAGGGAACCTGCCTTTCATCTGAGGTTCTTCTCACAGGTAGATCTTTGAGTTCATCTTCACTTGCATAATTCTCTAAAACACTACTGCCTACAGTTCTATGTATAAAATACTGATAACAAATATTAAAAGAGGTTTGAGTCATCTTCCAAAGCACAGCATCTTACATAATGCTGTCACTGCCCAAACACCATTCACACATACCTACACAAGCCCCACATCCCACACCCTTGGCGGCTAAGACATGCACAGGCATCTTTCCAGAAAACAGAAAGGCAAGATAAAGTCTCTTGATACAGAAGTTTATTTATTTATTGTGGTGTTAGGAGTTAAACTGAGAGCTTCATACACTCCGGGCAAACTCTACCACTGAGCCCCACCCTGGGTGGACTCTCTCTGTTCTCTAGAAAACCAATTCAGCCATGCAGGAAGCTGAGGCTGCTGTGGCTTGGGCAGGTTAGGTTCTTACTCCAAGTGCTTTTCATTACTTATTTGTATCAATTTCTAGTCACTCCAAAAATGTTCCTTGTTACTTTACTGCTCAGTCCAAATGGGAGAAGTCATTTCCCTAACTGCACCAATTTGTGGCAAAGTCAATTTTGGTAGGAACCAACCAGCAGGAAGCATCCAGAAAGACTTTGTTTTCTGCAACTTGATGGTCCCCAGGTTCTAATAAGACATGCCAGCAAAATATAGCTGCAACAAGACCTAAAAATAGGTTTATCCTGCTGTTCTTTCTTTTTCTAGTGGGAAGAACTGAGCTGCCATTTGCCCACTCCCACTTAACTAAGCTGGTAGCAAATTAGCAATGAACGTGTGGTCCTTGGTCTGTGTTGGGAGTTATGATGGAAAGTCAATATGTTATATGGTGGCAAAGGTTCAGTATAATAATGGATAAGAATATGCTTTATTAATTAAATATACGGTGTTTACTGTCTTCCTCACTTCCAGCTTCTTCAGAACCTGTTAGGTCAATCCATAATGTGACTTAATTTGCTAAGCCAGGAATGCTGGCTCTTGCTTGCAATCTTAGCATTTGGATTGCTGGAAGTTTGAGGCCAGTCTGCACTACAAAATGAGTTCTAGGACAACTCAAGATAGAATGATGCCTCAGTCTCCAAAACAAAACAAGATAAAACAGAAACAAAAGACTGAGTGGAGTCGTGTAACTGAAATGCCCCTGGCTTTGAGGTGGAACTTCTGATGCTGAGCACACACACCCTCTTTTTTTTCTTAACATATTTATTTTTGAGTATGAATCAGGATGTCATGGATGATCAAAAGACAACTTTCGATAGTTGGTTATTTCTTTCACCCAGGTGGGACCCAGAGATTAAACTTAGGTTGTAGCCTCTGGCAGTAATCTCCTGTACTTCCTAAGCTGTCTTGCCATCCTGAATATATACCCTCTTAGTGAATTCAACTAATTAACTTATTTTTCCCAGCCACACATCCTTTATTTATGGACTGTGATTATTGTTATATGGTGGCAAAGGTTCAGTATAATAATGGGTACGAACATGCTTTATTAATTAAATATATGGTATTTACTGTCTTCCTCACTTCCAGCTTCTTCAGAACCTGTTAGGTCAATCCATAATGTGATTTGGAAGCTACTCTGGCCTCCTCATTCCAGAAGACAACCTCACAGGCTCATCAGGGCATGATGCTGATCCCCAGGTTCCTTCCAAGGAGTCTTTTGCCTCTTTGTTGCAGAGGCTGTAGATGAAGGTATTATGGTGTAGAGAATAGATACTACTTGGCCATTTTTATCACTAGTAGATCTATTGATTGGACATAGGTGAAAACCACAGTGCCATAGAAAATGGCAATGGCTAGGAAGTGAATGGCATATGTGGAGAGAGCCTTCTGTGGCCCAGCAGCTATATACATCCTCCCAATGACCACCAAGACCCAGCTGTAGAAAATTGCAATGACTGTGGCAGGCTGGAGGGTAACTAGGGCAGAGAAGATATAAAGGACTACTTCTGCTATGACCATGTTGGCATAAGTGGAGAGGTGGATGTCACAGACAGTATGTTACCTGGATCAGCCCACAGAAAGGCAGGGTAAAGACATTCCTAGTCTGACTATCAGAATTAGGTCCACCAAATGCATAAGAAGCAGCCTCAGCTGGAGACAGGTTCCTTTAGTCATGACATTATAATAAAGGGATTGACAAATGGTCATGAAATGGGTCACAAGCCATGGCCATAGAGACCATCACGATGCTCTCATGAGTCACATATACCATAAAGATGATTAGCTGGACCACACAGCCCTCAAAAGAGATGGACTTGTCCAAGGCCAGGAGGTTCACCAGAACTTGAATGTCACCATAGAACATAGTTACAAATATCAAGAAAATAGAGGACACCGAGGAAGAAATATGTGGGCCTGGGTACTGGAGGCCTTCCACAGAGATCTCTGGCCTGGCCAGGCGCGGAAAGTTCCATCAGAGGGAAGAGAGTGATAGCAGAAAGGGGAAGTCGCTTCTGCTGCTCCTGGTGCTGCAGCTGGTTCCACCTCTGTCTCTGCCAGGCCACAGGCCACCGTCTTGGTTACTCTGAGTCACCTTGCGTTGAGTCAGGCCAGGCTGAGTTGATGAGAGGCCAACTAGCCAGGGAGAAGTGTAGCAGAGTTTCAGGTGTTTTGGGAGAGTAGACGTCTTCCCAAGTGTTATAGCTCTTATAACAGAAGCTCTCAGATGACAAAGTAGTTCTCACACACCTTTAATTTCCTCTATAGGTTTCAGGATAGGGTTTATATACAGTTTTGGGGTGGGTCAGGGTCTGACAACAGGTACTTCTCATTGGCTTGGGCCAAGAGCTTGGGAGAACCTTATCTGCATGTGGGAAGGTTTGGTGCTGCTCCTATATGACTGATAGTCACACACTTCTTCTGCAGGGGGTAGGGGTTGTAGGGGTTTGTAGCTTCGACAGGACCCGGGGGTCCAAGAGGTGTGACCGAACACCTGCCATCCCATGTAAGCGACAAGCACTCACCAGGTCTCTGGGCTTCAAAGACAATGCTCGACCTGGGTCCAGGCTATCTGCGCCCAGCTCACCTCCCCACAGAAAGACATGAGGCTGTAGAGTTGGTGAAGATGAGTGTCACCATTCTCAAGTTGTATGCTGCTGTTAAGGCATAAGTGAGCAGATAGGCCCCAAAGAGAAGCTCCTGGAGAGTTGGGTAACTTGGGAATCCCAGCAAGATGAACTTGGTAACTAGGATGTGGTTGCCACTGGTAAGAGCTAGTTCTCCAGGTGTCATTTGTAGAGGTGACAGTTAATAGTCACGAAGATATTATTTTTAAATTAGTTTTCTTAAAATGTATGTGTATTGTGTGTGTACCTATGTGTGTGAGCATCATGTACCTACAGGGCTTAGGAGGGCACGATTTTCCTAGAGGTGGAGTTGCAGACAGTCATGAGCCGTCCAATGTGGGTGCTAGTAACTGAACCCAAGTCTGCTGTTAGAGGAGCACATAGTCTTAACTGCTGAGCCGTCAGATGTTACTTTCTGAGTGCGCTCCCTGCTGTGGAAGGCACAATGAGGGAGAAGACATAGATGTGCGAGGTTTCTTTTATGTGACGTTAATGGGAAGCATCATGCTGTACCCAAATAGTAGTCTGTAAAGCCAAATAGACCTGAGTCTATATCTATATAGACTCATGATCTCAGAGCTAAAGATGTAGCTCAGTTATTAAAGTGATTGTTGAGTATGAACAAAACTCTCGATCTGAGCCCGAGGACATGAGATCTTGTCTCAAAAAGCAGAACAAGGCAGAAAACAAAAAGGTTTTCCTATGTGTCCCAGACTGGTCTCGAAGTCACTATGTTACTCAGACTGGCCTCCATCTTGTGGTCCCGCTGTCTCAACCTTCCAGGTGCTGGGACTAAAAGCATGTGCTCCATGCACAGAAGGCTTCGCTTTTAATTGTGCTGTGGCATTAACTAGTTATATATTCTTGGCTAAGCTATACCTACAAGCCTTGGTTTCTACAGCCATGAAATGAAGAAAATATGCTTAATTCTCAGGGTTGCTGTGTGCCCTAAATGACCAAATAAATGTAAAAGAATTTCATGTCCATAGGTAATTAAGAAATGTCAGGTGTTTTCCATAATCTCTTGCACTTCTATATATGTCCATAGATCATTTTGACATCCATTTCATCCTGGTTTTTTGTTTGTTTGTTTGTTTTTTGTTTTTTTATTTTTCGAGACAGGGTTTCGCTTGCTGTCCTGGGACCTGATTTGTAGACCAGGCTGGCCTTAAAATCTGCCTGCATCTGCCTCCTGAGTGCTGGGATTAAAACGTGTGTGCCAACACCACCCAGCTCATTCTGTTTTTAAATAAAGATACAGTTCATATACTGTAAAATTCTTGATTTTGAAAGACATAATTCAGTGGTGGTTAGTATATTTACAAGATTATGTGAACATCCTATTTCACTCCAAAACAATTTTCTCACACTCCCCCTAAAATAAAATCTATTTTATTTTATTTTTTTACTAATAAAATGAAATCTATTTTATTTAATCTATACCTGTTAGTTGTCATTCACTTTGCCTTTTCTTCCATTCTCTATCAGCCATTAATCTGCTTTTGTCTTTATGAATTCTGGAAATGTCTCATAAATGGATTTATATAACATGTGACCTTTTGTGTCTGGCTTCTTTCCATTTATGCCCATGTCTTCCGGTCTTATCATTATTGTAGCATGTACCAGAATGTATCCTGTTTTATATCTAAACATCATCAAGGGCATGCCCTCCTCTGTGCTATATTAATCTGGTCCTTGGCAAATCTATTCATCACCCAAGAGGCCATCGCCTTGGAAATGGTGCTTCAGGGCTTGCATGACGCCAACTCATGGAAGTACTAACAATTTTCCATGCATTCCTTCTCCATGCTCTTCACACTCGCCACGCCCTTCTGACCCCTCACACCTTCCTCTTGGATGGTCAGGGCTATATCCTGGAATTTAGTCATAGGAGAACCTCACTATCATTCATGTCAAGCAAGTTTTATGTTTAGGATGAGGTGAAAGTGGTATTACCAGAAAGAACATAGAAGAAGACCTTCCCCAACCTGTTCTAATGGTATAGGAGGGGACAGAAAGAGCTATAACTGATGAAGTTGCTTTTTTTTTTTAATTTCAAAAAAAATTCTGGACCTATTTGCTCTGTTAAAATTCTTGCACTATGTTTTTGATCCCTCACCTGCCAAGTCAGGGTTTGGAATAAAGGATTTTGGAGGTCACATCTGGTCTGCCAGTGACTACCTAGTCCTCCAGATTCCTGACTATGCATGATCTTTATGCCAGGGTGTGCCAGGAACACAGAAAGAAACTTGTCAAGAAAAAAGATATTCTATGTTTGATTGTAATAGACAATCTCAGAGCACTCTGTCCAGCTTACTGTAAATACTTGACTACTCACAGCAGTAATCTGTTGTAAATACTTTGTACATCAAGTAGTACTTTCACCTGGTGTACTGTCATGTATTATATATAATACTAGCACCTGGGAGTTAGAAGCAGGGAAGTGAGAGGTTCAAGGTCAAGGTGACTACATACTGAGTTCTGGGCCAGCTTGGGATATATGGGACCCTGTCTCAAACACAGATAGACAGGCAGGCAGACAGACATCAAACAGTATGAAATAGTAAGCTCCAAGAACCTTTGTAACATAAATGAATATATGGGCGTGTAAGAATTTCTGTTGTGGTAAAGACACTCAATTCATTGTTCCTGGTAAATAATAATCCTTATAGAATTATGTAATGTATCATCAAAAATTATTTTTAATATCTTATCATTTCTGACTTGATATGAAGTCTCCCTCTGCTTTGTTGATATATATATGGATTTAATGGATTTTATAGTTCGTTATTAAAGTACTTCTGTCTGGTATCCTAGAAGTTTTTCTGTATGGTTAAATGCCTTTGAGAAAGTTTCAGGATGGGTGAGAAACATTCTTTCCAAAAGTGGAGAAGGGTAATTGTGAGAGGGGAAACCAGAAACAAATACAGTGATTCTGTCAAAGACACACTCTCTAGGATTTAGGTTTCAGAAAACAGTAGACTCAGACATTGAAGTTCTATAAATTTGCCCCTGACCCCTTTGAAAAGTCCTCACCTTCAGGGAAACACAACCCTAGACTGAAAACTGAGGTCTTAGAACTAGTTCCTTGAACCTCCAGGGCCATCTTTCTGTTTTTGCTTCTCCTTCCATCCACACCTATGATTACATAATTACATAAGAATCCACTGAAATACTCCAGACCCTCCATCTTGGTCCCTGTTCTATTGCTGTGAAGAGACACCATGACCATAGCAACTCTTATGAGACAAAGCATTAATTGGCATTTGTTTACAGTTTCAGAGGTTTAGTCCACTAACATCATAACTGAGAACATGGCAGCATGCAGGCAGACTTGGTGCTGGAGAAGTAGCTGAGACATCCATATCTCCAGGCAGCAGGAAGTGAGACGGTCACTAGACATGGCTTTCACTTTTGAAGCCCCAAGCCCACCCCCAGGTGACACATTTTTTCCAACAAGGTCCAACAAAACCATACTTTCTAATCCTTCTCAAGTAGTGTCACTCCCTGATGACTAAGCACTCACATATTGAGCCTTTGAAATAGGAGGCCATTCCTATTCAAACTAGACCTTCTGACAATCTAGTTGTTATAAAGATCAGAATGTGAATCCTGAAAATGAGTGTGTTTGAAACCTAGCTTGTTATCAGTCTTGAAATTTAACCTAGCAACTAGCTTCCTGCTCTACACTCTGGTTTCTTCATCCAGATACTCTTGCATTGTCTTTGTTTATTCTTTTTTTTCCCTAAGTTTTTTTATTTACATTCCAAATGATTTCCCCTTTCCCATTTCCTCCCTCCCCGAAAGTCCCATAAGTCCCTCCCTCTGTTCCCCATTCAACCCCCTCTCGCTTCTCTGTCCTGGCGTTCCCCTACATCCAGTCTTTCCAGGACCAGGGGTCTCTCCTTCCATCTTCTTGGAAATCTGTTGATATGCGAATTGTGTCTAGGGTATTCCGAGATTCTGGGTTAATATCCCCTTATCAGTGACTGCATACCATGTGTTTTCTTTTGTGATTGGGTTACCTCACTAAGGGTGATATTTTCCAGTTCTGACCATTTGCCTAGGAATTTCATGAATTCATTTTTTTTAATTGCAGAGTAGTATTCCATTGTGTAAATATACCACATCTTCTGAATCCATTCCTCCGTTGAGGGACATCTGGGTTCTTTCCAGCTTCTGGCTATTGTAAATAAGGCTGCTATGAACATAGTGGAGCATGTGTCCTTATTGCATGCAGGTAAATCCTCTGGGTATATGCCCAGGAGTGGTTAGCAGGATCCTCCAGGAGTGTCATGCCCAGTTTTCTGAGGAACCACCAGACTGCTTTCCAGAGTGGTTGTACCAGCTTGCAATCCCACCAGCAGTGGAGGAGTGTTCCTCTTTCTCCACATCCTTGCCAACAACTGCTGTCTCCTGTGTTTTTGATCTTAGCCATTCTGACTGGTGTGAGATGAAATCTCAGGGTTGTTTTGATTTGCATTTCCCTAATGACTAAGGATGTTGAACATCTCTTTAGGTGCTTCTCAGCCATTAGATATTCTTCAGGTGAGAACTCTTTGTTTGTTTATTCTTATTTTACTGACTTTCTTTGGGTTTTTTTGTTCTGTCCAAATCCGTATGTCCATGAGTTTCTGATCTAGGATGAACATCGTTGCTTTAATTTTTCTCTGCTAGGATAGCAACCCAATTCTGTACATACACCACATATGAAGCCGTATGCAGCAACATTTTTAAATGGAGTTCCTGGATCCTGCTATCCAGAAAAATGGGGGTTTCTTGTTCCCTGTTCTACTCTCTCATCTCTCATTGTCATGATGTAAGATTTTGTTCTCTCTAATCCCATTCTGCTCTCATTCCTCTCTCAGATGGACGTTTGGTTCCTTCGTGGGTACGTCTATGAAGACTTCTCAGTTGTGGTGCTCTTGGCCCACTGTCACACAGATGTACTCTGAGACTCAGCCACAAAACACTTCCAAGATTCCTCCATAAATCCCACCAGCCATTCCTCTGCGCTTCTAGCTAGGCTTTACTTACCTGTTGGAATTCTTGTTGTATGTGCTGCTGTGATCTGGCAGTTAACATCTATTCACTCAGACATGCTTCATAATTCTCCACTAGGTCTTTGTTGATGTTTCTAGTCTTTCTCCGCCCCCACTACTGTGTTTTATTGATTCCTTTTCACAGTGAAACTTTTAAAGAGACTGTTTCAAAATTTTTTATTAAGCACATGCAAGTTGTTGAGTATTATTCAAAATATTTGAACAATGGCAGTTGTTGCAAAATATGTAAACAAAAATCATCAAAAAAGCATAAGACACGGTTGTAGGCACTTGGCACCAACATTATCAACCAACCACATCCCCCCCCAGAGCTCCTAGGGACTAAGCCATCAACCAGGGGTGCACATGGCTCCAGATGCATGTGTAGCAGAGGATTGCCTTGTTAGGCATCAACGGGAGGAGTGGTCCTTGGTCCTATGAAAGCTCGATAGATGCCCCAGTGTGGGGGGAATGGAGGCCAGGGAGGTGGGAAGGGCTGGATAGAGGAACACCCTTATAGAAATAGGGGGAGGGAGGATGGGATAGGGGCTCTCTGGGAGGGAGGGAAACTGGGAAAGGCGAAAACATTTAAAATGTAAATAAAGAATATATTCAATTAAAAAAAAAGACTGACCCATCATGGGAAGCACAGGTAAAAAAAAATTGTTGAAAGATAAACTTGTTCCCATAAAACAAGTGGATTAGGGGGGTAACCACTTTGCAGAGAAACACATAGATGAGTGGTGATTGAGGCTTGGAGTGATCTGGGATGGTTCCGAACCAGGAAGGGGAAGCATAAGGGCTGGAAGTATAAGAGTGAGTATCAGGGAAGATGGAGAAGAAAAAAAAGGGTAATACCTTGAAGTGGGAGTTAGTTACCTTACTAAGCATTGACAGGCAGAAGATTCTTTGGGGACTGGCAATATAGGGGCTACAAGATTCTAAGTTTGGGAGTCAGAAAGGGATCAGGAAGAAGTGACTGAGGGAAGCTGATTACATAGGACTTGAGGAACTGGCCAAACAAACACATGCAGTTTCAGTACCTTAAAGACTGACCAGAGATAAATATCTATGATTTTTCTGAGATAACGAATTTGAGCCACCTGACCTACTCCATTGGCATTTGAAGTTACTTTCCTAGCATGTGAGTTTAGCTGAGACCCTATCATTTGCATCTCAGTGTGACTTTGTTTATAGGGAAGTTATAAGCTCAGTGACAATTACAAGGTTAAGAACTGGATAGATTTTATTATTCAATGATGTGTAAAACACAGTCTAGCAGTGCTCTCCAAAGGTTAGTCATGTGACATGTAATATTTACATCATATTTAAAGACTCATTTATAAATCTAGTCTTAGATCAGGTGTGGTGATCCTTTCCTTTAATCCCAGCACTTGGGAGGCAGAGACAGGAGGCTCTCTTGTGAGTTCAAAGTCAGCCTGGTCTATATAGTGAACTCCAGAACAGACAGAACTACATAGAAAGACATCCAAACAGCAACAACAAAAGTCCCCAAATCCAGCTCTATACTAAGAATCACATGTCTCTAAAATACATGGATTTAATTAAATAGCTGTATTTTCAGATTTTTATTTTTATGTTTATTCTTCTCTTATATACTACATCCCAACTGCAGGACTTCCCTGCCATCTCCCCTCTCCCCTAGATCCACCACGCTCTACTTACCCTTAGACAAGAGCAGGCCTCCCAGGACATCAACCAAATGTGATACAATAAGTTACAATAAGACCAGACACATACCATCACATCAGGGCTGGAAGAGGCAACCCAGTCCAAACAGTAGGAGAAATAGGGTCCCACAAGCAGGCAAAAGAGTCCCATAAGCCCTCTTCCCTCGCCCTATTCCCCATTCAACCCTTTCTTTCTTTCTTTCTTTCTTTCTTTCTTTCTTTCTTTCTTTCTTTCTTTCTTTCTTTCTTTCTTTCTTTCTTTCTTTCTTTCTTTCTTTTTTTCTTTCTTTCTTTCTTTCTTTCTTTCTTTCTTTCTTTCTTTCTTTCTTTCTTTCTTTCTTTCTTTCTTTCTTTCTTTCTCTTTCTTTCCTTCCTTCCTTGCTTCCTCCCTCTCTCCCTTCCTTTCCCTTTCCCTCTTTCTTCCTTCCTTTTTTCCTTCCTTCCTTCCTTCCTTCTTTCTCTGCTTTCTTTCTAAAAGGATCTATTCATTTTTATTTTATGTGCATAAGTGTTTTGCCTTTATGTGCACTTGTGCACCATGTGAGTGCCAGGTGCCGTGGAGGTCTGAAGAGGCTGTGCGATCCATTGGCACTATAGTTACACATGATGTGTGACTTGAACCTGTGGAAGTAAGGGTCCTGAACTGTGAGATGTCCTGGGGGAGAACCAGAGATAAGAAATAAAGAAGCCAGAGAGCTGGGCCCAGGGAGGTCTGGCCTACGTTGAAGACTTATGGCAACCATGTTTCCTAAGCAGCACAGCTTCTATACTATCTGCAGGCAAGAAAAGGCCAAAGTCATCAGAGAGATAAGTCAGACAATGTTGCTAAAGAGAACACAGGATGCTTCAGGACTGATAACCACAGCAGTGAAAGAGTGGTTTCCAATCAACCACCTCGACTCCTTTTGAGGCACTGCCTCTGCCCTCACTCTACGTGTGCCCCTGGACAAGGACACAGGGCTTTTCGTCATAGCCTCTGAGAAAGCCTTGGATTGATCTGGCTCCCAAGAGTTGTAAGAATCATGTAGGTTCTGGGAACTAAACCCTGGTTACTCACTGAGCCATCTCTTCTGCCCACCAAAGTTTCTGATATTGCCCAGTGTTACTTTTCTTGTTTCTTTAACCAAACACTTAAACCAGTTTAGGGGGTGGAAGGACTTTGGCTTGTGGTTTGAGACAGTACGGGCCACTATGGAGGGAAGGAATGGCTTATATCTGTGTAGGCTGAGAATCCAACAGAGGAGGATGCTCTACTCAGTGGGCTATCTACTTTTTGCCTTTTTATTCAGTCAAAGATGCCATCCTGTGGAATGTTGCCACACGAGTTTAGAGCAGGTCTTTCCCACTCAACTAAGCCTGTCTGGAAACACACTTATGCATAAAGTGTGCCTCACTAATGGTCCATACAATTAAAAAATGTACTTGTTGATGACAGTGGTGGTCTATGTCTATCACTCCTAGAATCCTCATCTGTAAAGCTTTCTAGAAAGTCTTTACAAGGAGTGTTGGTTGAGCCATGTGGGAGATAGCATTTGGAAGACAGACCCCAGTGTGATGTCTTGTATCTAGTGAGATCCCAGTGAATAACATCTCATGTGGACTGTGGATTGCAACTTAAATTCACTAAATTTGTTAGATATAGCAAATCTAGTCTTTGAAACAAAAACACAAGAGAGTAAATAGTACACTCTTGTTGGGTTGCTAAAGGCCAGTGTTTCCAAGAAGGCTCTGAGCAGCCGCTGAAGACTGGTACGGAGAGGTTACAGATGAAGATGGTCACAGAGAAGGCAAAATGGAAAAGGATGAGTCTGAGTAGCATTTGTAACATGCTATATCCTGCAGATTCAGAGAGACTGAAGGGTAGAGGGAGCCTCAAGGGAACGCTGTGTGCACATAGCACTGCTAAATGACACGCTGCAGCAGATGTCCAGTAGCAAGTGGACATCAGCCTTCTCTATGGGTTTCTGCCTCTTAATGACCCTGTCTCAGGCACATCTCTTCTTCTCCAGGATGCTCAAAGTCTGCCACCTCAACTATCCACTCTCTCATCCAAACCTCTACACCCCACTTCATCCCCTCTCCCAGCCGGCAGACAACTGTAAACTGAGTGTGGGAAGGACAAGACTTCAAGTGCTGATGACTTCATATCATGGCCCCTCAGTCATAAATTGCCCCCCAGCCTCCAAGACTGAAGATGTTGAGTCTGACAGCTTTCAGAAACTTTATCGTTGCCTCTCACTGTGCTTGGAATCCTTCAGCCTGCTTTCCACGTTCTGAGTAGAGATTTTCCCTCTGTCCCAGCAAGGAAGCACTTCTTTTGGTTCCTGTTTTTATTTCTCAAGCTAACAATGCATTTCTTTTTTACAATCATGGTTTACTATTACCAGATTTAAATATTTAATTAAAATTTCCCCTCCTCCTAGTCTACCCCAACTGAAAGGATTCTTTCTTTCTTCTAAAATGCTACAACAATTCATCCTTGGTGTGCCATTTAATTCTTTGTTATAAACTCATTTTGAAAACAAATGACAGTTTCAAGGTTAGGGATTGGGTAGTTTTTTTTTTCTTCTTCAATACTGCCATCAGTGTAAAAAGTATAGACTAGTATAGTAATTTTCAAAGGTTGGTCATGCTTTTTGCCAAATTTACATGCTACTAGCAATATTTATTTAGTATTAAGAGCTTATTGGTGTATGGTGACACACATCATTTTTTTTAATGATGACATTAATTTATTATACAACACATTGAATCACACATTGTAAGATCTCTATGATTCTTATATATATATATTTTATTGAATATAATCTTCATTTACATTTCAAGTGGTATAACCTTTCCCAGTTTCCCCCCTCCCCAAAACCCCCAACCTCTCCTCCCACTTCCTGCCTCCAAGTATATGCCCCTCCACCTGACCCACTCCCACCTCCCCCTCTCAATTTCCCCTTGTTGGGGCATCTATTTAGCCTTCACCTGACCAAGGACCACTCCTCCCACTGATGCCCAACAAGGCAATCCTCTGCCACATTTTTGACTGGAACCATGTGTACCCCTTGATTGCTGATTTAGTCCCTGGGAGTCTAGGTGGTTAACATCGTTGTTCTTCCCGTGGGACTGTAAACCCATTCAGCTCCCCTAGACCACCCTCCAACTCCTCCATTGGGGACCCCACTCCCAGACCAATGGTTGGCTACTAGCATCTGCCTCTGTATGTATAAGGCTCTGGCAGGGCCCCTCCGAAGACAACCATGGCATGGTCCTTTTGATATGTGCTTCTTGTCGTCCATAGTAGTGTTGGGGTTTGGTGACTGTTTATAGGGTGAATCCCCAGGTAGAGCAGTCTCTGGGTGGCCTTTACTTTAGTCCCTGCTCCACACTTTGCCTCCATTATTGCTCCTGTAAGTGTATTGTTCCCTTTCTCAGAGGAACCCAAGCACCCCCACTTCAGTCCTCCACCTTCTTGAGCTTCCTGTGGTCTGTGAATTGTAACTTGTTTATTTTGAGCTTTTGGGCTAACATCCACTTATCAGTGAGTGCAAATCATGTGCGTTCTTTTGTGATCGGGTTATCTCGCTCAGGATGACACTTTCTAGTTCCATCCATTTGCCTAAGAATTTCATGAATTCATTGTTTTTAATAGCTGAATAATACTCCATTGTGTATATATACCACAGTTTCTGTATCCATTCCTCAGTTGAAGGACATCTGGGTTCTTTCCAGCTTCTGGCTATTATGAATAAGGCAGCTATGAACATGTGTCCTTATTACATGGAGGAGCATCTTCTGGGTATATACCCAGGAGTGGTATAGTTGAGTCCTCAGGTAGTCTAATTTTCTGAGGAACCGCCACACTGATTTCCAGAGTGGTTTTACCAGCTTGCAATCCCACCAACAATGGAGAAGTGTTCCTCTTTCCCCACATCCTCTCTAGCATCTGCTGTCCCCTGAGTTTTTCATCTTAGTCATTCTGACTGGTGTGAGGTGGAATCTCAGTGTTGTTTTGATTTGCATTTCCCTGATAACTAAGGATGCTGAACATTTCTTTAGGTGCTTTAGAGCCATCCGAGTTTCCTCAGTTGAGAATTCCCTGTTTAGCTCTGTATCCCATTTTTTAATAGGGTTATTTGACTCTCTTGAGCCTAACTTCTTGAGTTCTTTGTATACCTTGGATATTAGCCCTCTGTTGGATGTAGGGTTGGTAAAGATCTTTTCCCAATCTGTTGGTTGCCTTTTTGTCCTATTGACAGTATCCTTTGCCTTACAGAAACTTTGCAGCTTCATGGGGTCCCATTTGTTGATTCTTGTTCTTAGGGCGTATGCCATTGGTGTACTGTTCAGGAACTTTTCCCCTATACGCATGTGTTCAAGATTCTTCCCCACTTTCTCCTCTATAAACTTCAAGGGATATCTCTGTGAGTTCAAGGCTAGCCTGGTCTACATAATGAATTTCGGGACAGTCAGGACTCTGTAGAGGGACTCTGTCTTAAAAAAATAAAAATAAAAAACAAATGAACCTAAAACTAAACCAAACCAAAGAAGAACAAAACAAAACAAACAAAAAGAACTCACTTAAAGATAAATAAAACTAGTTTTACCTTATGAGGCATGGTTCCCTAAAATGCATGAATTCAGCATGAGTTGTATTTTTAATGCAAGCTAAAAGAAAACTATAACTATTAAAATGAATTTAACTCCTTGTGATCCTCCTAGGATCCCTTTGTTAATCATATTAGTAATTAACCAAACTCTAGGCACCTTGAAGGAGGGACCAGAGTGCTTTTGTCGTTCATATTTGATGTAGTTTCAAAGACATGTCTGGAAGCCCAGTGGTTTTAAAAACATATCTGTGGGTAAATAATAGAAGGAAATGACTTTGGGGGAAATAAAAAATTTAAAAAGCAAACTGAAACTCGCTCGGAGGTGTCTCAGGGAGGTCCCAAGACCCAAGACATGGACATGCTGTTAACTTTTTTACACTGGTACAAAAGGATGATTGAGAATCTGAGGCAGGAAGGACGCCCGAACAGGGACTGGAGTGAGTGCAGATCAGTATCCAAGATGACCTCAGATACAGACTCAAGTGAGAAGCTGAAAACCCAAGGTTCAGGGAATTAAATTCAACTTAATTCAATTACGCTTTCCTGGGCTTGGAAAGAATATTAAAAGTCAACCCCTAGAAGGAATTTTCTGGATCTGGGCATAGTGATGCATGCAACCCTAGAATTTGGAAGGCTAACGCTGGGAGGATTCCAGCTTTGAGGTCAGCTGGGTCAATGTAATGAGACCCCATCTCTAACAACTGCCACCACCACCAAATTAAAATAAAAACAAAACAAAGATCCCTTCTTGGATGCCTGTGGTACTGGCCACTTTACTAGTTAGAAAAGAATCCAGATGGGAAATTTTCCTTTCATCAACTAAAAATTTTATAGCCTGATATATCCCTAGGACCCTGTAAGATGTCATGGAAACACGGGCAGTATACAATTCTCTATCTCTGGATTTTAGAAAATTGTGGGGAGCTCTCAACACCCTTGTTGTACAAGGGGTACATCTGTTTTTCTACTCTCATCTATAGATAATAGTTGTCTATGATTTTTTTTCCCTTTATCTCCCTTTATTCCATGTCATTGCTATGATTTGGGTTTTCTGAGTGTTCCGCTTCTGGGGTTAATTTCTTGTAAATAGTGATGGCAAAGGAAATTATTGCTCTCTGAACCAAGAATGTCCGTGAAACCTAGATGAAACCTCCAAGACTGTCTCCAATTCTGCTGTGTGAAAGGAAAAGCTAAGGGCCGCAGCGGGGGAGGTGTCTCACCCGTGATCAAATGTGGCGAGAGAGGAGAGCAGTGACTAAGTTCCCAACTCCTGGAGGTGTACCCAGTGACCCACACTCAAGTATGTAAGCTAAAAGGACTGTAAAAAATTGGAGCTGGTGTGGACACAATTTACATATCATTTGCATACACCCACCCCATCCACCCCCCACCTCCCCCAGCAGTGTCTTCACAGTTATTTCTCAAGTGAGAATGTACCGTTGCTCTCCTTGTTGTCAATTTTAGCTTTCCATTTCTCTCTCCCTTTTCACCCACGCACAGTCCTTGGCCCAGATCTCCTGCTGCATGAAAGGGAGAAAAGTATTCTCAGAATGTTAAAATCAAGCTTCAGTCAACAGTGCCTCTGACCGTATGCTTCCTCCTAAACCAGTCACTCCCTCAAAGACAGGACCTCTTGGCTTCCATATGCCCTCTAGTGCTCAGGAAAAGAGGCTGCCCAGCAGGAAAGCATGGCTTTAGTTGGAGACACAGAACCACCATTAATTTAAAACAAAACAAAACAAAAGAAAACTACATCTTCCGGCAAATAGTCTCAACACAAGACTGTGCATTTCTTCAGGGCTGGGGCTTTCTTATTTACCACACAATTTCTAGAACATTATTCAGCCTGAGGTATGTAGCAGACTCCCCAAGCCTTCTTGTTGAATGCATGAATCTGTGAAGTTACAAGGACACTTTATCTTCCCCCAAGTGCATAGAAGCTAGATACTCTGGTCTGTTGAATAGGAATCATCTCAGAGGAAACCTTGGGATTCTACACATGTGCAGACTAAACTATTCTCACGGTCCCCTCCCCGCCCCACCACAGGTTTCTGGAGTAGGTATACAATGGGGATCTGCCTCGTGAAATCTGAATGTTATACAAGTGGAACTCGTTGCTAATTTGGGCACTTTAGAGACCCTCTCTCCCTCCTTCCTTTTCTCTCCTCTTCCCTTCTTTATAGGGTCTTGTCACTGATCTCATATTGGCCTGAAACCATCATCTCTTTTGCTTCAATCTCCTGAGAGCCAAAGTACTAACATTAGAAGCATGTGCCACCATGTCCAGATTGATGATTTCTTGTCTTTTATTTTGAGGCAGGGATTCACTGTGGAGCTTTGGCTGTCCTGAAACTCACAGTGTAGACCGGAGTAGTCTTGAACTCACAGAGATCTGGAGTGTGCAACCACACCCGGCTTGAATGAATTGATTGTTAACCTAACATATCCAATGCAAAGACATGTCCCTAATAGGAAGAGTTGTAACATTTATTACCAAAAATCTATTAGGGAAAGCAACACACACACACACACACACACACACACACACACACACACACACACACGGAGTTTCATGTAACCCAGGCTGGCCAGGAACTCATTGTGTAGCTGAGGCTGGTCTTAAACACTGGATCCTCCTGCTTTTACCTCCCAGGTGCTGGGTTTACAGTCATGTGCCACCACGCTCATCTTAAATATATATTTAAATAAAGACTGTTGAATGCAAAACTCAGGAATGAAATCGAAATCAGCTTTTTAAAAACAGAAAATTTATCATAAGTTTTCAGAGAGAATCCCTGGACCTGGTAGTGTTTTTAAACTATGGCCACGAATTTATTCTCTTGCATTCAAGAGTTTGAGTTTTGATTTTCTTCTCTTGAGCGTGGGTAGACTCAGCAACCCACTGCAGCACACAGGAGAGTGGTGTTGTGTTACTGTGATGACTTGTTTAGTTTGCTATGGTTCCTGTCAAGCCTCTTCCTGGGCAGCTTAGTCAGTAGATACTGTCTCTTCCACAATGCTGGAGACTGGAGATGTGAGGCCAACTGGCTGCAGGCTTGGTTTCTTCTGAGTGCTCCATACTGTGTCTCCTCCTAGATTTTGATCTCTCTTGGACATCCATGGGTCTTCTTTGAAGATGCTTAACTTAGAGCTCTGCCTTTATCTAAGTGCAGAGCCCCTGTGTGTCTGGTCTTGTGTCCGAATTTCCCTTTGTGTGAGGATCTAAGTCCTAGATTAGAATCAACTCTTGCCAGGAAACTTGCACACCAGGCTGTGTTCTTTAAATTCTCAATTGAAGCAAATGGGAGCTCATCTATGCACTTAGAACAGAGACTGGATAATGACTTAACTATATAAATTAATTTTTGAGACTGGGTTTTACATCTTGCCCAGGGTGGTCTTAAGTTCCTGGATTCCAGTAGTCTTTCTACTTCACTCTCCTAAATGTTGGGACCACAGAAGCACACCACCATAACCTGGCTAGGAGCAGGGCGTTTAGTTTGTCAGATCTATATTAGCTCATCATCCTGACACTTTCAACCAGTGGGAGACATAGCAGAAATAGAAACCCATTCCAGCCCTAAACTCAGAAATGCAGAAAAAGGCTAAGAAAATATTTTGAAAGACATGACTGATTCCAAAGCTAAATAAAGAAAACCCCAAGATCTAGACCAGAAGAAAATCCTAAAAGCTGTCAAATTAAGTGAGACAGTGCTTCAGACAGGAAGGGGACCGACTAGGTCTGTGCTTGTGTCTTCATAGTCAGAGTCTAAAAGCTGCTCAGGGAGGGGAGACTACTCGAGGGGCACAGGGACAGGCTGAGGCTGCAACTGACTTCCTGGGCCACAAATCTAGCTGTCCACGCAACTCTCCATGGACACAAGGTCAGGGCACTGGAGAGCTGCTGAGAGTGAGCCATTCTTCTCCAGCTTCAAGCACGAGGCCTTTCAAAGACTGTTCTGCCCCAGGTTCAGTCTGTATTTGCCACCAAACCACAAAGTCATACACGTGTTGGTATGTTACTGTATGCCAGGCATCATAGACAATGCGTTAAGAGTTGCTTAAAAAAATTTGTATATAGAGTGTGTGTGTGTGTGTGTACATGCATGGGATTCACCTCCAATGTCATTTTTAGGGCACCGTCTACCTTTATTTGAGGTGCAGTCTCTCACTGTCCTTGAACTTGTCAAGTAGTCTCGGCTGACTGGCCAACAGTCTCCATGTCCACCTACCTGCCTATTGTATTACAGGTATGCTCCCCAGTGCCCAGATCTTTTACACAGATTCTGGGGATCAAACCAAAGTTCCTGTGTTGAGAGACCCTGACGCAGAAGGAGGGGGAAAAGGCATTTAACTCAACTCATCTGAAAAGCAGAGATGGGCGAAAAGTTGGGGAATTGATTATTGTGCACAAGGCAGGGCTCACAGGGTCTGGTGGATCTGCAGCCTTCTATTACGTAAGCAGCTAGCAAGACTAGCTTTGGGGAATGGAGCAGGGTGCAAATAGGCTGGCTTGAGACACATGACTCTCAGGAGACAGCTCGTAATGTAGGCTGGGGTAGAAGTTTATAGCTTAAGGATTCAAAGCTTTCTCCTTGAAAAGGACTGGACTACCTGCATGTGGCTTTGTTTATTTACCCGAGGGGACACTGTTTTGAAAGGAACAGAAGCCATTTGACATGGATGTCTTGTTCTCTAAGTTATCAATACAGTCAGCTTTCTGTATTCATGGATTTTTTACAGTTGCAGATTCAACCGACGGTGACTGGAAAATTTTAAGAAGAAAAATCATCACCGTCCCGAGCATGTTCATGAACATACTTTTTCTTGTCATTATTTACTGAACTGTAGCGTGTTGATAGCTCTTTACATGGCATTTGCATTGCATAGGCATCATTTAGTAATCTGGAGAGGATGTCCACAGGAGGCGTGGACAGGTCAGATGCAAATCCTAAACTGTTTTATAGAAGGGACTTAAATGCAGACTTTGTTATTCATGTGAGTCCTGGAACCAATACCCCCAGAATAGGAGGGACAGACTAGGCTGCAGGGGGTTGACAGCATGGCTTCATTGCTTAGTTTAGCTCAGGAAGCCCTTGGTGCTGGGAGAAGGGCGGGAGTGACCTTCACTCCCTGAGGAGACTTCCGTTCTTATATTGCCCATTTTTATTAGGTACTGATTCCATGAGGCTACGACACACAGGAACTGTGTCTAGTCTAAATGGTGATAGATTGTGAAAACAAGGTACAATGGAGATGCTGAAGGCTTGGTACTGATAAAAAAAAGCAACAATTTAAGACAAAGAGACCATGAATTTTAGAGAGAGCCAGGGGATTGGTTGCAAGGGGGGGGGGTTGTAGGAAGGATGGGGCGAAATGAAGTAATTACATTATAATTTCAAACACCAAAAATTATATATATATATATATATATATATACACACACATATGTGTATCTCACTGGATTACTGAATTTAAAATATTGATTATATACTATAATGGTTAGCCACAACTGCCAGCTTGACAGGATTTAGAATCACCATAGAAACATGCTCTGGATGTTTCCAAAAAGGCTTACCTGAGGTGAGAAGACCTACCCTGAGTGTGGGTAGCCATCTAACGGATTAGGACCCTGGACTGAAAGAGACACAGCTGCTTACATGAATTTCACCCCTTCCTCCCTTTCCCTCCTCCCCTCCCTTTCTTTTCACAAGATGCAATATAGCATAGGTTGGCCTTGAATGCCTGGGTGTCTTGCTTCTTGATCCAGAGTACTGAGATTACAGATAGATATGCCACCACTCTTGGCTCTTTTTCAGCTTTTAAAAACATAACCCGTAGGGTCTTTCCTGGTGTGCATGAAGACCTGGGTTGATTCCCCAGAACCACATAAACTAGATAGGGAAGGGCCTGCCTGTATGCCTGGCATCTACAAGACAAGAGGATCAGAAGTTCAAAGTCATCTTCTGCTACATAGCAAGTCTGAGTCCAGCCTGGGATATGAGACTGTTAAAAAAAAAATGGAGCTACTAGAAAAAGAAGTGAACATATGTGGCCTGTGCTAGAGACATCTTCAGTTGCCACAGCTGAGTGGGGGTTCCGTGGGGATCTTCAGTAGAACCTGTGTGCTGCCCAGCACTCTGTGGCATACAGGGAGGCCTAGAGGTACTCAGTTCTAAATACCAAGAGTATCAAGGTTGAGAGATCCTGGCCTAGGCCTTGGATGTCCCTCCTTAGACGTTCCCTCTTCTACCTGTGCTTTGTCATCGGCAACTCATGACCCTTGCCCTATACCCCTGAGTCTCCTTGAGTGCATCACAGTGGAGAGAATTAAAGCCCATCTTTTCCTGGTGTGAGTCACACGCTTGTTGCGCCAGGTGCAGACCTGTTTCTGCCGGAGACGGACTGTCTGGGGAGAGTTTTGGAGTGGTGATTGATGGGTAGTGGCTCTCTTCCACTTTTACCTAGATCATCTAGCTACCTTTTTGTCTAGTGCTCGAGTTCTCTGAAACTGTCCTGTGTGCTCCTGGAGCCACTCACCTTGCCCACCCTGCTAGAATGGCTGAGCAGGTGTTTACTCCTGAAGGAGGAGGTGGGTGGAAGCTGGTGGGCTTTCCCCAGAGGGAATAAAAAGCTAAGCCCTTACTTCAGAATTTCATATGAAAATCTAGGTCAGTTGTGAGAAGCACAACTGGTGTCTGCGAGATCCCCTCTTTCAATTCCCAAGTAGACTTTGCCCAGCGCTAATTATAAACTCCATCTTCGTAAGGCAAAGTCCCTACAGAATCCTTGCACTTAAATCCACTATCTATGGGCTTTAAGAAGGGCTTGGTGGTGGCAGAGGCTTCGAAAGGCAGAAGGCTTTTCAGAGGATGACCAAGGATATCCAGAGCAGTAGAAAGAACATGTGCTCTCAACCCCACCAACCTCTATCTGTATCCTAATGTCTCAGTGTTACAATTGCTCAGCTACGTGATTTCCATTAAATGAAGGCAATGATAAAATGTACAATGAGATGATATCCAAAGGTGCTATCCATTCCTATTAAGGGTATGTGGTTGTATGAGACCCGTCCCAAGGACTGATGGGTAGAAGAGGGTGTGTGTTTCCAGATGGGAACGAGGGTAAAACACTCATGAGTACAACTTGATGATTAGGAAGTGTTAGTTCTTTATGAGGAACCATTTTCACCCCTGTAACTTTGTGGCAGTTTATTAGGCTTTATCTAGAGGCAGCATCCCTGTTTGCAAGAGAAAGATTCCAGCTCACTGTTTGGATGGTTGCTTTGTTGTGCTGGAGACCAAACCCAGGGCCTTTCTTGCCCAGGCCAACAGCCTACCACTCTGAGCTAACCCCAGTGCTTCACTGTCTGGCAGTAATTGGCTGAGCATCTATTCTGTGGCAGACTCTACACTAGGCACTTGGGTAGATTATCTCATTTAAGACCAATGTCAGGTACTAATCCTAGTTTTCCATGCTGGGAGCAGGGGCTGAGAGACCGAGATGGGAGATTAGTGACTATATACATAAACACACACGTAGGGCTCCCCCTGCTGGTGTGAGAGAAACCATAACACCGGTGGTGCGTGGCTGACGCTGGAAAGTGAACTTAGGAACTAGCCTGCCTAGCCAATGAGATGACTCCATGGTGACTCAAGCACTGTATGGTGCCCACAGAGGCAACCAGATGCCATGATCTTGAGCCAGGCAGCATACGGTGGAGATGGAAGACCGCACAAATCTACCAGAACTTTGATTAAAGCACAAATGCTGGCAGCCAGGAGCACCCAGGGACTAACTCAGGAAAGAGACTATTTGCTGGCTACTGACTTTAGAAAACAGCCTCATTTCTCCTCTTGCACCCTTAGATCCAAAACTTCCCTAGCCTCTGTGGGGTTCCTGCTTAGAAGTGAAAAATATCTGTTCTCTTTTTTGATTTCTGACTACTTTTCCTTCCTTCCTTCCTTCCTTCTTTCCTTGTATTCTGTTGATCCTCCAGCCCTTACCTCCCAAGTGCTGGGAAGGCATATGCCACCAGGTCCTGTTTCTGCAGTGCCAGGGACAGAACCCAGGGCTCTGGGCATCCAGGCAAGCATTCTACAGGCTGAAGTAATCCCCGCCCTACTTTTTTTTTTCTTTAACAAAGGAAAACCAGAGTACAAAGGATGGAGGGGTCTGAAGTTTCCCACAAGAGGTTATATTTATACCGGGCTAGAATGACCACACAGTTTGTCAGCTGACACAATGATGGGAGAAGCACATTCCAGCCCTGAGGAGAAATGACTAAGTCCTGGCTACGTGAGAATGTACAGCTTAACTCACCACTCCAGGTCACACTGGCTGTCTTAGGGCAGGCATATGGTAGGAAGTGTGGGGTGTTCCTTGGAAAGTCAGTCTCTCATAAAATAATTTAAAATCTAGAATTTTCTCCTTGGGGCCCAAAAGCTCACAAACTCAAATCCCACAACGGTCACACTTTATTATTTTTTTTGTTTTTTTTCGAGACAGGGTTTCTCTGTGTAGCCCTGGCTGTCCTGGAACTCACTCTGTAGACCAGGCTGGCCTCGAACTCAGAAATCCGCCTGCCTCTGCCTCCCAAGTGCTGGGATTAAAGGCGTGCACCACCACTGCCCAGCTAACGGTCACACTTTAAATGAATAAAATATACAGTTTTAATTTTTTTTTTATTTATTTTGGGGTGTCAAGGATGTAGTCACTGCCAAGAGGCCCCGAGAGGTCATTTTGTGAAGCTGTAAGGTGAAGGCTAAGCTGCAGTGGAGTCTCCGGGATGTGGGAGGTGTCAGGACAACGGGGCATCCACCAAGGAAAATGTTAGGTATAGAGTAGAGCCGTCTGAAGCCTAAGAGAGAAGCTGTTCATACTGTGGGCACCAGGGTCAGAGTATTGCAGGGGCCCAGTTGACTACAAGTCCCTGTTGCCAAACGTACAGCTACAGAATTTGGCTTTCTCTGTTGGATTTTTGTTTTTAGTTTGGCTCCTCCTTGCTATGCCCTAGATTCTTCCATTTTGAAATAGGAATGTTTCTTCTGTGTCACTATAAGTTGGAACTATATAACTTACTTCGATTTCATAGGAGGAGCTCATGGTTAAGAAATTTTGAACAACTTATTTATTCATTATTATTTTGAGACAAGGTTGTTCTGTGTAGCCCTGGCTGTCCTGGAATTTGCAGCGTAGACCAGGCTGACCTTGAACTCAGAGATCCACCTGCCTCGGCCTCCCAAGTGCTTGGATTGAAGGTCTGTACTGCCTAGCTAAGTATTGGAATTTTTAAAGACTGTGGAAACTTTAAAAATCGGATTGTATTTTACACTATCAAATGAACATGAGACTTTGGGTCAAAGGGTAGAAAATGATGGCTTAAAAGTGATGTGTTCATGTGACAGTTTGCCAGTCATGGAGTTGTGATGGGTGGTTTTATTTGTCAACTTGGTAAAATCTAGAATCCCCTAAGAAGGGAGTCTCACTGAGGGAGTGCTTAGATCAGACTGGCCTGTGGCCATGTCTGTGGCCATGTCTTGATTTGTTAATTGCTGTGGGAAGATCTACGGGCTATGGATGGGGCTATTCCCTGACTGTGATCCAAGACTGGATAAAAACAGAGAAAGCAATAAACAGAAGCAGACGTGCGTCTCTCCTTCCCAAGTACTGGCTGAAAAATAGAACTTTACATGTTTGTTCTACATACTTTCTAGGGTAATGCTCACATTAAACTTACATAGACATTGTACATTTTTTTTAAAAAAAAAGAGGAATGTTCTTTTGATTCTATCAAAAAAGTATGTGTTGAGATCTCTGTGTGCCAGGTGTTGCCCTAGCTACTGTTTATCTGTTCTGAAAATGTGGTCCTCTAGGGCTCATGTTTCCTTTAGTTTTTCTAGAGATTTGAATCTATAAAGATTTTCAGTAGAAGGCATTCTAAGACAGCGGGGGTGGGGGCAGCAATGGAGAGCGGTGCGGAGGTGAGAGGTGCCGAGGTGAGAGGTGCCGAGGGGTGGGGCGGCGGAAGTTCTGAAACAGCGGCTGAGCGCTCTGCAGCTCAGGACCAGCGGGTTAGCGAGCTGCTTCTCAATTTCTCCTCAGAGAAACTGGGACTGCAGTGTTTTAAAATGTGTCCTGTGGGGCTCGGTGGTTAGGAGGGGCATTTGTTACACATGAAGAGAGAGGACCCAGGTTCAGTTCCCAGCACCACATGTTTCCCAGCTCACAACCATCTGTAACTCCAGCTCCAGGGGATCTGACACCTCCTCTGACCTCAGTGGGCGCCAGGCACACGTGGTACACATACACATACATGCAGATAAAACACTAATACATATAAAATAAATAAATATTTTAAAAAAATGTAATCTGCTAAGGTCTGACCCTGTCTCCCTCAAATTTGTATGTGGGAATCCTAGCCCTCAAAGTGATAGAACTGAGAGAGTCAGATTGTGGTGGAGTACTTAATGGGGGGATTTGTGCCCTTATCAAGGAGACCGCAGATTTCCCCTTGCACTGTGTGAGAACACAATGAGCTGCTACTGCCTGTAAACGAGAAAAATGGATCCTCGGCAAACCTAATTATTCTGGGGTCTTGATGTTGGCCATTTTGGGTGCTGGAACTATGAGAAATAACTTCCTCATGTGTTTGAGACCTAATTGGTTTATGGCATTTGTGTGTGTGTGTGTGTGTGTGTGTGTGTGTGTGTGTGCCCGAGTGCGCTCATGAACCATTCTCTGGGGAACTGTCCCCTTCTTGGGTCTTGTAGGCATGGCCTGTTTTGGAGGCCTTGCCTGTTGACCTAGAGGGAGAATGAGATAGAGGATAAATTTGGACTGCATTTAGGAGCAAAAATTCCAACAATGAGTGTCACCGAGGCCAGGGACACAGGGAACCTGATGCCTCATGCTGTCAGAATTCAAGATGAGTCAGTGGAGCAGGGCAGTTTCCTCACTGCTGTGTGCTCCTCAGCCGCTCTGTCATAGACCCCAAGGCACCTAGGAAAGAGTGCCTATTTCAAATAGCATCTCTGTAGACATATGGAGCTAAAATGGCATCCACTCAGTGATGATGGAGGCAATTCCACTATGTGTTTATAGGAATATAAACAGATCTAGGGAGGAGACCGCCATGTAAAAACACAGATTCAGAAGGAAGATTTGGACTTAAGGAGAAGGATAAACAAAAGGGGAGGCAGAAATGGGAGCTGGGTTTCAAGATACTTAGGAATGCCTAGGGCTCCAGAAGTTGGAGGAGCTCAGGAAGGACCCATTGTTGGAAGCTGAGGAGTAGGCATGGCCCAGCCAGCATCTTGACATCATGTGTTGGCCTCAGGGGATGTAAGACAACAATTTTCTCTTGTTTTAAGTCAGCAGTTTGTAGTGCTTTATTAAGTAGCTATAGGGAATGAGGATGCCCAGTTATGACTCAGCTCAGCAAATATGAAAAGCCTCAGTGTGAGAAAACCATGACAACTAAAGGCTTGTTCAACTACCAATATAGGAGGCAATAGCATGTGCCAGTCTTGTGCCTTGGGGCACAGGGATGAACCTCATTTTCAAGGCAGTATTGGAGATAAGTTCTAACCAGAAGACAGAATCTCTGTCCTACGGCTTTCAAATCCATGACATTTTAATAATGTATCATCATCCCAGTGCCTCAACTCCCAGGGTTCTTCTTTTTTTTTTTTTTGGTTTTTCAAGACAGGGTTTCTCTGTGTAGCCTTGGCTATCCTGGAACTCACTTTGTAGACCAGGCTGGCCTCGAACTCAGAAATCCGCCTGCCTCTGCCTCCCAAGTGCTGGGATTAAAGGCGTGCGCCACCACCGCCCGGCTCCCAGGGTTCTTCTTATCATCTAGGTTTTTAGATATTCGAGGAGAAGGTTAGGTCTTGTAGCTGCCAGGGTCTGTTCAGACTGGTCAAGCATTTGTTTAGGTTATTTAGGCTTCTGCTGTGATGAGCTGGTGACCATGCATACTGATTGTCAAATGTTTGGATTCCATATGGTTTGAGTGAGGCTGAGAAGAAAGGAGGAACAAGGCAGAGCCTGTTCAGAGCTTCCTGGCATGCTGGAAATAATAGTGTGCTAACCCCTGGGTCTTATAAACAACTTCTGGCCTCTTGAAATAGAGCCTGTGGAATTTCTGGCTGTGGGGATTCACAAGAAGCAATGTTTCTTTATGTATGACGTTTCCCTCCCCATGGAAGGGTATCTATGAATGAAAACTCAGTGAAGGGTATCTATGAAAACTCTTGTCCTCTTTCTCTTGGTGGAAGATTGCCTGGATAAAGGGTTCAGTATGTTTATTTCTACCTTTTAATCACTAGAACTATAGACTCTGTTCTACTCTGTTTCTCTGTAATATAGACCTTAAAACTGGGTCATTAAGTCTGTCTATTCCTAGGGCTCAACTTAACTTTTTTACATTTATTTATTTATTTATTTATTTATTTATTTATTTATTTATTTATGTGTAAACTGTCAAAGAACAAGAGACAATTCTCTTCTTCTACAGTGTGAGTCCTGGGGGCTGGGGGTTGAACTTAGGTTTTCAGACTTGGCAGCAAGCAGGTACTGTTACCTGCTGAGTTGTCTGCCCTCTGGTGTTCAGTTTTGAAGCCACTTACTCACAGGCATGAAGCATGTTCTGCATCTCCAGGGATTATCAGTGATGCAGGTCATGTTGTCATCCCTGTCTGCCTTGCTCCTACACCTTCTCTTTGAACTGGTTCAGAATGTGCATTACGAAGAGGGTAAGTTTGTTGTGCTCCTTCAAGACCTCAATTGAAGGAAGAAAGATGACATTGGTGATGAATTGGTCTTTTCTTCAGTGACTCTGTGAGATGAGATTGCAGTTTTCTAGCGAACTGATACATGAGGGTCAAGGATTGAGGGGACTGTACACAACTGGGAATGGTGGGAACTTGGAGGATACTGGATTCCCAGGAATAATCTTTGGTTGAAAGGAGAGTGGCTTCCCCTGGCTCCCAGGCTGCTAGGACAGTAAACTTGCATTTGAACTGAATGTTTAAGTAAACTATGCGATACTTTTGTTCTTAGGAAGCTGAAGCATGAAGAGATAAAAGAAATATGTAGGAGATGGATTTGTCAGGACTTGTTTATCAAGTAGGGTTTTGGGCAAATCTATTGGGGATAGCTTCTAGAGTTCTGGTTTGGATATAAGTGTGAAGGGTGGTAATGTCAGACTTCAGTCTCTCTCTCTCTCTCTCTCTCTCTCTCTCTCTCTCTCTCTCTCTCTCTTTCTCACACACGCACACACAGAGACACACAAACATGGGGGTTGGGTGCTTATGAAAGCCAGAAGAGAGGAAGTTTATGAAGGTGGAGGCCTGCTTAAGATGGGAAAGATCTAAGACTCTTAGAAGACCCTCCCTCTCCTTGCTCTCTGTATTATAGATATATGGATGAGCTCATGTTCCCACACGTGCTGCTCCTTCTTTGGGTGGAAAAGAATTCCCCGCTATGAACTATAGCTTGTGTTCCTTGATATTTATGTGTCAAATGCAATTTGATCTCAACAGATTCCAGAAATTTCCTCATAGAAAGAATGAGAGAAGAGACTAGTTTTTTTTTTTAACCCAACAGGATTGTCTGAGCATTGTTTCTTTTAATCTCTATTAACAAGCCCTGGGCAAGAAACATTGTCCAGTCTCTGTAGGTTTGGTCATGACTACCAAGCCCTGTAAACCTGGAGCTGGCGAGAGCTTTAGCAGGACAGTGACATGGTTAGGCTTAAGTGGTTGAAAATAAATTTAAGAGAAACCCAGACAGGGGGCAGAGTGATATGTTAGGTAACTAATGACATCAGCTAACATTTGTACTGAAAGGGCAATGGTGATTTAAACACATGAGACCTCTGTCCTCAGAGTACAAGAACAAGGATGAAGGAAATATGGGGAAGATGGGCTTATCAGGTCTTGCTCAGTAATTAGATTTGCGGGCTGAAGTCATCAAGATCAGAGTCCAGATGTCCAGTTTGAGTAAAAAGGCTGTAATGTTGTCCATCCTAACAGATAATCAGTTGGGGAAGGATACAGTGAATTTCAGTAGAATCCTTTTTAGATTTATTTGTCTTGTATGAATGAGTGTTTTGCTTGTACATATAAATGTGTACGGTGTGAATGCCCAGTGCCTGTGGAGAGCAGAAGAGGCACAAGACGACGTTGGATCCCCTGGAACTGGAGTTATGGGTGGGTGTAAGCTGCTGTGTACATGATGGGAACTGAATTCCAGTCTTCTGTAAGAGCAGCGAGTCTCTTAACACCCGAGCCATGTTTATAGCCCTCACAACTCATTTCTGATAGAATAAGTTTTGGAGACCCAAATACATGGGCCCAGGAGATAGTTGGGTTTTTGTGAAGCACAAGAAATGCTACATTATGGAAAGGCATACATTAATGGATAATCATAAAAATTAAGAGCAAGAGGTGGTAGAAATATGTTTTTCTAGATACAACATGGGCCCATATGAATTCACAGTGATTGTGACAGTGTGCGTAGCGCCTGCCCAAGTTCTTGCCAACCAGCGTCCCAGCATGGAGACAGTGAGGTCGCCATACAATCCCATCAGTAGCTGAGAAGTTACTGGCATTTGAGAACTGCTAGGCCAGGAAGAGTCAGTTCTTTTAATGATGTGTCCTATGGTAGCTACGGTCAACCGCACACCAGGGCAGGCCCCCTTCCCAAGAGTGGCTGGAAAATACACTGGGGAAAGAGAAAAAAGAAAAAGGAAAAGAGAGAGAGAGAGAGAGAGAGAGAGAGAGAGAGAGAGAGAGAGAGAGAGAGAGAGATATCTCAAAATTGGACATTGCTACCAAGATGGGAAGGTGGAGAGGGTAGTTATGGGAGGAGTCGGGAGGGGAGTGAGTGTGTTCAAAATACGTGATATAAAATTCTCACAGAATTAATACAAATATTTAAAATTTATTGCAAAATTGCAACCAGGACTGCTTTGAACAGCATAGTGCTCGGTGCTATAAGCCCCACACTGGAGAATCTGAGGCTTTCTCAGAGAGGCAGAGGATTAAAGAGGATTTCTCTAGAAAGGTATTTCCATAGAAAGGAAGGGTAGGAATCACCTATACAAAACCCCAAGGTCTGTGGGATGCTGGTGAGGAAAGAGGAGCTGAGGAAAGGTCACTGTGGGTAGAGAGAGGCAGGGAAAACTTGCAAAAAGAGGCAATAAGTAGCAGAACTAGTGCATGAACTTAAATGCCCTAGTTCTCCGAACCATTTTAAGGAGTTTTAAACTTTTTTTTCTCAGTTTTTATGAGATAACATTGAAAATGACGTGTTCAATAAAAAATGAAATATCCATGACATGATTGATCACTCTGAAAGTAATTGTGGAGAAATGATTGTGGAGGGAGGGATTAAAAGATGGGGGAAATTATCCGGGAGGGCATTAAGAAAATCAGGAACAGGCCATAGCTTACACTGGAGTTGGGATGGTCGGGAGGGATAGAGATAAATAAATTGAGAGACGTCAGGATTTAGTAATGGGTTGGAGATGTCAGAATGAGGAGAGAGGTGCCATAACAGGAGAGATTCCAAAGTCTGACGTACAAAGAGCATTGGAAGCTGTAGCTGAGACATCACGTAAAGCAGGAAACCTCAAACGCCTAAGGCAAACTCATTTCCTGTGTTCCTACCTTTGTCTGAGCTTTGTTTCCCCCCCTTACCTTGTTCCGGGCCTGGAGAATGGCCAATGAGAAAGGGAAGATAAGGGCATTTGGGAAATGCGATTCACTTCCTAGCCCACTTCCGTGTCAGAGGACATCTCCCTGTGGACTTTATAGGTGGAGAGCTTTGTTTGTTTCTTTTCCTTTCTCCGTTGATTACCTGTGACCATATTACCCTGTCTTACTCAGCCAGTTGTGACAGCTTCTGAGTCTTTCTTCCTGGCAAGATTCCTACCTTAAGATGCACCTAGCAGCTTTCATTCTGACCCCAAGAGTTTGGAAATACAGTTCTAAGGGAGGGCAGGGAGACCTTGGTATCTGGAAGCACTGAGGGATCAGGCAGCTTTTATCAAGTGGCAGGGAAGAGCTTCTCCATTCCCAGTGCCCATTCTCTGAAGCCGTCTATTTCCCGTTTAATGAGTTCGAAGGACTCCAGGCCAAGGGGTGGCTAGGGGCTCATAGCACCACAATCCCTATGTCTCGCATAGGGAAATGATTGGAAACGCTAACCACATCAATAATCTACTCTTGGGTCTTTTTGTTTTTGTTTTTTGAGACAGGGTTTCTTTGTGTAGCCCTGGCTGTCCTAGAACTCACTCTGTAGACCAGGCTGGCCTCGAACTCAGAAATCTGCCTGCCTCAGCCTCCTAAGTGCTGGGATTAAAGGTGTACACCACCACTGCCTGGCAACTCTTGGGTCTTTTGAGGTGTAGGTTTCATTTTTCCAAATGTATTCCTTTGAGCCTAGAATATCTCTGGGAAAGGAGTTTGGGTATTATTATAATTTAATACTATATTAATATTGTTATAACTCAATATTATATTGATTTAATATAATATATTAATATATAAAGTCACTTTTACTTCTCCTCCAGTATGCTTTAGGTCACCTACAGATTATTTATAGGACCTAATACTGTGTAATTATTATAGAAATAGTTGTCAAGCCTGGGCATGGTGGCACATGCCACCCTTTTACTTTCATTCCTTTACTTGGAATACAGAGGCAGTGGATCTCTGTGAATTTGAAGTCAAACTGGTCAATGGAGAGAGAGTTCCAGGACAGCCAGGGCTACATAGAGATACCATGCCTTGAAAAACACATGAACAAACAAACAAAGTTGTCATGCTATATTATTTATGGGATAATGACAAGAAATGTTTGCACATCATTCAGAACAGGTACAATGTTTTCCCCTAACTTTTTAGTTTCTTGGTCACTTGGATAGATGGATGTGGGGTGCTAGCTGGAATTAAGCAATATAGGGTAAAAACAAAAACAAAGACATACACCAAGAAAGTATAATAGTATCTGAAGTACCTACCACAGAGATGGGAGTTGATGAGTTAGTGTTCTTTTTTTTACATAAATCTCTCGATATATTTAATGACTGCGTATGATGATGAGCATGATGGTGGTGGTGGGTGTGTGTATGTGTGCATGTGCATGCGTGTGTATGTATGTGTGTGTGATGTGTGCAAACGTGTGTGGTGCGCAAGCACACACGTGTATGCTATCATTTACTTAACCCATCTTTCTTGGCTGACAATAAGGTATTATGAATAACTCACTGACTGAGAAATGGGGCACTGAAGCACTCAAGAAGTGATTGGTAGCCTGCTCTCAGCAGACAGGCAGGAAAGAATTGCTCCTTCCTTGGGGTGCCTGGCTAGCTGCTACTTTTCATGACCTTAGAAAAATCACCATCCAAAACCAAATACCTCGTTAGGCATGTGACTTCTTTGTGTAAAAGAAATTCAGTCTGGATGCTACTCATCCTGGATGGAGTTTCACTAGAAGGGGGACTGCATTACTCAGGTTTCCTGGAGGTGGGGGTTGGTACCTAGATTAGGGGTGTATTTTGGGAAAGCCGCTGGTAGTCTAATCACAGAGAGGAAACTGGATTACAGCCTCCTTCCCCACTGCATTCCAACCACCACAGGTTATGTAGTGCATCATCCTGGAACTATGTCTCTTCAGTGTGTCATCGTAAGTTCAGAATGGTTCTAGTTATAGACAAGGTCTATGTGGGCCCTTTGTTGTAAACCTGATTGACAGGTGATAGGCTGCAATGGAAAGAAGTCTTGGGTTAAATTCTTCCTACCTTTCAGATTCTTCCAAATGAACTTACTTCTTAGCAAGCAAGCAAAAGCAACCATCTATCTGTGTTGGGGTGTAGTTCTGGTAATCACCCAAATGGATATCTTTTATCATTTTATCATTTTTTGTTATTAGTAAAAGAAGATGCACACTAGTGGTACCATGTCAAAGAATCCAGGCAGCCCTGTCTGGACTCAGTGAGTTATTTAAAAACATTTAACAATGTGGAATTGGGATGGGATGTGTTGCTCATGGGGCCAGAGGAGTTGGGGGCAGAGGGAGTGGATATAATCAAAATATGTGTGCATGCATATGAAATTCTCAAAGAATAAATAAATAACATTAAAACCTAATTCCCAAAGGCTTCAGTCAAAGGTTCTTGGGGAATATGTAGCTCAAAAAATGCCCAAAGAAGGGAGGCTTCTTGCTGAGAGTTACATATAGCTAGGGAAATGTAGGGCTGGAGAACTGGTCTTTCTCAATTAAAAAAATATCTTAAAATTACCCATGTGCCCATAACATTGATCTGCTGTTCTGTGTTTTACTGGATGTTCTGAATCCCCTTGGAGGATTGTTGATGACATATTAACCATCCAGGATGTAGACAGAGTCTCTGCATAGTCTGAAGAGTTCGCTTCTCCAGCAAAGATGATTTCCCAGCTGTCTCCTTAAGAGTGGTGGGAGGAAGAAAAAAAATCCATTTTGATAGCCCAAGTGTGGTGTCATCGGTGGTAAGAAGTAAAGTTCTGTTTCCATGGGAACAGTACAGAGTTCTCAAGTGGGTTTAAAGAATAATAATAAGCTGAATGTTAGGACTGAGACCATCCATATCCCCGTGGCTTAACCACTGGGACTTAACCTGCTTTCACTAATTGTTTGAGGAAAATCAAGCCAAAGGAGAGGGCTGTAAACCAAGAAGCAGATTCACGGTTGCTTCCTGGATCCATACAAGTTACTTACCTGAGCACACTGTCTCTTCTCAACAAATAGCTGACTTGCCAAGACCAGTCTCCCGCCCCTTCCCTTCCTGTGCCAGTGCTAAGTTACAGACTTCATCTAATCCTGACTTGTTTCCTGCCTTGAAAAGAATCTATCATAAGCCCCTGAGTCTAGACCTCTAAATCCTGGGAATGTCTGTCATTGAACCCTTAGGTACTCTAGAGAAATCTATTAAGGTGATATTCTTAAAGAAGTTTCAAAATAAAGCTTTATTATTAATTACTATTACCTACTACTATTACTATCAGTGTTACTATTGTTATTGTGTGTGAGAGTGGGCACACACTCCTGTCTCAGTTCACATGTAGAGGTCAGAGGACAACTTTAGGGAGACAGTTTCTTCCTTCCACTGTAGGTTCCAGGGACTGAGCTCAGGTGTCAGCTTCTCCCAAGGACTTTTATCAGGCTAAGCTATCTCATCACCTCAGCTGGTGGGCTTTTGGCTACAGCAAGCTAAATAAGCTTAGCTTTCTTTGAGCAGTGTGGCCTTTTGAAGTTAATGACAATAGAGTTACTGGAAGACATTTTGCATTCTGTCTCTCTCTCTCCCTCTCTCTGTGTCTGTCTTTGTGTATCTGTGTTTATTTTTCCTTTTATTGAAAGTAGATTTTTTTTCTCACATAATATATCCTGATCACAGTTTCCCATCCCTCTACTCCTCCAGTTCCTCCCTGCCCCCCCCCCCCAAGATCAGCTCCAATTCTTTCTCTCATCAGAAAACAAACAGGCTTCTAAGGGATAATAATAAAATAATAAGACAAAACAAGCATATCTGAATTGGACAAAACCCAAAACCAAACCAAAAGGAAAAGAATCTAAGAGAAGGCAAAGAAACAGAGATGCACTCATTCAAACACTCAGGAGTCTCAAAAAAGCACTAAACAGGAGACCATAATCTATAAACAAGGCGCCTGGTGCAGACCCACACAGGCCGTGTGCATGCTGTTTCAGTGTGTGAGTTCAGACGAGCTTTACTCATGCGACTTACAGGGCCTTTTTTCTTGGTGCCCTCCATCCACTATGATTTTTACACTCTTTCTGCTCCTTTTTCCAAGAGTTCCCTGAGCCCCTAGGTGAGTGAGTCAATGGAGACATCCCATTTAGGGCCAACTGTTCCCAAGTCTCTCACTCTTTGCATAAAGTCTGTTTTCTCTGTATTTGTTCTCATCTGCTGCAGTAGAGAGCATCTCTGATGATAGCTGAGCAAGACACTGATCTATGAATGTAGCAGAATGTCAGTAGGAGTAATTTAACTTATTTATATATAGTATATTAAATAATATTATATGCATTATTTATGTGTTTTAGTATATTATAATACATTGTATATGTTCTAATATATATTATACACACACACACACACACACACACATACACACACATATTAGAACAATAGTGTTTAGTTTTTCCCTAAATCCCTGGCTATTTAGTATCTGGTTCTTGGTCACTCAAGAAGCATTGGGTATGAGTTCCACCTCATGGAGTGGACCCTAAGTCAAATCAGATGTTGGTTGGTTACTTCCACAAACTTTGTGCCACCATTGCCCTAGCATATATTGCAGGCAGGACAGCACTGTAGATCAAAGGATTTGTAGCTGGGTTGGTGTTTATGTTTCTCTTTTGATAGTATGCCGAGTACCTTCTTGCACCATAATTGACCATAGGGGTGGAGGCTCTATGTAGGTATCAGCTCAATATCTCCACATCCAATGAACTGTGTAGGTGTTATCTTCAGCAATGGGCCCTTACCATCAGTTTTGGAAAGCAACCTATAGTCTTGACAATAGCTTGTTTGGGAGTTCCCATGGGACCCTGTGGTCAAAAACTCTATTAGTTGTAACCCAATCCTAGTACTGGAAGCCTCATTTGGTGACAAAAGACTTTCTGGAGCTCTGTCTCCCCATTATTTGGTGATTTCATTTAGATAGCCTTCATAAATGCATATATTTTGGGAAGCTTCTACTATATAGACTACCCTTCAAATGGCCCTTAATTGTAGCTATTTCTATCCATATTTCCTTCCCTATCTTCCTCTTCCTTTCCACTCCCCACAAGATCCTCCTGTTCCAGCCCTATTTTCCTTTCCTAACAATATCTACCCTCCTAGCTGCTTATTCTATACTCTGACTAAGGATGTTGAACATTTCATATATTGTTAGTGTTTTCTTATATTTCTTATATCGTTAAGTGTTTCTCAGTCATTTGGTTTTCTGCTTTGAGAATTTTGTTTATATGTGTTCCTCATTTTTAAACTGGGTTATTTGTTTTTTTGGATCTAGCTTTTTTGAGTTCTTTATATATCTTGGTGTTCTCTATGCTTCTTGTATCTTTTTTTTTCAAGACAGGGTTTCTCTGTATAGCCCTGGCTGTCCTGGAACTCACTCTGTAGACTAGGCTGGCCTTGAACTCAGAAATTTGCTTGCCTCTGCCTTCCAAGTGCTAGGATTAAAGGCATGCAACCACCACTGCCTGGCCTGCTTCTTGTATCTTGATAAGCATCTCCTTCTTTAGGTTAGGAAATTTTCTTCTGTGATTGTTTTGAAACTATTTTCTGTGCCTTTGATGTGGGTTTTCCATCCTTTCTCTATTCCTATTATTTTTAGATTTGGTATTTTCATAGTGTCCCAGATTTCCTGAGTGTGTGTGTGTGTGTGTGTGTACATTTTTAGACTTAACATTTTCTTTGATTAAGGTACCCGTTTCTTCTATTGTGTCTTTACTGCCTGAGATTCTCTCTTCCATCTCTTGTATTCTGTTGGTGAGGCTTACCTCTTGGGTTCCTGTTTGTGTTTCTAAATTTTTCACTTCTAGATTCCCCTCAGTTTGGGTTTTCTTTACTGATTCTATTTCCACTTTCTGATCTCGAACTGTTTATTCATTTCCTTTCACTGTGTGTTCATTTCTTTAAGGTATTTATTAATTTCCTCTTTAAGGACCTCTATCATATTCATAAGGATTATTTTAAGGTCGTGGTGTGTGTGTGTGTGTATGTTTCCGTTTTTGCTGTAAAATTCAGGGTCTTTTGTGATAGGGTACTGAGTTCTACAGGAGACATGTTATTCTGAGTGTTGCTATAAATTGTTGTTTTAAGATGGAGTCTAGTCATCTGGGTTTGGGAAGATCATAATTCTAGGTGCTTGTCTTGGTTAGGGTTTTACTGCTGTGAACAGACATCATAACTCTTATAAGAACAACATTTAATTGGGGCAAACTTACAGGTTCAGAGGTTCAGTCCATTATCACCAAGGCGGGAACATGGCAGCATCCAGGCAGGCATAGTGCAGGAGGAGCTGAGAGTTCTACATCTTCGTCTGAAGGCAGCCAGAAGACTGACTTCCAGGCAGCTAGGACAAGTGTCTTAAAGCCCACTCCCACAATGACACACTTCTTCCAACAAAGCCTCACATCCAAATAGTTCCACTCCCTGGGCCAAGCATATACAAATCACCCCAGTGCTATTCTCTGGTCTTGTCTTTGTTGGGTGGCTTCTTTGTTCCTTGGTTTCTGTTGCCCTCTCTGGACATATGGTATGTCATAGGACAGTGTGGTGGCTGTTTGTCACCTAGTGGGAAATTCTTCTGGGATTCTGGTAGGTCTGGTTGCTGGGGGTTCCAGGTAAGATGTGTTTCTAGATATTGGGAGCTCTGACATTTAGGAATGGGAAAGGACTAGGGCAGGTATCCTGGTTGGGCTGGTCCATAGGAGAGGCAAGCAGGGTGTTCTATTAGGTTCAATTAGGATTTGTTTAGTCCCTTGGGAGACAGAGAGAGAGAGAGAGAGAGAGAGAGAGAGAGAGAGAGAGAGAGAGAGAGAGAGACCACAGCAGATGACTTGCTACAGAGGGATTGGGACTGGGAACTGAATTTGGAGGAACTGAGGGAGACATGAAGATCTCCAGTTAACCTATCTGCTCTTTGGGCTCGAATGACCTGTAGATAGCCCCAGCGAAGGCCTGCTGGGGTTAGGAGCTGGGATGAAGTATTGAGTGGGAGGAAGGGAATTTGGAGAGGAAGATCTGTATGATCCACTAGAGGTGGGGGTTTGGGGGAGAGACGGCAGCAGAAGGTCTGCTCTAGAGCTGGGGTTGGGACTCGGTTTGGATTTGGAAGAGCTGAGAGATAGGCGAAGATAGGAAGTTAGCCTACCTGCTTCCCTGGCTGGAGTTGTATGTGTTTTTCTTAAACACATCTTGCTATGTGTGGTGGTTAATATTGTTAAGTTGGCAGGATCTAGATTCACCTTCTAGATTCAGGATCTAGAAGGCAAAACTCTGGGTATATATGCGTATTTCTAGGTTGCGTTAACTGATGTGGAAAGTCCTACCCTAAACGTGGGGATGCCATTCCAGGGCTTGAGTTCCTGCACTGTATAAAGCAGAAAGCAAATGGAGCTCATCTGCTTCCAGATAGCAACTGTAGCAACTGGAGTGTGGCCCACTGCCTTGCTTTCCTGCCACCGTAAGCTGTATTTCGTGAGCTGTGAGTCAAAAATAAATCCTTCTTCCTTAAGTTGCTTTTGTCAGGTGTTTGATCACAGCAATGAAGAAAGTAACTAACAGACCATGTAACCCAGGCTGGCCTCAGACTTACTGTGCAGCTTAGGTAGCAGGTAGGCCTTGAACTTCTGATCTTATTGACTCTGCCTCTAGAACAGAGGTTCTCAACCTTCCTAATGCTGCGACCCTTTAATACAGTTTCTCATGCTGTGGTGACCTCAAACCATAAATTTTTCCCCCTTGCTACTTCATAACTGTAATGTTGCTACTGTTGTGAATTGTAATGTAAATATCTGATATGTAGATGGTCTTAGTCGACCCTAGTGAAAGGATAATTTGACCTCTACAGGTATCTCTTCCCACAGGTTGAGAATTACAGCTATAGAATTACAGCACTATAGGTATCTGCCACCAAACTTCCTCCCCGACTTTCTGTTTGGTCCACCATTATTTCTGATAATTAAAAAGAGAAGTAGAATGGTGATGGTCTGTAGGGAAGGTGTTTACCGCAACAAGGGGCATTGGTACAGCTAAGGGTTTTAAGATAACAGATCTCTTTGTGATTTGGGGGGAGAGACACTAAATTTGGCTTCTTTGAGTAATAGCACCTTTCCTTCTCCTGAGTTTTATATTCAATCAATAACCACTGCTTGTCTGCTGCATCAGTTTTTTTGAGTCAGGGTCTTCTCCCCTCTCTTTTGATCACAGCTGGATGGGCAAGGCTTTCCCATGCAACTGGACTTGAGGCAGGATCTTGCTGTGTACCCTAGGCTGCCTTCAAATTCCAGATTCTCTGGCCGCAGCTTCCTGAGAGCTGGGATCACAGTCGTATGTCTTGAAGGCTGACTGTATTTATCTTGGAAGGAGAAATATCTCATTATTTGTTACCATTCACAAAGAAAATTCCATGTTAGTACAAGGGATGTAGCTCAGTTGGTAGAGTGTTTGCCTAACATGCAGAAAACTCTGGGCTCAATTTCCTGCACTGTGGTGGTGTGTGCTCGTGATCCTAGTACTTGAGAGGTAGAGGCAGGAGGATGAGAAGGCCAAGGTCACCATCTGCCACGAAATGAATCTGAGGTCAGTTGGGCTATGTGATACACTCTCAAAAAATGAGACAAATGGAACAGGTCCAAACCCCTCCCAAAAAAGCAAGCAAGCAAACAAACAAACAAAACCCCAAAACCCAAACCAAACCAAACCAAAACAACAACAAAAAACAAACAGAAAAAAAACCTCATGAAACTCCACAAACAAACAAACAGACAGACAAGAAGCAGCCCATCCCAAGCTAACATGAAGAAGGGATCCGGGAAGATGCTAAGGAAGAGGTGGGAGTGGCTTAGGGAATTGGAACTTTCTTTGTTGGCAAGAGAGTCAGGACAAGGCAAGAGAGTGGCTGCAGGATCCCTTTCATTTTTTGGCTTTTTTGAATTTTCCTCTTCTGTTTCTTTTTCCTTGTTCCAAGTTGCCCATCAGATGCTCTGCAGAAATTGGAAAATCCCCAGAGGGAGTCAAGGCTTTATGGTGTTAACAGAAATCTGAACCGCGGGGGAAACAAGCTCGTTGGATGTTTTTGGAAACAGTTCTAAAACTAAACTTGTTATATAATTCTCTATGAAACATTCATGGTTTTAGGAACTTGGTGGAGCATAGGCTTTGACGAGAGCTGAAAAAACTCTCAGTCTATCACTGATGAACTGTGTCAGATTTAGACAAGCTAGTTTCTCATTTTCTCATCTGTACAATAGCCATTGTGTATTTAAAGAACTGTGTGTACAATAGGCTTCACAGGATGCCTAACATATGACATATTCAGCAAATATTAGCTAGTCAGTATTGTTGGGAAAGCCCCTTCTTCAGGGAGCAGCAGTGTTTGATTAAGTTCTGAGCCTTGTAGAAGCAACATAGTTGGTATTCAGTTTTTATCAGCTGCTACCTGCTGTCTGGAATCTAAGGAAATAGAGAACTATGTGTAAATAAACATTCCTGAATGTTTAATGGGAAACTCAGCACTGGGCAAGGCCTAAAATTTAATTCCTGCCTACAGGCTGGTTGGGGGATGAGACACATCTCCCAATAACAGTAATGGGGAGAGCCTTTAGGAATGTCACCCTGAGGGATCAGTTCAGCTTTTTTCCTGTGACAAGAATGCTGGTGAAGATATGAGTTCCTCTGAGAAAGAACTCATAAGAAAACAGCATATGGTGAGGGAGCAGGTATTGGGAAATGGCTTAATCACCTCAGTATCAGAAATGAAGCCTATCTTTTATTTGGGGACAATACAGATGTGACTTTTTGGCCAATGTGAGGCACTAGAATATGAACATGATCATTAGAAGGAGCTAAGTATCAAACTAACTTTGGGTATACGCAAGGGCGTAGAAGAATCTGCAAGGATCTCCCTTGCCTTGTTCATGAGCCAGCTTTGACCTCTAGGGTCTTTATAAAAGCATAATGCCAATAAATGTCTGTGCTGCTCCAAGGCACCTCCCGTTGTTCTTATCTAGTACTTGATCCCAGCTTCAGTCATGAGGCTAATTAAAATATTATTAACTAAACTTTTGAGTGTAAGTGTGTGCCTTACTGTACATATGTGTACCACATGTGTGCAGAAGCCCAAGGAGACCAGAGAGAGGAGGGTCAGATCCCTTGGAACTGACGCTACAGATGGTTGTGAATTGCCATGTGGGTGCTGGGAACTGAGCTGGAGCCCTCTTTAAGGACAGTGCATTCTCTCCAGGCATCTCTCCAGCACTGAGGATGATTTTCCTGTCTTAGGCTCTAGAGTAGTCTTTTTCTTTCCATGGTATTTAACCCTTGGCTCATCCTTGGCTTAAGGTCATGACCTTGTTTCCTGGGGCATGAGAACATGTCCTTTTTCTTCTCGGATGCAGACCCCAGTGTCTGTCTAGCTCAAGACCAGAAGAGCTCAGCTGAAGGCACATATGAACATAATGGTGCCGCAGAATGGGGTTAAGGCAGAGTATGCCAGGGGTGCAGGGATCTTTGTCATGGCTTCTGTGGAGGAATTTATCCATCAGGAAGAGGCTGGTTAACAGGAATGATTAAATAGAAGACAGGTGGCTTGGTAATGCCAACAGAGACAAGTTGCATCATGGAAAGAGGACAGACAGAAGGTCACAGGAATTAAGACTAATGATGTTGGGAACACAGGAAGGGAAAGTACAGATGAAATCAACAGAACTATGTCACCGATACTGGAAGCTAACACACGTAAAATTATTTTTATCTTTTAGGCTACTATGTGAAGTAATGGGTTCTATCATGGGATCCCCATGGATAGTTGATATTTGTTAATCTTCTTCCCTCACTCTTGTCTCCAACCCCTCAGCCTATCCTGTGCTGGTTTCCCCTTCCTCCAGCCCCTCTTCCATGCCCCATGTTCTCTTTTACCAACTGCCTCCTCCTCCTCCTTCACCTCCTTTTATTACAGTGTCTCATGTAGTTGAGTCTGCCCTTGAACACACCAGGATATGAGTTTAGGATGACCTTGGTGTTCCCGCCTCAGCTCCCAAGCACTGGGATTATAGGCAAGGGTCATCATATCTGATTTATGCAGTGCTGACGATCTAACTCAGGGCTTTGTGCAATGTGAAGCAGGCATCCTACAGACTGAACTGCATCCCTAGCCCTTAGCTTCTTTAAGACATTACCCTCTTATGATCTCCTTTCATGGCCTTCACAGACAGACAGACTGACAGACAGACACAGTCCACATGAGATAAAAGGTGTGGTATTAGACTTTCTGGGTCTGGAATTCTTTACAATAATTCTTTATAATAAGAATGTTTTCCTGCAAATGTCATGATTTCATTTTTCTTTATCTTTCTTTTTTTTTTTACACTTTGTGTGTGTGTGTGTGTGTGTGTGTGTATGTGTGTGTTTGAAACATGCTATGGTATGAGTGCAGAGTCTGGAGGAGTTGGATTCTCCTTTACTCTGTGAGTCCCAGGGATGGAACTCTGGCCTCCAGGCTTGATAGCAAGATTTTTACCCAATGAGCCCTTTCACCAGCTCAGGTATCATTTTTCTTATGGCTGAATAAAATTTCACCTTCTTTCACTTTCAATATGCTTTCATCTGTTGATGTGCATCTATGTGGGTTCTATTTCCTAGCTGTTGGGATCAGTACAGCCATAAACAGGGATGCGCACGTATGTTTTTGATGGGACTTAGAGTCCTTGGCCTATATGTCTAGGAATGGCACAGCCAGGTCATGCAAGAATTCTATTTGTTTTGAAAGACAACCATACTAATTTCCACTGCGGCTGCGCAAACTGGCAGGAGTTAATAAGACTTTCTCTTTTCCCACATCCTGCCCAGCATTCAGTCTCATTTATTTTCTTGATGGTCCTTCTGACTGGGGTGTGATGGAATCTTAAAGCAGTATTAATTTACATTTCCCTGGTGGCTAAGGATGTTGGACACTTTTCCAAGTATGTTCGATATGTTTCAAGTTATTCCTTCGAGAACTACTTGTTTATTCATTGGCCCATTTTTTGATTAAAAAAATTAAAAATTTTTGTGGTTTATGCATTCTAGATATTAGCCCTTTGCCTGAGGTGAGGCTGGCTGTGTGATGCTCCCCTATTCTGTAGAAGCATATTCACTCTGCTGATTGTTCTCTTTAACAGTCAGGACCTTTTTTTTCTTTTGTCCCTGAATGGCCAACATTTGGGAAGTGCGGAGGCAGATATGAAATGAGTATCTGCTAGGAACCATGCTAGATCTTATAGAATGTTTGTTTTTTTTAACTTAAAAGTTTATGCGTATGGGTGTTTTCGATTGAATGTTTGTCTGTGCCATATGTATGCATGGCACCAGAAGAGAGTGTCAGATTTCCTGTAAATGGAGTTTATGGAAAGTTGTGAGCTGCCATGTGGATGCTGGGAATTGAATCCGGGTCCTTTGGAAGAGCAACCAGTATTCTTGACTGCTGAGCCATTTCTCTGACTCCATCATATGCATTTTAATCATAGAAGGGTTTAAATTTTTAAAATAATTTTCCCATTTACCAACTATGGCAAGTTTATGTGTTAATCTAAAACTAGATTTAGATTCCAGAATGTTCTGATTCCATAACCCACATAATTTCTGTTTCATGTAATTTTTTTTTACATAACTTCATTTTTTCCCTCTCTCAGCACTTTTGAAAGGGAAATTCTGGGAGCATAATTGAGTATCCATGGGGACAGTGTTTATACAGGAGGTAGGCCTATATTCAGCACTTGTGATCTCTCAGTGACCGCTGGACTTCAGAGTGGAGAGTAAGCCAGAGCCCGGGACTGAAGTCAAGGCACCTCAGGGTTTCTCCAGGCTTGCAAAGCTTTCCCCATGAAAAACAGCAGGTCTCTGTGAGTTTATATGTCTTTGCTCTCATGACTTTGCAGAAATCTTTCTCTACTGCATAGACATAGCAAGTGAGATAAAATATAATTATACAAGTTGGAAAATTCTTTAGAGTGTGCCAAGCACTAAGTAAGTAAAGTCCTATGGAGATTGTGCTGTAAAGTGCTTGTTAACATTAAACCTCTAATCCTCCTAAGCTCCCCTAGAAGATAAGTAATATTGACATTCATTTTCAGATAAGGAGACCAAGGTTGCACAGCTGTAAGTGAGACACCGAGTCCTGATCTAGGTCGGGCTATCTCCAAATCCCATGCTCTGAACTGCAAAGTTATAGTGCCTCCTTAAGGAGAAAAAGGAGCAATGAAACTGGACAAGGTGATCCGATCAGATCAGAGTAGCCATGCTCCTTGGAGACGTCACGGAGGAACCCCAACCAAGTTTTGAGTTTAAATTCAAGATGGCCCCTTCCAGGTTATTTCGGTTGTCTCTTGCTGCATAAGACAGCTCCCTCCCTTTTATTTAAAGATAAAACAATTGTAATTTCTTACACTTCTGTGGGCTGGGAGCTTATACAGGGCTTAGATTGTTCTGTTCTACGTGGTGTAGCCTGCAGGTCATTCACACAGCTGTGTATTGCTGATGGCAGAGTTGTCTTGTACTCTCTATGTGATTCTCTATGTGATCCTTCCCCATGGCCTGTTGGGCTTCTTCATAGTATGGTGGTCTCAGGGTAGGATTCCAAGAGAGAGATGGAAGTTGGCCAAACAACACTGTGGAAAATTTAGAATAGGGCTCTGGCACACAAGGCAAGCACTCTACCTCTGACCTGCATCCCCATGTCTTGCAATTGACATGTCATTTCTTTAGGTTCCAGGAAGAGTAACCAGACAAAGCATATGATGAATTGTTATGTTTATATTTCATATGAACAACAAGTACGTTTTGGTACAAGTGGACTCATGGAATTATTTAGGGTGTATTTATATTAAAACATTACTTTGAAAAAAAATGAAATTAAACAGGATATTCTGTAAATTTACTTGCTATCTTTAACCATAAGAGCAATCTGGATTCAGGGTCAAAGGAAATAGACTTCCCTCTGGTAGGAGTCATGTGTATTCAGAGAAGGAGGAACCTAATGGCGACCCTCTTTGGATATTGTACCTTGCCACAAAGAAGAATGAAATGTCCTTGTTTTCAGGAAACTGTATAGAAGTACTAAATGGAAGTGTCTACCTCGTGTCATCCTAAGAGAAAGAAGCCAGACTTGTAAAGACCTGGATCACATGCTTCTTCTCATGTGTGGAATATGGGTGAAGGAAGCAAAAGAAGGGCATTTTAGGGCTGGTGTGGGGGTGGGTGGAGAAACGGAGCAGGAGAGGGTATAAAATGACAGCAGGGAGGAAGAAGATGCTCAAAGCACATTATATGCATATGTGGAAATGTCCTAATGAACCTCCTGCTTTGGGTAACAAAAAAAAAACAAAAAACAAAAAACAAACAAAAAAAAAGCTCAGCTGTTATTTAGGTAGAATTGTGAGAATCTGGTTAATGTTCTAGTTTTACTTGGACAGAAAGTAAAGAAAAAAAGTCCCTTGTTCTCACCTAAGTAGGCCCCCGAGAATATCACACCAAAGGTAAGCACCATTTTAAAAAATACCATCCTTGTTTGGCAGAGTGGGCCAGTTTGTATGTTAGCATTTTCCTGACTGACCTTGGAAGCAAGGCCAACACACTTATGTGCTGTGTTTTCGTTTGGAAATCCCCCTCAAACAACCAACTGCTAGCTCAGCTTCATTACCTTCCCAAGGTCACAGTCATCCTGGGACCTGTAATCTGAGATTAATGTAGCACAGAGGCCGGGGCCTCAGGAAGGAACAGGAAGCAAGAATATGGAATTCACCGTGGAGTAAATACTGGGTTGAAGTTGAGGCAGAGAATTCTGGGACTTGAGAACAAAGGCTAGTGAGTTCTTTTAGCCTGTGTTTCTTATAAAAAAAAATGCACTTCTCTTTAGTTTTGTTTTGTTTTGTTTTTGTTGTTGTTGTTGGCTGGTCTTCTGTGTCTCTGTGGCCTTTGGGGAATTTATTATCTAAAGGAAAATTCTTTGTTAAGGAATTTGTCTTGTTATATTGAAAAAAAAATTAGCCTAAGTGCTAAATTCTTACATCTGTGTAGAGTGTCGAGAGAGTGATGGTTAGAGGTTTCCTGAAACCTGGGATGTTTTTATTGTTGAGAATAATCACCCCAAGTCTGTAAGGCCAGGAGATACCTGGGTCATCCTGGGGCACTGATAGATGTGTTTGCCTTGTTTATTTTGACGTTTATCAGGGATGGAGCAGTTCGACTCTGAAGCTACCGGTGAAGAAGTTTTGTTGGAGAGGTTCAGTTCAGCTATGCTATTGAACCCAGCCTGCCTACATTTCCCTTTAAACTTGAGCCATAACTCACGACAGTCAAGTTTTGCTTCTTCTCGCTTTTCCACGTATGGTGTCTACATTCTTAGCCCCATGCTTTTCCTTCAAGAGATTTATAATCTGAAGCAGTCCAGGGGTCCCAAATGAATCCATACCTGGCTCTTGTCTTCTGTGCTCTCTGCCCGAACTCTTCTTTCTTTATTTTCCATCTGGCTCTAGTCCTGCATGTGCCACAACTTCAGAGAACCCAAGGCTTGCTGCTTCCCTTGCTGACGTCACCTCCTGGGGTACACTGATTCTACAACCGAGAGTCGTCATTATGACTGGCTTTGGATGCTTCTTTGTGTGGCAGCCTTTTTCCTCAATGTGGTTGCTCCCGACTCTATGCCTGGCATCTACAGTGTCTTCTTTCTTTCTCTCAGTGAATTGCTCTGGCTTAATCTCACATCTTTCTATCTAGTTATGGACATCTGAGTCATAGTGGTCCTGAAATGTGACAAGCTCTTTGCTTTCTGTGTCTCAAGAATCAGAATGAAGTTGGTCAGTGGTGGCACACACCTTCAATTTTGCACTTGGGAGGTAGAGGCAAGAGGATCTTTGAGTTTCAGGCCATTCCTGGTCTACAGAGTGAGTTCCAGGACAGCCAGGGATACACAGAGAAATTTTGACTTAAAAAACAAAAACAGACAAGCAACCAAACAAACAAGAATCAAAATGAAGCCGGGCGGTGGTGGCGCACGCCTTTAATCCCAGCACTTGGGAGGCAGAGGAAGGCGGATTTCTGAGTTCAAGGCCAGCCTGGTCTACAGAGTGAGTTCCAGGACAGCCAGGGCTACACAGAGAAACCCTGCCTCGAAAAACCAAAAAAAAAAAAAAAAAAAAAAGAATGTGGACAGGAAGCTATTCGTATTATCCAGGCTCCTTCCTTTTTAAAAAGAATCAAAATGAAAGTCTGTCATAGAGACTTACTGTTATTTGCACTATGAGAGAACAGCTCTCCTAGTCAGGCATGGTGGCACATGCTTTGCAAATCAAGAGTTCGAGGTAATTATCCACTATGTGAGACCCAGTCTCAACCAGCCAACCTACCAAGAAAACCTCCTAGAAAATAAGAGAAGCTAAGTATGTAGTCAAAGAGCTTAGGACAAAGGAAGTAGAGAATGTGTGACGAATATTTATAGGAAGGCAGGAAACAACACAGAAGGGCCATGCATGAGGTACATGATGTTCTATGTCTACACAATTACTCAGCATCCATGGCATCTTGCATAGACATTCTTAGGTCCACAGGTCATCATCTAGGCTGTTCATATAGAATGTGTGGCTGCTCACAATGCTCTGCTAGCAGGTGATTCTGGCCAGGCACATTCATTCTATCTTCTGTCACTCTGATGGAGTAGCTGTTGACTCCAGGTACCTTCAACTTAGTAGAAAGGCAGAGAGAGAGAGAGAGAGCGGGGGGGGGGGGGGAGAGAGAGAGAAACACAAGAGAGACAGAGAGAGATAGGGAATATAGTACAGAGTTAAAACTGGTCTTCCCAACTACATTGTTGTCTAGATTTGTCTCTTCTCCTTACTTTTCTTTTCCTGTTATCAACTTGATGAGAATCTTTGATTTGAGCATTGCAATTTGACCCACAATCCTTTCTTCTCCCTGATGACACACAAGGAGTCCATTTTGTACCAATTTGTCCATCTAATACAGAGTATCGGGTCTTATCCCAGCTGTGACTTTTTGTGGGAAACCTAGAATGAGGCATCTGGCTTCCTAAGTCATTTGGAGTTATTTTTCCCCTCATCCACTTGTGTTCCCTATGCCTTAGCCCAGGAGTTATCTGTCCTGTCTTTAATGTCCCCCTTTTGTTGTGGCTGCCCAGGTGTTTGTGTGTTCTCTGACTGGATTCCACTTCCGTTTCCACCCAAGTCTGGCCCAGTGCTCAGAATATCAACCTCTCACACTCTTCTTCCTCTGTTCCCTGGGTGTTACAGGATACTTGAACCTGTTTCTAGTTAGGGTGTGGCTTAGTCCTTAGTACTTACCTTTGATCCCAAACAATGAAGGTAAAGTTAGTTTGTAGAAGGAAGCACCCATGTTTGAACGTGAAAAGGCCCAAATAGAGGGGCAAAAAGTGATGAATTACAGAAAGATCTGACAGAATAGGGGATGTCTGACTCTCACGAGAAGGGAAGCTACTTAAGGGAGAGACAGTAGAGGAAGAAGAGAGTACAGTACAGGAATACAGTAGAGTCTGTGGAGAGCAGTGCAGTAGAGTTGAGAGGGAGAGTGGAGCAAGCAACACAGAGAGGGAGACGGAGGCAGGTTTACTGGGAGAGTTTTACAGAGACAGGTTGAAGAGAGAACAAGCTAGACACAGGTGAAGAGAGAACAAGCCAGAGAATGAGAAGGAGCCAGATGATTAGAAAAGATTGCTAGTCAGTTTGAGACCAAGCAGAGCAATTCAGAGGCCAAGAGAAAAGCCAGTTTGAATCAGTCAGCTGGGAGAGGAGTTTGAGCCAGAACAGCTGAGTTGAACCAGCCAGGCAGAGCTCAGAAAGAACCAGAGAGGGAGAGCTTATTCAGCAGCAAGTCTCAGAGGCTGAAAACATTCTAGGCCTAGATTAGATTGTACAGAGGCTAGAAGATTCCGAGATTAGGCCTAGGTTAGCAGATGGAGGCAGCAAGCCTCCCAGACAATAGTTATAACAAGGGAATAAATGTTAAGTTACTTTTACACCTAGGTTTTCTTGGGTTCCTTAGGGCAAGAGGTGAAGGAGTTGGAAGGGCTAATAGGAACCAGCAACCTGAAGCTGAAGAGAGAGCTCAGCAACTAAGAGCACTTGCTGCTCCTGCAAGAGGTCATAAATTTGATTTCCAACACCCACATGGTAGTTCACAAGTGTCTGTAAAGACAGTTCCAGGGGCCCCACTCCCTTCTACTGGTCTCTGCCGGCATCAGGACATTTCACAGTGAGCATGCATACAGGAAAGGAAAGCACTCACAGACATTAAACAAAATAAAGCAAAAAAGAACTGACAACTCTAAGAAGAAAAGGTAGGAGATCTCATGAGAAATTATTGTGTAAAAACAAAGGCTTGCCAGGAGGGAGACTTGTTTGTGTGAAGAAATGCCGATCTTTAGCCTTTGGGTCTGGGGTGGAGCCGTGGCATAGAAAGATCTGTAGAGCATTTAGAGAAGACAGAGGATACACCATGCACAGATCCATGAATGGGTTCTGAAGGACTGGCAATCCCACCTATGCTGTGACATAACAGTCTTCTTCCCTGGTGACCCCATTCACTGCCACATTATACAGTCTGACAGTATACTGTGTGTGAGTGTTTATTGTCGCCCTGACTGGCCTTGGAACCACTCCCCTTTCCTTCTCTCCCCATATGTATGAAAGGCATAGAAGGCATATGCCAAGATGTGAACAAAGGTTATCCTGGCCCAGTGGAATACGATAAGCCTTTCCCTTTCATCCTTGTTTTGTGTGTCTTAATCCTTTTCAACGGGCAGGCATGTACTCTGCCAAGTTTCCACTCCACTCTCTCAATAACCTAAGAGTCCAGAGTGACCCATCTATCTGAGGTGAGGGAGACAAGGTGACTACTGAAACCATGGAGCAAATGCTGGCAAAGATTGGCCTGTTCCAGACAAATCCCGGAAACAGTCTCTTAAGTGTAAACAGAAGCAAAGACTGTGGAATGCAGGCTGAGAGGGGAAAAGTAAATCTCTGTATTTATTTTGGGGGCAGTCTCTAAAGGGGAAAGGCATGCCTGTAGATTTTACTTTCCCAGAGGTTCAAACCAGCAATGGCATAAACACAATACTACTCACAGGGAAAGCTGCAGCAGCAAAAGGCTGCTAGGACTGTGGGGGGAAAACAGCAGTCTAGAGGCGATTAAAGCAAGAATCTCCAGAGAGGATTCTAAGGGATCCTCTCTTAGGATGATGAATCCAGGAGTCTTTTGTGTTTTCTTAGTGAAGGCCACGCTAATCAGGTGGAGTGGATCTGTCTGGAGAGGGAACTCTAGTGCAAACAATGTAAAACACAGGGCTCTAGGATCATAGATGTAGGCTGCTTCAAAGACAATTAGACCTTTCAGCTGAAGGAATGAGACATACAGTGCCAAACTCAGAGTCATCTTAAATGGGTGTGTGAGTTCCGAACTAGTTTTGGTATTCAAGTTTAGTTATTTCTACAAAGGATAAATTTACCTTTCAATGGGCTGTTGTCTTTCTTTGGTATCTGCTAGCCAACTGGGACTTCATTTATTTCTAAAACAGTACAAGGCTTTTTGGTTTCACCTACAAAAGTGAATGGGCTTCTGTATTTCAAGGTTGCACATTTTTCTGTTCTGTTTAGGCAGAGATAAGGACTCCAGGGCTGCGGAATACAATAGGCTATTCTTGTAACCCAGTGTAGCCTGGCACTGTGAGTAATCTCTGTGCTTGACCCTACACCCATCTTGAAGCAGAAACTTGTATCACATCCCCCAGAACAAATCCATCATAAGAAAGGATTGATGAATAATGACAACTTTACTGACTGTTTCTTGGAGAGACAGAAAAGATCTATGTGTCATATGGAGGTAGTTTTGATTTATAACAAAGCATAATAAAACATTTCATGAGACGTGCATGTTTTTCCCCCCTAAGGGGAAAGGTTTCACATTCTTTTTCTCTCTCCTTTTATATTCATAAGCAAAAATGATCTAACTTTTTAAAAGTCTCTCATCCTCCCATCTATCACTCTGCCTGGCCAATGAAAGACTTTGCCTTTGAGAGGATCATAAGGTCTAGTGTTTGGGAGAAGAATTGAGAAATTACTAATTCACTTGAAATCTGCTGATAACTCATGGTGAGTGGACGCAAGGAATGCCCCATTCCTTGTGGCATTCTCTGATCTTGCCAATATTGGGTTTCCTTTGGGCATAGGAACCTGTCTTTATAAAATATTTTTAGTTTATTCTTTTGTAATTTTATAAAGGCATGCAATGTATTTTGGTCATATTAATCTCTCAATTTCCCCTCAATCTATGGATCTATGGATCCATCCATCCATCCATCCATCCATCCATCCATCCATCCATCCATCCATCATTTACCACTCCATTAAGTGTTAATAGAACATCCACTATATTCAAGGGAAGGTTAAAAGCAGTGTTAAACAAAACTGATGAGATTCCTGTGCTCTTGTGATAAAGGAACCAAGTGGCTATAACTATATAAAAGTATCTAAGGGTGATAAATTCTTTGAAAGTAATTCTGATATTAGGTGAATAACAAAGGCCTTCTTAATGATGTGAAATTTGCTGACTTAAATTTTCAAGCCTCTTAAAACAAAATTATAATTGACATCTCTCCAACCTTTCAAATTTGGAATTTTGGGGTCAGCATACTAAAATACATTGTTCAACTCCAATAAAGGATAAACAGGAATCTAAAGCAAATGTTCAAATTTCTTCTATAAAGGGACAGACAATATGATTGCTGGCTTTGTGGGCTTTGTGGGCTCTGTCACACTACAGAGCTCTGCTGCTTATTACATAGAAAAGGAACAATTTCTGTGTTCACATATATCTTTACAAAATGGGAGTGGCCTGTTCTGGACCTATTAGCTGCAGTTTACTGACCTCTGAACTAGTTTGAGCTTTGTCTAAATTTCTTCAAACTGTTACAAGCAGCTATTTTCCTCCATGGGCAGAACCTCTTTCTGTAAATAATCCTTGGCTTGATTATTATTTTTTCTTAAGATAATTCAAATTACAATAGTCTAATCTGGAAGCTTTATACAGGCTATGTGATGGTAAGTTGCATTTGTCAGATTGACACAGTATTGAATAACCTGGGAAGAGAATGTCAATGAGAGACTATTAAGATAGGCTTGCCCTTGTGGGCAAGCCTATGGGGGATTATCTTGATTGGTTGAGGTAAGAGTATCTGCCCACTGTGAATAGCATTATTCCTGATTGTGAATGTGATGTGACTCCTGTTTTCCCTTCAATGATGGACTGTAACTTGGAATATTGAGTTAAGACAATTCTTTTCTCCCCTAAGTTGCCTTTGTTAGAGTGTTTTATCACAGCAACAGGAAGTGAAACTGCAGTATTTTGAGTGAGAATGGTCCCCATAGGCTTATATATTTGAACACTTGGTCCCTAGTAGGAGGTATGTCACTGAAAGTAGGTTTTGAGGTTTCAAAAGTCCATGCAATCCCAGTTAGCGCTCTCTCTCTCTCTCTCTCTCTCTCTCTCCTTATTCTCTCTGTCTCTCCCTCTTCTTTCCCCCTCCCTTATGGATAAGGATGTAAGCTCTCAGCTACTGCTCCAGTACTGCCATGACTGCCTGCTGCCATGCTTCCCACCGTGATTGTCGTGGACTCACCCTCTGAAACTGTAAGCCCCAATAAACTAATTCTGTTAAGTAACTAAAATAGAAATTAGGACATGAATTGTACTGAGAAATAGAGTCTTTGCTATGATAGACCTGACTTTGTGACTTTTAAACCATTAGAACTATTTTTTGTGACTGGAATGTGGAAGGGTTTGGAACTGTGAGTTAGGAAAACTCTTGAATGCTGGAAATAAAGCTTACAATGGGCTATTCTGGTGGGAACTTGGAAGACAAAACCATGCTGAGAGAAATGCAGGCAGTGGGGGCCATGCATCTTATAAGATTTCAGAGGGAAAACATGGTAGTCTACCAGGAACTATTTATGTAATATTTTGACTAAGTGTCTGGATTTATTCTGTTCATGTCCTGAGACCCTGAGTGAAGATGAATTTAAAAATAACGGACTGATTCGTTTGGGATAGGAAATTTTGGGAGGAGAAATTATTCAGGTTGGCATTGAAGAATTGACTGTAATTGAACAGAGAACATCATTTTAGAGGAGCCTCATGTACTGCATTGAGACAATAGGAAAGTGTTTCTGCAGGTCAGCACACAGAGGGTATAGCTGCTGTCCAGGAGAGTTGAACTATATTTCAAGCAGGCAACAGAGCTTGTCAATGTTGTAAGTATTGTCCACATGGTACTGATTTTGAGATTATGAAAGATTCAAGACTGAGTGGGTCATAGAGATCATTTGAGACTAGGTACTCTGTGCAGAGGACCCAAGAGAACTGCGAAGCTGTGAAGTTGCAATGGAGACTCCAGGATACTGGAGATACCACGGCCATGGGAAAATACCAAAGAGAGCCACAGGTGTGAAGAGGGGCAGGTGTAAACCTAAGAGAGAAGTTGTGTATGCCACAGATGGTAAAGCAAGAGAGGTGGGGCTATCCAAACTCTTCAGAAAGTGGTTGGTTGATTACCGTATAAACCTAAATGCTGGATACAGTACTTTTAAAGTTTGGTTTTCTTTGATGTGATTGTTTTGGTCCTCATTTTTCCCATTTTGCAATAAGAATGTTTGTTCTGTGCTACTATTTGTTGGGAATTATATAACTTGTTTTTATTTATTGTATAGGAGCTTTTCTTAGGTAGGGTTTCCATTGCTGTGAAGAGATACCATGACCACGGCAACTCTTATAAAGGACAACATTTAATTGGGGCTGACTTACAGGCTCTGAGGTTCAGCCCGTTAACATCATGGTAGGAAGCAGAGCAGTGTCCAGGCAGGCATGGTGCTGAAGGAGCTGAGAGTTCTACATCTTCGTCCAAAGAAAGCTAGGAGTAGACTGTCCACCCCCATTGACACACTTCCTCCAAGAAGACCACACCTCCTAATAGTGCCACTTCCTGGGCCAAGCATATTCAAACCACCTCATTCCACTCCCTGGTTCCCAAAGGCTTGCTCAAACATATAAATCTATGGGGGCCAAACCTAGCCATAGCATAATGCAAAATACATTTAGTCGAACTTCAAAAGCCCCATAGTCTATAACAGTCTTATCAATGTTAAAAGTCCAAAGTCCAAAGTCTATTCTGAGATTCAAACAATCTTTTAACTGTAATCCCATAAGAAATCAAAATAAAAAGGCAGATCTCATACCTCCAACATCATGCAGGATATACATTACCATTCCAAAATGTCATGGTGAGGAAATACTGGAGCAAAGCAAGACAGAAAACCAGCTGGGCAAACTCAAACTCTGCATCATTTTTGTCTGAGTCAAAGTGCTCTTCAGATCTCCAAATCCTTTCTGATTTGTTGACTACAACACAATTCTTTCTCCGTGGCAGGTTCCACTCCCTGTTATCAGACTTCCTCGGCAAGTATCCCATGGCTCTAATATCTCTAACATCTTGGGGTCTCTAAGGGAACTTCAACCTTATAGCTTTTTGTTCCAATGTCTGGGATCTACACATGACCTCTTGGGCTCCTTCAAAGGATCACTTCTCTAGCTCTGCCCTCTGTGACACTTTAGGCTCTGGTTGAATAGCCGTGGCCATTCCACTGCTGCTGCTGTTCTTGGTGAGCATCGCATGGTACCAATTCACTGGAATCTTCTGTTGTAACTAGACTTCACCAATAGCCTTTCATAGGATCTCTTCACGGTACCAAGCCTCACCTTCTTTGCGTGACCCCTTCAGTCCTGGGCTGTCAACTGCAACTAAGGTTGCACCTTCACCAATGTCCTTTCCTGCAATACTAAGTCTCAGGTGCTTTCCATGACCCCTTCATGCCTTCAAAACCAGTACCATTTGACTCTTACACATTACCAAGTCCAGCTGAAGCACGAGGTGCAATCTTGCTATCCCTGGAACACAGTTTCTTTGTGTTCTCAGAAAACACTTCCCAGAAGATTTCATCTCAGTGATGCTAGTCTCTTCTTAATCACCACTAATTCCTTAGCTCCAGCTAACCAGCATCAATTGTCCCAGTAGTCTCCTTCTTTTCTTGACTCTTAAGCCAGAGCCATATGGCTGACGTTGCTGAGTTCTGCTGCTCGCTGGAGCTGGAACATGGCTCCCTTGTGCTATTACATTACCACCAGCTTTCTGTTTTACAATTCCTTTACTGCCTAAGCTTGGCTGTCCTGAAACTTGCTCTGTAGACTGAGCTTGAACTCAGAGATATGCATGGCTCTGTCTTCAATGCTGGGATTAAAGATGCATACCTCCGTACCAGGATCTAAGCTTTTCTCTATTGGAACTTGCTCAGTACCAGACTGGCTTGAATTCAGAGATCTGCTTGCCTCTGTCTTTCTTAGATTAAAGATGTGTACCTGGACCCAAGCTTTTCATGGTCAATATTCCTCAAGATATGAATCAAAGGCTGTGTCCTCCATTTATGGATTGTAGTTTATTCCAGATTAAAAGTCCAAATGAAAATAATAACAGGATAATAATGTCTAACATGATATAACTATTCCTTGTTCAACTGCAAACACATAAACAGTAAGTTTAGCTGAGTGGAGTCTTGCCCTGAGGTTACCACTCTCTTAATCTGTTTATCTCTTTGAACATGGATTCAGTTCCATTCTGTTTCTTGGTGCCCCTTTATTCTCTGAACCATAAATTTTGTATTTTATCTTTTTAAGCTTGCTTTGTTTGATCAAAATGCTCTTCGTGAGAGTAAATCAGAGGACAAAGTCTATGCTGGGATTTTCTAAGACTTCCTTTCTCAGTGCGATTAATTGAAATCCTTTTACCTTAGCCTCAAGTAGACTCTTCAAACAAAAAGCGGCCACATTCTTCACCAAAAACATCATAAGAACAATCTCCAGAGATCAAATCACCCTCAGCACCAATGTTTTACATATTCCTGCCCATTAAGTCCCACTTAAAGCATTCCATGGCTTTCCAAATCCAAAGTCCCCAAATCCACATTCCTTCAAACAAAAACATGATCAGCTCTACTACAGCTATACCCCAGTCCCTGGTACCAACTTCTTTCTTAGTTAAGGTTTCCATTGCTGTGAAGAGACAACATGATTAAGGCAACTCTTATACAGGAAAATATTTAATTGGGGATGGCTTACAGGCTCTGAGGTTCAGTCCATTATCATCATGGCAGGAGGCACAGTAGTGTCCAGGCAGGCATGACGATGAAGGAGCTAAGAGTTCTACATCTTTATCTAAAGGAAGCCAGGAGCAGACTGTCTTCCAGAGGACTAGGAGGAGGGTCTCAAAACCCACCCCTACAGTGATCCATTTCCTCCAACAAGGCTGCTCCTCCTTCTAGTGCCACTCCCTCTGCCAAGCATACTCAAACCACCACAGAGCTTCTAATTAAGAGACTTTGGACTTTTAAAGTGTTAGAATTTTACAAGACCATAGGGGCTTTTTTTTTTTAAGTTGAACTGTGTTTTATATTAAAGATGGGGCTCCAAAAACTCAAAATAAACAAGTTACAATTCACAGAGCACAGGAAGCTCAAGAAGAAGGAGGAGTGAAATGGTGGTGCTTTGGTTCCCTGAGAAAGGGAACAAAATACTCACAGGAGCAATAAAGGAGACAAAGTGTGGAGCAGAGACTGAAGGAAAGGCCATACAGAGACTGCCCTACCTGGGGATTCATTCTATAAACAGTCACCAAATTCCAACACTATTATGAACAACAAGAAGCACATACCAAAAGGAGCATGTCATGGTTGTCTCCTGAGGGGCCCTGTCAGAGCCTTACACATACAGAGGCAGATGCTAGCAGTCAACCATTGGACTGGGTGTGGGTCCCCAATGGAGGAGTTGGAAGGCAGTCTGGAGGAGCTGAAGGGGTTTACAATCCCATGGGAAGAACAATGATGTCAGTCACCCAGATGCCCCAGGATTCCCAGGGTCTAAACAATCAAACAAGGGGTACACATGGTTCCAGCCAAAAATGTGGCAGAAGAATGCCTTATCAGGCATCAGTGGTGTGAAGGCTTAATAGATGCCCCAACAAAGGGAAATTGAGGGGGGGCGAGGTGGGAGTGGATTGGGTGGAGGGACATTTACTTGGAGGCAGGGGGTAGGAGGAGGGGTTGGGATTTTCGGGGAGGGGGGAAACCGAGAAAGGTTTTAGCATTTGAAATGCGAATGAAGATTATATTCAATTTAAAAAAAAAAAAAGATGGGTCTCTGGGGACAAGAAGTAGGAGACTGGCTTAAAGTTAAATGTTTGTGTGTCAAGTTGACAAGGAGTAGGGTTGTGGTGATTAGTTTGTCAGCTTTACATACACTAGAATCACCTGGGAAGGAAGTCTCAAGGAAGGACTATGTGCATTAGGTTGGCTTGTGGGTACACCAGGGAGAGTTTCTTAATTGTGTTAACTGAAGTGGGAAGATACACCCTGGATGTGGCCAATGCCGTTTCATGGGCTGAACCCTGGATTGAGCGAGGAGATCAGGGGCAGAGCATTTGTTGTGCTCTTGACTGTGAATGTGACTGCTGCTTCAAGTTCCTGCCTTGACCTCCCCTCAGTAATGGACTGACTCTATCCTTCCTGGAATTGGAAATCAAATAACTCCTTTCTCCCTTAAGTTATTATTATTATTATTATTGTTGTTGTTGTTGTTGTTGTTGTTATTATTATTGTTATTGTTGTTGTTGTTGTACTTGTTGTTACCACAGTAACATGAAATGGAACTAATGCAGTCTACAAGAAAGCAACCTGAAAAGAAGTAAATCTTACTCCATCTCTTTAGTTATACTCTAAGAGCTGGCCATAGTGGTAACCCTGAACTTGAGAGGCTGAGGCAGGAGGAGCTGAGGGTCAGCTTGGGTTACATAGCAAATCCCTGCCTAAGAAAAGTAAACAAGCAAAACCCCCAAATATCCTTCGAGAATAATCACTGTTTACAGTTTGATATTATCCATTTTACCTGTGTGTGACTGAAGGGCTAGCAGACCCAAGCACGGCAAACACGGCTCTGCCAGGTCCTGCCTTCCCCATTCCCTGTTCAGATTACATTCTTCAAGCTAGCCACCAAGGTCTGTTCTCTAATTTGGCTACTTCCTCCTCCTGAGGCTGACCACCAAGGACCAGCTATCAAAGTGTTAAGTCTAGCAATCAAAAGCCCCTTTTGGCTGCCCTAATTAACCTAAGAAAAAGAAACCAGCTCATCCTAACTTGGGGTTTCCCCTTTTCTTTCCCTTCCATTTGCCTTTGGGCCACTTGTCTGTCCCTTCTCTAACCAGATGCAGGAATATTCAAATATTCCTTCCCTCTGTCCCTTTTCCCTTCTATCTTTGTCTTCTGTCTCCTGTTTTTGTCCCTCTGGGGTAAATAAATCTCCTTTGTGCAGAAAACTTGGTCTTGGTATGTCCTATGCTGACTCCAGTCCTTTCCGTGTTTTATATTATATTATATTAATTTATACACACACACACACACACACATAGTGTGTGTGTTCATTGCCTTTCCTGACTTCTCTTCTGCTTCCCTCTCTCCCTTCCTCCCTCTTTTCTTTTTTCCTAGCACACGACATCATGCTGAAAGACTACCCACAGTTCTCTCTTCCACCCTCAGTTCTATCACTGCACGCCTCTTCGGATTTGCAAGGCCCACCTTCCACAGTTGGCACACTGTTGCTACCAGCTGATGTGATGCGAGTGTCAGATGATTCTTGGTGACTGGTGTTAAAGCAGGTGTGGGTGGGGACATTGTAGGTCTCCAGTCATACAACCTCACTGCCAGGAGTGTGTTGGTAGTAAAACAAGTTTACCCAAGGCAAGCAGTTCTACAGCCCTTTCTCGGCTCATGGGCACAGGCAGCTGCTCTGCAGTTTGGAAAATGACTCCATCTCTATCACCAGGAACAGGAGCTGGGGTTGGAATGATTCTTGCCTTAAAATAGATTCATGTTTAGAGCAAGGTTGGGCAACTCCTCCACAGAGGAGAAAAGGGGCCTGGGTGGCCTTAGTCAAAGTGCTCTCTCTCCATACAGACCATTGCTTTAATTTAAAACTATGCTTTAATCAGAGAGTGGCTGTGGGCCCTGATCCATGCCCCGAGTGAACACAGATCCACAGCTCCTCCTCCTCTTCTAGAGAAAAATAGAAAAGATAACATAAAAGCATCTGCATATTTCCAGATCCACCATAATCAATTTGCTTTTGTTTCTTTCCGAGGATCATGTACATATATTTATGGATGCTGCATATATTACATACATTATACTTATATGTACATTATAAGCATATATGTACATCCCTTTAATTTTATTTTTAGAAGTATGGTTATAAATGCAAGCACAATGTTCGCCAGAGATCATCACTTACTTTTCTCATCACTGTTACAAACACCTGACAAAACAATTTAAAGAAGGTTTGTCTTGGCTCACAGTTTGAAGGGACACGGCCTGTCATGGTGGCAAGGCATGCCATAGGAAGTAACATGTCATCCCTTTGTAACTGCAGTTACATAGGAGAGAGGCAGAGAGGGAGAGGATGTTGGTGGTGTTCAGCTGGATTTTCTTCTTTTCCCATTTTTAGTCAGCTTAGGTACTCAACTCATAGGATGGTGCCATCTATATTTAGAATGACTCTTCGTCCTCAGTTTAATTTCTCTGAAAACTTCTGTACAGATACAACCAAAGGACTGCTTCATTAATGCCCAAGGGATTTCTTTCCTCTATTGTTAAATTTTATTTTATTTTTGAAACAGGGTCTCCCTATGTAGCCTGGGCTGGCCTTCACATCCTTATTTTTATATGTGATTATGTGTGTGTGTGTGTGTGTGTGTGTGTGTGTGTGTGTGTGTGCGCGCGCATATGTACACGTGTGGAGGCCAGTGGGTGATATTTGGTATATATCTTGCTCATACTTTACCCATTGAGTTATCTCCTCTCCTGCTAAGTGTTTCTTTTTTTTTTTTTTAAATAATTTTTTTAATTGAATATATTCTTCGTTTACATTGCAAATGCTAAAACCTTTCCTGGTTTCTTCCCTCCCCAACCCCCCCCCAACCCCTCCTCCCACCCCCTGCCTCCAAGTATATGCCCCTCCACCCGACCCACTCTCACCTATTCCCCCTTGATTTCCCTATACTGGGGCATCTATTGAGCCTTCACAGGACCTCTCCTCCCACTAATGCCCGACAAGGCATTCCTCTGCCACACTTTTGGTTGGAACCATGTGTACCCCTTGGTTGATGGTTTCTTCCCTAGGAATCCTGGGGTGCCTGGGTGGCCGAAATTGTTCTTCCCATGGAGCTGTAAACCCCTTCAGCTCCTCTGGTTCGCCCTCCAACTCCTCTGTTGGGGACCCCACTCTCAGTCCAATGGTTGGCTGCCATCATCTGCCTCTGTATCTGTAATGCTTTGGCAGGGCCCCTCTGGAGACAACTGTAACAGACTCCTTTTCGATATGCACTTCTTGTCCATAATGGTGTCGGGGTTTGGTGACTGTTTATAGGATGAATCCCCAGGTAGGGCAGTCTCTGGGTGGCCTTTCCTTCAGTCTCTGCTCCACACTTTGTCTCCATAATTGCTCCTGTGAGTATTTTGTTCCCTTTCTCAGAGAAATCAAAGCACCCCCACTTCAGTCTTCCTTCTTCTTGAGCTTCCTATGGTCTGTGAATTTTAACTTGTTTATTTTGAGTGCATACCATATGTGTTCTTTTGTGATTGGGTTACCTCACTCAGGATGACACTTTCTAGTTCCATCCAATTGCCTAAGAATTTCATGAATTCATTGTTTTTAATACCTGAATAGTACTCCATTGTGTATATATACACCACAATTTCTGTATCCATTCCTCTGTTGAAGGACATCTGGGTTCTTTCCAGCATCTGTCTATTATAAATAGGACTGTTATGAAAATAGTGGAACATGTATCCTTATTACTTGTTGGAGCATCTTCTGGGTATATGCCCAGGAGTGGTATAGCTGTGTCCTCAGGTAGTACTATGTCTAATTTTCTGAGGAACTGCCAAACTGATTTCCAGAGTGGTTTTACCAGCTTGCAATCCCACCAACAATGGAGAAGTGTTCCTCTTTCCCCACATTCTCTCCAGCATCTGTGTCCCCTGAATTTTTCATCTTAGTCATTCTGACTGCTGTGAGGTGGAATCTCAGAGTTGTTTTGATTTGCATTTCCCTAATAACTAACATTTCTTTAGGTGCTTCAGAGCCATTCGAGTTTCCTCAGTTGAGAATTCTCTGTTTAGCTCTGTACCCCATTTTTTAATAAGGTTATTTGACTCTCTGGAGTCTAACTTCTTGAGTTCTTTGTATACTTTGGATATGGGTATACAAATCCTCTATGGGATGTAGGATTAGTAAAGATCTTTTCCCAATCTGCTGGTTGCCATTTTGTCCTATTGACAGTGTCCTTTGCCTTACAGAAGCTTCGCAGTTTTATGAGGTCCCATTTGTGCATTCTTGTTCTTAGAACATAAGCCATTGGTGTTCTATTCAGGAAATTTTCCCCTGTGCCTATGTGTTCAAGGTTCTTCCCCACTTTCTCCTCTATAAGCTTCTGTGGTTTTATGTGTAGGTCCTTGATCCACTTGGACTTGAGCTTTGTACAAGGAGATAAGAATGGGTTGATTTGCATTTTTCTGCATGCTGACCTCCAGTTGATTCAGCACCATTTGTTAAAAATGCTGTCTTTTTTCCACTGGATGTTTTTAGCTCCTTTGTCAAATATCAAGTGTGTGTATTCATTTCTGGGTCTTCAATTCTTCCTACCTGTCTCCATACCAATACCAAACAGTTTTTATCACTATTGCTCTGTAGTAGAGCTTGAGGTCAGGGATGGTGATTCCCCCCAGTAGATCTTTTGTTGTAGAGAATAGTTTTTGCTATCCAGGGTTTTTTGTTATTCCAGATGAATTTGCAGATTGCTCTTTTTAGCTCTATGAAGAATTGATTTGGAATTTTGATGGGGATTGCATTGAATCTGTAGATTGCTTTCAGCAAGATGGTCATGTTTACTGTATTAATCCTGCCCATCCATGAGCATGGGAGATCTTTCCATTTTTGATTTCTTTCTTCAGAGGCTTGAAGTTCTTGTCATACAGATCTTTCACTTACTTGGTTAGAGTCACACCAAGGTATGCAATATTATTTGTGACTATTGTGAAGGGTGTCATTTCCCTAATTCCTTTCTCAGCTTGTTTATCCTTTGAGTAGAGGAAAGCTACTGGTTTGCTTGAGTTAATTTTATATCCATTCACTTTGCTGAAGTTGTTTATCAGCTTTAGGAGTTCTTTGGTGGAAGTTTTGGTGTCACTTAAGTATACGATCATATCATCTGCAAATAGTGATATTTTGACTTCTTCCTTTCCAATTTGTATACCCTTGACCTCTTTTTGCTGTTTGATTGCTCTGGCTAGGACTGCAAAGTGTTTCTTAACCCAATTCTTTTTTTTTTTTTGATGAGATCGGCCTGTGTAGCTCAAGCTTGAACTTGTGTAGTTCAAAGCTCAAGCTTGCCTTGGTCTCCAGAGTGCTGGGATAACAGGTGTGTAGTACCACAACTGTCGTGGTTTTATTTAATTTTTGATGAGATCAGAAATTGAATCCAGGAACTTGTATATGCCAGGCAAGTACTGTACCACCATGACTTACATCCCCAGCTCACCTTATCCACTTTAAAGCACATGGTTCATCAATGTTCCGGATGTCTACATTATCGGCAGCAGATCTCTACAGCTTCTTCATTTTGCAAAATGATACACCCCACTGAGTAGAAATCCTGGTTTTCTCTTCTCCTCAGCTCTGGCAGCGACCATTCTGTCCTTTGTTTTTGTTGTTGCAAGGGGGGCTTGTGCAACATTTGCCTTTTGTGAATGGTTTATTTACTCAGCCCAATGTCCCAGTGAGATGCCAAATCTTTTAAGTTCAGACTCCATTTCAGAGAACCTGACCTAAGTTTGAACTCAGGTAAACTAAGAGGCTGGTACGTAGCATTAGTTTCCGAGTTGCCCCCCAACAAAACCTGAGCCTTGCTCCAGTCTCCAGGACAAACCTGCACCCCAGGTTACAAGTCTACCCCTTGCCTAATGACCACCAATGCAGAGGGGAGCAGAAGTTAAGTTTATGATATGACTTGCAGCACCAGCCAATTATGTTAGGTCACAGGAGCTTTCCAATTAGATGCTTGCACATGTATTCCCTGCTTGCTATAAAACCTTACCCCATAGACATTCAAGGCTCCCCCACCACCAAAACTGTCCTGTCTGATGGTGGCTCTGGCTTATTGGGGGGGGGGGAGCAGGCTAGTTCAAATAGAATAAAGACCCTGGTGTGATTTGCATCAGATTGGCTCCTGTGTGTGTTTTTGGGGATCACTAATGTTTCCCTGCCACAACACCAGATATTTAACCGCATTTGGCATGTGACAGAATTCTTTTCTTTTCTTTTTTTTTTTTTTTTTTTTTTTTGGTTTTTCGAGACAGGGTTTCTCTGTGTAGCCCTGGCTGTCCTGGAACTCACTTTGTAGACCAGGCTGGCCTCGAACTCAGAAATCCGCCTGCCTCTGCCTCCCAAGTGCTGGGATTAAAGGTGTGCGCCACCACTGCCAGGCTGTGAATTCTTTTCTTTTTAAAGGTTTCCCAGTATTTCATTTTATTGCATATTCATATTTTTTTTTTTTTTGGTTTTTCGAGACAGGGTTTCTCTGCGTAGCCCTGGCTGTCCTGGAACTCACTTTGTAGACCAGGCTGGCCTCAAACTCAGAAATCCTCCTGCCTCTGCCTCCCAAGTGCTGGGATTAAAGGCGTGCGCCACCACCGCCCGGCATATTCATATTTTTTATTAGTTTGTTTCTTATTTATTTTTGTCGTTGTTTTGAGACAGGGTTTCTCTGTGCAGCCCTTGCTGTCCTGGAACTCACTCTGTGTAGACCAGGCTGTCCTGGAACTCAGATATCTGCTTTCCTCTGCCTCCCAAGTGCTGGGATTAAAGGTGTGCACCACAACTGTGTGGCTTTATTTGCAATTTTTAAGTAAGCTTTTGATTTATTCTTTTATATTTTAATAGATGAATACAGCGCACATGACATCATGCTGAAGGACTATTCCACAGTTCTCTCTTCGACCTTCAGTTGAATGCCTATGGACTTGAGAGGCCCACCTTCCACAGTTGGCACACTGCTGCTGCCAGCTGACACAATGCTGATCATTTTGATAATACCTATTCACTATTTCCCCCTCCAGCTTTCCCAACCACCCCCAATATGTCTCCCTCTCAATGTCAACCCCCCCAACTTTTTTCTTTTTAAATTACCAAGTGAGTCTAATTAGCATGTATCTATGCCCATGCACTAGAGCATGAACCTACCAGAGACCACAGTTCAAAAAGTGACCCTCCCTCCCTCCCTCCCTCAGCAGCCACCATCTGGTAATGGTCCTCAGCTAGGGGCGGGGCCTTGTGAGCCCCTCCCCTGTTCGTGTTGGATTTTTCCTGGCTTGATCTTGTGCAGGTAACCACAGCTGGTGTGAGTTGGTGAGCGTGGTAACTGGGCCGTGTTTATAAGACAGCACATTCTCCAGCTCCTACATTATTTCTGATCCCTCTTGCATGATCCCCGAACCTTTAGCGTTAGAGGTGGGATTTAATATAGGCGTTCCATTTAAGAGCAAGAACTCAGTGACGTATTCTCAGCATTTTGACCAGTTGTGGGCCTGTGTGAACTGCTGTCTACTGCAAAATGAAGAGCCTCAGAGAGAGTTGAGAGTACTAATTTATGTGTATAAATACACTTTTTTAAAAAGGCGGCTTGATGACATGATCACTTAACAAATCAACTAGAGTAAATCCCCCTAGAGCCCATGGCCTCTTCAGGTGTAGACTGTAGACTAGGTTCACAGAACTAGGCATAAATTCTCTCCTGTGGAGAACATCTCCCTTATCCAGTTGTAAAGTGGTTGGCTATCACCATAATAGTCATGTCACTGTTGTACTAGCGAACATTTTGCCTGGGAGGTGGACGTGTTGCAATTTGTATAGTGGAAATTATTTAAATTCTGGCCCTAGGCTTCTACCCCATTTTATGTCATTGAGTTCTCGGATTAAAAAAAAAAAAACACACACTGCCTTCATATTTACAATAAGCCTTAGCATAATAGCTGGGCAGCTGCCTACCCTCCATGACGTTAGAATCTGCTGTCCTACCAATAACCCCAAGTTACTACTTACTACTTACTATGTCTCATCGGGGCTGCTTTAGCTCCAATTGGGCAGTCCTCATGCTATCTTGACCCTATCCCATGGTGGCATCTTTTCTCTCCTGCATGGTCTTCCTCCTCATGGTGCCAGGCCCAGGGAACCTAAACTCCACCTATGACTCTTCTGCCCAGTTACTAGCTCTTGGCATCCTTATTGACCAATCACAATTAACTGGGCACAGGGTGACTTTTGAAAGCTATTTTTCTGTATACGGATGTAGAAGTGTTTGTATTTATATCTCACTCCAAAGTAAGCTGAAGCATTAGGATGTTTTACTCTTAAAATACTGAGAAATAAGACATTCTTACATAGCTTTAATTGTATAAGAAGTCCTAAAAAATTTTGACTTTGAAATGTTGTCCTTAATATATAGTCTATATTAACATAAAATTCACCTGATAATGCTGTCATACTCATTAATTTAAAGTCCATGAATTTTCTCCCCCCTCCTCTCTTCCTTCTCCACAGTTCTGTGCTGGGGATCAGATTTGAGGGTCCTACCAACACTGGGTCAGTTCTCTATCATGCAACTCTACCCCAGCCTGATACAGTTCTGTATTTAGTCTACTTTAATTTAAAAAAAAAAAGGCTTTTTTCTTTTTAGACAAAGAAAGCTTTGATTAATCCAGACCAGTGGATTTTTACATAATGCATGATTTGTGCTTTTCTAGTTGTGCATATTTATATTTCTCTAATTATGATTAGACCTGGGAAAAGCATTTTTTTTTGGCAAAAATTCTAAATAGTTTTCTTTCTTACCCATGAGACTCAAGATGTCAGTTTTCCCCATTCCTAGTTCTACTTGTTTATTTGTTAGGTTGGAGTCTGTCAATTTCATCACTATAGAGATTTATTTCTCTTTTATATTTGTCTAATAGTAAAGAAACTGACAGATGCCAGACATCCTAACAAATGAACAAGTAGAACCAGGAATGGGAAAAACTGACATCTCGGGTCTCCGGGGTAAGACAGATAACGATTTAGAATTTTTGCGATTTAAAAAAAAAAACCATGGGGGGCTGGAGAGATGGCTCAGCGGGTAAGAGCACTGACTGCTCTTCCAAAGGTCATGAGTTCAAATCCCGGCACCCACATGGTGGCTCACAACCATCCGTAAGGAGATCTGACGCCCTCTTCTGGTGTCTGAAGACAGCTACAGTGTACTTACATAGAATAAATAAATAAATCTTTAAAAAAAAAAAAGAAAATTACAAAAAAAAAAAAACATGGGTGATATTCTGAGACTGAATCCCAGATACTCACCTCTTTCACTCAGGGATCTCCCAGCTTGGGTCACTCACTATCATGACGGTTCTTAGATAAATCACATCTCTAACATCTCCAAATAAAGTTGTTTCTATTTTTCTTATGTAATTAGACAGCCTTAAGGGAATAAAACATTAGTTTATCCGCACACATTACACTGCTTATCCTAGCAGAGGTCTTGGTAAATCACTAGGAATAAAATGTAGAATCTATTTGACCTATTTACTGGGTGATCTGAAAGCCATGGGGGTTGATTACTGCTAGTGCTGAGAAATTCCTGGGGCAAAGGCTCAGCCCGCTCTTCTTTTAGGATCTTTAGAACTCAGCAGGTGTCCAGTAAGACAGGAGGCAATATGGCTTGCTAGGATTTTAGAAGAAAGTCTTGTCTCTTTCAACAAATAACTTTTTATTGTGCTTTAAAAGAAATACCCTGACTTGCATCTGGGCTCTGTTGTCTGAACATCTGAGTCCCTATCTCACCCTATTTGTATGATGAAATCTTAAATCCCGAGGTCAAGGTATTTTTGAGCTGCTTAGGTCCCTAGGACTGATTCCTCACATATAGGGTTATTGCCCTTATTGGGGGAGCTGGCTTGTATCCCTTCTACCATGTAAGCACCCAATGCCAAGTGAATAATCTGTGACGCAAAGGACAGCATGGCACTGTTGTATGTGATCTTTAATCTTCTAGCTCCAAGAGCCACGAGACATACATCTCGATTTTTCATAAGGCACCTAACTTAGTGTATTCTATTGGAACAGTCTAAACATTAACACAGGCTCTGAGAGCCAAGGGGTTGGAAGATAGAAGAGTAAATTGGAGAGGAGGTTTGGAATAATAACACTCACTTTTACTTACCAACTAAGACTGACTTGCTGAATGTTGGGATTGTCGCCAGCAGTGACCATGAGTTCTCAGAAAGCTGAGATAACTGGAGGCTGGCTTGTTACCCTGAGGCAAGTTATTTGTATTAGATTGTTCCATGATGGAGGAGGTACTTAGTTTTTTTCCCAGATTAGTTGTTCCAGATTTGAATTGGTTTTCATTGCATAGCATGTACCAGAGAATTCTCATCCAGGGGAAATATTTTTATCTTAGGGGACATTAGTGTCTTAGTTTCTTTTTTCTGATAAAATATCCACCAAAATCAACTTGAAGGAGAAAGGGTTTATTTTGCCTCACAATTCCTGGGGACAGTCCATCATTCAGGTCAGTCAAGGCAGCAGGAGCTTGAAGCAGCTGCTCACATCACACCTATAATCAGAAGCAGAGATGACAAAAGAAATGCTTAACTTATTTTCTCCTTTTTTGGACAATCTAGTAATGCAAGGGAATGGTGTTTTCCATTTTTAATATAGGTCTTCCCATCTCAATTAACCTAATTTACATACTCTTTTTAGGCGTGATCAGAGGCTAAACAAATTCTTCCAGATCCTGTCAAGTTGACAATTAAAACATCAATAATCACAGACATTTTTATTTTGTGGGAAAGATAGTGCTCTGGAATCTTTTTGAAGACACATCAGAGTAGGTTATCATTGTCTTCTCAAACCGTGCTTTCCTAGGCAATAACATGGAAATAATGATACCTAAATATCATAGCATAATTGGGAAAAGTGTTGGGTTATGTAGCAAAGTATGGAATATAGTAACTGACATGTAGCATTTACCCAACAAAGACTAGTTTCATTTTCATTTCTTGTACAAATTCTTTAGATAAAATTATAATCTCTGCCTTTATGGAGTTTGTAGAATGTATATTAGTTAGCTATAACAATAGTATCGTAATCTGCAATACCTTAAGCAACAGAGATTTATACACAAGTCTGGAGATTGGCTGTCAAAGATCATGTGCTTTGTAGATATTTATCTTTTGTGTTCCCATGGTGACATTACAAAAATATTTATGGGTATGGATGTTTTGTGTGCATATGTGTCTGTGTACCACATGTGTGTCTACTGTCCCTGAAGATCAGAAGAAGGTGCTCAATCCCCTGGAACTGGAGCTACAGACAGTGGTGAGCTACCATGTAGGAGCTTGGAATTGAACTTGGGTCTTCTGGAAGAGTATCCAGTGCCTTCTAATGACTAAGCCATATCTTCATCTCCAAGGAAACATTATTGATTGACATGTCTTGGGATAGAAGGATGCTGTTATAGGCAGAGCTCTGGGAAGTCCTATATATATTGCAGTGTTCAGGGAGGCCCCCCACAATTCCTGGCCCAAAATGTCAAGAGCCAACATTTGAGGAACTATATTTTATTTTGACAACTTCCTCCTAATATGAGTTGATCAAAACTTAGGGTCACCTATAAGAAAGGTGAGAACATAATATTTTTCTCTTGTTACATTGATGCTCACAAAAAAATGTGTTACCCACAAATAAGGAAAGAGGAGTGAATATTGAATGGCAATGAAGGAAACTTCAGTTGAGTCTTGCTTGGGTCTATCCAGGCAGGCTTGCCCATGAAAGAGACCAAGCCGGGATGTTGTAAGAGATTTCAAGACGGCAATGTCAGGGCCATGGAAAAAGAAACTAGAGCAACTATTCTCAGAAACTGATAGGAATCAGCAGAGAAATAGTCTGGCCGTGAACTGGTGACTGCTGTCTGTGACTCAGATGGCTTATTATCATTTATCCTCGGGCTCCAGCACTGAGCACAGTTTTAAAATATTCATAAAAGCTATTAGGTTTTTTGAGTGATTATTTTGAGATGAATTCCACTCTTTGTTGGTTTATTTGCAACAGGGTTTCACAGTGTGGCCCTGAATGTCCTGGAACTTACTCTATAGACCAGACTGGCCTCAAACTCACAGAGATCTGTCTGGCTCTGCCTCCCAAGTGCTGGGATTCAGGGCATGTGTCATCACTGTCTGGTATTTCTGTTAATTCTTAACTGACAAAGCAATGGCTTGTTTAAGCCAGTCAGACTCCTTTTCTGGTGAATGCTCTGTTTTTCAGACTATATATGTCTTCCTTTTGTCTTTCTTGGGTAGACCAGATAGTATTCCCAGGGTTTCTATCATTTATGTGTTTTTAGAACCTGATGTGTAATTTGTGCAACTCTTGTTTAAAACTTATTAAGAATGTCAACAGGGCTGGGATGTAGTGATTCTTGCATAAGCATGAGGACCTGGGTTAGGATTCCAAGCACTCAAATCAAAAAATTATAAAAAATAAGGTGTGCCAAATGTGCCTGTAATGCCAGCACTGAGGAGGCAGAGGCAAGAGGATCTCTGGGGTTTACTGGCCAGCTAGTCTAGCTGAGTCTGTGAGCAGTAGGTTCAGTGAGACTCCCTGTTTTAAGAAGAAAGATAAACTAATATACCTGGCATTGACCAGTAGACTCTGCATGCATGTGTATACACATGTACACATGTGAATGAACATCTGCATATATATGTATATATATCTCATATGTGTGAACAAATACACATATACACACATATACATACACACACACACACACACACAGAGAGAGAGAGAGAGAGAGAGAGAGAGAGAGAGAGAGAGAACTCTGCTCTTTTGGATAATGGTATACTCATGTGAAGCCAGCTTACTTGTATGTGATAAAATCCTTAGGGTCTAGACTAAGTGTCTCTAAGCCATTTTTAAGTTAATGAATTGTTTAATTAATTAATTAGAATTAATTGGAGGTAGTTCAGGCTAGCATTTTTTAAAAAAACTCTTCTCTCATACATTATGTCCGGACTGCAGTTTCACCTCCTTCCACTCTTCCCTGTCTCCATCACCTCCCCTTTCCCCAGATCCACTCTTTCTCCATTTCCCTTAAAACAAGAAAGAGAGAAAGAAAGAAAGAAGGAAAGGAAGGAAGGAAGAAAGGAAGGAGGAAAGGAGGAAATGAAGAGAGACAGACAAAGAGACAGAGAGAGACAGAGAGAACAAGCTTCTCCCAGGGATATCAACCAAACATGGCATAACAAATTACAATAAGGCTAGGCACAAACTCTCATGTCAAAGCTGTACAAGGCAACCCAAGTAAGGGGGAAAAGGTCCCTAGGGCAGCAAAAGAGTCAGTGGGAGGAAGTTACATAATCATATTTATATGCAGAGGACCTAGCTCAGACCCATACAGGGTCCATGATTGTTGCTTCAGTCTCTGTGAGCCCCTACGAGCCCTGCTCAGTTGATTCTACCGGCAGTGTTCTCATGGTGTCCTTGACCCCTCTGGCTCCTATAACCGTTCCTCTCCCTCTTCTGCGGGGTTCTCCTGACTCTGCCTAGTGCTTGACTGTGGGTCTCTGCATCTGCTCCCATCAGTTGTTGGATGATGCAGCCCAGGCTAGCTTTCATATTGCTACTTTAGCTTCTGGAGTGATGTCAGACAACACACAGTCATGTATCACCATGCGCACCTCTGTGGCAGGTTATCTTTTAATGAAAAACCACATTCCATAGAACCATATCCCTTTGAGATAGATCAGATTTTCCAAACTATACCCAGCAGTAGCACAGACTAACACAGTTGTTCGGAATTGTTACTTTTACTTTAGCAACATCCATTTGGAGTAGCTGACACAAGGCCATTAATTATTCAAGTTGAATGTGGGAGATTGCATATGTGAATTTATATCTATTATATTGCACAACTCTACAGAAATGTTAGCAAAAGAAAAGACAGTGAACAAACCCAGCTAATAACCAACCAATAAGGTATGAACTCACAAGGCCAAAAAGCATGAAGAATGCTAATTCTTCAGTCCTTATAGAGGAACAGAGAGAAGTCAGCAAGGTTTTAGGTAAGGTTCCATTCAGAACCCCAAATGACTCAGGTGCCGAGGTAGTGCTCGTGGCAGAACAAGGCTTCTCCAAAAGACAGGCAGAAAATTGACTGAAGAGTGATTGTACCCTATCTAGGTGCTTCTCCCCATTAGAGCAAGTTTTATCTCTAAAGGGGATGAACCATGGACCTTTGGACTTAGGACATCAGACACAGTTGATGGCAGAAATCAGATGCTAGACTGATAATGGGGATCAATGAAATTGCAAAAGAAGCTCCCCTACCTAGGCCGCATACCTGGGATGGTTCAGCCAGGCCTACAACTGTCAAGGCTGAGTGTGGAATCCTCCCTAGGGACATCACCAACTAGTGGAAAGAAACCATTGATCGCCAAACATTGAAATGTCCTCAAAGGCTGGGGAAACCCCCACAGCTGCCTTTGTTCCTACCTACAAGCCAGAGAAGCCCTGCTGTGCTTCTGTTCTTTCAAATGAGCACAGAACTAATGCCTCTTTGTGGAGATACAATAAAACACAAAGCCAAGTCAACAAACAAAAACCTGCAAATTCAAAACGCTACAACAGGAATTCTCAACCTGTGGGTCCTGATCCCTTTGGAGGGCAAATGACCCTTTCATAGGGGTCTTATGACACCATCAGAAAACACATATATTTATATTATGATTCATAACATTAGCAAAATTATAGTTATGGAGTAGCAATGAAAATAATTTTATGGTTAGGAGTCACCACCACAACATGAGGAATTGTATTAAAGGGTCACAGCATTAAGAAGGTTAAGACCACTATACTATAACATCATGTGAAAGACAAGAGACTCCCTGTCACTTTTTATTTCCACTCTTTGTTCAAAAAAATTTTTTAAATAGGATTATTATATCATGATAATATACATTACGTCTATTAGCTCTTTATTATTTTCTGTCACTTGTGAATGTGGGCTGTATGAGGGCAAGGACTTGTTTATTTTTCTAGTCCTAGAACTCTTGACTGGTATAGTGAGTCTGCTAGTAAATATTGTTGATTGACTAGATAAATACTGTACTCATAATAAGGAACAAGGCACAATTCAAAAGGAGCAGGAAAGACACTGGAGTCTTAGTAATGTGAGGAAAAAAATTAATTATATTAGTAGAGTTGCAGAATAAAGCCAAGAATATATTCTTAAAACATGTGATAAAATAATGGAAGAGGATAAAGAAAGCACAAGAGAATGAATGAGCAGATTGGGGATGGAGGTTTAGCGTCGGAATAGTGTGAATTCTAGGTAGAATGCTGAAAAGAAGGGAGGAATAATTATCCCTCTGATGAGATAAAGGAAATACTGTGCTTTTCCTTCCTCCCTGATCCTAGTTTAGTTCCAGAGGCTACATGAGGTTCTCTTTAGTCTGCCTGCCTTTCTGAAACCTGACTTAGAAAGGCCCACTTTTTTTTTTTTGCTTTACTCTTCCTTTCTGTCTGACAAGAGTCTAAGTGTGCTTGTTCTTGTTGTTGTTTGGGATTCCTCAGTCCTTCAATCCATTCAGTCCCCCTTTCCCGATGGTCCTGTGATTACTTGATGACTTCCATACCTTCCATAAATCAAAAGGCAGGCTCTCTCTCTTTCTCCTCCAGACAGCTGCTGAGATTCACACACTGCTTCTCCTATCATTTGTCTTTTAAACTCTAGTAAAATTGTCCTTGAGCTTAAAAATATTGTAAGTAGAACAAGCTGAAGGGAAAGGTGGGTAATGAGAGGGAGACAAGAGTGTGAAATGAATGACAGTAAAGTAACACGTATGCACAAAGATGCCACGATGGAACCCATCACCTCGTAAGCTAACCTAAAAAAAATAACTGAAGAAAAAGAATCATGGGTAGGAAAACTAGAAAACTGATCAGAAAAGATTAACATAGATGGTGAAGAAAAACTAACAGAGTAAAAGGATGCATTTCCAGAGTTTAGGACTTCACTGACTGGAGTCGCAAGTGACAACAGAATTATCTCAAGGAACATGGTGGCCATGTTCCAGATGACAAGGAATCATAATTCGTAGAGCATCCTTATGGGAAACAAGGTCAGACAAGACGACTGTGTGAATGAGGCTGTACTTCTTATCACTAGCTCTGATGAGCATGCAATAGAAAATGCTCTTTATATTTAATAAAACATTGAAGCACATGTGGTTTAATAATGGTTGAGATAACCGAAGCCTTCTGTCCAGGCGCGAACTCATAGAAGTTGTGGTTGCTTGCAAAAGATCTGCACAGGATCAAGCCAGTCAAAATTCCCATATGGAATATGGAGGGGTATGTCAACTCCATCCCTAGTTGAGAAGCTAGTAGCAATTGATAGCTTCTGGGGGAAGGAGAGTCAGTCTTCTTTAAGGGCATGGCTCCTGGTAGATCTACCATGCTCCAGGGGATGGCCGTATGCCACAGTATGTGGGCTTAGATTTTTCAAAACCTACTTTAATAAATTCTCAAAAGCTTCAACCTCCTCTTTCTAGCCCACAGTCTAAAGGTAGGGGAGAAAAGATAGCAAATAGGACAAGGGGATGGACTTGTTTAGAAGTAGTTCTTTGGGGTGATTCCAATCTCCATTGTCAGGATACCAACAGTCCAGTTCAGTAGTGTCAGGATACCAACAGTCCAGTTCACCAAACATGAATCAGCAGCAGTGGCACAATCCAGCAGAAACAGCCAGGCCCCTGCTGAATGGGCATAAGTCAGCTGGAATGAGAACCAGCCAAAATTCAAGGAGAACTTTTCTCCCATGTCTCTCTCAATGAAGTGAAGATCGGCAAAGACGTGAGATCTTCTGTCCTGTGTCTCTCTCAGTGAAGTGAAGATCAGCAAAGATGTATTGCATGGCTAGCAATGCAAGTGCCCTGTCACCATCTGTTGGGTCCTACTTATACTCTCTCTGAACACCCCCTGTTCTCTCATGGATCTGCTTCAGCAAAATATTACATGACACAAACAGAAGTTTCCACCTCAATTGTATACAGGAAGCATAAAGTTTTATATCTCGAAAACTACCTATCTGTCTGTCTGCTTGTCTGTCTCTGTTTGTCTATCTATCTATCTGTCTATCTGTCTGTCTATCTATCTATCTATCTATCTATCTATCTATCTATCTATCTATCTATCTATCTATCTATCTTCTCCTTCTTCTTCTTCTTCTTCTTCTTCTTCTTCATCATCATCATCATCATCATCATCATCATCATCTATCATGTTTCTATCTAGACATTAAGTTGGAATGGAGTGAGGGTAGATATGAGAGGAATTAGGAGTGTAGGGCTGAATATAAGTGAAATATACTGCATGCATGCATGAGATTTTCAAAAATTGATTAAAATACTATATTAAAAAACAAATTTTGCTGGGCAGTGGTGGTACATGCTTTTATTCCCAGCACTTGGGAGGCAGAAGCAGGCAGAGTTTGATACCAGCCTGTTCTACAGAGCAAGTTCCAGGACAGCCAGGACTTCACAGGGAAACACTGTCTCAAAAAAATCAAACTAAAAAAAAAAATTCCCCCCCCAGATACTAGGTCACAAAAATGTACCTTTTAGGCATCCTGTCCCAGAACACTGCAGAGAAATAAACTAAGAAGAAGATCTTAGATATAACAGAAAAGATTCAAAGAGGAAGAAGGAGAAGGACTTCTCTCTCTCTTTTTTTTATTTTCTAAGTTTTTTTTATTTACATTCCAAATGATTTCCCCTTTCCCATTTCCTCCCTCCCCGAAAGTCCCATAAGCCCCCTTCCCTCCCTCTGTTCCCCATTCAACCCCCTCTCGCTTCTCTGTTCTGGTATTCTGCTACATCCAGTCTTTCCAGGACCAGGGGTCTCTCCTTCCATCTTCTTGGAAATCTATTGATATGTGAATTGTGTCTTGGGTATTCCAAGATTATGGGTTAATATCCCCTTATCAGTGACTGCATACCATGTGTGTTCTTTTGTGATTGGGTTACCTCAGTAAGGATGATATTTTCAAGTTCTGACCATTTGCCTAAGAATTTCGTGAATTCATTGTTTTTAATTGCAGAGTAGTATTCCATTGTGTAAATATACCACATCTTCTGAATCCATTCCTCCATTGAGGGACATCTGGGTTCTTTCCAGCTTCTGGCTATTATAAATAAGGCTGCTATGAACATAGTGGAGCATGTGTCCTTATTGCATGCAGAGGAAGCCTCTGGGTATATGCCCAGGAGTGGTATAGCAGGGTCTTCCGGGAGTGTCATGCCCAGTTTTCTGAGGAACTGCCAGACGGAAAAGGACTTCTCATCCTGAGGGCCCAATCCTGAGAGAGGCAGAGTGGCAGGACTCTAGTGGGTATGTAGCTGGCAGCTAACACTGAATGAGGGGAGTATTTGCACGGAGATGGAATTTTTATTTCTGTTTGGAAATTATTCACTAATTCCAGGTACATACAATGCTAAGCAAATGTAAACCAAAGCAATTAAGAAAAAAATGATTAAAAAAGATATATAACACACCAAATGACTTAGCTGTAAATCACATTATTATAGCTAGTAGTACATGTTAAATATTAACAATGAATTTTGCTGTGACTTGATTGAGAGTATAGAGAGGGACACAGTGTTTATGGTATGATCTGTAGATTAATAAAGCTAAATCTTTGTTTTTCTGAAGTCAAAACTTAAAATCCTGGGAAGCTGCTTAGAAAATCTATAAGCATGTGACCTAGAAATATGACAAGAGGGAAGAGAAACAAATGGATTTGAAAGTGGCTGTGGGGATGGTGTCTGGGCTGAGGGAGGAGTGGGCGGGCTGGGGAGGATTCTTGTTTTAAACCCCATGGTATTGCTCTGCTCTTCAAACTGCATAATGAAGTCTTTGACAGCAAAGATTAAGTAAATATAAAACAGTGTGGTAGTGAGGTGGTGGCATCATTAGCCACTTCTGTAATCAGCTGTCTTCACAGTACGATGTTCACAGGGACTGGGTTTAGAGGCTGCAGGCTTGGTCAGATGGGATGTGGTTTGTTCTTTGAAGCAGTCACAAGCTTGTCATGTTCTCTCACTCTGATGGAACAGAAGGTCTGAGAACCTAGAGTCTCCCACTGTCCATCTGAGTATAAACAATTGTGCAAACACTACACACATATTAGATTATTGCTTTCACTGGAAACACACACACACACACACACACACACACACAGAAGCAATGGCTAAAGTGGGGGTACAAACAGCTGTGTGTGTGCAAGGAGGCCAGAGGAAAACCTTATGTCTCATTTCTAGGTACTCATTCTAGGTGCTTTTCATCCTATCTATGTATGTAGTATGTGTGCCTCTGTGTGTGTGTGTGTGTGTGTGTGTGTGTGTGTGCGTGTGTGTGCACATGCATGTGTGTGCGTATGTGTGTGTATTGTGTTCACATATATGTGTGTGCATATGTGTGTATGTGTGTGTGTATGCATGCACATGCATGCCATGGTCTGCATTTCTCCTACTATGTGGGTCCAAGGTATTGCACTTATATGGTTAGTCTTGGTAGAAGCATCTTTACTCAGCAAATCAACTTTCTTGTCCTATTTACTTTGTTTTATGAGACAGTATCTCTCGCTAGCTTGGAGCTGCTAGCCAAGGAACCCCAGGGAGCCACTTCCATCTTTCTAGTTCTGATATAAGAGCTTATACCACCATGTTCATCTTTTTATATTATTATCTTTACTAGGATATTTTAATTATTTGATAATCTCATGTGTGTTTTGATCATAATCCCTACTATCTCCATAACTCCAGATCTCTCTCTCTCTCTCAATCCATGGAGTTCAATTTATGCTGGCCCTGTGCTCACAGTTGTGAGGGCCACACCATTAAAGAAAACAGACTCCCTTACCCCAGGAACCGCCAGCTATATTCATTACCCCTTTAATGTGGGTTCTGGGGATCAAACTCAAATCCTTGTCCTTGCAGCTGAGCATCTGCCATCTGCATTAAGCTGCAGTCACATTCCTCTATGACTGCTCATATATATTTTCTCTAGTTTTTTTTCCTCGATTCTCTGAACCTACTCCAATAAGCTTTTATTCTCACCACCCTACAAAACCTGTTTCTTCCTAAAATATTCTCTAATTGGAAATTCAGTTTTCTTAAGTTAATATTATTTTAAAATCTTACTGTATCGGCAGCATTTGATACAGTTGGATTAGATTTTTCTAAGACATCTTTCCCACTGGTCACCCAAAGAGTACATTTTCCTACCTTTTCCCCCTTAAGTTCACTGCTTTCTTCAGTCTCTCTTCTGACCTCTCTTGTTCCAATGCAGAGTGTCAGAGTGCAGATACTGGCCAGGTTTTCTTTTCTGCTTAGGATTTCTTACTTCAGGTGCTCTCAGATCATTTTTCAGCTTTAAATATAATCAATAAATTGATGAAATCTAAATTTCTATCTTAGTTCTAGATTTTTTTTTATTTCTGAGAACTTTATAGACTTACCAACCTTGATCTTTTTCTTAGACGTGTCCCAAAGGAAATCTATTAGATCTATAGTTAAACCATTGCTCTGCTCAGCGAAGAAGTTCTTTTGGAGATTTTTCTCAAATGAGTATCTATTCCCCCCTCCTAGTGGTTTGGTCAGATTTTGCTATTCTTTCTTCTCACGCTCCATACTCATTTAACAATCTCTGTAGGGACCTGACTACCTCTCGCTTCTAAGACACTGTGGTTCTTAAGCTGGCATTGCGATAGCCACCTAACCAGTTTTCTCGCATCTGCCTTCAAATTATTTTGATATTTTACTTTTATTTTTTTGCGTATAAGCATTTGTTTGTCTGTGTATCACATGCCTGCAGTGCCCACAGAGGCTACAAGATGTCACTGATTCCCGTGGGACTGGAGTTATGGACTTTTGTGAGCTGCCATGTAGGTGCTGGGAATTGAGCCCAGGTCCTTTGGGAGAGCAACCAGTGTTCTTAACTGTTGAGCCATCCCTCCAGCTTTTGCACATGCTCCTTTTAAGTCTACTTAAAAATTTCATAGTCAGTGACCCTTAAAAATCTCTCATACCAATGCTCTCATACAAATCTCTCATTGAATGAAAATCCCATTGTGGGATATGTTTTTACCAGTTTTGACATGAAAACTCTAGAGGTTCCCAAAACATTGCTGTTGGCTGACCCCAGGAATTTGGTTATAGGACTCTATTGCTGAAGATATCAATCACACACTTTGCACACAGAGCACAGAAAGATCAAGCTGTATCAGAATTGGAGACCTCCTCCCTGCTGGATAGCTTTCATATGCTACAAGTTACTATGCTGGTTATGAGGGTAACTGCTTTCTGACTCAACTTGAGGCCGGCACTATCAGAGGGAATTCATGCCTTGTACTGTAAACCCGGCTAAGAGCCTTGGTTAAGGCTGCAGAGGTCATGTGCCCTATAGGAGAACTTATTACCAGTTTTGGCTAAATGGACAAGGCAAACAAGCCTTCTGACATTTATGTTTACAACAGATTAGTGTTTCTCCTAGCCATGATCAGAGGAGTCTCTTTCAGGTGGAGGCTAATGCAGATAACTGGTCAAAGTACCAAAAAGAAGTGGATGCTGCAGTGATTGATTCTAAATAGGACATCTGTACTACCTCCTCCCAGGCTCCAGGAACATGAACAAAAGGATGGAAGCAATGCAAGAGACAGAGGAAAAGATGATGTTGGGCATAAAGATGTCTCTAGAATGTAAAATGGCGATTGTGTTCACCAACTCACTGCAGCTGTGCTTCCCCTCCATCCCCCTCCCCCACACAGCATCTGCATGTGACTGGGCCTGTCAACATTTCCTAGTGTCTGGGCCTCGATCATTGTGGCCTATTCCTGAGGAAGTCAGTCCATGGTTACTAGGTGGAAATGGGTGTCACTTTTCTTAGTGCTATACCCGTTGAAACATAGCCCATGCTCCAGTAGATATCATCCTACATGCTTGTGTGAGCAGACATAATGTCATTCAGTGGGCCACACTTACATAAAAAAATGTAAAGGTTAAAGGGGGAGCTTCTGGTGCTGAAGGGCTTCAGCAGAGGAGGGATGGGTACGAGAAAGGGTAATGGAAACGAAGATAATAAAATATACTTTATACATGTATGAAACTTTCAAAGAACAAAAACATTAAAAAAAATCATCATTTTTTGTGCTCAAACCCCTTGACTTCTCATGTGGTTTCACTTCTTCCTTATTTTTGTATATATTTATGTATATGTACATGGATGTATGGTTGTATGAGCATTTGTACAGAAACCAAGAGGCCAAGTGCTCAACCTTTTGTGGTGGTCTTCAGGTGTCATGCACTTTAAAAGCTTCTTCTTCTTCCTCTTCTTCTTCTTCTTCTTCTTCTTCTTCTTCTTCTTCTTCTTCTTCTTCTTCTTCTTCTTCTTCTTCTTCTCCTTCTCCTTCTCCTTCTCCTTCTCCTTCTCCTTCTCCTTCTTCTCCTCCTCCTCCTCCTCCTCCTCCTCCTCTTGGACAAGATCTCTCTTTGGCCTGGAGTTTATCCAGTAGTCTAGGTGGACTGACCATGAGAGCCAGGGAGCATCCTGTCTTTACCTCCTCAGTACCGGGATTATAAGCATGGGCCACCATGTTTGGCTTTTTTTGAATTGTTTCTGAGCATTGAACTCAGCTCTGCATGCTGCTATAGCTAGTATTTTGCTGACTGAATCATCTATTTTTAAACAGACTTTCTTAATAAAAATTTGAGTCTATACACAAATTCATAAGCTGTCATGCATGATACCTCATTTTGATGGAGCAAAATGATATTGTAAAACTTAATATCCTTTTTGGGCTATAAAACCTAACACATTAGATTATTATCATCAAACATGCTTTCTGTTTTATTTCTTTTCTTTTGCTGTATTGAGATAGTTTCAGCTCTGCTATCACAACACTCAGACCTTCTATCTCTCTTCACACAGCGACGTTCTTTGTCTCATTCATGTGTATCTGTGGAGGGGTTTGGGCTAATCAATGCTCTGTGGCAGACAAGGGTGAAGCTGAAGGTTCACTCTAGCCATAGTGCTTCTCAACCTTCCTAATGCTATGACCCTTTCGAACAGTTCCTCATGTTCCCCCAACCATAAAATTACTTAGTTGCTACTTCATAACTGTAATTTTACTACTGTTATGAGTGATCATGCAAATAGCTGATATACAGACTATCTGATATGTCACCCCCCCCCAAAGGGGGCTCAACCCACAGGGCTTTTCAATGTTTCAGGCTGGAAGAGACCTCTGTCTCTCACACTTTATTATGAGAGTCAGCCTTCCTTGTACAGAGGAAGCAGGAAACTGAACAAGATCTAGAGGGCAGAATGCATGATCTTTGACTCATCCTTCAGGTTACACTGTATGAGGCTCAAAGAGAATAAATACAGCATCACAAAATTATATCCTTATTTTGGTCATAACAGAGGGTTTGTTATTTAAACCATTCTTATTTATGTAACTCCCCAATCATCTCTCCCATCTTCCTGTTTCAGAGTTAGGGTTTGTTCAGTTTTCACTTTTGCCCTGAGGAAACCTTGCTGCAGAATTCAGCAACTCTGAACTCTGAAAAGAGCAGAGCAAAGCAAAGCAAAACTTTACAACAGCCCCGAGAGCTGGCTTTGACTATCCTCATTTGAGAGTTTGGGGAGGGCCACAGACTAGAGAGGTGACATGCCTTGTCTAGGTCACAAAGCAAACTGGGGAGACTAGGATAGTCTCTTGGGGATGTTGGATTCTGGCTTGGCATTCTAGGGGGAGAAGACTTGCCCATGGTTTCTAGAGTCCTTTTTGCCCCAAAGCTCTCTGCTGCCCTCTCCCTGCTTCTTTCTGTAGTTATGATCGTGTGAAAAGTTGCCTTAAAAGCAGTGCTTTCCCCTCTGGAAGTTTTAAGGCTCAAAAAGACTCTATACTTCTTGGTATTTTTCAGACTCACCCTCACTCCGTTCCAAAGCACAGAGCAAATAGCAGGGACTAGGAAATATTCTTATGGATTAGTATTTTAGAGTGGCCACTCTGATGGGAATGTTAGGAGCAGTCTAAGCAATGACTGAAGCAATCCTTCTCAATGTATTTCTATAGTCCTGAGGGTGACTGAGAACTACGCCTTAGCAAAGAGCTGTTAAGCCTCTTTTACATTTTATTTACATTCCATTGTACATTCTATCAGGCAGACAGAATAGGATGAGATGGCCTCCTGCTTCACACTCATTCTCATTTTGGGCCGAAGATTTATTCCAGCCAAACACCATGCTAGATGCTGAGATAGAATTAATTAATATCTACATTTAACTGTAAGATGTGCGTCTGAGGTTTTAACCCAGAATTATTCTCTTTGTAATCTTTTTTCTTTTAAAATTTTTATGATATTTTATTTTATCTTTGAAGTGTGTGTGTGTGTGTGTGTGTGTCACAGACACTGAGAGTGGAGGTCAGAGGACAACTTGCGGGAGTTGTTTCTCTCCTTCCTCCTTCCACCTTGTGGGTCCCGGGTATTGAACTTAAGGTTTGTCAGCAAGCAAGCTGCAGAGTCATGTCTCCGACCCATATAAAGCCAAGTTATCCAGTGCCTGCCTTCTCTCAGACATCCCAGGTTCTGTGCTGTTTATGAAGTTCTTCTTGGTTCTGCCCATCTCACTCCCATTCCAGACATTAAAGCACAATTGAAGTCTTGGTTTCTGGAAGTCTTTAAAGTTATAACAGCAAAATTGAGTGCTCTGGCTTGTGGAAGGTTCCTGCAAAACTACATTTCCCAGCTTCCCTTGTGGATTGCAAGTCATTTCCTTTTGGGGGTACCTACAAGCGTCATTGCCGGTGAATGAAACCCGGGTCAGTGTCGTTTTTTTTTTTTTGCATGCGCTAGCTCAAAAAGTTCCAGTGTCTGACGTCGTAATTTATTTTTCTTACACATTTAAACACAGTAAAACTTTGGGAAAAAAAAATCTCCATGTGACAATTATCACAACAAAGCTTCAGAGATGGCTACTTGGAAACTCCCTTGCAAAGTAGCAAAGCACCCGTGACCTTCACAATAAGAATGAGTTCTATTGACTGATAAGCAGTGCCTAGGGATGAAGGATTTGTAATAATCATGAGGATAGATTCTATTGATGCAGGATGCAAAGTACATGAGACCGCTTTCATAAGAAGTGTTCTCTTCACTGAGAGAATCAGCATTAGGGCCTTAACGATACTCAGGATTGGGGCAGGGGGTGCTGTTATGGGTTTCAAATTCTCCCTTCCAAAGTACCCAGCCTCAGCCTCACTACAGGCTAATCTAAAAAGCTCCATTTGGTAAACCTCATACCTAGCTCATTTGTTCAATTCCCGGTCCAAATTTGGCCTCAGTATACACTGGACAAATGGCTACTGCTGGCCCAAAGTCTTTTGATTTCTAATACCTAAACTGATTTAGATAATTCCACAAGATAGAGAGTTTGAGGGACATCCCCCATAAAACAAAAGGTTCACTTTAATCTTCCTCAAGCTTCCCTAGCTTACAAACACGCTCAGGCCTTGCATGCCTTCCATCTTGGCTGATGACTTAGGTTTACCTTGGAGTAAATAACAACTGTGTGGTCTGTAGCTATCTTGGCTGATGACTGAGTGAAACAAAGAAATAAAAAGGAAATGAAAGTACATGTCTGCTCCTAGGTATGATGATGCAGAAAGTTTATTATAGATATGTGTCTAACATAGACAGAGGCAGACACATCTGGGAGAGTCCAGAGTGATCAAGACCTTGAACCATGTGGGGAAAGGCAGCCCAGCCTCTGGGCCGGAGAGTTCAGGGTAGAAGGCAGGATATTCCAGCTTTATCCTATAATAGGAAGGGACTCTGAGATGCTGGGAGAACCTGGAGGCCAGGTCCACCTTGATATGTTAAATAGGCACCTCAGCTGTAGGTTCTGGGCTTGAAACTTGACAATGACTTAGCAACTATGTGGCTTGTGACCGGCTTGGCTGGTGACCTCATCAAGATGGAAGCACCATCTTGGTTAAGGTGATTAAAAAGGTATCCCTCTGCTTATCACTATATTCTGTTTTTAGACTAAAGAATCAACATCAGGCTTCCAAGATGGTTTGTTTTAAAACTGGATCATATAAGAACTGTGATATCTTTGTCAAGCTTTAGCTAATTTATATGAGTCATATTTTAAAAAAAATGCATTATAAAAGATCAGGAAAATGAAGTTCTCAGTCTCTGTGGACTGTATTTATGGTTTAAAGGTTACTTTAATACTAAAAGATCTTTAATTCAAGAATTATAATTTTAAGGATCAAACTTAACAGGGATCCAATTATAAAATCCTCGTCTTGTAAAAGAGTTACTCATTTATTGTAAACTGTTAAAGATAACTAAGGTATACAAGTTAGTGGTTAGTCATGCTAAGTGCAAATGCAATTTATGTGGAAGCAGGCTTGGAGGCACACATTACAGCAATATATTCCAGGAAATCATTGACAATTAAAATTATTCTTGAGCAATAAAATCTGTAATAGTTCACTTTTGTTAAACTGTGATTCTCAACTTAACCCATGTCTTCATTGATTTCTGCTAAAGGTTGTGTGTGTGTGAGATCATCTTAATAGTTTTTGTATTCATACAAGCCACTTTTGAAATTTCTCTTTGTAGTTCAGTAACCATTCCTGAGACTGGTAATTAAAAAAAGCATAAAATTGGTCCTCAGCCTGGTGGCAGTGGTGGTGCATGCCTTTAAGATTCAGTTAGACTAATCATTTAATTAAAAAATAATTAAGCTGGGTGGTGGTGGCACATGTCTTTAATCCCAGAACTTGGGAGGAAGAGGCAAGCAGATCTTTGAGTTAGAGGCCAGCTTGGTCTACAAAATGAGTTCCAGGGCAGACAAGGCTACATAGAGAAACCCTGACTCAAAACAAAACAAAACAAAACAAACAAAAATCCTTACCAACAACCAACCAACCAACCAACAAACCAACCAACCAACCAACCAACCAACCAACCAACCAACCAACCAACCAACCAACCAACAACAGTCTCAGCATGGCAAGAGAACATCACAGTGTCTCCTAATCCAGGTGTGCCTTTTATCTTTCCCCACTCCACCTCTGACAGAAGGCACTTGGATTCTGCATCAACAAGTTGAGAATTAACTTATAATGTAGTCATTAAACATAACTGCCTCAGTTTTGCATCAGTGATACTGAGACTTTGTTCTCTCCCACGTCATTGACTTATTCTTTCTTGGGGCATCTCTTCTGGATGAGTTTGTCGTTTATGTTCAGATGCTTTATTTGTCCAGCGGTCTCCAGGATACTGCTCTGGTTAGATGTTTCTGAATGGGAGCAATCTGGGACTTCATTTATTTTCTGGAAGGATACAAGTAAAATTTTGAGAAGAATAGCTAACACTTCCCATTGATTAATTTCTAGATCTTGCCATTTAACATATTTAGGCTGAGACTTCTTTAGGGCAAAATGCTTTTGTGAATCAGAAATAGTATTATTCTTTAAAGTGAAAAAATTTATTAAAGTCAGCATAGCTAAATGTAACACAGCATGTGGAGAGTTAGATAGGTCTATTAAACCCCTTTTTATTTTTTTAAAAAAATGCCATTTAAGTATTTGATAGTGTCGTTCCTTGATAGCTTAGCCCTGTATATTGTAAGGGAATCCAGTAACATGATTAATAGTTCATAAACTGTAAAATTCCTTAAAGCATTTGCTAGCATAAGCAGGATCATTATCAGATTTTAGTTGTAATGGGAGTCCTAGAAAGAAGGTGTATAAAAAATGATTGATGGCATCCAAGATTGTTCCACTCTGTGACCAGAAACAAAAATCATATTGGAAAAGGTTTTTCAACTGTTACATTCAACATATTTTGGATGTCAAAATTCTGAGACATGAGAGATATGTTGGTGAAATGGCATTAGGTTTTACTCTTGCCCCCTAAACCCCTCAAAGTAGTTTAGGTGACCTCAATTCAGTTAGGAATTTTTCCTTGAGGTAAGATTCCACCAGCAGATGGCAGTGGTGTGGTAGAAGTTATGAGATTTTTGGGCACCCTGAAAAGAAAGTATTAGGACCAAGGAGGAAGACATGTCATCATCGGATTGAACCTGACAGACTTCAACGAACCCGACAGGTTAGAATGAGCACAAAGAGGAGTTGTGAAGAAAGGTGGGTTTATTGTTGGATACATATCTGAAACAAGTGAGATGACACTCATAGCAGGGTGGGTTTAAGTCTTGCAGTTTACAGAAGAGAAACATACCATGCAGAGCCAGTTAACATATTTAGTGGCTGAGAAGCATCTAATAAAAGCTGATTGATTATGGTGAGTTCAGACTGTTAAGGGTACAGACAGTGGTGGGCACAATCTTTTTTGTGGGCGGCGTAGAATTCGTATATAAACTGTATGCTCCTTGTTCTTTTAAGAGCCATCTATAAAACATTAATAAGAAATCTCTATAAGATTATTAGATGTAGAACTTTAGGTCATATGCAAGGGTTTAAAGAAAAGATTTTAAAATATCTGAAAAGGTGATCTTTGAGATAATGATTATCTGTATGTCCTGTGTAATAAGCTAATGCTACCTGCCAATTATTAGCAGGAAACAAATAATAAACCTGCGTTTTGTTTCATGGCACGATAATCTCTATAGGCTCTTTACCAGTAAGTTGTTAAAGACACTTTCTTCTCATCATTATCAACTCTATAATTTCTTGTAAATAAAAAGTTAGATACAACTAGTTTCGGAGAGTTAAGTCACATATAAATTTCTATAAAATTGATGTATAATCCTAGTAGGTGATGAGAAGGAAGGATAAGTAGTTGATATGGAAGAGATTAGTTCAATGAGCTACCACTTTAGCAGTTGCATTTTTGACAAATTAATAATTTGTTCCACATCAGGTGTTTGTTAACTGACCTCTTTCACAATTTTTCCAGGTGCTTGTTCAGTATGCAGGAGTCTGATGTAACAAACAGCTAATTACAGTTAACTTTCCTTCTACAGAACTCTGGCACAAGGCCCAGTTGTCACACGACCGCATTTATCCTTGTGTTACCTTTATACTTAACATTATTTAACGCATGTTAATCTTGATGTAAAAGTTTTCCTCATATAACTTGATCACACAAAGCTGTTCAGTTCTTACCTCCTGACTTAAGTTCTGGATCTTTGCCAGCTGTTAAGTTTTATCATGGCCCCTTGGATGGACCTTTTTTTGAGGCTGGTCCCTCTTTGCTCCTCTGTCAGCCTTGAAGCAGTGACTAAGTGATCAATGGCCCCAAAGTCCTCAAAGCAGTTTAGGTGAACTTGAAAAAATGGGACTAATGGGCCATGGGTCATCCAAGTCTTCCCTCTTTTTGCCACTCTGAACATTGTATTTTGGAAGAACTAAAACGTCTGGATTGAAGCCTCCTTGTGTCTAACCTCTGTGTCTCGCCAGATTAGATTATCTTCAGTCTTTCAGGGCCAGTTTGGTTCCTTGACTGCCGCCATGCTCCAAAACTGAAGAGGACTAGATGTGACTACTGGGGTGGGATTTGTGTTCTCCTTTGCGGAAACGGAAACGCTGTTTTCAGGCCAACAAATCCTAATTGGTTTGAGATGGGGCCTAGAGACAGGGCCCAGACACAATTCAAGCACAGGTCTCCTGTGTGTGGGCTCTGGCTCCCTCCCTTCCGGCCCTTCACTAGATCTCTGCTTTCATGTTTTTACCTTGCCTTTTAAATGTTATATTTACTGAACTTTGCCCTATATCCAAACAAAATGTCCCACATAAGTTTTCTCATTAGCTCTCACCCTACAACAGCCCTGTCCATTTCTGATACATCAACAAAAAGACCTTTTGTGTGCTGTGGAGAAACTCTAAGTAAAAGAGGCCTTCATCCCTTTCATCCTAGGCCAGACACAATCCTCTACATGCGTCCGCTATTTTCTCCTGTTCCCTTCCTTTGATTCTTGGTAGCTCTCTGCTACTTTGGCCAGCTCGTTTGGGTGCAACAGTCCTGGCAATGGGACCAGTCACTGTCACCCTGAGTCCACTCTACGGTCACTTTCTCCCACTGGTCCGCTCTGTCTCTCTCACCTCAGCTCCTCCCTACTCCTCAACCTTTCTGGAAAACCTTTCAGTTTTACTCTGTAACCAAAATAGCCTCTAATAATAATTTTTCAGGTCTCTTCAGGAATGCTGGATGACATTCAAATATTCCACTGTGGCTGATCAAGTTAAGACTCTTTGCTTCGTGACCATAGTCCCCTCTTCAATGGACCTTGAACCAACCACTCCAACAAACACTCTCCTCAGCAAAAAACAGCTATACCCTTCCAGCCCTGCATTTTTTATACCCTCTCAGAGTTTGCAATGATAGTTTCCTGCCAAAAGACTACACTTCCCAGCTTCCCTTGTGGACAATGGAAGTCATTTCCGCCCCTATAAGGGGCCTCATCCTATCTAAGGCATTTTGGCCATCTGCACACGTGAGTGATAAAGCCCTTCCTCGCTGTGAATAAACATGGTCCCATCTAAGGTCAGACCAAGCCTATCTTTCTTTCCTTCTTCCATCTCTCTACAGCTGCCTTAAATACTCTAACATAATCTAACAGCTTGCATGTGCTTTGAGCATGTGTTTTGAGCATGTTTCCAAAGGTTCATGTGTTTCATTCTTGTGTGCCAGGGGATGCAGTAAAGAAACTGCTGACATGATTGTTTCGTGATATGGTTAAGTTTTTATTGTAGGTGAGAGAAAGAGAGAGAGAGAGAGAGAGAGAGAGAGCCAGAGGCATCTGGAGGACTTCATGGCAGGGAGAAAGAGAAGTAGACCGAACATGGCCAGCAAACTTGACATGACTAGGGCTAGGGAAGTTGGAGAGCGGGAGAGACTAGTGAAGATAGTGGGAAATGGATGAAGACTAGAGTCTAGTGTGTGTGTGTGTGTGTGTGTGTGTGTGTGTGTGTGTGTGTGAGAGAGAGAGAGAGAGAGAGAGAGAGAGAGAGAGAGAGATTGGGGGGTGGCGAGAGACTGGTCTGGGGGCTTTGAAATGCGTAACAAGTACTTGTGAGTAGGGACCAGAGGGAGTATGGAGGTCAGCATGGGCTTTGATATGCAGTCATAGGTTTATGTCAACGGAGCCATCTGTCACTTCTGTTAGAGGTAAGCGAAAGGACAACTTTTGGCAGATGGGAACTGCTTTCAAAAGTTCCCGAGGCATGGTGGTTTTTATTTATCCTCCAGAAATCTTTGTATAGGTCCAGCTTGAGATCATTTCTGTATATTTGGACAGCTGAGAGAACTAATATTCCAGCCTTTTGTTGATGATAAAGGGTGATGTAGTGTCTCTCTTCTGTAGCTGCTTCTTAGGCGGGGAGGGTTGTCCTGACAGTCTAGGAAGGCTGGAATTCCTGGGAATTGAAGCCTGGGATGGGGTGGGTGTGGGTGTGGTGTGGGTGTGGGGGACAGGATCTGGTTTGCTGAGTGAACCTGAAGAGAGAGACAAGGAACAATTACATTGGCTTACCAGTGGCAAGGGATTACCTATTACTTTTGAGCAGTGACAGATGGAACCCCTGAAATTTATGTGAATTGTTTTAAGCATAGAAAAAGAGGTTTAAAGGTTTAGATAGAACGACCACAGTCTGTATGCTGCACCGAAGTACTCATTGTAGAAATGCAGTTAACCAATGTCTGTAAACAGTCGGAATAGACCTTTGAGCCATAGCAAAACAAAGTTTGTAAAGTTATTGGCATAATAGAAGCATGAACATTTATTTATCTGTAATAAGACAGAGATTTCACGGCAGGGAAGAGATCAAAGGGACAGAGATTTTTTTTTTTTTTTAAGCATAATGAGAAGCCCCTTTAAGGCTGTATTTAGAAGACGACCAAGGAAATTAAAAATTTTGGGCCTGCAACTATGATGTTTTTAAAAAGTTTAGTAGAACTCCACTGAGTGAACCTTGAAATCTTCACATCATATATCACCTTTAAAGTCTCATTTTTCACATATCTTAAATCATTTTCACATACTTTGAATCCCTTACTCAGACCTTTGCAACTTGCATAAACTTTAAACCTTTTTTTCTTTTTAAATCTGGAAATATCTAATACGATGAGGCATAGGTGTTTGACTACTAAACAAAGTCATTGAAAAGGAAGCTCTTTTGAATAAAGGAATAGTAAAAAGCAAGTTTTGAGTAATGGCAGTCCAGCTTGAGTTTGCTTTTACATCGAAATCTGTTTTTGTGAGTTTATCTTTCTCAGCAGGAAGCCTGTCAGTGAGGTAAATGTGTCTGTGAGCTTGCCTCTCTCAGCGGGAGACCTAAGCTCTGGAAAAGGCAAGGCCTTAGGAAATGGTCTGACTAAGCAGCTGTATCCTTGAGGTGAAGAGGCTAAGGTCACTGTGCTGCTCCTAATCTGATAAAGCACGAAGTCAACATCACCACAGAGATCTGAGGGCAAATTTGAGCAGGAAGTATAAACCAAATGGCCTCTGTGTCAATTAAGAATGACAGATTTACCTGCCACCTGGACAGCCAGTATGGTGATCGTGATGTCTTTGCTGTGAGCAGAGGTTAACAGTTTGCAACCACACAGGGCAGCGTTAAGTGTTCAGTTACCAGTGGGCAGCAATCAGCTCTCAGCTACCAGGCCCAGAAGGTGTAAGAGATTTTCCTGTGGAACTTGGAAAAACTATGTTGGAGAGGCAGAGTGGGGCAGTCAACCCCACAGTGGGGCGGTGGGGTGGGGCTTTGCTCCAGGTGGAGTCTATGGCCACCCATCTTCTTTCCTGTTACCAGAAGCTGGTATTGTTGTCAATCAGGGTAAAATTTGGACAGACTTCCTGGTAGACACCAGATAGGGAGAGAGGCCGTGGCTAGCTTCATCTACTGACTTTGAGACAAAAGCCTCAAGGGGAGAATCCCTGCTGAGGGACTGGCTCAGCAAGGTCAAGACCTGATGAGGACGAGTCACACGTAGTTTCACGTTCACGTAGTTTTGGACCAATCAACCTCAAACTGACCAACCCTAAAGTGGGGGAGGAAGACTCCTCTGATGCTTTAAAACCCCAGGACTCGAGAGAAGAGACTGGGGTTTTCGGCTTCCCGAGCACCCTCTCTGCTTTACAGAGGAGCCTTTTCTCGGTGTGTCTGGTGCGTTAGTGTTCCTCACCCTATGTAGATGCTTTCCTTTAACTGCTGGTTCTGGCAGCGGTGCTCGAGATTTCGCTCCTATTTCTACTGCCCTTCTGAATTTTCCTGCCTTTTATTTCTTTAACTGCCAGAGAAACTGAACCCGATTAAGACCCCTAAACTCTATCATTTTTAGACTGTATCATTTTCGGGACCTGTCTCCGGATTTCTTCTGAAGACGGTATAATTTTGGGACCTCATCTCCAGATAAGGACTACTGACTCATCACGGTAAGAACTCCAAGGGAGAGGGTGGCAGTGGGGTGGAGGTGTGCTGACCAGCCCAGTTGGCCCAACCCCAAGGTGTCCAGGTGCATTGCTCAGTCACACAGACACCGCAGCTTCTAGGCAGAGGTGCTCATTCAGGAGATGGCACAGAAGCAGGAAGCCGACTTCTGCGTTGGCATTCCTCGGGCCCTGCGTGGGCATTCCCACAAATGCCCATTGGCGGTGCCTGCCCATCCTCACTAGTGTTATCCCTTGCTCTCATCACAACTTCAAACAGAGAAGAGAGGCCAGAGTCAGTGGCACTCCTGTGATCCTCTCTAGCCCTCCGAGGCAGAGGGAGGAGGATCCGTGAGTTTCAGTCAGCCTGGTCTATAGTGGGACTAGCCACCCATAAGAAATGATAAGAAATGAGGTTGTGGTCCAGATACTCCCCCCACCCCTGAATTGGTTTCTAAGTCTTCTAAGTCTTGGTTTACCTATAAAATATGCCAGAATATTTCAGATACTTATGAATTCCCTCATCTCTAGTAGTACCTATTGAATAACCACATCTTCGTTAAAAAGTTTTTTAATCGTTTTAACATCTCAGTTTGTCCATGCTATTTTGTCTGACATAAGAGTTTTATTCTTTTTTTTTTCCCATGAGGTGATTTCCACTTTTACTATGTTTGTTTTTTGCTTTTGTTTTTCGAGACAGGGTTTCTCTCTGTGTAGCCCTGGCTGTCCTGGAACTGTAGACCAGGCTAGCCTCAATCTCAGAGATTTGCCTGCCTCTGCCTCCCCAAGTGCTGGGATTAAAAGTCTGTGGCCACCACCGCCCGGTCCATTTTTACTTTTTATATTATGAATAAGAGGTTAGAGCCGCACGATCTAAAGATTTTAGCATCTTTATTCCAAGAGGAACATTATTCGTTTTATAAGCCATTTGTGTCAACTACTTTGTACTTTAAAGAAAAAAAATCATTAAAATGGTCGCAGTTTCACATATGGACATATTATGACATCAGAGAATTTTATATTGAGCAGTTCTCCAGAAAATCACACCCTCTGTAACTAGAGCCAAATCCAAAACAAGATTCACTATTGGATTTGGTCAATCTCTCAGTAAGTAGATGAATCGGAGGCAGGAATCATGTGTTTGTGGGCTCCATGTTCTAATATTCATTCTTCAGGCCCAAAATGGTTTGTTTCATTGCTCCCCATACTTAATTTTTGGTTTGGGGAGTCTTTAAAAATATGCTCAACTGGGTGTGGCCAGATCTCTGAGTTCAAAGCCAGCCTGGTCTACAGATTGAGTTCCAGGACAGCCAGGGCTATACAGAGAAACCTTGCCTTGGAAAACTAAAACAGTAAAACAGGTCAAATTATGGAGTTTAGTCTCTTCTTCCACCTCTGCCTCAGTTCAGTGGGTTAATTTAGATCGCAGTATTAGTATAACAAGTGCTTGCAACATAGTTAAAGAAAAGAAAACTCAGCTAGGAGTAGTGAGCTAAATAGTACCAATTGTCTCATCACCTTAAATGGCGTCTAACTAAAAATGTTTTTAAAAGTTGGTTAATAGCTTGTTTATGAAAGCACAAACAGCCGGACGGTGGTGGCGCACGCCTTTAATCCCAGCACTTGGGAGGCAGAGGCAGGAGGATTTCTGAGTTCGAGGCCAGCCTGGTCTACACAGTAAGTTCCAGAATAGCCAGGGCTACACAGAGAAACCCTGTCACAAAAAAAAAAAAAAAGCACAAACAACAATTGCCCGGTTGTATTTTGTTCCCAAAAGAAAAATAGCCATGCTAGTTAGAAGCTTAAATTAACAGGGCCGGTTATTAGTCCCTTGTACTCAAAACACAGAGGTAGGATATTTCAAGACTGGCTACCTTACTGAATTCTGGCTCTTTCCAGAACATTCTCATCATTTACTGCAAATCAATGTACTTAGAGCCGTCTTTCTTAATGTCCTATGTCAGCTGTTTGAGTCACAGGTATGACATCATAGAACAAGTTAAAGGTGACTCTGAGTTTATATATCTTTCTATAGAGTGCACTTAGATGAAGGAGCACTGAAAAAAAGCATCCTATCTTTGACCCAGCAAGATAAAAATACATACACACAGATTCATTTCTAGTTCTCATCCTGTGGGTTGTGACCCTGGGGTCACATATTACATATTTATATTATGATTTGTAACATTAGCAAAATTAGTTATGAAGTAGCAATGAAATGATCTTATGGTTAGACATTACCATAACATGAGTAGCTGTATTAATGGGTCACAGCATTAGGAAGGTTGAGAACCACTTCTCTAGACAGAGATTATCATATCCTGACATCTAAATCAATCATCAATCACCATGATAAGTGTAGGTTAAAGACTTGTTCTTTGGATAGGCATAGGCTAGCCTCAGTGAGCTGATCTATGACCATATTGATTGTGGAGAGTGTCAATTAATCACTGCTTCAATAACCAACAAAGAAGATGACAAAAATAACATTTAAGAATTTAAAGAAAAAACACAAAACTCTGTCCACATTCTTAAAAAACTTTGTATCTTCTCTTGTCAGACCATGTGTCTCCCTTGAACATCATTCCCTTCCTCCCCACCAATAATCTTCAAATACACATTTTGTTGTGAATGTGAAGAGCTTTAAAAATGAATATTGTCTTGCTTATTTCCTGCATAATCACCTACTTGTTGTCATTACCAAGCAGCTTTAAGCTTGAATATATACATTGCTTAGGTATAGAGCATTATTTTCTTTGACTAAAATAAATATGAATGTATATCTGGTCATTTTTGTAATAATTAGTTCATAAGTATAATTTTGGTTTTTTTTTTAAAAACATTGTGTGTTTCTAAACACTCACATAGGACAATGAGTGACTTTGCGACTGACTATGTTGCAAACCAAAGTCCTGCCTATTTTGTATATAATAATCACTGTCTTGTTAATAAAATCTGGCTGTGAGGCTAAATCAAGTGTCTAATGGGAAGAATTACTGACATTTAAAGGCAAACATTACCAGGAAATGATTGGTTGAGTTCACCACAGCCCAGGAATTATTTAATGAGAGATTGTTATTACTTTATTTACCAAGAGAAAACATCAAACCTTCAAAGTTTTAAAAGTTCACTACTACTTATCATTTTGAAAAACTCTCTCCTTCCCCTTCCTCCCTTCCCTCCATCCCCTTCCCTCTTTCCCTCCCTCCTCCTTCCCTCTTTCCCTCCCTCCTCCTTCCCTCTTTCCCTCCCTCCCTCCCTCCTCCCCTCCCTTCCTTCCTCCCTCCCCCTCTCCTCTTTTTCAAGAGACAAAATGGTAACATAACTTTTTTGATAGTTTCAAATAAACATACAATGTATTTTATAAAATCCATTCCCCACTCCCTCTCCTACAATCTTCCCATAAATCACTGAGTCTAATTAGGGCTGTCAGGATGCCCATGGATGTAGGTTCCATCCAACCTCCACCTAGAGGTTGGGTATCCTACTGTTGTGGTTCTAGGGTCATTCAGAGATTGACCAGTTTGACTCAAGTTTTGGTTTTAGTTAATTAGACTATTATTATTACTATTATTATTAAAAGAGATTGACTGGAGAAAACTTTCTAGATAAGGCCCCAGCTATTGTTAGCCCAAGGATTATAAAGGCAACAACCATAAAGTAAAAATTTTGCGGCGCCAAATTAACTCATATCCTGTTTGGGTGCTGGCAAGGCTTAGTTTTATAACAAATGTCTAGCAGGTGCCTCATCCATCCAAGCAAGCAAGCAGGCAAGCAAGCAAGCAAGCAAGCAAGCAAGCAAGCAAGCAAGCAAGCAAGCAAGCAAGCAAGCAAGCAAGCAGGCGGGCGAGCAGGCGTTTCATTCAAAAGCAGAGCTTAGCAGCTAGCCTGTATAGTCTTGTGATCTGTTAACCTTGGAGGAATAGCTGAGGCACTGAAATATTTTGCAACAATCAACAATTTTTAAAAAATAGTCCAACTGTACCAGGAAGTGCTCCATCTTGGGCCAGCTGATAGGGTACATTGAAGGTAGGAGCAACTTCCTTGTGGCTTAACAAGTGAAAAACACTTTTTTATTTTATTTATTTATTTATTTATTTTTTACAAGCCAAGCACAGTAAATTTATCCTGTAAACAGCATTCACCATCACATTATCATTAGCCAAAACCATGAAAAGAGTACCCCCAGCAACCACCAATAACAATACCTTACAGGCTGAGGCGTGGCCTCATGAGTTCTTTCCTTAACCGTGCTAGGTTGGCTTGATCTTGTACAGGTCTGATGCAGGCAACTACTGTTACTCTGAGTTTTTTTTTTTAAATTTATTTATTTTCATATGAGTACACTGTAGCTGTACCACACCAGAGACACCAGAAGAGGGCATCAGATCCCAATACAGATGGTTGTGAGCCACCATGTGGTTGCTGGGAATTGAACTCCGGACCTCTGGGAGAGCAGCCTGTGCTCTTAACCACTGAGCCATCTCTCCAGCCCCCTACTCTGAGTTTTTTGAGTGTAAAAGTCTTGTCAAGTCCAGAAGACTATTTTTCAGCATCCTTCCCTGAGCTCTGGCTCTGATGATCTGCACACCGCCCCCCCCCCAATCCAGTTTGGCCTGAGCATGGGAGCGTGTTGTAATGTAGGTGTCTCATCTAAGGATGGGAGTACTCCACTATCAATTCCTTTCTGTACTTTACCAGCTGTGACTCTTTCTAATAAGAGCAGAGAGAATCTGCTCTGAGGGAGGGTGAAAGCTTCACTAATCTATGTTCCTAAGTATAGGTATTTAGAAGGTAGTTTGATATTTAGCAAAATAATAGTGGTGAGTTCTCCACAGAGCCTATGCCTGATCTCAGCCACATGATCTGGGAAAGATTTACAGTACCAGGCATGAAATTCTTCCTGTGGAGTGAGCTGGAAAATTCCAGTTAGAAAGCTGTTGGGTACCCCCATAACATTCATGACTATATTGCACAAACAGGTATCTCCTGCCAGGCTAGTCATTATTGTGTCTCATAAAGCATTGAGGTAAGACCGCTGGTGACTTTTCTCCCACAGTAGCATGTAAAAAAACTGAAAAGCTAGTTTAGCAGGTAAGGCTTTGGTAAGCAAAAAGAAGTTTGAATCTCCCATACTCATATAAACACTGGGTGGTTGTGAAGGTCTGTCTGCAATCCTATCCTGTGGGAAGCAGATTAGGGTATCAGCAAGCTGGTTAGACTAGCTAAACAGTGACCTCTGGATTCAGTGAGAGACCCTTCTCGATCCCTGAAGGTAGAGAGATATTGAGGAAACACCCAACATCAACTTCACGCTTCTATACACATACACTTATAATTCCCCCACACGACACTCACATACATATAAACATGTGAAAACGACATAGATATACATACATATGGAGCTATTTTGTTTTCTGTGTTCAAACTATTTCCACAAGGCAACATTTGAAGAGAAATCTGACTATGAAGCAGTGTTTTCCCCGTGTTCAAAAGATTAAGTCAGGACTAGATTCCAGGAGGCAATGAGACCTAGGCAGGAGGATTGATTAACAGTTTCTCTTTATTTATTTGAAACATCTCTTTAGGAAATATATATGTACATACCAAGAAGAAACAGAACAGGTCAGGGCAGTGGGGGGGGGGGAGTGGAGAAAGTATTTATACTCCTTATACCTGTGTCTTCTACATCCTAGTAAGAATATGATGAACTCTGGTCAGCCATGCCCCAAGTCTCATAATGCAGGAGTAAACAGAACTTGGAAATCTGTAGCTATGGAAAGAGAATTGGTTTGCGAAAATAGACTGTGGGATTGCTGCTATATTGCTGTCTCCAGGCAACTGATATATATCAGTGGCTCTCACTTCCGACACAAATTCCTACTATAGACTGACCTACGTTCATTCTCCTCAGAGTTGTGTGTTGGAGCCTGGCCTCACGTGTGACAATATTTGAGGATACATGTTTTAAGAGTTAATTAAAATTAAATAGAAGTAAGGTCGTGTTTCTCATCCCATGGGGTTGTTTTCTCTGTGCGCACACAGGGATGCCAAATGAGTACTTGGGAAGAGGAGCACCCTCTCCAGGAACCAAACTGACCAGTACTAATGGGATGCAGCAGCTTACATTGTTCCTCTCTGTTTAAGCTATTCACTGTGTGGCATTTGGTTATGACAGCCCTACAGTACTAGATCAGCTTCTATGGCCTTAGCCTTAAAATCCCTTCGTCTTTACCTATGAAGATGAATTTTAAGCTTTGCTATCCGGTTTAGAATGATATCAAAGGAAAGCTGCTCCACTTGCCACAGACTAAATCATCAAAGTTGTATATCTTAAGTACTGAAAGTGCTATGCTATGTTTTACTTTATACCCATCAACATAAATTTTATCCATAATAAAAAAGTCCTGTAAGTTGGTTTGGAATACGATTCCATTGGAAGAACATGATTGCCTTTTTTTCAGATCTTTTCTCCTCTTTCTAGATTTTTTTAAAAAAAGAATTATTTATTTGATGTATATGAGTACACTGTAGCTGTCTTCAGACACACCAGAAGAGGTCATCAGATCCCATTACAGATGGCTGTGAACCACCATGTGGTTGCTGGGAATTGAACTCAGGACCTCTGGAAGAGCAGTCAGTGCTCTTAACTGCTGAGCCATCTCTCCAGCCCCCTCTTTCTAGATTTTTATTTTGGCACTGTCACTAAAACAAATCCATTAATTTACAAACATACCTAGAAGAGTATTTAAATATCTCACCAATGTAGTATTTTTGACTATCTGATTGTGTAACAAAAGGCAAAAGACCTATACTAGCTGAAGAGAAGCCAGAGTATGTTTTACTGTATAGAGTACTGATTTTAGACAGTTCTACACTGTTATAGTCAGGGGACTTTTTTTTTTGACACTTCATCATTTTGAATCAATATTTGTTTCCTGTATAAAACAGTGATAAGATGACCCCCCTCCCTCCCCCTGGTAATATGTGCAAGATACAAACGAGAAAAGCAAGGTGACGGTAAAGGCTCTATTATGGGACCTGTTATTTGTGCCACCTCCGGTTTAACTGACAAGCTGCGGCTTTAGCAGGATTAAGAAGTACACCCCAGGAGGCCATCTAAACAAGCTTAACATACAATGCAAGGTTAAAGCCGGGTAAGGGAACCTTGGTAATAGGTAGGCACTCCAGGCTCAAACCCAATAGGATTTGCTCTTTCCAGCTCTTCTCTTTAGCTGATTCTCTAATGTGTAAATTTATGGTTTTTCTTCCCACCAAAGCTTAGAGAAAAAATAAATTATGATACTTGGCACATTTCTTAATCTCTTAAAGACTTTTTTTGGGGGGGAGGGGTCAGGCTTAGTCGTGTCTCTTTATTCAGGTTTATCATTGGGCAAACATCTACACCATTTCCATGGAAGTAGGTGAGGGATTCTCAGATTTTCTTTGAATAGGGCTGAAACTTGGTTTTCTGTATATATTTGTATAGATTGGTGGGAAATATTTTTCACTTAATAATGTAATTGCTAATAAGACAGAGTTTAAATTGGAAAAATAAAACATTTCTTCAGTTTTAAAAATTATAATAATAATCACTGTGTAATTTATATTACTTAATACATTTTACTTATAGGATTAGCAGATCAGAGAAACCAGATTTCATCCTGTAGTAACAGATACTGCCTAAGTTTCTTTTGCAACAGGCGGTTTAAGATAATATTTCAAGAGAAATAAATAGAGACATAAATAAAACATTTGTTAGTTTTATATTTTCCTGTGTTAAAATTTGGTACCTATTCCATCCATCTCAGTTCTTTTAGGAATGCTGCAGGCAAATGCAGTTCAGGATCCCTTCTGCTTCTTCCTAGTCATCTAGGCATTTAATATCGCAATGTAAATAATGTATAGCAAACATCAGCTCAGCATGCTTGCTTGGTTAGTTGCACAGCATTATTGTCAAGATTCAGTAACCTATCAGGTAGGGAAATCTCTCTGAAAACATCATTGCAAAAGTGTACAATGTTTAATAGTAAATGTTTTTGTGCTTCTAATATCATTTTTAAAGTTAACGTTTATCTGTATTTTATAGCCAGAGTTCCATTTAGCTTAATTTACATTTTATGTCATAAAGGAGCCTGATGCTCACATCTTGCTTTAAGTGATGCCCATGTGAACTAGGAACGTGACTCCCAGGGAAGTTAGAAGGAGATAAACGAGGCCCTGTGTGGACTCATCACTCTGTGGTATGTGGTAAACGTGCAGCCTCTCAGTCATGCTCTCTCCTGGAGAATTACCCAAACGTTTACATTCCCACAATATATTTTTTTCTTCAGAAAATACTCTTTCCCTGAGAATACAAACCTGCTTCACAGACCTCTTCCTGAGACAAGCCATTCCTACACTAGAGAATGCGGCTTGATGATCTCAGGAAAAAATTATTGCCAACAATTCATTTACAGCACCTAGTTATTATAGATGTTCTGGAATTTTCAGTTGAGAATACTGCTTAACTTCAGATAACTTCAAAACATAGCCAAGATTTGTCAAGGCAGCCTCTTTGCAATAACAGAAACAACAACAACAAAACCAAGCAAAAAACCCTGAAAACAGAGAAAACCCGAGACAATTATGAGAATAGTTATATAACCTGCCTCCCTTCTCCAGCTGTTGTTTTGTACCGATTTCTTTTCTTCATTCTCATTGGCATTAGTGTGCTGATAACTCATCACACTGAGAAGCAGCAAACAACACGGCACATAGTTTAAGAAAGCAGACCACCATGGTTTAGCGGGTATGACCCGCGGGCTCAGCCAAATTGTGTGGATAGAGTAAGACACACAAAGACGAAGCAATGTTAGCTACTGCTGCTGAGAAAATCGTGTGAACCCAGAAGATGATTCTCCAAAAAGTTTCCCCCTTTCTAGTAGTCAGGTTTGTTTCTCATGCCTTTCATCCGCAGAACATCAGGGAAGAATCAGCCAAAGTAAAATCTCTCTTCTTCTAGATATAGGAAAGCACTCACTAACATATATTCATTATGAAACATTTTTTCTTTGTTTTTGAGATAGGGTTTCACTATGCAACTCTGGCTGTCCAGGAAATCACTATGTAATGCAGTCTGGCCACAGAGATCTGCCTGCCTCTGCGGCTGAGATTAAAAGCATTTGCTACCATGTCTGTTCAGCCCATAAAAGTTTTTTAAAAGATCAACAATATGTGTAAAGTGAATCTGTACCAGGAAACTCAAATTTATTAGCAGCAAGTTTGTGATACACGTACTATCCCCACCTCTACCCCTAAGACAGGATTTTTCTGTGTAGTATTGGTTGTCCTGGAACTGCAGAGATGTTGGTCTAGACCAGTGAGTGTCTAGTAGTTGTATTACACCTTTTCACGAAGAATGAGGATCCCTTAGTCTTGGGAGGGCCTTGATATAGATATTTCATCCCTTAATCTTGGGAGGGCCTTGATATAGATATTTCATTTAGAGCTAAGCACTCTAGAGTCCCTTATTCTTTGTAGCAATTGTGGGTGCCTATATTAATCATCCCCTACTACAAAGATAAGCTTCACTGAGAGGGCTGAGAGATGCTATGATCTCTAGGTACAGTGATAAGCCATTAGGAATTAGTTTAATATTTTGTCCATTTAGCAGAATAGCAGTATTAGGTTCACCTCCAAGGCTAGGAAGGAGTTTTGGCCCAGCTAACTGTATCAGGCAAACTTATGTTCCATGTAAGCCAGCCAAAACCTCATCACGGATGGGGGAAGGGCTCATGAGAATTCCATTGGCTAGTCACAAGTCCTATATCAGATAAAGATGCTTTGCAAGTATTTTTCTATTACTCTATAGGGTTTTTTTTGCATCTTTCTTCATTAACTGTATTGCAGGATAAGTTTCTAATATTAACTGAATACAATTTTTTTCTCATTTATTATTTTTGCTTTGGATTCCATGTCTAAGAGATTTTGCTCAACATAAGATCACAAAATTTTGAGTCATATACTTTGTAAAACATTACATGTTTTAATTCTTTCATTTAGGCCACTGACCTATTTTTAGTGAAGTTTTGTGTATTATACCAGGTCAGAGTCTAGTCTGTTTCTTTGGGGGGGGGGAGAGGGAGGAGGGTGCAGTTTCAAGACAGGTTTTCTCTGTGTATCCCTGGCTGACCTGGAGTCTACTTTTTAGATCAGAGATCCCCCTGCCTCTGACTTCCTAGTTCTGGAATTCAGGGCATGCATCACCGTGCCTGGCTATCTCATTGTTTTGAAACAGCTATCCATATGTGCATCTTTAGCTGAAGAGATAACTATTTCCCTACTGAGTGGTCTTGAAATATTTGACCTTGTCAGTTGATTGTAGATATAGATCTGTTTAATGATTCTCAGCTCTCCATGAATCCATGCAGCTGCCAAAAATACATTGATTGCTGTACCTTGAGTTGTTTTCAGTTTTTGCATATGATTAGCTCACACTGAGTATACCAATGAGTGGAATTTTCTTTGTCATTTTCATGTCTACATATGCCAACATTTATTCAGATCCACCCTCCTCACAACTTTCTGTCCTCTCCTTACTCTTCCCTCCCCCTTCCTTGTTTGTTAATCTTGCCCTCAGACCACCCTTGCTGTTTTCTACGTATTTGTTTGGCTTGGTTTACTTAGCACGATGGTTTTCACGGGTATCCATTTTTCTTGGGACTGGCTTGATTTCATTCTTCTTTGTGGATGAAGAAAACTCTATTATGTATACGTGGCACATTTTCTTCTTTACTTTCTCTCTCTCTTTTTTAAATTTTATATGCATTGGTGTTTTGCTTGCACATACCTTCTTAGATGTGTGTCTGTGTTCGATCCTCTGTAACTGGAGCTAAAGACAGTTGTGTGCCGCCATGTGGGTGCTGGGAATCAACACTGGATCCTCCAGAAGAGCACCCAGTGTTCTTAAACATTGAGCCATCTTTCCAGCCTCATGACATATTTTTTTTATCTGTTCATATGGCAAAGGCACCCACATATATCAGAAAGTATGATTCTTTCAACCTTGCTTTTCCATATGATTGCTTTAGCTGTGTTAAATAGCTAGAATCTCCACATGAATTTTAAGATTTCCTTATCAATGTTGACAAAAAAAAATTACCTGGGGTTTGTATAGAGGTCACATGAAATATGTAGACTACATTGAGGAATATTGTTATCTTAATAGTAAAGTTTTTGTTCTGGGGACAGATGGGTGTATTTTTACCCAATTTAGGTCTTGAATTCATCTCTATTTTTACCAGGTTAAATATACATCCCTGAATAATAGCTCAGACACTGGCAGGCCTCCCGTCTTCTCTCACTCTGCTGTTGGCTAAAATGGATTTAGATGGGAGGAAGTGGATAGTATAGAGGAATGGAATCAAAAGGATGCCAGTCCCCCCACATCCTTGGCATGCCTTAGTATGTGTGACAGTTAGGGGTGTTGGTTTTGTGAGGATTTTTGAGTATTTATCATGTAATATTCTGAGAGAAAGTTTCTTCAGTGAAACAGCACATTAAAAAATCTATATACAATGCATATCATTCCTATTTACATATGCAGAGTATTACAGTACGTACATATATAATAGCATATGCAAGTTGTAGTTGGAAACACGCTGCTTTTTCCAATGGTGAGTTATTTCTGAAGAGAGAAGTCAAGGGTGTGAAGAAGGAATGCACTAGGGCTCTAAGTACATTCTTTTCTGTAACAGTGTTTCCAGGTATTTCTGTCATAATTTTAAATATGAGGCATTTTTTGTCAACATCTGTCATAATAAGACTAAATAACATACTGAACGTGAGATCAAGAGTGATGTTGAAAGCTGGTTGAAGTTGAGGTCACAGCAGTGGAATGGGTATATTGAATGTTCTTTCGAGCTTTTAAAGATAATAGCGACAACTATGGTCACTGAGAGGTGTCATGTCTTCAGGAGCTTGTAAAGATCTGCTCCCATGAGGCCTTGTATTATAGGTAATTTGGGTTTTATTGTCTGATGGTTGACACTCAGATAGTGTCATTGATTCCATTCACAGTCTCATGACTGACACACAGGGAGATTTTTATCTCTGAGTCCTCTGGCCATCAGTGTGACCACAAAAATATTTGTCTTGGTGATAGATATTCAAACTGCTAACATAGTCTCTTTTGAGATTCTAGCAACCACTTAGTTGTATTGTTTTGGGCAAAGCAGCATACCATGGGAATTTGATGGAACAAAACTGTTTGGTTCACCTCAAGCAAGAAACCAAGGACATATTGGTAAACTATGTATCTGATAATGGGTCAATTTACAAAATAATCCCATCCTTCTAGGGACATATATTTATTCTCTATGCCAACAAACTCATACTTTTATTTTTTAAGCCCGGCCATGTTTGTTTGGGGCCGCAGAGATGACTAAGTTGTTAAGAGCCATTGATGCTCTCTCAGAGGATCAGAGTGTGTCTTCCAGCATCCATATCAGGCTGCTTCCAACCCCCTGTAACTCCAGCTCCATGACCTCCCCCAGCCTCTTTGCCACTCGCACCCCACCCTGTTACTACAGACACAGATACATATGTTCTCATTAAAAAGATCAGTCATGGTTTGGATACTGCCTTCGCTTCTGCCAGATCCCTTTCAGCTTTAGCATCATTTGAGTCAGGTTTGGAGTTCATGGCATCCATTCGGGTCCCCAGTATGCTGCAGTTTAAAGGAACTCTAATGGAAGGTGGCACTTTCTACAAATTGAAATGGCCAGCGTTATTTACTGGCTGTTTGGACCTGGTGTATAAGAAAGTAGCCGGGCTACTTTGATGGCCCAGAATCCAGGGATGGTGAGGATCATAGTCTGTGCTGTGGAGGGAAAAAAAGGGAGAGGCTGTACTAAGACGGAGAATAAAGCAATTAGAGATACCTGATTGTGCTCAGCCCCTTGGTTCTAGTTGTTTCTGAGATTATTATAAATCAGACTTTCTAGGCCTAGGCTGCTCCACATTTTCTGGAATGTGGTTAGTGACATTTTGATCTAATTCATCTAAGCTGGTTTTGACTGCTTGGAACCAAGCAAAGACTAAATGTCTAACTAAGCACTGTTTTAAGTCGCAGCTTTTAAATAGGATTGATTTAATAGATTTAGAGTCTCTATTCTTGAGTTGTTAGCAGGCATCCTACCTAAGCCGGCATTCTGAACCAGATAGACAAAAACCCTACTTCACAGTACATCCAAAACGCAGCTGCAACGGACTTCCCATGGAGTCAAATGGAATCAAAGAGTCTTTGAAAGTATTTTTAAAAAAATAAATTAAAATTTAGATGTTTAGTAGAAATACTCTTTATAGCCACATGTGTGTATCAGACTCTCATAATGGCGTGGGGTATGGTGTATGAATTATAAATTTGTAACATTGCTGGTGACTAAAATTCAGCTATGTTCTAGCATTTTCAATGGGTCACGAGAAACTCGATGATATAGTTTATCCGTGATTTTAGTGATGCTGAATGTAAAATGGCGCTTATTACTTTACTATGAATGTATTTCAACCCACCCATGCCTTTTTATTTGTTTATTTTCTATTTGTCACTATTCTGATTTGGCAGTTTCTGGACTCCAGAATTATGACAGAAATTTTTATAACTTAAGAATTATGCAGTCATAGTTATTCTGTTATAGAAGTAAAAATGAAGACAATTTCACATACGATATAAACGTAGGCATTTGAAGGGGCAGCCGTAGATCGTGTGTTTGCTCTGCCGCCCAAGCGTCCATGCCCCAGGGTCATCGTTTCCTTTCCTTCCAGTGCAAAGGGAAAGTCGGGTGTTTTTTTCCCTTTTGTTTTTTGTCTTTTGTTTTTAAAAGCTACATGTTTTCCAACTTCTTTTCCTTTTAAGATCCAGATCTTTAAATCATTCTGAAACAGGAAATGTCTCACTTCCTACGGGAATCCATTTCCCTTGGGCTGCAGAAGGGTTGGCTCATCACTTCTCTGTCTTTAAGATGGACAACTCCATAAACCCGGGGAAAGGTGACTTAAGGCGCTGAAGGGAGGGACTGGCTGGGGTGAAGGATACGGCCATTGTGTGCAGCTACCGACTGCTTATCTCACAGAAAACCTGGTTAGGAAACGAGTTCTCAAACAAATACCACAAGAGACAAGGAGGGATTTGTGAAAATGCTTCCTTCTGAAGGAGGGACCAAAGCAAGAGGAAAGAGTAAGACAGAGTTGAGAGCTGCCTTTGGAACAGCATCAACAACAACAAAAAGTTGGGAAATAAAATAGAGTTCTGACTAAGAAATCAGAGTTGCTGAGTGGCAGGGAAAGTGCAACCTGTTTAGACCCAAGCCAGTTTTTAAAAAATATATTAACATAATAAGTATAATAAACAGGTATTTTATTATTTTAGCATATATAAAAAATCTTTAATCTTTTTTTTAAGTCCAGTTGTTATTGCCCTCCCGGTCCACCTCCGACAGTTCCTCATCCCATTCCTTCCCCCTCAAGTTCCTCAAGGGTTATGTGTGGCTTCTCTCACTGAGGCCAGACCAGGCAGTTCTCTGCTGCACATGCTGTGTGTCAGGGGCCTCGTACCAGCTAGTGTATGCTGCCTGTCAGACCATTTTATTTTCCTTTTAAAAATGACATTATTGGAATAGAATTACATCACTTCCCTCTCTTCAAACCAGTTTTTGTATTCATTCATTTTAGGTTGCATTTAAAGCATCAAGCCATCATTCTGTCATGTCCTCCCCACTGGTATTTAAATCCAGATTCCACACTCAAGAGACAGTACCAACTCATATTAACCTGCATTCGCATCTCTCTCAAACATTTCCCACTTACCTTGTATTTTCAAGGCTAAAAGACGGCCTCCTGTTGAATACTGTTAAATGTTGCATTTGTAATCCTCAGTGCTTCATGTGCACATCTGGAAGGTGAGCTTTAGACTGTGCTGACAGCAGCTCCTGAGAACGTATTGAATGTGAAGTAATAAACTCACTCGGAGGTTTCTGCGATTCCTGCTAGCCTGCAGACACGTCCACGTTGGTGACTTATTTAGCACGTTTGTGTTCTGTATTTCAGGAATGACTTACAAAATGAAGAAAGAGCATGCCTTTTGGGCGACTGTGTGTCTGTTGCTCAGCGCTATTCCTGAACTTCTCAGTGCTCTGCCTGAGGAAGCTGGTGATACAGGTAAAATATTGCAAAGACCGATTTTCTTTTAGCTTGTCAAAACTCTCAATTTAGTATAAAATTCACTGAGCTAGAATTTTTATTTTCTTAACTTTTGTTTTATTATTTTATATGTATGTGTGTTTTACCTATATCCATGACTGTGTGCCATGTGTGTGGTGTGTCCCCAGCAGACAGCAGACAGCATTGAGTCTCTTGAAATCGGAGTTATAGCCGGTTACAACCCAGTACCTATTAGATAAAGGACACAATTTTAATATTCAAAATTAAAATTTTGTGTGCAGGTTCTCTGGAAGAGCAGCAAGTGCTCTTAGCTGCTGAGCCATCTCTCCAGCCCCCTTAGATTTTTTTTTCTTTTTTAGAAAAAACAAAGTGGTATGTTTTTATAAGACAATTCTTGTATTGAGTATGTTAGTTTTTAGACTATTCAAAATCAACTCACTTCAGCAAGAGAGGCATCTTATGAAATCAGTAAAGCTCTGAACTAGCTCTGAAATACTGCAAGAAGTGAAGATCTGAAGGAGATTCTTGCTAACAAGGCTTTATCTTTGAGCTAGAAGAGAAGGAAAAGAACTATATATCTGAGGGCCAGCCACCCTCTCCTTCTTACTAGGATTTTCAAAATAACAATGTCTGAGAGGAGACTAACGCAGGGATCTGGCTGAGCAAGACATCAGAGGGACTGGTATGGATGCGAGTTCCAATTTCATGAAGCGTGAGATAAGAATATTAATAATGAAAAAAAGTGTGCGGTTATCATTGTAGATTTATATATTTCCCCCAAAGCAACCCTTTGTCTAAAACTATTAATAGAACTCGAATTATTGGTAATGGGAAATATTAACAACTCCACAGTCTCAAATTATATTGTAGTTCTTTTAGTACAGTCTCATATACACATTCTCATCTCTGGGGAGTTCGCCCAGTGCATTCCCGGTAACAAAAGTTGGGTAGATCATCCTCTGAGCCGGACACAGTAGTTGACGGGAGGGAAGAAATAACGGGGGGCCAAGAGGAGCGTCTTAAACCCTCATAGCTTCATGGAGGGTTCCCAACTACACGGTCCAGGTTGACCTTACACTCAGAGCCAGTTTTTGCTTCAGTCTTAGAGGGCTAGGATCGGAGGCCGGAGGCCGGCAGCCAGCTACAGCTTGATTTAATATTGTAGACTTGAAGTTCTTTTGATCAATAAGTTGCACAGTCTTATCTAGATTTGTTTTATTTCTGTTTAATTTTTAATTAATTTTAAAATACCCAGAGGTACACAGCATGTGGACCCTTAGACAGTAAGTGACCTGTTAGCCCTAGATTCACAAACGTTCTCCTGGCGAGTAGTATTCCAACAGTCAGGCATCCCGTGACCATATTTTACCAAGCTTTTTATTTGACATCCCAAGACACAGGGAAGGAAACCAGATTGTTACCCTTAGACTGGAGTTACAAAATATAAACACTCAATTAAAAATACTTAAATATAAATTATAATTCTATTTTCTGCTTACATCAGATCAGATTCTTGTTATATTATTCTGCAAATGTTCTAGTTTCTTGGGTACAAAGGGATATTCCTTATTTTTTTAAAACATTATCCTCAACTCTTCGAAGTGTAGGAAAAAATTATCTTTATTCCTTCCCTGAGGTATTCTACTGTTCACTCTTTAGAAAACTCTTCAATAAATGATTATTATTGTGATTACTATAAATTAGTGATTGCAAGCTTCATGAAAGGGGTCTGCTACTTGGTATATTGTTGTGTCTGAAATAACAACCCAGTACTTGATAGATACATATTCAGGACACAATTTTAGTACTGAAAAATGTTATCCCAAAAGACAGGCATGCACCTTTCCTAGAGTGGGTGGCTGTGTAGGTCAGAGATTAATCTGAGCTCTTCCCATTGTCGGGGATGTCTTGCTGAGGTGTGAGTAGTAACAAGCTCTAGGCACAGAATACACTGATATAAAATTGTGGTAACTTCCTTAATATGGAAATCCTAAGAAGAATAAGCTAATAATGAAATAAAAAGTTGATAGTGCTTTTGTCATTAAGCAGTTGCTATGAATTTAGCATCAGATTTTCATCAAAAATGATTTCCAACTTTATAAAGCGAGTTTTAGGATGCTATTGAGTAGAAATTACATTATTAAATTGAATTATTTAATCCAAATACCATCTTGGGAATCCCAGTCACACAAGTTTGTGACAATCTTATTATTGTGAATTATACCTAGTATGATAGCATATGAGGGGCGGTTCTGTCATTTGTGGGTTTAAGTCTGAGCAACTTGGTAAAGTCTGCATCACAAAGAACATGTACAAAAGGAGATGATCTGCTTTATGGTTTTTTTTTTTTAATTTTTGGAGACAGGGTTTCTCTGCGTACCCTTGGCTCTCCTGGAACTCACTCTGTAGACCAGGCTGGTCTCGAACTCAGAGATCTGCCTGCCTCTACCTCCTGAGTGCTGGGATTAAAGGCATCTGGCATCACTACTTGGAGATCATTGGATAATTTTATGACAAAGTAATTACTCAGAAGAATATTTGCCCGTTATTACTGTAACTATATCAACAGCTTTGAAGAGACAACGCTTTTGTGGTACACTGACCCCCTCTTGTGGCCAAATTATTAAATAGTAGGCCGAACTTGGGCTCTGTGTCTTCCTCAACACACACACACACACACACACACACACACACACACACACACACACAAAAACACACACACACACACGAGATTCCAGTAAGCAAGATCTTATGTAAATCAGCCAGCGAGCAGAAAGACAAAGTCCGTGCTCAGCTCTCCTTCCGGTACACTGTCTAGTTCCCAGCCCAGAGAGTGGGAGCCAACTACAGGGAATGGGTCTTCCCAGCCAAAGAACCTAATCAGCGTTTCCCCACCACACCCCAGGCCAGCTCAGAAGCCATCTCTCAGGAGACTCTTGATTCAGTCAACTTGACGTTTGACACCAGCCACCATGGATGTCTGTGATTTTACTAGTACTATAAATGATTGCGACTGAGGAGACAGTAATGAGCTTGACTTGTAAGACCTGGATCTGAATTTTATTCCAGAACATATGTAAAAATAAGCTGGACCTTGATGGTGCATGTTTGTAAGTGCAGTAGTGGGAAGCTGGAGAAAGGACCAGCGTCCCCAGAGCAAGCCAGCCAGCCTAGCCTACCTTTCGAGTTCCAGGGTAGTGAGAGATAGTAATTGAAGAGAGACAGTCAGGGAGTATGTGCGCCCCTCCACTTATGCATATCTGCAGGCATGTTCGCAAACAGGTAAATAAGTAAAAAAGGAAGAAATAAACGGGAACGTTCCAATTTCTTTGTTAGAATCTTAACTTTATTACAATATGGCTAGAATATATTAATTTAATATTTAGCTATAATAATAAATTGCAAATGGAAGAAGATCAAATGTATATAAATATTTTTCAAAAATTCACATTTTAAAATGGTAGGGAATTAAAAAAATGGATTTATTACTAGATTATCATCTATGTACAATTTATACTTTGTTTTAAAATAATTTTTATATGAGAACATTGAAGTGATGTCCATTCATGTTCTAGTATTTAAAATAATTTTATGGTGAATGAAGCAATGTTTTACATTTGTTGATAGCTTGTAATTTAACAGAGCACTGCTGCCCTCTAGCGGACAAATTAGTTTATGCCATTTAAAGCCTCAAGTACCTTCCTTACAGATCATATATAAATTATCAAAGACGTGGAACATATATGCTCGCTCACTCAGGTCATTACTTGCACTGAACCCATAATAACCTGACTTTTCAGTTTTGTTTTTCTTATTTAAAAATTGATGATGAAAACTGTATATTTGACAAAACAACAGCAAGGACATTACGGTAGTGTTGGGAGAGAGCTACGCATGTGATGTTTAAAATTTACCTTGTAGATTCTGAGCTGCGGCCAATGAAGCCGCTGCACACATTTTGTGCAATGAAGGCAGAAGACGGCCCTTGCAAAGCGATGATAAGGAGTTACTTTTTCAATATGAATACTCATCAGTGTGAAGAGTTTATATACGGGGGATGTGAAGGAAATGAGAACCGGTTCGATACCCTGGAAGAGTGCAAGAAAACATGCATCCCAGGTAGGGTTCCGGGAAGCGTGCGGCACAAGAGCCGGCATGGTTATGAGGTCCCAGTGTAGACTTAGGAATTTTAGAAGAGCAATGTGATTCCCCAGGAAAGCCTGCTGTTTTCATTTCTAGGTTTCTAGCCCACTGTTGTTTCTCGATTCCTTCCTATCAACTATCATAAAATTATGAAGCTTCATTTATTATCTTCTCTATAGTGAGAAGGAAAGAAGCCCATGAGTCCGCTGAAGCGTTTCAGAGGTACAAGGAAATTAATGCAGCTTACCTACCGGGAGCCGCACTGTCAGGAAGCAAATGCTTTTCCTACAGACTTGGCTGCACCTTTGTAAACTGCAAGCTCTTCCAACACTTTAATGATAATGAATCAGAGAACTGACTGTTAGGCTTCAAAGAGAAATGTATTAACATAAATTTCTGTCATTTGAGTAAGCTTAGTGCTTCTGAGACTGACGTAGAAACGAGCCATTTATATTGGAATTTTGTAATACTATAAAAAACATCAAAATTTTATCCCTTCCGTGTAAACTTTACCTGGTCTAGCGTTGGCACTGAATTTATGGCTGAAAGACTCTAAAGCATACATTGTGTTATTAAATTTTTTTGGTGTTACTTTCGTACACATCATAATTTTATAATATTTTAACAATGATTACCGATTTTATCATTTGTAATCCTACCTGATGTTAATGCATAGTAGGGTAGCTATAGGCAATGCAATATCATACATTCCAAGAGCTGCATGGAAAAGTTTTAAAAGGTTTCAACAAAAAATTGATATATATTTGAGGGGGTAGATATATCTAGCCTCACTTAAACATTACTCACTATACAGTGAATTGAAATATGACATAGCACCATATTACTATGTATAATTCTACATTTTTCTATATCACTTAAAATAGATTTAAAAAAAAGGAGACGGGACCTGGAGGTTCAGTTCAGTGGTAGACTTTTTGCATAGCATTTATAAGGCTCTGCATTTGATAAACACTAACACAACAAATAATAACAATATAAAGAAATGAAAATGATTGGCTATAATAATCTTTCTCTATAAAACTTAATTCATTAAGACATTCTGTGCGAGGATAATGTTAGTGGGATTGTGTAATTGTTTAGGTGAAGATCAAGTTCATAATATTACATTGTCAATGATGGCGACTAGTTCACATTCTTCCCTTTGCAGGTTATAAGAACACAATCATAAAAACGGCATCCGGAGCAGGTAAACTTTCACTTCCATGTAAATTAGTAGCATGTATCTAAGATCGTTCTTATATACCTCTGTTGGGGGTTGGCTTTAAATCTACATGACATCAGAGGCAATGTTTTCTTAACTGGTTACAGTGGAAACTTAGACATCGAAGACACAGTTCACTGGGAAGGCTCCATGGGCCATGAACTTTGCCTCACAGTCACAGAGTGGTCAAATGACCCTGTCACAGGAGCTGCATATCAGATATCATCCATATCAGATATTTACATCACAATTCATAACAGTAGCAAAGTTACAGTTATGAAGTAGCAAGGAAATGATTTTACGGTTGGAGGTTTCCACTGTATGAAAACTGTATTAAAGGGTCACAGCGTTAGGAAGATGAGAACCACTACCCTAGAGCCACAAGGCTGTTTTAATAACATGCGGATAATGACTTAGTCCTTGATTGTCTCATTCTTCATTTATTAAGCCATTGTTAATCTCGGCACTGTGTGACTTTAGTAAATGTCATTGAGAAGATGTAGGCGCTTGAGCTGTTAACAGCTCTGTATGCAGAAGTGAGTATGGATAAGTTAACAATAATTGCCTACGTCACTATTTGCTGTGCACACATTCTTTCGAATAAAGAATTTGTTTTTACTAGATCTAACTCTTCCAAAGGACTTATTATTATAATAATATCATTGTGTTAAGAAAACTAAGCTGTTTTTTTTCTGCCTGTTTTCAGTTTTGTGTTTATAGTGTTTATAGTATGGCTTAGTCCAGGGACGTGCCAATCACCAGGTTCAACTTGCTTTGAAGAGAGGCCTAGAAATAGATTTAATCCAGTTACCATTTATGATATTTGAACCGAATAGAAAAATATCCAAAAGACCAAGCTGTTTAACTCAAAATCCTGAAAATCCTGAAAAGATTAGGTCACTTAAAGGAAGTGAAGATGCAGACTCTAGGGTACACTTAAGTTTTTCACATTTTAACCCACTCCTCTGGAAGCAGCTGAATTTATCTTTCACTAATTGGAACTCTTCAGACCTAACTTACCAGAATTCAACTTAAAAATGCCTAAAATAGGCAGGCGGTGGTGGCACACGCCTTTAATCCCAGCACTCGGGAGACAGAGGTGGATCTGAGTTCGAGGCCAGCCTGTTTTTTTTTTTTTTTAAAACAAAATCTCAATCGATTTTACCAATGAAGGATTGGGAACCAGACGCTGGGATGAAAGCCTGCTAGATCAGAGAGGCAGAGAAAGCACCCACCTGAACTTCCTCCTCAGCGGATGTTCCAGAAGGAATGCCCTTTTCTTCAGGAAAGAAAAAAAAATCTCTCTCAAACTGAGTGTCCCGCCTCAGTGCGACTCTCTATCCATCCTCCTGACTCCCACTTACTCTCTATGGTTTTTCTTAATTATCCTATCTTCACTTCCTGTCAGCTGGTTGCTTGCTCCGCCTCTAAATGTGTGGTTGACTTTATTTAATCTTGTTTACAATATCCAAGCAGGGCAGGAAGAAGGGAGCACCCACTCAGGCTGTCCGCACTCCTGGCTGCGCCCGCAAGATGGTGCATGGTCCGCACTAGTCCAGGGCTCCTAGCCGGGATTTCAGGCTGGTCAGCTAGAGGTGGGCCAAACCACTTGGCAAATTTACTCTTTTTCTTGGGACATTTTCTGTTGATGATCTCTCTTTTTTCTTCAGACATTTCGCTTGTCCAGTGGTCTCCAGATTCCTTAGTTGGATGCTTTTATTCTCCTGGAAAGATAAAAACAAAACTCTACCCCAATCCTAACTCTGGGAGTTTCTTTTTTGGCCGGTTATATCCTTCCCAGGGCAAAGTGTTTTTGGCAACAGAAAAAGTATTATCTTTCAATTGAAATTAAAGAAAAATTCTTTTGAAAATTTGAAGCTAAATATACCTTAGTATGTGTGGATAAGTATACCTATATTCCCCTTTCTTTTTATATATAAATTCAAGGTTTAAGTGCATTTATTTTTGTATCACAAAGGACATTCACTTTGAATTTCAGCCTGCCTTTCAAAAACAGTTTTTAAATTTAAATCACTATAATTCTTATGTGCCTGCCTTTTACTCTCAAGTTTTGGGATTAAAGGTGTGTGCCTTCCAGATTCTGGGATTAAAGCGGTGAACCACCACCTGGCTATGGATTCCTTATAATAGGTATTCTCATAGGGTTGTTCTGGTTTCATTGTTCTCCAGTTCCCCTTATTTTTTAGTGTTAGGAGTAAACTTCCAAGCTTTCAAATGTGTAGTCTGCCATTCTTGCTAGTTTAGTTTGAATTTGTTCCCCGACAAATTTTAATATTCTAGTCTTAATTAAACACGATGCCAATTTGTTCACTATTTCATTATTTTTAGATGTTTTATCTGTCTTGCCTGTATGTGCTACATAAAGTTTGATGTCTTTGCTAAGTTTTCCTAGGTTTTGCCATTTCCATTCATGCTCCCAGGACCCGATATCTTTGTCATTAAGACTGCCAGTTAGTGGTTTTCCATTTTGATGACCGTATAGCTGTACCACTGTACCCACCATGATTTGGAGAAGATAGAGATTTCCCTTTCGCTTTCCTAGTTGTTTCTCTCAGCCAATGGTGCTGCACTGGCTCTTTGGTTTCTTCCTCAGTACTGGCCATTCCGTCCCCCAGTCTATAGGCTGCCACCTCCCGTTGCTGAACCACCAGCAAACAGTGTGTTAGCTAAATGTTGTGAGCGTCCTGTCAGTACCCACAGTTCAGTAGGTGCCTCTTTTTGGAGAGGGGTGAGCCATGGAGGCAGCTGAGCTATTTCCTAAGTGCATGGGAAGGCACAGACCCTTTGTTACCATATCCTGGCCATGAAGGAATTCATGGTACCAGTTCCACTGTACTGTCATTCCCTCCATGGCTAAGCCTGTGAAGGACACTGCCTTTGAACAGATCCAACCTGTGGGCTGTCCAATCATTGTAAGGGGCACCTTTATGACTATAGGGTGTTTGGCAATGACTGAGTATAAGGTTCACCATGCCTCACAAAATTTGTTTCTCAAAGAGAGGATATTTATTCCCTGTATATGGAAAATATTTGCAATAGACGCTGACAGGCAGATGTTGGTGGAGAGTTCTGAAGAGTCTCCAGTTGCCAATTCACCAATAGGTATAACATCCATAATTAGGGTGTCGTCTGGATCAGTATTGGTCAGGGTTGCATGCATGGAGATGAGCTCACCAGCAGCCACAAAAGCTGCTCTTTGTTCCCTGACAGAAATTGGATGCCTTTGTAGTAACCCTGTAGGGGGTTTTCATAATAATCTATAAATAAGATATGTGATTTCTTTAGTGTGCAAACATACCAATTAGGAGCTGCATCTGAGTTTTTCCCTTGGGTGATGGGATTAAAGAGTTGTACCACCACCACCTTGTTCCCTGTAACTCTGCAGTTTAGAAAACAACTATTTATAGAGATCCACTGGGAACATATATTTCATCTCAGCTCCAAATCACTCCAACCCTTCCGGAGAGATTCAGAAAAGAAGCTGGAACTGTAGTAACCCTTTGAATTTACTTAAAACATTTTAAATCTCTTAACTGTGTTTTATTAAAAACACAAACAGCAAAAATATCCTTTTTATTTAAGAAGAAAACTCAAAAGTTAATTTCCAAGATGGTGTGGACCATGTGGAAATCTACAGTCTAACATTCTAACATGAAATTAAGAACACCCATTTTTTTATTTTCTGCCAGAAAGGCAAATGTACCTTTGGTAAATTGCCATACTTTGCTGATGTCAAAGGCTATTGTTCCATCCACATAGGTTTGTTAGTTAATTATTTTAAAGGTAGAGCACTGTTACCTTTGAAAGAACAGCAGCTGTTGGGTCCTGCTTATTTACAGCCTGAGTGATCTGTGACTGTTCTTGATAGCAACTTTTAATATTTTTCTCAGAAGCATTCTTTATTTTATGGTTTGTTTCTGAGATTGGAGGAGTGTTAATTTGTGTTTTCCATTGTTGCAATAGATCATGTCTCCATAAATTTATGCCTATATTAGCCTCATATGGCTTTAATTTTCCTCTTGGCCCTATACACTGGCTCCATCTTGCACTTTGTTTCAATGGACTTTGGATAAATGTTCAATCCCTGGAAGCTGAATATTTACCTCCTGAAGAGGCCAATTTGGATGGCAAGATTTTGGTGAAATTATGGTTACATCTGCTCCTATGTTTACTAAATCTTCAATTTCAATGCCATTTATAGCTTTTGTTTCTGATAATTTATAGCAGTTTGCAGAAATACTTGTTTTCTGGTCTTGAATTTTTTTGTTTTATTTACTGAAGATTTTCTTGATTATATTCAGAACAATGTAGTTTTAAAAAACAGGCATTACATCTTTTGCCTGTCATTTTTGATACTGGGGCCTACCAGAGGCCCCCCCTAGGACATTCCTGATAGCAAAGGGTTATGTTATCTGTCTCTTGTTGATCTGCATTCATTGATCCAGTGGCCTTTGTCACACCTACATACTCCAGAAGACTGGAGCCTTCTTTTTGGGTTACCTTTAGAAAAAACATTGTTCCTAAGAACACCTTGCCTACAATCCCTTTTCAAATGACCTTGCTTACTATAATTAAAACATTTGACATTTTGATTTTTAAAAACTTTCAGAAATTACTTCTCCTGTCAGAGTACCATCATAAATGTAAAATCCATCATTAGCAGCATTTCCCAGCCGTTCATCTATTCGTGCTGATATTGCCTTTAAAGACCTAATCACCCTTTTGCCTTCTGAATTAGCAGTTTCAAAAGCCAAAGATTCAATTAATATTTGTCTAACTTCTGAATCTGATAGTATTCTATTTATAGCCGAAGTCAATCTTTGCAAAAGGCTTGGCTTCTTTTGTGTCTTGTAAAATTTTAGTAAATGACTCTGGTCTTCTTCTTGAGCCAGTATCCCAGAAGGAATGCCCCTCTCTTCTGCAGTCTCAAAAAATGTCCTTCAAACTAAGTGTCCCTATTTCTCTCTCCACCCTCCTGACTCCCTCTTACTCTCCATGATTTTTCTTAATAGTCCTGTCTTTACTTCCTGTCACTGGTGGCTTGTTCCATCTCTTGACCTATGGTTGACTGTATTAAACCTGTTTACAATAGTCAAGCAGAAAGCTCTTGGATTCAAGGGGTGTGCTAAGGCTGAGCCACACCACAACTAAAACCAGTATTTTTTTCAATAAATAACATAATCTCAGGGTTCACAGTATGACCAAATATCTTGCAACACCAGTCTGTTCTATAGAGTGAGTTCCAGGACAATAAGAGATTAACAGAGAAATCCTGTCTTATTTTGATTCCTAGTATTGAAATAGGACAAATGCATTTCCAGGTTTAATGATAGTGACACTATCACAAGATATCAAAAGGAAATCAAAAGAGAATGAAAATTCAGGACAATCCCTCAGAAAAAAAGATTAGTCTTAAGCAATTTCCTGATGTGTAGGCATGACAGAAATTGACATTATATCTTCTCTGCCATCAAATTTTATTTATTTTTTTGGTTTTTCAAGACAGAGTTTCTCTGTAACAGCCCTGGTTATCTTGTACTATCTTTGTGGACCAGGCTGGCCTCGAACTCACAGAGATCTGCCTGTTTCTGCCTCCCCAGTGCTGGATTAAAGGTGTGTGCCACTACACCATTGCATCAATATTCTTTCTCAATTAAAACTGAGGACCATTTACCACAAATGTGTACACCAGTTCAAAAGAATGAAACTGTAATGAATAAGGAGAATTAGATTATTTGTAATACTGTTTTATTTTTTAGTTTAATAATATATTAAATAGTAGACCTGAGAATTATATAACATCTGTGCATTCTCAGCTTTGTTGTAAAATAAATTCTTATAATTTGGTGGTGTCTCAGGTATAAAAAGCTTCCATACAGAATGTATTAATCATGATCATTAGTATAAATTATTGTAATATTTGCTTTTAATATGGAGTATACTTCATTAACTTTTTATTCATAAACTTTGTATATTTTAAAGATTATTTAAAATTTCATGAAAAGCTATATACTAAAACTAATTCAAATGACAATGGAATGCGTTTGCTTTTTCCCTTAAAATATAAAAGTTTACAAAACTTTTTTCCTCAAATATCCCATAACACATGTGACATTTCCCAAATATTACATTTCATAAGGACACTCACGTTAAAGGACAGGAATATGATAGGAAATGATTATACAACATTAATTATCAAAGAAGTACAAATTCCAACTCAAACTCCTGTACTAATGGTTGTTACCAAGAGAGAAGAGCACTGATAAATTATAAATTAGAATTATAAATTAATAATTAATAAAGTTATAAATTATAAATTTACATAGCAATCAGGGAAACCAATATGATGCTCTTCATCAGAGTTTTAAATTAAAAATAGAACCTCCATTTAAAAGAGTAGCAATCAATGCCATCAGTTGATACATACAAAAGGAAGGGAAATCAGCAGGTTGCACGTCCTATCCAGTGACGTATTATTCTACAGTAGCCAAGAAATGGAATGAACTGATGCTCCAATCCATGGATAAATTAATAAAGAAAACATTCCACACAATGTAAAAACTATTCAGCTGTGGAAAAGAAGGGAATCCTGTTATTTATAACATCGTGGCTGGACTTGGTGAACACCAATCTGAATGCAACACACAGCATGATCTCAGTCATGCAATCTTAAAATGGCGATCTATCAGTAGAAAGTTGCATTGTCTTTAACTGAGATGATGTGGTAGAGAGATGACTGAGGAGTCAGGGTCAGTGGGTAGGAGGGAACATTCAAAGTTCCCTATCATGGAGCATGAAGATTGCAGTCATGTAACATTAACTTGCCATGTATTTAACTCCTCTGAAAACTGAGAGAGTGGCTGTTACTTGTATTCTCAGCCTAAAAATGTTACAGTGATGCGAGGTGCTCTATTAATTATCCAGAATTAACCATTGCATAATGTATACACATGAAGCCATCATTTTGAACACAATAAGTTCACGTAAAATTGAAAAGGAAAAAGAAAAGAGTGCACTGACATTCACTTTAAGAGTCAGTAAGAAGCAAAGTTAAGTTTCAGTTTGCATTTTGAGAAGCTCTAGAAAGTAGATTTTTATTCTTTACTAAAATGTTATTTTAGTAAAAACTTTTAGATTGGGGATTTATCTTCAGATCTGCAACTACCTACTGTGTCTATCTCTAATCTTGTTGAGTGCATGCTCTTGTTTTATTTCTTTTATTTATTTCTGTTTTAATTGTTGACATTCTAATATAATCACACCTTTCCCCTTTCCCTTTCCTCCTTCCAAACCCTCCCATATATTCTTACTCGGTCTTCTCCAAATTCATGCCTCTTTTTTTCCATTAATTTCTGATATACACGTATGTCAGTCATGTTACTAAGACTTTATTAGTGTAACTTCTGACCTTTCTAGGAGATATAATCTCATAGCCATCCCTTACAATCCTACAAATATATACATACACACACATACATACATACATATATATAATACACACACACATATATATATTACAAATCTTACAATCTTACAAATACATACATACATATATATATTTACAAGCATATATGTTCCTAAATTTATAATATATGCTCTAAATACATAATATATATTTCTAAATGCATCTGTATAATCTGATCAATTTGTACAATGTAGCATATGTATATATGCACACACATATATTTTCAGGGCTGACCATTTGGCATTGAATAGCTCATTGGTGCACTCCTCCCTGGAGACTCTTTCTCCCACTCAGCTTCCCTCAGTTGCCTGTAGCTCTTTGTGTCGTGAGGACCGTACCCCTCCCTGAGTCAGTGTTTAGCACGTCTGCTGCTGTCGCCCTTGCTGAGACTTTATCAGAGTAGCTTCTGACTTTCCTAAGAGACATTTTTTTCACTTATTTATTCACTTATTCACTTTACATCGTTGCAGCCCCATCCCTCTTCCTCCCATTCCCACCCTCACAAACCCCTTTTCCCATTATCCCCCTCCTCTTCTCCTTCTTGGGTATTTGGCAAGGTTTCTGGAAGACATGGTTTCTCTCTTGTTTGGGTGTTAAGTCTAATTATAGAGTTGTTGGTTACCATCAAGATATGTCTGCCACTACTGCACTCTTTGGGTTACTGTGTCATGTTGGTCATTGCCGTAGATGTTATAGCTGGTTAGGACTGTCGGTCACCTCCCTCCTTTGGAAGCTTGAATGACACCTTCTGGCACTATGAAAACTAGTCCTCAGGGAGGGGACTTTTGGGTTATTTCCAGCTCAGGGGACCCTGGGCTCTGTATCTGAAGTTCATGGAATACATGCTTTTTTTTTTTTTTTGATAATAGAACACTGTGAGCATTGACTTCCTGATACAGAAAACAAGGTGCTTTAAGACTCGGTAGGGTATTATAGTTCATTTTACTGCCACAGAAATACATTTACAGGAGAAAATGGAGGAATTGCAACTTTGTTTAAAATATTCAAGTGTGGCAAGGCTGTTGATTGAAATACATTAGAACACTAACTCAATTCTCTAAACAGTACATAGGCAGACAGAGATTGTAATGTAGGTCACAATATTACAAATTTTGTGACATCTATGTTTAGCCTCTTTTGGAACATGATCAAAGAAAGGGTTTTAGACTTTGCAAAAGCCCTTCTAATCCCTGAACATGTATTTCCTTTCTGCCTCTACATTGTTGGTTCAGTCCAATGCTTGGAAGAAGAAAAGAGAGGGTGAGAAGGGAGGGAGAGACCTAAGAGGAGGGTGCCATGCTGGGCACAGATTAATTCCAGCATAAGAATCCAGGAACTTCTAAGAATAGCCAGGACAGCTTCCGTTCCTCTCAGATTCTTTCCAAAGTTTAAAGCCCCTACAGCATTCTTAATGAAGTAACACAATACTCCTTCCCTAGTGATTCCCAACACTTTAGTAGACAGGTTTTTTTTAAATAAACAACAGAAATAATTAAAGCAAAACTTACCATCATACTTTGTATTTCTATAGCAAGGTCAGTGCATTATCAAATAACCCAGTATCTTTATTTTATTGGTTTATGAAAATGCTGATAAAATTACCTGTAATCTAATATAAGAAACTTAGAGCTATAATACAGATTAAAAAAATGCAGTACTTTCATCACCAAAATAACTAGATAGATAATGATTCAGTTTTTGTTGTTTTTTTTTTTTTTTTTTGTTTTTCGAGACAGGGTTTCTCTGTATAGCCCTGGCTGTCCTGGAACTCGCTCTGTAGACCAGGCTGGCCTCGAACTCAGAAATCCGCCTGCCTCTGCCTCCCAAGTGCTGGGATTAAAGGCGTGCGCCACCACCGCCCGATGATTCAGTTTTTAATAAAGTCATTTTATTTACTTTTAAATGAGATATTAAATACCTTCTGGTTTAGTCTTTAAACTTTTTAAAACTGAATTTTCTAAGTAAGTTAACTATGGATTTTATTAAAATAACTACATGATTTATAAAATGAAAATATTTCTGACATACTTTGCAATATTTAGAAAAGCCAGATTTCTGCTTCTTGGAGGAGGATCCTGGACTCTGCCGAGGTTTCATATATAGGTATTTTTATAACAACCAGTCAAAGCAGTGTGAACGATTCGTGTATGGTGGATGCCTGGGCAACAGCAACAACTTTGAAACTTTGGATAAATGCAAGAACACCTGTGAAGATCCAGGTACCTCTCCTTCTCTTCTCATTTGGGTACATATGCAGGTTTCGTTTAAAATGAGGATTCCATGAGAATGTACTCAGATCCTGTTTAAGCCAGGCAAACAGAAATTAGGTTTGAAAGAGATTCACCATTGTGTTTAAACAAACAAACAGAAATAGACAATTAACACATCTATACAGTTACTCTGAATCTCACAATGTTTTCAGATAAAGTACTTAACTTTCCTCAGACTACTGCAGAGTATGTTCAGCAAAATGGTAGGAATGCTGAAATCTCTTATTCTTATAAAATGTAAGGGTTAATAATTACTCATAAAAAATAAGAAAAAGGAAACCTTATATATTAACTGTTGCAGGATTTTGGTCACTAGCTACAAAACTACTAATGGGAATCTTTCCTTGCACATGTATTTCAAAGTCCTTGTCTGTTCTCTTAGAGCGGGGAACTCAACTGCAACAACTTTGCTGTTTTTAACACAACAGTTACATTTGCTTGTCTGTGGAGATATGAAGTTCTGTTGTGTTTTCAGATAGTAATTCCTTACGGCTTCTTTCCCACCCCCCTTCCCCAGTGAGTGACTACATAACTGATCGAAATACTGTAACTGATCGCACTACTGTAAATAACATTGTGATTCCTCAGTCTACCAAAGTGCCCAGGCGTCGGGGTAAGAATCTTATTATTATCATTATTATTTTATTATTACTGTATTTGATATATTAATAGAAGGTGTGTGTATGTTAGAATTATCTTCTTTAAAATAATGATTTTATTATTTGACGGCATGTTAAATTATAGACATTTGATGAATTTAAGGCATTTAATCTTATAAAAGGATCATTTTTCTTAATGTCTTTTAGAATGTGCTTTGTAGTAGGGCTTCTGTGTATGTAGCATGTAGAAAATGTGTACTTATGTATTCTTTGTTTTAATTTAGCCTTATTTCTCAGTTTGAATTTGTCAACGTTTTCAGTTAGCTTTTTCCTATCTCAGATTTTTAAAAACTAGCTTTTAAACATAAGACTTTCTTCCCATTGAAATTATTCATAATCATGTTATCCATGTTCATTCCACAGAATATTCTATGTCTTTTCTCTCCCACAAACTGGTCTTCACTGGCCCACTCATCTTATCTATGGATTCACTACTGTACAGAGACCTCCTTCCTCTGCCTTTACTCTGGCCACCCAACCAGATTCATTTAATATGGCTATCACTTGGTGTGTTTGCTTTGCTTAAGTGACTGTGCTACAAGGTTTTGAATATGACAATTTATAGCCTGCCTGTGCTCCAGCATTTATCTCAGTGTTAAGCATTTGGTAGATGACTTATATTTTTTAATTTATTAATTTTGTGATCTGCAGTTACAAAAGAAGAAACAAATGGTGGTTGGAAGAATGCTGATTATACTTACCAAGGCTTTCTGAGTTCCTTCTACATTCATGTATTCACATTTTTTTTGTCTTTAGGATTGAATAACATTCTATGTATATTCTGTTATTTGTTGCCTTTGGTCTTATTTAATAATATTTACCCAGTACTTGATGCCTTTATACTTATTATTAAGTTTTAATATTAACATTCATAGTTAGCACAATATTTTACTATGTCTAAACTGGTAAACTTAAAACTAGGAAAGAAAGACCAACCATATTGGTTTAGGGTCTTTGTGTGTAGACCTACCTGATAATTCTTGGAGAAGATTATTTTCCAAATTCTCATAGCCCACTTTGCTTCTATACATTATCTCTTAACAGCTGCCTTGGGACTATATCAACTTTATGTTATTTTGAAAAAACTCATCTTTGGTTAGACTTTCAAAGCCTACTGCTAATTCAGTCTCCAGCACTTGGTCTTTGAATGAGAAAAGGAGCACCTAAGTACTGAACCAGGGCCATACTGCTTCATGCCGGCTTCCAGGTCCAGGGAGAATGACTAGATGTAATAAAGAAGACCCTGTTGCCACTTGAAACTCTTTCCTGACTCTATCTAACATATGACCTAGGGCCAAACTCCACATTCATAGAAAATGGTGAGAAAGAAGTAAACACATGTAATTATATACATGATCTGGAAGAGGAGTGATGTTGGCAGAGGAACTATTCAGTAATCAAATGTCATCACTGATGTGTTCATGTTAGAGATCTGCAATAGAATGCTTTCACCTATACGCTCTCTTGGGAGATATTGATTACATGCAGAGGAATTTCATAATCATCTAAGTTTTCTGGGAAGAAAATAATCACCCGCCAACCTAGGAATTGCATACTTAGATGCATACCCCAAGAAGTCATGAACGCTGTGGGCAGTGCTGTGAACATCATTTCACCAACAAGCACACACAGTTTGGAACAAGTATGGTGGCCTTCAAACGTATTCTCACTGAGAAGCATAGGATCTATCTCACAAGCTACGTACTCCTGCAGAGTAAATCTGGTAGCTTGGGCTTTGACATTCTGGCAAGTTGGCTTTCCATAAATAGACAGCTTTAGCAGAGCTCATATCAGGCCTTCTACTTCCTGTCAAGAATGCTGGCAAGAAACAAGAATGTGGCACTTCCTCTGCCAAAATCCCAGACAGCACCCTACCTACCTAGTAAAGCTCTTCACAGGCAATCTTGAGTCTAGTCAAAGACAATCGTTGTCCCGGAAGACAGAGCCCTTCAGAGAAATGCCTCAGACATCCACAGATCCTTTTACAAGAGATGAAATGGACAACTTCACTGTATGTACTGAATAAAATAATAGGCATTTAAGTTTGTGACAATTATAAAGCCATGACCAAAACTCACTTGCATATTAATACGGACTAAAGCACTAATTAATACTATTAGTTTGTTAAGATTTCTTTTTCTTAAGGCAGCAGGAAAACCCATATTAGAATATGAATTTTGTATTGACAACAAAAAGACAGACTAGGGATAAGAATTAGTTTAGGAAAGTTTATGCGACTCTAAGTCATAATTCTCTGAGTGCTGCTCTTCTCTTTAAAGATCGGATTATCTCTGCAGTATTGAGGTGAGGATCCCTCAGTAAGGAGCCCTGAACTCTAACCCTCACAGCACCACAGAGCTGTGTTCCTCCTTTCCAACTGGATGAATGCCAGGGGTGTGCTCACTGCTGTGCCTTTCATCCCAGAAACCAAAGTCCAGGGTTTGCTATCTCTAGAATGAGGCCAGGTTGAACATGCCAATCAAGTGATTCCTGCCTTCAGACGTTGGAGAGCTATTTAGCTCACCACTGTTGCCCCCAAGGCTGGTTTCCAGCCTCCTTATTAGGTTTTCTGCTTCATTTAGGTCTCTTCCTCGTGTTCAGACTTGATGAGCACTAATCCTTGCATGTTGTGCATAAGGTGCATTCAGGTCGTTTTGATTGGAGATTAAGGGAAGGAGGGATTTGGATATGAGAAATAAGGAAGTTTCACAAACTTGACCTGATCAAATATTTGCCCAGTTAGTATAGAAGGGTTTCTTACTTAGCTTTGGAGTGATGCCTTAGACTGGGCACGAACATTAGCTTTATATGAATGGACTTTGAGCTTAATTCCACTTCTTTAGTTTCCTGACTTGTTTTGTACCCTTGAAAAAAAGCATGCAGTTTCTCTCAGCTTCCAGTTCTTTCTTTGCTACATGTGGAATCTAGTATGTCATAAAGTATTTAAACATTGCAACAGCACATAATATTTCCTTCTGTGTTGCCATTAACAAGATTATTGATTTTAATATTTTTTGGTGGTAATGATGGTAATCCTGGCTCACCTTAGATTTATAGTCATAAAAGATATTGTGGCTGAGAGATATTGTTAATGCATATTTTATTATAGTCTTAATACAACTAATGTTGTAACCTTAGATTGAAGAATCTCAATTCATTATAGTTATCGGAATTAACATGCAGTGCTTGCAAAATTCAAGCATAATTAACTAAAGAAAATTTCATCTTTTGTGTCTTTGGATTTTATTTATGATTATTGGAGGTATAAAACACTTGTCTATCTGCCTTTAGGATCTGAGGTATACATTTATATGCTTTCTAACTTAAGTGAGATTTATCAAAAATTGATGATCTTGCTGATGGGAATTGTAATAGAACCTGGAAATGGAAGAATGAAAATAGGAGGATTTTTTTTTCCAGATGTGATTGCCAGATAGGAGAAGGATTCAGGTAAGTAAATAGCTTCAGTAATGAGACCTCACAGACAGCATGGCAGGACAGAGTCAGAGTAGACTAAGTTGAAGTTTCAAAAGTGAGTACCAGTGTTCCAGGTCACAGGGTAAAGGTACTTGCTGCCAAGTCTTCCCTGGGGAAGACCACCTTTCCCGCTGCCAGCTTTCCTCAGTTGCCCATGGTTTTTTTTGTGTATATTCTAAATCTGTTTTCCCAGATTTACAGTCTACATCCTCTTTGTTGTGTTCTGTTCTTTATCTAGTCTAGACTTTCTAAAATACTCCCTCAGATAAACTAGAACTATTCTGTTTCCACAGTCTGCTGTTTCTCTGATTGTTAGAATCCCATTCTTTGATTAAAGTTGACCAACATATTAAATAAACATTGAATTTTCATCTTGTTTAAATCTAGTATTTTTTTTTATTTCACACATCATGAGTTGCATCAAATGTATCAAGACCCAAAACTATCTTAAAAAAATTATATCGGTAGTCTAAAAAGATTTACTATTGGTCTTGATGCAGAAGACAAAGAATGTTCTGCTGCCCAGATGACCAAGGTCTATGGGTACATGTCAGCAATCACAAGCGATGGCCTTCCCTAGACAGGGTTCTCAGTAGAATGTTTTTACACTTACTTATTTTGTTGTATGTTGTATGGGAGTTTTGCACGCATGTATGTCTGCGTATCTCTGTGTGCACTGCATGAGGCAACCGGCATCAGTTCCTGGCCTGGAAGTGCAGATGAATGGCTGTGTGGGTCCCTATAAGAGCAGTAGGTATCCTTAACTCATGAACCATCTCTCCAGCCCCTCTGCACAATACATTAAGATGAAAATGGCAACACTCGTGAGATGGTTGTAAGTATATTTTCCCCAAACATGTATGTTGTAATAAGGCAACTCAATTGAAAGAACTATGTTCACGAAAAACTTCATAATTGTCACTGTCTAAAGCCATTTTTGGTAAGAAAAATTCTTGAGTACGGCTACCTTAGTGAGCTCGGGGTATGGATTAGTCAGCATCTAGACATGAGCAAGCAAATAGGTACTTAGGTTCTCTCTTTCCTCATTAACCTGTGTAGCTTTCCTGTCCAGGAAAGATTTCTTACAGACTGTTCTGTGACCTTTCAATCTCCAATTCCCTGGCTGGACAACCTCCACACTTCACCCTCTGCTGAGTGGCCCAGTATGCACAGGGAAGGAAAAATAATCCTCTAAGTAGTTGCCCTGCAGTCTTTGCCCCCTTTCAGCATTGAGTATCAGTTTCTGCTAGTTCAGTGACTGCTCTTCTTTGTTCACACATTCAGTGAGCGGATGTGTGTTCTCTGTAAAGCAGAGGGACGGTGGCCTTACGGTCCATTACCAACCACAGCAGGTTTCAGTCTGCTCTGGTTTCTTCTTTTATCACTTTAAGGAACTGGACTTATTAGTTATTAATAATCTAGTCAATTATTTTTATTATGTAACAAGCATTAGAATTTAGGAATGCTAAACATACAGGAAAAAGAGAACAGCAGTAAAAATTGACCATAATCACATATACAGGAAAAAAAGACATCCCCATTGAATTGTCAATAAATTTTATTTTACTTAAAAAATTACCATATAACAAATGATTAAAAGACTGTAAGTTTCTGCTGAAGGTGTCCAAAAGCATATGATACGTTCAGCGTAAACATTTACCTTGTAGAACTTTAGCCTAGCAAACGTCTCAATTTACAACCTGATAAAACTCTATTTACAGAAACCGTTTATAACATAGTCTCTCAGAACTTTGCCCAATTAATAATATATATCATTTTCATTTTCATATATGTGGTTCCATATGTATGCATATATGGTATCTTGACATGTAATACAAATTAATATATTTTTCTTATTTTAAGTTATATATTTTACAATATTTAATGATTGTAATCGTGATGAAGTCTATCACTGATAGTATACAATAATATAATAAGTTTTTCCCTATTAGCAGTACACAAAATAGTTCATCTTAAAATAAAAGGCATTAGATTCTATATAAGTGATGTGTAGTAGAACAGATGAAATATGCATATATTTTAAAGGATGTATAATTGTATAAGGTATAAATATACATGCACAAGCCATTAAGGATAGTAATAATATCCTTATGTAGAGTAGTATATAGAGAGTAGTTTGTACATGCAAAAGACATTTACCAAATCATGGATAGTAACTTAATGGGGGGAGGGGAATTATGCAGAAGTATTGTTTCATATTTTTCTGTTTTTATTATTTAAGTTTTTATAAAAGTTGTAATAAAATTATATTTCTTGTTAATACAACTTACAGGATAAAAAGGTAAAGACTTATTATTCAGTCCCCCCCCACCCCAAAAAAGAAAACTCAGAAGAAAACAAGTTCACAGGCCATGCAGTGGTTCATAAACACTAATTTTCTTGTTACTATAAAAATGTACACAAGAAAGTATTGTGGGGATAAAGCATTGCAATAAAGCCTTAGTGCATAAAATATAAAGTTTACTGTATGAATTACGAAGTAAATCTACATAAAACATTTTGCTTGAAAAATGGACCCTGGAGTACCACCTTGTATTTTAGCAGTCTCCCTAGACAGTAATGTTTTCTAGCAAAAATGTGGAAAAGGAGGTGGTTTGGTGTGAAACCTCTCAAAAAAGCCTTTTAGATGGAATCCACTCAACTTGGTTTTGATGGCGGGATCAAGATAGAATGCATTTGACTATTAAAGTCCCTTTGGAACATGAGCAGAAACCAGCCAGGTTAGTGTCTTTTTATTCTATCTTAAATTTCTGTCACTAATCATAATGTAGACCAGAAAATCACAGAATGCAACTATTTCAAAACATATTTTCTTTTATTGTAGATATCAATATCTGGAATTTAAATAGGTGAGTGTCTACCTATGTTTAGAATAAATTTGTCAATTGAACGTAGGCAAACATTTTTTCACGGGGTACAAAAATATTCCATTTTCTCATCTCTTGAAATTTAATTGGAGTCAAGGACTCCAAACATGTGGCAGAAACTGCTTTTTTTTTCCGCCTATGATGTATGATAAAGTAATTAAGTGGTAGTCAGAATGAAAATGAACCTAAAAAACAATGAATCCATTTCAATTTAATCTACAGTTTATGTTCTAGGAGAACAAATACCTTATAGAGAGACTCCCAAACTGAAAATCATTTTGTATCTTTTTTTAAAAAGAATTATTTATTTATCTTAGGTATGTGAGTACACTGTAGCTGTCTTCAGACATACTAGAAGAGGGTATCAGATCCCTTTACAGATGGTTGTGAGCCACCATGTGTTTGCTGGGAATTGAACTCAGGACCTCTGGAAGAATAGTCAGTGCTCTTAACCTCTGTGCCAACTCTCCAGCCTTCATTTTGTATCTTTTAATACTTAACTTTGTATAGTACAAAATACTAAGTGGTAAATTTCAAATTGCAATCTACTCTGAAATAGCATTCCTTCCAACCTTAGGAACATGATAATTGATGGGGTCAAAGGTCAAAGGTATGCCGTATTGGATCTGTGTAGACAGGGAGTGGTATCAGAACTAACAGTGAGATAAGCAAACAACAGTCATTCTTGGGAAGATGCAGAGGCTTGGGGTGTGCATGAGCACACTGATCTCAGCCCCCAGAACTATGCTGGACCCTATGCAATGCAGAGCTCACGGTGCCCAGGCAGCCGAAATGTCTTGGATGGTGAGTTCGGTACTGAAGCTTCTCCTGATGCAACCGTGCTCCCGAGTGCTTGCTTTCACACGACCCCTGACTTCCGCTGTGCTGCGTTGCATTAAACCCATTTCCACTGGCTTCTTACTTCATTGGCCATTAGTAAATATTTCTGGATTATTAGGTGGTGAGGAGACAGAGAGAGGCTAGAGCCAGTGTGCCCATTATATCCTCCTGTAGTATATCCTCCATAATTTGTATCCCCTAGAAATGACTGTTCTGGTTCCAGTTTTCACCTGGGATGTATGAGCTTTTGGTTTCTGGTAACATTCCGTCTTCTTACCTCCAGTGTAGGGGCAATAGTCAAATGAGCTTTTTGTCCCGCTTTGAAACATGCTTGATTTTGATTATGAAGCTAAACTTGCATCAGGTCATATGTTAAGTGGAGAAGGAGTTGTACTCTGGGAATGAAAATTTCTTTCTGTCCTGACATAAGGGATCTTAGTATGGGTACTACTAAAACCTCATAATTAATGCTACAGTTATAGATATCACTATATAAACCTACACTGTCTGCAACTTACTATGGTCTGACTCATCTTGTATAGAAAACACTAAAGTCAAAGTAATGTATACATTACATATGATTCTACATAGAATTTGTTATGAAATATATGTGGTGTTTGCTGGGAAAAAATATAAAGCAAGCAATGCATTCCTCTGTTTATCAGTTTTATTCACTTGCTTCTAGTCGGCCACTTTTGTCTCTGAACCTGGGTGGTGGCTTTGGAGGTTCAGGACACCAAGGTGGTACAGGTGCTCACTACTCAAATTTAAACTGGGGAGTGGTGAGCAAACACGGGGTGCCCCCTGGAGCTATTTGGACAATAGGAGGAGCCAACTGCAAGAGTCAACTGCAACATTTCTCTCCTACCGTTAGGATTACTTCCTTACACTGTTCTTGAAAGAGAATGCTAGCACGTGGTGTGAGCTTTAGAAGCTATTCGCATCACATCTTCTTTCTTTTAATAAATTTTTTTATTGAATATATTCTTCATTTACATTTCAAATGCTAAAACCTTTCCCAGTTTTCCCCTTCTCCGAAAACCCCCAACCCTCCTCCCACCCCCTGCCTCCAAGTATATGCCTCTCCACCCAACCCACTCCCACCTACCTCCCCCCCCCAATTTCCCTATGCTGGGGCATCTATTGAGCCTTCACAGGACCAAGGACCTCTCCTCCCACTAATGCCCGGCAAGGCATTCCTCTGCCACACTGGAACCATGTGTACCCCTTGGTTGATTATTCAGTCCCTGGGAGTCTTGGGGCATCTGGGTGGCTGACATCATTTTTCTTCCCATGGGGCTGCAAACCCTTTCAGCTCCTCCAGTCTGCCCTCCAACTCCTTCATTGTGAACCCCTAGCTCAGTCCAATGGTTGACTGCTAGCATCTGCCTCTGTATCTGTAAGGCTCTGGCATGGCCCCTCCGGAGACAACCATAACAGGCTTCTTTCAGTATGCACTTCTTGTCATCCATAATATTGTCGGGGTTTGGTGACTGATTATAGAATGAATCCCCAGGTATGTCTTAACCTGGGTTTCCGATGGAGCACATGCATGTTCAAGGGTACACAGGAGCAGAATATAAGACCAGCAGACTAGACACGATGCGGACATCGCTTTAAAGATTTCAAGGTTTCCTTTCAGAAGCTCTGTCTATGTATTTAGCCAATGACCTAAATGAAACTAAACATTCCCCATCTGATTATAACTCTTACATTTTGCACGCATAACCTCTATATGTCTTTTCTTATATATTATTCCATCATCCCCAGTCCTTCCTAATCTTCCAGGTTTTTACTCAGAATGTCAGTTGCTGTAGTCAGACATTCTGGCTTCTACTTATCAGTCTAGAAGGCAGGAGATGATAAAAATGCGCTTATCAGACTAAGTTTCATCTTGCTTCTTTTCTTTTACGGTATTTTTCCATTTAGGGTTTATGTGCCAAAAGACTGCCACTTGCTTTCTGCACAGCCTGCTTGCCTTTGTTGGCCACTGGATTCTTCAGTCATATTTCCTGCTCATGAACATTCATCAGTCTTTCCCTGCATGTGCTGTATGAGGTCACACTATCTGCCAAGGCCACTAAAGTTTTCCTCTGTAGTTCAACACCATCCAACACCTTACTTTTAGATTCCATTTACAACCATTGAGCATAGCTGGACAAGTACCGACGTCCTTCCTGAGAGAAATCACCAAAGACACTTCAAAATACATGTTACTAAGCTCCCTTGATTTTCTCCTCAGACTTAATATCACCGCTGCTATTGTCCTTATTACCCTAGTTGCATGTTCTTGGTTTTTGAAAGTTTGCTGGTCCCACTGACAGACCAAGCTATCTATTCCAAACCAGTGTCCTACTATTATACTATGTAAATATGAAAAGTTTATTTCATATAAACTAATTTATATGTATTTGTAAATACATAGTTGAAGTTTCAGAAGGTAAATTGTTTTAATTGTGTATAACTAGTTTGTTCACGTAAATACTAACCACAGGCATTCCTTTTATCAAAAGCGCTATGTTTTGTTCATTGGAGAAAAATCATGGTATTATGGGCATTTTAATTTGTTTAATCGTATTCTGGGAATTGAAACCCTTGGGTTTTGCAGTGTTTTAATCTTTGTGGGATTCTGTTTTACTCAGAAGGCGTGCCATAAAGCTAATCTGCATGCAATACATAATAGGAAGGCTCAGATTTACTATGCATAGAACTTGCCATGTTTTCTTGATTTTTAAAATTTTGTTTATCATCTATCTATCTATCTATCTATCTATCTATCTATCTATCTATCTATCTATCTATCTATATCTATCTAAATTATCTATCTATCTCTTTATTTATTTATTAGGCTATCGTGTCCCTTCCTGGTGTCTTGAACCAGTAGACGGTGGATTATGTAAAGCCAGTGAAAGAAGATTCTACTACAATTCAGCCATTGGGAAATGCCGCCAATTTAACTACACTGGATGTGGGGGAAATAATAATAATTTTTCTACCAGAAGAGACTGTCTGAGAACATGTAAAAAAGGTATGAAAGACATGCTTCCCTTTAAATCACTGATATTTGGAATAACTATGCTGAAATTATGAAATACTTTAACTTATGAAATAACAAATATTTCCTTACTTATAAGAAGTAATATAATGACTTAATGACTATTCCCCTACCAAATAAACTTAGATAATACTGGTAGGTATGCTAGCTATAAATGTTCTGCATGTGTATTACAGAAAAATCATCCATTTACAACAAATTCAAAATTTTAATTTTTCTTTTTAAAAGATTTTTAAAATTTTTTTTATTTATGTGTATGTGTGTGAATCTGTATATGGATTCTCTGTGTGTGCATGTGTTTGCTGAGTCTAAATAGGGTATCAGATCCTCTGGAACTGGAGTTGCAGGTATCTGTGAGGTCCCTAAAATGAATGCTGGGAACTGAAGTCAGTCCTGTCCAAGGGCAGTATACACTCCTAACAACTGAGCCATCTCTCCACCCCACGCTCTCCTTCTTAAATGCTTAAGAGCTAAGAGTTTAGTTTTAAGAAATATAACAAAATTCTTGTAATCTCTGTCTCTCTGTCTCTGTCTCTGTCTCTGTCTCTGTCTCTGTCTCTCTCTCTCTCTCTCTCTCTCTCTCTCTCTCTCTCTCTGTTTTTTGAGACATTCTCTTTGTAGCTCTGGCTATCCTGGAATTCACTCTGAAGACCACACTGGCTACAAACTTAAGAGATCTGCTTGCCTCTGCCTCCTGAGTGCTGGGATAAAAGCAGGAGGAATGCTAGGGCACTGAGTCAGGAGTGGGTGGGCAGGTGGGGGAGCACCCTCATAGAGGCAGGGGGAGGGGGTGGGGAGAGGGGAGGGGATAGGAACTTTGTGGAGGGAAAACTTGGAAGGGGATAACATTTGAAATGTAAATAAACAAAATAATCAGTAAAAAAAAAAAAAAAAACCAAACAAACAAAAAGCATGAGCTACTATGTGTGGTTGAAAGTTCTCTTTTATTACACAAGACCTTGACATCTTCATTTTGTTCCCCCTGAATATAATAATGATATAATAGAATAAAAAGAACATAGAAATTAAATAAAATATTACTCAAATAGCCACATATTTACTACACTTCTATCCTTCTATGAAGTTGATCATGTATTTTTGCCTGAATTATACTATACTTACCCAGTTTTGGTGACTCTCATACATGCAAAATGCCTTTCTTAGGGTGGGACTAGGAAGAAAGAAGGGAGGAGAGACTGTGATCGAGATGTCAAGTGAATAAATTATATATATATATATATATATATATATATATATATATATATTATTTTACAAAAATGTGGAGACAAATTAATGGCTTTAGGGAATTTTAGACAAACTCTTATGTGTTCTCTTCTTACTATTATCTTATCATTTATTGTTTTTTATTGTAGATCTCTTCAAAAGAAGGTCAAAAGGAGTAGTTAAGACCCAAAGAAGAAAGGCACCTTTTGTGAAAGTCTCATATGAAAACATTAACTAGTGCTAAGATATAGTCATGTTACATTTTTATATTAGTTTCACTAAATATTCCTATACGGTGTTTTCACTGTGATTTCTACTCTTCTACAAACAAGTTTCTTGTTTCCATTAGTGACCATCTATTGCAAGATATATTTTCACTGGTTATTATCACAAACATTATGTACCCTTGACAGTCTAAATCTTCTCGAATGTTTTTAATTTTTAACAATGTGAAAAATAAAATCTTTTATCCTGAGCAATAAACTTGACTGTTATACTTCTTGTCCCCTGTGTCACTCCGCATTTGCTTCCTTATTTAGAACTTGTTGGTAATCTCTTTCAGTTAGGAAAGTGCAATCATACATCGTGATTTTTTTTTCCTTTTGTCAAAGAGAATAGAACACAATTCCTTAAGAAACCATGAAAAGGCAGAAAAGATGGATGAGTAGTTAAGAGTACGTACTTCTTTTTTAGGACATGAATTCATTGTCCAGCACTTATGTTGGGTAGGTAACAGCCATCTGTGAATCCAGCTCCAGTGCTCTGACGCCCTCTTCTGTGCTCCACAGGCACCTGCACACACACACACACACACACACACACACACACACACACACACACACACAGACATACCCAGACCCACACACCAGCCATCTGTGAATCCAACTCCAGTGCTCTGACTCCCTCTTCTGTGCGCCACAGACACCTGCACACACACACACACACACACACACACACACACACACACACACACACACACACACACACACACACACACACACACACACACAGACCACATCCTCCCCAGACCCACACACCAACCATCTGTGAATCCAACTCCAGTGCTCTGACTCCCTCTTCTGTGCTCCACAGGCACCTGCACACACACACACACACACACACACACACACACACACACACAGACCCACATCCTCCCCAGACCCACACACCAACCATCTGTGAATCCAACTTCAGTGCTCTGACGCCCTCTTCTGTGCTCCACAGACACCTGCACACACACACACACACACACACACACACACACACACACACACACACAGACCCACACCCTCCCCAGACCCACACACCTGCCATCTGTGAATCCAACTCCAGCGCTCTGATGCCCTCTTCTGTGCTCCACAGGCAGCTGTACACACACACACACACATACACACCCTCCCCAGACCTACACCCCCCACATACACACAGATACACATGTATACATAAATTAAAAAAACTTAAGCTTTCTATATTTCTATCAATAATTACATCAATTATTGTATAAAATTAAACATTATTATATAAAAATTATAAAACTGTACATTGTATAAATGCTTCCAGCTCAAACTGTTTAGGTAGTACTGGGTCCATCTCCACATTAGAAGAAAGAAGAAAATGTTGCAGAATTAGGCACTTATTTAGAGGGTATTGATTTTTCTACCAGTGGTTCTTATTTTATCTTACTTTTATGAAGTTGGTGTTTGTGTTTATTTTCATACTCTTTGGGGATCCCGTTCTTTCTTAGGCTCGATTTGAACACAGGTGCATACCTGTGTTTCCTCCATTCTCTTTGCAGCATAAAATCCTGCACTCTGCCCGCCCCTCAGGTGCAGCCCTTGGATGATTCCAACTACACAGTTAGTTTCTTAGACAGCATTACTCAGAACACTGAAAAAGAGCGGCTGGGATAGAGTGGGCTAGTAGTTTATTTTATAAAAGGATACCAGGGCAGAGAGCGGGAACTGGATAAAAAAGGTGAATGAGAAGTGTGTGTGTGTGTGTGTGTGTGTGTGTGTGTGTGTGTGTGTGTAGCAGATGTTCACCAAACAATAGTTTATATTTGATAATTACAAATATAGTGAAAGAATATTTAAAAAGTAAAGCTTAAGCATTAGTTTCAATAAATGAATAAATTTTGATGAAATTCAACATTTTCATGAATAATCTCACAGCAAAATATAAGTCAGCTAACCTGAGTAACTCATATATATATATATGTATATACATACATATATATATATATGAGTAACAGTTTAGTGATCAAATTTTACAATCATTCTATTAACATGAATGATAGGGACTAGATGCTCCCCTTTCCTTCTTAACATACGCTAACAGCCTTAGTTTTATAGTAAATATAAAAAGGCAAGATATAGAAACTAGTTCTGAATAGTATGCTGTGTCAAAATTCCTTTTATATCTTTATAATAAACAAAAAATCCAAGAAAGCTCCACGGTCCAGGAAGAATGTCTGTTGCACTCAGAGGCTCTGACCTCCAGCATGTGTGGCTAAGCTACTCCATTTTCTCATGTTTTTGATTTGCAAAGAGAAGCACTATAATGCTCTTTGGAAGATGCTCAGCTGTTGACCATGGGGCGTGGGGGAAGACACCCTGGAAAGATGCTGAGTAGGTAGTGAAATGGTTTTTCAACATTCCCTCAGACTTTCTGTATACACTGTCAATGACAGCACACTCACCAGGGGAAAGCTTTTATCATTGCTCTGAGTGTGACCTGGGAAAGGCTTTGCCCTTCCGGTGGGTCTGATGCATTGGGGACTTTCACCTGGTGGTATCCATATCAACAATACACATCAACACAGGAACTCATCCTCTCCCCATATATATCGAATACTCCATCCCACTACTGGCCAAAGTTCAGGGAATGTCAAGACAGAGGAGTGGAAACACGGACTAAGTTAGAGGACTTGAGAAGCTGGATGAAATGCTGTCCTCTGGACATGCCACGGCTGTCACATGAGCCCACAGAAGATGTGGTTACAAGGTCTGCAGAGCCAGTCAACATTCCAGCATGGTAGAAGAAAAAGACCACAACCCCGACCCCTGGCTGAGACACTATTGACTGTAGATGCTTGCTGGGAGACACTTTTCTTTAGGAGTAAGGGCACTGATAACTTCCTATACCCCAAAGATGTGCATATGACATGTGCATATGAACAGCACTACTTAGACCCAGTAAGTTATTAAAAGAGAGAGAAAGGGGAAGGGAGACTTGAGGTGGGAGAAATAGAGTGGGGTGGATATGATCAGTTTATATTGGATATATGTGTAAACATTTCAAAGGTTTCAAAGAATAAAACTGTTTTAAGCAAAATCTCAAGAGGAGAGAATGTTCCTCTTGGTAAATTTTGTATTCTAGTTACTGTCTGAATGTTTAACCAATGTTTGATCAATTGATTTGTGCTCAGTGGATGACTATTCAGAAACTTCTTTCTGGTGATTAAACCTTTGAAGAGCTGGATTTTGGAGATAATGAATATGCACAAAATGTAGTCTTTGGGAAAGGTTAGCTAGGGTTTAATTTTGGACAGATTGTTTTGAATGAATACTTTGCATACTTAAAAGAAGTTTGCTTGTCAGAAGGTGAGAGAATTTACCATTGTGCTAGGAGTTGTTGAAAATCTGATTTGTATTCATCATCAGCTGTTTAGAAGTCCTACATTGAGCACTGGTGTGTGTGCATGCATTTGTGCACATGTGTGGACACACACACACATACACACAGAGCAAGAGAGTGAGAGAGAGAGAGAGAGAGAGAGAGAGAGAGAGAGAGAGAGAGAGAGAGAGAGAGAGCCCACCATATCTTTTCTAGTTGTTGAGAGTGAAAAGGGAATAGGACTTTGACTCCTGTCAACAAGTCACGTTTTATAATTTGAGAACATCCTGACTGGTGTGAGATGGAATCTCAGGGTTGTTTTGATTTGCATTTCCCTAATGACTAAGGATGATGAACATCTCTTTAGGTGCTTCTCAGCCATTAGATATTCTTCAGGTGAGAACTCTTTGTGTAGCTCTGTACCCCATTTTTTAATAGGGTTACTTGCCTCTCTGGAGTTTAACTTCTTGAGTTCTTTGTATATCTTGGATATTAGCCCTCTGTCGGATGTAAGGTTGGTAAAGATCATTTCCCAGTTAGTTGGTTGCCGCTTTGTCTTTTTGACAATGTCTTTTGCCTTGCAAAAACTTTGTAATTTAATGAGGTCCCATTTGTCTATTCTTGATCTTAGAGCATAAGCTATTGGAGTTCTGTTCAGGAAATTCTCCCCTGTGCCCATATGTTCAAGGTTCTTCCCTAGTTTCCCTTCTATTAGTTTCAGTGTGTCTGGAGAACAGTTAACACTAGGTGGCAGGATAAGACTGCAGATATCTAATGCCTCAACTACCAAAAAAACTCAACAGGTCTTCAGAGTCTTGTTCAAAAGTGCAACATATTACTCTTTAATTTATGCATTATATGTATTACAAATCATTTTATAGTTATAAATACTTATATTCTAGAGAATGGGGTGGTAGTAAATAAAGTGAATGAAAATGTGAAGAAAACAGAATAAATTAAAAGTTTCCAAACACACATAATTTCCCAAGTTATACTAATGACAGTAGGTGAATAATAGTGTCTTCTAGTATTGGAAAACATTAAAATTATCTGTCATCTCTGAATTTAGTGATTACTTTGTTTCCAAATATATTAGTCATTTATAAAATGACCTATGGGGCAAGATGTCAAATGCAAATTTAAATACAACTTTCATTTTCAAAATCAAGATTAGTATTCAAAAAATATGAAGCATTTCACAACACATTCAGTATAAATTGATACCATGAGATGAGAAAACATCATTTTCAATGTGATCTAACTCTGTTCCAGAAATAGAATTATTTTAAATCTTTCCGGGAAAGGGGATTTCTGTGTCTCAAATGAACCACTCACACATCAATTCTTGTTCTTTATTTACTACTGGTCCGTATATAATTTTTCACTCAAACAGGAACACTCCTGAGCATGGAAGGAGAACTCCCTTAGAACAGAGAAATAAGACTCCCAGTCTGCTATGGCCAGAGCGCACCCCACCTTTCTGAAACCAAGCATTTCTCTGTTTGTTACATCGAAGCCCCACCTTCCTGTTTGCCAGCACCTACTCTTTCTTCTTTCAGCAGTCTGTCTGTCTCAGATTCTCAGGAACACCACTAGTCAGACAAGTTCTCACAGGAGTTCAAACCCACCAAGACATAACAAGAGTCAAGTTTTGTGAAGAGATAAATTTGGCCGATTCTGATGTAATTTGACTCTTGGGGAAAGACATTATGGAACACTATAGGAAATACTACAGGTTCGTGAAAGCTCTTTATTGTTGTGTGGATGACACGTATAGATCTATTGTTGTGTGGATGACACGTACAGATCACCCACTTCAAATTCACATTTTGCACTTGTAAAAACCTAATGCACAGCAAAACTCATTAAAACATTATTATTTACATTTGATAAATAATTTGTATAGATATAGTGAAAATTGGTCCTTTAGCCATAATAATGGTATATTCACTCTCAGGAGACATGGTATTGGGTAGAAATTGTTTTACCAAATGCAATTAATTATCCTTTGCTTTGGAAAAACTCCTAACAGCAGTTACTAGGCAAAATAGTACATTATGAAGTCAACTTATTTCCTTAATGAATTTTCTTTTTGATGTAAGTGTATAGGAATTATGTGTTTCTCAAATAGCAAATTCTTATAAGGGATGGAGTGCATTAGCTTCTTAATTATATCAATTATTTAAAAATAAATGAATTTTTCATGATTAAAAATATAAAAGAATTGCTACTTAAGAATATTGTAATTGAACGTTTTCACAAAATAATTTTTAAAATACTTTCTTTGACGACTCTGGCACATTTACTAGGAATGGACTATCTGTACCGTGTTCCATGTGGTAGTGTTTTGTTTTGGTTGTTTTTAAAGATCCATGTTTCTAGGCAATAGCTATAGAAACTCAAGTGGTCAGTCTAATCAGTAGAAACCTAAATTTGTCACACATGATTTTGGTTTAAGTTGTCTAACTTGTCGATATAAGGCTTTGGATTAGCATGCTCCTGACTGATTGCCTTGTGAGGCAAGGCCCACCTATTTTTGATGGGGGAACCCATTGCTTCATTTGGAGACTTTGGCACCTTTGAGCTATGTAAAGGACCACAATGGAGGGTGTAAGTCCAACAGTAAAGTTTTAAAGTGGACAAATGTCACTGTTCCTCAGAATGACTTTCATCTGTGCATCATTCCTCACTTTACAGAAACACCGACTCTGCATGGAGGCACTCTTAATTGGGGCACGCTGCATGGGAGCACTGAGTGGGAGCACTCTGCTTGGGAACACTCTGAGTGGGGACACTCTGCATGGGAGCACTCTGAGTGTGGACACTCTGCATGGGAGCACTCTGAGTGGGAGCACTCTGCATGGGAGCACTGAGTGGGAGTACTCTGCTTGGGAGCATTCTGAGTGGGGACACTCTGCATGGGAGCACTCTGAGTAGGAGCACTCTGCTTGGGAACACTCTGAGTGGGGACACTCTGCATGGGAGCACTCTGAGTGGGGACACTCTGCATGGGAGCACTCTGAGTGGGAGCACTCTGCATGGGAGCATTCTGCATGGTTTATGCCCTGTGTGGTTACACTGGCATCATTCTTCCATGCTTTGTTCACTCTCTTTTAAATGTCAAAACAGAAGACACTGCTTATTTGGTCTTAATTTCCTGAAAAAGAACTATTTTTAGTGTTCATCTGAAAGTACAAACTTGATCACCACTAATCAAATAATTTTAAGTAGCTTTAGTGTGTTCTGGGGAAAGATTATAATATAAAACACATATAGACTATATAAGACTGAATGACTGTACTAACAATGCCCATTAGCTCAGAATCACCTGATTGATTTTTGGAAATTATCCAGACTTGTCATGGACCACAGCCATCAACCTATGTGCCCAGCCAATAATTTATTCTAAACTCTACAGGTTTTATTAAATTCTCCATTTACAGCAGTACTATGTATATATATCATACTTGAGAATGATCATTGGCTTGTGATCTATCAGGCATCATCTCAAAGAAAGAATTCCCTTACTTACTAAGACTGCTATGTTTGAGCAAATCCAATGAGTGAATCAAAAAGTGTTAATGCTTTAATACTTACTGGAAATGTATGTAGCTTTGTATATACCAGTCTGTGTCTCAGAGGTCAGATAGTCTTAGCAACAGATATATGAACATATATGATGATCATTTGGAAGCTAAAATCTAGTATTTGTTTTGTCTGAACTTTAAGCTATAAACATCATACCCAAAAGTTCTGCCAAGATTGTACCAGCAAGTATAAGCATCTGCAAGGGGACATGATTATTCTCTACTGCCTTCCCCCTGATTCCCTATGCGGCATGTGACTCCGCATCAGAACTCTGTAGTTTCATCCAAGAATGTTTTTTACTGTTTTTCTGATTAATGAGTTATTATTTTAGGAGGCAGTAGTGATTTACAATGTTGACTTTTCACCTCACGAGCTGAAGGAAACAGCACAAGAAAATGTAATTCAATAGTTCCCTATAGAAAGCAAAACTAAAGTGTTTACAAAGCAACTTCCCAGTCTATCACCGTCTCTTAAAACTACATTGTGTAATTCAGCTTCCTACATAGAGTTTCTGTTTTCAGCGATTGAGATTGTCAATTATGTCCCATATTTTTTATATGGATGCATCCTATTCTGTATACATATAGAGAATTAAAGATTCTGTAATAAATTTCCTCCACGGATCAAGATAGTAAATGTTTAAAAACAGGGTGCTGTCTTTCAGGAACACAATATTGGGAGATTCTGCACCCCATGTCTTTACTGCCATTACTCATGTGCTAGGACTCTGAGCTCCTCATTTGCTACTTGATTGTAGTAGCTTACCTATCAGTCTGTGCCTCCGAGCCAAAGCAGCGACATTATAGTAGCTAATAGAACTGCTTGGTCATCAGAGTAGCTAACCATTTTCTAAATGTTATAAAATACGTTGATTCAAAGTTTAAACAATGTAAAGACCTTTAGATATTATTTTATCCATCCTTTCCAGTTTGTATGTGAGAAATTTGATGCATGTGACTTTTAGTGCTGTCTGGCTTCAGAAGTTATGATTACTGCCAAATCTCATAATTTATCATATTACATAAAACTAACAAGTATGTTTCAGGTTTACAGGCTTTTTTTTTCCTGATCATACTCAGTGATTTCTTATATTTATGATGCAATTATGTTTAGAGGTAAAACTTTTTTTTAAATTGAAATTCACTTATTGTATGAAATTATTTCATAGTATCATGTTAAAATATAGCCACATTTCCTTGAAGGTTATTTTGAGATACAAATACTATAGTGTTTAGATTATATACAGTGACATAATTACATCAGATATATAAAATTATGTACAATGATTTCACACTCTATACACAATCTGGCTTTACAGTACATACAAGGAAGGAACTCTTAGAAAGGACAGCACAAAGCCTCTTCATCTTCTTATGCAAAATTGATTGTGGAGTTGGATCACAAATTAGTGCTCAAAATTGAGTCTGAAGTAATTCTGATGCTCAAAATTCCATGCACACTTAAGAAGAGAGATGGGGCTGATAAATTGTTTCTGGTTGTTCCGTGAACTCTAATTCAACACACACCCACACCCCTAACTCCTTTGATTCTTTTACACTTAGATTGCCTTCAAATCACAGGCAGCAAGTTCTAACAGAACTCAGTCTAGGTGAAAGCCAGCCAGCTTTTGCTGGTAACAATGTGTTCATACAGCAAAGAATCTCTGCCTGTTCAGGCTGCTTCTTGCTCCTGTCAGAGTGAGAAGGGAGTTGCTGCTCCTTTCCTAGGGTAAGCTATTTGAGAAAGAAAGTAACCTAACACTAAGTGCAGGCGGGGCGGGGTGATGTAACAGGAAGCTGTGATGTTTCCCTTCTGCTGCTGATCGCGTACAATCTGACAACACTCCCCATCTACTCAGAACAAGCCCTCTCTTCGCAGCGGTGCACTTCTGCCTTAGGACCGTTGGGCTCTGTTGCCTGGACCTCACGCTGCCTGCAGGACCACATTGAAAAACTTTGACTCTTCCACACCTCCTCTCCGGGAAACTCTTCTGCAGTATCTCAGAAAACCAAACTCCCTTCTGAGACTATCTATTCCTAAAGAATTTCCTTAGGAGCTGTGCCGGGTGAGTGTATTATTCAAAATAAACATGTATTCTCTGCAGTATTCTTAGGTAGTTTGACAATGTTTCTAACAAGAATTTAGTAAGTGGCATTGAAATAACGTTGAAACAGCTTCATTTATTCTACATAGGGATACTAGAGAGTCTTACTCCAGAATGCATACAAAATCTATTACTAGTGCATAAGAGTATTTGCAGTGATACTTTAGAAAATAAATTTACCAACTAATAACGATGTGAACGGGCTATAAGGCAACTTTCTGAACAAATACCTTCATCAGGAAACAATGCCATTTAAAGCTAGCTCAAGTCCTGACAGCTGGAAAACATTTGCACCCCAGGAAGGGTCTTTAGATTTTCCACATAATCAGTATTCTAAGGAAGGAATGGCAGAAGACTCACGGGGTCCCAGAGTCTTCCTGTGTGGCTGAACACAAAGCAGGCTTAAGAAGAAAAGCCACCGGCTTGGACTTCTGTTTGCTTTCCGCTTCTTTTGACACTTACACCTCTGACTTGGGAACCAATGGAATTTTCATTGTTCTTTGTTGCTAGATTTGTGTAAATACCCTCTTTTGGTTTTCCTTTGTTTTTGTTTTTGTTTCTTTTGGGTTTTTATGGAGGGGGGTTTCCCTGAACTTATTCCAATGTATTAAGATCATGGGTGTCTTACAAATAAGGTAAGGGGAAAACAAAAACAAAGACAAAACAAACAAACAAACAAACCCAACCACCAACCAACCAACCAAAAACCCCACAACTGCCCAGGGTTAAGAAAATGTAGTGATTTCTGCCTTACTTCATGGTTTTTAAATTCTTAAGCTTAGAGTTGTGTTACTTCAACTATCCTGGAAACTTGCGGGGGAAGAGTGAAAGGAGTCTCTATAAATATATAAACAGAGGCACGATAAGCAAGTGGATTAGCTCATTAAGTAGAGGAATTAAATTAGATTTCTGTGATGATGCTTAGATGAAGCATCTTCACCGCTCTCTTGCCGTGGTACAGACTGTCCTGAGAATTTAAGAAGCCAGTGCCTACTTAACAAATGGTTGTTAGAGCGGCATCACCAATTATTGCTAAGGAATGTAAGATATCAGCTTTGGATTCAAAATTATTAGCATAATTTATTAATTTCTTACTTAAGTGAATTATAAACTGCAAGATGCCTTTCAATGTTAGCATTCTGAGCTCAGTCTCTAGTAGTCTGCAAATAAACAGTATATTACAAACTCATCCTGAGTATCTTCTCAGTGATTTTTGGCTCAGTTTCCACATGTTTTTCAATGTAATGGAAACATTAATTTGTACACTTGTAATTTTTAAAAGCTTTGCAGCTGGTTTATGTTTTCATTTTTATTTTAAATTGTACCACTGAGTTCTTTGATGTATAAAAACAGACAAGGTGTTTTTAAGATATGACTTGTTACAAATAGTCATTAGGTAATTGGGGAAAGATGTGAAATCAACACATTAAATAACCCAATGTCATATATAGGAACAGAAATTAAAAAGCATTATTCTAAGTCAGATTATTTTCTTAAATTATTATATTAATAAACTATTGTAAATTAGTACCACCACAAACTCTTCTGATTTTTATTGAATTAATGTTCCAAAGCATATAATCGTCTTGTATAATTTATTTTAATATCCTCATCTATATTAATGGCATCATTTAAAACAATCCTTATGACAAAAAGTCACAGCAGAGAAATGCTGGGCAATGAATATTGACGGTCATTAGGCAAAGAAATTATCTGAGTTAATAACAAGAATGTTAAAAATAAGAATTTATATCATTCTAGAGTAAATGTGGCTTTTAAAATGAGTAAACAATGTCTGAGAATCAAATCCATGTTTTTATCCACAGCACTAGTCCTTGTAGCATCAAAAAAAAATATCAATGGGTATGGTCTTAGGCAAGTTCTAAATGTGTCAATTAAAAACACAGAATTCACAATAGTCGTGACGCACGAGATTTGAAATACGTTTTACCTAAAATGTTCTATTTGTAAGTTGGTATATTTAGATGGCTATTTGGAGCCAGTACCATGATAATGTTATTAGTTTTATCTCTGCTTACATTTTGATAGTAACTATTCAGAATTGTTTTGAATTTTGTAGATAAATTAATACAATCACCTTTAGAGTATCAAAAACAAATTCACTAAACAAAAAATGCATTTCATGCTTTATGCACTATTTTGATTGAATTTAGTTAAGTTAATTCTGCTTTTAGAGGTACAATGATGTCACCTTTCCAGAATACAAATATAGTCCAAGAACCCAATTCCTTGTCTTTGTTTGGGATCTAGAAAAACTTTTAAAGCGTTAACATAAATTACATCTTACAATAGTGTTAATGGGAGACAGGAGGTCAAGACTGCAGTACAACTTCACTCTGACTTATTCTGATTTTTAGAACTCACCATCGAAGATGAGTAACTGGTACCCAACAGATGCAAGAACAAACATTTCTCCAGGTGCAGTTTTGGAGTCCAGTCTGTGGATAAACTCTAAACACATATTTTTTCTTGAATGTAATCTTTTTTTAACCAAAGAAATACACTACAGTATTAAATTATTTAAAAATCTCATTTAATATGTAAAAGTATTCTGATGCAATTGTGTAGAGACAAAACTTTGTGAAACTACAAATAAGATCTGCATCCTAACTAAGTTTGCCAGTCATTTCCTATGAAACATTTCCATTTGTTCTCATGGAAATTCTCTTCCTGCCTAAAATCTTTATTTAATGGCAGTTGCACAAACTCCAAGTACCCGTAGTTTGCCCATTTTAATTTTTAGGTAGATGGAGAAAGAAGTGGAAACAATACATTAAATAACTCAATGCTTTTGTTACTTTTAACTATGTGTGTAATTTTGAATATATATGATCATAGTTGAATGTTAACTGGAACAAGAGGTGGAATACAATTAATTGTAAAATTTGGAGAATAAGTATGAAGTTATGTTTCAGGAACAATGAAAAAGATGTGAACATAAGTCATAATAATATCATAATATTTATTTGACAAGAGGGCATGCATTTTGTATTCCATTGCAATTCTTAGGAAAGCAGAAATTTCTCAATAAGTCCAGGTGATGATTTTTCATGTGTAATTATTATTATAATATTTGCCAATAAATTGGTTTAAATCAAATAATCTCAATACTTTTTTAGATTAATTCAGTTTTTAAATTAATCTTAGGGAAAAGAAAAATTTATATTTTAAAGTTAACTGAGTTAGGATTTTCTAGTTTGCTAGAATTATTATCATGTGATAATTTACACACATACACACACACACACACACACACACACACACACACACATATTCAAGAAAAAAAACATGTCTAAACATGTTCATCCACAGACTGGAGTCCAAAACTGCACCCAGAAAAATGTTTGTCCTCGCATCAGCTGGGTACGAGTTACTCATCTTCAATTTAAATTCTAAAATTCAGAATAAGTCAGGAATTAAATTTATTTTTTCAAGACTGGGTTTCTCTGTGTAGTCCTGGATGTTCTGGAACACATTCTGTAAACCAGGCTGACCTCAAATTTACAGAGATTCCCCTGCCTCTGCCTCCTGTGTACTGGGATTAAAAACTTAAACTATCACCACCCAGTGACAAAGTATATTTGTACAGAACGTTTCTTTTCTTTTCTTTTCTCTTCTTTTCTTTTCTCTTCTTTTCTTTTTTCTCTTCTCTTCTTCCTTCCCTCCTTCCCTTCTTTCTTTCTTTTTCAGTTGGCTTCTTTATGTATCATTGTATTATGTAACATGAACACATTAATATACTGTTTGTAAATATGGACAAAATATTGTTTTGAGGTTTTTAAAAGTAAAGGAGTTTAATCGAATCAATACATGGTTTTAATAAAATAATGTGACTTTTTTAGCTTTCTAGTCAACTAAAAGGACAAAACATTAAGCTTACCCCAAATGACACAAACCCAAGTTAAAAAATAATAAATTAATTATTTAACAATCCTATGAAGCTATAACTATTTTATTGCAGTCTTTGGGTGAAACCTGTTTTTCAGAGAAATCCTATTCCTTTTAACACTACACCACTTAAAAAAAAAAACCTAAAAGAAATTACCCTTGTAGAGCATACATTGTTGTTAAAAAGCTTATCATTAGTGCTCTATTCAGGTTTAGCTCATCCTGAGTCCAGTTGTATTTTCCATAAAAACTCAGTAAATCTTCAAAGCATCATTTGGAGTGCTGAATAAACAACAGGTTGGTTTGCAAGGATGTTCTTATGGCATCTCAGTTTCCTGGAAGATCTTTTGTGTGTTCTTAAACAGATAAAGGTGACTTTGACAATGAAAACTAGTAAAAATTTGTCTTGTATCCAAACACTAACCTGAGACCAATACTTATGCAGTTATTTTGTGTGTGTGTGTGTGTGTGTGTATGTATATATATATATATATATATATATATATATATATATATATATATATATCTCAATTTAGCCTACTTTCTAAGCATAATTTGAATAGAAAATTAGGATATTGGTGAAAGTATCAGGCAGCAGTATATAAGATTTTATTAGGAAATGATAATTAAAATTATGAAGAAATAATTTAATCAGTACAAAATTGTTATTAATAGTTCTGCAGCTATTTTTATTATGAGGAGTCAAATATAGACTTGTTTAGCTTAATAAGAATGAAAGGTTTCGTATTTTACAAAACAGGCTGCCTATGTGTGCTCCTTCAAGAACTTAATTTCAGTGAAGTTTGTATTTTAAAAACCTTTGTAAAAACATTCCAATATGCTTTATTGAATAAGGAAAATCAACTTAATTCAATTGCTTTAGATATTCGTATATGTTGCATACACATATATAGCCTACAATGTCCACATGTGAATTTCAAGTTTCCCACTTGCTAGTTCTCTTCCACCATCTATAAATTTTAAGCGATAACCACACTGCTCTATAATGTTTAGTGTAAAGTATGCGATGAAATACATAGACTATGTTTAGCAAAATATTTGTGTACAAGTAGAAGCTTGAGAAATTTCACAAATCATCAGATCTTTTTGAAATACAACTGAAGCCATAATATGTATCTGTACACAGGTTTATTGTTAAAACCAACACTCAGACAATGAGAATATAGCTTATTCGTATTATGGGACATGGGCAAGTGTACTTTCAACTGGAGTATTCAAAGAGATTATCACCCTGCCCTCATATAGCATGCAATAGAGCAAAATCTTAGTCACTGTTTCTACATTAGCTTAGAATATAGCAAGGCATGATGGTTTGTATGTGTAATTCCAGCACTTAGGAAGCTGGGGCAGGAGGTTTACCCAGGTAAGAAGCCATCTTGAGAGGATTGCCCCAGGTTAGAGGCCAACCTGGGCTAACTAATAGGCTCTAGGATAGCATGGGTTGAGGGTGAGATGCTGTCTAAAATAAATAAAAATAAATAGCTGCCAAGAGTGCCAAGAAAATTTGAGTTGTGAATACCATAACATCCATAGAAGCTTAAAATAAAAAAGATATTGCGGATGACCCAGTAAATTCAATTTATGTAATTAAATGTCTTTTTGGTTATTTGGGTTTTTAGACTGTCTTGTAGTAGATATTTCTAATTATGCTTTAATGGTAAACACATGTTTTCTTATGTATTAAAATCCCTCAAGAATTGCTGTACAAGATGGGAAAACACATTCTGGTTTTGAAAGATTAGAAGGTAATTTGTTGTAAGCGCTTGATTTTGAGTATTTGTGAATTCTGACAAATGTAGTAAAAACTGAAGAGACAATAAACATGCAGATGAATGCCATTCACAAAGACACATCTTTTTTTTTTTAAATGCAATTGTAAGGAGTTCTTAGACCCTCTTGTCTGATGGAGCGTGGTTTCCGCGTCTCCTCCACAGAGGGGTTTTCCCATTTGCTTTGCTCTCCAAATTAAAATCTGCTCATGGCGGCATGCTTTGAGGCAGACTTATCCTTTGTATTCTTCACATCATGGTTTAATCCCACAGGGAACACTTCTATTATAACACATTTGACTATATAGTTATTTCTTTTAAGACACTAGGATTAACCTGCATGACATTGACAGTGGAATTAAATAAAAGCGATCTTCACTGCTGAAGTGTGAAAGGTCAAAGCTGTTCAGAATACCCTAACACAGGCACATGCAATGAGAGTGGTGTGGAATCCATTTGATTCCTTATTTTAGAGTGATTACCTTCTCATGTTTCATCTACAGTCCAGAGCTGTCCAGATTAATATTGGATACAGAAAATATATGACATGTCAAAGTCTGATACTTTTTAGACCGTACTCCACTTAAACAACTAGCCACTGGGTCTTGTGACAAAATGAGAAACACTATGGACAGTAGAATAAACTGAGTTCACACCTCTACCTGAGATATTTAGCTGTTGCCCAGGACAGTGGGCCCTGTGCCAGGTGTCTTTAAAACCAACACAGGGCTTTCCACATGATAAGGCCTTCTTAAGTTGAGAACCACATTGACAACTCTTTGTTAATTTTGATATATTTTATTTGTGTTGAATTTTGTTCTTTAAGTAATAATATGTACTAACTGATTAAACACTATATTATAATCATTTTAAGACAAAACATGGAATATAGCATAGCAAAATCATACAGAAAGTGTATAACTAAGGAAAATAATATGAGAAATTGAATTAACTAAAAATGAGACAAATGCTGGAGAGATGGCTCAGTGGTTAAGAGCACTGACTGTTCTTCTAGAGGTCCTGAGTTCAATTCCCAACAACCACATGGTGGCTCGCAACCATCTGTAATGGACATACATAAAATAAACAAATCTTTAAAAATGAGACAAATGTTAAGATAATTTGAAGGCTCCAACACTGTTGAAATCCTACTATTTGAACAGATCTTATTTGAAAGCCTTCCTCTTCAAATTACTGGTGTCAGTATTCAAAGTTTTATTCTTAAGAAAATTAAAGAGAATAATTTTCTACATCTATTTTTTTAAAACAAAATCAGCATGTCCATATTTAATAACTTATGTTCCATTCAACTTAGTTCTAGGACTATATGCATTAGTTCAAATTGCACATAATATAATTGGCAGGTTTTATATTAGAGTTTGGCAATTTTTAAAAATACCCATTAAATGTATACTTTTCAAACTGATGTTAAAAGTCAAGTATATTCATCAAGTTCTGAACTTCAATATTTTGAAGATCCTGTTTTGCAACCCTTTCATAGTACATAACTTGTGAAGTTGCAGACCTTTGTACATTTTTAAAACCTTTAATGAACTCTTCCTAATTCAGAGTCAGCCAGCAGCACCCAAAGCTGTGTGCCTTCAGAAGTCTTTATTAGGTCTAGAGATCATTTATGCTTTGAAGAAAAGCAGCAGGTCTGTACACCCAGCAAACATAATAGCTATGAAAACTAACCCCACTGCTCATTATGCATGGGCACAGGACTCTTAGCATACAGACCTTAGAGTTCCTTCTTCCCTTTGTGGGGCTCCTTAGCTCTAGAAAATGAACTTCATGCTAGTACCGCTAAATACAAATCCACAAAAATTTAAGGGAGATAAGTATGTGACCTAGCTTTCTGTATGTTTCTTTTAATGAATGTAAATGCTCTCCTCCCAGATACCAACATGCCACAGTCTCTCACCTCCCTGTAGTATGACTGATGGTAGCTATTTTGTGTGAGCTCTGCTCAAGTCACTACTTTAAACCAACTAAATCCTCGCCCCTCTCCCCAACTGCCCTCTCGTGCTTGTCAGCTATGTAGTAGGGACTGGACTTTTCCTATAATATTAAGCATCTTGCAACAAATAATCTATTGTAATTTGCATAATTGCTATTCATTTTTTCAATTTTGTATAACATATTCCTTCCTCATGTACATTTCTCTAGTGTTCTAAAAACTCTTCTAGAAATGCCTGTATGTCACAGCTCCTTAAAGTTGCTCCATGAAAGATTAAATGAATGGATTTTCTGTGCTTCTTTCTACATCACAGGACACTGTACATTGTCTTCATGGTTTTAGATGCTGGAGCTTCAGTTATGAATGTGTTACAATCTCTGCATATATCCAAAGAGAAAATGTCCAGAAACCAATGACTACCTTTATTATTCTTAGGTTAATCCAATTCTTTGGTTAATCCAGTATTTATCCCTACGTGGTCTTTGGGAGGGAAAATAAACTGGTAAAGATGCTTTCTGTGATGAGTTTGGTGTTCAGGTTTCACTTGAATTCCAAGGAATGACCCTTCCAACTAGTTAAATGAGAATGGAGCCCAGTATTTTGACACAAAGTGTTGAAGTCTTTCCACAAGAGGCCAAACAATGGCTGAGCTGGCAGAATTATTGTTGAAACTGGCAAACTTGCCAACTGTTGGCTCTCGATGAAGACTTACTCCATTACTTACTGCCTTTCTGGACAATGGAGCTAGGTCAGGTACAAAAGCAAAAAGCTTTAGCACTGGAGATGAAAGAAAGCAAATCAAGCATTTGAAAAATCACATGTGGGAGAATGCAAATTTAGTTTAATAGCAAAAGAAGTTTAATAGGCATTGAGTTATATGCCTGTTATTTGTGAACTGCTAAGCTTTTAAACACTGATCAACAAGTATTAAATAAAAACTCTATAAAGAATGCTAATTCTCAATGTCTTTCATATGTGTACAGTTTTGTAGGTTTATTAAAGTTAAAGTCAAAGTACTCAGAATATGCGTTTATATGTACAGAAACAGACTCTGATGCACACTCATACACACACACATGCACACACACACACACACACAAATAGAGAGGAACTAAATAAAATCTTAATTTTTCACAATGCTCCATGTTTTACTTTCACCAAATGTATTTTTTGAGTTGATATAATTCACAAGTTATAAAAATGCAACCAATCTTTTGTCATTTGGATTTCTCATTTGCTTGAGAGTCATAGAGCTAACCATTCGTTTATGAAGAAATAGCGCAGTGACATTTACTCTGAGACCAGAGATTTAGGTAATTCATAAATACAAAATTTATGGAGGAAAAAGAGTGATGCCCATTGTATCCAACTATATACAATATATATTCAGAGCATAATGAATGAAAATATACACCGTAATTCATATTTTACCCTTATTATCTAGTAGCAATAGTGGTTAGATTTTTAAACCATGAGCAGTTAACTGCACTGGATTCATTATGCACTGCACCGATTAAGTACTGCTAAAAATCAAAATTAAAATGGCTTCTTGTTGCCATTCTTTTCTATCATTTAATTCTTAAACTTTCAGACTGCATTTCATGTGGTCATTATTAAGTACTGTATTTACGATTAAATTATCATCAAGTGTAGAGAAAATCATGCTCTTTTAAAATTTAATCTTCACTAATGTGTTTCTAAGAATGTAAAGATCTCTGCTTGTTTTTGTTTTTTAGTTTTTATGCATATAAGACAATGCAATAAGATGCAACATATTTTCTTCATTCTAGGTAGCACATAACAGGAATAATCTGGCATCAATAATATTTTAAAAAGACAAAACAGCAATAATTTCTTACAAGTGGATTATATTAAACCGTGCAAAAGGTACTTAAAAATAAATTAACCAAGGAAAAGAAACACTTTATTGAGATTTCAAGTCACTTTTTAGTGTAAAAATGATTAATTTCTCAATTTGGAAAGCCACTTCACTTTCTCAAGCCCACACCAATCTTTATAGTAACAAATGAGTTTCCCATGTACTCATGTTCAGAACACATGAAAGAACATGTTCTTTCATCTAGATTCAGCAGAGGCAACAAATACTTATGAAAGCCTCTAATAGACTATTACTTATAGGTTGAATATAGTCTATTAAAATATTTAATACTGAATTACACCTGTGAAAATTGCTGTATATTTTAATAGTTCAATAATTACTGCAATTTTCAATTCATTGCATAGAGAAATTTTGGTACAGCAGAAGGTGGATGGTAAAACATGTGGCATAGTCCATCTTGACTCTTCTTTATGCTGGACTCCTTGACTCTCTGAGGCATCTCCATTGCAGGAGGTTGGTAGTAGCACCAGTGACTAAACAACTGTCTACAAAGAGAAATAGCGTCTGAATCAATTTTGTAACTCATGATGTTACCTACAAACAAGTGTTATTTGCAATTTTTGATAAGAATCATTTCAACTAACTCCTGTTGGGAGTTAGTTACTTCAGATAGTGATAGAAAAGCTTTAATATATATCATAGTTTGGTCAAATATTATAAAACCCATAAACATTTAATAGAACCTAAAGTGTTTCACTTTTGAGGAAATCCAGAACACTTGCTACAAGTGGCAAAGTAAAAGACAAGCTTGGAGACTTGTGTGTAGAAGCTGATAAATTAAAGAGGGAAGTGTAAAAGATACTTTTATTTTCTCAGATGAAGCGATGGATGAGAGCTGTACCCAAGTTGTGAGAACTCATGGGTTGTGCTGAGTCCTGAGTGTTTCTCTGTTCTAACTATCTCTAGCCATGGGCCTGGAAGCTTCTAGCCTCCCTACAATCTAATCTTCTAAGATGACCAGTTCAAGCTGACTTCTCTTGGCTTCTCACTGAACTACTTTGCTTGGCCTCAAATTAATTCTTGCAATTTTTAAGTTAATAAGGAAGCATTATTTCTTGGTCTAAAATTGTGCTGGAAAAAACCCTTTGTCTTATGTTTTTGTGTACTTGGGGTCAAATCTAAGTGTTACTCCCCTAGATAAGCACTGAGAAGTGTCTATTAGGTTGTGAGAATCAAATAGATTTACTGACTTTTTGTTCAAGGGGTTGAACTCAACCAGTCAAGATAACAGCTGTATTTCTAAGTGGTGGTGTCATAGAGTCTAAACTGTTGATGCTTTCCAGTCTCTAAGGATAGTTTCTGAATAGACATCTCAGAAACTGGATTATCTTAGACATCACACTGGAAGGATCAAGGCTATTTGGTCCAGTTTAAGTCCTTTTCACTAAGCCCTATCAGACAATATGAGGTGGCTCAACGTGGCCAGATGTAATGCTTAAGTGCTCTGAAATTGTTCTGTTTATTGACACCCTGCAGATTGTGAGAAGATACCATAAAGATATATTAGGTTCAAACTCACAGTAACAGCCCATGAGGGCAAACAAGTCACATACTTAAATTAAGTGGTTATCTTTTTTTAAAAAAAACTCTAAGCATTCACATCAAAATGCCAAAAATATTTCCAAAGATATATCCAAGACTTTCTTTGTTGAGCCTTAGCTCCGAATAAGTAGTATTGTTTTTCAGGGGCACATTTTCCCTCTATGAATCACTATAATTTAGAAGAATCAAAAACTTGCTATTAATTTAAATTATAACTTTTGCATTTTCACTGGACTCAGAGGGTAAAAACGCATGCATATATACACACAGGTGCACACACACAGAGATAGGCATATGATGGGACAGACACATGTGTGCACATATACATACATGCACATATACATACATGCACATACATATGCATATACACATACACAAGAAAGCATACATTAAATCAAGGGCTTTTCTTTACTTTGCCATTTTTAGAAGGAAATAAAAATATGATAGTATAAAAGAAAACAATCAAATTGAAGTTGGATAAGGCAATCTAACAGAAGGAGAAGAGCCCCAAGAGAAGGCATAGGAATTAAGAGACCCATTTGTTCACACATTCAGGAGTCCCATAAAAATACTAAACTAAAAGCTGTAATATGTGCACAGAGGATCTAGTGCAGACCTGTGCAGGCCCTGTGCTTGCCGCTTCAGTCTCTGTGAGTTCATATGAGCTTTGATCAGTTGATTTACTGGGCCTTGCTCTCCTGGTGTCCTTCTCTTCTATCTCTTACACTCTTTTCCCCTCCTCTTCTGCAGGGTTCTCTTAGCTCTGAGGTGAGGGATCTGATAGAAGCATCTCATTTAGAGTTATGTCTTCCAAGGACACTCTCTCTGCATAATGTCTGGCTGTAGTCCTCTGTATTTGTTCCCATCTACAGGAGGAAGCTTCTCTGATGATGGCTGAATAAGGCACTGATCTGAGAGTATGACAGAATATCTTTAGGAGTCATTTTATTGCTACTTTGGTTTTTTTTTTTGAGTCTTTTTTGTTACTTTGTTTCTTTTCTTTTCTTTTTTTGACCAGTAGTATTTGATTCTACCCAAGGACTCTGGGGCTATCTAGTCTCTGGTTCTTGCTCACCTAAGCATTGTCAAGTATGGGTTCCTTCTTGTGGGGTGGACCTTAAGTCAGACAGGGTTAACCAAACATTGGTTGGTTAGACTCAAGGGTTTTTCATCATTGGTAACCTAAAATTCTATCACTAGTGTCCTAGAAGACTCAGAGTATGAAGTAGATTTTAAAAACAAAATCAAATGGCTAGAATTCAGAGAAGTAAATTATACTCATTAAATTCCAAGTACCCAGTTTGTTCTTTTAACAATACTTATAAACTCTCGTGTTATTGTAATATTTTGACTGTAAAAGGAAGAAAAAAATTTCAATTTGTTTGTACTATGAGAGTCAAAGCCATTCCTCCCCTGTATTCTTGCCATACATATTTTGATACAAAGATTCCATGTTTTGATTCAAAGACTCAAAATGCACAGTTCTAGGCAGTTGTACTACAACAATATTCTATACAGTTTTCTTTCTAAACTATATATCTCACTTGCAGATTGTGTCTGTCATAAATATCCTATTTAAACATCTCTTTTTTCCCCCCGAGAAAGGGTTTCTCTGTGTAGCCCTGGTTGTCCTGGAAGTCACTCTGTAGACCAGGCTGGCCTCAAACTCAGAGATTCATCTGCTTCTGCCTCTCAAGCACTGAGATTAAAGACATGAGTCACCATTGCCTGGCTAATAAATTTCCCATTTAAGTAAACATTCTTTTACTAGAACCTGGTTTATTTGAACATCAAGTTCTTGCATCACTGACTCACACATATAGTCCTACCTGTAAACTGTTTCCCTATATTAGGATCTAGACATCTGGAGATTACCTACGTGGGCATAACATTATAAGTAGTATATTATTTAGTTTTACTGTTTCGATTTTCCTGTTATGAAAGTGCAATTATGTTTTCTGTGGCAAATGTTTCTGTCACGTAGCTTTGTAGTTTTTGAGATATATCTGTTTTGTGATATATTATTTAACACTACTGCAGTATTCCATTGCATGAATGTATCAGAATGTACCTATCCTGCGGAATGTTAGAATTGCTTCCAACATTTGACTTTTACAAGCCACAAAGTTATAAACAGACCCCTACATATCTCCCCATAAACTGCATGGAGTTTTTTTAGAGAAAAGATTTGTAAGACATATTTCTAAGCAATCCATAATAGAGACCCAATTTAAATTTTCACCAACTGTAAATGAGATACTTACTGCACCATAGCCTTTCCAAAACTGTGTATTGTCAAACATTCTGATTTTTGCCACTCTGGAGGGTGTAACACAATATCTCATTGTGGTTTTGATTTACATCTTTCTGGTCATGAATCATGGTGAATTTGCTTGTTAAAATAATAAAAATTTTCCTCTTAAACATTTGTTTCAAATTAGGTAATAATTAGTCAATTTAGAGGAACTGTGACTAATCCACTTTTTGTAGATCATCTGAGTTCTCTCCCTATTATCTATCTATCTATCTATCTATCTATCTATCTATCTATCTATCTATCTATCTATTATCTCTCTATCTATCTATCTATCTATCTATCTATCTATCTATCTATCTATCTATCTATCTATTATCTATCTATCTATCTATCTATCTATCTATCTATCTATCTATCTATCTATCATCTATCTATCATTGGTTGATATATCATCTATCCTATCTATACCTGAATTTGATTAACTATTGAAAATAAGTGATGGAGCTTACAAATCATTTGAATAGGATGTATCTCTTTCCCCATTGTTGTAATATTAACTTCTTTTTCATTAAAACATTATGGAAGACACTAGAGTTTGTGTTTTTCACATGTCATAATTTGGCAACTACATAGTTGCCTTTTTAACCATCAGCTGAATTTATCTCATTTATTTCTTCATGGCTTTGGTTTCCTCTTAATAGAATTAGGTGTAGGTTTATTTCTCTTTAATTTAGTTAATGTCTTCATATTAATATCAAGACATTGACTTAAATAACAGAAACATTTCATGATCAAAGCTTATTTTCTCTGTGTCCATACTATGTTTCTTTTCTATGTTCTCGAGATTTAGTTCATTTTAATTCTATTGACCAGTTAATTTAGATATCGTGCTACTGAACAAAATTAGTTGTTTATTTTTATCTAGCTATTTTATATTTTCATGAGGTTTGTATAATAATACTTTTTATACTTCATATTGAATATTAACTTACTTTTACAACATTATTTGATACTATATTAATAGCTATTATATAAAATGAAAGTAAACTTGAGAGCATTGACTGTTCTTCCAGAGGACCCAGGTTTAATTCCCAGCACCCACATGATAACTCACAACCATCTGCAATTCCAGCTTTTGAGCCTCCAAGGGCACCAGATACACATGATACATATACATACTGACAAAGCGCCCGTACATTTAAATAAATAAATATGAAGCCGGGCGGTGGTGGCGCACGCCTTTAATCCCAGCACTTGGGAGGCAGAGGCAGGCGGATTTCGAGTTCAAGGCTAGCCTGGTCTACAGAGTGAGTTCCAGGACAGCCAGGGCTACACAGAGAAACCCTGTCTTGAAAAAAACCAAAAAAAAAACCCCCAAAAAATGAAAATGAAAGTATATACATGGCAACTCGCAAACCATAATTTTGTCCATATATGCAAGATATTTATCAACCAAAATTAACTCCATATTTAATTTTGTGATAACCAGGGCAATTGGTTTCATGACCTAATTACCCAAGGGTTTAAAATACTCTTTCATGGTTACTTTGACTGGGATAAAAAAAAATGAAAATTTTAGAATTATACTGAGAAAAAAACCACTAATGTTCCTCAGCTGTTTCTATTTCCAGTGGCCTTTTCTAACAAGTTGGGAAAATATTCAAAATAGACTTCAACTTTGAACCTGCTGAATTCCATATGGGTGCCAATAAAGCCTGAGGCCAAAGAGTTTTTATTTTTTTCAAAAGCCTTTTTAGAAAAATCACAATTCTAGATTTAGACAGCATTGGTTCACATCTAAATAAATCTTAGTATAACCAGATCTTGATCCTAATAATAGCCAAGTTAGATTAAAATTATATATAGAAATTATGGAAGCGTAATATGTTTTTCTTAACTATAGAGTAGTATTACAAGGTAATTAAAATAAGATTTTGCTAACAAAATACTTCATTGTTTTTTAAAATAGTTTTCTTAATATGTTTGAGTGTTCACATAAGTTTTTTCCTTGACTTTATAGATATCCTTGACAATGGCTTAGATGACCATTAAAGCATAACAATAGATTCATGGATCACGAGGGCAAGATCAACAAAATTTCTCAGGTCACAATGAGAGGTAGACACATCACAGAAGACAAATTTGACAACTTTGGAATTCAGTAAATTTTAATGCAGTATGAATGTAAAGCAGTGAAAAATATACAATGATTTCACTTTACTTTCAATGTTCACTCGACCTGGAACGATGTATTCAAGCCAACATATGCATTCAGTGTACTAAGCAGTAGCGTCAAGTTCATTTCTGACCCTATACGTCTCTGGGTTCTTCTTAGATCAGATCTATGACCACCCTTGCTTTCAATCCTTTCACTCTGATGATGCTACCCTTCTACCCATACCTTGAACCAGCCAAGGCATTCCTGTCCTGGAACCATTATCAAGCCATCATCAATCTAGGACCAACCTCTCCTTAGGGCAGTCACAGCAGCCTCCCTCCCTCACCAGCTATGTCAACACCACGTCCTTGGAGACTTTTCATGATAGCCGCAGTCTTCTCCTTATACTTCATTTATTTGTTTTATTTTTCTTTGCTGCACTTATTACCACTGGACCTTTGCCTATCTAACTGTTGGTAACCTTTCTCTAATAATAGCTAATAGCTCTAGCAAGCATGGACTATGGTTTCTTTAACTTACAGAGCAAAGCTACACTTATGCAGACTCTACCTCTTTCTAGTGCTAAGATCTCAAGCTATAGAAAACACCTGGCTCCATGTTTTGTCCCTCAGTGACCCTGTTATAAGGACATGTTGCCAAGCTACAAAAACAAAAACGGTTTTCCCCCCTCATTTCTGGGCTAGTTTAATGGTAACCTAAATATGACAGATGTATTTCCTCTGAACTTCCTTTCAAACCCACCATTTAAAAATTAGGATTTTAACAGAGAACCACACTAGTATATGCTTTTAAGTTAAGTTCTGTATGATTCCACTTTCCACTTACAATTTTACCAAATTCACAGGAATCTTCTTTTGTCATCCAGGGCCCTATGATGATACAACAACCACTTGTGCTACCAACTGTCAAAACTTTGGATGATCTAACACTCAGGTATTGCATATATTTCAACAAAATATACGAATTAACATCTTGGGTTGGCAATAAAGTCAAAGGTATTAAGAATGCATTAAGTATAGGGGCAAAAATTCCACAGAAGATTGCACAGTTTAGTTCTGAATAAAAACCTTGAGTGGCAACCCAATAAATGACTGATAAAGGTGGAATTATGTATACCTATCAACTCAAAATTAGTTTCTTAGGACATTGCGAAGTAGATTTAACCCTATAGTTGTGTGTCTTGGGCTAGATGGTTAGGAATATTAAGTTAATTTTGAATGTGTCATATTTTTATTGTAGTGATTTAATGATATAATTTAAATTTAAGGTCATTTAACATATGTATATTACATTGATCTAGAGATGATTTTTTTAAATATTATAATATAGCTAGGTTATTCATTTGAACTGAATGTTTGCTTTGTATAGGACTCTGTTTTCTTAATCACATAATCACTGTTACATTATGTCTATGAATGGGGCGAGATAAAAGTTCCTTATAATTAGAATACACAGGGTACCTTAATTATAAATTAAAGAACAGTCATATAGGAAAATGAGCTGTTTCACTCTTTTGCCGTATTCCAGATACTATCTTTAGGAATCCTTAGAAAACATTGAATTTTATTCTGTCAAAGAACAGCAAGCTTCATACATATTGGTGCATCCAAAAAGACAGATGTGCTCAGTCATTATAGAGCTATGGCAAATAAAATAACTAAGCATCTATTTGCTGCACCCGATAGTCCCCACAGTATTTAATTAGATCTCCTTACCCTAACTTACTTTTGGTAAGGCTGAAGGGTTTTTTAATAATTCAAAAAATGATTTTCTTACGAAGGTATACTAATCGTATTGAAAGATAAAATTGTGTTATCTTAAATTCAAAGCTTTGTAAGATGGTTCCTTTTTTTTCTTTCTGTTTTTGAGCTGTCCATTTCTTAAAAAAGAATTCCCAACTTACATTGCTAGGCCCCCAAATAGACCATGTGTAATTGTTCTTTGCCCCACTGCCTGCCTTTGGGAACTCACGAGTGCTCTGCTCCTTTATGTGTCACCTTCCTCTGCGCCCTGCACTTCAGATGACTCAGTGTTCCTCACAGAAAGGTCTGAATGCTCCAAATGCCAACATGTATGTGACAGCTGCCTCTGTCTTCCTGATATTCTCTGTGCAATGTGATGCCAATCACTTCTTATAAATCTCCAATTTTGCTTCATAATGATACATAGGGAAAAACCTGTAACAGAAGATTTTTTTTTAATAGAAAATAACTGGCTTTGGTTTCCCAATGTGTGCATCATCATTTGATATCAGGGAAGATTATATAATATTTCAGAATATCATTTCAATGTGAAAACTGTAGCATGTATTTAGTAGTTTGGAAGAAACGCAATGAAAAGTCCAGATTTAGACTGCTGTCTCTTCAGTTGCTTCATCCCATATGACGTACTGAGCACAGACAAGACTGTGCGTGTGTGTGTGTGTGTGTGTGTGTGTGTGTGTGTGTGTGTGTGTGGTGTGTGGTGTGTGATCCTAAATGTGCCTTTCTAATTATTTTTATTTTAACAATTAAGTTTAAAGTACAAGTAAGTTTAAATTCCAGCAATAATAGGTTCAAAATCATCTCCATGGCAATGAAACATGTAACTAAAAGTAGGAACTGACTTCCATTCATCAGTTTGAATCAATAATGGTTTCATTTTGGTCTAATAAAATAACCCAGAGCTGAGACCCAGGAGACATGATGCCTGTTTTGAGCTCAGCGCCACTGTTATGGAACATATTGAAGTTTACTAACTCCCTTGGCTCCTGTGGTCTAAGTCTGTAAAGCAAGCAGATGATGCTGCAAGATTTTCAAGTCCACCTCAGTTCTGAGAATTTGGAATGTCTGATTAAGTTGCTTTGTCCTAAAGATGAGCTGAAAAACCCCTCAGCATATGCATATCTTTCTAACTAGTAACAACACGGTCACACTTCTTGTCTTCCAGCTTCAAGCATTTTGGAATGGTTAATCTACACAATCACTCAGCACACTCTAAAACTTGACTAATAAGAGGTCGGAGGGGGTGAAGAGCAACCTCTCTGACTACATTGTACTTTGAGAGGTATCTAATAATAGCTATCACTGATGTTTAATAATCTTGCTCCAAGCTCTTTCTGACACAAAATGGTAAAAATATCAATGCTCTAATACATTTCTAAATATTTTCTAGGAATATTTCACACTTAAATCTTTATCTAATGTCAATTGAATCTAAGATATTTTCCCACAAACTTAAGATACGTGTCTCATATACCTTCGTTAGTTTATCCTGATCATATTGACTAAAAATTCCATCCAGCAATTATTACAAAATTATAGTAACCAAGTTGTTTGGATTTTAGCTTCCATTTTGCTTTTCTTTTAACTTGAACACTAGAATTATTTTTTAATTCCACTATACTTAATGTTATTTTGAAGATAAATAGCATTTTTAACCAATCTTGGTCTTGGAAATATGAATATACATATTGGTTGATAATAAACATACTATTATTTTATTTTCTATCTGGACTTTTCAATCAAAGCATGTTAGATATCTTTTATCAACTATATCAATTTTGACCAAATATTTTCTTCTAAAATGTGCTATAATGAATACAATAAAATATAGCTTGCTTGCTTTCTTTCTTTCTTTCTTTCTTTCTTTCTTTCTTTCTTTCTTTCTTTTTTTCTTTCTTTCTTTCTTCTTAGATGCTGGTTGTTGAACTCAGGACCTCATACATGCTAGGAACAGGCTGTACGAGAGCTCCATACCTGCCCATCTATAATTCATTAGGGTTACACCTCTATTAGTTATTCCTCACTTTCAACTAGCTTTCTCTACTGTGCCATCTTTATGTCTTTTAAAGATTATTCAATTTTTGCCTAATTCATCTCCTCAGTTGTAGATGCCTTCATCATGTTACATTAATGTATAGAGTCCTACTAGCATTTTAAAAAATATTGTTTACATTTCTACTGGTCAGTAAAGACACATGCAACACATGTTTCTGTTCAAATGAGCAAGTTTCTACTTTAAACATTTGAGAAATTTCTAGAACCTATGAAGAAACGAAGGGCAAGTTTATAAAAGGGGCAGAGCTGTTCACTAGGTTTTGTAGGAAGTTCCTGCTGTGACTAAATGCTCTCTCCTTTCTTAGACTATTATAGATATCTCACAAAGGAAAACCAAAGACAAATATTTGCAGCTGTTTATATGCTGAATCTAAAACTTCCCTCCAATGAGAACCAGACCTTGGATGTAAAGGAAAGTAAAACTATGACTCAATGAGCCTGCAGATGGAACTGCCAAGCCCCAGCTCCTGGTTACAGTCATAGTGATAGTTTGGAAAGGTTTATTTCATTGCAATCAGAACATTTTTCTATTCTAGTCTATTATTATCATCTGGTATTCTACCCTTTTTTAGATTTAAAAAATGTGTATGAGTGTTTTATTTGTATGTGTGTGCACCATGTGTGTGCATGCCTGGTATCCAGGAATCTCAGAAGAGAGTATTGGATCCAGTAGAACTTGAATTACAGATAGTTATGGTCCACTATGTGAGTTTTGGGAACAGACTCCAAGTCCTCTGCAGAAGAAAGAAGTGCTCTTAATCATTAATCCATCTGTCCAGCTTCCTAGTATTCTATCTTTTATATGGTAAAATTCATATATATATATACACACACACATATACATACACACACAGTTATTTGAACTTAGGCTTAATTGTAAAACGAGTGGCATCAATTCACTCCAAAATAGGCATACATTTCATGAGACTTTCCCAGTCTTGTTCAAATTTGGTCGATATCCAACAAAACAGAAAAATTACCCAGGCCTAAATGTCACATTTCAGTTATTCTGGGTATTGGTGTTACTTTATTCATTATTGGTGTTTTGTTCTGTATTTCTGCCATGTTGCTTTGAGTAGATCTTTGGAACATGACTTTCTCTCTGCATATATATTAGTTTTTAAGAAAATGTCCTTGACACAGTTTTAAATCCTTGTGATTCTATAAAACAAATGCATTTTATTTCAGATACAAGAAAAAAATATCAACTCAGTTCAAAAAGAATTTTTTCTTCAATATTTATTAATAATCATGTGTGACAAAAGTACTAATGTAAAATCTTTCTTAAAGCTGTGTATGGTAGCATATAACTGTTATCCCAACACTTTGTTAGGAGGGTCAGGGTAATCTAAATTCACAGATATCCTGGACTGTACAACAAGACCTTGCTACAACAAGCAAGCAAACAAACGAACAAGACAAACCAGTCTGTTTCCCGCTCACATGTATGTGCCTGTGTGTGTCTGTGCATACGTATGCTGGTATGTAGGACAGGGGATAACGTTGAGTATTGTTCCTTCAGAGGTTTCTATTTTCTTTTATGAGATAGGATTTCCCATTAACCTGGAGTTTACCTTACAAGGATACTGATTAGTTGGCTAGTAAGCCCTTCTACCTAGTAATGTGCTACCATACGTGCCTTTTTCACATATGATCTGGGGATCAAATTCAGGTTATCATGCTTTGAAGACAACTTTACATGTATACATGAGCTATCTTCAAATCCTCAAATAGGTCTCTTTTAAGAGAAAGAATATTCATCATTACTCAAAATATATCTAGATAGATCAAAATCTATTCCCAGGTAAAGTCAAGTTAGCAGATTGAAGGACAGATCATAATCACTTTGTATGGAGACTTTGGCTACTAGCAGCTCTATGCCAATGAGTATAAGGAATTTAATGCAACATTGTTACATTACAAAATGTTCTTTTAGTAGATTCCTTGGAGAATAATAGCACATTCCCTTCAGTAGTTTATTAGTTATCATTCTATGGATGGAACATTGGGAAACTTCGTCTGTTGAAAATGTCAGAATCAAATGTTTTCAATCAGCCCTAAAAAGTCATGACTTTCACTAATGAAACACCTGACCTTTCAGCTTTAGTCATAATTCCTTTTTACATTTTAACACTTTAGTTTATTTTCATATATGTCACTGTAACTGTGTTAACTAGATTCAATAAAGAAAGAATCAGACTCATATTTAATTAAATTTGTTACTAAGATAATGTGCAAATGAAAATACAGAGTTAGGGTTGGTGGCCCATGTCTGCAATATTAGCTAATCTACCTAAGAGGGTGAGGCAGGAGACTTTCAAGTTTATGGGCCGTGTCACTTACCATGACTCTTTCTCAGAGTAAAGACAGAAGAGAAAAACTGGAGACAGAGTTCGGTGGTAGGACTCTTGCTAAAAGCCTTAGGTTTAACACTAGTAAAACTATCAAAAAATAGGTAACAGGAAGTATTCTCTGCCTTTTTTCATGATACAGCTCTATATCTTTCAAAATTTGTAGATATTTATAATTAGAAATGAGTAGTCAGAATGTTTCACATAACTATTATTTATAAGTTAACCATCATTAAATTTTATATCATTGCTGGTTTATAAATTGACAGATATAATTATATGTATTTGCATATAATTGCATGTATGTACAATGTTATATCTTGAAGCACATATACATGGCATAGGACTACTAAATCCAATCAGTTAGCACGTGAATCTTTTTATACAGTTACTTTTTTTGTGTAATGGGAACACTGCTGCCATTTTTCAAGGATTCCTAATATTGCCATTAATTACAATCAGCATGCTGTACAATCAATGCATCTTTTGAACTTATTCCTTGTCTGTAACTAGTTTTGTGCCCTGTGACCACTGTCTCCCCAGTCACCAACTCCATCAACTTCATAATGTCTTTGGGGACCGCAATTTACTATCCAGATATGTAAGATCAACTATTTTAAATTCCATATGACTGTGGCCATATGGTGTTTCTCATCCTGTGATTGACTCATTTCTCTCAGTATAACATCCTTTGGGTTTATCAATGTCTTTTCAAATAAAGATACTTCCTTTTTTAAATGGCTGAATGATGCACCATGTGTGTGTAGCACATTTCCTCAGCTGTTCAACAACTGAAGTACACTTAAATTGGTTCCATATCTTGGTTATAAATACTGTTGCAGAATTCATGTCCATAGAACATACCCAATAGCTGGATCTTAGAAGAGTTGTATTTTTATTGTTTTAAGGAAGCCCTATTTTCCATAATGTCTATATTAGCTATATTTGAGCCCACAATGGGCAAGGGTTTCTTTTTTACCATGCTGACCCATCCTTTCTCATCTTTCATGGATTTCATCATAGCTATTCTAACAAATGGGAGGTGATACAATGGGGGCAAGACTAGAGAGACACTGATTACAGGATAAAAGATTCAGTGTATCTAGTGTATGGTGATCACAGTCAATGACAATATATTTTCTTAACATATCAAACATTCAAAATCTTTTTTAGTCAATATTTTATTAAAAAAACCCTCACAGTTTAAAATCTCTCTGTGGCCAAAAGAAAACAATATTAGAGACACAGCAAGTTTCCTGCCGTAGACATCCTGAGATGTTGATATGACATGCAGGGTGTCTTCATGCACTTCAGATCTGTATTTTTTTCCCTCTGATTATTCAGAAGGATTTAGTTTTGTTTTGATTTTCAACATTTTCAAGGCATTCTGCCTTTGTTTTTGTTGTTGTTTTGTTTTGTTTGGTACTCATAGTCTATGGTTACATCTGCTTGCCCATGTGTACACTTTTGAGAATTGATCTGGGGGTCTGCTTGCTGTTCTCTAGGATACCATTGAAAAGCTTTTGGTGAAAAGTTCAGTGACATACATTGCCAGCTTAAGTCCTTAGTCAGTGTTCCAACCTTTAGAAGACATTCACCTGCATTTATCTAGAGTGGAAATCTCTTCTGTTCTGTATACCGTACTCCATCAGTTAATGAGTTCACCCTCGGATGGATGTCAAACATCAAAACCTCTTTTTCATATGCTGCACTAGACATTTGCAGCTTCATGCCCAAGCCTGTGACCTGTGATATTAATCAAAGAGTATTTCCACAATGCCATTTTCCAGTCCTTGCAAATATCCGATACCCACTTCATCCAGATCCAGGTGTTGGCAAAGCAACTTCGAATTACCCTCACTGGTATTTCATAGCTACTGAGAAACAAACCACAGTTCTCTCTGTGTGTGTCCATTTCACTATCAACACACAAAGCTAGAGGCTGAGTAAAAGAAGTATTTAAAGATCAGACCATTAACTATTAAAAATTGCTGAGTGGTATAATAATTTATATTACTATCTGGAGTGTTCTAAACCCACTTTTATCTTTTTACTATGCTAATAAGAATGATTTAAATATTGTTAGAGCCTAACAACATTCTCTTGCTTTCCTCCTATGAGAAGATGGACAAATGCAATCAAACTTCTGGTAAAAAAAAAAAACAACCCCGGCATCCATAGGGAGAGCAGCAGACAGATAATCAATGCATTCAGCCTGCAAGTTGTTCCAGTCATCTTAGAGACCTGTAAACATAAAACCTTAGAATGATCAGTCTTTTTATCACAGACCAAGAAACAGGAGTCCCTTCTTGCCATGGCTTTCTGTTTCCATGGTTTTGGTTATCCAGAGACAAGAGAAATGGAACATTGCAAAGAAAAATTATTAACATTTCACACTTGTGCAGCTGTTCTGAGTAGCATGATGGAATCTTGCACGGCTCTGTGCCATCTAACTGAGGATTTTAATCGCCCCTTTGTCCGGCATATCATGCTACATATGTAACTGGTCCTTGGGGCACATTAATCTGGTAGGAGCTGCCATGCTTATCAGGACAGAAGTCACAGCATTTACAGCATTAGCACTGTTTGAGTTGTGCTTTCTTTTACATAAGTTCTCCAAAGCACACGAATAGCAACGCTGTCAATCAATTTTATTGCAGTATTTTGTTATAATTTTTCCATATTCTGTGTTATTAACTACTTTGATTTTATTTTCATTAACCATGAATTAAACTTTACCAAAGTTGTGTATAGGTATGAGGAAAATCTACTGGTGGTATTGGAATGCACCCCAGGCAGAGAGGAGAACTATTGCCATTAAATGTTTACTGTGTTTAATTTGCCTTCTGTACTGGATTACAAGCTCTCAGAGAACAAAGTATGAATAACACATATACTAGTAATAGTCATGTTAATTGATAGAAAATAATCAATAAAAGTAGTTATATGTAAAATTACTTACTGAAACTTACCAAGTAACAAATACTTTGAGGTGTCACCAACTGTGAAACAATACTTAATTTATCCACTTTATTTTACATTAAGTCTGAGGGTATTGAGGTTTGAGTCAAACAAATCCTTGTCTTCGGATGCCTAAAATATTAAGAAAAAGCATGCTTAGAAAACAGATAGGAGAGGAAAAGTTACACATTCTAAATAGTTTAGGAAAGTGGGCCAGTGCATGAAGCTGCATCGCTACAGCCCAATAATCTACCAGGCTAGGGGTAGGGACTCCAGGGAGAAAAGTACAGTGTCCCCCTAAAGGAAAAATTGTACCAGGTATCTCTTTAGTATGGCTTAGAGAAAGCCGCTCCCAAGGGTGGGTATTCTCTTGACCAGGTGATTGAGCCTTCCCAAGTAAGATATTAGGTCTCATTAAACCAGAGATACTATTCTCTTGACTTGGACTTTGTTTTTTCCTTAATAGACCTTTATTGCTATTCTAACACACATGAGTGAGATTCAACTTAATAGCAATTGCAATGTTTTTCTTTCCTTTTCTCTTTCTTTCTCAGTCCCTCTCTCCATTTCTCTCTCCTTCCCTCCCTCCCTCCCTCTCTTTCTCTTCCTTCTTTTCTCTCTTCTTCTTTCTTCTGTTTCAGTGTGTATATACATGACAGTATTAGGACTGAAATCCTATTTGCATACTAAACCTGTGTTCCATGAACTTAGCCAAATTCCTTTATATATCTATTGTGTTTAGTATAGTATCAACATAACACAACACTAAACTATTTTATCTGAGTTTGTCTCAATTGTTTTAAGATTACCTATGCTGAACATCTCTTTAGGTGCTTCTCAGCCATTAGATATTCTTCAGGTGAGAACTCTTTGTTTAGCTCTGTACCCCATTTTTTAATTAGGAAATGCAAATCAAAACAACCCTGAGATTCCATCTCACACCAGTCAGGATGGCTAAGATCAAAAACACAGGAGACAGCAGTTGTTGGCGAGGATGTGGAGAAAGAGGAACACTCCTCCACTGCTGGTGGAATTGCAAGCTGGTACAACCACTCTGGAAAGCAGTCTGGCGGTTCCTCAGAAAAGTGGGCATGACACTCCCGGAGGATCCGGCTATACCACTCCTGGGCATATACCCAGAGGCTTTACCTGCATGCAATAAGGACACATGCTCCACTATGTTCATAGCAGCCTTATTTATAATAGCCAGAAGCTGGAAAGAACCCAGATGTCCCTCAATGGAGGAATGGATTCAGAAGATGTGGTATATCTACACAATGGAATACTACTCTGCAATTAAAAACAATGAATTCACGAAATTCCTAGGCAAATGGTCAGAACTTGAAAATATCATCCTTAGTGAGGTAACCCAATCACAAAAGAACACACATGGTGTGCAGTCACTGATAAGGGGATATTAACCCAGAATCTCGGAATACCCTAGACACAATCCGCATATCAATAGATTTCTAAGAAGATGGAAGGAGAGACCCCTGGTCCTGGAAAGACTGGATGTAGGGGAATGCCAGGACAGAGAAACAAGAGGGGGTTGAATGGAGAAAAGAGGGAGGGAAGGGGGCTTATGGGACTTTCAGGGAGGGAGGAAACAGGAAAGGGGAAATGATTTGGAATGTAAATTAAAAAAAAATTACCTATGCTGGAGTGTAGTGGTATAAACCCTTTGTGCTTCCGGAGGGTCATGCTCCCAGCCACCTGCCAGAGCCATCTGGATTCGTGAGTGAAACACAGAGAGGGAGGAGAGGGAGAGGGAGAGGGAGAGGGGGGAGGGGAGAGGGAGAGGGAGAGGGAGAGGAAGAGGGAGAGAGAAGGAGAGGGAGAGGAAGAGGGAGAGGAAGAGGGAGAGGGAGAGAGGGAGAGGGAGAGGAAGAGGGAGAGGGAGAGAGGGAGAGGGAGAGGAAGAGGGAGAGGGAGAGAGGGAGAGGGAGAGGAAGAGGGAGAGAGAGAAGGAGAGGGAGAGGAAGAGGGAGAGAGAGAGGAAGAGGAAGAGGAAGAGGGAGAGAGAGAGGGAGAGGGAAACGGAGAGGGAGAGGGAGAGGGAGAGGGAGGAGACAGGACAGGCTGGACAGTTCTAATCCTCCCCACTTCTAGCAAACACTCCCTCCTATACTCCTGTGTTAACACCTTTTAAAAAATCTATATTTCATCTCTGGTACCACAAACACAATTGGGGAGGTGGTCCTCATGGTCACTTTCCCTGATTCTTACATTTCAGTAGTCCTTTATGTCTGGTCTTTCTTCTTCCCTGTCATGGTGATCTCTCCTCTTTCCTTTCTTCCAGTTCCTATTTGTACCCCCACCCCCTGCAAATCCAAAGGTCCCGCCTCAGTCTACCTGCCCAACCATTGGCCATTGGCTCTTTATTGACTGATCAAAAACCAACTTGGGACAAGAACCTTCAGCTTTTGAACACCAATTTTGGGAGCTGAATTAATTCAAAGCATTAGAACCAATCCCCAACACTGGAGTCTGGGGAAAATGCTCTCACTGGGCAAGAGCACTTGGTGTTTAAGCAAAAGACTGAATTCTAATCCCCAGTATTCATATAAGAAGTCAGGTATGGCTGCACATCCTTGGAATCCCAGTGTAATGGGGAGTAGAGATGAGAGGAACATTGGGCCTTGCTGCTTCCAGGTTAGTAGATGATCTGTTGTCAAAGGAGTAAGGCAGAAAATGTTAGTGCACACACATGCACACACATCATACATACAAAACACCCGTTGCCTTGAAAATCATTTTCTTAAGGTACTTTCAGTGCAGCACTCTCAGTACTTTTAGGGCTATCTGGGTCCAAGAATGAAAAGGGCATGGTTTCTGCAAGGAGATAAAAAATAGTCAAATTTGAACTATAAGGAGCTTCTGTTCTTTAAACTTTTATCAGTAATTAAAGTTGATAATTACTTCAAACACCATTTCTTTTATCAAACACCAGAGGAAAAAAATCAATATGCTGCTCATTTAGTTTTTTTTTTTTCTCTAAAAATCTCTAGGATGCTACATCAGGAAACAGGAAGATATTATTTAACTTTATCATACAGAAATCATCCAATCACAAAGTCTGAAATCCCACATCTACAGAGCTGCTCTCCCCAAAGGGAAAATACTTAGACTACAGATATCTACAGGGGCCATGGATCCTTAACCTGTTTCCCTGTAAGCCCCTGGCTCCACCTTCTCCTCTCTGCCTATAAAGTTCTTTTCCTATGAGCTGTGGGAATGGTGTTCTTCCCCAAATCAGCAAACTTTATTCTTAGCTCAAACTTGGTATTTGCTTCTTCAAAGGTCCTACTTGGCTTAATCAATCCTGTCTTCCAGTGGCTCCAAGTCTTCCAATATCTCTGTGCTTTCCACAACCAGTGTTACAAAAGGAGGGAGTAGACAGAATATTATTACTTTGTTTCCGTAAGTCCAAGCTCACCAGAACTGCTATCCTGCTTTCTTCTGTACCAGTTTTTAAATCTGGCCAAGGTAGTCTTTCCTAATGCTGCCCAGGATCCTATTTCTTCCTAGTCTTTGGAGAAATCTAAATGTCTTTTGTATAATCAACGCCCTCATTCACATACATCCCCATTATTATTATAAAATGTTGTTGTCAGTCTTATCTAAATATAAAACGCCACTCCACAGGTCCTCCCACACCTACCACTAAACCTCTTTCTTCTGCTTTTCAAAACCGAAACTCTTCAGAAGGATTCTTTATTCTAATCATTTTCTTCCCTCTCACCCAGCCCAGTTGCAACTGACTTTTAGTGAACAACCATAAGCCAAATAATTTCTCTTTGCTGGAACCAGATGTTTGCAGGTGTTACCGGACGTAGACCAGAGTCTTCGGTATGTTATCTAATTCTAAGTTCAGTGTAGTCTTCAGGTCTCTTATCTGCCTTCACAACCCATCTCACAATCCCTTCTGATAGGAGCCATTTGCTTTTGCGTTTTTCTCAACAACCATTCTCCGAATGCAGATGTCTAGTGAAATACCACTTCCTCTGGGAAATCATCCCTTGAGCCGCTGTATGAGGTCATCTCTTCCATTTATAGGACTTATCTTCATGAGTAACTTTAAATTTGTGCTTCAAACTTATACTGTCTCTGCAGGACAACTTATCAAGAACTTTTATCTTATCTCCTTTCAATTCTTGTTACATTATTCATATTTTGTCCTCTATCAGGTGACTGCTGATATCTCAATAAATCATGTCATAATGTGTGGATTCTGTTTTGGAACACCATTGTGTCCTCCGTGTGTAGGCCATCACTCAAATTGCTTGACTTTAAAGTCAAACATTTGCTGCTGAATTTCTTTTGCTTAAAGTTGCTTAACCTTCCTAATATTGAGGAAGGAAACTGTCAGAAATGCGTATTTTCATACCGATGCTAGATCCCAGCATCTCCTTTACTGGCCCAGAGAGACATCCTTACTCTCCACTAAGGTCACAACAAACAAGCCCTAGAAGCTGACTCAGAGGACTGAGGAAAAGTGCACTTGAGTTGTAAACACTTTCCCAGGGAGATCAAGGCAATTATCCATCATTATTGGACAAACAGGGTCAATTTAAGGCATTCACATGTAAAACATCCCTTCACAAAACCACTCAGTCCCGTGACAGCCTTGGGAGAAAGATGGTGATGCCAGGGACAGAAACCACTCCAGGCCTTTGAGCAAGAACACTTGCTGACATTTTTTGTGCTCTGAAGTCATTTACTTATAAGTCCCATAAACATGATTGCTACTTTTTTTTTATAACAAATAAATTTAATACTTCCACAAAATTACTTTGATTACTATTTAGACTATAGAGAAGAGGAACTTCGACAAAAACAGTAAGAGAAAAAAAAAACACCTCTGTCTTATTTTCCTTCGTCTTGTTGTCTTCAGTTATTGCAGGAATATAATTATCTCCTTCAACTGTGTGCTGATTAAATTATTTCATTTCTTTTACTAAAAGGTTATGTGTTCCTTTCTAAACCATGCAAATTTGTATGTGCCTATCAATATAATAATAATAAAATCTGGATTATCTCAAGAGTCAAAACAAAGACAGTTGCAGCAGGCAGTGTTTTTTGTTGTTTTTTCCTCTACACAGAAGGTGACTGTAATTCAAGATATATTCACTTCCCAGATTCTTACTGCAGTATAAGAACTGGGCTCAGTGGGGATGTTTTGGTGAGTGAGGGTAGCTAATCTCTCTCTCTCTCTCTCTCTCTCTCTCTCTCTCTCTCTCTCTCTCTCTCTCTCTCTCTCTCCTCTCTCTCTCAGTTTTTGATACATGGCCTTCAGTGTAGGCCATTCTGGCATAGATCTCATTGTGTAGTCCAGGCTTACCTCAATGGAGGCAGGCCTCCTGTAGCCCTCTGAAGAGCTCTGATTCTTAATGTTCATTGGCTCTTTATCAAGTCTATTGTTCCAAGTAAAATCTATTGATAATTACATTATTATAAACAAAGTGTGTATATATGCCAATACATTCAATACAAAAGTTTAAACTAAAAGCAGGGAGCCTACAGGGAGCCTTGTAAAAAGACAACCATGGCCAAGGAGGAGTGGCCATGATTGTCTTTAGTTTTTATAAGGAAAAAAAATCTGCACACATAGTAGAAAATACAATTTGGGTCTGAGGCTGCAGTTTGGTGGCAGAGTACCCCCAGCACACATGAACCCCAGAACTTAATCCCAAACACTAAAAAGTAACAACAATAAGACTGGTATGATTCTTGCATTGAACATCTTTGAGTCTTATAGCTCGTCTCTATTTTTCAATAATGCTCTAAGTAATCTTTAAAATACAAAGCAAATTTCCTTCAGAACATTTATTAAGGCCTTGAGAAGATAAAACTCCTGCTAGCTATAAAGCAAAAGCTAAAAGTCACTTTTCTTCATCTACCAACAAGAAAATTGTGTTAAGTATTAAATTGTAACTTTTGTCTTCTGTAGGCTCCCTGTTTTTAGTTTAAACTTTTATATTTAATGTATTTACATATATATATATATACACTTTGTTTATAATAATGTGATTATCAATAGTTTTTACTTGGCACAATAGACTTGAAAAAGAGTCAATGCACATTAAGAATCAGGTATCATATCCTAATTTGAATTAACGAGGAAGGAAAATGGAACCCATCAAATGAGAGATGGTACTGCTCACAGTCTAAACACATAATTGTCTGATAACAGACATTAGGACAGCATATGAAGGTAGGATCATTAAGAAATCTTTTGTGCCACGCTCAAAACTCCTTAGGATCACATCTGTCATCTGTTCTAGACGCCATCTGTCTCCACTGTAATCCCTGGGTTTGGTTAAAATTAGAACCTGGGTTTCTTCATACTCTAATAGTTTCTGATTTTTTTACACATAACTTGTTACTTAGATGTGTGTTTTTGCTAAAGACAGCTGTAATTTCAGAGTTCTACATATTTATACCAAACCATATCCCAGTCCTTACTTTATGCCTAATAATTATTTTTCTCATTCTTTTATCTTAAAATTGAGGTTTTTTTTCCTACTATGATGTGAAAGTCAGTATCAGTATAGGCTTAGGATTAATAGGAAAAATATATCTCTAAAATTTTGAATGTATACCACAAATGAATTAATAGAAATAGGCAATTGAAATTTTTCATACTTTTTCATTTGATTGTCATGATTTATTTTTTCTCTAATTGAAAATAGATATTTTTCTCACATCATATATCCTGATTACAGTTTCCTCTCCCTCTACTCTTACCAGTTCCTCCCTACTTCCCTTCCCATTTGGATCCACTCCTTTCTGTTTCGTAATAGAAAAAAAATCAGGTTGCCATGATTTATTTTTTCTACTAAGTTTTTATGTTCTTCAAAGGAATGAGAAAATACTTTCTTAAGCAAGTATATTGATTTGTCTCATTTACTTTACAAATTAACAAGATGAAACATCTTAGCAAGTCATGTATATGTATAAACACAAATATGCACAAAGAAAACATACACAAAAGTCAGCAAGCTGTATCCTTTTCAAACAGTTATCTTTTCAATACCAATGAGAGCATAATGATATTTACTTTGAAAACAATAGATAAACAATTAATAAATTAATTATGAATAAAGGTTAGTTTCCCAATATTTCTTGCTGTTTCAAAATTCTTGTCTCATTCATTTCCTTACTGGAAATTCTCTTTCATCTTGCAAAACCAGAACCCTCCACAATTTTCCTTGATAAGTCTATTCTATAGAAAACATGTTTAAAGCATAAATTATTTTCTTACAAATGATTTTCACAAGTTAATCAAACATATACTACGATATTACGGAACAAGAAATTATTGGGAATATTCCAGAACTTAAAAAGTCATCTCAGATGATACATTAAGTGATGCTTTTATTCTCATCAGGTTCTTCTGCCCCAAATGGGATGTTAGTGGGGTCTGGTGTGAAGCTTTTACAAGACATTCCACAAATGGGGTGATAAGTCTTATCTGCTTCACAACCACCCACTGGCACCATTTAATAGGAACTTAGATAGCATTAGAATGTCTACAATAATGAAAGCGCGCGCGCACACACACACACACACACACACACACGTGTACAGACATATGCATATCTTAAATAGTACAGGTAAGAACATAAAAGCAGCGTATCTAAGTGATTCCCCTGTTCTCAACCACAAAGGAACCCAATAGACATTCTTTTAAACGTAAGTGGTACAGGTTTTTCTTCCCTTTGAACCAGTTACCTTGCAATTCTTTATACCGATATTTCTCAAGCTAAAAACCTTCCATTATTTACAGACCACATTATCTGTTACCTCCATTGTCACTGGATTTCCTCTTTATCCAGGAATGGATGAAGCTAACAAAAACAAGCGTTGATAGCGCAGACTCAGAAGGCCCCTGTCAGTCTGTTGTGACAAAGTGTGAAAGACTTCCCCTCCTTAATAATACTGTCCTCAGACAGAGAGAGAGAGAGAGAGAGAGAGAGAGAGAGAGAGAGAGAGACACACACACACAAAGAGATAAAGACATTTGGGCATTACTATTTATTACTGCTTTTAAAGGACAAGGCTAATATGTATTTTTAAAGGCACCCACAGACAAAGCGAAAAGCAGCTGTGTCATGCACACACAGCCAAGTCATTTGATTAAAAACAAATGACTTAGACACAACTCTCATCTCCATTCATTGTTGAATGTCTTACATCCCACTATCTGCAGGGGCCTACAACCAACGTTTACTTTACAGGGGCTGAGAGAGTTTGTACAGTTAAATATTCATACATAATTTGACTCAACATTACAAGTCTTGTAACTGTGACCAGTTACAGAGTTACGTACTGGTCTACTCTGGGGAGAGACCACCACTTGCTGTACAGGCAACATTTACCAGGTTCTGTGTTCAGCTGATGATAATGGAGGTTGCTTCCTCTGATTCCACAAGGTACACATGTTGCACGCGCTTGCTGCTCCTATCTTACAACTGCAGAAGCCTGGAGAGATGCTGCAGATTACACTGCCTTTGTCCCCCGCTAGCACACGTCCCTGTAGGTATGCAGAACACTAGGCCTTCTGCACGGAATCTGTACTCTCTGCCCTGTCGTTCACTTCTAGTGTTTGCCTGACAGCCTTCAAATATAAGACTTGTAGTGTTATTTCTAATTGTTTTTTAAATGCCAAATTGCCACACTATTTAGATAATCATTTTGACTCCTGTCCCAAAATGTCTCATAGAATTTCCCAGGCATGGCCACTACCAAAACATGGGTTAGATAGGGTTTATCTTTTGCTTATTTTCATCTCTTTCCTTTTGAGATTGCCATTGTTCTGTAGTTTAGAAAGGCTTTTGTCAAGGAAACTGTGCGAGGAAGATAGACACGTAGCTGTTGGCATACACTGCGTTGTAGTTAGAGATGTATCTACGCGGCAGTCTTTCGAAACAGCTGAGACAGACTCAATCTGTTCGGGGGGATATGTTTACTTGCTTTTTAGAGACAACAAAAGATATTTAAAAAGAGATAAAGTGAAAAAGAGACTTAGTAAATATATTCAGAAGTATTAAGTACCTAAAAACCAGTTCTGGAGATTTGCATCCATTTCTCTCTCTCTTTTTTCTTTTCTTTTTTTTATTTTATAAGTTTTTTTTATTTACATTCCAAATCATTTCCCCTTTCCCGTTTCCTCCCTCCCCGAAAGTCCCATAAGCCCCCTTCCCTTCCTCTTTTCCCCATTCAACCCCCTCTCGCTTCTCTGTCCTGGCATTCCCCTACATCCAGTCTTTCCAGGACCAGGGGTCATTTCTTTTTTGAAGAATTTCCCAGGTTGGTCTTCATTTCCTGGGTTTAAGAGCTCATTCCCATTCGGCCTCAAGGTGTGGGGTCTAAAAATAACACTTCATCTTTTTCTTTCTCTCTTAGGATGTTTAAATGTTTACAAACAAGTTTTATTTTCTGTTTTGATTTTTTTTTTTTTAAGTTGGAGCAAACCGTACTCGGGTACGCAGACTTTCCCCTAGATGTCTTGGTTGAAAGTGGGGCGGTTGGGAAGGTGTTGTTGCGTCTGTTTCTTCCGGATGGTTTTTGTTTTGGGTAGAACACACTATGGGAAGATTCCCAGAATGGGCGGGAGGCTGTGAGGTTAGGAAACATTTCAGTGATGTTAAGGCCTATTAAACCCTGTCAAGCGTGACAGGGCGTTTTTTTTTTTTTTTCTTTAACACATCCTGGTCCACTTAGAGCTGAGAGTCAGAAAAAGTGCTTGGCACAACGGTTTAGCAGGAAAGAAAGCTATTTTAAAAGTCTTTTGGGAACATGTTTGTGCAACAGGAAAAAACATACAATTGGGTTGATAATAGCAGCTCGTAAAGGTTAGAGCCACTGAAATGGGTTTGCCATCTTCGCAGGGAACGTGGTGTTCTGCAGTGGCAGGTCTCACTTAAGCACAGCTTAATTCAGCAGGGAGCCCCTTCCTGCCGACTTCTTCTACACTGGAAAATCTATTTTTAAATCACAACCCAGACACAATCCCAGGAGTTGATCATTAAATTAAGTAGTGTTTGGGATGTGCAAGATTACAACAGCTCACAGGGTGTCATGAGAGCCTCCCCAGCTGATGCCGAAAGCTTCAATCCAGGTGTCCGCTGGTAAATTCCCTGAGCATCTCAAGTTCCTCACCGTGCCCTGTGTCTCCAGTCACTCACATTGCCTGGTTCGCTCCTGCGTCCTTGCTCTGGTGTTTCTAGGTCTTTATCCCTAGAAAGCTGGACTTTTTACCCTCTGCTCATACATATCCTTGCTGACTTTGAATTCATTACCATTGAATTCATTCTCAACCTTCCTAATGCTGTGACCCTTCAATACAGTTCCTTGTGTTGTGATGACCTCCAACCACAGTGCCCATTGGTCATCTGTCAGATCCTTTGGCCATTTTTAGAAACTGAGGTATTATTATTATTATTATTATTATTAGGTAGTAAAAATGCTTTTTTGTATTAAAGATAAATATCCCTTATCAAACATGTGATTTGCAAATTTGTCTTTCTGTGTTGGGTTGCCGTTTCATTTTCTTTTCCTTTGTGTGTGTGAGTGTGTGAGTGTGTGTGTATGAGTGTGTATGCGTGTGTGTGAGTATATGAGTGTGTATGAATGTATGAATGTATGAATTGTGTGAGTGTGTGTGTGTGTGTGCACTGAATCTAGGTCCTTTCTCATTTTGGCTCACTCTTCTACCACTAAGATGCCCTCAGACCCTTGCTTCCACAATGTCACCATTTGTACACAATCACATATTTTGATATAGTTAATCTATTTTTGTCATTGTGACTTGTACTTTTGATGTCATGTCTACAAAAGTATTTCCTAACTCATGATGACAAGATGGCCTTAAATACTTTCTTCAGAGAGTTAGCTTTACTTGTTGTGTTGGATATTAACATATTCCACAGACACACTTTAAGTATTGATCATCTGAGAACATATACTATCCCTTAGCAATCACTTGATAGAATCATAGGATTTAAAAGTGTTAGCTAAGAATTATTACCAGGGTATAGAATATACTAGACAAGGAATGATAATCTTTTACTTTGGTTAAAAAAAATCCATTTATATCTAGATTATTTGATGGAAAGAAATGTAGCCACCTCATTTTGTTGGAATTTCCTACTAGTCAACCATAGAGTGAAAAGTGAGCTTTCTTATTCTAAAATCTGTGAAATTTCTACTTACTACAACAACATTCCTCAAAAATGTCTAGAAGACAAAACAAAACTTAAAATTCAACTTTGTATTCACATTGATGAGGAATTTTAGAATTGTAACTGACTTTAAATATGCCAGATTCAAGGTTTCTAATAATGTCATAGACATTACATACATACAGTGCACAGTGCTTAGCTGACATCTCTACTTGGCTCCGTACTTTACATATGGTAAAAGGATGCATAAGACTGTTCCTGCTACCTCGACCTGCCTGTTGGGTAGCTCCAGTCGAAAGATGTGCAATTCTGATAATCCTACTAGAAGGAAGGATTCTAACTGTATAACTGACCATATAACCTATGCCCCACACAGCCTAAATCAGAGGTTTTGCTTGCCTGACCAGAGTTCAGTCACAGCTTACTTCCATTAATTCTTTCCACATCAGATGTGGAGAGTGTTCCATCAAGCGCAAAGCTACAATTTTTTTTTAAAGCTCCCTCCCACCTTTTCCTAATTGGGCTGATATTGGCCACTTGCCTTTTCAAATAAAAAGAGTGTGGCTAAAATTACCGGAAAATGGCTAATTATGCCCACAATGGAAAGATTATTCCCATGAGTAAATACTCCAGAGTGTAAAATGAAATCCCAAACCCAATCACAAATGAATCTCTCTAACACCTATTCAGCTATCCAGCCTGGAATGCTCATCAGATAAGCAAGACAGCCACTGAGGTTCTTTGGCTTGTGTTTGAGCGCAGTGTCATTCAAGGCTATTCCAACGCACCTTAGAGTTAAATCTGGAGACTTCATATCCACCTTCTTTTAAAAGTTGGAATTTTTTTTATATTTTTGTGATACTACAATTTGAATATACTGTATATAAAAAATTTGCCTCACTTTTATCTAGCCCAATGCTCCATTTTAATTGTCAGATTCAAACACAAGAGCCTTGAACTATTAGCAACTGGAGACCCAAGGAGGATATTCCTAAGACATTAAAAACAAATAGACAAAACCAGTGTCAGGAGATTTGTTTTAAGATTTTAGGGATATATTTCTTTTTAAATGCACTTATTTACTTATACTGTCTGTCTTGTCTTGTCTGTCTGTCTGTCTGTCCGTGTGTGTTTATGATTTTCACCTGCATACAGGTGCCCAAGGAAGCTAGAGGGCCTTAGGTATCCTGGAACTGGAGTAGCAGGTGTTTGTCAGCTGCCTGATGTGGGTGCTGGAAACCAAACCTAGACCAAGAACAAGTTCTTGTTCTGCAAGAACAGCAAGTGTTCCTTTTGAAAATAATTAGTATTGTGATTTACTTGATTAAGACAATACATTTGGATCATACTCAGCTTTCTTCTTCAATCTCCTTTCAGATCCACCCCATCTCCCTACCCATTCAATTTCTTTCTCCCTGTTTCTCTCCCTGTCTCCATAACCTCTTCTCTTCTTTCCTCTTTCTCTCCCACCTTCCCTGTCTCCTTATTGAGTCCAATTGGTGTTTCTCAAACACTCTTGAGCATGGGGTGAAGCCTCAAAGTGAGGTCAACCTAACAGGGTCACTCCTTTAAAGAAACCCTTTCTTCTTCCAGAAGCTGTCAATTGCCAAGAGATTCTGAGATAGTGGTGAAACTTTTTGCCCAACTCTCTCGCATTCCATTCTGGGATTTTGTTAGCTTGAGCAGGTGTAGGTTTTCTCCATGCTGTCACAATCACCGTGAGATCATATGGTTAACTGGCTTGTTTGTTGGTAGTCATTCACCTTTTCTGGCTCTTACAGTTTTCCTGCCTGCTATTTCTTGACAATCCCTCAGGCTTAACAGTAGGGTTGTGATATAAATACTCCATTCAAGATTGAGTGTTCCAGTCTTTCATTCTCTGCTTGCTGGCTAATTGTGGGTCTGTATAATAATTGCCATTCATTGAAAAAGTTCTGATGAGGACTGAGAGATACACTAATATATGCTTATAAGGATAATAACTTGGAGGGTGCAGTTTATTACTATGTCCATTTAGCAGAATAATAATATCATTTCCTAGACAGTCACGAAATTTTGGTCCAGTTTGGTACCAGGCGTGAGTCTGCTACTACTGTACTAGTGGGCATGCTTTGCCGGGACCGTCATTCTTGTAGCTCACAGGACTCACAGCTGGTAAGGTTGATAATTTTGTATCTCTTATGCTGGTGAGATTCCCAGAGCTAAGAAAGCTAGACAGTTGGCATGCCAGTAGCAGATTGATTTCTCTGTGTTCTGTCACTCAGGCATGTGTTGCCTTCATCAGTAGATCTTACCATCATATCTGGAGGGTAATCAAGAACAATGAAAATAGGTTGTTAAAATTTTTGTGCGATCCTTTGAGATCCATCCCACTAACTTTTTTATTGGATTTGTCTTGGGCTAGGTTCAGCTATAGCATTAAAATCTTAGACTATCATATCTCTATCAATGACTGTATGTTATGTGAAACAAGTAGGTAAATTATAATAATAATTTTACTGTAAAGATTTAAATATTGTCAAAAAGTAATGATGATAAAAGAAAAAAATAGTTTTGAGACATTTATATAACATTTTTTCTCTGTAAGATTTTTTTTAAGACTGTAAGAAAGGGATTCTAACCTGAAGGAAGGATAGAAGAGAAAGTTTATCTCTTATGTTGACAGAGAAGAAACGGTTTATCTGCTGTATCACAAGAAGGGAATACATGTGGTAGCTAAGGCATAATGGATCTTCGCTAAGCCTCAGTTTAGGATATTAGAGCATCTAGATATGTGTGGGAAATGAAGCTTCTGTTGGCCAGCTCTGTAGTGACTGGATAAATAAACAAAGAAAAAGAATATGGCTTTGGGCCTAAAACAACTCAGGATATTTAGGAAGCAGAGGAATAGAAGTTGGAGGCTATTTTTTTCTTAGAGTGAATATATTCTTTCAATATCAGGATTAGGCAACTCAACTAAAAATTAACTTATTATAACAAAAAATAAATGTAAAGTATATATATATGTACACACATATATGTGAATAATAATAAGCAATATATGTGAAAAATGTATGTGGAAAAAATAAGCTTTCAGGTAGCATGCAAACATTTGCATTTTAGTGTTCTGATAAATCATATTAATTAACCCATATATATATATATATATATATATATATATGTTCAAATATATATGTTACATAGTTTTAAGACAATATCTATATCTGTATCTATATCATCTATACATATTGTAGAACAAAACATAAAGTTATCCTGCAATAAGCCAAGAGCAGGGTCCTCTTCAAAGTTCATGAACTTTATAGAGACGGAAAAGGTTATTTCATAAGCGAACACATGACAGGTTTGAAAATTAAAATCAAAAGGGTACATTATATAATGCAGTGACTGGCTAGCCAGCTGTGTTTCAAGTAACTTCTGCTTTTATTTATTTATTTTTTATTTAGCACTGAGAGTCAAACCTAGTGTCTTGCACAAGCTCAGCAAGTTCTCTATTACTTACCTAATCTGTTCAACCTTAGACATCTGGATTTTAAAACATATTTGCATTTGAAGGCACTTTTTGTTTCTCAAAGTTCTTTCTGTGATGAAACAAATTTACTCGAAAATTTGATGGTTGGAGAGTCAAGTGACTCTACTCACAGACTTCACTGCTTACCTTGAACCCCCTTCACTAACTTGCTCTCTCTCAAAATTTGAAAGAAAACTACTTACTGTGTTTCACAACAACTCATTCAGTTGTCAGTAAATTAAGATCTGAAAGATCACTTGCTTAAAAGTGCTAGTTGATTAATATGGAATGCATTTTAATAAAAACATGCATTTAAATGGGTTAGATGTAAACAAACACTTGCAGGATGAGTCAGTCATAAGAAATGTGCAAAGAATCAATGTTAAAAAACAAACAAACAAACAAAAACCCCCCCAAAAAACCAAAAAGGGATACAAGTAAATGTACTGCCCCGGGAATCATCTTAAAAACTGCATCTGCCAATATGAGACACAATCTAGGTTGATTTTCAGTTACATTTACCATGGTCCTATCTAGTTATCTGCTCATGGTCCATCTATGACTAAGCTAAAAGATCCAGGGCAAAAGGAGTGATTCTTCCATTGTCCCAGTCATTGCTTGTGACCGTTGTCAGGGAAACTCAGATGAGCGCTTGTAAAAGCAGGTGACAACAATGAATTGAATCACCCCATAGACTGGATATTGTTGAGTCTCATGAAGAGAACAAGTGTAAGCTAAGTGATGGATGGTTATCAGACAAACTTGCTAATGTAATCTGGACAAAGACAGGGGCAATCTGCCTGCCCCACTGAATGAGGCACTCAAGTGAAAAACACAACCTTTTCCAGATCACTAAGGGGAAGCTATAAAGTGGAGCTATTTGCATTGAGACTATTTCTTTGGTTATTTCGGCCAAGATGACTTGGCAACTACTAAGATTAATCTCACTAAGATGCATTCTTAGACCTCTGAGTTTGAAATCTAGTAGATAGCAACAAAAATAAGAGCAGTGTCGGGTAGAATGTTTTGTTTGGGGAATCTCCAAACATGATTTTGAAGCACTTTGCCTTGAAGGGTTTAGCTCTAGGACATAATGAAGGAAATTTGATCTCGCCATGTGTGGAAATCATCAAAGCACTGTTTTGTTAAACCAGTCTGTTTTCCAAACAGAATAATATTTATTTATATTCTGATTCATATATATTTTTGCATACAGGCAGACGACTATGAACTGGTCATCTTTTAAACATAGCTCCCAATGTTTTAAATTTGCTTAATCTAGAGCAGTCCAAACTTAGACTATTGCTTGTTTTACCTCCTGGCATCTGCAGTTTTGAAGACTAAATACCTTTCATGATCTTATTTTATAAGAAAGTAGAGATGCTCATATAAGTATTTTAATGTCAGAATTTCATTGTTAACATAAATCAGTGGTTCTCACCTTCCTAATGCTGCGGCCCTTTAATATAGTTCCTCATGTTTGGGTGACCCCCAACCTTTACTATAAAACTACTTTATTGCTACTTCATAATTGCAATTGTGGTACTGTTGTGAATCATAATGTAAATACCTGATATGCAGGATATCTGATAGGGCCCCATATCAGATATATACAGGTTGAGAACCATTGGCATAGCCTCACAACAAAAAACCTTTTAAAATAAGAAATAATAATTGCTATTTAGGGTAAAAATTCTTGAGAGTAACTTTGGTTTTCTAAAATATTTTGTTGGTTAATTCATTCATTTATTTATGTATTCAGTAAATATTTGTGAGCTTCTAGTCAGGAAAGCGGACAGATGACTGAGATGTGGTTTCTGTCTTTGAAGAACCATATCAACAAAAGAAAGGATAATAGAAAACTTACAGTAAGAATACACTACAGCAAGAGATTGTTGAAAAAAAGATTAAACTTTTATCTCAGAGGACTTTTTGCAAGTCTAGTATTTTAAATTTATATAAATAAAATAATTCAGTTATATTATTCAATGTTCCAATTATCCTAGATAGATGAAAAGCAGTATGATGTTTGAGAACAAATAAATTTGTTGTTCCAAAGAAATTTGATACATTTGGACTCTATACTAAAAGACAAGCTAGAGATATCAGAGAATGAATAGAAAAAATTGTGAGCTAATATTTTTATGAAGAGTAGCCAATCATAAAAAAAAGCTCATTAGAGGCAAAAACCTTAAACCAACTAATCATGCATTTAGCTTTGTAACCTTTTCTTTAGTGTTTTATATTCATTTATTGATTTGTATGTGTGTTTATGTGGTGGGGTAAGGCACTCATATGGCATATGTATGGAGATTGGAGGACTATTAACAGTGGTTTATTCTTCCATTTTTTTCCTGTGGGTCATCAGGTCATCTGGCTTGGTGGGAAGCACCTTTACCTTCTCAGCCATATTTCTGGCCTTTTTTTATTTTATTTTATTTTATTTTTTAAGAAAAAGATTCTTTAATACTTAATTACTTCAGATACTATGTAACCACCAAAAATAGAGATTTGCAAATATAATTTTTACTTCTAATTTATTTACTTATAACTTTACTTACAATTTAAATATTAAGCAGAAAAATGAATTGTCTTTCCATGGTTTGAACAATAAAATAAAAAGTATGCAAAATTAATCATTATTAGTAATGTGAAACGGGTTGAATCGATGAGGTAAAAGTAAGATGTATCCACCCAAGTATAGGGATACAGTATCTATAAAGTTAGGTTCATATTAATCTAACACATAAATATTGACATCTTGCTTTTATGTCAGGTAATAACAGCAATACAGTAAGGCTGGAAGCGGGTCATAGGTCAAACTGCCAGGGCTCCAATGAATCATTAACTCACTAACAATTCCAGGAAACCTGGAGTGCTCCGTACTGTTCCCAGCTCCAGATGAAACATGCTCCTTTGTGATGGATATTACACTGCTGTAATTTACCTTCCTTAACCAATATCCCAATAAGTTATCATTGCCATGATAAGAAGAGCTTTGAAAAACCTACATGGGTCTTCCTTTAATACAATGCATGCATCTCTCTCACACCAGAAAACTGCTTGCTTCTGTTTTTTAAATTTTATTTTAATTTTTTTATTGATTCTGAATTATATTTGAAGTTTCACTGACAAGATTAGAAACCCACATCTCATTGCCTTGAAGCAGAATGATTGAAAGCACTTATTAAACCGCACAGAGATATAAAGAAATACAGAAATACCTATGGAAAATACATTAACAAACTAATAAAAACATGTAAATTCATACTCAAGACAAATTTTTTGATTTTTTTTTGAGACAGGGTCTCACTGTACATCCCTGTTTGGTTTCAAACTCTCTAGGTTACCAGGTTGGCCTTGAGCCTTTCAGAGAAATCTGCCTGCCTCTGCCTCCAGAATCCTGGGATTAAAGGCATGCACCACTAGGCCTGGAAATATTTTCCTTGAAAATGTAACTCACTTGAAAATTACTTACTCATAGGAAATATGAAAATTCTAGGCCAACTGTGTTTTTCTATAATCTGTAATTTATATTGAAAAGTTTCATGCAGTAATTGGCATATTCAAACAAACAAAAAATGGTACATTTACACAATGGAATATTACTCATCGACATCATGAAATTTGAAGGCAAATGAATGGAACTAGAAAAGATCATCCTGAGTATGGAACTCAGACCCAGAAAGATAAACATGATATACACTCATTTAAAAGTGTATATTAGCCATAAGGCACAAGATAGCCATGCTACAGTCCACAGACCCAAAAAAGCTAAGTAGCAGGTAGGGCCCAAGGGAGGATGCTTGATTCTCACTAAGAAGAGGAAAATAAAATATATTTGATATGCCAAGGTGTGTTGATATCCATGGGAGGTCTCCTCTTCTCTGTGGAGAAAGGGAGCGGGGTATAGAAGGAAGGGCGTGAGCGGGAGGGACTGGGAGGAAAGGGGGGAACTGAAGTTTTGCTCAGAATATAAAGTTAATAAATTAATTAATGGAAAAATAAAGAAAAGAAAAATATACATCCGTTCAATGAATAAACAATGTATTGACTGAAGAAAATAATCTCATCAGTAACCAGACGTTTTAGTCCAATGCTAAGTCAAATTTGCTACTCATGTTTCTTCTTCCTTGAGTAGTTCTGACTTCTGGACAGATTAGCTCAACTATATCACATAATCAAGTACTAATTGATTCTGACAGGTGGTTCCATTATTATGAAAATCAACAATACTTGATAAAATATGTTTTTATAAAAAAAGAAATAAAATAACTGCTACTTGGCATACTGAGACTACAAAAACTACTGTATATTTAAGTGTTATGTATACAAATATCAATATTTTAAAAAATAAAACACAGAGATAGATAAAATAAGCTTGTGTATCCTTCCTGGTTTTGGGGGGAGAGTGTCTAAAAGTCAGGTTAAAGATTATGTTTCTCAGTATCATTTCTGTAGTTCACTAAAAATTAAAATAGCTCAAGAATGTCTAATTTTAGTAGAGGTATTTCTTAGAAAACTTCAGCTTCCTATGGAAATAATTTTGTCTTGTTAATATCATATTAAATTATTTTAAATCGATCCATATTTTAGGTCATGACCCTTGTAATTAAGAAATTCTTGAAGACAATATTCAGGAGAAAATGTGATTTGAGTCTGGAGACAATTGTGCATGTAAGTATTTGGAAATTAGATTTTCCAGGGGTGAAATGTAATCAACAACTAAAATAACAATTTATTAATTACTAAACTGCAGAAAATTTGCTTTGTATTTTTCAATCTAGCACACTATTTTTTAAGATGTGAGATTAATACAGTCCTTCCTGATTTTCAGGTAGACTTTTCTTAAGATCTTAAAAAACAAATTCAGGGTCGCAGGTTTCTGATTGATAGAAGAGAAACAATATTGATAGAAGAGAAATCAGAAGATTGCTTATGATTGACAAGAACAGCTGCAGCAGCTACCTGGGTGAGTCACTGCAGGAAACCAGTGGAGCAATTCAATCTTACGAGCGATGGAATGCTCTCAATGTATGTTCAAAAAAGCAGAAAACCTGGGATCACGTGGAAAGGGGCTTTCTAATTTTATTCTGAAAATAACTATGCTTTGTTTTCTAACAGAATTCAATCCAAATTCATTGTTCAGTGGTAAATATCTACTGAAGATTTTGTTTTGTTTCCTTTAAAAAGTCATTGTTCCATGCTAATTTAAACGTGTATTATGTTCAGTGGCTATATCATGACAACCATGTATAAAACTACTGTGTTAGGATATACTAGGAAGTAAGTTTGAGGGTCATCAGTCCCACAGAGTCTGTTTCTTAGTATTCGACTGGCAGATGGTGTTTGACAGGCCATTTTTACCAGATTAGAATGTGATCTAATATTAGATTAATATATGCATATTATTGTTCATCCCCAGAGTCTTATTTCGACAATGTAGAAGACTTTGAGAATTGTTTTATTTTCTGATTAATTTCTGTGCTAATTACTTTTCTTATCATTTTAACAAAATACCTATCAGGAAACATGTAAAGAGGACTTATCTTTGCTCACAGTTTAAAGGTTTAGGCCATGTTGTCAAAAAAAGCAACCACAGTACAGATTTGGACCACGTGGTCACTCTGGGTCTACAAGAAGCAGGCTGCAAGGACTTCTCCCCTTCAGATGACTTTTCTTTTTTATTGAGTTCATGATCCCAGGCCACAGAATGCTACTGTCCACAGTTATATAGGTCTTCCCATATCAACTAACCCAATGAGATGATCCCTCAAAGCCATACTCAGAGACTAACTTAATATGCATAATTCCTCACAGATATGTCTCCTAGGTGATTCAAAAATCAGTATCAACACAAATTTAATTACAATTTTCTACAGTGAAGAATTGAAAGGACATTTTTATGTTTTTTGAATGTCAATTCTCAAACAATTGGCCTGAGAATAATTTTCTTCCTTAAATTGAAGTCAGAAAGTTATGGATAAGTGTTTGTAAGAAATAAACATATATTATATATATAATAAAATGTGAAAGATAGTCATGTAAAGTTGTTTATGTTTGTAGTTAAATAATTGTATCCCAACTTTGGTAAAGGCAAAGAGAGCAAATTACTTTCTAATTACACAAAAATACATGTGTCAAATGTTTTATTTATAAGTCAAATTAAACTAGATTATATTTCACTAAACTCTGTTATACTTTAAGACATAATGTTGTCAATATTTGTAACACATTTGACTATTAAACAAATTTTTAGAATTAGTGTATAATTATGACAGATATTTTCTTTTGAAGCATATGTTAGTTTTATGAGTATTGAACTTTATTTCTTTCATTTTTGTTATAGCTTGAACATACAGCACATTTCATTTGGACTCTAACGATGGACAAAAAGCATATACTATGTTTTCTGTTTCTTTTGCCTCTTAATATGGTAAGATTCACCCTACATATTTATTTCATTAATTATGACTATGTTTTACTTACAACATGCATGCAATTTGTAAAAGTTAATAAATACAAGTTAAAGTAGTTATTAGATGAGTAAGTTGATTTCATTTTTATATACAATTAACACATCAATAATCCACTTTCTTTTGGTATATTTTTATACTTTGAATTTTTATAACTAATCTGGTTTGTTGGGTCCTGGAAGCAGGTTGGGATACCAGTGGATTCAAACATGCAAAACTCAAAAGTGGTAAAGTTGGAAAAATACTGGAATGACACGTTATAGTAGTACAAATATACACTGCACATAAAATATGCTTACAGAGACACATAGATTCTGAATTATCTTTTTTTATTAGATATTTCCTTTATTTACATTTCAAATGTTATCCCCTTTCCTGGTTTCCCTTCCTAAACCCCCTACCCCATACCCCTTTCCCCTGCTTACTAACCCACCCACTCCCTCTTCCCTGACCTCTCATTCCCCTACACTGGGGCAATGAGCCCTCACAGGACCAATGGCCTCTCCTCTCATTGATTTCTGACAAGGACATCCACTGGTACATATGTAGCTAGAGCCATGGGTCCCTCCATGTGTACGTTTTGGTTGGTGATTTAGTCCTTGGGAGCTCTGGGGATATATTGTTGTTCCTCCTATGGAAATGTAAATCACTTCAGCTCCTTGGGTCCTTTCCCTAGCTCCTCCATTGGGGATCTTGTTCTCAGTCAAGTGGTTGGCTGAGAGCATCCCCCTCTGTATTTGTAAGGCACTGGCAGAGTGTCTCAGGAGATATTCTAGTCTTTAAAATTTTTCTTTTGGTCCACCGATTGATTGGCATTTATTGATTGAAAATAACTAGGAGATACGTACTGCATTTTATATTGGTTTACTCACTCATTAATAAATCACTTGTTCAAATATATCTTGATGCTAAATTTGGGGCAAATATGTCCCCATATGTGTGTGTGAATCCATGTGCATCTCTGCATACGTGTGTCAGAGATGTGAAGCCAGAGGTAAAGCCAGAGGATTAACAAAGCCCAAAAGAGCTACACATCTCATAGTTTACTTCTTATTTGTAGTTTTGTTTCTCTTCATTTTTTCTCTGCATTGAATTAAAGCAATCCACGTTGCTCTTCTCTTTATATATACAAGAAACCCAGAGACATAATCTCATCTAGTTCTGTGCACCAGCAATGAATTTTCCTGTGGTGTTTCCAAGCAAAACCCTCAAAAAGATTCAAAGGAATTGAACAAAAGTACTGAAAAGTTAAATAAGCAAAAAAAGCAATATTATATTTCTGTGAGTATGTGCACTGGAAAACACCTTTGAATCTAGAGGCTGTCCAATGTCTGCACATATAAGATGTTATTTTGGGTAACTGACTATACTTCAAAAGACAGAACTGTTTCTTCAGCTAACAGCCCTGTTAAATGTGCCAGCATGGTACATGGGTCACCATGAGTTCTCTGCAGGCAATACTGTAGCATTTTACCAATTAGCATAGTATAATATAAGGAACTGTGACCCCCTTCCCTTGAATTCATTCATGGACAATGTGTAAATATATTTGGAATTATTATTACTTTGCTTCATTTCTAACAAAACCTTCTCAGAAAAATGGTTTTATGTGGTTTTTTTTCCTAATATTGTCCTGGGATAGGCACAACGCTTGCTTAGCCTATGTGAGGCACTAAGTTCAACCCACAACATTAAAGAATAAAATCAAATGACTTAAAAATAGTTTTGATGTTCTAGAATTTCATTTATTACCTCACAGGGTGACAGCTTTCTAAATCTCTCAGGAAATTCAAGCCTACCAGAAAATATGTCAATATTAATGCTAATCAGGCAATGTGATGCCACCCAGTGAGGAAATTATTATTTTGATATTACAAATGTACAAAGTTTGATGATTTTTCATGTGACTAGCACTCCCTGGTATCTGGATGCCATTTTCTACTGTTTTATGATTTAAGAGTCTAGTGGTGCATAGCTTACCGACATTGAAAGAGCAGGTAAACCACCAAGGGACTCTAGATATAACTGTTTGCATTTTTGAACAAACGTTTAAGCTGTGCTGTCAGCCAAGTACCATAGGCTTTGGGAACCAACGAAGCCTGTCAGTGCTGTCATGGCGGCACCCCGAAGGCTCTTTGAAACTGGACACGATAAGAGTTTAGACTATGGAAATTGGCAAACACTACACATTGAGGAGTTTCCTCATGAGGGTCATTTTGTATCCAAGCACCACTGCTCTTGCTGTTCTCTGCCAGGTTTCTAACAAAGATTTCCATCATTCTAAAGCCGTTGTTGCTTTTACTCCCTTAGGCTCATGTCTCAGCAGAGTCGGAAGAAGGCGTGAACCAAACAGACTTGGGAGTCACTAGAAACAAGATCATGACGGCTCAGTATGAATGTTACCAAAAGATTATGCAGGATCCCATTCAACAAACAGAAGGTAGATGCAGCTAACACTAGATGAACTGAACATGTAATTAAAAGAAAGGGTTCTTTATATCTACTAATGAAAATTAATTAGTAGCTTATTTTCTGGTTTATGTACAAATTTTGTTATGTATTTGTGAAGTGTGTTTTATGACACGATCCAACTTATTCGTTTTAGTCAAATTTAACAAAAATATTTCATCCACTGATTTTTTTCAGAATGATGCTTTAGAGGTGTAAAAATATTCAAAATACTAACAGATATTAATATTAAAACAAGTCAATAACTATTGACCATCAGCTCATGTAATTTATAAATTTATCTTAAAAATAGAATGCTTAATAGAACTTGTATTTGACTTCATAACAATTCTATGTTAACTAGCATCATTTTTGTTTCATAGTATTGTTTTAAAACTATTGAATTAACCCTTTGCAAATGATCTAGATAAAGGTTTAAGTACTAAAAATAAGCTTGAGCAATAGGAAAATATTTTCATAATGAAACAATTCTGTGGTAAAGTAGTTCAGGATCACTGCTTATTTTATGTCAGAACTTCACAATGCATTTTGCAATTTGTAAAAAATACTTTAAAGTAGACCAAATACCTTTTTTTTTTTAAAAAAAACAACAACACTGTTTCTGAAATCCATCTGAACAAAGATATCTATCTCACTCTGACACCACAGAACACAAATCAAAAAAATAGACACTGTGATGCCTCACACTACCCATGTTGAAGTGTACTACATACAGACTTTTTTTTAATTTTATTTTATTTTCTAAGTTTTTTTTTATTTACATTCAAACTCATTTCCCCTTTTCTGTTTCCTCTCTCCCCGAAAGTCCCATAAGCTCCCTTCCTTCCCTCTTTTCTCCATTCAACCCCCTCTCGCTTCTCTGTCCTGGCATTCCCCTACATCCAGTCTTTCCAGGACCAGGGTCTCTCCTTCCATCTTCTTAGAAATCTATTGATATGCGGATTGTGTCTAGGGTATTCCGAGATTCTGGGTTAATATCCCCTTATCAGTGACTGCTTACCATGTGTCTTCTTTTGTGATTGGGTTACCTCACTAAAGATGATATTTTCAAGTTCTGACCATTTGCCTAGGAATTTCGTGAATTCATTGTTTTTAATTGCAGAGTAGTATTCCATTGTGTAAATATACTTGCACATGTATAATATGACTTCTGAAGCGATACGAGTGTTCTTCACAAAATTTATTTTACCAGTCATATATGGTGGGAAACATTTTAAGTTTGTTTAAGATGACAGGAAAGAAAGCTGTGGTTGTCTTAGTTGCTTTTTAAAGGTTTGTAATTATTTAGAGTTTTCGGATACCAGAATTATTATGGCTCCATTGGGGATAAAATGGTCACAAGATTGTTGTACAGGTATATTATTATTGCCTGTTATTATTATTATTTGTTATTATTAACAAATATTCTTGCAGCAGTCAATGTTCTACTTAATTTTGATGACTTAGAGATTATTATAGAGTTTTGATTAGATAATTTTAGAACACTGATGAGTTAATTTTGTTATTTATATATTATAATACAATATATATAATTATATTACAAAAGCTTCTTTATCCTCACATTAATGAAATCATAAAATGATTATGGTTAAAATGTTAAAATAGTAATGCTGACTAGAAGGTATTTGTTTCAGAAATGTTCAAATACTTTCCTTCAGAATACAGTTTCTGGCCTGCCATGGTGGTAAAAATTTTAGTCCTAGCACTTGGGGGGCAAAGGCAGCTTGATCTCTGTGAGTTTAGGGCTAACTTGCTCTATAGAGTGAATCCCAAGCCATGGCTATACAAAGAAACCCTATCTTGAAAAAGCAAGACAAAAACAAACAGACAGACAAACAAACAAAACCAAAAGAGAGAGAAAGAATGAAAAAAGAATATAGTTTCTAAAATAAAATATACTTTACAAAAATTAAGTACAGGGACACTAACTAACCACTCCCTCATGGTTAAATACAATCATCAAAGATAGTCTGATTTATTGAACAACTGCTTTGAAGAAATTAAACTGAATCTAATGTTTGTGTAGTGTCATTTCTAAGTTTGGTTTGAATATCATTAATGATAATTCTTAATAGTTGTGTAGTGATTACTTTGTGACAAAAAATCGAGCAACTATGGCTTTTGTACATCATTTCCAGGAGTCTTCTTTACATCAAAGCACTCCGAAGCCTTCCTTAAGCATGGGTAGCTACAGAAACTTGCTAACTCTTCACTTTTGTTTCCCCTCTAAGGCCTTTATTGCAATAGAACCTGGGATGGATGGCTGTGCTGGAACGATGTTGCAGCAGGAACTGAATCAATGCAGTACTGCCCTGACTACTTTCAGGATTTTGATCCTTCAGGTAGGTACTGGAATTTAATTGCAGATCTTACTGAAATCTGTAGAGTGAACGTTGTTATTTAAAATTTATAACTTTTTAAAATATTAAATCCATGTTATTAAATGCATTTGGAACTTATCGCAAAAGTAGTCTTGAAAGATTTGCAGTATATAATTTAGTTTTAACTTTCTACTTCTGAATTCATTTAACCAAAGGAAAAAAAATTGAACAGAAACTATAAGTTTATTAAACTCTTTTTAACTTTTTTCATTTTTATTATTAAAGAGAAGGTTACAAAGATCTGTGACCAAGATGGACACTGGTTTCGACATCCAGATAGTAATAGAACATGGACCAACTATACCCTGTGTAATAACAGCACGCATGAGAAAGTGAAGGTATGTAACAATTGTGAGTTGAAATTTGACTTACATATTAAAATCAGAGAAATGCAGTACCTAGGAGAAGTCAGTGTTCCATTCCACAGTAAGATCATTTCCTAATATCATTTAAGAAGAACAATGAAAAAAAAACTGCGGAAAACCCACTATTAATTCTGTCATTACACTAGGGAAGTAACTCTGTTAGGTAACTGTGTATTTACAAGTCAATGCCTCAGAGTCAGGGTTTCAGATATTCCAAATATATATATAACGTAAAAGTGTAACATAAGGGAAAATTTTCATTTCTAGTGAAACTCTAGAATTACCTCAAAAATTGTTCTTAGGCAAACAGGATATGCTCAGTGGGATTTAAATCTCCACCTGCTCTTCAGAAGAAGGCGCCCATCCTAACTGACTGTGCAGGACACTATCACTCTTGTCCCTGCTTTGAAACTTAAAATTAAAGCCACAGTTAAGATCAATAGTCACAGAGTAAAGCTTGATTGAGATATTTTTACGTATTTTCAGTTGCGTGTGCATATGTTTAAAAGTGTGAACACTGATATGTCCTTCCAGTTTGACACTTTATCTGCCCCATGGCCATGGACAAGAAAACCCTCTTGTGCTAAACAAGATAAGTGTACTTTCTTCCAGTGGCCAGGATAGTGCACTCAAACCACAAGCTATCAGTGTGTTATATATCATGTGTGCTCTGACTATTTAGAGGTGTTTAAGTTACCAACCCAAACCCAAACCCAAATCCAAACCCAACCAACCAACCAACCAAATGAACAAAACCTCTATAAATGATGTTAAAAGAAAATAGAAAAAGAAAGAAAGCAAAACAAAGAGAATGTTAAAATACATTTATATAGATCAAAGGATCTTTTAAGTTTCCTTACTAAGATCTGTCTCTCAGCCTCAGATTTGTGAAAAGAAATAGAAAACCTCAATAGGTTAAGAAAGCCTTATCATGTATTTAATTTTGAGTAAACCAAACTACTGAGTATTATTTGATTTTGAATATATAATGCTGTACAGTATAAACTAGATCAATAAATGCATTACCTTAAAGATTCAATGTGAATTCTGATTCCTTAAATAAAAGAATATGTGCCTTATAAGTTTTTAATAACATCTGGTAAATTTGTATAGATACTTATCATTTACATATTTTCAAATATTTATTGGTGCAAGTGATTTATTCAAGCAAGTGATTGTAAATCTATCTACATTTGCTTTTAAAAGTAGAATTTATTCATTTGAATTTTATCTAATATATATGTACATTTTTAGATACAGGGTTCATTCCATTTTTTCTTATCACACAATTATAGACAGCACTGAATCTGTTCTACCTAACTATAATTGGACATGGATTATCTATTGCATCTCTGATCATCTCTCTCATCATATTTTTTTACTTCAAGTAAGTACATTTAAATCTTTTTTAATTAGAGAACTGTGGTGAATTCAGATTATGTGCATATTGAGCTCATGTGTACAAAATATAAATAACAATGTTAAGTTAAATATTTAAAGTAAACAAGTATTTTTATTTTATTTTAGTTTTATGAAATAGGCAGCATATGAGTGGGCTATCTTAATCCTAATTCTATAAAATTATTAGGCATATAAAATTAGAATGTGCTTTGATCATGTTGATTTAGAGGGCCTTGTTTTCTTGGTATCCTCCATCTCCTCTGGCCCTTACTTTCTTTTAGCTTCCTCTTACCTAGAGTTTTCTGAGCCCTGAAGGGAGGGATTTGGTGGAGACATCCCATTTATGACTTAGTGTTCAAAATTATCATTCTCTGCATAAAGTCTGGTTGTGGGTTTTATATTTGTTCTCATCTGATGCAGGAAGAAGCTTCTCTGATAATGGTGGAGCAAGGCATTCTTAGGAGTCATATTATTGCTACTTTTTTTTTTTTAAAGAACAGTTTAAGAACATTTGGTTTTGCCTTCAGTCCCTGGGCTATCTACTCTCAGGTTCTTGGCCACCTGCGCAATGTCAGGTATGGGCTCCATCTTATGGAGTTGGCCTTAGGTCAAATCAGATATTGGTTGGTTGCACCCAGTCTTCGAGCCACCATTGCACAGCATACTGTGCAGGCAGGGATACCATTGTAGATCAAGTGGTTGGTTTGGTGTTTAATTTTTTCTTTTGGTAACATGCTGAATGCTTTCCTGTGCCAAAGTTGCTAGAACATAGGGGTGAAGGTTCCATGTAGGCACTATATTGACTTGTCTATGTTGAATGAGTTGTGCAGATGTTGTATCCAGCAATGGGGCCTTGCTGTCAGTTTGTGGAGAACAATCTGTAGTCTTGGCAACAGGCTGGATTGTTTGGGGTTCATATAAGACCCCTTTGACCAACAACTCAATTAGATATAATCAATCCCAGCACTAGAAGCTTCATTTGGAGACAAGAGATGGGTAGATGGGGCTGCTTCCTCTATCCTTTGGTAATTTGGTTTAGATTTCTGTGATATATGTATGTTTTAGGAAGTTTTTACTGTATCAGGTTTCCTTAATTGTCTCTCCCCATATTTCCTTTATCTTCCCCTTTCCCTCCTCATCCACACTTGATCCTTCACCCCTATTTGTCCATAACTCTCTATTTTATTTCCCTTCCCTAGTGAGATTTATCCCCACCACTCCATGTCCCTTACTCTATAACTCATCTCTGTGGTTCTATGAACTGTTGCTTGGTTATCATTGACTTAAACAGATAATATCCACATATAAGTGAATACATATCACATTTATCTTTTTCAGTCTGAGTTATCTCATTCAAGATGACGTTTTTCTAGTTCCATACATTTACCTGCAAATTTCGTGATTTCATTTTAAATTTTTTTAATCCATTGTGGATATATATCACATTTTTTTTTATTCATTCTCCTGTTGAGAGACACTTAGGTTGTTTCCAATTTCGGACTCTTATCAATTCAGCAGCAATGAACATGACTGAGCTCTAAATGTCTCTGGGGTAGGATGAAATATCCTTTGGGCATATATCCAAGAGTGATATGGCTGGATCTTGATGTAGATTGAGTACCATCTTCCTGAGGAACTGCCACACTGATTTCCATAATAGCTGAATTTCTGATGTATGTGTGTGTGTGTGTGTGTGTGTGTGTGTGTTTGTGTGTGTGCTGTGCACCATGGGCAAGTCTGGTATTCATAGGGATAGAAGAGGCATTAGATCTCCTGGAACTGGAGTTACAGACAGTTGTGAGCCTTTATGTGGGTCTGGGAATTTAACCTGGATTCTCTACAAGAGTAGCCAATTCTCATAGCCACTGATGCGTCTCTCTAGCCCTAGTTTTTACAATATATTTTTAGTTTTATTATGCAAACATTTTATATTTTTCAAAGCCTTGCAATTTCTTAGTCAAAGATATATATTTTTGTGTTTCTTCAACTATATAAATTCAAAAGTCTCCCAAAAGCAATATTCTCAGAATGAATTCATAACATTCACTTCTTCCAAACCTAAGATAGGTTTCTTACGAACTAATTCATCTTTACTGATGATGTCACCAGAAGCTCAGTTGCATTCATCAGAAATTTAGCAATAATTTGAGTCTGTTCTCTCTTTCATTTCTCCTTATAGTACTTTCAACATCCTTACCAAATTCAGTTTTAATCATCTCTAACACCATTACTACTAAGTGTGCTCTATGTAATTTTAAAATTGTTATTATTTATTAATAGGGACTCACTGTGTAGCCAATTGCTGGCCTGAAACTGTATGTAGACTTGGCTAGTTTCAGACTCACCAAGATCTGTCTACCTCTGCATTCCAAATGCTGGGATTGAAGGTGTGTTCCACCACACCCAACTGCTACTCTAATGGTTTTTAAAAATCAGTTTTCTTTATTCAACTGTAGACAATCTTAAAAAAACTGCATCAAATTCAGAGCTTATTAGTAATTTTCTGCTTCAAAACATTAGAGTGCCTTTTTCTGTACCTTACATGAACATGAAAGCATTAGTGAATCTTGCCTATTATTTTCTCTGCCTCCCTAGCCTGGTTAAATGCTTCATATCTGGGAATTATACTTGATAATTTTCTCAGTGGACTCTTCCTGAATTCCTTACTGAAGCTGTAATTAATTACAGTGGACATGGTGTAAAAATTTAAAAGCGTTTGAGAGATAATAATCTCTTTAAATTAAAAACCATTCCAGTTGAGACTCTTCAGATTAAGCTGTCTCTATTTTTTAATGTAATAAGCCAAAACATCCAAGGGTATTAAGTTTCTGAAGGCGATAAAGTTAATAGCAATTACATTGCATTCCAAAACAAGTAGTAAGAAAGAAAACAATTGTCTCTTGGAATTCTAGGCCATATGCTCTCATGCAATTTTGATTTAGCAAAGTTGTCAGTAAAGTACCCAACAAGTGAAAAGCAAAATTAATACTACTTCCTCATGTGAAAAAAAATCCAAGAGTTAATAAAATAAATGCTCACTGGGCTTATGAGGCAAGTGGGGCCTCCAAGGCAAACAATACTGAAGCCAAACTGGGCCAGGAAAAGTATAGTATCAGTCTAAATCTCTAATCAGACAGCTCATTCATTCAGTTCTCAATGGGGAAACACTGTCATAATAAATGGTGTATCAAGGAGGTTGGGAAATTAAGGGAAGCAATAGCTATGTTGACCAAATCATAACAGTACAAAGAATGTTGTCATAAAGTATTAGGATGTACAGCAATAGGAGCACAATGTCTTAAGTACAAATAATTATAATTAGGAATAGAGTGTGCACAGTAACAAAGAGAAATAGGTGGTTTACTTTTTTTTTTTTTTTTTTTTTTTTTTTTTTTTAATTTTATTTTATTTTATTTTTTTAATTTACATTCCAAATCACTTCCCCTTTCCCGTTTCCTCCCTCCCCGAAAGTCCCATAAGCCCCCTTCCCTCCCTCTTTTCTCCGTTCAACCCCCTCTCATTACTCTGTCCTGGCGTTCCCCTACATCCAGTCTTTCCAGGACCAGGGGTCTCTCCTTCCATCTTTTTAGAAATCTATTGATATGCTGATTGTGTCTAGGGTATTCTGAGATTCTGGGTCAATATCCCCTTATCAGTGACTTCATACCATGTGTGATCTTTTGTGATTGGGTTACCTCACTAAGGATGATATTTTCAAGTTCTGACCATTTGCCTAGGAATTTCGTGAATTCATTGTTTTTAATTGCAGAGTAGTATTCCATTGTGTAAATATACCACATCTTCTGAATCCATTCCTCCGTTGAGGGACATCTGGGTTCTTTCCAGCTTCTGGCTATTATAAATAAGGCTGCTATGAATATAGTGGAGCATGTGTCCTTATTGCATGCAGGTAAAGTCTCTGGGTATATGCCCAGGAGTGGTATAGCCGGATCCTCCGGAAGTGTCATGCCCAGTTTTCTGAGGAGCCGCCAGACTGCTTTCCAGAGTGGTTGTACCAGCCTGCAATTCCACCAGCAGTGGAGGAGTGTTCCTCTTTCTCCACATCCTCGCCAACAACTGCTGTCTCCTGTGTTTTTGATCTTAGCCATCCTGACTGGTGTGAGATGGAATCTCAGGGTTGTTTTGATTTGCATTTCCCTAATGACTAAGGATGATGAACATCTCTTTAGGTGCTTCTCAGCCATTAGATATTCTTCAGGTGAGAACTCTTTGTTTAGCTCTGTACCCCATTTTTTAATAGGGTTACTTGCCTCTCTGGAGTTTAACTTCTTGAGTTCTTTGTATATCTTGGATATTAGCCCTCTGTCGGATGTAAGGTTGGTAAAGATCATTTCCCAGTTAGTTGGTTGCCGCTTTGTCTTTTTGACAGTGTCTTTTGCCTTGCAAAAACTTTGTAATTTAATGAGGTCCCATTTGTCTATTCTTGATCTTAGAGTATAAGCTATTGGAGTTCTGTTCAGGAAATTCTCCCCTGTGCCCATATGTTCAAGGTTCTTCCCTAGTTTCCCTTCTATTAGTTTCAGTGTGTCTGGTTTTATGTGGAGATCTTTGATCCACTTAGAATTGAGCTTAGTGCAAGGAGATAAGGATGGGTCAATTTGCATTCTTCTGCATGTTGACCTCCAGCTGAGCCAGCACCATTTGTTGAAAAGGCTATCTTTTTTCCACTGGATGGTTTTAGCTCCTTTGTCAAAGATCAAGTGACCATAGGAGTGTGGATTCATTTCTGGGTCTTCAATTCTGTTCCATTGATCTACATGTCTGTTACTGTACCAATACCATGCAGTTTTTAACACTATTGCTCTGTAGTACAGCTTGAGGTCCGGGATACTGATTCCCCCAGAGGTTCTTTTACTCTTGAGAATAGTTTTAGCTATTCTGGGTTTTCTGTTATTCCAGATGAATTTTTGAATTGCTCTTTCTAACTCTATGAAGAATTGAGTTGGGATTTTGATGGGGATTGCATTGAATCTGTGTATTACTTTTGGTAAGATGCTCATTTTTACTATATTAATCCTGCCAATCCATGAGCATGGCAGATTTTTCCATCTTCCGAGGTCTTCTTCAATTTCTTTCTTCAGAGACTTGAAGTTCTTGTCATACAGATCTTTCACTTGTTTGGTTAGCGTCACGCCAAGATACTTAATATGGTTTGTGGCTATCGTAAAGGGTATTATTTCTCTTACTTCTTTCTCAGCCTGCTTATCCTTTGAGTATAGGAAGGCTTCTGACTTGCTTGAGTTGATTTTATATCCGGCCACTTTGCTGAAGTCGTTTATCAGCTGTAGGAGTTCTCTGGTGGAGTTCTTTGGGTCGCTTATGTATACTATCATATCGTCTGCAAATAGTGATAGTTTGACTTCTTCCTTTCCAATTTGTATCCCTTTGACCTCTTTTTCTTGTCTAATTGCTCTAGCTAGAACTTCAAGTACTATATTGAAAAGATATGGAGAGAGAGGGCAGCCTTGTCTAGTCCCTGATTTTAGTGGGATTGCTTCAAGTTTCTCTCCGTTTAGATTGATGCTGGCTACTGGTTTGCTGTAAATTGCTTTTACTATGTTTAGATATGGGCCTTGAATTCCTGATCTTTCCAAGACCTTTAGCATGAAAGGATGCTGAATTTTGTCAAATGCTTTCTCAGCATCTAATGAGATGACCATGTGGTTTTTTTCTTTGAGATTGTTTATGTAGTGGATTACATTGATGGATTTCCTTATATTGAACCATCCCTGCATCCCTGGGATGAAGCCTACTTGATCGTGGTGAATGATCGTTTTGATGTGTTCTTGGATTCGGTTGGCAAGAATTTTATTGAGTATTTTTGCATCGATATTCATAAGAGAGATTGGCCTGAGATTCTCTTTCTTTGTCGGATCTTTGTGTGCTTTTGGTATTAGTGTAATTGTGGCTTCATAGAACGAGTTGGGTACTGTTCCTTCTGTTTCTATTTTGTGGAACAGTTTGAAGAGTATTGGTGTTAGGTCTTCTTTGAAGGTCTGATAGAATTCTGCACTAAAACCATCTGGACCTGTGCTTTTTTTGGTTGGAAGACTTCCAATGACAACTTCTATTTCTTCAGGGGTTATAGGACGGTTTAGATGGTCTATTTGATCCTGATTTAATTTTGGTACTTGGTATCTGTCAAGGAAATTGTCCATTTCCTCAAGATTTTCTAGTTGTGTTGAATACAGGTTTTTGTAGTAGGATCTGATGATTTTTTGAATTTCCTCAGTTTCTGTTGTTATCTCTCCCTTTTCGTTTCTGATTTTATTAATTTGGATACTATCTCTGTGCCCTCTGGTTAGTCTGGCTAAGGGCTTATCTATCTTGTTGATTTTCTCAAAGAACCAACTCCTCGTTTTGTTGATTCTTTGTATGGTTTTATTTGTTTCTACTTGATTGATTTCAGCCCTGAGTTTGATGATTTCCTGCCTTCTACTCCTCTTTGGTGTATTTGCTTCTTTTTGTTCCAGGGCTTTCAGGTGTGCCATTAAGCTGTTAGTGTATGCTGTCTCCCGTTTCTTTTTGGCGGCACTCAGGGCTATGAATTTTCCTCTTAGCACTGCTTTCATTGTGTCCCATAAGTTAGGGTATGTTGTGCCTTCATTTTCATTAACTTTCAAAAAGTCTTTGATTTCTTTCTTTATTTCCACCTTGACCAAGTTATCATTGAGTAGAGCATTGTTCAGCCTCCATGTGTACGTGGGTTTTCTTTTGTTTTTGTTGCCATTGAAGACCACCCTTATTCCATAGTGATCTGATAGGAGGCATGGGATTATTTCTATCTTCTTGTATCTGTTGAGGTCTGATTTGTGACCAATTATATGGTCAATTTTGGAGAAGGTACCATGAGTAGCTGAGAAGAAGGTGTATTCTTTAGCTCTAGGATGAAATGTTCTATATATATCAGTTAGTTCCATTTGGTCCAAGGCTTCAATTAGATTCACTGTGTCCCTGTTTAGTTTCTGCTTTCCTGAACGATCCATTTCAGAGAGCGGGGTGTTGAAGTCACCCACTATTATTGTGTGCGGTGCGATGTGTGCTTTGAGTTTTAGTAAAGTTTCTTTTACGAATGAGGGTGCCCTTGCATTTGGAGCATAGATATTCAGGATTGAGAGTTCTTGATGGTGGATTTTTCCCTTGATCAGTATGTAGTGTCCTTCTGTGTCTTTTTTGATGACTTTGGGTTGAAAATCAATTTTATCCGATATTAGGATGGCTACTCCACCTCGTTTCTTGGGGCCATTTGCTTGTAAAATTGTTTTCCAGCCTTTTACTCTGAGGTAGTGTTTGTCTTTGACACTGAGGTGCGTTTCCTGCATGCAGCAAAAAGCTGGGTCCTGTTTACGTATCCAGTCTGCTAGTCTATGTCTTTTAATTGGGGAGTTGAGACCATTGATATTAAGAGAGATTAAGGCATAGTGATTATTGCCATCTGCCATTCTTGACGCTATCTTTATGTTTGAGTGGTTATCTACTTTTGGGTTTGATTCAAGAAGGTTATTATCTCATTTTTTCCAGGGTGTTGTTTCTCTCCCTGTATTGGAGGTTTCCACCTATTATCCGTTGCAGGGCTGGATTTGTGGAAAGATATTGTGAAAATTTGGTTTTATCATGGAATATCTTGGTCTCTCCATCTATGGTGATTGAGAGTTTTGCTGGGTATAGTAGTCTAGGCTGGCATTTGTGCTGTCTTAGTGTCTGCATGAGATCTGCCCAGGATCTTCTGGCTTTCATAGTCTCTGGTGAGAAGTCTGATGTGATTCGGATAGGTCTTCCTTTGTATGTTACTTGGCCCTTTTCTCTTACTGCATTTAGTATTCTTTCTTTGTTTAGAACATTCGGTGTTTTGATTATTATGTGACGGGAGGTATTTCTGTTCTGGTCCAGTCTGTTTGGAGTTCTGTAGGCTTCTTGTATGTTCATCGGCATCTCTCTCTTTAAGTTAGGGAAGTTTTCCTCCATAATTTTGTTGAAGATGTTTACTGGCCCTTTAAGTTGCAAATCTTCACTCTCATCTATACCTATAATCCTTAGGTTTGGTCTTCTCATTGTGTCCTGGATTTCCTGGATGTTTTGGGTTACGCGTTTTTTGCATTTTGCATTTTCTTTGACTGTTGAGTCGATGCTTTCTATGGAATCTTCAGCACCTGAGATTCTTTCTTCCATCTCTTGTATTCTATTGTTGATGTTTGCATCTATGACTCCTGATTTCTTCCCAAGGTTTTCTATCTCCAAAGTTGTCTCCCTTTGTGATTTCTTAGTTGTTTCTACTTCCTTTTTTAGTTCCTGGATGGATTTGCTGAGATCCTTCACTTGTTTGTTTGTATTTTCCTGTATTTCTTTAAGGTATTTTTGCATTACCTCTTTCAGGATTTCTTCCTGATGACCCACGTTCTCCTGCATTTCTCTGAGCGATTTTTGTGTTTCCTCCTCATGGGATTCCATCTGTTGATCCATCGTCTCCTGCATTTCTTTAAGCAGTTCTCGTGTTTCCTTTGTAAGGGCATCTAACCGTTGATTCATTTCTTTAAGCAATTTTTGTGTTGCCTCCTTATGGGCATCCGTCTGTTGACCCATATTCTTCTGCATTTCTTTATGCAAATTTTGTGATTCCTTTGTGAGTGCATCTACCCGTTGATTCATCTCGTTAAGTGATTTTTGTGTTGTCTCCTTGTGCGCCTCCATCTTTTGATCCATGTTCTCCCGCATTTCTCTAAGCGATTTTTGTGTTTCCTTTGTAAGGGCTTCTAACCGTTGATTCATGGTCTCCTGTAACTCTTTATGAGATTTATTTGTGTCCTTCTTGTGATCCTCTAATAGCATCATGAGAAGTGATTTTAAATCCAGATCTTGTCTTTCGGGTGTGGTGGGGTATCCAGGACTTGCTGCTGTTGGAGAGTTGGGTTCGGATGGTCCCACATTACTTTGATTACTGTTAGTAACATTCCTACGTTTGCCTTTTGCCATCTGGATACCTCTGGTGTTAGTTGGTCCTGCTGCCACTGGCTGTTGGTTGGACCTCCTGTGAGCTTGCAAAGCTATTTCTGCCCCCCCTGGATTACCAGGATTCCCCTGGCACCGATTTCTGGGGCCTGCCTGCTCCTGAGTGACTTTGGAGCCCTAATGTGCTTTGCCCCAAGTGATCTTATATTGGGGAGGCCTTGCACATCTAAAGGCTCAGCCTAGTGGATTCCTGGAGCAGAGGTCGCCAAAGGGAGGCTGGCAGGCTCCTGCCCTGTGCAGGGGTGTGTGATCTCTCCTGGGGGGGGGGGAGGGGGCGTCCCTCTGCCAGGCAGAAGTCCCACAGCAGATCTGGCGCGCTGGTCACTGCAGATCAGCCCAGCACCTGGGAGCAGGTTACACACAAGCTCCCTGAACCCGAAGCGATATTATGCCTGTCTGTCTCTGAGCCTGGTGGTCCCAACTACCTGGTCACTGGAGCAAAGATGGCGGAGGGCACTCTCCGTGGCGCTGCTCACCCTGTGGTCACGATGGCCCGCCGATCTGGCACCCAGACGACCACAGCGCCAACCCGCCCTCGGGCACAGAAGGAAGCCCCAACAGGCCGTGTCCCAAGTGATGTTATATTGGGGGGAGAGCCTGGGTACCGGTCTCTCCAGCGCAGTCCGCGGGAACAGAGGTCGCGGAAGGGAAGCTGGCAGGCTCCCTCCCTGCGCGGGGTCCCTCCACCAGGCAGAAGGTCCCACCGCGGAACTGGCGTGCTGGTTACTGCAGATCAGCCCAGCACCTGGGAGCAGGTTACACACAAGCTGCCTGAAACCGAAGCGATATTATGCCTGTCTGTCTCTGAGCCTGGCGGTCCCAACTACCTGGTCACTGGAGCAAAGATGGCGGAGGGCAGTCTCCGTGGCGCCGCTCACCCTGTGGTCACGATGGCCCGCCGATCTGGCACCCAGACGACCACAGCGCCAACCCGCCCTCGGGCACAGACGGAAGCCCCAACAGGCCGTGTCCCAAGTGATGTTATATCGGGGGGAGAGCCTGGGTACCGGTCTCTCCAGCGCAGTCCGCGGGAACAGAGGTCGCGGAAGGGAAGCTGGCGGGCTCCCTCCCTGCGCGGGGTCCCGCCACCAGGCAGAAGGTCCCACCGCGGAACTGGCGCGCTGGTTACTGCAGATCAGCCCAGCACCTGGGAGCAGGTTACACACAAGCTGCCTGAAACCGAAGCGATATTATGCCTGTCTGTCTCTGAGCCTGGCGGTCCCAACTACCTGGTCACTGGAGCAAAGATGGCGGAGGGCCAGGTGGTTTACTTTTAAAAAAACCTCTTAACAGCTAAACAAAATGCAGTGAACACCTAGTTTTCAATAGACCTGTCATTCAGACAGAAATCATATGCTAACCCATCAAGAATGTTCACATGGCAGATCAGAGAAATGACTCAGTCAGTAAAGTGCTCTCTACATAAGTATGGGGACTTGAGTTTGGACCTTCAGCATCCATGTAAAGAGCTGGGAGCAGGAAATTGATGCCTCTAATCCCAGTGCTGGGGAGATAAAGAACTCTATAGTCTTGCTGGCCAGTCAATCTAGCCAAAATGTCAAGTTCCAGGTTCAAAGGAACATACTTCTTTAAAAAGTAAATTAGAGAATGGTTGAGGAACATGTCTAGCATCAACCGGTGGCCTCCACATGCATAAGCATATGTACTTGTGCTTGTTCCCACACATGCACAACATGCTGAGCACATTCAACCATAAGACTATTATAGTCAGTTGCTCTTATTTTGGGTTCTTAGCTGGAACTGAGGGCTTACAAAATTCTTTCAAAGCCTAAGAATCTATGAATGGAGAAGGAATTTTGTAATGGGAATTAAGAGTGAGTTATGTTTAAATCAAAATATGTAACAGAAGCTGGTACTTGTGGAAATATTTTCGTGCAAAAGAAATTTATTAGGTAACTATCAATGATATGAATTTGAAAGAATTTCTGGCTTAGTGTTTTGATGTCTTTACTTACATCTGTTTTATTCTAAAAGCAAACATCATTCAACCAACAATTAAAGATTAAGACTTAAAACCTCCAAACTATCTATGGAAATCACTTTTTCAAAGTTGAACTCATATATTTATTTAAAAGATATTAGTTTCAAAGATACAATAGGCAGATATAAACCTCATTCCCAAAGAGGCCAGAAATTTCATATTGTCCCTAATTCTGTTCTCATGCTTTGTAAATAAGTAGCTCACTATGTTAAGTCATAAAAGATTATGATTGTATACAGTATTATAAATATAACCCATTGAGTCTAAATAATTGGGAATAGAGTTTGTATAATAAGAAGAGAAGAATTCAGGTACTGGTAATGCACACCTTTAATCTCAGTGCTTGAGAGTCAGAGAGGTAGGCAGAGCTTTGAGTTCAAGAAGAAATTATGTGGATAATTAAAAAGTTTATAGGAAAAAGAACAATTGAAAGATTAAAGATCATTATGTAATAAATACAAGTCATTGATACTTGCTGAAAATTTTGCTCTTAAAAATAATGATATATGTGGTGTGGGCTGGGGAGACACCCAGAAGCCCGCCAGCCACATGACCCGCCTGCAGCAGGAGCCACTGCAATGAGCAAGTATATGCTGGACAAATGGGAGAGAAGGAGAAGCAGTCAGGTTTCAACATTGTGCAGAGAGGTGGAACTGGAGACTAGAGGGAGGAGAGGAACGGCCAGATGGGAGTAGTCTACCCTGCCACCTGAGACCATGCTGAAGTTATGACTTGTGCTGACACTGAGGGCCATGCCTGGGTCTGTGACCATGCAGCAGCAAGGGTCTGTGTTAATTTCCATGGCTCATATTACTACTACAGACCATGTGGAAATCTTTGTCTGGGCTGCTACTTGGACCATGCTGATGTCCAAGGGCTGTGCAGATCTAGCCTGGCCTCTCACTGGCTAAAGCATCCTGGAGGGCTGGCTTTACCTCTTGCCTGCTGCAGCACTTGAGAGAGGGCCCTGAACCTTGCATAGGCAGCATGTACCTGGTGATGGGATTGGGGGGTGACCCAGTCTGAAGGGTGTGAGCACAAGAGAGCTGACCCTGCCAGTCCCCTGCTGTGAGGTGGCATAGGTTACAGAGAGATGTCCTACCCTCCCCCCTTAGCTTGACTCTTGTCACCTGTGGCAGGCAGGAGAGTTGGTTCAAGGTCATGAGTGTGGTAGAACTGTCCCTGCCCATCACTGGCTGTAGCACTCAGAAGAGCAGGCCCTGCACCTTGCCTGGGAAGCACAATAGAGCTGGCCTTGGTGGCAAAAGCTCAGGCAAGGTGGCCTGAGGGTGTGAGAGTTAGAGGACTGGCTCAGCCCATCTCTGACTGCAGCATTGGTTGAGCTAGTCAGGACAGTGCTGGAGACCTCACCCTGGTTGTGTGACTGTGGGAGAGTTGGTAAGTTGACCAACTTAGCTACCACCCAGGCTCAAATCCAGGGCTTTGAGCTGGCCCATCCCTACATCTACCTCAGGTATGAACTGCTGGAGTGCATGAAAGGGCCAGTCCTGCAGATCCAAAGTTGCAGGATTTCCACAGAGGGCTCAACAGAATATCTCAGAGGAGTCCCAGTGCAGATCAAATACTGATAGTGTGTAGCAGAAGCCAGAGGTCTCCAACCAGACCAATGACTCATTGCAATGAACATTTGCAAGTAAAGATGTGTGGATAAAGGGTATACTGTGTGACACTCTGTGATATACTTCAGCTTCCACTGCGAGGTTATTTTTATGCTTTTTTGCTTTTGTGTACAGAGGTTGCAAGGTTGTAAGATGGATGCAAAGGAATGGGGACATTAGTGGGATTGCGATACAGAATGTGAAACTCACAAAGAATCAATAAAAAATTAAAAAAATTATATAATGCACACAATTAAAACCTTGTTAAATTAAAAGAATCATCTAACAACTTAAGATATTTGGTTCTTGGCCTTTACAAAAATATTAAGACAGCAAATAATTACTTTGCTTATACCTAATCTTTATACTAAAATTATAATGAATTGTTTATTTACTGGAACTATTGAAAATTATCAAGCATCTTTTAATTGTGAGTTAGTATGAAAGGCACACATTTGAATCTGGACATAATTTTAACAAATGGAGCAAGACTGTTTAAAAGCTTGGGCTATATTAGTAATTGTTGATATAAAGATTAAAATATAGCCCATGCTTTTTCTAAAGTGAGTCATTATGTTTTAAGCAGATTGTCGTGTAACTAAACTTTTCCTGGGGAGACACTACATATACATCTACTCACCCCAGATAGGGAGCTCACGACAGAGTATGGATACCACCAAAGTCCTACTTGTTGAACCAGTGAGTTTTATTGGAGTTACTTACAGGAATATGGGTGAGGAGTTACTGACAGGAACAGAAACGACTGACAGACAACTGCATCACCAAGGACCACATCTACACATGTGACAGCCCTCAAAACAGGGAACCTAAAGCACCTTGTACAGCCTGCTGGATGCTCAGCAGGTTGGAGAGTTTCCCTTCCTGGTGACTCATTTGGTCTAAATCTCTTCCATGTAGTTGGACTGGTTTCTGATTTTTCCAGGCAGTTGGTCTGGTCTCAGAGTCATCTTTGCAGCTTGTCTTCTCTGAAGGTCTTTGAAGTTTGGTTTCAACCAGTCTGAGAGGAACTCTTAATTTTTGTTGCTTACGCTGTCATGGCGGTCTTAGTGATCATGGTGAGTTTCAGGAACTTCCCGAGGCCTTTTGGGTTGTTTACCTTTCTGTTTGAGGAGCTTCCCTGCAAAGTGGAGTGTTTCAGTCTTGTAGGAAACTGTTATACATCATAGTCTCACACAGTACCTGGCATTTATGAACTGTTCGGAAAACAATGAGTTACTAATTCGCTTGGCATTATCCACATATTATAACCAAGCAATTTTTAAAAATATTAGTGCAGTGTTATAAAGACCTGTAAGAACATAAAGGAAGAAAGACCCATCTGACTCATGAGTCAAAGGTTTGTGATACAATATTTCCATTGAAAAGTATGGTTCTAAAATTGGCTATTTTACTGTATCAAATGGAAAATTATACTATTATTTGACATTAAAAATCCTTTTATGTTATTTAAACATATATTAAATGGATGTGTAAATATTGTACTGTGCTATAAATAAAAAAGTATGTTTCTTTGATGAACAGAATTTCAAAAGGTAGAAATTATGAACTAGAAGCCATAGATATTGTCTAGGCTAATTCTTTTTTTTCCTTTTTTTTGAAATTTTCTTTTTTTTTTTAGCTTTTTTTTAAATAAAAAAATATAGCAAATAAAAAAAATTTCTATATTTTTTTATTTACATTCCAAATGATTTCCCCTTTCCCATTTCCTCCCTCCCCAAAAGTCCCATAAGCCCTCTTCCCTCCCCCTGTTCCCCATTCAACCCCCTCTCACTTCTCTGTCCTGGTATTCACCTACATCCAGTCTTTCCAGGACCAGGGGTCTCTCCTTCCATCTTCTTGGAAATCTATTGATATGTGAATTGTGTCTTGGGTATTCTGAGATTCTGGGTTAATATCCCCTTATCAGTGACTGCATACCATGTGTGTTCTTTTGTGATTGGGTTACCTCACTAAGGATGATATTTTCCAGTTCTGACCATTTGTCTAAGAATTTCATGAATTCATTGTTTTTAATTGCAGAGTAGTATTCCATTGTGTAAATATACCACATCTTGAGTCCATTCTTCTGTTGAGGGACATCTGGGTTCTTTCCAGCTTCTGGCTATTATAAATCAGGCTGCTATGAACATAGTGGAGCATGTGTCCTTATTGCATGCAGGGCAAGCCTCTGGGTACAGGCCCAGGAGTGGTATAACAGGATCCTCCGGGAGTGTCATGCCCAGTTTTCTGAGGAACCGCCAGGCTGCTTTCCAGAGTGGTTGTACCAGCTTGCAATCCCACTGTCTAGGCTAATTCTTACCTTTACTTACTTTCCAGTAAAGAACTAACTTTCCTAGGTCCTTCTCAATCTATGATCTTTCTGTTTGACTTAGCTATTTCCTTTGACTTGAACATTCTTGAATTATAGTTTGAACAGAAAGAAACAAAATGAAAAAAAACAAAAATAATTTCCTTTGTTATTAAATAGGCCTTATGTGAAATATGACAAATGCTAAAGTAAGGAGAACAGAAACCACTTTTTGTTTTGGTTCTTCACACACCCCTAAGTATCTTGCACAAAACTGGCACTCAAAAATCATTTGATGTGTCTCGGATAGACACAATCCGCATATCAATAGATTTCTAAAAAGATGGTAGGAGAGACCCCTGGTCCTGGAAAGACTGGATGTAGGGGAACACCAGGACAGAGTAACGAGAGGGGGTTGAATGGAGAAAAGAGGGAGGGAAGGGGGCTTATGGGACTTTCGGGGAGGGAGGAAATGGGAAAGGGGAAGTGATTTGGAATGTAAAGTAAAAAATAAAATAAAATAAATAATAAAAAAAAATCATTTGATGGATGAAGACAGAAAGGCTTTGTAGTTTCAATCCAGGGCTGACTTGTCCGTACCTTATCTTTAACTTCTGACAAATTCCTTGAGGGTTTTCTAGTTTTTATCTTCTCCATCAACAAAGAAAAGCAATTAGATCAGGACTCTGAATTCTGATCTGTAGAAGTATCCAAGGAAAATAAGATGGCAGACTGTAGATAAATCACACACACACACACACACACACACACACACACACACACACACACACACACACACAAAGCTCTGGGCACCTCAGAAATTCCTAGATTTAAATGCTGCATGAAGCATGCTCATCGACTGCTGAGGATGATAGAAATTAATAGCTTCATGCCAAATAACCTGGAAACAATTTCTAGAGGAGCTGATGTTTCAGATAAAAATCACTGTGTGTGAGAAAAACCCACCACCAACATATTCCTTCTGCCTCTTAACCTGGTTCCTTGTACTGCAGCCTTCTTCAGTTAGTCTTTGGTAGAGGAAACTCTCTTCCCCACTTTGGTAATCAAGGGTCACGGACCCACCCTCATAAAAACCCAGAACTGTACACGATGTTGATTTAGGGTACTGTTGATTATTTTTTGTTTAGAAAGGGAAGACAGCGGTCCTCTACCCATCCATGCTTTAAATTAGAAACAGAGAACACGCAATGCTGTTCTCCAGATAGATTTGTTTTATATTAGAGTAAAAAGCCATAGCAGGAGAATAAAAGAAAGGGAGCAGAAAAGGAGGGGGAGAGGCAGAGCCCTAACTTTGGGGTTTTCCAAGCCCTCAGAGGCAATGTCTTACTCATAATAATCTCTGGAAAAACAAAGCAGAACCCTCTAGATAAAAATAAATAAACTTTACTGGAATTAGTTACAAATTATGTTTTAATTACTGTGCAAAAACTGAAGGCACAGCAAACCTGCCTTTTACTTTCAACTCAGATAAAAGGCTTGCACATCAAAGGGAGCTGAACACGCAGTGTCTATCTGACTTGTCAGGGAAAACACGGTTCTTTTTTTTTTTTTTCTATTTTCTTCAATTTGCTTTGATTTCTTGAAAGAACATCTCTGCTGAAAGTCTAGATGCTAATTTTAACTTCTTTTAAAGCACGTTGCATATTTTCAAGCATGTAGAAATGATCTTTCTAGGTTATTGACATGAGTTCCAAATAAAATACAGCAGGAAAAAAAAAAAGATCCCACTGGCGAGTCAAGCATTCTCAACTTAGAGAGATAGCCTTGTAGTGCTCATGCACGTGGTAATGTGCTGGCTGTATACAAGTTTCAAGGTGAATGACCCAAGCTCTTACCTTTGTTGCCAGATTCCTCTAAATATTTTCAATCAGTGTCATGAACATCTATTTTATTTGCACATTTCTCTTGAATTAAAGCTGGTATCATTTTTCTTTATAGCCATATTTTTCCTACAGAAATCATATATAATCCCGCATTTAAGATAGCTGAAAATCAAAGAAATCCTATGTAGAGTCTTTTCCTGCATACAAATTTGTCTGATAAGCTTGACTGGGAATCCAGAACCATCACTTAAACGTGGCTCATTTAATGACTTCTGACCCTGCCTTTGATCTGTTCAGGAGTTTGACAAGGGCTAAGTTTGCAGTCATCTAGAGTTGTGTGATTGCATGCCTGTCAAAGCCCACCCACCACACCCTTGCTTTCCAAACTGTTGTGATCTATTTGTTCTTTTATATACTTAGGTTAATTGATATGTCGTATATATGCATCCTCTGCTTCCTCGAGCTTAACATTGCATATTGTTTACCTAAATATGTTTTTCTTAGTATTATTTATCAACTCATACTCAGTCTATCTCCAAGTCATAGTTTAATCAGGGTTTTGAAAACTCTGTTCCTCATATTTAATGTTGTGTGAGGTCAAACCAATTACATTACATAATATGAGTCAGAGTTGCAAAAAAATCTTCAAAATATATACTGAATTATGTAATAAAATTGCATTTCCACATTAGAGTAACATATTTGGATAAGGGCAAAGTAGGGCAAGAAGTAATGGATTTTACTCAATAAAAACCATTTCAACTCTAAAATAACTGTTGCTAGTGGCTAATTGAGGAGAGTCTTATGTATGGAAATATAAGTAAATAGCCTAATAGAAAATTGGGATTCTTGTAGGAAATAGTTGTATGCTTTGTAGCTACATATATATGTTAAAGATAAATGTTTATTGATGTTTCATAAATATTAATTTCTTTATAAATAAATTTTATGTAGTTTCTTGAAAAAGTATACCAAAAGGGATACTTAGTTATGTCTAAATTAGAATGATATATGGAATGATACAAAATTATTTTATCTAAGCTGACAAACTACTGCTTGGCACAGAACTATACAGTTCTTTAAATGCATTAAAATTTGTAGTTCAAAGAGAACATATAATAAAAGTAATTTTATTCCAGAAGTGAATATATGTTGTAGTCTGGTTTTGTAGTCTTGCAGACATAATTAATTTATTTTCTTAATCCGTGCACACAGATGTGACTGTGTATGAGGAACTCAAGGTAAACCCTCCTCAGAATTGTACCATAGTTTTAGAAGTTAGGAAACAGAAGGCCATTGAGTGACTAGATACTGTACTGCTTGCTTCTTGCTGGTGAGGTACTCAGATGTCAAAAACTAAGATCTTAAAAAAGACGAGGATAATTAGAAAAGTAGAGTGCACACACACACACACACACACATATATGTGTGTGTATGTATTTATGTATGTATGTAGTTTTCCATTAGAAAGCAGAAAAATAAAAATAATAATTGACCGAAATCTTCCAGAGTGAAGGAAATATTTTGTAAGTTAATCTCTTTAGTTTTCTTTACCTGTGCAAGAGTACACTGCTGCCTTATGCTGTCACTCTCTGGTCCTCCTCCTCAGCCTTCTTCTCCTCGTCTTCCTCCTTCTTTTCCTCCTCCTTCTCCTCCTCTTCAGAACATCAACTTCATGACTTTAACTAAAGGTCATTTTCTCTACTTAAAATCCATGTCCCTGCTCTTGTCTCCTGGTTGGGTCAGTCCTGAGTATGCCATTTAACTTTGGCCACAGTCTTAATCACTTAAGAAGAGCACAAATATTAAGAATGACATCAGTTCATGTGTCTGTTTGTTTTCCACTGTGATAAAAATAACATTTTAGGGTCTTGCTCTGAGCAGTTCACAACTGTTTCCCCAGAATCTAGAAAGAGTGGCCAGCAGATAAACAACAAATAGTAACTAATTGGATATAAAGTAAATAAAACTCATTGCTTCCTCCAAACTTTCTGGTTCAATAGGTCATCTATTACATGGATGGCCTGGAATAACTTTCTTCAGTTTTATTAAAAGATAATGATATTTTAAGAGGTTGTTAAGATAATGACTCTAGTTTGCTTGTGTCATGTCCGGGATATATTAAAAACTCCATAAATTGTGACTATATTGTTACTGATTTTGCCTCTAAAATGTCTTTGCTTGTTTCCGGAGCTCAAGAAATACAAACATTCAAAAGACTGTTTTCTCTCCCAATGGTTTCTTGCCAATTAGGAGACAAGGGAAAGCACTTGTATAACAGACAGGAAGGATCCCAGCTAACCACGTGAAAACACTGCTCCCTGTGCAGCCCGAAACTCACCTGTGGCACTAAAGAGGCAGCCCTGATAAGCAAGGGTAGGGAAGGAAGGAGGATGATGGAAGAGGGCCAACTCCAGGCAGGGATTTTTATTAAGCACTCTATGAAAATAGACGCACATCTTTCAATGTATCTAGATGATCACAAGTAGCCTTACTAGAGACTGTCAACTACTGATACACGTATGCACACACACACACACACACACACACACACCAAAAACAAAAAACCAGACATTCTGATCAGCATAAATCAATTCAATAGACAAATGATCCAAATATAGTCTATCTTTGTAATGTACTCATTGTTTTCTGTCTATTATCTGTGCTCGTACTCAGATTGGCACAAATTGTCCTTTCAAATACATGACCAATGGTTTAAAGGGAAGTGGTCTGAGTCCTCAGAAATGAGATAAACTGGAATATGAAAGCAATGCTCTGTAGGCAAGGCTACAGTTGTCCCACTGTGCTCCATCCTTCTTTACTTTATGCTACTCATAATCAGTACTGAGAAAAGTAGGTTACGGGCAGTGGTGGCGCACACCTTTAATCCCAGCACTTGGGAGGCAGAGGCAGGAGGATTTCTGAGTTCGAGGCCAGCCTGGTCTACAAAGTGAGTTCCAGGACAGCCAGGGCTAGACAGAGAAACCCTGTCTTGAAAAACAAAAAACAAAAAAAAAAAAAAAAAAGAAAAGTAGGTTAAATGTTTCTTTTCACACAGCAAACCCAAAGGGAAATTTAAGGCGAGATCCTTTATCACATTATCTGCCAAATTTTAAAGATGCAACAGCAGAATTGGGCTACCATGGTAGTGAACACAGTGGTTTGGAGATTAGTATAGGCAGAATGGAATTTCTTGGGAAAGTAACTTAATTGACATTTCACCACATTGAAATTGTCTTCCGAGTGTTAAATTCCTGTGGTTGTAGCAAAAACATGATAGGTTTTTAATTCTTGAATTGAATTACATACAACTTGACACAAGCTAGAGTCATTGGAGAGGAAGGAGCCTCAATTGAGAGATGCCTCTGTAAGATGCAGCTGCAAGGCACTTTAAAATTTAATGATCAATTGGGAGAGGGCCCAGACCACTGTGGTTGGTGATATCCCTGGGCTGGTGGTTTTGGGTTCTATAAGAGTGCAGGCAGAGCAAACCATCGGGAGCAAGCCAGTAAGCAGCACCCCTCCATCACTTCTGCATCAGCTCCTGCCTCCAGGTTCCTTCCTGCTTGAGTTCCTGTCCTGACTTTGGTGATAAACAGTAATGTGGAAGTGTGAACTTAAGAAAACCCTTTTTTACTCCCCAGCTTGCTTTTTGGTCATGGAGTTTCATTACATCAGTAGAAACTAACCATACACGAACTGTTGTACTATTGGATCCGTTTTCTTTCTTTCTTTTTTTCATATTTTTTCTTTTATTGGATATTTTCTTTGTTTACATTTCAAATGGTATCCCCTTTTCTGGTTTCCCCTCCGGACACCCCCTATCCTATCCCTTCTCCCCCTGCTTCTATGAGGGTGTTCCTCCCCACCCATGCACTGCCCGCCTCCCCTCTCTGGCATTCCTCTACACTGGGGCATCGAGCCTTTACAGGACCAAGGGTCTCTCCTCCCATTGATGCCTGACAAGGCTATCCTCTAGTACATATGAGGCTGGAGCCATGGGTCCCTCCATGTGTACTTCTTGGTTGGTGGCTTAGTCCCTGGGAGCTCTGGTTGGTTGATATTGTTGGTCTTCCTATGGAGTTGCAAACCCCTTCAGCTCCTCCAGTCCTTTCTCTAACTCCTCCATTGGGGACCCCACACTCAGTTTAATGGTTAGCTGCGAGCATCCAACTCTGTATTTTTAAGGCTCTGGTAGGGCTTTGCAGTAGTCAGCTTTATCAGGCTCCTGTCAGCAAGCATTTCTTAGTATCCATAATAGTGTTGGAGTTTGGTGATTGTCTCTGGGATGAATCCCCAGGTGGGACAGTCCCTGCATGGCCTTTGCTTCAGTCTCTGCTCTGCACTTTGTCTCCATATTTGCTCCAGTGAGTATTTTGTTCCCCTTTCTAAGAAGGACCGAAGCATCCACACTTTGGTCTTTCTTCTTCTTGAGCTTCATGTGGTCTGTGAATTGTATCTTGGGTATTCGGATCTTTTTGGCTAATATCCACTTATCAGTGAGTGCATACTATGTGTGTTCTTTTGTGATTGAGTTACCTCATGCAGGATGATATTTTCTAGTTCCATCCATTTGCCTAAGAATTTCATGAATTCATCATTTTTAATAGCTGAAAGATCTTTACCAATCCTACATCCAATAGAGGGCTAATATCCAATATATACAAAGAACTCAAAAAGTTAGAGTCCAGAGAACCAAATAACCCTATTAACAATGGGGAACTGAACTAAATAGAGAATTTTCAACTGAGGAAACTTGAAGGGCTGAGAAGCGCCTAAAGAAATGCTCAACATCCTTAGTCATCCAGAAAATGCAAATCAAAACAACCTTGAGATTCCATATCACACCAGTCAGAATGGCTAAGATCATAAACTCAGATGACAGCAGATCCTGGTGAGGATGTGGAGAAAGAGGAACACTCCTCCACGGTTGGGATTGCAAGCTGGTACAACCATTGTTGAAATCAGTCTGGGGGTTCCTCAGAAAATTGGACAGAGTACTACCTGAGGACTCAGCTATACCACTCTTGGGCATATACCTAAAAGATGCTCTAATATATAATAAGGATATATGTTCTACTATGTTCATAGCAGCCTTATTTATAATGGCCAGAAGCTCGAAAGAACCCAGATGTCCTTCAACAGATGAATGGATACAGAAAATGTGGTACATTTACACATTTTCTATTATGTGGTTATGCTGCAGTCCCCAGGACAAGTTTTATATGTATATATCTCAAAATTTTAGCATGTTTCCTTAAGCAAATTGTTCATTTGCTTAATAATTATATTCAAAAATTTCACTTACAAGTTGATTTTTATCTGCACTAATCTACTTACAAGTGCTAATGACTATGTTTAGAAGGAAACAATTACTATATAAATCTATGTCTTTTTTTTTCTTGAGACTGATAGAAGCTGTATCTCAGATAGCATCTCTCTGCACTTGTTTAATCTGTGTGGTGCTTAGAGGCAGAAATGAAAGAAACTAAAGCAATAGGCTAAAGTGTTAGACAGTCGGGTATATTTTCACAACACACAGTGAACCGATTTAACAGTGATCTACTTTATTGTAACAGTTTTGACAGCTCAGCTGAATACCAGGATTGCTAAAGCAGAGAGCTTTGGCTTGAGTTGTGTAGGTTGATACTCACAACTACAATAATATTAGTTACTGTAAGAAGGATTATCCTTAAGTAGTCCTGTTCTATTATGTTAATAATCTTTATTGGTAATAATCAAAATCATGTCACTGCTATGTCATTTTATTGAAAATAGGCCTGTCTCTCAGTGTTAATTGCTTTAAATTACAAGAATCACGCTACTCTTCAAAATTCTCTAAAGTTCTCGTTTTCTGTGGAATATCATCAGTAGTCTGTAGGTCAGACTTTACCCGAGCCTTCCTGTCATTCCTCTCATGCCCTGTGAAATCAAGTCAAGTTCACTGACTGTAGTATGCAACCAGGAGTTGTAATTCTATTTTGATGGATTGCAGATGGTTGCAAACACCTGCTATTAAATGATTGTCAACTATATCCAATGGTTATTTTGAGAACTATCACATCCATTAAACTTTTCTCAATCTTCACTAGTAGTACTGAGCACACGGCCAACCTGTAATCATTAGTTTGGGTTATATTGACTTCCTCATTCTTTAAAAAAGTAGAGCTATATATAGAGTCACAGAGCTATAGACATTTCAGAAGGAAAATAGTCTGAATTGTGTTTTTAAACATGGAAAACATTCATTTCCCCATTCTAATTCTAAATTTCAACTCTTTTTTTTAAGGTAAAGGGAAGTGAAAAATCGTACTTTAATTTTTCATAGTAGAAAACTTGGGATTTTGTAGGATGGTTTCTCTAGAAAGACTATCTGAGTTAGCTTTACTGGGATGCACATGAGGTTTTATTTTCTGCAATGCAGTGATGTATCATGCATCTCTACCCATGTGTTTAACATTGCCAGTCAGCAGTTGGCCTCAAGTAGGTTTCATTTTATCATTTTTCTCTGGAATCCTAAATGAAACGGTGTTCAATTGCTTCATGAACGAAAATATGCTGGGATGTTCACTTGAATGTGGGTAAGGTAGTCACATACTAAAAAAATCTTAAGCATGACTGAGGATTAAATCTGAAAAGCTCATGCTTTCGATGGCAATGACACCCTCCTGAAATCTACTATGTATGAACCCCATGGGCCAGTTCTCTTTGTTTCATATAAATGGTAAAAGGTCAGTTTCTTTTTGTATCTTGAGGACACATCTGGACCAATCAGAAAAACAATCTACAAAAACAGAGCAATGCTTCTTAGTGATTTCTAATTTCCATCGATGTAGCTAGTCTAAATGCAATTACATATTTCCCGTGACTGGTTGATATAAGTATAGTCATTATCAGCTCAACAAAATCATTTGGACTGTTTAAACAAAGCAGACTGTGTAGTTTAGTTAGGAGCATTTTATCTGGGTGGGAGTCTCAGGTAAATTGAAGTATTCGAGTTCATTGTTAGCATGTTTTTGATTATGCAACTTCACCAAATCTCAACTGCCTTTTGCAGAATTAAATATTAATTATGTTTAGAATTGAAGAGAAATTAATGCAGAGGTTTGCACAGGCAAGTTCCCCAACCCCCAATCTGCACAGCTCTGTGAAAGCAACTCATCTCCAGGTGGACTTTTCCCCAATCAAAATTTTTATTAAGTGAAGATTATGGATAAACAAAATAATTTTTCCAAAGTTAGAGCAACCTCTATGAATTGAAAGTGTACTTTATTTGAAATTACATTTAATTAAAATGTAGAAACATTTTTATAATATTAGCATATTGTATTTCTTTTGCCTTGTAGGAGCCTAAGTTGCCAACGAATTACATTGCATAAAAACCTGTTCTTTTCGTTTGTTTGTAATTCGATTGTAACAATCATTCACCTTACGGCAGTGGCCAATAACCAGGCCTTGGTGGCCACAAATCCTGTAAGTAAAACGTGATTGTACCTTTGAGGAGTAGTGGGAAGAGACATGGGTTAGGGGGTGGTTTCTGATATGAAATATGTGAATATTCTACCAATCATTGTTTCAATAAGCATTTTTCTTCCTATAAGCCATAGTTTAAAAATACATGCTAAAATTTATATGTATATAAATTATCCATGACATAAACATGTATGTAAACCATACTTGGATTTAAATATATGTATATATAGCAGAAATCTTCACACTTTTAGAATCACCTACTTTGACGTTGTGGCAAAACCTCCAGTTTTGGATATGGATGTGGTGTGTGTGTGTGTGTGTGTGTGTGTGTGTGTTTGTGTGTGTGTTTGAGTACATCAAGTTGTGTTTTCTGCATTATGTTATCTAGTTACTGAAATCAGAGAAGGACAGGGATTTCCACCAAATGGGTCAATAACTAACACGTTTGAATGTGCTTTATGCATATTTTCAGGGTAATTTACAGAGTTCTAAAGTTTCTCCCATTGTTTGCACATGTGCTTCCTGGTGGTTTGATCTTGCTTGTGTTCCTCTCTAAAGTCATCGGGGGAGGAAACAGACCAGAATATAATTAGCAGTATAAAACACTGGCTGACACTTTGACATTTAAGAATGAGTTTTTCTAGGAGAATCTGTTTTGTAACACAGCAAGGGTTTCTAACTCTTATGTAAGCAGAAGCATAAGAATATATATCTAATAGACAAAGTATACATTAAAGTACAGTGATTTTTATTATTTGTAAAAAGTATTTTCTGATCATATTCACAGTGCCCTCCACAGAAACTTTTTTTCTGAAGTATGTACTAAATGGTTTTCCTCATAATAGTTTATATTAATTTTAAAGTAACTCAGAATCAAGCTGAGTTAGATAAGAATGTAATACCTATATAAATATTGAAAGTTAAATTTATTATAAATATATTCAAATATATATAGTTAAAACTATTTTAGCTTTGAGAGGCTTGAGTATCATCTTGTAAAACACATGATACTGAATTATTTAAAATTTAGCAAATGCATTCTTCACACATATTAAATGAAGAAATGATGTTACAAATATTCTTTAGGAAGATGTTATTACATATATAGTTTTTTTTGTTTTGTTTTGTTTTTGTTTCTGTGAGGCAGGGTTTCTTTGTGTAGCCTTTGCTGTCCTGGAACTCACAGAAATCCACCTGCCTCTGACTACTGAGTGTGGGAATTAAAGGTATGAGCCATCATTTCCCAGCTTCTACTACTAATTCTTTTTAAAAATCTATACAAATGTGTGGCCATTTATAATGCATACCTCACAGAAATATTCAAGAATTTGATAAAATATGTGTAAATGATAATAGTTCAAGTGTTTTAGGATGACATTTGTGCAAATGCTATTCATCCTATCCATGATAACTGTAAACTTATTTTTAAGTGCTCTTGGTTTCTAACATAAGGTTAATTTCAAAAAATTATAATAACTACTAAATATGTATTGAATTTTAGATTGGAAATTAAAGATTGTAGCATTCTGCTACACATCTATTAGCTTTGATAAGGAAAGAATCAATATTTCTCAGCTTCTTTGTGTTTTCTTTATCTGATATTTGGATTTCCTTCTTCTTCCTTATATAAAAGAAGAGAAAGTATCCAAGAAAAAGAGGAGGCAAAACCACCATTCTTTATTCTAATATGAAAATTTCATATTTTACATTTAGGCAATATGTAGGCTCATTCGAGAATTACTTAGTTAGTTTTATTTATTTATGCTTGTGGGTGAAGGATACAAAACTTACTAAGGATTGATACATGTTTAATTAAGTGCTAATAAGACTATCAAAGTTTTTCTGACAGAAAACAACCAGAATAAAAACAGATGTACCATGGTATATGTGTCGACTGTTTATATTTAATATAAATAAATATAAATAATAACTTGAACTCATTAGAAAAACAGAAACCCACTAAACAGAGGGAGACATTTTTGTTGGGAATTGTTTAGAATATCACATGATTCTTATGAATTGAGAGAGTACATAGTTAATAACTTTAGAACCATCATGTGATGAGTGTTCAGAAGAGCATGGCATAACCCAGAACCCCAAGAGTGCACAGTTTTGTGTGGGGGACAGGAAAATCCCATGGTTTCTGTGATAAACTGGACGACTTGCTTCACATGTGCATTTCATAAACTAAGAAACCAGTGTTTCCCCCCTCACAGGTGAGCTGCAAAATTTCTCAGTTCATTCATCTTTACCTGATGGGCTGTAACTACTTTTGGATGCTCTGTGAAGGCATTTACCTGCATACACTCATTGTGGTGGCTGTGTTTGCAGAGAAACAGCACTTGATGTGGTATTATTTTCTCGGCTGGGGTAGGTGCCACTGTCATCACCTGCTTATTTGTCTGATTAGGAAGGCTTTTCGTTTTTAGGCCACATGACTTATTACCAATCATTCTTTCCTTGTTGCCATAAATTGAAATACATGAAGCGCCACAAGCTCACGGTTTCTGTAGTCTCATTTTGACTAATAATGTGATAGCGTTTTTATATTTTGATATTCCACTGACAAGCTCATTCTAGCTGAATGCGTAGTGACTAGAGCAATAGAATTAATATTGCAAATTAAGGATCTAGTTTCTTCACTTTTCTGAATGTCCACTCTTTTCATGTGTAAAATGAAGACATGGTGATAAATAGCTTTGAATTTCCACAAAAAACAAAACAAAACAAAAAAACAACAAAAAAAACTTCTTTGAGAACCCTCCTCTCACTCTCTCTTGCTTCTTTCTTTTCTTCTTTGCTTTTGAGACAGGATTTTCTTTTGGCTTAGAACTTGCTATGTAGATCAGAAAGGTTTGAAATCACAGAGCTTTGTCTACATCTTCCTCCTGAGCACTGGCATTGGAGATGTGTGTTGTCATATCCAACCCTGATGAGATCTTAAACTGTCATTTTATGGTCAAAATTTGGGGTGTCAATAATTGAATAAAAGTATGCAAAACATCTACCTCTTTCACATACTGTCTTGGCATTGTGTAAGTCACAAAACAAGCTATAAAACATACTCTGTGTTTCTTAAGGTTATTGGGATGGCATGTATGAATTTGATACATAGTAAATGAATTTAATAGAACTAACTTCCAGAGATATAACAGAAATTTTATTTCTTTATTACCTATCAAATGAAGCTGTAGATACTGCAATAGATTTAAGAGCTATGCATATACACATATCAAATTGTCAGTGCATTCTGATTGCCTCTATAAAACCTTTCTTCATTTCAATTTTTTTTAAAGATCTTATTTAGAAGCCTCACCAAATGCTGAAATCTTGGTATAAGAAACATATATTTCTCTTTTTTTCTTCTTCAGAAAATGGCTTACTGTGAATCTGTCTTTTACCATAGAAAAAATTATCAATCTCAATATTACCCAACATTTGACATTAAATATTAGTCAATTTCATCCCATGGAAATTATATGAATACAAAAATTCTGCTAAGGGTTCTGACTTACGCAGCATAGAATGTGTTAATCTTTGGAATATTACTGATTCAAAATGATATATGATATTCAAACTTGATAATTATCACACTTTTTGACTATACATATACAATTATACAGTAATCATAGGCATAGTTAGTTATTTTTTGCTACTAAGGTGTCTCTGAAGTTCACGTTCATGACTTCTTTGAAAATCCTCATCAATAAGGAAAATTACCCATTCATTTGGTTTTGCTTTATTTGTAGGGTTTCCTCTGCTTCCTGCCTGCATCCACGCCATTGCTAGAAGCTTGTATTACAATGACAAGTAAGACATTTTCCATTTGTTACTTCTATTAGAACTAAGTGAAATGGGAATCTTTCAAATATCTTCACTTTATCCCCTAGTTGCTGGATCAGCTCAGACACTCATCTCCTCTACATTATCCATGGTCCGATTTGTGCTGCTTTATTGGTATGTAATTAAAGTTCTCAGTTTCTCACCGTTGCTTATATTACCTGGATCTCCTCTCCGACCTCCTTACTCAGAGTTGGTGTGCCACTTAATTGAATAAGGTTCAGTGAAAGTGTTATATTTGCACAGGAAGGGTAAATCGCTAATCTGCAAGTGGTGGCAAAGCATCAGGGACCACGGGTGGGAAGCTGCTTTTGCAGCTGAACATGAAGTGAGGTCAAAACGGTTCTAACAGAATTAGACAAATGCTCAGAGTAATTCAGTAAGTCCTCTGGCTTTGGCTAGTGGAAAACAGTTGGTGCTCAAACCACAGCCAGGCAGGGAAGAAGAAGCAGCAGAAACAAATACTCAGATTTTTCTCTCTTCCTGTCTCTGATTTCTTAGTTCCGCTTGCTAGCCAAATACAGTAAATGTCAGAGTGTTAGAGCCCGAGTCGTGACACATGGGCACTGCCTTCTGCACAAGACACAGAACACAGGATTGCTCTATTAAGAAACTACAACACACCTATGCAAGAGTAGTGGGCCAATGAAGAAACAACTTTGGTTCGAAAAAGTATTGCTTATGCATCCTGTAATTACAACACTTGCCATTTACTATTAGTGTAGCAACTGGGCATCTTTGAATGTGGTTTTGTTATCAGAAAATTTGTAATTCCTCTTTTGGGTTCTTAGTCTCCTAACTCAAATTTAGGAAAACACACACACACACACACACACACACACACACACACACAAATAATCAAGGACAACGTTATCACAGTTTAAGAGAAAAATAATAGGGCAGACAGGCTGTAAATCTCCCCAGCTGGAGGAAAGAAAGGAGGCTGAAAGAAGGCTATTACATGCCATTTGTAAGCAACCACAGAACAGGAGAGGGGAGGGCTCATCAAAGAAAGTGTGAGAAAACCTAGGGCATCACGAAAAGCATGCTAAGTTTTGGGAAAAGAAATAGAAAGCACAAACAGGAAAATTTACACTCCTCTGAGTAACTCAGAAAAGCAGGCCTTCTCATCTTACACAAAGAAGCTCTGCAGGCATCTGCACACGGGGAGGGTGTGGGAAAGAATAAGTCGATTATTTATTAATTTATTATTTATTAGCATGGCTTAAGATGAATCCGTTTTCTCAAGGGGTGTTATGTACCTAGGTGACTGACAAATCCAGCTAGACTAACTCTCAAGGTATGTCATGTCTCCATGGACAGTGGGGGGCGGGGAGCAGAGACAGAGAGAGACTCAATTCTGTCCTGGAGTAAATAGCTCCCCTTAATAGGCCTTGAGAGAGCCCTAGTCCCCAGTCTCAGTGGCCTCCAAGACTATAATATTTCTAAATTAAGAGACTCTAAAATCATTTAGGAAATAGGCTGAAATTGAGGAATAAAAACAATCCATTTTTCACAATGAAAATCTAGACATGCAATTCCAAAGCTGTTCATCAGAAGGTATTAGTGTCTGGACTGGATTTTGGGTCACAGGATTATGTATAGTCAGGAACCAGGGATGGTCTTTTAGAAAGAATTAAGAAACTAGAGCTCCCTTCTGGTATTCCTAACTAGGAATCTAAGAACATTCCTTTTTTTCTGGCCAAGATGAGAATGGAATTGTATATATTAGAGGTCCTTGCCCCTAAGCTTCCTGGTCAATCTTATCTTTTGTAATCTTACTTAGCTAAGGAATTACTGGCCATCCTTGTATGAAAGTCTTCCAGTAGTGTCCCTGTAGCATCTGTACTGGCTCGTTCTGCTTCCTTCTATGACCCTGGGCACTATGGTGATATGAATATATCTTGTGATATCTACCAGTCATTGCACATCATAGCTGTCATAGTAAAAGGACGTTTCTCAGCAGGCATTAATTATCTGTAACTCTTCATCTTTCCCAGGATTGAACAACCATTATTGGTTAATCAAGTGCTCAGACCTATATATGTCTATACACACACACAGGCAACACTAAACGGACTAAGTTGGCATATTTAGATATTTATATGTGTGCCTAAATACATGCATACAGTTAACAGTAATAATTAAATAAAAAGAGGACATGAATTTGGGAGGGTGAGGGTGTGAGGATAGGGGTTTACCTGAGAGAAGTTGCAGGGGGGAGGAGGAGAGTCGGGGAATGATGTGAATAAGTAGTCATGTTACAAAATTGCCAAACACATATGTTAAAAAAAAAACAAATCAGGAATCTGTTAATCAGGTTTGTTTTAAGTCAGAGGAAATCCAGATGGCGTTCATCTGAAATTTAAAGTTCTTCTACTTTTGCCTAAAATAATACTGATGTGGGAAATTGCATAGAGCATGGATTCCAGTTCACCCTGCTCCAGCTATATATAGAGAGAAGCTTACATAAACATTAGCTTCCTCTTAAGTTCTTGCTTCATGTTTTAAGCCAGAATGACAGCTTTAATGAATGGCTTTCTGTTTAATTGTTCTTTCATGGAAGATAGATCTAAGCTGCCACATTTCTACCATTTATTAATTAGTGGTTTTTTTGTATATTAGGATTTTAAATATTTTGTAATATAATTCATATCTATAACTTATAAATGGATAAAAGATCATTTAGGTGGACAGAAAGTCATTATCCAACTTTCCCAGGAAGTGGTACTAATTTTTATTTTTAGTTTTTTAAACTTTATCTATATGTTAGAGGGAACTCTATCTAGAGGGTTAGAAATAGAACTGGCATGGTGGCTTGTGTCAGAGTTCATGCCCCACCTGTCAAATGGCTTTCTCTGTGTCGGTCTGCATTGCATTTCAGTGTCTGCCAATGTTTTCTTCTCACGAATGTGTTCTTACCGGGAGTCTGGTTAGCTATATATCTTTAAAGCCTGTGCTACATTGAATTCTCTTAGCAGTGGAATAATTTTTTGCTTACTTGTTTTCCTGACATATGTTAAAACGAATAAATATATGTGATTTATTCATTTTTGCCTTGATGAGAGATGGACTTTCATTATTTGAATTTATTAAAGTGTATAGTTGTTTGTGGTGTAAAATTTCATGATTAGGTTATTCGACAAAGAACAGATATTATAGAAGTCAAAGGACACAGAAAAAGGAAAGAAATCAACAGTTTGCTCGATATGACATTTCTGTACAAAATGAAGAATTGTCAATAGGAAAGGGGCAAAATTTAGTTTGTATTTAGGTCAATATACTGGTCAGTGTTAGCTGTCATCTTGTCAGGATCTAGAATCACCTAGAAGGCCCCTGGGCATGCTTATAGGTGATTTTTTTTTCTCAATTACCTTAATCGGTGTGGAAAGATACATTTTAATCATGGACAAGACCATTTCATAGCCAGGTTATCCTAGACAGTCTAAAATGGAGCGAGCAAGCTAGGCACTAGCAGGCATTCCATGCAGCTGATTCCCAACTGAATATAGAATAAGGCCAACTGCTTCAGATTCCTGCTACCTTGATGCCTTTTTAAACAGACTATCCCTTGAGCTATGTGCTAAAATAAACTCTTACATTATTTTGTCAGAGTATATTATCACAAGAACATGGGAAAAATCCTAAAATAGTCAATATACAAGGAGAGAAAATAGAGTTTGAAGGAAGAGAAAGTGGATGAAAGGTTTGGTAGGGTATAGAAAAATTGAAATTAATACATTCATAAGACACATTCTTAATTGTTGAGTCAAATTCCATTTTCAGAGTTCTGTGAATCTCTTCAAAGGCAATGTTATCTCTTGGGGAAAGTTGCTATGGCACAATAAATAGTAAATTGTAATTACAGAGAGTTATTTATAGAAGTTGTTATGGGAAGCCAAAGATTCTTTCTCTAGTATAGTCTAGTTTGAATATCAGTTCTTTCAGTTGCATAAGCCCTTTATCCATAAGTGTAAAGAGAAATTACAGTACCATTTCAGGTACTTGCTATGATCATATAGAAAGATTTTACTAAGATTGTTACAAAAGGCAGACAAGACAAATATATAAAAATAGTTATTTTGGCATAATGTACTCTTGTAGAGTACATTGTATTAGCACTGATGAAAAGGAGATTCTTTAAAAATTAACATTTGTTGGGGCTGGATAAATGACTCAGCAGTTAAGAACACTTGCTACTCTTCCAGGGGACCAGAGTTCAGTTCCCAGTCTGCATGTTAGGCAACTCGTGATTGCCTATAATTCCAGCTCCATGTATCTGACATCTTCTGACTTCCTTCCATCAGTATATATATATATATATATATACACACACACAAATAAAATTAATATTTAAAAAATAACATTTCTTAAGAATAATTCCTTTTTGCTAAGTGTTTATGACCTTGAACTGGAATAATAGACAAATCTTAAATATTACATAGAAAATGAGCTTAAGATGAGTAAAGTATTTCCTGACTATGTACCACAATAATTTTGCATAATTTTATTTTTCTAAAAGTTAATTTCACTAAACTTTATGTACCTATAAATGGAATAGCATTACTTTATAAATACTCACTAATTAATGTCTTGCAAAAATGTGCCTTTAGTTCTTGTATATGAAATAGTGTATATGAACAATTTTATAAAACTGGAGTTCTCATATAGGCTTCTTTCTTTTTAAATCTATCTATCTATCTATCTATCTATCTATCTATCTATCTATCTATCTATCTATCTATCTATCTATCTACCTACCTACCTACCTACCTACCTACCTACCTACCTACCTACCTACCTACCTACCTACCTATCTATCTATCTATCTATCTATCTATCTATCTATCTATCTATCTATCTATCTATCTATCTATCTATCTATCCATCCATCCACCTATCTATACTTTTGAGACAGGGTTTCTCTGTATTGCTTTGACTGTCTTGGAACTCAATAGATTAGACTGGCCTCTACCTCATAGAGATCCACCTGCCTCTGCCTCCCTAGTGCTGGGATTAAAGGCTTGTCCTACCACTGCCTGGCTCTCATAGGCTTCTTAATATGAAATACAAACAGACTTTTCGACGATTTTTTATTTTCTTTTTAGGTAAATCTCTTTTTCCTATTAAATATTGTACGTGTTCTCATCACCAAGTTGAAAGTTACACACCAAGCAGAATCCAATCTCTACATGAAAGCCGTAAGAGCTACTCTCATCTTGGTACCACTACTTGGCATTGAGTTCGTGCTTTTCCCATGGCGGCCTGAAGGAAAGGTTGCCGAGGAGGTGTATGACTATGTCATGCACATTCTGATGCATTATCAGGTAAGGTATCCCTGCCTTTAAGAAGGCAGCTTGACAAGATTTGTATTGAGTTTACATGTAGGTTTGGTTTCACTCTTAACTACTTGTATAGCAGTGGATTATAAAATCATGAAGTCTTTTAGATTCTTGTGCCTTCTCTTGGGCCCTTTTCCTTCTGTTGGTTTGTCTTGTCCAACTTCGATGTGATCATTTTTATTATATCTTATTATATTTTAAATGAACGAACGAATGAAAGAAAATCTAGCTACTAGGGTAAAGGTTAACAACTGAACTGTCAACTGATACCCACTGAGGGGAGGGAAAATGAGTTTTCTCCAATGGTGTGACTATATATCAACCACTCCAGGCCAGGCATCATGTTCAGAAGTTGTTGACAAATATATAACGGACTCCACAGTGTGTGTGTGCATGTGTGTGTGTGTGTGTGTGTATGTGTGGTTTTATTTGGTTACAGTATTGTTGTTTTTGTTTTTCTTTTGGGGCATGGTTTTATTTTGTTTTCTTGTTTTGGGGGGTTTGTAATAGTGTTGGGTTTTTGTTTGTTTTTTGAGAAAGGACTTAAAGTTGAATGGGTAAGAAGGAAGAGATGATCTGGAAGGACTTGGGAGAGGGGAAGAATATGATCAAATATTTTAAATTATTGTTTTACATAATAAAGAATATAATAAAAATTGACTGATAATTTTATTTTTTTCACAGGGTCTTTTGGTGTCTACAATTTTCTGCTTCTTTAATGGAGAGGTATGTTTATTGATTTTACTACTTTTTTATACAATTTTCTTTTAAAACAAGATGAGGTTATAAACTTCCCCCAAAAGAACCAATTTTATCACAGAAAAAATTACATAAAATTACTTTTTTTTAGGTACAAATATCATCTCAAGTATGTGGGTAATGTTAGAGTTGAGTGGTAGGGGAAAGTCAGTCTTACTTTAATATATTCCAGTGAGTGACATCTATTCAGCTAGCCCTTTGACCTACTATTAGAAAGGATGAAGTCTGGATGTTGCTCTGGGAATACTGCTGGGCAATCTTTAGCTTCATTGATCATGTACTGTCACAAGATATAGAATCTGCTCATTTCCTCTATTCTCTTTTTCAATAAGCTCAACTATATCCTCTTTTGAAAGGCTTTATTATAGGTACAAAAAGATTAAAACAAACTAAAGTAAAGCAGTAAGTTAGGGAACGTAGACTAGAATGCTGTAACAAACAGCATGGGAATGTGTTATTGGAGATTTCTAGGTTTTTGTCAGAGGGCTTTCTACTCAAGAGGCTTCAATAATCTGACTGGGTGGATCCGTCTAGTCATAAGGATATTGTTAACTGCCCAGTTGTTTGAGTATCACTGATGCTGCTTTTTTGTTTGTTCCTGATCTCCTTGGCCAGTTTTCATCTAGAGGCTGCTAGCACAATTGAGCACAGCATAGAAATCTAGACAGCAACCTGGTGAGAAATGGAACCTGTGTAACTGAGAAACTTATCAGGAAACCTCAGATAGGGAACACATGGGCTAGCTGGCCTCATTTATGTGGATATTGCCTAGAAAATAAATTACTGGAAATTACACATGTCTCATAAGAAACTACAAATTACTTTTTCTTGATCTCAGTAAATTCTACTTTTTTTCTCTTTGGAAATAAGCAAACAAATTGTTTAAAGTAAAAATTAAAGTATATGAAATTGAACCTATAGCTATTACATTACATTTATCTATAACACTATAACAGTGGGATAGAAGAGTATACTGTCAAATGAAACTATTGATTTGTAACTTACTTAATTGGTATCTCTGTGATTCTATGTTGTACATGATAGTGACTGTTTTCCTCGAGTTGATGGCACTTGTAAACAGAAAATGAAATGAGAGGGTACAGATAAAACATTTGTCTCGACAGGCAAACTCACGCAACCTTTATTATGTACGCATACAGATGCACTGACTTAGGCAATCCTATATGTTGCTAATGTTGGCTATAGCAAATATTGATGAGCGACATGGACAAATGTCAAAGAGCATGCATGGAATATGGAAGATGTCTTCTTATCTGTAGAAACAGATTAGTGTGGTTTCTAAATGTTTAAGTCATAGTCACTAGTAAACTAGATGTTGCAGTAGGTGAATTAGGGTAGGAGGGATAGGTAGGACCTTTAAAACTCTGGAGATGCTTCTTTCTTCCTAGCATTTATATTTTAGGGAAGACTTGGAACCAAGGAAAGTGGATTTGCCTTATAAAAGGGAAATAAAAGCAAGTTATTTATACTTTTGTTGAAAAGGTGAATGCAAAGTTTTCATACCATGCCCCAACCTCAACACATCCTTAGTATTCATCGCCGTGTTGATCAAATAGCTCATTGTTTTAATGAAAAAACATGTAGAAATGGGAACATTAATCACATTGCAAGCTAAATTTTAAATTGGCACTTTCCTTCAGAAACAGTATCCAGGGAGTATTGAAGTTAATGCCTTCCACTTCTGTTGTCCTTTATCTGTATAAACAAAAGAGACACAGTACCTTGTTCTTCTGCCATGCCTTAAATTGAGAAAATTTTTGGCATTGGAAAATTTTAATAACAAGAAAACCTTTGAACTTGGTTGTTGCCAAATCCTCAGTTCATCACATCTTTAATATCTCTCCCTTTTCCTTTTGCTTGGGAGACTGTCTGTTTGAGCATGACTCAGCCCAAATCTTAAGAAATGCTGTAATCTCTCCTTTTCTGTCTCTTTGCCTCTTGGTTTTTCCCACTCTTATAACAGAACGAAATAGCTGCCAGATTCAATTTGTGTGTTCCAACTATGTCATGTTTTTGTTAAAGTCATTTGCTTGGTTTTAGTTTCCTTCTTGCCCTTCATGTTAGGTCAAGTGGCTTGCTTTTGCCTGATATCTGCGCTTGCATTTGACCCTCTGCTGATTTTAGCAAACATCTCTCTTCCTCTTAGCATTTCTTACTAGTTAACTGTAGGTTCACAAGTGGTCAGGTCACATTCCTCTCAGCCCCATTCCACTCAAATAAAAATATGCAATGGTAACTAACCTAAAGAAGGGGCTATGGTCATCAGAAGGACATATGTATCAACAATGCATTGTAAGTATTTTTTATCAACTAAACAAAAAATGTTGAGAAGCCTTAGCTTATATTCTGTAAAGAAAATGAAATACTTTTCTTTATATTTAGCTTATAGTTATACCTTACTCTCAAAAATTGATTTAGATTAAGGAGTATTATTTTTGACCCTTATCATATGCTAATGAGCATATAATATACTAAGCACTTGATTTAGCTGCCTGCATAAAGCTCTTACATAAACCAATGAAACTATATTCATATCTTTAATAATACCCATATTTTTGTCCCATTTAAATGTTTTGAATGTATAATTTAACATTCAAAAGTATGATCTTGTATTAGAGAAAGAAGTTAAAAGTGAAACATTCTTATCACACAAATTTGCAAAGACCACAGGTCTTTTTTTTTCTTCACAGCAGCCTTATTTATTTATTTATTTTTTATTTTCTATATTCTTTATTTACATTCCAAATGATTTCCTCCTTCCTGGTTCCCCCTCCCCAAAAGTCCCATAAGCCCTCTTCCCTCCCCCTGTTCCCCAGTCAACCCCCTCCTGCTTCCCTGTCCTGGTATTCCCCTACACTGCTGCAATGAGTCTTTCCAGGACCACGGGGCTCTCCTTCCTTCTTCTTGGGAATCAATTGATATGTGAATTGTGTCTTGGGTATTCTGAGCTTCTGGTCTAATATCCACTTATCAGTGACTGCATACCATGTGTGTTCTTTTGTGATTGGGTTACCTCACTTAGGATGATATTTTCCAATTCCGACCATTTGCCTAAGAATTTCATGAATTCATTGTTTTTAATTGCTGAGTGGTAGATATTTTCCAATTCCGACCATTTGCCTAAGAATTTCATGAATTCGTTGTTTTTAATTGCTGAGTAGTAGTCCATTGTGTAAATACACCACATTTTCTGTATCCATTCCTCTGTTGAAGGACATCTGGGTTCTTTCCAGCTTCTGGCTATTATAAATAAGGCAAGCAAATCAGTAGCCTTCCTATACTCAAAGGATAAGCAGGTTGAGAAAGAAATTAGGGAAATGACACCCTTCACAATAGCCACAAACAATATAAAGTATCTTGGTGTGACTCTAACCAAACAAGTGAAAGATCTGTATGACAAGAACTTCAGGTCTCTGAAGAAGGAAATTGAAGACCTCAGAAGATGGAAAAATCTTCCATGCTCATGGGTTGACAGGATTAATATAGTAAAAATGGCCATCTTTTCATCATTTTTATGATTTTTTTCACTAAGAAGAAATAAGTTGGTGATCATAATCATAGATTCTTCAAGGACAAGCATCTAACAGTTCATACTTACTTTGATTTCTGGGATTTGGATAGCTTTTCTATTAGAACAATCAATTCAAGGGCCTGAAGATAAATATCTTTCAACGTTAGTCTGGAATATTTTATGGGAAGATAACATCGCACTTCCATTCAACTTGAAGTTATAAAGCTCCACTTTCTAACTAGTCTAGAATTTATAATAAATGATAAAAATATGTATAAATATCAGAAAAATACTTCCTACCCAAAAGAATTACATAATTATTCAAAAGTATTTCTTGTTAAGGTCTCTGAATATTTACTTAAACATACCATGTAAACCCATTGGCCTGTTGGGACCCCATGAAGCTAATGCAGTTATCATTTGCTTACATGTATGAAGACATTACATACATAAATATTAGTACTTTAATTTAAATACCTTTTTTGTTGGTTTAGAATTAATAAAACCATGAGAGAACCACATAGTAACTTTGTGCAAGATAAATACATACAATATCTTATTATTCTTTCATGTCCACAGTACTTTTATGAATATACATTAGCTCTTGTTGCTAAATACAAAGAAATGGTCCAAAAGTTGCTGAACTTCTTAATAACATATTATATAACTGAGTTCTAGCATTTTGCTTATATAGTGTTTGAATTATTAAAAAATTAAATAGACATTTTATTAATTAATTTTGAATTATGTTTAAGACATGTATGGCTCATTTTTTCATCCATTCTTTTTCCATTAATGTTAAAACATGAAATAAAACAGGAAAACTGTTTTTATCTTAAGTGGAAGTGATTTAAAAGCATCCCCAAAACTGTAGTCTCCTACAAATCATTATTGGTTGCAGAATGTTTAGAGAAGGCACAAGAAAAGAAACAAGACAGATTTTATAAAATATTTAATATGGACTTTACATGAGTATTTTGAACAGAAAGTTAATTACATATTCTTAATATCTGAGGATGTTAAGAGTATATGAATTACTAGGATTTTTTTTTTTATTCTGAGATTCCTTTTGGGGGTGGGCAGAAGAACTGGCCAAAATATCAGATGACAGATTGGGAAAATCTATTCAAACAACAAACATTCAGGCAAGTATATATTACACCACAGGGATGGGGCAAATGTTTTATGATCTAAAACTGGCCAGCCTTTACTCGGGTTGTACACAGGCATCAGACCTGTTAGTATAAAGATGATGGCATCTAAGGTTGAGCTGAGTATTTTCATTTGTGTTTAAGGACTCAGTATGAAGGAAGTCTTTCTAGTTTCTAATTCAATCAAAATAAAAGTCATTTTATCTGACACAACTAGTTATAATCTCTAATTTCAGTCAAGAAAAAAGGCATCAAACTTCACATTTGTTTTAAGAAAGAAAGCTACAGGTTAGAGCCATTTTAATCCAGCAAAATGACTGCTCTGGCAAGGAGTCATATCCAAAGGCCTTCTAGGTCTCTGTGAACTGGTTGGAATGCAGACAAGCCTTTAGTAAACGCTTTTAATCCCAAACAATATAGGCAAGATTAGATTATAGAAGGAAGCAGCCATATTTGAAAGTAACATCTAATTGAGGGGGTAGACAATGTGATAAATCAGAGAAAGATTTAACGGAATGATTCAAAGATAGGATATGCCCAATTCTTATGAGAACAGCATAGTAAAGAGAATTTGGGGCAACACAAATACTAAATGAGCAAATTACCAAGGAGTTAATTCATTCTCTCTCTCTCTCTCTCTCTCTCTCTCTCTCTCTCTCTCTCTCTCTCTCTCTCTCTCTCCTTTACTTTCTATTTTGACACAAGATATCAGTAAGATATTTAGGCAGGTCTGAGCTTACTCAATACTAGCATGCAGGTAGGTGTTGACCTTGCAGTATTCCTGCCTCAGTTTCATGCGTAACTAAAATTATAGACCAGGACCATTTTGGTCTTCTTCTTACTTTAAAGAACAAAAACTTTTCTGCCAACCATTTTGCTATGCCTCACATAAAATATTTTCAGCTCAACTAATGGGTTGTTCTTGCCGTTTCTGTTTATTGTTGATTGATAGGTTCAAGCAATTCTGAGAAGAAATTGGAACCAGTATAAAATCCAGTTTGGAAATGGCTTTTCCCACTCTGATGCTCTCCGCAGTGCATCCTACACAGTGTCAACAATCAGCGACATGCAAGGGTACAGCCATGACTGCCCCACCGAACACTTAAATGGAAAAAGCATCCAGGATATTGAAAATGTTGCCTTAAAACCAGAAAAAATGTATGATATAGTGATGTGAAAATACAGAAATCACACCTGTTTTGTGTCACTTGAACCTATGCTTTTTATAGCCAGAAGATTGGATAGCTAGCAAACGGATTTCTTGAATACCATGAAGAAAGCCCTCAAATGAAATGGGAATTGTATGGATAAATGTTTAACAACCTTCTCTCTATGGGGAGAAAAGCCTCAATTTATATTGTTGGCCAGTAAATACTCCTATCATAGCTGATTTCAAGTTACCAACCTGACATCACTGAATATGGAATTGGAAAGAAAATAAGCACAATCAACTCTCGGGAGCTGACATTGTCCAGAACATGCGAAACACAGCAACCTGTCCCAGATGGACGCCCCTGCACACTCACGCCCACACTGACCACTCTGCTCTTCTCAACTGAGGAGACCTCACTCGGTCTTACAGACATGAAAGGAAAGTTTGGTTTTTGTTATAAAACTCCTCATCCTTTTGCCATTTGGTGGTAGTGAATGGTTTGTCCAGAAACACTTTAACCCTCTTTATAACTTCTCCTGTAGACTAGACAAAGACTTCTTATCTCTGTCATCTCATGTTCCTTTCTTTAAGAAAAGCAACTGAGCAGAATACCCATGGGCTTCTCAGTTGCTGCTACAGATTGTTGTATCCTGTGGCATATCCATTCTGAATAACTAGGGAGCTACAAACACTTGGTCAACAGCTTTTTTTTTTTGGCCTCTCTAAATCATACTGCAGGAGTAGGAGGAAATCAGTTTTCCTGAATCTGTAAATAGAAACCTTGGCCTTTCCATTTCTACTGTGTAGATAAGTGATCAACCATTTTACATGAAGAGAATCAATGAAGGATTTCTTTTTATCTTGGGAATCTGAGAGAGAGAGAGAGAGAGAGAGAGAGAGAGAGAGAGAGAGAGAGAGAGAGAGAGAGAGAGAGAGAGAGAGAAAGAGAGAGAGACTGTTGTACAAACGAAACTGTAAGTACTCTGTCATTTTATTTTATTGTTTTAGTTCAAAACACAACCTAGGTAACTGTTTTAAAGCAGATAGATAATGCAACATTATATGTAACTTAGTATCTGATACTGTGTCTGGGCTCATTTATGTTATAGTAAAATAGAGTCATGAATTCTATATTTGGTAAATATTTTAAGGACAAACAGATACCAGCATCAGAAGTTTGAGAACTAAAGACAAACCCCAGAAATATCAATGATAAGATATGAAATATTTATTTTAAAACGCTAAGCCATAATTTTACAAGCACGTTATCTCTAGTGTGCTGACATATTGCTTCTTCCAATTTGATGATGACTCATTCAAATTCAGAAATTATGAACAACTACTGTAAGAAATGCTAGTCTGCTACATTTGTGGACTTTAATTCACTAAAATATAGCTTTACTGACTTTTACTAAATGAAGATATATGGTTTTGAAGAAGATCCAGGTTATTTTTTTTTTTATGAACTGCAGAGGAAATTTCTCTATATAATATACACTATTTCAGTATTTCAGTAGACTACTGTGGGTGGTAATACAAGCCACGGGAAGACTCAAACTTACTATTCATTGAGGATAACGTGTCAGATATTTAGGTAATAATTAAATTAAGACAGAAGAAAGTTTTGCTTGTGAGTTAAAGTGATATTTTAAATGGATTTAGTTTTTCTAATATTGCTTTGTCTGGACTTTCTGAAGAACAAGATTGACTTCAGATAGTAAAAGTCAGTTTGGGGACAGTCATATGAACCCATATTTTTTGAAGTGTGTCCGTCAGCTTACAGTGGATGAAAGGAATGACTCAGTCCCCACTCATTGTGTCTTAAGCTACAATGGATAGTAAATTCATGAGTTGTCTGAAACTGTCAAGGAAAATAATTCAAATTATCAAGCACTGATGTATTAGATGATCTGACAGACATATTTGTAATTTTTCTATATAGGCAAAGGTGTTACTAAGTTACTTTCAACTTTGTGGATTTTGTGCAAGCCATCATTAAAAAGGAACTCAGGCTGTTCTGAACTTTCAACTGACTAAACTGTACAAACCATCCTTTTAGTATGTTTAAACTTTAGCTATTTATTTTTCAAAGGTATAGATTCATAGCTTCACTGACAGTGTTCATGTAATTCTGCATTCTTCCAAACAAACTGGCAAGTATTAACAATAAATGATAGTACAGAATGCTGAATTACCAGAGAACATATTTAAAAGGTATTGTAATTTTAAATTTTATTATTCTTTTATCACACTGAGCATAGCTGAGATTTCTTTACTGCCAATATCTACTCTGGTGTCATCCTCAGCCGTAGCAGTCTGAGATTAGTCAGTATTAGTTTTGTAATAATATTTTTGAAGCTAGATGTCTCTAAAGCTGAAGTGCCAATTAAAATATTTCTATATTGCTTGTAGAAAAAAATCTAAAATTTTTGAAAGAAAACTTCTCTGGTGCCTGAAAATTAACTTGGGGGAAATTTTAGCTTTTAAAAGTTGCATCTATCATTTTTCTATAATTATTTGTTAGTAATGGCTGAGATTTTCAGAAGTGACTTTGTAATTTTTTTTGCTGATAAATCATCCACCCTGGACTTTAGTGTTTTTTCAAAAATAACGAAGTGTGTAGAGTTTAGTAGCAGTTACAGTGCTATACTTATTGTTTAGATATTTTAATGTGAATCTATTTTAATTTCCTTTGTGTTTTTATTTGCTCATAGAAACATTTTCTGTAAAACATATTCAAGATGCTCTGGTCACTTAAGAGAACTCATGCTGTTTCGACTTAAACTCTCTATTTAGGTTTTATGAGAATATTAACGCTGTAAGTTAACGTTCACTTTCATTCATCTTCCCTGGAGTACAGAGCAATTGAATTTCTCTCAAAATTCTTGCAGCAATTAAAGAAACACTTTGCAAAATAAATGATGGTGTCTTTCTTCCTCTCTTTAAAGACTTCAATAAACTACTAAGTGAATTTAATAAATTTAAAAAGACGTGACTTTGTTTTCTGTGCTGAAACAATAACATGTATAAAGTCTTATGTTGCATGAAAAGGAAAGATCCTCTCAAACAGGTACATTTTTAGGGAGTTTTCCTCCTTTATGCACTATATTCCAAGGAGTGGCTTTGTGTTAAATACCAGAAATAAAAGGAATGAAAATACTCACCTAAAGATTTTTTTAAAAAGAGAACATGGTCAAAACCTCACACAAATAAATACTTAAATGTGTCAAAGACTTTATTTAACAAATGATGGAACCAGTAATATGTCATAATTATTCAAAAGAGAATTTAAAATACCACATATGCCTTACAATATAAAAATACTGAGGTGAATATACAAAATATTGTGCTTAAGAATGGTAATGAAAAGCCGGGTGTGATGACACACCTGTCATCCCAGCACTCAGGAGGCAAGTGGATCTCTGTAAGTTTGAGGCCAGCCTGGTCTACAGATAGGCTAGCCAGGGTTGTTACACAGAGAAAAACCTATTTTGAAAAACCAAAAAAACCAAACCAACTAACCAGCCAGCCAAACAAACAAACAAACAAACAAAAGCAATCAAATATGATTACTAATAATTAAGCAAAACAGTAAATATAAATACAATTAGACTATACACCCAGAAGAGATAGGATGGCATTAAATAATATGCTAATATTTAATATAGAATTAAAAATAGCATAATGCTTACATAAGAGAAAAATGCTTACATTTAGGAAAAATGCAAAAACAAAATTATCCTTATAGTAATATAATCCTTATAGTCATATACTGCTCAATGCATTTTAAAACTACTACCTCTCAAGTTCAGCATTTATAAAACAAAACCAAGAATCAAACAAAACAAAACGCTTTAATGTAATGCATTTGAAACTACATTAAGACATAATAGAATAAATTTAAGTCTACCAGGTATTCTAAGCATATACCTACTGTTCCTGAAACACACTGGGTACATATTATAGTATGACACATTTTCTCCAGACATATTTTACCAGTTACGTGGTGTTTGACAATGTAATGTCTTTCAGCCTTTTAAATTAAAATTTTAACTGTCATACACAGTGGTAAGCTTACTTTTCAAATAAAAATTTGTGTTGATTCTCCTCCCCCATAGTCTTATGCACATTCCTGCCCATTCCACTTGCTGTGCCCACCCCACCCTCTGTGCCCTCCTATCCATCCTCTGTGCCCTCCTGTCCACCCACCATGCCCTTCCAACCACCCACTGTGCCCTCCCGCCCACCCTCTTGTGCCTTCCAATCCACCCTCCATGCCCTCTATTCCACCCACTGTGCCCTCCTGTCCACCCTCTTGTACCCTCCCATCCACCTGTTGTGCTCTCCTGCCCACCTCCATGCCATCCTGTCCACCCACTGTGCCCTCCTGTCCACCCTTTGTGCCCTCCTGTCTACCCTCTGTGCCCTCCTGTCCACCACCCTCTGTGCCCTCCTGTCCACCTGCTATGCCCTCCTGTCCACCTTCTGTACCCTTCCGTCCACCCACTGTGCCCTCCTATCCTCCATTTCGCTTTCATGTGGCAAATATGTTATTGTCCCCTTCCTGGACACTTCATTTTTTCCTTTCCTGACCTTATTAGTTTCTTAGTCTATATCCACACTTACTCCTATTTATACACACAGATGTAGACATCATAAGCTAAGATTTGTGCATAAAGGAGAATATGTGATTTTTGCTCTCTGAATTTTGGTCAGCTACTCGATGTACTTCTTTTCAGATCTATCAACCTCCATTCAGTTATTTCCAGGTTCATCAATTTCCCTTCATTATTCCACTTTTCCTTATAGCAGAATAAAATTCAGTTGTGCATATATACTGCATTTTCTTTTTCTATTTACCTATCAGAGGGCAACTAGACTGATTCTATTTCCTTGCTATTATTATAAATAATGCCTTCAGGAACATGGATACATGAGTGCTTCTGATAAGCTATAGGGCCATTTGACTGTTTATCGAAAGTGGTATAGCTAGATCACATAAACATTCTATATTTAATATTTTGGGAATATTCCATACTGATTTCCACAGTTCTGTGCTATGACAGTACACTCCCATGGCAGTGAATAAAAGTTCCTTGTAAGCACTAACATCTTTGCACAATGCTGCTTTGTTTTGAATTTATGAAAACTACAACTCAAAACTCCACGAGTAAATTTACAACATGGTTTATAGAAGCAGATGCAGCTATTTAAAAGGTTGTTGAATTAAATCTGGTTTCATCTCTCTTAATTACAAAATGAAATGGTTTATGTTCCAACTGGAGACCATTTCAAAATCCCTCAGTTGACCCAGAAACAACCCCTCCCTTGGATCAAAATTAACATGCTAGTGTCCAAAAGTCTTGTAAACATTTACCTCAGCTTACAGCTTGGAGGGGCAGAGGATGAAAACAGAACCAACGGCGAAGGCAGTCACTTTTGTCTCATTTTGTCCCATGTGGCACATATCCACCACTTGTACACGTGTGGCCCTGAGCCTCCATCTGCTATGCTCCAAGAGCTGCATGAATTACATGGCTTCTGGCTGCACATCCAGGCTACAAAAGGAAAATGTACCCAGTGAACAAAGTATTCATTGCAGCCCAAGAACCCAGAGAGTCCCCTTTCTTTTTCTTTGCTTTCCTTCATTTTTGTTTTTTCCCCATTGTACATTTTGCTGTTATCATTACTACTATTGTTGTTGTTATTTTATTTTTTATTACAAAATACAGTGCTTGGTGATCCATGTCTATATGCCCAGGGCAATTTAGTAGACTGCAGTTTGTTTGTGTTCTGTAATGAACACATATTCCATAAATCCAGGTTAAACATACTGTTCTAGTTCGTTTAAGAATTTAGATGTGCTTCTTTCAGCCCTGGTTCAGCATTTGTAGTTCTAGCATTAGATCCATGGGAAGAGAAATGGAGAGAGGGCTTGCCTTTTGTTTCTGCATGACTGTTCTCAACTCTGGCATTGCTTTGACTTGGTGTTTCTTCCTCTGATGAAAAGTGATCGGAATCAAGGAAACATGTCTCCCTAGAGCTTAAACATGAACTGTAAGCACATTCTAGACCACTGGGACTCCAAACACTCCAACTCAGTGGCCTTTGTTCATTGAGGTATGATGTGAGGTTTTACGTCTTCTATGACCAATCCTTAGTTTTCAGGAATCACCCGAGAACGAACAAAGGGACTTTTCAAAGGCCAGAGGGTAGTTTATCCCAAACTAGCATATTTATGCACAAGCCTCCAAGGACTTTTTGCTTTCTTAAAATTCTAAATTTGAAACTAATTTTCTAGGATGTTAAAATTATTTGAAGATGGGAAAATAGGAACTTACTGAATTGCCTTGTAGATTTATTTATATACTTGACTAGGCTGAAAGTCTCAACTAACCTGGACCCCTCCCCCAACCCCCAGATCTCTCAGACACTGAGTCACCAACCAGGCAGCATACACCAGCTGATATGAAGCCCCCAACACATATAGAGCAGAGGTCTGGCTTCAGTGAGAGAAGCTGCACCTAACCCTCCAGAGACTTGAGGCCTGAGGGAGTAGGGACATCCAGTGGGCTGGGGGTAGAGGGTGAGGACATACTCTTAGAGATGTGGGAGGAGGAATGGGATGAGGAACAATCAGATGGCAGACTGAGAGGGGAATAATGACTGGACTGCAAAAAAAGATTAAAGAATAATAATAACAAAAAATAACTAGGCTTATCTTTACTCTTGCCTGAGATATAAATACTAAGAAAGAGCCTAACATAAGTTAGATCATAGGACCTTGTTTTGTTTTTGTTTTTTTTTCCTCAGAAACAATGGTAACTCAATTTCTTGGCACAATAACTAAAACCTAATCTTGTAAGCCTTACTAAAATCTGATCCCTCCAGTGGCAGATACTAGGAATCTATAACAGCTACATCTTACCCCTTTGCTGTTTCAGCTCCAAAAGGATATAACTCTCTCTTGCTTCCTCTCTTCCTCTGTCCAACCCGGAAGTCCTGCCTACTTGCCCCGTGATTGGCTCCTTTATTCATTAGGAGATTGGTTTACAAGAAGCCACCTGAGTACGCGACTCATTCCTCATTCCAGACAGCCTCTCTGGGGAGACCAAGCAGCACAGAGCCATCCACGACATTTTCCCCTTTCTGTTCTAATAAAAATCAAAACATTTTTCTTAATATAGTGCACAACTATTACCATTTTATAACTTATAAGGTATAGATAAACCTAACACCCAGTCCATCAATTTTGTCATTAAAATTGACATGGTCATCTATCCTAAATTAAAAGACTTATCATTCTACACCTGACTAATGCCCTAGCTTTAGATTGCAGGCCATCTAAAAACTATCCTCTCATATCTATTATCTCAAAGTATATAGCCTGGGTTGGATATGAGATTATAAGTAGTTTTTCAACCCCATCAGAAATCAAGAATGACCAACGTTAACAAACAAAATATATAAGAAGCCTAACACAGTTTCCAAAACTTAATCCATTTATAGAGACCACAGATCACTGGGACAGTCCATTACTTCAAAACGTTGGAGCATCAGTCTTCAGCCTTCTGACCAGGATTATCTGAGAGATCTTGGAGATATAGGAATTTTAAGGACTAGTCTATTCTGTCTTGGCAGAGCCAAACTGTCCTAAACCTGTAACTGTGTCCTGTCTTTGGACAGTATTATGTCTGTAGATGAAAAGAGGCAAGTCTTGCCTAGTGGCTGTCTTGCCACAACTGGAGTAACACATAGATGCTCAATTTCTTCTTTGAATCCAAGACAGGGAAAGCTGTCAGGATTGGACTAATCTCAACAACAAATGAATAAATAACATTAAATATGATATTCTGTGAATTTCTGACATTTTTGAAAGCCAACTACCTATGTAAAGTAGAACTTTACAACTGGAGAGTTGTCTATTAACTACTCTCAGCTATTTCTAATTAAAATCTTGAAAACACCCTAATAATAAACTCAGAGCCATGAATTTCCTATTTGGTCCTAAACTCACATGCTTAAACATCTCAGATCAGATTAAAATAACAGTTATAGAAGAACTGGGTTTAATCCTTGTACTTACAAAATTTTGTATCAATGGAAGAAATTTATATGAATGAAACCCTTGATTTTGCACCAAAAAAATTGTGTACCATTTAAGAAATTATGATCTCAGCTTACTAACAATTAAAGAGATTTCTACCAAATGAGATTATGGATATGCAGTCAATTCTAGCTATTCCTCCATGTTCCGAGTATGACCATTTCTACATTCCCTAGAAAGACTACCTGTTAATAACCATCTCCAGCCCCAAAGCACAGGGAACTGGAACAATGACTCTTCATAACTTCTTCAAGCTGAATATGGGCGTTGAGATATTTTTAAGGTGGGGAGGGGAGAAGGGTAGGGAAAATAGAGTTGGTTTGCCTTAAGATGGCTACACCAACAACTAATTTAGTCTCTGATTTCTGTGTCTTGACTGGATCCTGCTGAAAGTCTAAGGCATCCAGAGTTCAAGGGGATACTCACCAAGGCTATATATTCTGTAATATACAAATCTCAAAACAATTTTTTTAGTATCATCAAGATAACCATTTTGTTTGATTATCTGGAATCTAGTTCTTTAGGGGGTCTTCCTCAATCAAATCTGATCCATATAACTTTGGAAGATGTAAATACCTTAATCACCTTTTCCAAAAATACAAAGACAAAACCCTTTTCCCAAATCAGCATATCTTCGAGCCAGTTACCAAAAGAACCTTCATGTTTGATCTCTCTCCCAGAGGAATAATATAACCACAAAGCTCAACATCACATCCATTTTGAAAATTGAAACAATCTAAAACAAATGAAGTAAACTAAGAACTGTATGTGCCTATTCTTAGGCCTTTCCTATGTTTTCAAGAGGATATAAAACCCAGTATTCCTGTGGAGCCCATGTTAGACAGAATATGAGTATCCTGCGAGGCAAGTAAAGCAATCTTATACCATCTTACAGTTCGGCTCTCTGCCTAGAGCAGCCAACTTATTATATCATCTATCTGTTCAGCTCTCTTCCTGGAGCCATAGACATTTATTTTATTAATACTTGTTCACTGCACTCTCTACTTGAGGTCAGTGACTAATTTTCCTTATCCTAGTTCTGAACCACAGGTGAGAAATCCCCACATGAATCAGACAAAAATCTGTAACAGATGAAGTAAACTAAAATACTGTATGTGCCTATACTTTGGCCTTTCCTATGTTGTCAAGAGGATATAAAACCCAATATTCCCATGGAGCCTATGTTAGTCAGAATATGAGTATCCTGTGAGGCGTATTAGAGCAATATATCTTTATACCATCTTAACACAATTGATTCACACTTCTGTCTATACCTACTTATAAGCAGGCAGCTAGTCAAAGCAGGATTTAAACTCAGAATTCCCGTGGAACCCACATTAGACAGAATTTGAGTATCCTATAAGATGTATTAGAGGAATATATCTTTTTTAAATTAGATATTTTCTTTATTTACATTTCAAATGTTATCCCCTTTCCTGGTTTCCCCACCAAAAACCCCCTATCCCATCTCCCCTTCCCCTGCTCAACAAACCACTCACTTCCACTTCCTTGTCCTGGCATTCCCTTTTATACCATCTTTAAAGCAATTAATTCAAACATTCACTCATCTCTGCCTATAGAAAGCAGGTAGTTTTACTTGTTAAGCTCTCTGCCTAGTGCATCCAGCATTCTTCACAGCAGGGGACCTCAGAGCCTGCTTTCTTTGTTTCAATACCCACATGACTCATCTCAGTGCTACCCAGCAACTCACATTAAAAAAAATAAAATAAAATAAATCTCTAACTCTCAGGCTAATAATTTTAAATTTCTCGTGGATTCATGCCCAACATGTTGGTTCTCCACCTGTTGAGGGAAATATTAAAAAAGTGGAACCAGCATGTTCCCGTGCTCTGGCATAGCAGCCTGGGCAGCCATGCACTGGCAAGCAATGGCTGACCTGGCTTTATCTCATGGAGATTCACTGGCCTGGAGCTCCCAAAACATTGCCACTCAGTTTGCTAGGTTCCCACTGGTGGATTGCTACCACACCATCCCTGTGTTTCAAATCCCCCAAAGCCTTTGTGGAGCACCTCAGGCAACCCATTGCTTGGCCACCTTACCTTTCTTTCTTGATAGTAGATGAGCTGCCATGTGAAGAAAAATGCAACACAAACTTAGTTCAGAAACAATGATAACTCAATCTCTGGGTGCAACAACTAAAACCTAATCTTGTAAGCCTTATTAAAATCTGATCCCTCTGGTGGTGGATCCACAAGGATCTACCATGATACTAGGAAACTATAGCAGCTACATCTTACCCCTCTGCTGTCCCAGCTCCAAAGAAAAAGTGACCTTGGTTTTTGTAAAGCATAAGTACTCCTGTACTTACTTCTACTAATCCTTTCCTGTCAAAAGTTGAGAAGATTATCAAATAGTTAAATATTCTTCTATTAGCACCTAAAGAAATGTTCAACATCCTTAGTCATTAGGGAAATGCAAATCTAAACAATCCTGAGATTTCACCTCACACCAGTCAGAATGGCTAAGATCAAAAACTCAGGAGACAGCAGGTGTTGGCGAGTATGTAGAGAAAGAGGAACACCCCTCCACTGCTGGTGGGATTGCAAGCTGGTACAACCACTCTGGAAAGCAGTCTGGCGGTTCCTCAGAAAACTGGGCATGACACTCACGGAGGACCCTGCTATACCACTCCTGGGCATATACCCAGAGGCCTCCCTGGCATGTAATAAGGACACATGCTCCACTATGTTCATAGCAGCCTTATTTATAATAGCCAGAAGCTGGAAAGAACCTAGATGTCCCTCAACAGAGGAGTGAATACAGAAGATGTGGTATATTTACACAATGGAATACTACTCTGCAATTAAAAACAATGAATTCATAAAATTCTTAGGCAAATGGTCAGAACTGGAAAATATCATCCTTAGTGAGGTAACCCAATCACAAAAGAACACACATGGTATGCAGTCACTGATAAGTGGATATTAACCCAGAAGCTTGGAATACCCAAGACACAATTCACATATCAATTGATTTCCAAGAAGGAAGGAGAGACCCCTGGTCCTGGAAGACTGGATGTAGCGGTGTAGGAGAATACCAGGAGAGAGAAGTGGGAGGGGGTTGACTGGGCAACAGGGGGGAGAGAAGAGGACTTATGGGACTTTTGGGGAGTGGGGAACTGGGAAAGGGGAAATCATTGGGAATGTAAATAAAAAATATAGAAAATAAAAAAATCTTCTATTTAAGCCATAGTTTTCCATAACTCAATATATATCATATATCAAACCTCACACATGTTGTTTCTAACAGATCAAATGTCATAATTCTTAGTGATAATCTTAAACATGCTACTATTTTAGCAAATATTACACCTATGAATCTTTTGAAGCCCATTGAAGTCTTTAAAGTAACTATTTGTGACTTTTTAAATAAAGTTAAGAGAGTCCCTGCAGAAATCATAAGCTTTGTCCATGGTCATACTTTAAAGTCTAGTTACACTCCTTATTCAAAGATCATTTCAGATTATTTTTTCACATTAAATCAATAAATACAAGTTTTATTCATAAGCTTTAAGTCTATATGTCTTTTGTTTTCTCACCCAGAGGAAGAATTGCTTTACCCAAAGTGCGAGAATCTTGCACTTTCCTGTTTGGTAACTGTTATGATCATAAAAAGAGAAGGAGGTTTTAGAGAAACTGGTATACAGTGGTGTGGGGGAAGGGGGTGCCCCAGGGGCCCCATACTAAGTCATCTCTTCCCCCGAGGGACCAGACACACACAGACATGGTATAGAGTAGAGTTTATTTAGGGCAGAGGATGGGAGTTAATGGGATAGTGGAGGCAGAGAAAGGCAGAGAGTAGAGGGTAGAGAAGTAGAGGCTGGCCATAACCACGTGGAGAGAGGGGGGAGGGGAGGAGAGCCCAAGAGGGTCAGAGGAGCAAGAGAGGAGCAAGAGACAAGAGGAATAAGGGAGAGAGGAGGGTCTGAGCAGTCTCTTTTATAGTGGGCTAGGCCTACCTGGCTGTTGCCAGGTAACTGTGGGGAGGGGCATACCTGGCGGCTGCCAGGTAATTGTGGGGTGGAGCTTAGACAGAACCCTAACAGTAACTGTTTCAGACATTTCCCTCTCTGCCTTTGTCCTAGTGTCCAGAGGTAGGTTATCACATATGGCTTACAAGAACAGGCATAAATAAAACTCCTCTTTCTCTTTCTTTTATAAAAATGCAGTCGGGTTTATTACACAGCAGACAGATCACATTGACTTCCTAGAACTGTTTATCTGTTCACCTATCTGCCTTCTACATGGACCAGATGGAAAGCTCTTAGCATCCTATGTAACATAAACAGATGAGTTGATTCCTGCTAGAATTGATTTTGCAGACATTTAAAAGATGATCTGGGATCTCTCTGTAGCACAGTGTGGTTTCTCTTCACCTCATCATGGTCAGTTTCTGGCTCCCTGATGCTGGGTCATTCAAATGCTCACTCTGCTTTCCTAGATCCACACCCACTCAGTACCATGGGTTACCTTCTTTCTTGGCTTATACTGCCTGTTCTATTTGATGAGAGCTTTAGACATAGTAGGTATTCAATAAATAGCTGTTTTATTTCTCTCATCTAGCAAAACTATCTATGAATCGGTAGAGGATATGCAATTTTAAAGTGGTAATTCATAGTGAGCTTTTGAAAGTTTAAGTTTGTCTGCTGCCTGTCCTTTGTGCTAGGGCAGACTCTTGGGGGATGTGCTCCAGTGAAGACAACATCTGATCCATCATAGAGAACCCGCTGCACTCAGAGCAGTTGGTAAAAACCCCCTCCCATCTCTGGAGTTCGAGAGCTGCTGCTGGGGATCCGATGGGACTCACTACCCAGCAATCACCAAAACCCCCACCCTGAGAGGCCTGAGAGCACAGGTAGGACCACCCCTACTGCTCAGAGGAACTTGTCCTGAACCCTCAGGTGGGAGCCTTTCGGTTTCTGTCTCCGGCTAGAGACCATCCTCTGCCACAGTGAGCCATACACAGGTGGAGCAGGGAGATAGCTAACCTCCCAGGACTGTGGAGAGGCCTGAGAGCACAGAGCTAGCTGATCCTGGGCCACAGAGCTACATACACAAATACCACTGCAAGAGAGCTGGTCTCCCAGGAGTGCCTACATACCTGTGTGGACAGAGAGAATGGGAATCCCAGGAGTACAGATATACAGGATTGCAGGACAGATAAGTCACAGTCAGAGACAGCAAGACCAACTAACACCAGAGATAACCATATGGCAAAAGGCAAACACAAGAACATTACCAACAGAAACCAAGACAACATGGTACCATCTGAACCCAGTTCTCCCAACTGCAAGTCCTGAATACCCCAACACACCAGAAAAGCAAGATCTGGATTTAAAATCAGATCTCATAATGAGGATAGAGGACTTCAAGAAGGACATAAATAACTCCCTTAAATAAATACAGGAGAAGATGGGTCAACAGGTAGAAGCCCTTAAAGAGGAATCACAAAAATCCCTTAAAGAAATACAGGAGAACATGGGTCAATAGGTAGAAGCCTTTAAAGAGGAAACACAAAAATCTCTTAAAGAATTACAGAAAAACACAAACAAACAAGTGAAGGAACTGAACAAAACTATCCAAGATCTAAAAATGAAAGAAGAAACAATAAAAAAAAATCACAAAGTAAGACATCTCTGGAGATAGAAAATTTTGGAAAGAATTCAGGAGTCATAGATGCAAGCATCAACAACAGAATACAAGAGATAGAAGAAAGAATCTCAGGGGCTAAAGATACAATAGAAAACATTGACTCAACAGTCAAAAAATGCAAAATGCAAAAAAGCTTGTAACCCAAACATCCAGGAAATCCAGAACACAATGAGAAGACCAAACCTAAGGATTATAGGTAAGAAGAGAGCAAAGATTTACAACTTAAAGGGCCAGTAAATATCTTGATCAAAATTATAGAAGTAAACTTCCCTAGCCTAAAGAAAGAGATGTCCATGAATATACAAGAAGCCTACAGAACTCCAAATAGACTGGACCAGAACAGAAATTTCTCCTGTCACATAATAATCAAAACACCAAATTCACTAAACATAGAAAGAATATTAAAAGCAGTAAGGGAAAAAGGTCAAGTAACATATAAAGGCAGACCTATCAGAATTACACCAGACATCTCACCTGAGACGATGAAAGCTAGAAGATCCTGGGCAGATGTCATACAGATTCTAAGAGAACATAAATGTCAGCCCAGGCTACTATACCCAGCAAAACTCTCAATTACCATAGATGGAGAAAACAAGACATTCCATGACAAAACCAAATTTACACAATATCTTTCCACAAATCCAGCTCTACAAAGAATAATGGGTAGAAAACACCAACATAAGGAGAGAAACTGCACCCTAGAAAAAGCGATAAAGTAATCTTCTTTCAATAAATTGAAAAGATGAGAGCCACACAAACAGAATTCCACCTTTAACAATGAAAACAAAAGGAAGTAATAATCACTTTTCCTCAATATCTCTTAAAATCAATGGACTCAATTCCCCAAGAAAAAGACATAGCGTAACAGACTGGATACGTAAATAGAACCCAATGTTTTTCTGCATACAAGAAACCCACCTCAGGGACAAAGAGAGTCACTACCTCAGAGTCAAAGGTTGGAAAACAATTTTCCAAGCAAATGGTCCCAAGAAAAAAGCTGGAGTGACCATTCTTATATTGAATAAAATCGACTTTCAAACAAACGTTGTCAAAAAGATACACCCACATTCATAAAAGAAACTTTACTAAAGCTCAAAGCACACATTGCACCCCACACAATAATAGTGGGAGACTTCAACACCCCACTCTCAGGAATGGACAAAACCTGGAAACAGACACTAAACAGAGACACGGTGAAACTAACAGAAGTTGTGAACCAAATGGATCTAACAGATATTTATAGAACATTCCATCCTAAAGCAAAAGAATATACCTTCTTCTTAGCACCCCATGGTACCTTCTTGAAAATTGACCATATAATTGGTCACAAAACAGGTCTCAACAGATACAGGAATATTGAAATAATTCCATGCAACCCTATCAGATCACCACGGTCTAAGGCTGGTCTCAAATTCAAACAAAAACAATTCTAAACACATATACATGTGGATGTTGAACATGCTCTACTCAATGATAACTTGGTCAAGGAAGAAATAAAGAAATTAAAGACTTTTTAGAATTGAATGAAAATGAACATGAAAAGGAACACTAGCCAATTCATTCTATGAAGTCACAATAACGCATATTCCTAAACCAAACATAGACCAAACAAGGAAAGAGAATTTCAGACCAATTTCCCTTATGAACATTGATGCAAAAATACTCAACAACATTCTTGCCAACTGAATTCAAAAATACATCAAAACGATAATTCACCATGATCTAGTAGTCTTCATTCCAGGGATGCAGGGTTGGTTCAATATACGGAAATCCATCAATGTAATCCACTACATAAACAAACTCAAAGAAAAAAAAAACAGCATTTTTAACAAATGGTGCTGAAACAACTGGAGGTCAGCATGTAGAAAAATGCAAATCGACCCATTCTTATCTCCTTGTACAAAGCTCAAGTCCAAGTGGATCAAGGACCTCCACATAAAACCAGATACACTGAAGCTTAGAGAGGAGAAAGTGGGGAAAAGCCTGGAACACATGGGCACAGGGGAAAATTTCCTGATCAGAACACCAATGTCTTATGCTCTAAGAACAAGAATCAACAAATGGGACCTCATAAAATTGCAAAGTTTTTGTAAGGCAAAGGACACTGTCAATAGGACAATATAGCAACCGAAAGATTGGGCAAATATCTTTACCAATCCTACATCTGATAGAAGGCTAATATCCAATGTATACAAAGAACTCAAGAAGTTAGACTCCAAAGAGTCAAAGAACCCTATTAAAAAATGGGTTACAGAGCTAAACAGAGAATTCTCAACTAAGGAAACTCAAACGGCTGTGAAGCACCTAAAGAAATGTTCAACATCCTTAGTCATCAGGGAAATGCAAACCGAAACAACACTGAGATTCCACCCCACACCAGTCAGAATGGCTAAGATGAAAAACTCAGGTGACAGCAGATGCTGGAGAGGATGTAGAGGAAGAGGAACACTGCTTCATTGCTGGTGGGATTGCCAGCTGGTACAACCACTCCGGAAATCAGTTTGGCAGTTCCTCAGAAAATTAGACATAGTACTACCTGAAGACCCAGCTATACTACTCCTGGGCATATACCCAGAAGATGCTCCAACATGTAATAAGGACACATGCTTCACTATGTTCATAGCAGCGTTATTTGTAATAGCCAGAAGTTGGAATGAACCCAGATGTCCTTCAACAGAGGAATGGATACAGAAAATGTGGTATATTTTCACATTGGGTACTACTCAGCTCTTAAAAACAATGAATTCACAAAATTCTTAGGCAAATGGATGGAACTAGAAAGTGTCATCCTGAGTGAGGTAACCCAATCACAAAAAAACACATTGTATGCACTCACTGATAAGTGGATATTAGCCCCAAAGCTCTGAATAAACAAGATACAACTCATGGAGCACATGAAGCTCAAGAAGGAAGACCAAAGTGTGGTGCTTTGATTTTTCTGAGAAAGGCAACAAAATACTTACAGGGACCATTATGGAGACAAAGTGTGCTGCAGAGTCTGAAGGAAATGCCACCCAGAGACTGTCCTACCTGGGGATTCATCCTATGAACAGTAACCAAACCCTGACACTATTATGGATGACAAGAAGTGTTTGCCAGAAGGAGCCTGTTATGGCTATCTCTTGAGGGGCTCTGCCAGAGCCTTACAGATACAGAGGCAGATACTAGAAGCCAACCATTGGACCGAGTGCGGGGTCCCCAATGGAGGTGTTGGAGGGAGGACTGGAGGAGCTGAAGGGGTTTGCAGCCTCATGGGAAGAACGATGATGTTGGCCAACCAGAACCCCCAGGGCTCCCAGGGACTAAGCCATCAACCATGGGGTACACATGGTTACAGCTGCAATTGTGGCAGAGGAATGCCTTGTCTGGCTTTGGTTGGAGGAGAGGTCCTTGGTCCTATGAAGGCTTGATAGATGGCTCAGCGGGGGGTGGGGTGTGGTGGGGGTGGGGAGAATTGAGGCGGAGTAGGTGGGAGTGGCTTGGGTGGAGGGGCATCTTCTTGGAGACAGGGGGTGGGAGGATGGGTTGGGGGTTTTCTGGGAGGGAGGGAAACCGGAAAAGGGTATAACATTTGAAATGTAAATGAAGACTATATTCAATAAAAAAATTTAAAAAAGTTTAAGTTTGTGTTACACTGTTATCAAATTATTAAGTTAAAATTAGTACACATTTCAGGTTCTAATTGGTACAGACAAAAGATAAAATACAAGAAAATATAATAAAGCACACAAAAGTACTTTTTTTTTTTTTTTGGTTTTTCGAGACAGGGTTTCTCTGTGTAGCCTTGGCTGTCCTGGAACTCACTTTGTAGACCAGGTTGACCTCGAACTCAGAAATCCTCCTGCCTCTGCCTCCCAAGTGCTGGGATTAAAGGCGTGCGCCACCACCGCCCGGCTCCTAAAGTACTTCTTACTGCCCTCCCTTAACCAGAATTTTGAAGAAAGTCCCTGAAAAAACAAAGATCTGAAAAAAAAAAAACCAACATGGTTTAAAAATAGCTTCTGGAAAAAGGGATTGACAAAAGTGGGGATGAGGGGGAAAGCAAACAATTACTTTACAAAGTCACAAACAATACTGTACAGTCACAAAGTATAGGCATGCCCTTTTCCTCACTGTCTATTGTCTCTTTGTTTTTGTATTGAAAGTAGTTTGCCCCTTTCTACTGTTATTTCCTGTTTGGAGAGTCTGTCCACAGTAACTGAGATCGAAAGAAAAATTTTTCTGTCCCATTCATTCACATGATAGCACCATTCAGCCATCACACATGTTAGTCAGGTCTGCTTGGAGCTATAGCCAGCAAGGTCAACAAATAGAACCAGAAAATGGAGCAGAGTGGAAGTCATGGTCGGAACTGTACAATGACCTTGACTTGCTTTTGTGATCCTCAAATATCCATTTCCTCAAATGGGGGTTGGTTACTACAACAAAAAGGAATGTCCTGAAATGTGTCCCTTCTGAGAGGTCCCGAGGTGTCAACAAATGCGTAAGTCAACGAGCACGGATGTGCAAAGCATATGGGGATTTAAAGCTGTAATGAATAGGACTTTAAACTCTATTGGACTACTTGTGATTTCCAGGGAAGTGTTGTATCAGCTAGGCTGCAGCTATTGTAGGTGCCCCAAGCATGGGGGAGGAGAGTTAATACCATATCTTCCAGAAAACACTTGATTCACATCCTGTCTTTTCTGTTCTATCATAGAACCATGTGAAACACATTTATCAGATTGCAAGAGAAGCATTTTTTACATGGGCTGAAAACTATGTTTCTTTGCCTATTGGACATACCTATTGCTTCTCAGTCCAAAGGATATGAGAAAGTAATATGGTGATAGAATCTTGTCTTACAGCTTTTCTTTTTTCTGATGATTATTGATTTGTAATTAAAATTAGTTCCTGAATTATAACTTTGAATGTTAATGGATTAAATTCCAAAATTATCAACCTTCCTAGAAAAAAGGAAGAAACAAACCATGAAGGCAAAAGTAAAAATAATTAGTGAGTCAGGGAATCACTGTATATGTTATTCTCTACTTAAGTTCTAGAAGTCCATATCCTGCTGAGAATTCTAGCATCACTCCAGTCTTCTGGATTTATGTGCACCTTTTTTTATGCAGCCATGCCATTTAAACCTAACTGCATATTTTATGAAGGAAAAAGAAGTCAAATGTGGTGGTGCATATCTATAGCCCATGTACTCTGGAGACACAAGCAGGAGGTTCACAAGTTTAAGTCCAACCAAGGCTGTGTAAGACCACATCTCAAAAGGAGACTATTTGACTGAATATAGAAAGCACTGAAATATGAAAAATATGAGAAGACACTAACATACATTAAATGAAGGGAAATTTAAATAATTAAAATATATTCTCAGGATGCTGGACATCTGCTAGAGGTCAGTGTGTAGCTACATTGATAAATAAATAGGAAAATCAACAATCAAATATATTTAGAAAATTTAGTTGTCTGACTAAATTTAACTATGGACATGTAGAATGTAAGAATCTTGTCTCCAATGATTTCTCAAAGGATAATGCCTAAACCATCTCACTGTTTTTTTTTTTTATTATTTTTTTATTTTATTTTATTTTCTATATTCTTTATTTACAATCCAAATGATTTCCTCTTTCCCAGTTTCCCCCTCTCCGAAAGTCCCATAAGCCCTCTTCCCTCCCACTGTTCCCCATTTGCCTAAGAATTTCATGAATTCATTGTTTTTAATTGCTGAGTAGTATTCCATTGTGTAAATGTACATAGGAAATATCTCTGATAAAATTGAAGAAATATATAGAAAAACACCTTAAGATTGACTATTTCATGGAAAAATTATACAGCTAAAATGATAGGCATAAAAATATTCCTAAGTTGATTGAAAGTGGAATTATAAATATTTTCTGATAAAATTGAAAATCTACAAGGAAAATATTTCTGATAAAACTCAAGAAATATATAGAAAAACACGTTAAAACTATTTCATGAAAAATTATACAGATAAGATAGTAGGCATAAAAATATTCTTAAATTGATTGAAAGTAGAGGTAAAAATATTTTCTGATAAAATTGAAGATTTACATGGAAAATATTTCTGATAATATTGAAAAAAATATATGGAAAAACATTAAAATTGAAGATTATCATGGAAAATTATACAGATAAAAGGATAGGCATAAAAATATTTCTAAGTTGATTGAAAGTGAAATTATAAACATTTTCTGATAAAATTGAAGATTTACCTGGAAATTATCTCTGATAAAATTGAAGAAATATATAAAAAATGCATTAAGATTGAGTATTTCATGGAAAAATTATACAGATAAAATGGTAGGCATGAAAATATTCCTATGTTTTTTGAAAGTGGAATTATAAACACTTTCTGATAAAATTAAAGATCTACAAGGAAACTATTCCTGAAAAAATTCAAGAAATATATAGAGAAACATGTTAAAACTGTTTTGGTTTTATCATGGAATATCTTGTTTTCTCCATCTATGGTAATTGAGAGTTTTGCTGGGTATAGTAGTTTGGGCTGGCATTTGTGTTCTCTTAGGGTCTGTATGAGATCTGCCCAGGATCTTCTGGCTTTCATCGTCTCAGGTGAGAAGTCTGGTGTAATTCTGATAGGCCTGCCTTTATAGATTACTTGACCTTTTTCCCTTACTGCTTTTAATATTCTTTCTTTGTTTAATACATTTGGTGCTTTGATTATTATGTGCTGGGAGGACTTTCTGCTCTTGTCCAGTCTGTTTGGAGTTCTGTAGGCTTCTTGTATGTTCATGGACATCTCTTTTTTTTAGGTTAGGGAAGTTTTCTTCTATAATTTTGTTGAAGATATTTACTGGCCCTTTAAGTTGGAAATCTTCATTCTCTTCTATACCTATAATCCTTAGGTTTGGTCTTCTCATTGTGTCCTGGATTTCCTGGATGTTTTGGCTCAGGAGCGCTTTGCGTTTTGCATTTTCTTTAACTGTTGAGTCAATGTTTTCTATGGTATCTTTAGCCCCTGAGAGTCTTTCTGCTATCTCTTGTATTCTGTTGTTGATGCTTGCATCTATGACTCCTGAATTCTTTCCAAGATTTTCTATCTCCAGAGATGTCTTACTTTGTGATTTTTTTTTACTGTTTCTACTTCCATTTTTAGATCTTGGATGGTTTTGTTCAGTTCCTTCACTTGTTTGTTTGTGTTCTTCTGTAATTCTTTAAGGGATTTTTGTGTTTCCTCTTTAAGGGCTTTTACCATTTGACCCATGTTCTCCTGTATTTCCTTAAGGGAGTTATTTATGTCCTTCTTGATGTGCTCTAACAACATCGTGAGATGAGATTTTAAATTCAACTCTTGCTTTTCCGGTGTGTTGGGGTATCTGGGACTTGCTGTGGTGGGAGAACTGGGCTCTGATGCTGCCAAGTAGCCTTGGTTTCTGTTGGTAGGGTTCTTATGCTGGCCTTTTGCCATCTGGTTATCTCGGGTGTTAGTTGGTCTTGTTGTCTCTGGCTGGAGTTTACTCCTCCTGTGGGCCTGTAAACTTGTGTCTGTACTCCTGGGAGACCAACTCTCTTCTGGCAGGGTCTGTGCACAGAAGACTGTGGAGCTGTCTGGTTCTCTGCTGCAAATGGCGGCCGGAAGGGATGACTCCTGTCCTAGCTGCTCCAATGATCATATGCCCTGTGCCCTCCTAGCTGTACCCCTCCTGAGAGAAGGTGGAGATCTCATCTCTGCACTCAGAAGTGAAATCGCTGCTGGGAGATCACTCTCTCCTGGCGGGCTAAGCACAGAAGGTTATGGAGTTGTCTGGTTCCCTGCTACAGATGGCTGTTCACAGAAATATTATTTATTTTTTTAACCTTCTGCTAGACACTATAAATATTAATTTATTCCAAAGTCTTGGTGTGATGATCCATGCTGCAGTGTACAAGATTCAGAATATCCTGGTCACTATTGCAAGACTCAGAGACAAAAAAGCAGAGTCCTAATAAATTATTATTACTAACTAAATGATAGAAAAACAAATGAGTTTAAATTCAACATTTTAACCAAATTGGCTAAGGCAGAAAATTTCACACTGGAAATTTGTTTGCAACTTTTTAATTTTCTAATGAATTATATTTTTATATTAAGTTGATACATTTACTTAGGCACAATTTATACATTTCTCATGCTATTTCTTCATAAGGACATATTTTATCTTTTTTATTATTTACTCTAACACATCCAAAAAGCAAGATTCCAACTTAAAATCCCATATCATGAAAACGATAAAGGACTTTAAGGAGAACACAAATAGTCCCTTTAAATATAGGAAAACACAATCAAACTGGTGAAGAAATTGAACAGAACAATCCAGTACCTAAAAATGGAAATTGAAACCATAATGAATTCACAAATGAAGGCAACCCTGGAGATGGAAAACCTAGGAAAGAGATCAAGAGTTACAGATGGAGGCATCACCAAAAATACAAGAGATAGAGGAGAGAATCTCAGGCATTGCAGTTATCACAGAAGATATTGATACAGCAGTCAAAGAAATTACAAAGTGCAAAAAGGTCCTAACCCAAAATATCTAGGAAATTCAGGATACTGTGGGAAGACCAAGTGAAGAATGGTAGGGATAGAGGAGAGTGAAGATTCCCAATTCAAAGGGCTAGAAAACATCTTCAACAAAATCATAGAAGAAAACTTCTCTAACCTAAAGAAAGAGATGGCCATAAACATACAAGAAGCCTATAGAACACCAAATACATTGGCCCAGTAAAGAAAATCCTCCCCTCACATAATAATGAAAACACTAAATACATAGAATAAGGAAAGAATATTAAAAGTGGTAAGGGAAAAAGGACAAATAATATACAAAGGTAGACCTTTCAGAATTATACAAGATTTCTCAACAGAATTTCTAAAAAACAGAAATCCTGGACAGATGTCATCCAAAGCAGAAGAGAACACAAATTCCAGTCCTACTATACCCATCAAAACTCCCAATCACAATAAATGGAGAAACCAAGATATTCCATGACAAAACCAAATTCAAACAATAGATTTCTACTAATCCAGCATGTCAGAGGATACTAGAATGAAAGCTCTAACAGAAGTAGGGAAATTGCACCCAAGGAAATCCAAGAAATTAATCATCTCACAACAAACCCAAAAGAAGAGAACCACACAAACACAATTACACCTCTAACAACAAAAATAATCATTGCTTTTTAATATCTCTCAACATCAATGAACTTAATTCCCCAATAAAAAGACATAGACAAACAGACCAGATACATAAACAGGACCCACTTTGCTGTATACAGGAAACACACTTCAGTGACAAAGACAGACACTACCTCAGAGTAAAAGGCAGAAAAAAATTCCAAGCAAAAGGTCCCAAGAAACAAGCTGGAGTAGCCATTCTAACATACAGTAAGTAAACCAAAAGTTATCAAAGGAGATGGGGAAGGACACTTTATACTCATCAAAGGAAAAATCCACAAGATGTACTTTCAGTTCTGATTATCTATGCCTCAAAGACAAGGACACCCACATTTGTAAAAGAAACGTTACTAAAGCTCAAAACATTCACTGAAGCCCCCCACAATAATAGTCGGAGATTTCAATACCCCACTCTCACTAATGAACAGGTCATTGAAACAGAAACTAAACAAAGACACAGTGAAACTAATAGAGGTTATGGAAAAAAAGATAGCCTTTTCAACAAATGGTGCTGGCTCAGCTGGAGGTCAACATGCAGAAGAATGCAAATTGACCCATCCTTATCTCCTTGCACTAAGCTCAATTCTAAGTGGATCAAAGATCTCCACATAAAACCAGACACACTGAAACTAATAGAAGGGAAACTAGGGAAGAACCTTGAACATATGGGCACAGGGGAGAATTTCCTGAACAGAACTCCAATAGCTTATACTCTAAGATCAAGAATAGACAAATGGGACCTCATTAAATTACAAAGTTTTTGCAAGGCAAAAGACACCGTCAAAAAGACAAAGCGGCAACCAACTAACTGGGAAATGATCTTTACCAACCTTACATCCGACAGAGGGCTAATATCCAAGATATACAAAGAACTCAAGAAGTTAAACTCCAGAGAGGCAAGTAACCCTATTAAAAAATGGGGTACAGAGCTACACAAAGAGTTCTCACCTGAAGAATATCTAATGGCTGAGAAGCACCTAAAGAGATGTTCATCATCCTTAGTCATTAGGGAAATGCAAATCAAAACAACCCTGAGATTCCATCTCACACCAGTCAGGATGGCTAAGATCAAAAACACAGGAGACAGCAGTTGTTGGCGAGGATGTGGAGAAAGAGGAACACTCCTCCACTGCTGGTGGAATTGCAGGCTGGTACAACCACTCTGGAAAGCAGTCTGGCGGCTCCTCAGAAAACTGGGCATGACACTTCCGGAGGATCCGGCTATACCACTCCTGGGCATATACCCAGAGACTTTACCTGCATGCAATAAGGACACATGCTCCACTATATTCATAGCAGTCTTATTTATAATAGCCAGAAGCTGGAAAGAACCCAGATGTCCCTCAACGGAGGAATGGATTCAGAAGATGTGGTATATTTACACAATGGAATACTACTCTGCAATTAAAAACAATGAATTCACGAAATTCCTAGGCAAATGGTCAGAACTTGAAAATATCATCCTTAGTGAGGTAACCCAATCACAAAAGATCACACATGGTATGAAGTCACTGATAAGGGGATATTGACCCAGAATCTCAGAATACCCTAGACACAATCAGCATATCAATAGATTTCTAAAAAGATGGAAGGAGAGACCCCTGGTCCTGGAAAGACGGGATGTAGGGGAACGCCAGGACAGAGTAATGAGAGGGGGTTGAACGGAGAAAAGAGGGAGGGAAGGGGGCTTATGGGACTTTCGGGGAGGGAGGAAACGGGAAAGGGGAAGTGATTTGGAATGTAAATTAAAAAAATAAAATAAAATTAAATAAAAAAAAAAGATATACACAGAACATTTCACCCTAAAACAAAAGAATGTATCTTATTCTCAGCACCTCATGGTACCTTCCTCAAATTGTCCACATAATCAGACACAAAACAATCATTAACAGATACAAGAAGACTGAAATAATCCCATGCATTTTATCAGATCACCAAGGACCAAGGCTGGTCTTCAATAACAATAAAAACAACAGAAAGCCCACATATTCATGGAAACAGAATAACTCTCTACTCAATCACAACTTGGTTAGGGAAGAAATAAAAAGAAATTAAAGAATTTCTAAAATTTAATGAAAATGAAAGCACAGCATACCAAAACTTATGAGACAATGAAAGCAGTGCTAAGAGGAAAATTCACAGCACTGAATGCCTTCATAAAGAAATCAGAGAGATCCTACATTAGCAGCTTAACAGCACATCTGAAAGTTCTAGAAGGAAAAGAAGCAAACACCTAAGAGGAGTAGACAGCAGGTAAAAGTCAGACTCAGGGCTGAAATCAACCGATTAGAAACAAAAAGAATGATAAAAAGAATCAACAAAACTAAGAGCTGGTTTTTTGAGAAAACCAAAAAGATAGATAATCCTTTAGCCAGACTAACCAGATGGTGCAGAGACAGTATCCAAATTAACAAAATTAGAAATGAGAAGGGAGATATAACAACAGAAACTGGAAATTCAAAAAATCATCAGATTCTACTACAAAAGCCTATACTCAACAAAGCTGGAAAATCTGGTTGAAATGGACAATTTTCTAGACAGATACCAAATACCAAAGTTAAATAAGGATCAGATAAACCATCTAAGCAGTCCCATAACCCATAAAGAAATAGAAGCAGTCATTAAAAGTGTCCCAGTCACCTGTTAGTGGTGGCCCACGCCTTTAATCCCAGCACTTGGAAGGCAGAGGCAGGCAGATTTCTGAGTTCATGGACAGCCTCATCTACAGAGTAAGTTCCAGGACAGCAAGGGCTACACAGAGAAACCCTGTCTCAAAAAACAAAAAAGAACAACAACAGCAGCAACAACAACAAAAATAGTCTCTCAACCCAAAACCCAAAACCCAGGGCCAGATTGTTTTAGTGCTGAATTCTGTCAGACCTTCAAAGAAGACCTAATATCAATACTCTTCAAACTATTCCACAAAATAGAAACAGAAGGAACACTACCTAATTCGTTCTATGAAGCCACAGTTAAGTTGATACCTAAGCCACACAAAGATCCAACAAAGAAAGAGAACTTCAGACCAATTTCCCTTATGAATAGTGCTATAAAAATACTCAATAAAATTCTTGCAAATCAAATCCAAGAATACATCAAAACGATCATTCACCATGATCATGGCCTTCATCCCAGGGATTCAGAGATGGTTCAATATACAGAAATCAAAAAATGTAATATACTATATAAACAAACTCAAAGAACAAAACCAAATGATCACCTTATTAGATGCTAAAAAGCCTTTGACAAAATACAACACCCCTTCATGTTAAAAGTCTTGGAGAAATCAGGAATTCAAGGTCCATACCTAAACGTAATAAAATCAATATACAGCAAACCAACAGCCAAGACCAAATTAAATGGAGAGAAACTTGAAGCAATCCCACTAAAATCAGGGACAAGACAAAGCTGTCTACTCTTTCCCTATCTATTCAATATAGTACTCAAAGCTCTAGTCAGAGCAATTAGATAACAAAGGGTGATCACAGAGATACAAATTGGGAAGGAAGAAGTCAAGATATCACTATTTGTGGATCATACACTAGTATACATAAGCAACCCCAAAAATTCTACAAGAGAACTCCTCCAGCAAAGTGGCTGGATATAAAATTAACTTAAACAAATCAGTAGTATTCTTCTACTCAAAGAGTAAATGGGCTGAGGGAGAAATTAGGGAAATGACACCCTTCACAATAGTCTCAAATAATATAAAATATATTGGTGTTATTCTAACCAGGCAAGTGAAAGATCTGTATGACAAGAACTTCAAGTCCCTGAAGAAAGAAATCAAAGAAGACCTCAGAAGATGGAAAGATCTAGAAAATATCATCCTAAGTGATGTAACCCAGTCACAGAAGAACACACATGGTACGCACTCACTGATAAGTGGATATTAGCCCAAATTCTTGGAATATCCAAGATACAATTCACAGACCACATGAAGCTCAAGAAGAAAGAAGACCAAAGAAGGGATGCTTTGGTTCTTCTTAGAAGGGGGAACAAATACTCATGGGAGGAAATATGGGGATAATGTGCAGAGCAGAGGCTGAAGGAAAGGCCATTCAGAAACTGCCCCACCGGGGGATCCATCCCATATATAGTCACCAAACCCAGACATTATTGTGGATGCCAAGAAGTGTTTGCTGACAGGAGCCTGATACAGCTGTCTCCTTAGAGGCTTTGCCAGAGCCTGACAAATACAGAGGCAGTTGCTCACAGCCTCTGGACTGAGCCCGGGTCACCAGTGGAGGAGTTAAAGAAAGGACTGAAAGAACTGAAGGGGCTACAACCCCATAGGAAGAGCAGTATCATCCAACCAGACCCCCAGAGGTCCCAGGGACTAAACCATCAACCAAAGAGTATATACATATGTACAGACCCATGGCTCCAGCTGTATGTGGAGGAGAGGATGGTCTTGTCAGGCATTAATGGAAGGAGAGGCCCTTGGTCCTGTGAAGGCTTGATGCCCCTGTGTAGAGGAATGCCAGGGCGGGGAGGTAGGAGTGGGTAGGTGGGTGGGGGAACACCCTCATAGAAGCAGGGGGAGAGGGGATTGGATAGGAGGTTTCTGGGAAGTAAGGGGATAACATTTGAAATGTAAATAAAGAAAATAGCCAAACAAACAAACAAACCCCCCCGCCCCCCCCCCCAAGAACAAGAAGAAGAAGATGGAAAAATCTTCCATGCTCATGGATAGGTAGGATTAACATAGTAAAAATGGCCATCTTACTAAAAGGAATCTACAGATTCAATGCAGTTGCCATTAAAGTTCCAACTCAATTCTTCACAGAGATAGAGCAATTCTGAATTTCACATGAAAAAACAAAAAAAAACCCAGGAGAGTCAAATCAATTCTCAACAATAGAAGAACTTCGGAGGGAAACCACCATCCCTGACCTTAAGCTGTATTATAAAGCAATAGTGATAAAAACTGCATGGTACTGGTACAGAAACAGACAGGTAGATCAATGGAATAGAACTGAAGATCCGGAAATGATCACACACCTATGTTCATTTGATCTTTGACAAGGAAGCCAAAACGATACAGTGGAAAAAAAACAAAAGCATTTTCAACAAATGGTGTTGGTTCAACTGGTGGTCTGCATGTAGAAGAATGCAAATTGATCCATTTTTTATCTCTTGTATAAAGCTAAATTTCAAGTGGATCAAGGACCTCCACATAAAATCAGATACACCGAATCTAATAAAGATAGTGGGAAATAACCTTGAACACAGTGACACATGGGACAATTTTCTGAACAGAACACCAATGACTTAGGCTCTAAGATCAACAATTGATAAGTGGAACCTCATGAAATTGAAAAGCTTCTGTAAGGTAAAGGGCACTACCAATAGTACAAAATGGCAACCTAGATTAGGAAAAGATCTTCAATAACCCTACATCTGATAGAGGGCTCATATCCAAAATATACAAATAGCTCAAGAAGTTAGACTCTAGAAAACCAAGTAATCCAATTAGAAAATGGGGTACATTGATGGATTTCCTTATATTGAACCATCCATCCCTGCATCCCTGGGATGAAGCCTACTTGATCGTGGTGAATGATCGTTTTGATGTGTTCTTGGATTCGGTTGGCAAGAATTTTATTGAGTATTTTTGCATCGATATTCATAAGAGAGATTGGCCTGAGATTCTCTTTCTTTGTCGGATCTTTGTGTGCTTTTGGTATTAGTGTAATTGTGGCTTCATAGAACGAGTTGGGTAGTGTTCCTTCTGTTTCTATTTTGTGGAACAGTTTAAAGAGTATTGGTGTTAGGTCTTCTTTGAAGGTCTGATAGAATTCTGCACTAAAACCATCTGGACCTGTGCTTTTTTTGGTTGGAAGACTTCCAATGACAACTTCTATTTCTTCAGGGGTTATAGGACGGTTTAGATGGTCTATTTGATCCTGATTTAATTTTGGTACTTGGTATCTGTAAAGGAAATTGTCCATTTCCTCAAGATTTTCTAGTTGTGTTGAATACAGGTTTTTGTAGTAGGATCTGATGATTTTTTGAATTTCCTCAGTTTCTGTTGTTATCTCTCCCTTTTCGTTTCTGATTTTATTAATTTGGATACTATCTCTGTGCTCTCTGGTTAGTCTGGCTAAGGGCTTATCTCTCTTGTTAATTTTCTCAAAGAACCAACTCCTTGTTTTGTTGATTCTTTGTATGGTTTTATTTGTTTCTACTTGATTGATTTCAGCCCTGAGTTTGATGATTTCCTGCCTTCTACTCCTCTTTGGTGTATTTGCTTCTTTTTGTTCCAGGGCTTTCAGGTGTGCCATTAAGCTGTTAGTGTATGCTGTCTCCCGTTTCTTTTTGGCGGCACTCAGGGCTATGAATTTTCCTCTTAGCACTGCTTTCATTGTGTCCCATAAATTAGGGTATGTTGTGCTTTCATTTTCATTAACTTTCAAAAAGTCTTTGATTTCTTTCTTTATTTCCACCTTGACCAAGTTATCATTGAGTAGAGCATTGTTCAGCCTCTATGTGTACGTGGGTTTTCTTTTGTTTTTGTTGCCATTGAAGACCACCCTTATTCCATAGTGATCTGATAGGAGGCATGGGATTAATTCTATCTTCTTGTATCTGTTGAGGTCTGATTTGTGACCAATTATATGGTCAATTTTGGAGAAGGTACCATGAGTAGCTGAGAAGAAGGTGTATTCTTTAGCTCTAGGATGAAATGTTCTATATATATCAGTTAGTTCCATTTGGTCCAAGGCTTCAATTAGATTCACTGTGTCCCTGTTTAGTTTCTGCTTTCCTGAACGATCCATTTCAGAGAGCGGGATGTTGAAGTCACCCACTATTATTGTGTGTGGTGCGATGTGTGCTTTGAGTTTTAGTAAAGTTTCTTTTACGAATGTGGGTGCCCTTGCATTTGGAGCATAGATATTCAGAATTGAGAGTTCTTGATGGTGGATTTTTCCCTTGATCAGTATGTAGTGTCCTTCTGTGTCTTTTTTGATGACTTTAGGTTGAAAATCAATTTTATCCGATATTAGGATGGCTACTCCGGCTCGTTTCTTGGGGCCATTTGCTTGTAAAATTGTTTTCCAGCGTTTTACTCTGAGGTAGTGTTTGTCTTTGATACTGAGGTGCGTTTCCTGCATGCAGCAAAATGCTGGGTCCTGTTTACGTATCCAGTCTGCAATGTAATCCACTACATAAACAATCTCAAAGAAAAAAACCACATGGTCATCTCATTAGATGCTGAGAAAGCATTTGACAAAATTCAGCACCCTTTCATGCTAAAGGTCTTGGAAAGATCAGGAATTCAAGGCCCATATCTAAACATAGTAAAAGCAATTTACAGCAAACCAGTAGCCAGCATCAATCTAAATGGAAAGAAACTTGAAGCAATCCCACTAAAATCAGGGACTAGACAAGGCTGCCCTCTCTCTCCATATCTTTTTTTTTTTTTTTTTTTTTTTTTTTTTTTTTTTTTTTTTAATTTAATTTTATTTTATTTTTTTAATTTACATTCCAAATCACTTCCCCTTTCCCGTTTCCTCCCTCCCCGAAAGTCCCATAAGCCCCCTTCCCTCCCTCTTTTCTCCGTTCAACCCCCTCTCATTACTCTGTCCTGGCGTTCCCCTACATCCAGTCTTTCCAGGACCAGGGGTCTCTCCTTCCATCTTTTTAGAAATCTATTGATATGCTGATTGTGTCTAGGGTATTCTGAGATTCTGGGTCAATATCCCCTTATCAGTGACTTCATACCATGTGTGATCTTTTGTGATTGGGTTACCTCACTAAGGATGATATTTTCAAGTTCTGACCATTTGCCTAGGAATTTCGTGAATTCATTGTTTTTAATTGCAGAGTAGTATTCCATTGTGTAAATATACCACATCTTCTGAATCCATTCCTCCGTTGAGGGACATCTGGGTTCTTTCCAGCTTCTGGCTATTATAAATAAGGCTGCTATGAACATAGTGGAACATGTGTCCTTATTGCATGCAGGTAAAGTCTCTGGGTATATGCCCAGGAGTGGTATAGCCGGATCCTCCGGGAGTGTCATGCCCAGTTTTCTGAGGAGCCGCCAGACTGCTTTCCAGAGTGGTTGTACCAGCCTGCAATTCCACCAGCAGTGGAGGAGTGTTCCTCTTTCTCCACATCCTCGCCAACAACTGCTGTCTCCTGTGTTTTTGATCTTAGCCATCCTGACTGGTGTGAGATGGAATCTCAGGGTTGTTTTGATTTGCATTTCCCTAATGACTAAGGATGATGAACATCTCTTTAGGTGCTTCTCAGCCATTAGATATTCTTCAGGTGAGAACTCTTTGTGGAGCTCTGTACCCCATTTTTTAATAGGGTTACTTGCCTCTCTGGAGTTTAACTTCTTGAGTTCTTTGTATATCTTGGATATTAGCCCTCTGTCGGATGTAAGGTTGGTAAAGATCATTTCCCAGTTAGTTGGTTGCCGCTTTGTCTTTTTGACGGTGTCTTTTGCCTTGCAAAAACTTTGTAATTTAATGAGGTCCCATTTGTCTATTCTTGATCTTAGAGTATAAGCTATTGGAGTTCTGTTCAGGAAATTCTCCCCTGTGCCCATATGTTCAAGGTTCTTCCCTAGTTTCCCTTCTATTAGTTTCAGTGTGTCTGGTTTTATGTGGAGATCTTTGATCCACTTAGAATTGAGCTTAGTGCAAGGAGATAAGGATGGGTCAATTTGCATTCTTCTGCATGTTGACCTCCAGCTGAGCCAGCACCATTTGTTGAAAAGGCTATCTTTTTTCCACTGGATGGTTTTAGCTCCTTTGTCAAAGATCAAGTGACCATAGGAGTGTGGATTCATTTCTGGGTCTTCAATTCTGTTCCATTGATCTACATGTCTGTTACTGTACCAATACCATGCAGTTTTTAACACTATTGCTCTGTAGTACAGCTTGAGGTCCGGGATACTGATTCCCCCAGAGGTTCTTTTACTCTTGAGAATAGTTTTAGCTATTCTGGGTTTTCTGTTATTCCAGATGAATTTTTGAATTGCTCTTTCTAACTCTATGAAGAATTGAGTTGGGATTTTGATGGGGATTGCATTGAATCTGTGTATTACTTTTGGTAAGATGCTCATTTTTACTATATTAATCCTGCCAATCCATGAGCATGGCAGATTTTTCCATCTTCCGAGGTCTTCTTCAATTTCTTTCTTCAGAGACTTGAAGTTCTTGTCATACAGATCTTTCACTTGTTTGGTTAGCGTCACGCCAAGATACTTAATATGGTTTGTGGCTATCGTAAAGGGTATTATTTCTCTTACTTCTTTCTCAGCCTGCTTATCCTTTGAGTATAGGAAGGCTTCTGACTTGCTTGAGTTGATTTTATATCCGGCCACTTTGCTGAAGTCGTTTATCAGCTGTAGGAGTTCTCTGGTGGAGTTCTTTGGGTCGCTTATGTATACTATCATATCGTCTGCAAATAGTGATAGTTTGACTTCTTCCTTTCCAATTTGTATCCCTTTGACCTCTTTTTCTTGTCTAATTGCTCTAGCTAGAACTTCAAGTACTATATTGAAAAGATATGGAGAGAGAGGGCAGCCTTGTCTAGTCCCTGATTTTAGTGGGATTGCTTCAAGTTTCTCTCCGTTTAGATTGATGCTGGCTACTGGTTTGCTGTAAATTGCTTTTACTATGTTTAGATATGGGCCTTGAATTCCTGATCTTTCCAAGACCTTTAGCATGAAAGGATGCTGAATTTTGTCAAATGCTTTCTCAGCATCTAATGAGATGACCATGTGGTTTTTTTCTTTGAGATTGTTTATGTAGTGGATTACATTGATGGATTTCCTTATATTGAACCATCCCTGCATCCCTGGGATGAAGCCTACTTGATCGTGGTGAATGATCGTTTTGATGTGTTCTTGGATTCGGTTGGCAAGAATTTTATTGAGTATTTTTGCATCGATATTCATAAGAGAGATTGGCCTGAGATTCTCTTTCTTTGTCGGATCTTTGTGTGCTTTTGGTATTAGTGTAATTGTGGCTTCATAGAACGAGTTGGGTAGTGTTCCTTCTGTTTCTATTTTGTGGAACAGTTTGAAGAGTATTGGTGTTAGGTCTTCTTTGAAGGTCTGATAGAATTCTGCACTAAAACCATCTGGACCTGTGCTTTTTTTGGTTGGAAGACTTCCAATGACAACTTCTATTTCTTCAGGGGTTATAGGACGGTTTAGATGGTCTATTTGATCCTGATTTAATTTTGGTACTTGGTATCTGTCAAGGAAATTGTCCATTTCCTCAAGATTTTCTAGTTGTGTTGAATACAGGTTTTTGTAGTAGGATCTGATGATTTTTTGAATTTCCTCAGTTTCTGTTGTTATCTCTCCCTTTTCGTTTCTGATTTTATTAATTTGGATACTATCTCTGTGCCCTCTGGTTAGTCTGGCTAAGGGCTTATCTATCTTGTTGATTTTCTCAAAGAACCAACTCCTCGTTTTGTTGATTCTTTGTATGGTTTTATTTGTTTCTACTTGATTGATTTCAGCCCTGAGTTTGATGATTTCCTGCCTTCTACTCCTCTTTGGTGTATTTGCTTCTTTTTGTTCCAGGGCTTTCAGGTGTGCCATTAAGCTGTTGGTGTATGCTGTCTCCCGTTTCTTTTTGGCGGCACTCAGGGCTATGAATTTTCCTCTTAGCACTGCTTTCATTGTGTCCCATAAGTTAGGGTATGTTGTGCCTTCATTTTCATTAACTTTCAAAAAGTCTTTGATTTCTTTCTTTATTTCCACCTTGACCAAGTTATCATTGAGTAGAGCATTGTTCAGCCTCCATGTGTACGTGGCTTTTCTTTTGTTTTTGTTGCCATTGAAGACCACCCTTATTCCATAGTGATCTGATAGGAGGCATGGGATTATTTCTATCTTCTTGTATCTGTTGAGGTCTGATTTGTGACCAATTATATGGTCAATTTTGGAGAAGGTACCATGAGGAGCTGAGAAGAAGGTGTATTCTTTAGCTCTAGGATGAAATGTTCTATATATATCAGTTAGTTCCATTTGGTCCAAGGCTTCAATTAGATTCACTGTGTCCCTGTTTAGTTTCTGCTTTCCTGAACGATCCATTTCAGAGAGCGGGGTGTTGAAGTCACCCACTATTATTGTGTGCGGTGCGATGTGTGCTTTGAGTTTTAGTAAAGTTTCTTTTACGAATGAGGGTGCCCTTGCATTTGGAGCATAGATATTCAGGATTGAGAGTTCTTGATGGTGGATTTTTCCCTTGATCAGTATGTAGTGTCCTTCTGTGTCTTTTTTGATGACTTTGGGTTGAAAATCAATTTTATCCGATATTAGGATGGCTACTCCACCTCGTTTCTTGGGGCCATTTGCTTGTAAAATTGTTTTCCAGCCTTTTACTCTGAGGTAGTGTTTGTCTTTGACACTGAGGTGCGTTTCCTGCATGCAGCAAAAAGCTGGGTCCTGTTTACGTATCCAGTCTGCTAGTCTATGTCTTTTAATTGGGGAATTGAGACCATTGATATTAAGAGAGATTAAGGCATAGTGATTATTGCCATCTGCCATTCTTGACGCTATCTTTATGTTTGAGTGGTTATCTACTTTTGGGTTTGATTCAAGAAGGTTATTATCTCATTTTTTCCAGGGTGTTGTTTCTCTCCCTGTATTGGAGGTTTCCACCTATTATCCGTTGCAGGGCTGGATTTGTGGAAAGATATTGTGAAAATTTGGTTTTATCATGGAATATCTTGGTCTCTCCATCTATGGTGATTGAGAGTTTTGCTGGGTATAGTAGTCTAGGCTGGCATTTGTGCTGTCTTAGTGTCTGCATGAGATCTGCCCAGGATCTTCTGGCTTTCATAGTCTCTGGTGAGAAGTCTGATGTGATTCGGATAGGTCTTCCTTTGTATGTTACTTGGCCCTTTTCTCTTACTGCATTTAGTATTCTTTCTTTGTTTAGAACATTCGGTGTTTTGATTATTATGTGACGGGAGGTATTTCTGTTCTGGTCCAGTCTGTTTGGAGTTCTGTAGGCTTCTTGTATGTTCATCGGCATCTCTCTCTTTAAGTTAGGGAAGTTTTCCTCCATAATTTTGTTGAAGATGTTTACTGGCCCTTTAAGTTGCAAATCTTCACTCTCATCTATACCTATAATCCTTAGGTTTGGTCTTCTCATTGTGTCCTGGATTTCCTGGATGTTTTGGGTTACGCGTTTTTTTGCATTTTGCATTTTCTTTGACTGTTGAGTCGATGCTTTCTATGGAATCTTCAGCACCTGAGATTCTTTCTTCCATCTCTTGTATTCTATTGTTGATGTTTGCATCTATGACTCCTGATTTCTTCCCAAGGTTTTCTATCTCCAAAGTTGTCTCCCTTTGTGATTTCTTAGTTGTTTCTACTTCCTTTTTTAGTTCCTGGATGGATTTGCTGAGATCCTTCACTTGTTTGTTTGTATTTTCCTGTATTTCTTTAAGGTAATTTTGCATTACCTCTTTCAGGATTTCTTCCTGATGACCCACGTTCTCCTGCATTTCTCTGAGCGATTTTTGTGTTTCCTCCTCATGGGATTCCATCTGTTGATCCATCGTCTCCTGCATTTCTTTAAGCAGTTCTCGTGTTTCCTTTGTAAGGGCATCTAACCGTTGATTCATTTCTTTAAGCAATTTTTGTGTTGCCTCCTTATGGGCATCCGTCTGTTGACCCATATTCTTCTGCATTTCTTTATGCAAATTTTGTGATTCCTTTGTGAGTGCATCTACCCGTTGATTCATCTCGTTAAGCGATTTTTGTGTTGTCTCCTTGTGCGCCTCCATCTTTTGATCCATGTTCTCCCGCATTTCTCTAAGCGATTTTTGTGTTTCCTTTGTAAGGGCTTCTAACCGTTGATTCATGGTCTCCTGTAACTCTTTATGAGATTTATTTGTGTCCTTCTTGTGATCCTCTAATAGCATCATGAGAAGTGATTTTAAATCCAGATCTTGTCTTTCAGGTGTGGTGGGGTATCCAGGACTTGCTGCTGTTGGAGAGTTGGGTTCGGATGGTCCTACATTACTTTGATTACTGTTAGTAACATTCCTACGTTTGCCTTTTGCCATCTGGATACCTCTGGTGTTAGTTGGTCCTGCTGCCACTGGCTGTTGGTTGGACCTCCTGTGAGCCTGCAAAGCTATTTCTGCCCCCCCCCTGGATTACCAGGATTCCCCTGGCACCGATTTCTGGGGCCTGCCTGCTCCTGAGTGACTTTGGAGCCCTAATGTGCTTTGCCCCAAGTGATCTTATATTGGGGAGGCCTTGCACATCTAAAGGCTCAGCCTAGTGGATTCCTGGAGCAGAGGTCGCCAAAGGGAGGCTGGCAGGCTCCTGCCCTGTGCAGGGGTGTGTGATCTCTCCTGGGGGGGGGAGGGGGCGTCCCTCTGCCAGGCAGAAGTCCCACAGCAGATCTGGCGCGCTGGTCACTGCAGATCAGCCCAGCACCTGGGAGCAGGTTACACACAAGCTGCCTGAACCCGAAGCGATATTATGCCTGTCTGTCTCTGAGCCTGGTGGTCCCAACTACCTGGTCACTGGAGCAAAGATGGCGGAGGGCACTCTCCGTGGCGCCGCTCACCCTGTGGTCACGATGGCCCGCCGATCTGGCACCCAGACGACCACAGCGCCAACCCGCCCTCGGGCACAGAAGGAAGCCCCAACAGGCCGTGTCCCAAGTGATGTTATATTGGGGGGAGAGCCTGGGTACCGGTCTCTCCAGCGCAGTCCGCGGGAACAGAGGTCGCGGAAGGGAAGCTGGCGGGCTCCCTCCCTGCGCAGGGTCCCTCCACCAGGCAGAAGGTCCCACCGCGGAACTGGCGCGCTGGTTACTGCAGATCAGCCCAGCACCTGGGAGCAGGTTACACACAAGCTGCCTGAAACTGAAGCGATATTATGCCTGTCTGTCTCTGAGCCTGGCGGTCCCAACTACCTGGTCACTGGAGCAAAGATGGCGGAGGGCAGTCTCCGTGGCGCCGCTCACCCTGTGGTCACGATGGCCCGCCGATCTGGCGCCCAGACGACTACAGCGCCAACCCGCCCTCGGGCACAGACGGAAGCCCCAACAGGCCGTGTCCCAAGTGATGTTATATCGGGGGGGAGAGCCTGGGTACCGGTCTCTCCAGCGCAGTCCGCGGGAACAGAGGTCGCGGAAGGGAAGCTGGCGGGCTCCCTCCCTGCGCGGGGTCCCTCCAGCAGGCAGAAGGTCCCACCGCGGAACTGGCGCGCTGGTTACTGCCGCTTGTTTTCTAATGCTGGAGAGCCAACCTTGGGCCTTCTGCACGCTAAGGACATGGTTTGTAAGTTCACTAGTTTAAATAAAAGGTTCAGTACAAAAATCCACCAATAAACGTTGCAAACTAGCTTTTAAAGACAAATGTCCTCTGCTGGTGAAGTCTGGCCTGCTTAATCAGGGACATCTTGGAGAAGACTCAGGAAAATGAGGCCAAACTGCAGTTCCTCACTTAGCGCTTCAGTTACAGGACACAGACCAGGAGAAAGCCTGTTGGAGCCATCTGTCCCGCGAGTCCATATCTTTTCAATATAGTACTTGAAGTTCTAGCTAGAGCAATTAGACAACAAAAAGAGGTCAAAGGGATACAAATTGGAAAGGAAGAAGTCAAACTATCACTATTTGCAGACGATATGATAGTATACATAAGCGACCCAAAGAACTCCACCAGAGAACTCCTACAGCTGATAAACGACTTCAACAAAGTGGCCGGATATAAAATCAACTCAAGCAAGTCAGAAGCCTTACTATACTCAAAGGATAAGCAGGCTGAGAAAGAAGTAAGAGAAATAATACCCTTCACGATAGCCACAAACCATATTAAGTATCTTGGCGTGACTCTAACCAAACAAGTGAAATATCTGTATGACAAGAACTTCAAGTCTCTGAAGAAAGAAATTGAAGAAGACCTCAGAAGATGGAAAAATCTGGCATGCTCATGGATTGGCAGGATTAATATAGTAAAAATGAGCATCTTACCAAAAGTAATACACAGATTCAATGCAATCCCCATCAAAATCCCAACTCAATTCTTCATAGAGTTAGAAAGAGCAATTCAAAAATTCATCTGGAATAACAGAAAACCCAGAATAGCTAAAACTATTCTCAAGAGTAAAAGAACCTCTGGGGGAATCAGTATCCCGGACCTCAAGCTGTACTACAGAGCAATAGTGTTAAAAACTGCATGGTATTGGTACAGTAACAGACATGTAGATCAATGGAACAGAATTGAAGACCCAGAAATGAATCCACACTCCTATGGTCACTTGATCTTTGACAAAGGAGCTAAAACCATCCAGTGGAAAAAAGATAGCCTTTTCAACAAATGGTGCTGGCTCAGCTGGAGGTCAACATGCAGAAGAATGCAAATTGACCCATCCTTATCTCCTTGCACTAAGCTCAATTCTAAGTGGATCAAAGATCTCCACATAAAACCAGACACACTGAAACTAATAGAAGGGAAACTAGGGAAGAACCTTGAACATATGGGCACAGGGGAGAATTTCCTGAACAGAACTCCAATAGCTTATGCTCTAAGATCAAGAATAGACAAATGGGACCTCATTAAATTACGAAGTTTTTGCAAGGAAAAAGACACTGTCAAAAAGACAAAGCGGCAACCAACTAACTGGGAAATGATCTTTACCAACCTTACATCCGACGGAGGGCTAATATCCAAGATATACAAAGAACTGAAGAAGTTAAACTCCAGAGAGGCAAGTAACCCTATTAAAAATGGGGTACAGAGCTACACAAAGAGTTCTCACCTGAAGAATATCTAATGGCTGAGAAGCACCTAAAGAGATGTTCATCATCCGTAGTCATTAGGGAAATGCAAATCAAAACAACCCTGAGATTCCATCTCACACCAGTCAGGATGGCTAAGATCAAAAACACAGGAGACAGCAGTTGTTGGCGAGGATGTGGAGAAAGAGGAACACTCCTCCACTGCTGGTGGAATTGCAGGCTGGTACAACCACTCTGGAAAGCAGTCTGGCGGTTCCTCAGAAAACTGGGCATGACACTCCCGGAGGATCCGGCTATACCACTCCTGGGCATATACCCAGAGACTTTACCTGCATGCAATAAGGACACATGCTCTACTATGTTCATAGCAGCCTTATTTATAATAGCCAGAAGCTGGAAAGAACCCAGATGTCCCTCAATGGAGGAATGGATTCAGAAGATGTGGTATATCTACACAATGGAATACTACTGTGCAATTAAAAACAATGAATTCACGAAATTCCTAGGCAAATGGTCAAAATTTGAAAATATCATCCTTAGTGAGGTAGCCCAATCACAAAAGAACACACATGGTATGCAGTCACTGATAAGGGGATATTGACCCAGAATCTCGGAATACCCTAGACACAATCCGCATATCAATAGATTTCTAAAAAGATGGAAGGAGAGACCCCTGGTCCTGGAAAGACTGGATGTAGCGGAACGCCAGGACAGAGTAACGAGAGGGGGTTGAATGGAGAAAAGAGGGAGGGAAGGGGGCTTATGGGACTTTTGGGGAGGGAGGAAACGGGAAAGGGGAAGTGATTTGGAATGTAAATTAAAAAAATAAAATAAAAAAAAAAAGAAAAAGAAAATGAGGTACAGAGCTAAACAGAGAATTCTCAACTGAGGAATCTCAAATGACTGAGAAGCATCTAAATAAATGCTCAACATTCTTATTCATCATGGAAATGCAAATCAAAATGACCCTGAGATTCCACCTCACATCAATCAGAATGGGTAAGATCAAAAACTCAGGTAACAGCCGATGTGGAGAAAAAGGACACCCCTCCATTGCTGGTGGGATTGGAAGTTGGTACAACCACTTTAGAAATCCATCTGTTGGTTCTTCAGAAAATTGGAAATACTTTTAACCCAGGTATACCACTCCTGGGCATATATCTAAAAAAAAAAAAAAACAACAACAAACAAACAAACAAACAAAAAAAACCGAAAAAGGCTCAAAGACATGTGCTGCACTATGTTCATAGAAGCCTTAGTTATAATAGCTAGATGCTGGAAGCAACACAGATGTTCCTCAATGGAAGAATGGACACAGAAAATGTAGTACATGTACACAGTGAAATACTAGGCAGCTATTAAAAATGAGTACTTCTCTTTCTGCTGGAGCAGGCTCTTGGCTGGTCTGCTCCACAGAAGTCACCAACTCCTGATCCATTCTAGAGAACCCGCTGTACTTAGAGCAGTTGGTAAGAACCCTCTCTCCCCTCCAGAGTCCCTGAGCTGCTGCTGGGGGTCCTGTGGTCTCAGGACCCATCACTCACCAAAACCCTTGCCTTCCCAAATGCTACTCCCCTTCCACCCCTTCCGCCCTTTCTGAAGCCCGGTCCTTTCTGCAGGAGCAGGCTCTTGGCTGGTCTGCTCCAGTGAAGACACCATCTCCTAACCCATCCTAGAGAACCTGCTGCACTCAGAGCAGTTGGACCTTCTGCACTCAGAGAAGTTGAGGACCTGTGGCCCTCAGAGCAGTTGAGGATCCTTTGCACTCAGAGTAGTTGAGGATCGGCTGCACTCAGAGCAGTTGGACAACATCTGGACAGCTTCACTGAATATCCAACAGTTTGAAGGCCTCTCAGGAGATCTACTGCAGCCAGGGCAACAGATCAGCAGCTTCTCTGCTCCTGTGAAGAGCCCCCAGTTGGAAGGTCCCACAGGTGGTCTGCTACAGCTAGGCTGCAGGCCTACCAGGAGACCTGAAGCAACCCAGGGACAAAAGAGGCAGATTCCAGACCAACAAACACCAGGGATATCCAGATGGTGAAAGGCAAGCACAAGAACATACACAACAGAAGCCAATATATGTGGGAATGATCAGAACCCAGTTCTCCCACCACAGCAAGCCCTGAATACAACACACATGAAAAATCAGAAAGCTGATCTAAAATCCTATCTCATAAAAATTATAGAGTCCTTTAAGGAGGATATCAATAGCTCACTGAAAGAAATACAGGAAAACATAGGTAAACAGGTGAAGGAAGTGAATAAAATGATCCAAGACCTAAAAGTGTAGGTAGAATCAATAAAGAAAACAAAAATGGAGGTAAACCTGGAAATGGAAAACCTAGGAAAGAGGTCAGGAATTGCAGATGTAACTATCACCAACAGAATACGAGAGATAGAAGAGAGAATCGCAAGTATAGAAGATACTGTAGAAGAGATTGACACGATTGTCAAAGAAACTTCAAAACATAAAAAAACTCCTAACCCTTTGGACCAATTCCTAATGCAGCTCAAAGGACCTGAAAATGTCTTCAACTAAATCATAGAAGAAAACTTCACCATAAAGGTACAAGAAGCTTATTGAACACCAAATAAATGGGACCAGAAGAGAAAATCTTCTCCTTACATAATAATCAAAATACTAGACACACAGAACAAAGAATATTAAAAGCTGCAAGAGAAAAGGGCCAAGTAACATACAAAGGTAGACCTCTAAGAATTACACCAGACTTCTCAAAAGAGACTATGAAAGCTAGAAGAACCTGGTCAGAGGTCATGTAGACTTTAAGAGAACACAAATGGCAGCCCAGGATACTATACCCAGCAAAACTCTCAATCATCATAGATGGAGAAACCAAAATTTTCCAGGACAAAACCAAATTCAAACAGTATCTATCCACCAATCCAGCCCTACAGAGGATCCTAGAAGAAAAACTCCAAAATAAGGACGGTACCTGCCCCAAAGAAAGGACAAGATATTAACCATCTAACAGCGATGCCAAAAAGAGAGAAGCACAAGTACATAAAGCCATCTACAAAAACAAACATCAGGAACTAACAATCATCTCTCTTTGATATCTCTGAATATTAATGAACTCAACTCACCTATAAATAGACATAAGCTTACAGACTGGAAATGAGGCAAGATCCAGCATTTTGCTGAATACAAGAAACACACCTCAATAGCAAAGACAGACACTATCTTGGAGTAAATAGATGGAAAAAGGTGTTCCAAGAAAATGGTGCCAGGAAACAAGGAGGAGTTGCCATCCTAATATCCAATAAAATACTTTTAACCAAAAGTTATTAGGCATGATGAAGAAGGACACTTTATATTCATCAAGGGGAAAATCGACCAAGAGAAAGTGTCAATGCTGAACTTTTATGCCTCAAATGCAAGAGCACCCACATTCATAAAAGAAACTTTACTAAAGCTCAAAACACACATTGAACCCCACACAATAATAGTTGGAGACTTCAACACCCTACTCTCACCATTTCAGGTCATTGAAACAGAAACCAGAGACATAGTGAAAGTAAGAGAGGTTATAAACCAAATTGATTTAACAGACATCTATAGAACATTTCACCCTAAAATGAAAGAATATATCTTCTTCACATTACCTCACAGTACCTTCTCTGAAATCGACCATATAATTGGTCACAAAACAACCCTCAACCAATACAAGAAGATTGAAATAATACCATGCATCCTATCAGATCAGCATGGCCTAAGGCTGATCTTTAGTAACAGCAAAAACTACAGAAAGCCAAGATACATGTGGAAATAGAACAACCCTACTCAATGATAACTTTGTCAGGGAAGAAATTAAAGAAAGAAATTAGAGACTTCCTGGAATTTAGTGAAAATATTGACACATCATATCCAAACTTATGGGACACAATGAAAGAAGTGCTAAGAGGAAAGTTCATAGCACTTAGTGCCCAGGTAAAGAAACTGGAGAGATCTTATGCTAACAAGTTAACAGCATACCTGAGAGCTCTAGAATAAAAAGAATCAAACTCACCCAAGAGGAGTAGAAGGCAGGATATAGTCAAACTCAGGGTCGGAAATCAGCCAAATAGAAACAAAGAAAACAATACAAGGAATCAACAAAACCACAAGCTGGTTCTTTGAGAATCAGCAAGATAGATAAACCCCTAGCCAAACTAACTAAATGGGCAAGAATCAGTATACGATATAACAAAATCAGAAATGAAAAGGGAAACATAACAGAAATGGAGGAAATTCAAAAAATCATCAGATCCTACTATTAAAGCCTATACTCAACAAAACTGGAAAATTTAGATGAAATGGATGGTTTTATAGACAGATACCACATACCAAAGTTGAATTAAGAGCAGTTAAACTATCTAAACAGGTCCATATTGCACAAGGAAATAGAAGTCATTAAAAACCTCTCTACCAAAAAAAAGCTCAGGGCCATATGGATTTAGTGCAAAATTTTACCAGGCCTTCAAAGAAGATCTGATACTAATTTTTCTCACACTATTCAATAAAATAGAGAAGGAACACTACCTAACTCATTCTATGAAGCCACAATTACTCTGATACCTAAACTCCACAAGGACCCAACCAAAAAAGAGAACTTTAGACCAATCTTGCTTGTGAATATCCATTCAAAAATACTCAATAAAATCCTTGCAAACTGAATCCAAGAACACATCAAACCATCATTCACCACGATCAAGTAGGCTTCATCCCAGGGATGCAAAGTTGGTTTAATACATGAAAATTCATTAATGTAATCCACTATATATACAAACTCAATGAAAAAAATCACATGATCATCTCCTTACATGCAGAAAAAGCATTTGACAAAATACAACACCCCTTTATGTTAACAGTATTGGAGAGAACAGGAATTCAAGGCCCATACCTAAACATAATAAAATCAATATAAAGGAAACCAACAGCCAATATCAAATTAAATGGAGACATACTTGAAGCAATCATACTGAAATTTGGGACAAGACAAGGATGCTCACTCTCCCCATATCTATTCAATATAGTACTCAAAGTGCTAGATATAATAATAAGACAACAAAAAGAGATCAAGGGGATACAAATTGGCAAAGAAGAAATAAAGGTATCACTATTTGCAGATGATAGGATAGTAGTATACATAAGTGACCCAAAAAAATTCCACCAGAGAACTACTCCAGCTGATAAACAACTTCAGCAAAGTAGCCAGATATAAAATTAACTCAAATAAATCAGTAGCGTTCTTTTATACAAATGATAAACAGGCTCAGAAAGAATTTAGGGAAACAACTCCCTTCACAATAACCACAAATAATATAAAATATCTTGGGGTAACTCTAACCAAACAAGTGAAAGACCTGTGTGACAATAACTTCATGTCTCTCAAGAAAGAAATTGAAGATCTCAGAAAATGGAGAGATCTCCCATGCTCATGGATTGGCAGATAATAGTAAAAATGGCCATCCCAGGCTGGCCTCGAACTCACAATCCTCCTGCCTCTGCCTCTTTCAGCAAATCCTTCAGGCATGCACCACCACAACTGGCCCTGAGGGCCAGCAGAAAGAATGGAAACAGGCAAAATTGGGAGACAGTAGGTGGGGGGTACCCTCCAGAATACACCAGAGACCTGGGAGGTGAGAGACTCTCAGGACTCAAAGGGAGAGACCTTAGATGAAATGACTGACAGTAGGGAGAAGGAACTTATAGAGCCCACCTCCAGCAGGAAGACAGGGCATCAAATGAGGGAGAAGGGGGCCATCCTACAGTCACAACTCTGACCCATAATTGTGCCTCTCTGAAAGAATTACAGGGATGGAAATGGAGAGGAGGAAGAACCTTGATAAAATAGCCAAAAATTTTCTAGTAGTCTTTCTCCAGTACTCCCCAGGGGGACCTATGGCCTTTTACAAGGGTAACTGTACACTGGAGGAAAAGAAACAATCAGAATTTTCAGGTCTATTGGGTACCACTGGTTTTGAATTGATACTGATCCTGGGAGATCACAAAAAACATTGTTAAACCTCAGTTGAAGTAGGGGCTTTTAGAGGCACCATGATTAATGGAGTTTTGGCTGAAGTCTGACTCACAGTAGGTCTAGTGGGTCACCAAACTCCAGTCCCAGAATGTATAATTCACACACACACATGCACACACACACACACACACACACACAGAATTTTCACATAGGTTCCTGACCTGTAGAATGAGGGCTATTATGTTAGAAAGGCTATAAATGGAAGCCTTTAGAATAGCCTCTGCCAAGAAAAAGTGTGGCTCAAAACCATTATTGCCTCCGCAGAGGAACTGTAGAAATTAGTGCCACCATCAAGGATTTGAAAGATGCAGGGCTGGTAGTTCTTACTACATCTCCTTTTAACTCTATTCTCTGGGCAGTGCAGAAGAAAATGGATCATGGATAATGACAGCTGACTATCAAAAACTCAATTAAGTTGCGACTCTGATTATAGCTTCTGTACCAGATGTGGTGTCCTTACTTGAGAAGATTAACACATCTGGTACATGGTATGCAGCTATTGATCCAGAAAATGCCTTTTTCTTGGTACCTGTCCATAAGAACCATCAGAAGCAATTTGCTTCCACTTGGCGAGATGAACAGTATATCTTTTCAGTTTTTCCTATACTTTGACATATACCAAGTGATTGGGAAAGCTGGTAGCTCTGTGTGGGGCCTGGAACAGGAGAATCTTCAACAGGTCCATGCTGCTGATCAGATTGCTGTACCACTTGGACCATATGATTCGGCAGATCTGATGATACTTAAGAAGTCAGTGGTAGACAGAAATGCTGTTTGGAGCCTTTGGCAGGCCACTGTAGGTGAATTACAGAAGAGACCTTTGGGATTTTAGAGCAAGGCTCTACTATCATCTGCAGACAACTATTCTCTATTTTAAGAATAGCTCTTGGCTTACTGTTGGTCCTTAGTGAAAACTGAACACTTGAAAATAGGTCACCAATATATCTTGTGACCTTAACTGCCCATCATGAGCTAACCCTAACCCTGACCCATCAAGTCATAAAGTAGGATGTGCACAGCAATAATCCATTATCAAATGGAAGTGGTATATATGTGATTAGGCCTGAGCAGATCTTTAAGGCAGAAGCAAGTTGCATGAAAAAGGTTGCCCAAATACTTTTTGTCTTAATTAGTGTTTTATTGCAGTGAACAGATACCATGACCAAGGCAACTCTTATAAGGACAACATTTAATTGGGGCTGGCTTAGAGGTTTAGAGGTTCAGTCCATTATCATCAAGGCAGGAACATGGCAGCATCCAGGCAGGCAGGGTGCAGGAGGAGTTGAGAGTTCTATATCTTCATCTGAAGGCTGCTAGTAGAATAACTGGCTTCCAGGCAGCTAGGATTAGGGTATTAAAGACCACACCTATTCTAACAAGGCCACACCTCCTGATAGTGCCACTTCCTGGTCCAAGCATATACAAACCATCACACTTACCATTATACTCCAATTATAACACTGTCTCCTGCCAACCGTGCACATATAGCCTTATGGGGGTATATCCTATCATTGATTGACTGAGGAAGAGAGGACTAGGGCTAGTATAGTTATGTTTTTGCATATTATGCAGGCATTACTCAGAAGTGGACAGATGTGCATTACAGTTCTTTTCTGGGACAATCCTGAAAGACACTGGTGACGTCTTTACAGTAGGCAGAACTTATGGCAGTACCTTTAGACATGCATTTTGTTTGAAAGGAGAAATGATCAGAAATGCAATTGTTCACTGACTGAAGGACTGTATCAATGTTCAGGGACTTGGAAAGCAGATAATTGGAAAATTGGTGAGAAAGATTTTTTGGGGGAAGAAGTATGTAGTTAGACTTCTCCAAATGGGAAAAGGATGCTAAAATACTTGTGTCCCATATAAATACTCATCAAAAAGTGACTTCAACTGAGGAGGAGTTAATAATCAAGTAGATCAGATGATCAGTGTGGACAGTTAGCCTCTTTCCCCAATCATTCCTGTCAATGTCCGATGGGCCCATGAACAACATGGCCATGGTGGTAAAAATGGGAATTATGCATGAGCCTGACAATGCAGACTTCAACTCACCAAGGCTGACCTAGCTATAGCTGCTTCTGAGAGCCAGATATGCCAACATTAGAGACCAATACTGAGACTTAGATATGATAAGTTTAGAATTACCCACATTCACAAGTACACATATATATACATTCACATGTACATCCTTTCTGTAAGATACTGGACAGAGAGAAACACTGTGTTTCAAAAACATCAAGAAATTATGTATCAAATTCACTCCTGTCATCACGATATTAATTTTCACAGATCATTAAAAATAGTAATAGTCAAATCAAATACAATGAACACTTACATACAAATATTTTGAAGGTGTAGCTTTTTAATGGAGCCCAATGTACCAGGGGTTTGTAAGTTTATTTAATAAATTAATTGCAGCTCCTTTTTTACTAAAGTTACTTCCTGATAAACAGCCGACATAAAAGAATAAATAAATATAAGGCAGTTTTTGACTTCCAGGCTCCTTGGCTAGTCACAATTGGCATGTTGTTATATTGGCTTGGTGACAATAGTTATAATTACCTTTTGCTAAGTGTGTGAACTCAGTCCAACTTTGAACGTCACAAGTTTGTAGTTTTGTTAGAGTAAAAATTAAGAGCAGCATTGAAGATAGAGCCAAGAGCAAATACATTTTCCAACCCCTCCCCTCCCTCAGTTTCTTGTTTCATCAAATTGGACTTACTCCCAACTTTAAAGAAATCACAGAGTGAATTGTGCTTTCCCTGCCACTGTTTGTTCAGCAAGTTAACAAACACATCTGCAGCTAGAAAATATCCTTCCTTGTGTACATGTGGTCTTTTTTTGTGTATGAAAATAGTGTGATGTTTTTGTGTGTGAACACTATGATGTTCATATCATTAGGATTCTACGCACACTAGCAGCTAGTTAGCAGTGCCTGAGACATGACTAAGTAATGTGATAATGATTATGTGCTTTGAATTAGAAATTTCCAAAAACCAAGTTGGTTTTGATACCACTTTATTTCAAAATATATTAATTCAAGGGTATAAATTAGACTACATTATATATTACTATTGTAAATGGTTACTAATCTAGATACTTCTTAAGATTATTGAATTTAGAAAGACTGGCATCAAAAGGAGAATGTGCAGCGATGTAGAGAAAGATGAGGGGGAAGTCAAGAAACTGGAGGCTCTCAACAATGACTTTCAAATTTCAAATATATGGGAATCTGGAGATGAGAGTGGAAGTGTTTTTTGTTTCAATTGATGGGTGGAAAAAAACCTTGGACAATGTGACTAATGCGTTCACCAGGGATTCAGCTACAATAGGATAGATAAGAGAAGACAAATGAGATCAATTTTCCTTCAAAAAATTATTTTGCAAGATTTTGATTATGAAAAGACTGAGAAAGGGAGGCAATGAGAAAGAATAGAGTTTCATGCCCAAGGGCCTGGAAAGAAGATGGTTGAAGTCATACAAGGAAAGGGACAGTCAGAGAACAGTTAAAGGAAAACAGATGGTTGAAGTTTGAGCATCGATAACACTCACCAAATAGGACTTATTAATGCTCCTTCAGAAATAATACATACATGTCTATATATTTTCAGTGCACCTGTGACAGCAATGTCTCTGTGATCATGTATCTATATTTAACATGACTTGGAAGAGGAGATGTTCTTTAAGAGCAAGGAGAAAAACAGGTGGGCAAAGAATGTCAAATACATTATTGAAGTTAGGAAACAATGAGAACCTTAATTCCATTCATGTAGATTATTTGTAGTCTATATAGAATACTAAGTTTTCCAAAGTTATAATTTTTAATCCTCACAACACATTTGTAGAAAATATAATGCTTCCATCTTGCAAATTAGAAAACTGGGACTCACAGATTGTTTATAACTTGCCCAAGTTCGTGACTCTAGGAAAAAGTAGAGTTAGTGTTTGTGTTAGCTGTGACCCAATGGAGCCACTAAGATACTCAACTTCAGTAAAAGCCAAGGGGTTATTCTGCTTTGGTGGCAAAATAAAAATTACTTTCTTTTTTTATTCACAATTAAAATATCTTAGTTAAAATTTTATTCCATCACTTCTCTCTGGCCTTTATTCCCTCTAACCCCTGTCTTCCCCTTCCAACTCCTCTTATACTCCCACTTTCTCTCAAATTGATAGCCTGTTTTTCTTTGATTTATTTCTCGCACAGACATGTGTGTGTATGTGTGTATCATGTATTTGTGGGTGTGTGTATATGTGTGTGGGTGCTAGTGTATGTCTTATGCCACTTGGGTTGACAATGCTCCCTTAAAAGAACCATAGATTATCTAACAAAAATTCCAGTACTTGGCATGAAAAAACATCATTTGAATTGTTGGTTAGGCTAGACCAGATGACTCCTAAAATAATATATGAAATTGCTGATGCCTTTGAAGGTATCAACTATATAGTTGAAGGTAAGTTACTATTGCTTAAGGCACTGCACACTTTGGAGGTTGGACTTGAGAGATTCAAGCTGTATCTAACATGAAAGCCTCCTTCCTGTAGGCTAGCTTTCGTAGTATCAGAAGATGCTGTCAAGTGGCCAAAGGAGGAAAATAATCAATATTTCTATCTTGTTGTGATGCCTATGCACCACAGTATTGACCAGCACAGCAAGATAGCCTTAAACATGCACTATGGCACTCATATTGGTGGTATTCAGAAGCTGTCTAATTGAATGTAACATCTACTCAACAGGAGGCAAATCATGCTTGGTACTAGAAATTTAGCCAACTACTGGGGCTAGTGAGGTCATGAACCTTTGAAGAAAACCTACTACCACCATTTTACCAGGCCAGCAAAATTCCTAACTATGTTCTAAGCTCTGAAATTTCTTGGCAACTCATATCTTAGTACGTTACTCTGTTAGAATTGAAATAAATGTATTATTATTTATGTATAAAATTAATTAGTAAAAAGTGTGATTCACCCTATGCACGAATATCAGACAAATACAAAAGGAGGAGAAGGTAACCTTCACTGCCCTGTTATTGTGTCAAGAACTGTAATTCTTGAAAATAAGTGAGTCATTCTTGAATTAAAAAAAAAACTATCCTAAAGTGAAGAGGTACGGTTTATGCTTCAGTATCATCAGTTTTCACAGATTTTAGCCAGTTGATGTTCATTCCTTATATAATTGGATAACATTTTCGAACAACACTAAGAAGTTTTCAATTCTTACTAGGCTGCTTGTATAAATACGTACTGACAGAATAAAACCATGACAGACAGCATTCAGATTTTTGTCCATAGTTAACAAAGTACAAATTAAGAGTCAGACAAAACACCACATGGAAATCCATTCAACTTCTCTGAGTTCAGTGTCACTGGCAAGTTCCTATCATCACTTTGTAGAATCAAAATTAAAGTTCTCCATTTTTTTTTCAGTTTTAAAAATGTACTGCCAGGTTAGGAGAGATGGCTCAATGGTTTAGAGTGCTGGCTTCTCTGCCAGAGGACCTAAATTCTATTCCCAAGACCCACAGGAAGGCTCACAGTCATCCTTACCCTCATTTCTAGAGGACCTAATCCTCTCTTCTTGATCTTCAGGCATCAAGAATGCAGATGGTACACAAACATACATGCAGGTAAAATACCCAGACACATAAAATAAAAAATAAACAAATTTGCACAGTATCTTTCCATTTTCTCACCTTGGCATATGATCAATAAATTAAAGAAAGCAAAGTATTCTTATTTTAGTTGTGAGCATTTAAGGAACAGTATTTCTCTATGGGTGTTAATATTTAAATTTTTTTCATAAAATATATTTTGATCATGTTTTCCCCTTCTTCTACCTCTTCCTAACTTTCCATTTCCCTATCCACATCATTTCAATAGGTTCTCTCTCTCTCTCTCCTTCCCTCACTTCCTCTCTCCCTTCCTCTCTCCTTTCCTCCCTTCCTCATTTTGTCCCTCCCTCTCTCTCTGATAAACTAGAAAACAAAGAAACAAAGGAAAATGAAAAATCAAGACAAACAAACAAAAAAACCAGTAAGACTAGACTAAATCCAGAACTGAAAATTGACAACTTGGCCTGTTGCTTCAGGGCAGCCACATTGAAGAGCCTGTCTGATCAACTCACTTCCAAGTGGTCAGTCCTAGCTCCTAGTCCATCTACAAGCTGGACCCTGAGAAGAGCTAGTGCTTCAGAAGCAGACTCAGGAGCACATCTTTGCTATTGAAGATGAAAACCTGAAGCTTGGCTGTAATGGAAAAAGTCTCAATAATGGTCTGGCAATTATAGTGCTTCAGAGACCAGAGACTTGAACCAGACTAATGACTCATGGCAATTAGCATTTGCATGTAGTTCTGTGTGGACAAAAAAACAAACAAAAAAACCAAAACAAAAACAGAGAGAGAGAGAGAGAGAGAGAGAGAGAGAGAGAGAGAGGAAGTTAGGTGACGTGCTGAAATTTTCAGTGCAAATAAATTTTGGAGGGGTGGGAAGTGGAGGAACAGAGTCTGAACCATGTCAATATCCAAGACCTGAGCTACTGTGGGAGGCCATGCTGCATGGAGGTGCATGAATGAGGCCCTGTTGATAGACAGCTGTGGCCTATGCAGCCCTGAGGCCATGTTTGGGTCCGTGGTCCTGATGCAGTGTCTGTAGGCTGTATGGCCTATGCAGAATTCTGTGGTCCATGTTCTTTCCGGAGGCCATGTCTGAATCTGTGGTCCTACTGCAGCAGGAGGTCATGTTGATAGCCGAGACCTATGTAACCACCAAAGACCACGTGGCTGTGCCGAAGGCCAAGTGGATGTCCTGGTCTGTGCAGTCTCCAGATATCACGTGGAAGTCCATGATCCGAGTTCCTGCTGACTACAAAGGAAGCTTCTTCTGTAGTGCAATTGACAACTACAGACTAACAGTTGACAGAGAGACAGAAGGCTTCAGTGACAAACTCTCCCTTTCCATTCCCAAAAGTAATAACCTAGGCAGGAAGCCCTAGAAATCAACTTCTAAAAACTGTGATAAGGATGCTGAAGTGTAGCTCACCACAATAGATGGCTACAGGTGGGGGGTGGGGGTGGAGGTGGGGAAATATTCACTTTTCTTTTAGGGGCTGGTCACTGGGAGTTTGACCATGTTCTGTTGTATAGAGAGACAACATAAATTGGAATTAAAAAAAGATGTTTTCGTTGGAGGGTAGGTCACAAGGCTAGGGGGTGAATCTGTGAAGACTTTGAAGTAAGGGTGATACAGGTACATGATGGGAATTCCCAAGTAATGAATAAAAATATTGTGTTAAAAAAGAAAGGGAAAAATGGCAAGTGGTCAGTTTCTCCAATGGAATGTCACAGGGTATATCAGCTAGACTTCATGGCTTTCCCAGGAGTAGCTGGCCAACACAAAATGGACTCCTTGTTTTTCTGTGTATGTCCTTTTTGTTTTATTTTGGCAAATTTATGGTTTACACCTACAAGGATCCTATGTTGAAAAAAAAATCATAATCTTTGGGATAAATTGATGATTTATTAAGACACACTTTTTAAGGAGGTAATACTTTCATTTCTCAGGGGGAAAAAATCTAAGATTTTTCTAAATCTCCATGACCAAGAACAAATGTCATTTATATATACTCTGTGACCTGCATCCCTTAGGCTTTATCTACAGTTTTGTAGTTATCAAGAAGGCAAATGGAATAAGCAAGAAGGCTTAGTGCAACCATTTGATATTTCTACCCTTTACTATCCTAAGCCAGCATTAGACAAGTTGAAAATCAGGAATTTCTAAGTGTGCATATTCCTTTAAATGTTTGAGGTAGTATGTTTAAAGATTTATGACATTTATTTTATATCATGATTTCTCAGCCCTTGTTAGGATGACAGAATTTGGAAAAATAAACTGTCTTTGTTTTTTGTCTGTTTGTTGTTGCATATGTAACAAGAGTAGAAATACCAAGAGAGAGAGTAGCAGAGAGTCTGAGAGCAAGGCTACGGTGCAGGAAATGGAGAAAGTGGCTGAAGGAGTTAGGTTTCCAGGATACAGCAGCTGTTCTCCTGGGAAACCTTCAGTTAGTTAATATTTCTTTTAACGTCTTTGGAAAAATGAAGGATTTTTTCCTACACACAATTCTCTGACTAACCAGAAGCTAGAACACATGTCATGCCTCAGGGCAATCTTTCCAACACTTGTTTCTTTCCAACTTTTAACATGTATGTAGATTCCTATCCACAACTAAAAGATCAAATTAGAGATTAGTGTAATATTTGGATATTTCTCTCTTTAAACACTTTGAGGTGTTTTTTTTTTTTTTTTGTTAAAAAAAAAGTTCAGAAAACCAGAGATTTTTTTTTTTTTAAATTGTGCATATTCCTTTAAGACTTGTGAGGTGGAGCATTTGTTTTCTTCCTGGGAATGCCTTGGCTAGCTTCTCTCTTCATTCTTTATGATACCCATAAACAGAGGATTGATTTTGTTTCCTTTGGGTTTGGAGAGAGCTAAGACACCTTGCAAAGATTTGCAGCTGGCTGTGATATTCTAGCTTAATGAATATTCATCACCATTTGAAAAGAGAGGATGGCTAGGAAAACTCTCAGTTCTAATAAATAGCACTGTCTGTCCCACTACTAATAGCTGCTTCCTGCTTTTAAACATTGATACATTGGATGGGAACTAATGAGAGAAAAATCCCCTGCAGAGGGGAGGAACTGAGCGGAATTGGAAAGGCCTGAACTAGTCTGACTTAAGGAGTTAAGTGTTTAATCTACAAGCTTGACTTGTTGAAATCTTCTGTGTATTCTAGAATCAATTGTAACTCATAGAACAACTCAGTGCTTTCAGATTGCTGCACGGGCCTCTAATCCTCTGAGTCAATTCTGAAGTAAACTAAAGCACAGCTCACTTCAAAGGTCAGTGTGGGAAGATACTGGACTATTAAAGCCCAAATTCTCGAAATTGGGATGCTCTTACTGGCTCTGTTGGTATGAGGTGGGAAGGTTCTTTTGTTTGTTTGTCTTGTCTTGTTTTGTTTTGTTTTCTAAATCCCCACTACATGAATATTTTTCCTAATACCAGAGAGACTTTCCCTTCCCTCTACTGTTAAATTCAGAAAAAAAAAAGTAAAAGAAAAAAATGTAAATAAAAAAACAAAAGCAAAACAAATAAATAAAACAACCACCTAAAAGCAGGTGTTCCCAAGTATTTTGTCTGTCTTTTTTTTTTTCTTAAAAAAAAAAAATCCTCTCTAGACTTCGGGACATTCAGCCCTAAATGGGATTTGTTCATTCACTCCTCTTAGGGCTCAGGGAACCCATGAAGGGGAGGCAGAAAGACTGTCCTTTGTGTATGTGTTATGGCTTCCAGTCTTAGTGACTTTCTGGGATCCCGAGTATTCGGATAAGTGGGTCTCTGATTCTTGTGCCTTCTCCTGAGCTCTTCTCCTTCTGTTTGTTTTGTCCAATTCCAACGTGTTAGTTTTTGTTTTATCTTACTGTATTTTATTTAAAATATTTTTTTGTCTAGAATGTAGGTTCACCTAAAATATACAAATGTAATGATAATAGAAGAAACACGAACTTTAAATTTACTAAAAACATTAACATTAGAATGAAATATGCATATGAAAATATGTTTAGTTACCACAGAAAAAGATTTGTCAATCTGGAAAGTCATTACATACAAGAACCAATTTTTTTTTAAAGTGTTCTTAACATCTATACATGACTTTACTTCAGTGCTAAGTATATGGTTGAATAGTGGTAGTTTGGAGATGCTATGGGGTTGCTGAGTATACACACACACACACACACACACACACACACACACACAACTTTTTAGACTTTCCTGAATACTACAACAACAAACTATTTTTGTTCAGACACTTTATACTGGAGAAAGCTATTTTTACAGTGAATCACATCCTGGTCTTCAAAAACAATGGGATAAAACTGGGTACTCAATACAAGGGTGATATTTCCACTGTGAACAGGAAGTGTGTGTGTGTGTGTGTGTGTGTGTGTGTGTGTTTGCTCAGTATTTGTCTACAAAGCTCTCACCGATTGAGTTTACTAAATGTTTGTAATTTGTTTTCTCACATGAACATTCCGCTTTCATTTTAAATTCAGTTTTTAATTAGTTTCAAACATTTATGAATTTACTTTTATTTTCCTTTTCTGCTTTTTAAAATCAATAAATATCATATTCATGTTTGTATTTTTATTTCAAAATTTAGTCTTATATTACCAAGTTAAGAATTAGTACACTTATGAGATAGTATTCTTGTTTGTCCTACTGATCAGCATAGAAACTGCTCTTCAGAGGTTAGCTGTGCCTTTACCAAAGGAAACAACTTTGTGAATCAAATAGTCCTGGGCAGCTTGCAAGCAGATGGAGACTCCTGCTGCTTTAGAACTTGGGCCACTGAAATGAGCCCACAGAGTGATCCTGGTTTGTTTGTGTCTTCTCTGAGTAGGCCACTGAAGTCCAGATGCATAATCTAAAGGATTGCCTTAAAAAAAGACAAAGAAGTCTCACCAAATCAAAGCTCCAAAAGTGATACTGATTATAGTTTATTACTTATCTGTTTTAAATGTCTGTAGATTTTCTCTTCTCCTTATTGCTAACAAAAACAATTAAAAGTGCTGTGAACATTGTTTATGGGAAGAATACTTTACTTTCCTCAGGACTAATGCATTAACTCCCATTTAAATGCATTTTGAGGGAGGCTCTGGCAGTGCATGACAAATACAGAGGGGGACACTCTCAGCTAGCCATTGAACTGAGCACAGGGTCTCCAATGCAGGAGCTACAGATAGTACCCAAGGAGCTGAAGGGGTTTGCAGTGCCATAAGAGGAACAAGAATATGAGCCAGGCAGTACTCCCAGAGCTCCCAGGGACTAAACCATGAACCAAAGAGTACACATGGAAGGACCCATGGCTCCAGATGCATATTCAGCAGAGGATGGCCTTGTTGGACATCAAAGGGAGGAAAAGCCCTTGGTCCTGAGAAGGCTTGATGCCTAAGGAGATGTTGAAGTTTCAGTAGCACAGTGTAGGGGAATGCCAGGGCAAGGAAGCAGGTGGTGGATTGGTAAACAGGGGGAGGGTGTATGGGTTAGGGGATTTTCGGGCGGCAGGGCGGGGGGACCAGGAAAGGAGACAACATTTAAAATGTAAATAAAGAATATATCTAATAAAAAAAGACCAGCCTTATAGACAATTTTAATATATTAAAACTTAGAATAATAATAATAAAAATAAATGCATTTTGAAACAATAAACATGTTTTGAATTTTAAAATACATCTTTTTTCATAAAAAAGCATAGGGAATGAGTTTAAAATATTTTCGCTTTAGTTTTTCAATATTTAACTACTAGAAATAGAAACTATAAGTAACATATAGAATATGCATATATGCATACACATAAGGGACAAGCACATATACATATACTCACGTCCTTAATTTACTAATTAAATTGTAGGAATTAAAAAGTGAAGTGTTATTAAACTTGAAAATACCTTTTGAAAATACATTTTTTTTGTTTTGATTTGAAGACTTTAAGTACATGGTCACTTTCCAGTTCATTTCTAGACAATTTGGTTAAAATGAAAATAACAGAAACAAATTTTGGTATATAGTACTTATTTTTTATAAAAATAACCTCAGAACTTTTAAAATAAAGTCACAAATGCAATAAGACAGTATTTTTCATAGGAACCTGATACACTATTCTGTTTTAAAATGGGCCTTTGAAATACAGATCTGAAGCCAGACAATTGATTTTAAAAGTCTGTGTTAGGTAGTTAATTAGTCAACACAGTAGTTCTAAAATCTTTCAACTATGATATGGCATATGGATTTTATTATATTAAGTCAAATGAACTGTGAATTACATACAGACTATCTTCAGTAATTAAAAACTTTCTGGTTTTGTACCAATGTGTTGTTGACATTTTTTTTTGTGGTAGATTATGCAGCAATTAAATTTAAGTCAGGAAAATGTAAACACATTACTAATAATTAGAAAACATAGATTGTGACTCAGATAATTAATAAAGTGAATATCCAATTTGTTTGTAGGCCCCAGGCAATGTATAATTAGTTTGTGGGTTAAGGAAAAAACATTTTTACAAGTGAAAAAGAAAAGATTTTCACTTGGCAGAAGTTTTCCATCATGATAAAAGGGGGAGGAGGGAAATACTTGAAGTGTTATTTTGACCGTGACTTTACAAATGTGACCTTAACATAAATATGTGGAGGTGGCAGAAATGTTTAGTTCTATTCACTGCTGGGGTTTTGATAGGTCAGGAGATAGAGGGAACCTCTCTGCATCTACTTTGTCTAAGAATGAGACCCCAGCTCAGAACCACTTCAAATCTTTCTGATTTGTATTAGTTTGTCTGTAACGACTACTTTGGTTATAGTTTCCAGAAGCACAATTTGATAGCAGAATTGTGATCTATGGCAGAGCTTAAACACCTTCCATCTCAGTGGAGTGAGAACTTACAGCTCACTGAACACAACTGTTGCTGGCAGCCAATCGTACTGTCCTAAACCTACACGTAGGCAGTTCATGTTTGTTAAGGGAAGACATGAACCTAAAGTATAAAGCAAGGTCTTAGGGGGACTAAGTTGGATATATTTTAATGTAAATGGATCAGTGGGGAGAAGGATGAGGACTAGAGATTGAAGAACTCTGAGATCGTTCTCAACTTCCAAAACTAATGACCTTGAGCAGTAAAGTCAAAAAGTTTCTTCCCGACAAGACATTTCTTTCCCTCTGATGTCTCACAGTCATGTAAACACAGCCACCTTTAACCAGGAGGAAGGTTATGGATGTATCAGAATTAATCTCACACCTTTTTTCCCCCAAAAGTTGTGGTGCATTTAGACTCAATCTTCCATCGAGTTCTGGCCCCTGCTGCTCCTTTCCTACCCTGGACTTGTCCTTGGCTTTGTTTTCTAGGAGTCAGTCTTTGTGGCTTGGCCTCTTACCAGTTTGATTTCCTTGTGTTTTTCTTGACCAGGATATCTAAGAGAAATTTTAGTTATTTTTTTTTCTAGTAGATAATATTCCCTTAGGTTGATTCTAGTTATGAGATAATGAGAACACATTATCACTTGTATATTCCTTGTTTTCGACATATTGGCCATTGTCACTAAGACAAAGACAATTGATGAACATCTCGCAGCTCCTACTAAGTGCGGCACCCACCCTACATCAGGCATATTCCTCACCAGCAACTTTAAGTCCAGTTCTTTGGCCTGACCTACACTTTGCTGCCCTCTTCTGACCCACAGCTATTATGGTTTGTTTTGCCTTGTTAAATTTATTTATGTAGTAGGTTTGTGCATGTGTGTGTTTGAATGCATACCACAGCATGAATGTAGAAGACAGAGGATAACTTATGTGCATCAGTTCTCCTTGTTCTGTGTGAATCCCAAGGATTGAACTCAGGTTGTCAGGGTTGGCAGCAAGAACTTTTACCAGTGGAGTCATAGCAATGTCTCTTTAAAAAATATTAACATTTATTTCATTATAGCTTTAATCAGGCAAAAACCAATAAAGTTTCAGGATCTCTGTGGCATTAACTCTTCTCCAGTTTCTGTTACTTCTATGATTGATATTTATGCCCATAAGTAGTAATAGTTATTTTTGTGATGTTTAAGAAGGTAAAAGTTATAATGACCATGGAGACATTGAGCTGGTGACTATCTACATAGAACCTCCACCCCTCCTGACTAGTGTTCATGGTTCTGGAAGGTACTCTTCATACTTCCACTGGAGAATGGTAAACGCCAATCCAGCCACAAACACTTTGATCTAAACAATGCCCTGGTGCAAGAGGGGCTACTGCAATAGTGGCCCAAAACTTGTGGGAGTCACCAACCAATAGAAGATTGAATTTAAGGCCCACTTCCCTAAACAGAACACATCCCTGACACTGTTCTGGTAGTCAAGAACTGGAAACCAGAAAGGACAAGTACCTGGAGGAAAAAGAAATACAACTAGTCTGCTAAGCGAGTACAACCATAAGATGACTCCTAAAGACATTCTGTTATACTCACTAGGTGAGTTTTTGCTCAGTTATCATCAAAGAAGTTTCCTCCTGCAGTAGATGAGAACAAATACAGAGACCCAAGGCTGGAGCAATATGCAGAGAGTGAGAGACCTCGAAACACTCAGTCCTAAATAGGATGTCTCCATCAAATCCTTCCCCTCAGCGTACAAGGAACCCTGTGGGAGAGGAGGCAGGAAGAGCACAAGAGCCTGGGGATAGAAGACACTTAGGAAAGAAGGATCTCCAAACGTAGCAGAACCAATACACATATGAACTCACAGAGACTGCGGCAACACGCACATGACCTGCTTGGGTTGTACTAGACAGGGTTCCAGTGCTGAGAGAAGAAGACACAAGTCCTATCCCTAACCCAGAAGCCATGTCCAATTGTTAACCTCTTGCAAATGAACAATCAGTTCTCTCTAGCAGCATCTCACTGGGGATTTGAACTACTCTTGAGGGCACGCCTAGCAGTAAATGTCCAACACAAAATGAATGATATCCTTTGAATTTTATTTGTTTCAGAAGGTTTTGACAGGGCACATTCCCTCCTTTACCTTACAGGTCCGTTGCGCATTTATTATGACTTCCGGTTTTGTGTTTTGGCAGGATTCCCATGCCTGTTTCCCTTTCCTACACTTGTGTCTCCATGTCTACTTTCTCATTTCGTGCTTTTCCTTTGGCTTTTTTCCTTCTGTTTTGTTTGTCCTATTCCAATTTATTTGTTTTTGTTTTATCTTATTTTATTATTATTTTAGATGGCTGTTTGTTTTATAACCAAAAACAGAAAGGATGTGAATTCTGCTGAGAGGAAGTGTGGGGAGTAGCTCAGATGTTGTGGGGGAGGGGAAGCTGTGACCAGAATATACTGTATGAAAAACATTCATTTTCAATATGAAAAGAAAACCCACACTTTTTCAAATTCATAAAAACTCAAAAGGAAATTGAAATCTACACAATACAATAGGCAAATGTCTCAGTTCAAAACCCCCACACTCTCCTTTATGTGCTGAGATTCTGGTTTAAGGAGTCTGGGCTCCCCCTCTGTTCCTATTTCATTCTCCCATTGTTCCTGCTGTAGCAGTCAAAGTGGTTTGTTTTCCCTTAAGATCAGTATATATTGCCAATTACCACCTTTAATCTCCATTAATTGAATTTTGTAGTTATTTTAATATTTTGCTTTAATTCTTTTAAAGAAATGGGTTTTCTTTTTCCCCTAGGTTTTTCAAGTTAGGGTATAGTCTTCTTTGCGTGACCCTGGATGTCCTGGAACCAGCTCTGTAGACCAGACTGGCCTGAAATTCACAGAGACCCACCTGCCTCTGCCTCCTGAGTGCTGGGATTAAAGGCGTGGGCCACCACTGCCTGGATTTACTTTAATTATTCAGTTATGCCTGTGTGCACTCTGTTCCTTCCCATAAGCAGCACATACAATAATTCATTTTCTTCTTTTTCAAACCCTCTGGCTTTAGACTAAATTATACCTAGAGACATGGCTCAAAGGATCTGTTGGGTTTGTTGTTATTGTTTTGTTTTGGTCTTTGTTTTTAATCTGTTTGAACTTCCTAGAATGTTCCTGTAAAAAATAGTTTCAAGAACAATGGTAAAATGAGAAAGACAAGAGAGAAAAGTGGAAGGAGGCAAAGTTACTTTATAATTCTAAATAATTCTGCAAAATAACAACACAAACGGTTTAATTACGAAAGACAAGTCTTTTTTGGCAGCTTAGCAGGGAAAGCATCAATGTTAGATTCCTAAGACCTCATTAGCTAACTATTTCCCTGCCGGTGTATATGATCCCATATTTCATCTGGCAGCCTGGGTAGAGTGAATGAAATTCAAGCAAGTTACATAAGATCACCTTGGAAGCAGAAGCACTGAATCATGTGTGCCTTATGAAAACAACTATTCATAACAGACTCAATGAGAGCTCAACTTGAAACTGTGATTCCGCTCTGATGAAACGCCATTGCGCCTTCTTTGAAGAATGAACAGAGAAGCACATTCTTGCAAGAGAACGAGGAAGCCCCGGGGTCCATCAGGTCCAACTGATGTGCCATCCAGGCGATGTTTTTCTTATTCCTGTCATACTCTCTCCTGCATCCTTGAATGGTGCGAGGGACAGAAGGTCAGTGTGCTAGGACATGTCTCTGCATGGTCCACCTCAAGTAAAGCAGGGATAGCTTCTTTCCTCTCCACTCTCCTCTAGTGTTTACTAGTATTTACAGCACTTTATTTCTCTTTTTGTTTCAGGTAGTGATACTGTGTTTTTTGTTCCTTACATACTTATCTAAAACCAGGGCCCCTTTTTAGCTGTATGGAATTTAGCTGTATTGGTGCAAAAACTTACAAAAGTACTACAATTTTAAAATTTTTTCAAATATTTGATAGTTTATTAAGTCATTGATAATTACACAGTACCCTTTTGCTTGGGTTGGGGTTTAGCTCAGAGGTAGAGAATTAGTCTAACAAGTTCAAGGTCAGGGAATTCTGTCTTCAGACTCAGAAAAAAAGATGGTATCTTTTTGTTCATAGTTTTTACAACTGTGGTACACATTTTAATAAACAGAAGACATAACAACTGCAAAATAAAAAAGGCCATTTTCTTTCTTGTGTGTTTTTCTGAGTTCATAGTGTTGGGAGTGAACCTAGGGCTTGGGCTTGCTACTGGTGACTTCCTTAGCCCTATTTATTTGATTTTTCTTCTTCTTCTTCTTCTTCTTCTTCTTCTTCTTCTTCTTCTTCTTCTTCTTCTTCTTCTTCTTCTTCTTCTTCTTCTTCTTCTAATGGTATATATTCTTTATTTACATTTCTAATGCTATCCACTTTCCCAGTTTCCCTCCCTCCTGGGTAGCTCCTCCCATCCTCCCTCCTCCTACTTCTGTGAGGGTGTTCCTCCACCCACCCCACTCCCACCTCCCCGTCCCCAGTTCCCCTACAATGGGGCATCTATTGAGCCTTCATAGGACCAAGGACCTCTCTTCCCCTTGATGCCTGACCAGGTAGTCCTTTGCTACATATGCAGCTGGTGCCATGTGTACCCCTTGGTTGATGGCTTCGTCCCTGGGAGCTCTGGGGTCGTCTGGTTAGTTGATATTGTTACTCCTCCTATGAGGTTGCAAACCCTTCAGCTCCTTTTGCCCTTTCTCTAATTCCTCCATTGGGGAGCCCACGTTCAGTCCAATGGTTGACTGTGGGCATCTGCCTCTGTATTTGTAAGGCTCTGGCAGGACCTCTCAGGAGACAGCCATATCAGGCTCCTTTCAGCAAGCATTTCTTGGCATTCACGATAGTGTCAGAGTTTGGTGACTATATATGGGATGAATCCCCAAGTGGTACAGTCTCTGGATGGCCTTTCCTTCAGTCTCTTCTCTACACTTTATCTACATATTTGCTCCTGTGAATATTTTGTTCCCCTTCTCAGAAGAACCGAATCAGTTACACTTTGATTTTCATTCTTCTTGAGCTTCATGTGGTCTGTGGATTGTGTCTTGGGTATTTGGCGCTTTTGGGCTAATATCCACTGATCAGTAAGTGCATACCCCACTCTGGATCAGCATGATCATTGTCTTAGTTTTCTATTGATGTGATAAAGACCATGGCCAAAACCAACTCTGGAAGGAATGGGTTCTTTTCAAATTAAACTTGTAGCCTATGAGGAAGAGAAGTCAGTTGGCTTCCCAAGAAGCTAGAGGCAGCAAGTGTTGCAGAAGTCATGCAGAAATGCTGCCTACTGATTTGCTATTCCTCACCTATTCAGCCTACTTTCTTTTGTACTCCAGGACCACCATCCCAGGTATGGAACTGCCCGCATTGGACTGGCCACTCACATCAATCCTCAAGCTCCACAGCTTGCCCGCAGGCTAATTGATAAAGGCATTTTCTCAACTGAGGTTCCCTCTTCTAAGATAACTCTACTTTATTCCAAGTTTACAAAAATCTAACCAACAGAGTTGTGTACTTGTTTTGTGTGTAAAGAAATTTAAGTAATACATAGTTTGAGGGATGATACATGACTCTCTGTGGCAGAACATTAACCTACTATGCACAAAGGCCTGGGTTCATCCCAGCACTGAATAATAAATAAATAAATAAATAAATAACACTTAGTTTGAAAATTTTGCGTTCTAATTAACTAAACACAAGCTATAAGTATGGAACATTTAATAATCATACATATTAATTATAGTTCATGAGTATAGAAAAATCAAGTCATGTGAATAATGAAAATCCAAAGTCTGTTTATCATTTATAGGATGGGCAAAATAAACAAAATAAGAGAAATAAATTTGTTTTTAATACTTAAAAATGAGACACAAATCTGAAAGTAAATAGAGCCAAACATAAAGATTTGAAAATATTAAATACCGTATGGTAAAACTTACAACCTGTAGTCATGGAAATCACATACATCATTTAAATATTTTTCTAAAACAACAAATTATTCTTTCTGCTTTTTTATAACAAACCCTTGCAGAGAAGTAAGCTATCCTAAATATCATAGCAAATTTTCTAGGCATAGAAGAATGTGACTAAAATTGTAGCACTCTAGGGGCTGAAACCATTGAGTCTAGCCTAGGCTACATAGCAAGTTTCAAAACCGACTCTGCCTCAAACAGTAGCAAAGAGTCAAATTGGTTTGGAAGTCGCACATGCACTCTGTTTCCAAGATTTTGCTCTTAATCATTCCACCGTTTAATTCATTTTAGTTTTTCTTTTACCTTTCTGTGTGCTTGAAGCAGTTTCTTAGAAATAACACAGAAAGTCAGAATGTAAGTGTCAGAGTAGCGAAAAATAATATTTTTTTCTATAGAAGCTTTAGAAATTAGTCTTGATTTGAGAATCCATCCTATAAGAGCTTGGTGATGGAGGTTGTAATGACACTCATGCTTACAACACTCCTTAACAAATGTTTCACAGCCAATTAAATATATGAAACTTACATCTATGTCTTAGATAGTTTCCAAAAAATGTTTGTGTTCTGGTGTTGCTTATGTGCCCTTTCATCTTAGGGCTCAGAATAACTCCAGGACTTTTTTTTTTATTCTTGGCTTGTTTTAAGAACAATGCTTTGTAGTCTTTTTTCCCCTAAAGAAAACATAAGAATTAGGAATATGATGTTTAAACATTCCAAATCCAAAAGGTTATATTATTTTTCTGAAATATTTCAAAGATTTATTTGAAAAGTTTTATGTGTGTTCCTGATTGTACAGATGGACACTGCATATGTCTGGTACCAGCAGAGTGCAGAGATGGTGTTGGATTCTTTTTAATTCTTCTTTAATTTTTTAATTTAATTTTTTGTGGAAGATTTCTTTGTTTTTATTGGATATTTTATTTATTTACATTTCAAATGTTATCCCCTTTCCTGGACCTCCCAAGCTCCAATCCCATCACACCTCCTCTCCCCCCCCCCCACTTCTATGAGGGTGCTTTCCCCCACCCTCGCATTTCCCCACACTGGGGCATTGAGCCTTCTCAGGGCCAAGGGCCTCTTCTTTTGATGCCCAACAAATCCATCCTCTGTTACATATGCCGTTGGAACTATGGGTCCTTTCGTGTGTACTGTTTGGTTGGTGGTTTAGTCCCTGGGAGCTCTGGGGGTCTGGTTGGTTCATATTGTTGTTCCTCCTATGGTGCTGTAAGCTCCTTCAGCTCCTATACTCCTTTCTCTCTCCTCCACTGGGGACCCCGCACTCAGTTCAATAGTTAGCTGTGAGCACCCCCCTCTGTATTTGTCAGGCTCTGGCAGAGCCTCTCGGGAGACAGCTTTATCAGGCTTCCGTCAGCAAGCACTTCTTGACATCTGCAATAGTATCGGGGTTTGGTGACTGTATATGGGATGAATCCCCAGATGAGGCAGTCTCTGGATGGCCTTTCATTCAGTCTCTGCTCCACACTTTGTCTCAGTATTTGCTCCTGTGAATATTTCGTTCCCCCTTGTAAGAAGCACTGAAGCATCCACATTTTGGTATACCTTCTTCTTGGACTTCATCTGATCTGTCAATTGAATCTTGGGTATTCCGAACTTTTGGACTAACATCCACTTGTCAGTGAGTGCTAACATGTGTGTTCTTTTGTGACTGAGTCACCTCACTCAGGATGATATTTTCAAGTTCCATCCATTTGTTTGAGAATTTCATGAAGTCATTAGCTGAGTAGTACTCTTTTATGTAAATGTACCACATTTTCTGTATCCATTCCTCCATTGAGGGACATCTGGGTTCTTTCCAGCATCTGGCTATTATAAATAAGGCTGCTATGAACATAGTGGAGCATGTGTTCTTATTACATTTTGGAGCATCTTTTGGGTAGATGCCCAGGAGTTGTATAGCTGGGTCCTCCAGTAGTATCATGCCCAGTTTTCTGAGGAACCACCAGACAGATTTCCAGAGTAGTTGTACCAGCTTTCAATCCCACCAACAATGGAGGGGTGTTCCTCTTTCTTCATATCCTCACCAGTACCTGCTGTCTTCTGTGATTTTGATCTTACCCATTCTGACTAGTGTGAGGTGAAATCTCAGGGTTGTTTTGATTTGCTTTTCCCTGATGACTAAGGATGTTGAACATTTCTGTAGGTGCTTCTTGGTCATTCAATATTCCTCAGTTGAGAATTCTTTGTTTAGCTTTGTACCGCATTTTTAATAGGGTTATTTGATTCTCTGGAGTCTACCTTCTTGAGTTCTTTGTATATCTTGGATAATAGCCCTCTGTTGGATGTAGGGTTGGTAAAGATCTTTTCCCAATCCGTTGGTTGCCATTTTCTCCTATTGACAGTGTCTTTTGTCTTACAGAAGCTTTGCAATTTTATGAGGTCCCATTTGTCTATTATTGATCTTAGAGCATAAGCTATTGGTATTCTGTTCAGAAAAATTTCCCCTATGCCCATGTGTGTGAGGCTCTTCCCCATTTTCTCTTCTATTAGTTTCAGTGTTTCTGGTTTTAGGTGGAGGTCTTTGATCCACTTGGACTTGAGCTTAGTACAAAGACATAAAAATGGATTGATTTGCATTCTTCTGCATGCTAACTGCCAGTTGAACCAGCACCATTTGTTGAAAAGGCTATTTTTCCCCCACTGGATGGTTTTAGCTCCTTTGTCAAAGATCAAGTTACCAAATGTATGTGGGTTCATTTCTGGGTCTTCAATTCTATTCAATTGATCTACCTGCCAGTCACTGTACGAATAGCATGCAGTTTTTAAACACTATTGCTCTGTAGTTCTGCTTGAGGTTGGGGATAGTGATTCCCCTCAGAAGTTCTTTTACCGTTGAGAATAGTTTTAGCTTTCATGGGTTTTCTGTTATTCCAGATGAATTTGAGAATTACTCTTTCTAACTCTATGAAGAATTGAGTTGGGATTTTGATGGGGATTGCATTGAATCTGTATATTGCTTTTGGCAATATGGCCATTTTTATTATATTAATCCTGCCAATCCGAGAGCATGGGAGATCTTTCCATCTTCTGAGGTCTTCTTCGTTTTCTTTCTTCAGAGACTTAAAGTTCTTGTTATACAGATCTTTCACTTATTTGGTTAGAGTCACACCAAGATACTTTATATTGTTTGTGGTTCTTGTTGCCTCCTTCCAATCTCAAGTTAATAATCAATCATCAATCACATACTTGCATGCCTTAAGAGTAAGCTATGGGTGTTATTTGGTCTCAGTGACTGTAAATTCCTAATTTTTTCTCAGCCTGTTTATCCTATGAGTATAGGAAGGCTACTGATTTGTTTGAGTTAATTTTATATCTGGCCACTTTGCTGAAGTTGTTTATCAGGTGTAGGAGTTCTCTGGTGGAGTTTTTGGGTTGCTTAAGTATGCTATCATATCATCTGCAAATAGTGATAATTTGACTTCTTCATTTCCAATTTGTATCCCTTTGACCTCCTTTTGCTGTCTAGTTGCTCTAGCTAGAACTTCAAGTACTCTATTGAATAAATATGCAGAGAGGGGGCAGCCTTGTCTAGTCCCTAATTTTAGTGATTTCAAGTTCCTTTCCATTAGTTTGCTGTTGGCTACTGGTTTGCTGTACATTATGTATAGGTATGGGTCTTTAATTCCTGTTCTTTCCAAGACTTTTAACATGAAATGATGCTGAATTTTGTCAAATGCTTTTTCAGCATCTAATGAAATGTCCATGTGGTTTTTTTTCTTTGAGTTTGTTTATGTAGTGAATTACATTGATTGATTTCCTTATATTGAATCATCCCTGCATCCCTGGCATGAAACCTACTTGATCATGGTGAATGATCATCTTGATGTGTTTTTGGATTTGTTTGGCAAGAATTTTATTGAGTATTTTTGCATTGATATTCATAAGGGGAATTGGTCTGAAGTTCTCTTCTTTGTTGGATCTTTGTGTGGTTGTAAATAATAATTAAGATTATAAATGAGGAGAATACCTTTTTTTAAATGTAAAGAAAGTGATTATTAGCTGTATTTTTGTTATAAACTCTGTATTTACCTCACAAAGCCCTCTTCTGAACATTTAACTGGCTTGCACGATATGCAAGAGAGGCAAGAGACTAAGCTCACAAAGTAAGAACAATGCCATAGATTGTTTCTAGAATATATCAAGGTGCTGTCCATGAATTAATAGAGTCTAGGTTGGTTGTTCCAATATTGATTTTCTTTTCATTATCATGTACTTTCTTTTTGTCCTTAGATATGACCAAAGAAATTGTATTTTTCTCTGTAAGCAATTAGGCACCTCTACCTGTAACTGGAGGGAGGAAGAAGGACAACTGGAATGTATCCTTAAAGTCCAGGTAAACTCAGAAAAAAAGTCTGTCATGGCAGTTCACATATGTAACCACAGAGCTGGGAGTGGGAGGTAGGGCTTACTGGTCAACCAGCCTAGCCAAAATAGCAACTTCTATGTTCAATGAGAGGGACCCTTTGTCAAAAATGAAGAAACTCGATATCAATCTCTGGCTTCTACATATATGCACACATATATCACAGTCACACAAAGGAAGACATGCATACCACCCCTCTACAATAACTGTGAGAAATAGATATTTTTTTAAAAAGGACGTAATGTTTTCTTTCATTTGTTTTTCTTTGTCCCAAAGTTCAAGTTGTCTTGTGAAAGTGGTGTGAAATCTTGAAAAAGGTATCAAGTTTTAAAAGAAAACTCCTAAGTTTGGTTGAAAGCTATAAGTCATTGCTTTTTTTGTTGGATATTTTATTTACATTATCCCCTTTCCCAATTTTTCTCCAGAAATCCCCTATCGCATCTCCCCTCCTCCTGATTCTATGAGGGTGTGCCCCCACCAACCCAACCACTCCTGCCTCTCGGCCCTTGCATTTCTCTACACTGGGGCATTGAGCCTTCACAAAACCAAGAGCCTCTTCTCCCATTGATGCCCTACACGGCCGTTCTCCACTACATATATGGCTGGAGCCATGGGTCTCTCCATGTGTACTCCCTGGTTAGTGGTTTAGACCCCGGGAACTCTAGTTGGTTGATATTGTTCTTCCTATGGGGTTGCAAACCCCTTCAGCTCCCTCAGTCCTTTCCCTAACTCCTCTATTTGGGACCCTGTGATCAGTTCAATGGTGGGCTGCGAGCATCCTCCTCTGTAAATGTCAGGCTCTGGCAGAGGCTCCTTTCAGCATGCACTTCTTGGCATCCTCAATAGTGTCTGCGTTTGGTGACTGTATATGGGATGGCTCCCTAGGTGGAGCAATCTCTGGATGGCCTTTCCTTCAGTTTCTGCTACATGTACTCACTGCTATATCTAAAAAACAGAAAGCTTTTCTGATCTTTGACCTCTATATTAATTGTGTATCTTGTTCATTCCAAGTAATTCTAACCAGTAACTTGCTCTTTATCTGATAAGAGAACATAATATCATATATATTGGGATCTGACTCTATTATTTTATGTAAAACATTGCAAATGTAATTTAGATACTGCATTTCTAATTACATTATGTCCATCCTTTCCTAAATTTATATGATACAGAAGTTTTGTCTGTGAACTCACTTAATCAATATTTTGGAAAAAATTGGAGATATAAGAAAGAGGACTGGATGAGTCAAATTTGGGTGTGTTTACATAGTCACACCCATTCCTGGGAAAGTAGGTCAGTTTGAAACTATTGCGAAAAAATTGTAGACCACCCAGATATCTGGGTAACATTTTATTGAGTTGAACATAGGAAGATGTTAGGAAGAAGTGACTTTAGTTACCATGGAATCTTATTTTATCCAGAGAAAAGAAACTTTATTTTGAAAAAATAATAACCTGTGATACTATAGTTTTTTTCACCTTTACAATTTATTTTAAAATGGTAATAGTTGGGAGAAAGGTTAGAAAAATGTTCTATTCCCACCCGTGCTTGTATGCTGAGGCTATTGCTTTGGAATATATAATCTTAAATTCATTTCTATGTTGTTTCTTTCTTTCACATTTTCTGTTATTCACTTGAATCCCCTCATTCAGAAATGATCTACATAGATCGTCATTTCAGGTTCACTATTGTTCTTTGTTCTCCCCTTCATTTAGAAAGATCATGTTAAGAATGAATAGATTTTCAAAGGAGTCATGTGTATTACAGACTTCCAAATACCTCATGCTGATGTTCCAAAGCTAAATATAATGTATCCTAAGATCTCAAAGAGGGTAAAATGAAAAAAGGAAGGCACTTTAAACATTCAAAATTTGGCTTCAATCTAAAAATGGCAAATAAAACCATTTAAATGGTATGTAAATTGTGAAGGTAGAGAATACAACTAATAGTGGAGTACTAAGACATTTCACCAAGATGAGGTGTTTACATAGAATGTTGCTTTAGAGCATGTATGAAATATACACCATGTGGCATTTGGAAGGACAAGAACTTCAAAGGCATTTTGATTCTTGGAAGAACACATGGAGTTGGGAGAGAATAGTTTCAGGGTAAGCTGGAGGAACTGAAATTGAAGAGGAAGGAGTGGGGAATGGATATACATGTATGAAATCCTCAAACAATAAATGTGATGGTTGAATTCTATTCAAGTTACAGCCCTAGATCCAATTTCCATTGTAATAATAAAAAACTGAACATAGGTACCTGTTCTTTCAATTGGGAACATTAAAATATATGTTCTCTGGGAGGTCTAGAGGATGTGTGGAAGGTGTGACTTAAAAGTACTCAACTAGTGTCCTGTTTGACTAAAGTCTTATGATCTACTTTACATTATTTTATATTTTTCAAAATGAACTATTAATCTATTTTATTAATATTATTTGATGATACATGCTAATTATTATATTCATTTTGAAAGTACAAAGGGATATCTTCTGCTGTTCATACATATTTATAGTGAGATAATTCTTTTTTCTTTTTTATGTTCTTTAAATTTTTTTGAGTATTTCATATATGAGTATTGTATTTACATAATTTCTACTCTCTCCTTCCAACTCTTCCTGTGTCTATCCACTATCTCTCAAGTTCATGGCCTTTCTATAATTAGTATTGTTATTTATATGTGCTACCTACTGTGTTCATTTAGTGTTGCTCCTATGTGTATTTGTTTAGTGTTCACTGCTCTGTGTAGAATCAGACTAGCAAGGATTTGACCTTGGAGGAAAGTGATTCACTTTTCTTCAGTCATTGACTGCCTGTAGCTCTCATTTTGCCATGAAGCCTTGTGAAAGTCCCCCACTCATGTTGGCATATGAAATTTTGTAGTCATTATTAAACCTTGTTCAGACAAATCCATTGTTGAGACGGTTTCACCATACCTATCATATCTGGAAGACATTTTGTCCCACCAAGATTTCTGGAACTCTTGCTATTGCAGTCTTTCTGCCCTGTTCCCTCAATGTTAGCTGTAGGGATTCCATTGTAGATATACAAATTGGGTGTGGTCATCACTTATTATCTTCATTTTAACCATCTGGATTTCTGGGATAGAAGTCAAGAGTCCATCACACCCAGATTCTGCATGTTTCCATTGTTACAATGCTTCCAGAGTATTCAAATTCACAAAGCAAAAGAAAATGTTGGTCTGCAGGAATTGAAGCAAGGACAGGAGCTGCTGTTTGGGGAGTTTAGACTCCTAAGTATGCAATATGAACAGCTTCTGGAGAACTGCTTTAAAGGAAGTGTGATGTTAAATACTGTGATGTGCAGTTGAATTTTGTTAAGGGTTGTTTTTGTTAAGGTTTCATGTTATTTTTCCTCAATAAAAAGTCATATTTACTTGGTCTCTTCCATAATTTCACTTGAAGTATTCTTTATGCTCAAAAATAACAAAAATATTTTCATGTCTTTTATGTTACATATACTTTCAGAATTCCTGAACTAGGATAAATAAAAGTTTAAATTTACTATTAGCTTTAACCTTACCTACATTTCCTCTAACAAATATATGAGCCGATTTCTTGGATAATAGGAATGATTACAAAAAAAACCCCAAAAAAACCTTTTACCCTTCTTTTGTAACTCTTCTTTTTCTTCTTAAATTTATTTATGATCTATATCTATTTTTTTTCTGGAGCAGACCTCATTAACAGAAGATTTTTGTACCATCTTTGTTTAACATAATATTTTTATTGATTATTTGGGAATTTAACATAATGCACCCCAACCATCTTTACTTGCCAGCTAGTGGCAGAATCCAGAGGAATCATCCTTTGCCTTATCACAAGGAAACAAATGTGACACAAGATAAGAAAATTCAATGAGAAGAAGTAGAAAGGAACAAACAAAATAGTCTAAGTTATAGGCTAGCACTTAAGTACACAAACTTATTAGGAGGAAGCAGGCACCAGGTCATGAGAGGTGATTAATCAGATTAGAGGCCATTTAGATTTCCAGAATTGGAAAGGATCATTTGTAGAGCAAATATAAAACAGAAGCAACATCGTGGATACATTCCTTAGCTCTCTTAATATCATTGTGCCCACTTCAGTGTTAACCAACAAAATTATGAATACTGCTTTTCAAAGTGCACCTTGTACAAAAATGTTAAACGAAACATTTGCCTAAAGTAAATCCCTGGAAGCACTCTACATCTGGTCTCTATTGATGAAGAACATTCACACTATCACACACCGTGCATAAAAGCTGGAGACGTTTCCTTAGTTAAACAAGTTTACTCTCCAGCCCCAATTCAGCCAAGTGCACACAGGGCCTCCTGCTTCCCTCCTTTCTGTCTGTGCTCAAATATCCCCGCCCACATTGTCTGAGACCCTGCTCCAGAAATCACTGTCTTAAGAATTTCACCCTTCTCTTTGAGTTATCGTTTTTATCTCCTTGCATGAACTGCATCAAGGTGAATGAAATCATAGACTAGCCTTCTTACACTTGTTTCTTCATGTTTGATCTTCATATACGAGATGATCACTGTTATCCAAATCACCAGGGACTGCCTTGCTTCAAAGGACTTTGTCCACATTTGATCCCTCTGTCCGTTCAGTTCTCTGTGCTTCCAATATGGTTCATACTGCTATGGAGCATGAAGTTTTGGAACTTACAGTCCCTTGATTTCCAGGGTAACATTTTCTGTTAACCTGCGGTGGGGACTGTTCCTATTTTGTTTTGCCCCATGATACATCCTCGTTTTATTTTTCCGTGCCTCAGAAGTCCTTGAAAACTCATGATTGTCTCCCTCTATCTTTTACCCCTTCTGATTACTCTCGTTCTAACTTTAACTAAAACTTGTATTAGTGACTCTCCAAGTATACTGTGAGAAACCGTTGTATATCCCTGATATATATTGTACTATACTTTCTTTTTTTAATATGTAATTTATTAAAAAATTAAAGCATTAATCTGAAACTATAGAATCTTCATGCTTTTTAGCTTTTTTAAATTTTCTATATTTTTTATTTACATTCCAAATGATTTCCCCTTTCCCGGTTCCCCCCTCCCCGAAAGTCCCATAAGCCCTCTTCCCTCCCCCTGTTCCCCAGTCAACCCCCTCCCACTTCTCTGTCCTGGTATTCCCCTACACTGCTACATCCAGTAATATACTTTCAACAGCTCTGCCACTTCTGAATGTGCCATGCTTAACCAGAAGGAAGCACAAATTCTACAGAACAAAAAAGAGGTATATGGTCATCACTGCTATATTGCAGATTCCACATACCAAAGAGTGTCGTCCTAAATAAATGCGAGTGTGCAGAAGCAATGAAATCAACGTATACTATGGAAGATTTGAGGAAAATGGCTAGCTCTGAATAGGCATTTCAGTTATCTATGTGGTTAATAATTTACTTTGATAAATTTGTTACATAGAATTTCCTCAGTTCTTGCACTAGGAAGATACAAAAATCCAATGAATTTTCTTTTAGTTAATAGTGTATGTTATATATAATCATTATGAATTGAATGCCTACATAGGAAATTTTATATTAATAAAATGATGCATAATATTGCAGCATTGTACTTTCAAGGTATTTAAGGCAAAATACATTGAGGATTGTTTGTTTGTTTGCCAGTGCTAGGAATCAGATTTGGAGTTTCTTGGATGTTTAGAAGAGTGGCCTATCATTGAACTAAATTCCTAGACTCAAAATGGAAGTTGTTATCTCAGTTGTTGACATTATTACTCCTAATCTTGTTTTTCCTAAAGAAAAACAATCTATTTTTGTTCATTTGTACAAATTTTAAAATATTTAATTTATTAGTATTATATTTGAATGAGCTTTTGCCTGCAAGTATGCCCCCATACCGAGTATGTGTAGTGTTCTCAGAGGTCAGAATAAGGAATCAGACTCCCCTGAAATTCAAGACACAGATGGTTGTGAGCTGCCATGTAGATCTAGAATCTAACCCAGCTTCTATAGGTGCTAGTGATTTTAAGCACTGAGCCATCTCCAGCCCATATTGATGTAATTTTTTTTAATTTTATTTTCTAAGTTTTTTTTTTACATTCAAAATCATTTCCCCTTTCCCTTTTCCTCCCTCCCCGAAAGTCCCATAAGCCCCCTTCCCTCCCTCTTTTCCCCATTCAACACCCTCTCGCTTCTCTGTCCTGGCATTCCCCTACATCCAGTCTTTCCAGGAACAGGGGTCTCCCCTTCCATCTTCTTAGAAATCTATTGATATGCGAATTGTGTCTAGGGCATTCTGAGATTCTGGGTTAATATCCCCTTATCAGTGACTGCATACCATGTGTGTTCTTTTGTGATTGGGTTACCTCACTAAGGATGATATTTTCAAGTTCTGACCATTTGCCTAGGAATTTCGTGAATTCATTGTTTTTAATTGCAGAGTAGTATTCCATTGTGTAAATATACCACATCTTCTGAATCCATTCCTCCGTTGAGGGACATCTGGGTTCTTTCCAGCTTCTGGCTATTATAAATAAGGCTGCTATGAACATAGTAGAGCTTGTGTCCTTATTGCATGCAGGCAAAGCCTCTGGGTATATGCCCAGGAGTGGTATAGCCGGATCCTCCAGGAGTGTCATGCCCAGTTTTCTGAGGAACCGCCAGACTGCTTTCCAGAGTGGTTGTACCAGCTTGCAATTCCACCAACAGTGGAGGAGTGTTCCTCTTTCTCCACATCCTCGCCAACAACTGCTGTCTCCTGTGTTTTTGATCTTAGCCATCCTGACTGGTGTGAGATGGAATCTCAGGGTTGTTTTGATTTGCATTTCCCTAGTGACTAAGGATGATGAACATCTCTTTAGGTGCTTCTCAGCCATTAGATATTCTTCAGGTGAGAACTCTTTGTGTAGCTCTGTACCCCATTTTTTAATAGGGTTACTTGCCTCTCTGGAGTTTAACTTCTTGAGTTCTTTGTATATATTGGATATTAGCCCTCTGTCGGATGTAGGGTTGGTAAAGATCATTTCCCAGTTAGTTGGTTGCTGCTTTGTCTTTTTGACAGTGTCTTTTGCCTTGCAAAACTTTGTAATTTAATGAGGTCCCATTTGTCAATTCTTGATCTTAGAGCATAAGCTATTGGAATTCTGTTCAGGAAATTCTCCCCTGTGCCCATATGTTCAAGGTTCTTCCCTAGTTTCCTTTCTATTTGTTTCAGTGTGTCTGGTTTTATGTGGAGATCCTTGATCCACTTGGAATTGAGCTTAGTGCAAGGAGATAAGAATGGGTCAATTTGCATTCTTCTGCATGTTGACCTCCAGTTGAGCCAGCCCCATTTGTTGAAAAGGCTATCTTTTTTCCACTGGATGGTTTTAGCTCCTTTGTCAAAGATCAAGTGACCATAGGAGTGTGGATTCATTTCTGGGTCTTCAATTCTGTTCCATTGATCTACATGCCTGTCACTGTACCAACACCATGCGGTTTTTAACACTATTGCTCTGTAGAACAGTTTGAGGTCCGGGATACTGATTCCCCCAGAGGTTCTTTTACTCTTGAGAATAGTTTTAGCTATCCTGGGTTTTCTGTTATTCCAGATGAATTTTTGAATAGTTTTTTCTAACTCTATGAAGAATTGAGTTTGGATTTTGATGGGGATTGCATTGAATCTGTATATTGCTTTTGGCAAGATGGTCATTTTTACTATATTAATCCTGCCAATCCATGAGCATGGCAGATTTTTCCATCTTCTGAGGTCTTCTTCAATTTCTTTCTTCAGAGACTTGAAGTTCTTGTCATACAGATCTTTCACTTGTTTGGTTAGAGTCATGCCAAGATACTTTATATGATTTGTGGCTATCGTGAAGGGTATCATTTCTCTTACTTCTTTCTCAGCCTGCTTATCCTTTGAGTATAGGAAGGCTACTGACTTGCTTGAGTTGATTTTATATCCGGCCACTTTGCTGAAGTTGTTTATCAGCTGTAGGAGTTCTCTGGTGGAGTTCTTTGGGTCGTTTAAGTATACTATCATAGCGTCGGCAAATAGTGATAGTTTGACTTCTTCCTTTCCAATTTGTATCCCTTTGACCTCTTTTTGTTGTCTAATTGCTCTAGCCAGAACTTCAAGTACTATATTGAAAAGATATGGAGAGAGAGGGCAGCCTTGTCAAGTCCCTGATTTTAGTGGGATTGCTTCAAGTATCTCTCCATTTAGATTGATGCTAGCTACCGGTTTGCTGTAAATTGCTTTTACTATGTTTAGATATGGGCCTCAAATTCCTGATCTTTCCAAGACCTTTAGCATGAAAGGATGCTGACTTTTGTCAAATGCTTTCTCAGCATCTAATGAGACGACCATGTGGTTTTTTCTTTGAGATTGTTTATATAGTGGATTACATTGATGGATTTCCTTATATTGAACCATCCCTGCATCCCTGGGATGAAGCCTACTTGATCGTAGTGAATGATCATTTTGATGTGTTCTTAAATTCAGTTGGCAAGAATTTTATTGAGTATTTTTGCATCGATATTCATAAGAGAGATTGGCCTGAGATTCTCTTTCTTTGTTGGATCTTTGTGTGCTTTTGGTATTAGCGTAATTGTGGCTTCATAGAACGAGTTGGGTAGTGTTCCTTCTGTTTCTATTTTGTGGAATAGTTTGAAGAGTATTGGTGTTAGGTCTTCTTTGAAGGTCTGATAGAATTCTGCACTAAAACCATCTGGACCTGTGCTTTTTTTAGTTGGAAGACTTCCAATGACGACTTCTATTTCTTCAGGGATTATAGGACGGTTTAGATGGTCTATTTGATCCTGATTTAATTTTGGTATTTGGTATCTGTCCATTTCCTCGAGATTTTCTAGTTGTGTTGAATACAGGTTTTTATAGTAGGATCTGATGATTTTTTGAATTTCCTCAGTTTCTGTTGTTATCTCTCCCTTTTCGTTTCTGATTTTATTAATTTGGATACTATCTCTGTGCCCTCTGGTTAGTCTTGCTAAGAGTTTATCTATCTTGTTGATTTTCTCAAAGAACCAACTCCTCCTTTTGTTGATTCTTTGTATGGTTTTATTTGTTTCTACTTGATTGATTTCAGCCCTGAGTTTGATGATTTCCTGCCTTCTACTCCTCTTGGGTGTATTTGCTTCTTTTTGTTCCAGGGCTTTCAGGTGTGCAGTTAAGCTGTTAGTGTATGCTGTCTCCCGTTTCTTTTTGGTGGCACTCAGGGCTATGAATTTTCCTCTTAGCACTGCTTTCATTGTGTCCCATAAATTAGGGTATGTTGTGCCTTCATTTTCATTAACTTTCAAAAAGTCTTTGATTTCTTTCTTTATTTCCACCTTGACCAAGTTATCATTGAGCATAGCATTGTTCAGCCTCCATGTGTATGTGGGTTTTCTGTTGTTTTTGTTGCCATTGAAGACCATCCTTATTCCATAGTGATCTGATAGGAGGCATGGGATTAATTCTATCTTCTTATATCTGTTGAGGTCTGATTTGTGACCAATTATACTGTCGATTTTGGAGAAGGTACCATGAGGTGCTGAGAAGAAGGTGTATTCTTTAGCTCTAGGATGAAATGTTCTATATATATCTGTTAGTTCCATTTGGTCCAAGGCTTCAATTAGATTCACTGTGTCCCTGTTTAGGTTCTGCTTTCCTGAACGATCCATTTCAGAGAGCGGGGTGTTGAAGTCACCCACTATTATTGTGTGAGGTGCGATGTGTGCTTTGAGCTTTAGTAAAGTTTCTTTTACGAATGAGGGTGCCCTTGCATTTGGAGCATAGATATTCAGAATTGAGAGTTCTTGTTGGTGGATTTTTCCCTTGATCAGTATGTAGTGTCCTTCTGTGTCTTTTTTGATGACTTTAGGTTGAAAATCAATTTTATCTGATATTAGGATGGCTACTCCACCTCGTTTCTTGGGGCCTTTTGCTTGTAAAATTGTTTTCCAGCCTTTTACTCTGAGGTAGTGTTTGTCTTTGACACTGAGGTGCGTTTCCTGCATGCAGCAAAATGGTGGGTCCTGTTTACGTATCCAGTCTGCTAGTCTATGTCTTTTTATTGGGGAATTGAGACCATTGATATTAAGAGAGATTAAAGCATAGTGATTATTGCCACCTGCCATTCTTGATGCTATCTTTATGTTTGAGTGGTTATCTACTTTTGGGTTTGAAGCAAGAAGGTTACTATCTCATTTTTTTCCAGGGTGTTGTTTCTCTCCCTGTATTGGAGGTTTCCACCTATTATCCGTTGCAGGGCTGGATTTGTGGAAAGATATTGTGAAAATTTTGTTTTATCATGGAATATCTTGGTCTCTCCATCTATGGTGATTGAGAGTTTTGCTGGGTAGAGTAGTCTAGGCTGGCATTTGTGCTCTCTTAGTGTCTGCATGAGATCTGCCCAGGATCTTCTGGCTTTCATAGTCTCTGGTGAGAAGTCTGATGTGGTTCGGATAGGTCTTCCTTTGTATGTTACTTGGCCCTTTTCTCTTACTGCTTTTAATATTCTTTCTTTGTTTAGAACATTTGGTGTTTTGATTCTTATGTGACGGGAGGAATTTCTGTTCTGGTCCAGTCTGTTTGGAGTTCTGTAGGCTTCTTGTACGTTCATCAGCATCTCTCTCTTTAGGTTAGGAAAGTTTTCCTCCATAATTTTGTTGAAGATGTTTACTGTTCCTTTAAGTTGCAAATCTTCACTCTCATCTATATCTATAATCCTTAGGTTTGGTCTTCTCATTGTGTCCTGGATTTCCTGGATGTTTTGGGTTACACGCATTTTGCATTTTCTTTGACTGTTGAGTCGATGCTTTCTATGGAATCTTCAGCACCTGAGATTCTTTCTTCCATCTCTTGTATTCTATTGTTGATGTTTGCATCTATGACTCCTGATTTCTTCCCAAGGTTTTCTATCTCCAAAGTTGTCTCCCTTTCTGATTTCTTAGTTGTTTCTACTTCCTTTTTTAGATCCTGGACAGATTTGCTGAGATCCTTCACTTGTTTGTTTTTATTTTCCTGTATTTCTTTAAGGTATTTTTGCATTACCTCTTTCAAGATTTCTGCCTGTTGACCCAAGTTCTCCTGCATTTCTCTAAGCGATTTTTGTGTTTCCTCCTCATGGGATTCCATCTGTTGATCCATCATCTCCTGCATTTCTTTAAGCAGTTCTCGTGTTTCCTTTGTAAGGGCATCTATCAGTTGATTCATTTCTTTACGCAATTTTTGTGTTGCCTCCCTATGGGCATCCGTCTGTTGACCCATATTCTTCTGCATATCTTTATGCAATTTTTGTGATTCCTTTGAAAGTGCATCTACCCATTGATTCATTTCTTTAAGCGATTTTTGTGTTGTCTCCTTGTGGGCCTCCATCTTTGGATCCATGTTCTCCTGCATTTCTCTAAGCGATTTTTGTGTTTCCTTTGTAAGGGCTTCTAACCGTTGATTCATGGTCTCCTGTAATTCTTTATTAGATTTATTTGTGTCCTTCTTGTGATCCTCTAATAGCATCATGAGAAGTGATTTTAAATCCAGATCTTGTCTTTCGGGTGTGGTGGGGTATCCAGGACTTGCTGCTATTGGAGAGTTGGGTTTGGATGGTGCCATATTACTTTGATTTCTGTTAGTAACGTTCCTACGTTTGCCTTTTGCCATCTGGTTACCTCTGGTGTTAGTTGGTCCTGCTGTCACTGGCTGTTGGTTGGACCTCCTGTGAGCCTGCAAAGCTCTTTCTGGCCCCCCCTGGATTACCAGGAATTCCCTGCCACCGATTTCTGTGGCCTGCCCTGCTCCTGAGTGACTTTGGAGCCCTGATGTGCCTTGCCCCAAGTGATCTTATATTGGGGAGTCCTTGCACATCCAAAGGCTCAGCGTAGTGGATTCCTTGAGCAGAGGTCGCCAAAGGGAGGCTGGTAGGCTCCTGCCCTGTGCAGGGGTGAGTGATCTCTCCTAGTGGGGGGAGAAGGTGGCGTCTCTCTGCAAGGCAGAAGTCCCACAGCAGAGCTGGCGCGCTGGTTACTACAGATCTGCCCAGCTCTTGGGAGCAGGGTACACACAAGCCTCCCGAGACCCAAGAGATTATGTGCATGTCTGTCTCCGAGCCTGTCGGTCCCAACTACCTGGCCACTGGAGCAAAGATGGCGGAGTGCACTCTGCACTCTCTCGGTGGCACAGGTCACCCTGCAGAGGGGATGGCCCACAGCAGAGCTGGCGCCCAGACAACCACAGCGCTGTCCCGTTCTTGGGAGCAGACCGAAGTCCCAACAGGCTGTGTCCCAAGCGATGTTATATTGGGGGGGAATCTGGGTACCTGTCTCCTCAGTGCAGTCTTCCGGAACAGAGGTCGCCAAAGTGAAGCTGGTAGGCTCCCGCCCCAGTACTCTATTGATGTAATTTTAACCCATATATTTTTAGCCTTGACCCAGTCTCTGCCACAGAATATTTAAAAAGATGGCTATTGGATCCAAGAGCAACTAACTTCAGAGTGAACCAACATTTATGCTGTGCATCCTGGGAGGTGCAACTGAACAAACCCCAAGGAAGAAAATACATACTTGGTGTGGTTTTTGTATTGCCAGGTCATATGCATATTTTCTATAAGACTATAATCTCCTAAACTACTGGAACTAAACTTCTTCTCATGTGTCCACCACCACCACCAAACAGAAAGATAAAAAGTTTTTCTATCACTGTCAGTCCATTCATGGAAACATGGCACCGAGTTGCACACTAGTGCTTTATTTGTATAAATTCAGATGAAAAGCTTCACTTTTCTAAGAAACAACAATATGGATTTCCATAAATTGTGCTATCCATTATGACTAAATATTGTTCTTCTAACATGTTTCTTTAATTCAAAGAAGAAAAATGATAAAAACAAACTAGCTTCCATGGTTTTTTATTTCAAAGCTACATGAAAGCCTGCACTCCTAATCTTAATTTAATAAAGCAGAGAAAAGTATAGTCTACTTTCTTTTTGCACTTAAAAGAATAGAAGCTCTCCATAAATTCAGGAAAAGCAAGACTTGGAAGACAATTGTTCAGCAAGAAAACATGGCTTTACAGCACCAGGAAAGCAGAACGTGGTATGTACAACCGATATCCTTTCTAAAGCTTGGCAGTCAGCATATTGGAATGAAAAAAATTTCTAATTACAACTTTGTCTAATATATCTTACACCAGATTGAATCTTTCCCCTAATGATCTCTGTATACAGACTCAGATACACATAATAAAATAACCACAGACAAACATCTACTGTTTATATACTTGATAATCAAGGAACACATGGTTCTTTTATTGAATACTAATTCCGTTGTATACATTTGTGATAGTCTGTTCCATAATACAACTGGGTGGGCCCAGGCAATGATACACTAGGCTATAATCATGTTATCTGGATGCCTGTATTCACTGGGCCAGTGTTTTTCTTTTCCCATGAGAACCTTCTGTTCTCATAAAGTATCAAACAACTCATCTCTCCTGACTAAAAAGCAGGTCATCTACAAAGCAGGTTTCTAGAAAATGGGGACACAAAGCTTGTGTCTCCTAGAAATAATCTCCCTCGTGCTTTGTGCTGGTACTTGCTCTGTGACTCTTTGACTGTTCTGTCCTCCATGAACCAGTAATGTTTTCATAAATTTTTCTAAAGCACTATGCCTGAACACCCTGAAACACATAGTGCAATCTCAGTGTCTAAAAGGAATATCTCCCCAGCACAATGTGTACAGCATGCCCCACTGTAATTGACTTCTCTTCTAGTCTCTACATGCTAGGTTGGGCAAATGATACATTTCCTTTTTGTTTCTAAGCTCTCCTCTACCTCAGGGGAAGTTTGCTCAAAGCTTTTCTATACTTTTAAATATTACCTCAGCTTCCAGAATCCTCCCTTTAAAAATTCATTCCTCCAACATATTCCTCCTTACTCTTCTACTTATCCTACAGATAAATCTTTAAGGCACGAGGTTTGGAATAATGCTTTGTATATGTTTAAAGAAAACCTTTAAAAAAATAATTATTAGTAAGATTCAAATCCCTCATACCATGGTGCAAGCAGATGTTCTCAACAAGTTTCAGTATTTGTACTTGAAAAGAAATAAGATTAAGGGAGAAGTTTTGTTCTTGCTCTAAGGAAGGAAATATTGTTTTGTCTCACATAAGGCAGCTGTCAGCTGTATGGGTTAGGAATAATTCTGCATGTGGTTTAACTTCTGAAGCAAAATGTTTTGATAGTGATGGAAATCTCATTGGAAATAAATATGTTGAACTCATAACTATCAGAATATTAAAATTGCCAAACCTTCATAGCTGTTTAGACATAAATGAGAGTAAAATAATTACAGGTTCAAAAAATAATTATAGGTTCAAGAGAAAAAAATGATATTATGCTGATTTTACCATAAATTCAAAACTGACTACTTCATAGATATAATTTGTTTGTAATAATTTTTTACCAGCCATTTATTTTTACATTTGACTTTAACTGTAAATAAAATTTCTGATCTAACCATGTGACTTTTCTGTTTTTCTTTTTGAGACAATGTTTTTCTGTGAAGCCTTGGCTGTCCTTGAACTCTTTCTGTAGACCCGGTTGGCCTTGAACTTACAGAGATCCTCATGTCTCTGCATACTGAATATTGGAATTAAAGGCATATGTCACCATTGCCTGGTCAACCATGTGGCTTTTAAATTTGTAAAAACTAAATTTACTCTATCACTGATTGCCAGTATGGTAGTTAATTAAAAGGCTTTGGAATTTGGTTTGGAAGAGACAAATTTCTAACCAAGGGACAGACAAAAGACCTCCAAATGTTTTCCAGGAATGTTTTAGTGACTTCAAATGGCAACCTAGAAGGAAATATCCAGAGGATATTGGGATAGAATAAATTTTGTATAAAATGTAAGATGGAGAGTTAAATACTACACTATGCTTGGTTACATGGTGACAGAAGTAGGCAGGGAAATGCCATCACTAGATAGGTATTTGATGAAATATGCCTTAACTAGTATAAACAGAAACTTAAGTATTAAATGGAAAGATCGTAAGTAACACAGGGGTTGCTGAGGTGACATTTTCTTCTTTGAAAACTATGTCACTCAATGGAATAGTAATTTTTATTATTTAAAAATATTATTCTCATTCAGCATACTTTGATCATATTCTTTTCCTTCTTCCAACTCCTCTGAGATCCTACCTACCTCCTTACCCACCAAATATCATGTTCTATCTCTTAAAAAAACAATGAAAACTCCAAAACAAAACAAAAAACAAATATAAAATGGAAACAAACGAGTAAAAACCAGTAATACAAACAAATAAACAACAAGAACCCCAAACAAATCAAAACAAACAAAATGTACTCACAGTGAAAACATGAAGTCTATTTTTGTTGGTCTGTTATTCCTAGAAATAGTGTCTGCCCTGGAGTGTGATTGACATGCCCAGTGACTCTCCATAGCAGAAAACTGATTTTCCCTTTTCCAGTAGACATCAATTGCCAATAGCTTCTTGGTTAGGAATGAAACTCTTATTCACGTTGCCTTCTTTGTGCTGAGATTTTTGTCTGGTGTGAACTCATTTAGGTCTTATGAGTTCATATGTGTATAATATGTTTATTAGTTTTGTTGTGTCAGAATGACATTATCTCCTAGTAGTCAACTAACCTTTCTGGCTCTTACAATCTTTCTACCTCCTTTTTTGCATATGTCCCTGATCTTTGAGGAGGGGGACTTTGATAAAGACATCCCATTTAGCATCAAGTGCTCCAAAGTCTCTCACTCTTTGGACATTGTCCAGTTGTAGATCTCTGTTCTAATTACCATTTACTGCAAAATGAGCTTCTTTGATGAAGGTTGAGTCATACATTGATCTCTGGGTTTAGCAATATGTCAGCAACACTTATTTTATAGCTACATTCTGTTAGCAGAAACATAGCAGTACTTTTCCCTAGGGTCTATGACCTATCTCATGGTCTCAGGCTCTGAGCCACTTTAGCAGTGTCAGGTATGAGCTATAGCTCATGCAGTGGATCTTAAACCAATCTAAATATAGTGGGTTACTTCCTTAACATTTGTGTCACTCTTGGATTAGTGTGTCCCAGTTGTAGGTCACAGGGTTTGTAAATGGTTGATATTGATAGTTACGTTCTTCCTCCAGTAGCACACAAAGTAACTTCTAGCGTTGTAAATGACAGTCAGTAGGGGTGAAACATACAGTTGAGCACCAGCTCAATTTTTCCATGTTTAATGGTTTGAGTAAGTGGTGTCTACAACAATAGGGCTTACCATACTAGAAAATAAAGAGTAATCTTGGCACTCGGAACCCATGATGTTTGGCATGTGTGTCTGGGGAAAGAGCACTATGGGATGGATCCCTTTGGCCAGTATTTCAACAATATGTACCTCATTTCTAGTATTGAAGGTTTTACTAAATGTCATTAGATATCTAGTTGGAGCATAGTCTTTCCCATTATATGGTGACTCCATTTAAATTCCTTTTACATGAGTAAATAATTTAGGAAGCTTATACAATGATTGAAAAACTGTTTCCACAGAGCTTTTCAAAAGGCCCTTAGTGTTATTCACACCATTCCTATAGAATTGTATAATAAGAACGTTAACACATTAAAGAAAGAAATTAAAGAAGACCTCAAATGACAAAAGATATCTCATGCTCATGGATCAACAGGTTTAATATTATGAAAATAGCCGTTCTACAAAAAGCAATCTACAGATTCATTGTGATTTCTTTTCAAAATACCCACACAATACTTCACAGAAACTGAAAAAAAACTCTATACTTCAATTCATATGAAAACACAGATGCACACACACACACAGAGTAAGTAGATAGATAGATAGATAGATAGATAAAATGACCTAGGAAAGTGTAAAAAAAATAAACAAACAAAAAGCAACCAACCAATCAAATAAAAAAAACCCAAAACTACTAGAAGGATCACCACCCTAGATTTTAAATCATATTACAGAGCTACAGTATTTAAAACAGTACAACATTGGTATAAAAACAGACACATTGATCAATGATCAAAGTAATAGAATTTAGGACCCAGAAATAATTTTATACATCTGTAGTTTCCTGATATTTTACATAGGCCCCCAAAATACACACTAGAGAGAAGACAACATCTTACCAAATGGTGCTGGTCAAACCAGGTGATTTCATAGAAAAATGAAAATAGATCCATATCACCACCCTGTACAACTCTCAACTTCAAAAAGATCAAGGGCCACATATCAGGGCCTGATAAAAGAGAAATCAGGAAATAGGCTTGAACTCCCAAGCACAGTAAAGGATTTTCCAATGATGATCCTAATCCTTTCTATAGTTTTGTTCTTTCTATCAAAAAACGTGATGTGATTCTTGTCAATTAGAATTCTGCAGCCACTGAGATAATTTAGATAAAACAAAGGTTAACCAGAGAAATGAAACTTCAATGAAACTGCACTCAAGAAGGGCAGCACCTTCTTGACAATGAGTGCTGCTGAGGAAATGGAGAAATGGGTCCTTCAACACTGTTGGTGAGAGAGTATATGAGTGCAGTTAGAGAAAATTGTTGTACGAAGCTTCCTTAAAAACTAAACACTTGAACTATCAGATGATCCAGCGGCCTACCAAGAGGGCATGTATTTGAAGGAAATGAAACCATTAAATGGAAGAGACAACTTCACCCATGTTTAATAACACTATCATAGGAATGAAATGAGAAAAATTAAGTGCCCATTAAACAATACAGATAAGGAAAGCATACTATATCTTTTCATGGAATACTATGTAGCCATAATAGCAACCTCAGCATCCTGTCATGAGTGATAAAATGGATGGAACTGGAAATCATCTTGCAAAATGAGCTAATCGGGAGCAGAGAGACAGGACTGTCAACATGTGTGATATTAGACATTAGTCTTAGAGAACTTTAAAGCAGAATGGTAGTTATTAGAGGCAAGAAGTATGAGAAAGAAAGTTAGAAACAGGTTTACCAATGTTACTAAATTATAGTTGGAGGGAAGCAAAACAATCAGATAATCAATAGAGATAAAAAGGAATGGATTGTATAGCTCAAAAGGCTAAAGAAAAGAATCTTAAAAATTTTTGCCAGAAAGAAAATGATAAATTTAAGGAAAGAGAAATTTAGCCTAATGTAAACAGTATGCATGTATATATGTATAAACATCATGACATTCCATTAATGCACACTTTTGTTACTATCACTTAAAATAAATTTCATTTATGATAAAAAGCATCAACAAGACCTCTCCACTTTGTTTGAGTTCATATTGTATACTTGAACTAATTACTTCCAGGTTAAAAATTTAATTGACTTCATTGTCGCTTTTAAATTTATTTTATGTAAATATATGACTGTTCTCTGGGTACATGTGCATGTGCATGTGTCACGGAGCCAGCAGAGAATTCTTTGCTCTAGAGTAGTTTAGCAAACACAATCTCATTGCTTCCCCTGACTACAGACATTTATCTTGCGAATCCTCATGAATTTTCCTTTATTCTGCCTCCTTGGGATCAAATCAGAGCTGAGAAAAATCCCAATTCCAATAGCTCTCGCGTTTCTATATCCATTATAAAAATGTAGGCTTACCAGGTTTGTTCTGTAGTCACTGCCTTATGCTTCTGAAGGATTTGCCTTGGAGAGTCATTTCAAGCTTTCAGTGACAGCATTATATTCAGCCACTTACAATAAACTTTTTTTAAAAGTCTATTTACATTGATCTAACAAGTCATAATATAACATAACATGGGTCTAACATTTTAAAAGTCTGTTCTATTTACATTGATCTAACAAGTCATAATATAACATAACATGGGTCTAACATACGAGTGTCAGACTTTAAGATAGAATTAATACCAGAGTTCATAGTTAATATTAGCACGTTTATTTTAAAAAAATCTGTTCAAAATCCACAGCCAATAAATCCAATAGTCAATATGTTTATAACAAATAAAGATATAAATTTAAAGCATCCAGTAAAACAAAAAATTGGTAAAGAAAAGAAATGTAGTAATTTACATACAAAGTAAGAAAAATTAAATTATTGGACCCAGAAAACACAGGTCACCTAGACTTCAGTTCTGGGTAAGCTGGTCTATGCTGTATCGAACAGAGTTGGACTACTGTTCTACCAAAGTTACCTTAGTTCTATTCTCTGACCAACATTGGCTCAGCCTCCACTCACATGATGTACAATGGAAGCCTCTTCTTGCAGTAGAAGATAATTTGCATAGAGACTCACAGATGGGCAATGTAGAGAGAGTGAGAGACACTGGAACTTGGCTCTAAATGGAACACCTTTATCAAAACCTCCCCTTAAGTTTCAGGGATCTACATAGAAGAAGAAAGATTTTAAGGGGAAGAGGTGGTGGATGGCTATAAGGAAACAACATCATCTCAATACACATCATGGTCATGGTCACAGGGACCATGATGACAACATACACATGACATCACAGGCTCAAACCAGACCAAATCCCAGCACTGAGAAGTAGAGTCCCCACCTCTAACAAAGAAGCTGCAATTGAATGCAATTGCAATTGATACCTTCTACAAAAGGAAAAAATCAGTTTAGTTGGCCAATGTAAAATAGACTTCATGTTTCTTGTATGCTTTTTGTGTTGTTTTTCCTGGTTGGCTTTTGTCTGTATGTGTGTTTTGATTCTCATATTTTGATTTGTATCCATTTTTTAAAACAGAGAGAGAGAGAGAGAGAGAGAGAGAGAGAGAGAGAGAGAGAGAGAGAGAACATGAAATTATCTTAGTTTGGGGATGGGAGGATCTGGGAAGAGTTGGGAGAGGGTAAATATGATCAAAATATATAAATAATAAAAATACATTTATAAAAATATCAAACAAGTGAACAGGCAAAATCTCTGTATTTGGTAATCATTTGAAATCTCCAGTGCCTGTGAGGTAGAAATGGAGCTAAGCAGAGCCCCTTGGCTCCCTAGGCAACCTGTCAGGTATGATCAGCAAACTGTAAGCCAGTGACAGATCCTGCCTCAAAAATAAGATGTATTGTGCATGAGGATAAATGACACCTGAGATTTTCTTTAAGTCTACACTCATGCACCCATGTGCTCACACACAAATACATGCAAGCACACCCCCCCAAGCCCAAGTTAATGGATAATCAAATTGTGGTACATACAGGCAAATGAATATTTCTTAGCAATAGCAAAATGTGTGCTACCAAGCCACTAAAATATGAATGAATCTTGTCATTTGCTAAGAGAAAGAAGCCAGTATGAAAAGGCTACAAGCTGTATGAATTTAACTATGTGAACCTCAGGAAAAGGCAAAATTACAAACAGAAAGGTCCACCCACAGTAGTTAGATGGGAGGGGAGGAGGATAAGGTGGAATATTTGGGACATTTAGGACAATGAAACTAGGTTATAAGTTACTGTAATGGTGACTATGGGACTTCCACAGTTTTCAAAACTACATAAAGCTATACAAGAGTAGACCCTAATAAAATTAATTAATTTCAGTTAATGTAATGTTCTAGTTCATTAATTTTAAGAAATATGACTTTGTTAAGAATCAGTGTCTTTATAAACAGGAGAGAAAGGCAGTATGTGGGAACTCTAACACAATTTCCTGTAAGTCAAAACAAGTTATAGTTTGTTAAGTAAAATATTAATTAATGTGGTAATAACAGTTGTAACTAGAATCACTGAAAACTTGTCAACAAGCACTGTATTCACTGGTTTTGTGCGTCAACTTGAAACAAGCTGGAGTCATCAGAGAGGAAGGAGCCTCAATTGAAGAAATGACTCCATTAGATCCAGCTGTAAGGCATTTTCTCAATTAGTGATCAATGTGGGAGGGACCAGCCCATTGTGGGTGGTGCCATCCCTGGGTTGATGTTCCATAGTCCCATAAGAAGGCTGGCTGAACAATCCAGGGGAAGCAAGCAAGTAAGCAGCACCCTCTATGGTCTCTGTATCAGCTCTAGCTTCCTGTTTCCAGCCCTGCTTGAGTTCCTGTCCTGACTTCCTCCATTGATGGATTGTGATCTGGAAGTATAAGCCAAATAAAGCCTTCCCTCCCCAACTTGTTTTTTTGGTCATGGTGTTTTGCTGCAACAATAGAATCTATGTTAAAATCTTATCACTGTGAATTATTGCATTAAAAATTGTTTTTTAAACAGCAGAACAAAAGGCAATTTGTGACTCACTTAACAAAATGCAATCTACTGTATCAAAATGAACTTTGTTAGGAAATAACACTAAATGTACAAGACAAATTATCCTAAAAGCCTGTGAATAACTAATTTTACTTATTTTAAAGTATTATTGAAAAGTTATGTCTGATTAGAGACTGAGAATTGGCTCTCACCATGTTCTTGGTACACGGAATTGAACATCTAAGGTCTATCACTGTTGCTTTGGCTTCAATCCAAACCCTTGGGAAACTCGGGTAATTTTCTTTTTTTCATAGTTCTGGGGTGATAGGGAGTGACAGGGACAGGTGAGAGGAAACAGTTCTCTAGCAATTACAAATGTTTGCCTCTTCAATTTAATGGATAAGCTGTCCAGTGCTAAGATTTATTGTATGGCTTCTCCCCAGAGTGTGGGGAGGGAGAGAGGGTCATCATTTCCATTCCATCATTTGCTGAAGTGCAGCTGTGTTTCAGCAAATCCTGATAATTACACTTGGAGAAAATACCCCATCAGTTGTTCAGACTTACATTGTCTTCACATGTATCAGGTCTTCAAAAGTGCTTTCAAAAGTTGGAGAAGCCGAAGTCAGTCCGCTTTCTACCTTAAACAATAGTAAAACTTTAATAGTGGTGGGAATTAAAAATGATTTTTATTTTTTCATCTTCAGACATTTTATCTTAGTTTTACAAATTCACCAATAATATCCTTTAATTTTTGTTTCATATCTGAAAGGAAAAAATTAGTCAAAATGTTCACTAATTATTTCTTTCCTCAGAGCTAATAAACAATAAAAGTGGTAATGATTAAATCCAGAATATCTTGGTTTTCTATTTCTTTGAAGAGAAGATCTGAATTAAGGTAAATCAAAAAGCAAACCATGGACCAATTTTTAAGGGAAATGCATTAATTAGTTCAAACAGGGAAGCATGAATTACATACTTTGAAAAGTAATGTAAAGTATATGAAATTGCTTTCTGGAATTCTAACTCATTTTTAATGTCAGTTTTTATGAAAGTATTTAATGGGAACAATGGCTATTTCAAGCATAGGTGGCAGATGTGTATACTACCACAGGTCTTTGGGGATCCTGGAGTATGAATCAGGAGGGGTGCGGTCATCTTGGTAGCAGAACTGGGTGTGTGTGCTTCCTGTGAGAGTGTGTGGTCTTAGACTTACTTGTTCTAGTGAGTTCATTAATATGAGTCTCACAGCAACACCATCAGAATAAAGGTTCCCCAGAGAGTCCCACATTCTAGTCTTTGTAAATCACATCAAGGGAAAATTAAGGTCGTGGATGACATTAGTTTGCTACTTTAGTATCCTTGATACAAGGAGATTATCATTCCATCAGAATTTGTGAAAGTATGTTTCCTTTCATATCAAAAAAGAAGCAGAGTCAACACAAAAATGATACAATGTGAGAAAAACTCAAATGGCCACTGTTAGAGTTCAAGATATAGTCTTAGTTCAAATAATATGAGCAGCTTCTAGCACTTGGGAAGGCATGGTAAAACTCTCCCTAGGAAGCATTAGGAGAAATTCAACAATATTGATTTCTTAATTTTAGCCAATGAGACTAAGTTCATATTTCTGACCCCTTGAGCTATAAAGTACTAAATTGATGCAGTTTTCACCCACTAATGTGGCAATCTGTTATAGAAACAGTAAGAAACTGATAGCATTTCCTTAATCTCTACAATAAACATCTACTTTAGAAAATCTTTATTCTGTGTACAAGGTACCTAGAATGAAAACCTTTATGGGCTGAAGAGATCTCTCAGTGGGTACAGGGATTGGTACTCAAGAATGAAAATTTGAGTTGGGAATTCTAGCATCCGTGTAAAAGCTAGGCATGGCTACAATTGCCTCCTACCCCCATGCTGGGTCAGGATAGAAACAAAATGATTCCAAGGATTTACTGGCCAACCAGTCTAGTACAAACAATGGGCTCCATGTTTAATGAAAAATCTTGTCTCAAAACGTAAAGTAGAGAACAATACAGGAAGAATGTTGATGTTGGATGTTGACCTCTGGTTTTCACATGCGCATGCACACTCATGCACATGCTTACCACACACACACACACACACACACATACACACACACACAAGTCTACTTGATTCTGTTCTACACTGTTTTCAGCTTAAACTTAATGATGCACATTTAGTTACACAAAGCATTGCTGTACATCTATCTTATCACATAAAATACTATGTTGTCTGTTGTAATGTTCTATCACAGATGCTAGAATGGAAGATGAAGAAAGGAATCATATTGTTTTACAATAAGATCACCAGTCTAAGATCTGTTCCAGGTCACAGACATTAATCAGCTGTATTGGTTTCTTTCTAAGTCTACCATAATAAATTACTATGACTTGGCAGCTTAAAAAAGCAGAACTTTTGTCTTTTATAGTTCTAAAGATCAGGAATCCAAAATGAATATGTTGGTAAGATTGCATTCCCTTTGCAAACTCTTGCAGGAAATCCTTCCTCACTAGGGAGTTCCAAATGTTCTTGGCTTGAGGTTGCAAATTCCAGTTTCTGTTTTCACATCTCTGCATGCTGTCCTTGTCTCTCATGTCATACAAATCACTTGTCATTGCATTTGATGCCCGTGATAATACATGGAATCTGAGTTTGGGATTCTTCTGAATAAAATCCAAGTAGGCATTTCTTGAGTAGGACCACCATTCAATCTATTGCACTGCTTTACAGTCTTCAAATCTGTACTGTTTAATTTTACAGAAACAGAGAAAGTCCATGGTCATTAATATAGCCTTCAACTTTCATAAACTCTTGGCTTGCACAAATGATTAAAGAGGAGAATAACTCATTAAGTGAGGTTTTGGAGTAATGATTTTCATAGACTATTGAAGGGATTATAAAATCATAAAAGCCAATAGCAAACACTTTCAGATCCACATACTATATAGAAGAGCAATTTCACCCTAGCTATGTGATAAAGAGAAACACTCAGAAGCACTGAACATACATCAGACCATCCTCTTGTCCACCAACACTGATAAGAACAGCCACTAAAATGAGCAAGTATATATGTACTGGACACATTAATGAATGGCCTGAGCACCACATGGAGTTAAAGATGCACATGTGCTCAATTACTACATGTAGACACTTGACACACAGCCACAACTGAGGCCATAGAACCGGAAAATGCAAATAAAAGTACTAACATTATGAAAACCTTATTTCAAGAGAAATAGTGGGCTTTCTGAGTATGGAGTTATACCCAGGTAACTTCTGTAATGCTGCTAATGCCTTAGAGACTTGGGCATAGTAAGAGGTGTTTCTTTTATATGTATTCTTCCATGCAATCATACACAGAAAGCATGTATGTAGAATACTTGTGACAGTATATATATAGATAGTGTAAACATGTAGTCTGTCATTCTTTATGTATTTTTATGTATATACTTTTTAATTAAATCTGAATCCTATAGTTATAATAATGATGAATCAAATAAATTGAGAGGGAGACAGAACTCTCCATGTAAATAGTCCCTGAATATAACAGGGAGAAAAGGCAAGCCAGTACAGAAAGATGAGGGAATTCTTTTCCAGAGTGTTTCTGTAGTGTCTGTAGGAGGGAAATCACGCTTTGATTTTGGTAAGTATCCTATCAACCCACCTCTGATACTTGAAGAATCAAAATGAAAAGTGATGGGATGGAGCTGAAGTGCCCATGTGCTACTAGCACAGCAGGGTTGCTGTGGTGCTGCACAGGATGGGGGTTTACAGGAAGAAACAATATCCAGAGCTCCTTCTTTCCTCTTATCTGCAGAACCTGCCAGTCCAATGACTTAGACTCTAGCCTAGTACAAGTTGGAAAAATACTGCTGATATAAAGAAAAGAAAAAACTTGCACAAATTAGCTGTTGTTTTTCGAGACAGGGTTTCTCTGTGTAACAGAGATCTGTCCTGGAACTTGATTTGTAGACCAGGCTGGCCTTCGGCTCACAGAGATCCTCCTGCCTCTGCCTCTGCCTCTGCCTCTGCCTCTGCCTCTGCCTCTGCCTCTGCCTCTGCCTCTGCCTCTGCCTCTGCCTCTGCCTCTGCCTCCTGAGTGCTGGGAGTAAAGGTGTGTGCAGCTGCAGCCCATCTGCACTACCACCCCATCTGACTATTAAGCGCTAGATTTAAGAGAATCAAAAAACCAGGACTTCTTCTATCAATAAAGAGAGAAAATGGAGAAAGGAAAGCTCCAGCTAAGGAATAAGGAACAAGCAAGTCCTTGTGGCCATATGGAAAGAGGTAAAGATTATCAAATAAAAACATAGAAAAGGCTCCTGCCCTTTCTATTCTTATAATATTGAAATATACTGCCTGCCAGCAAACAGTAATAGCATTAGGAAACCTTAATACAATACATTAGCTCAATTGGAAACACAGGTGTCAATTTGACTTTGGTGAATGGTACAGAGGCATTCATCTGTGACGGAAATGAGTACAAAAATTAGTTTATGTTGAGCTATAAATCCAGGCCCAGACAAATTATCCCCTGCAGAATTGAATACTCTGGTTTCCACAGTACCTGGAAGTGTTATCAGCAATCAGGATTTTTGCCCCAAGGCCTGACCCAGAAAAAGAGGAAAAACATATTTAAAATAGAGCCAGCTTAGAGAATGGCTTAGAGATGTATGGTCATGTATCTTTACTGAAATTTGTATTCTAATGCTTTTCTCTCTGGAAATGTGCTTCCATTAGCCCTTAAAATACAACATCTTTGATGGAACAGTCAGTCATACATATTCATATGTGATACATATTCACATGTTCAATAAACATTCTTTTGCCAGGAACCTATCAGCATGCAAAACACTAGTATGGTAGTCTATCCCATATGTGAATTGGATGGTGTGTGGTATTTGATGTGAGCTTGTCCTGAGGGCGAGCACGGCACAGCCTCACCTCTTCTTCCTCTCACTACCTCTTGCTTTTCCTACAAGAAGCATACTAGCTTCAGGAGACTAAAGGTGATCCTACAGCCCCAACTCATTTCTTCTCACTTGCTTTTTCTAATTCCTAATTACATAGCCTCATGAACTAATAGAGCTTACCCATTAGAATTTATTTTCTCTCATTACCTCAGCATATTTTTGAAACCACATTCATATAAAGGCCATAAGAACAAAATACAAGCTTCTTAGGGGGAAAACAGAATTCTATTTTTCCCTCCAGTCTCAGAGGGAAAAGTCTCATTATATTTAAACTAACTAGTTCAAAGAAATAAACTCTGAAACCTCAGGCAGGCACCTTAATTAACTAAAATGATGTAACAGACACCAACAGCCACCTGGGGGATACAGACTTTCAGAAGCTCTGATTTTTATGAAATAATATCTTATTTCTGCTGACTTCATGGACACAGCACAGCATAGCACTGCTGCTTGTTCCTGTCACAGATGTCAAAATAACTCCCAGGTTTTCCTTTGCTGAAGACTTTTCTCAAGCTCGCCTTTCGAAATCAGGGCAAATTTATGCATATAACCGAAGTCTTTCGGTGCTGTGTGCCATCAGATGTGACCAGATGTGCTTGGAAAATGCTATATGCAATTGGAAGTTCATAATGTACACGGGGATTCTAAGAATCCTCAGCATTGACTCACATGTAAACCAGTGCCCCCATTTAGATGTTTTCCTGGACAAAAACAGGCAAACAGACAAACACCCCCCCAAACAAAACAAACAACAAATAAAATTCCCCAAACAACAGAAAACCCCCAACAAACAAACAAACAAACCAAAACCAAAACATTGAGAGCTAAGAATATGTGAAAATAATCTAATCTATCAAAATATATCTTAGAAGATGAGGCATCTTTCTGCCCCATAAACTCATTATTACCTAGTCCCTAAGTTTCATTATGATAGGTAACATTCTAAAAGGCTTGTTGTGAGAGATAGCCATTTTTCTAACCTACTGGAGTGGAAGAGACCTAGGATGCTGAAGAGAGGTCAGAGGTCAGAGGTCAGTATCTTTGTTTGGTTTGCTCTGTTGCACTATTCCTTTACCAGGGAAACTGCCTCCCTGGACCAGGCCTGTCTAAGCAGGTACATTCTGGAAAAGGATGGTTTCCTCCTAGGCTTTAAAGCACTAAAGTGGGCACTTGCTCAAAAATCAGGTGTTGGGGGAGGGGTAAGGAACCAGGGAGCATCCAAGAAGATCCTTGAAGATTCCACAAAGTAAAACTGTTCCTGTCAGAAAATTTATCTAGAAGTATTCTCTTTAACTCATAAATTCAATAGAAGAGCAGAAATGTATTTTAGCTAAATATTTTAATTATAGCCTACAAGATATGTTACTTGTAGGCTAAATATGATCATCATTCTTTTCAACAAATTAACAGTCTTCACCCTCATTATCAGGCAAGGTCATAGTTAGGTAATAGAAATTACCTCCACTCAAATATGCACCATAAATTTCCCTTCAAACTGTAATGAAGAGAAACAAATCACCAAACCCCAATGCAACCCATAAGAGGATTTACAAACAAGAAATAAGACATTTTAAAATGTCATATATATATACACATATATACATATATACACATATATACATACATATATATATATATACATATATATATATATACACACACACTAACAACACTTTTATTAAAAGGTAGTGAAAAAATATTCATTTAAGGTATCAATACAACACAGGCTGGAAAGATGGCATGGTGCGTCTACACAAACATCAGAACCACTTGAATCTGAATTTCCAGAATCCATGTCTGCAATGCAATGTTCCACCAGTGAGCTGGGAGATGGAAATAAGAGAATGAAATCAACAAAGGTAGATGGTGAGAACAAGCACCCTAGACTGGTCACTGACCTCTGTGTGTATGTTCTGCACATATGTATCCACACACACAAATGCACAAACACCTTACAAATACAGAATAAAGTATCACCACACATTTAAAAATCATTCATATTTTACTACTGAATACAACTTATAACATTTTTTATTAGATATATTCTTTATTTACATTTCAAATGTTATCCGCTTCCCTGGTTTCCCCTCCGAAAACACCCTTTCTCATCCCCTCTTCCCCTGCTTAACAACCTACCCACTCCTGCTTCCCTGTCCTGGCATTCTGCTATACTGAGGCATTGAGCCTTCTCAGGGCCAAGGGCCTCTTTTTTTGAAGTCCAAAAAGGCCATCCTCTGCTACGTATGCACCTGGAGCCATGGATCTCTCCATGTGTACTGTTTGGTGGTTTGGTCCCTGGGAGCTCTGTGGTCTGGGTGGTTCATATTGTTGTTCCTCCTATGGGGCTGCAAGCTCCTTCAGTTCCTTGGGTCCTTTCTCTAGCTCCTCCATTGGGGACCCTGTGCTCAATCCAATGGTTGGCTGAGAGCATCCACCTCTGTATTTGTTAGGTACTGGAAGAGACTTTCAGGAGACAGCTTTATCAGGCTCCTGTCAGCAAGCACTTCTTGGCATCCGCAATAGTATCAGGGTTTGGTGACTGTATATGGGATAGAATCCCAGGTGGGGCAGTCTCTGGATGGTCTTTCCTTCAGTCTCTGCTCCACACTTTGTCTCTATATCTCCTCCCATGGGTATTTTGTTTCCCCTTCTAAGAAGGAGTATCCATACTTTGGTCTTCTTGAGCTTTGTTTGGTCTGTGAATTGTATCTTGGGTATTCTGAGCTTCTGGGCTAATATCCATTTAACAGTGAGTGCATACCATGTGTGTTCTTCTGTGATTGGCTTACCTCACTCACGATGATATTTTCTAGCTCCATCCATTTGCCTAAGAATTTCAAGAATTCATTGTTTTAGTAGTATTCTGTTGTATAAATGTACCACATTTTTTGTATCCATTCCTCTGTTGAGGGACATCTAGGTTCTTTCCAGCTTCTGGCTATTATAAATAAGGCTGCTATGAACATAGTGGAGCATGTGTCCTTATTACATGTTGGAACATCTTCTGGGTATATGCCCAGGAGTGGTATAGCTGGGTCCTCAGGGAGTACTATGTCCAATTTTCTGAGTAAACACCAAACTGATTTCCAGAGTGGTTGTACCAGCTGGCAATCCCACCAGCAATGAAGGAATGTTTTTCTCTTTCTCCACATCCTCACCAGCATCTGTTGTCACCTGAGTTTTTGATCTTAGGCATTCTGACTGGGGTGAGGTGGAATCTCAGGGTTGTTTTGATTTGCATTTCCCTAATGACTAAGGATGTTGAACATTTCTTTAGGTGCTTCTCAACCATTTGGTATTCCTCAGGTGAAAATTCTTTGTTTAGCTCTGTATCCCAAATTTAATAGGGCTGTTTGGTTCTCTGGAATCTAACTTCTTGAGTTCTTTGCATATATTGGATATTAGCCCTCTATCGGATGTAGGGTTGGTAAAGATCTTTTCCAATTTGTTGGCTACCATTTTGTTCTATTGACAATGTCCTTTGCCTTACAGAAACTTTGAAATTTGATGAGGTCCCGTTTGTCAATTCTTGATCTTAGAGCATAAGCTATTGGTGTTCTATTCAGGAAATTTCCCCCTGTGTCCATGTGCTCAAGGTTCTTCCCCCGTTTCTTTTCTATTAGTTTCGGTGTATCTGGTTTTATATGGAGGTCCTTGATTCACTTGGACTTGAGCTTAGGATGAGAAGATAAGAATGGATCGATTTGCATTCTTCTGCATACTAGCCACCAGTTGAACCAGCACAATTTGTTGAAAAGGCTATCTTTTTTCCACTGGATGGTTTTAGCTCTTTTGTCAAAGATCAAGTGACCATAGGTGTGTGGGTTCATTTCTGGGTCTTCAATTCTATTCCATTGATCTACCTGCCTGACACTGTACCAATACCATGCAGTTTTTATCACTATTGCTCTGTAGTACAGCTTGAGGTCCGGGATGCTGATTCCCCCAGAAGTTCTTATATTCTTGAGAATAGTTTTCGCTATCCTGATTTTTTTCTGTTATTCCAGATGAATTTGAGAATTGCTCTTTCTAATTCTATGAAGAATTGAATTGGAATTTTGATGGGGATTGCATTGAATCTGTATATTGCTTTTGGCAAGATGGTCATTTTTACTATATTAATCCTGCCAATCCACAAGCATGGGAGATCTTTCCATCTTCTGAGGTCTTCTTCGATTTCTATCTTCAGAGACTTGAAGTTCTTGTCATACAAATCTTTCACATGTTTGGTTAGAGTCACACCAAGATACTTTATATTGTTTGTGGCTATTGTGAAAGGTGTCATTTCCCTAATTTCTTTCTCAGCCTGTTTATCCTTCGAGTATAGGAAGGCTACTGATTTGTCTGAGTTAATTTTGTACTTGGCCACTTTTCTATAGTTGTTTATCAGCTTTAGGAGTTCTCTGCTGGAGTTTTTTTGGGTCACTTAAGTATACTATCATATCATCTGCAAATAGTGATAGTTTTACTTCTTCCTTTCCAATTTGTATCCCTTTGACCTCCTTTTTTTGCATAATTGCTCTACCTAGGACTTTAAGTCCTATATTGAATTGATAGGGAGAGAGAGGGCAGCCTTATCTAGTCCCTGAATTTAGTGGGATTGCTTCAAGTTTCTCTTCATTTAGTTTGATGTTGGCTACTGGTTTGCTGTACATTGCTTTTACTATGTTTAGGTACGGGTCTTTAATTTCTGATCTTTCCAAGACTTTTAACATGAATGGATGCTGAATTTTGTCAAATGCTTCATCAGCTTTTAGTAAAATGTTCATGTGGTTTTTTTCTTTGAGTGTTTATGTAGTGGATTACATTGATGGATTTCCAAATATTGAACCAACCCTTCATAACATTTTTCTTCTTTGTATTTAAAATCTTGGGCCTCGTGTTTTGATCTATTGCTGGGCATATGGTAAGAGCAGCAGATACCATCCATGCTACAGATAGTGAGATCCATAATTTAAATACTACTATAAGTGATGATGTCAACAAGGCTTGGCTATGTTGCTTATGTTACTATGTGACCAATTCAGTGTGAGGAGGTTTGTGCTTATTACTTTAAAAACTGATTATTTTATATACCAAGTGAAAATCATGAGAAAAGCAGAGCCTTGTTTATTTCCACATTTAGAGGGGGAAGGAACTACAATTTTGAAGATGAAATAACTTTGCTAGCATTGAAGATGTCAGAGGTTAGTTAATTCTTGAACTCTAATTTGTTTCAGTGCCTTGGTTGTGTTTCTATGCTATGTAGTTCTTGGCTCATGAACAATTATTTTCAATTTTCTACCTTGTCTTTTGTTGCTGATACAGAGTTGTTGTACTTATTAATCTTTACAAAAGGAGGCAACTAAAAATATAGTATACATAGTCACTTGTGTAGTAAATGATTGCTGAGTACCACCTTTTGGACTTCTGAAGAATAAGAAACTGGCTCTGAAGTGCTGATCACTTAAAGTTAAGAAATTAGACTAGGTATGTTCCTGATTAGAATATCTAGTATATCATACTCCAGGACCTAATTGTGTCTATAGAACTGCGTTTGCTATATATTAAGTCAAGCTTTCAAAGTCTGTGGGGTGGAGGTAATTTGGTGAGCACTACCTGAATCAGTTAACTGAATAAAAACGATCGCTCTCACTAATATAACTGGGTCCCACAAAACCAGATGAAGGATAGAAAATGCAGCGCCTCACAAGAGTATGAGTACTACTGCTTGGTAAAAGTCAGCCACAGCTTTGAGTTGTCAGTCTTATTTTACTTTTATTATTTTATTGTTTTGCTTTGTTCTTATTAGCTTTTGGACTTAAAATTGAAACTCTGGCTACTCTTCAATCTTGGCCTACCCACTTTCAGACTAGAATATCTATCATCAGTTTCCCTGGTTCTCAGACTTTTGGACTCAGACTAGAAGTACTTGTCAGCTCTCTTGCTTTGCTATCCTGCCAACTGTACACCATGGGGCTTATTTTATAATTCATCACTGTCTCTCCCTGTCTTGCTGTCTGTGCTTCTCTCTGTTTATGTGTCTCTGCCTATTTCTCTACCTTGTTCTCTATCCTCTATATCTATCACTACACACTTCTCTCTCTCTCTCTCTCTCTCTCTTTCTCTCTCATTCTTTCTATATTTTCTGTTTCCTTAGAGAGCCTTAACTAATATAAAACCTTTTCTTTATTTATAGCTTCAAATATCCTTAAGTAGTGAGTATTTTTATATGTTCTAAAAGCCCAGTGTTTTGAAATTCCCATTAAATATCCAGCATGATTAATTTTCCTTCATGACTGAGTTATTCTGTAAAAGTAGAAAACTCTTGAGTTGATGTGGCAGAAATAACCTGGTAAATGTAGAGGGTCAGGAGCCCAGAACTTCATCCATGACTTGCTGCAGGACTGAGCTTTAGATCTTGTGGAGGGTAGGGGAGTAGTTTATATGAAGTTACACCACTTGGAGTGATAATTCTCTCCCCATACAAGAGTCATAGGCTATCTAACAAAAACCAAAGTGAGAGACATTGGAAATCTTCCTTTGAGTTGTTGGTGAAGAGAGTCCAAGAGACTCCAAAAGTGTTGTAGGTTATTTCCATTGTCCTTAGTTGCTCTCACCTGGGAAATATCAAATTTTCTAAAGTAAGATATGACAACATGGGTTGACATGACAACACAAATGGGGGAATTCCTTGCCCTGGAAGAGCTACAGGTATGATGGTTGCTGACAGAAGAAAACTAAGTCTTCTCCAGGGACCATTTCCATGATAGGTTAGGGCAATCCAAACAAGTCAGCCCTAAATACACACAAGTAACACTACATGATCTCATCTGGTTGTATTTATAAATTTAAATCTATGTATATATACATATATATCTGTGTGTATGTGTGTGTAATGATAGTAATTAAAGAATAAGAGGCTATGAATTTGAGGAACAGGGGAGACACAGGAGGAACTGAGAGAAACAAGGGATGGGAAAGATAATGTAAACACAATATTCATGTATAAGATTCTCAAAAAATAAATAACCAATAAAATTAAAGGGAATTTCTATGTCTCCACTTTATCCTTTTTGCCCCCTTGTTTTCTTTCCCATTTGGTTTTGCAGAGTTTAATGCTTTATCACCTCACCATCAGTTTTACCCAGGAACATTCTTTATGATATAAGCTGAGGGAGGTTTTGAAGATACATGGAAATATTTGTTCTACCTGATAGTTATGCTGTAAGCCAAGGCTAGAAGTGTGAGTGCCACAGCACCTCGAACAGAATTGGAGATAAACAGGGAAACTGTTCCCAAGAGCAAAACAGAAACAGTCGGAATTTGAAGTTGGAAATGTGACTTGGAAAACCTGTCTTTACAAAGGTACACTAGCTATAAGAATCTGTCTGGATTGTTAGGAGGACTAGTTCACTCATCTGCAGACTCCTGAGTAGTTCCTGTATGAGTCACATGACACAGTGCATAGGGAATGCTCAGCGTAATTCTTTTTTTTCTATATATATATTTTTTATTTACATTCTGAATGATTTCCCCTTTCCCGGTTCCTCCCTCCGCGAAAGTCCCATAAGCACTCTTCCCTTCCCCTGTTCCCCACTCAACCCCCTCTCGCTTCTCTGTCCCCTACATCCAGTCTTTCCAGGACCAGGGGTCTCTCCTTCCATCTTCTTGGAAATTGATATGTGAATTGTGTCTTGGGTATTCCGAGTTTCTGGGTTAATATCCCCTTATCAGTGACTGCATACCATGTGTGTTCTTTTGTGATTGGGTTACCTCACTAAGGATGATATTTTCCAGTTCTGACCATTTGCCTAAGAATTTCATGAATTCATTGTTTTTAATTGCAGAGTAGTATTCCATTGTGTAAATATACCACATCTTCTGGATCCATTCCTCCATTGAAGGACATCTGGGTTCTTTCCAGCTTCTGGCTATTATAAATAAGGCTGCTATGAACATAGTGGAGCATGTGTCCTTATTGCATGCAGGAGAAGCCTCTGAGTATAGACCCAGGAGTGGTATAACATGATCCTCCGGGAGTGTCATGCCCAGTTTTCTGAGGAACCGCCAGACTGCTTTCCAGAGTGTTTGTACCAGCTTGCAATCCCACCAGCAGTGGAGGAGTGTTCCTCTTTCTCCACATCCTCGCCAACAACTGCTGTCTCCTGTGTTTTTGATTTTAGCCATTCTGACTGGTGTGAGATGGAATCTCAGGGTTGTTTTGATTTGCATTTCCCTAATGACTAAGGATGTTGAACATTTCTTTAGGTGCTTCTCAGTCATTTGCTATTCTTCAGGTGAGAACTCTTTGTTTAGCTCTGTATCCCACTTTTTTAATAGGGTTACTTGGCTCTCTGGAGTCTAACTTCTTGAGTTCTTTGTATATATTGGATATTAGCCCTCTGTCGGATGTAGGGTTGGTAAAGTTCTTTTCCCAGTTTGTTGGTTGCTGCTTTGTCCTTTTGACAGTGTCCTTTGCCTTACAGAAACTTTGTAATTTTATGAGGTCCCATTTGTCAATTCTTGACCTTAGAGCATAAGCTATTGGTGTTCTGTTCAGGAAAATTTCCCCTGTGCCCATATGTTCAAGATTCTTCCCTAGTTTCCTTTCTATTAGTTTCAGTGTGTCTGGTTTTATGTAGAGGTCCTTGATCCACTTGGAATTGAGCTTAGTACAAGGAGATAAGAATCGATTGATTGCATTCTTCTGCATGTTGACCTCCAGTTGAGCCAGCACCATTTGTTGAAAAGGCTATCTTTTTTCCACTGGATGGTCTTAGCTCCTTTGTCAAATATCATTGTTTCCTGGATTTCCTGGATGTTTTGGGTTACACATTTTTTGCATTTTGCACTTTCTTTGACTGTTTAGTCGATGCTTTCTATGGTACCTTCAGTACCTGAGATTCTTTCTTCCATCTCTTGTATTCTATTGTTGATATTTGGATCTATGACCCCTGAGTTCTTCCCAAGGTTTTCTATCTCCAAAGTTGTCTCCCTTTGGGATTTCTTAGTTGTTTCTACTTCCTTTTTTAGATCCTGGATGGATTTGCTCAGATCCTTTACTTGTTTGTTTTCCTGTATTTCTTTAAGACATTTTTGTGTTTCCTCTTTCAGGATTTCTGCCTGTTGACCCAAGTTCTCCTGAATTTCTTTAAGCGATTTTTGTGTTTCCTACTTATGCGCTTCCATTTGTTGATCCATATTCTCCTGCATTTCTTTAAGTGATTTTTGTGTTTCCTTTGTAAGGGTATCTACCCGTTGATTCATGTTCTCCTATATTTCTTTAAGCGATTATTGTCTTTCCTCCTTATGGGCTTCCATCTGTTGATCCATATTTTCCTGCACTTCTTTAAGCGATTTTTGTGGTTCCTTTGTAAGGGCATCTACCCGTTGATTCATTTCTTTAAGCGATTTTTGTGTTGCCTCCTTATGGGCCTCCATCTGTTGACCCACATTCTCTTGCATTTCTTTAAGCGATTTTTGTGGGTTTTTTTGGTAAGGGCTTCTACCTGTTGATTCATGTTCTCCTGTATTTTTTTATGAGATTTATTTATGTCCTTCTTGAAATCCTCTAATAGCATCATGAGAAGTGATTTTAAATCCAGATCTTGCCTTTCGGGTGTGATGAGGTATCCAGGACTTGCTTCTGTAGGAGAGTTGGGTTCAGATGGTGCCATATTGCCTTGATTTCTGTTAGTAACATTCCTACATTTGCCTTTTGCCATCTGGTTATCTCTGCTGTTAGTTAGTCCTGCTGTCACTGGCTGTTGGTTGGACCTCCTATGAGCCTGCAAGGCTATTTCTGCCCCCCTGGATGACCAGGTTTCCCCTGGCACAGACTGCTGAGGGGCTGTCCTGCTCCTGAGCAGCTTTGGAGTCCTGATGTGCCTTGTCCCAAGTGATGTTATACTTGGGGAGTCCCTGCACATCCGAAGGCTCTTCGTAGTCATTTTCTGGAGCAGAGGTGGCTAAAGGGAGGCTGGTGCAGTCTCTCCTGGTGTGGGTCCCTCTGCAGGGCAGATGTCCCACAGCAGAGCTGGTGTATAGGTGACCACAGAACTGATCAGCTCTTGGGTGCAGGGAGCACACAAGCTGGTTGTGTCCCAATTGATGTTATGCTCATTTATCCCTGTGCCTGGAGGTACCAACTGCTCTGTTGCCAGATCAAAGATGGCAGAGTGTACTGTGCACCCTCCTGGTGCAGATCACTTTGCAGGGCAGATGGCCCACAGCAGAGCTGGCGCCCAGACGACCACAGAGTTACCCCGCTCTTGCGTGCAGATGGAAGCCTAGCAGGCTGTGTCCCAAGTGATGTTATATTGGGGAATCCCTGTGTACCTGAAGACTCAGTGTAGTCAATCCCTGGAGCAGAGGTCACTAAGGGGAGGCTGGTGCACTCTCTCCTGGTGTGCTTTCTCCTGGTGCAGTTCCCTTGCAGGTCAGATGTCCCACAACAGAGTTGGCAAGTAGATGATCACATATCTGCCCAGCTCTTGGGTGCAGGGAGCACACAAGCTGGCTGATTCCCAAGCAATGTTATGCTCGGTTATCCCTGCGCCTGGAGGTCCCAACTGCTTGCTCAGCGTAATTCTTGAAGCAGTACTTTCTTAAAAAAACATACACATACATTTTATGGCATTTATTTGGATAGGGAGGGGACATGCATACCACAGCAAACACTTGGAGGTCAGAAAACAACCTGCAGGACTCAGTTTTCTCCGTCTACTATGCTGGTCTTAGGATCAAGCTCTGACCAACAGGTTTAGCAGCAAGTACCTTTGCCCACTGAGCCATCTCAATGGCCCATAACCCATTCTTTTCTTTTTAATTCTTTTTTATTAGATATTTCCTTTATATATATTTCAAATGTTATCCCCTTTACTAGCTTCCCCTCCGAAAACCCTCTATCCTACCCCCCCCCCCACCTCCGGCTCACCAACCCACTCACTCCCATTTCCTTGTCCTGACATTCCCCAACACTGGGGCATCGAGCCTTCTCAGGACCAAGGGTCTCACCTCCCTTTGATGTCCAACAAGGCCATCCTTTGCTACATATGCAGCTGAAGCCATGGGTCCCTCCATGTGTACTCTTTGGTCAGAATACCCAAGATACAATTTACAAACCAAATGAAGCTCAAGAAGGAAGACCAAAGTATGAATACTTTGATCCTTCTTAGAAGGGGGAACAAAATACCCATGGGAGAGGACATAGAAATAAAGTGTGGAGCAGAGACTGAAGGAAAGACCATACAGAGACTGCCCCACCTGGGGATCCCTCCCATATACAGTCACCAAACTCAGACACTTGTGGATGCCAACAAGTGCTTGCTGAAAGGAGACTAATATAGCTGTCTCCTGAGAGGCTCTGCCAGTACCTGACAAATACAGAGTTGGGTGCTCTCAGCCAACCATTAAACTGAGCACAAGGTCCCCAGTGGAGGAGCTAGAGAAAGGACCCAAGGAGCTGAAGGAGCTTGCAGCCCCACAGGAGGAACAACAATATGAACCAACCAGTACCCCAGAGCTCCCAGGACTAAACTAGAGCTCTCTTAATCTATCACTCCTATGTGTAATTCTCTTCCCATTTCAATATTTCTTCTTCTCTTTAACCTGTTCTTCTTTCCTTTGTATATCACTAAATACTCTTGAGCTTTCCTTGTTTTTCTAGGAAAATCTAGTTAAACACATATATTTTCATAGGGAAGAAGAAATATCCTTTTGTATGTTGTTCAAGGTCATGGCATGCTTCCTACTGTTTGGAAATGCTGATATTTCATTGGCCCTTCATATATTTATCAGGCACCCCTCCCCGATATGCCATTCAGGGGTTAGTTAAAGCAGTGCCTGAGAAGGCACCATTGAGTCTTAGCTTAGGTAAGACTTTTCTTCTCATAATTCATTAAAAATTTTTGGTTTTACCCTTTTTGTGTTAATATTGTGTTTGTAAGAGAGATTAAAATTGTTTTTTGAGAATAGTTGGTAGTATTTTAGACAATTTTACTTGACAACTTTGACAAATTTATTTTTATATTTCCTATCTATTTTCCTTAAATTCATATTTTATTGTAAATACTCTTTAGCTCTCTTCAAGGAAATCTGTTATCTTTATATAATTTAATTCAACATTTCTCTGCCTATGATAAATTCTCAATCTAATATTAAAAATATAATATCCATCCAGAAGCATTATTCACTACTTTTGATCTTTTTATTTAATTTTAATAATTACAGTAAAATTTTGTCACTTCATGTTACTAGAAAACTTAAATAAATAAGTTGAATTTTTATTGAAAAACATGTTCCTGAATTCATTAGTGATTTGAGAGAAAAAAACCCACCTGTAATTGTCTGTTTTTAAATTTGGTTAATAATTATACAGAAAACTTCAAATGTAACCCAAATGCCTTTATAAGCCAGAAAAAGTAAGTCAAGTAATATTAGTGCAACACAATGTAGGGAGCAAAAACTGTGGTTTCTTTTTTGCAAATTCTGTGTGCAGTTTCTTCTTTATACAAAATTTTTCTATTCTTTAAAGTTAGGCAAAGAAGGATCTGAAGGCTGAGAATTTTATCTTATATCTAATGTCAACTCCCTCTGAGTGACTGTTTTAGTTAAGGTTTTATTGCTATGAAGAGACACCATGACCATGACTACTCTTCTAAAGGAAACCATTTACTTGGGTCTGGCTTACAGTTTCAGAGGTTTAGTGGTATTAACAAGGTGGGCAGCATGACATCTTGCAGGTAGACATGGTGCTGGAGAGGTAGCTGAAAGTTCTACATCTCAGTCAGCAGGCAAGAGAGGAGGATTGTGTGTCACACTGAGCATAGTTTGAGCACAGGAGATCTCAAAGCCCACCTCCACAGTGACACACTTCCTCCCATAAGACCACATCTCCTAATAGTGCCACACCCTATGGCCAGGTATTCAAACACGAGTCTATTCAAAGCACCACCGTGACCTTCTTGGCATCCCTCAATACAGAAGAAATTAAGACCTCTTAGCTGTGCGAGTGACTTTTACCATGGAAACTATAATTTAATATTTAGTGAATTTTACCAATTTTTTAATAATTAAATCACATAATTTATTACTATACTTTATTAGAAATGTCACTATTAACATTGTCTAGAATGTTGCGACCCATAGAGTAACAGTATAACCATGGTTTCTGCAGCAGCTATGAACTCAGAGTGCTTGACTTTTCAGATAGTCCTGTGTTCTAATTGCTGAAGAGAGATCTGCCCAGAGTCTTAGCCACTCTTTTCTCTCTTTCTCAAGCATAATGTCACAGTCAGTACGGCGGCCTGAACTTAGCAATACTTCCTGTGAACACAGGAAAATCTGCAGAGGAAATCTTTCTGAATCAGTCAGCAGCAGCTTTTGATGTCATCCTGCAAGCCTCTCCCTTTCTGCACCATTTTCTTAGTGAAGGAGCTTGAGGCCAAGGCCAACTGCAATATTATAGAATTCCGGCCCTGGGAGCCCAGAAAGATAAACTAAGAGCTCTAAATATCTTTTTGTTCCACGTATTTGCATACACTAAACACAGAGAATGAAAGTAGAGTCACATATTGAAAGTAAATCATATCTGATAATTGTTTTGGGGTACAAATGTAATTACAGAAAATACTATGATTTCCCTCCAATCTACATCCTTGTCTTCCAAAGAAGAAAATTTAAAAAAAATTACTTAAGCCATTTTAATATGATTGACTGAAATAGTTATTGATAAATTAAAGATTCATATAAAATATAATTTAAGACATTTAAGATATAATTTTAAATTATATATAAAATGTGATCTTTTCCCTTAAATTTCAAACTATATAACTTTGAGTTATATTTACATTTTATTTCAACAATTTGATAAAGATGAGTATATAAATCCTAGCATCTCCATTTTATTTGAATTTATTATTATTAATCGTGTGTGTGTGTGTGTGTGTGTGTGTGTGTGTGTGTGTGTGCGCGCGTGCACACGGTATGATGCATATCAATGTGAACACAGATGTGCAATGGCAGGCATGTGTTAATTAGGGGACACTATTAAGAACTAGGTTATCTCCTCCTTCCACCTTGAGTTTCATGATTCGAACTTAAGTGGTCAGGCCTGCACTGCATGCACTTTTGCACACTGAGTCACCTTCCAAGTCTGGTACATCTGTTTTCAAATATGCTTTAAGTTGCTCTTAACATTTCTTTGCATTTATGTGACTCTGGCTCGTTTGCAGGAAAAAATCTGACTTTAGAACCATTGTCAAGGGAATACTGGTTATAAATAAGCTGGAATTCTCAGAAATGGTATTAGGGCTTCCTAGATAAATATGTATATAGAGAAAGAAAGACTTGGTTATAGAATTTGATGTAATCTTTTGCATAATAGGATGGCTGGGAACTGCTGATGCAAAATAGGCAAGGTGAGAATGTCAGTGGTGCAGTTCCTAACTCTAGAACAAACTCGAGACCTGGCAGGGAGAGGAACTGATCATGCAGCCCCAATTAGGAGAAAGGCAAGAGAACCCGAGTGCCCCATTTCAAACAAAGAGAGCAAGTACATGGATATAGAGCTGTGTCCTGCTCAGCCATTATGGGAGAAGCTTCCTCCCAAGTGAGGATGTTTTTATTTCATCTTATCTTATTTTATTATTATTATTTTTAGATGTCTGTTTGTTTTCTAATGAGATGAAGAAAGAAAAGGAATGGATTTGAGTCGGCAGGGGAGTGGAGAGGATCTTAGAAAATTCAGGAAAAGGGAACCCATGATCAGAATATGTTGTACAAAAAAATCTATTTTAATAAAATAAATAAATAAAACCAAAGACCAAACAAACATACAAAATAGATTTTTTTTTTGGTTCTGTTCAAGTACTCAATCAACTGAGTAATGCCTACTTACAAATACATGAGTGCTTTTCACTCAGGCTTCAGATTAGGATGCTAATCTGTTCCAAATGCTAATCTGTCCCATAGATACACGTATGGAAAAAAAATGCTTTACCAGATACCCACCCATCCCTTCAAACTATTAAGATGGTAGATAAAATTAATCATAAAAGAAGATATGTTAAAAATGTAAGGCATAATTGGATATTACATAGATTACTCCATTGGTTTCTAATATCAAAGGTTTTTCTAGTGGGCATGCTCATTTTAGACTGTCCAAAGGGTGTGTGGACTGGAGTAAACCTTTTCTATTTGTTTAGAAGATAGTTCCTGTCATAGAAGGTAAAAATAAAGATTTCTATAAGAATTGATTTGTTATGAGAATCAGTCATAACAAATGCTTGAAGTATAACTTTTTAGTTATTTATGTGACTTATTTGTACGTAATAATTGACTCCAAGCAGAGTGTTCATGACCGCTCCAGCTATTGAACCAAGCTCTTCGTGATGGTTAAGCTTGGTTGTCTACTTGGGTTTATTGTGAAATACCTAGGAGATTAGTCAAATACACATCTGGATGTATCAGGGAGGGCATATCTAGAAACAATTATATCATGAGAATTCTGACCATTCGGGGATCTAAAAACTGAATATACTATTAGAGGTGCTGATATTGTAGAAAGGTGGGTCTGGCGGAGGAAGTCAGTCCTATGGACTCATGTCCTGGGGGGAAGTACCTTCCTATGACCCTCCTGCTAATGATCTCTTCTGTTTCAGATCTACGGTGATGTGTGTAGCTCCACCACACCTGCCTGAATAAACTCACAGTAAAATAAGTCCTTTTTTGAAGTTGTTTATGTCAGGCACCCTTCCACAGAGATAAGAACACTAACAATGTGTTAGTGAGGTACGTTAGAATACGCATATCTTGAATATTGCAATCTTCCAAACAGTATCCACTTAATATAAAAATAAATACATGGATGTTTGAATGACAGATTAATAAATTAATGAAAGAGAAAATTCTGGGACGCATTTGTTCTTGATGATCTCAAAGCCAGTGGAAAAACAAGGCAGAGGTAATGAATAAACCTTATACTAAAAGTTAGTAAAATTAAATTGAGTAGGCAGCATTGTAAAATTGGGCTGTTGGAAAATGTGGGTAACTGCTTGAATATTCAGAAATACCTGAACATATTTCAGGTCCCTTTAAGCAGTATTATTTTATCTTTCACTACTAATCTTTTCACATCTAAGATCTTCAATGACGTCTACGGCCATACTGATCTTGGAAGCTAAGCAGGGTCGGGCCTGGTTAGTACTTGGATGGGAGACCACCTGGGAATACCGGGTGCTGTAGGCTTTTTACAATCCGCCCTCCCTCTCTCACTTAGCTGGGCAGTGGTGGCGCATGCCTTTAATCCCAGCACTTGGGAGGCAGAGGCAGGCGGATTTCTGAGTTCGAGGCCAGCCTGGTCTACAGAGTGAGTTCCAGGACAGCCAGGGCTACACAGAGAAACCCTGTCTCAAAACCCCCTCCCCCCAAAAAAATCTTCAATGACACTTTGTTTTATTTACATTTTATTTTTTTATTTGAAGAGGTCAGATATCCCTGGTAATAACGATTGTTTCAGGCCAGAGATTTTGTTCTTCAATACCAGTAAAAAGAGTGAGACCCACATTTCCTCCTTTGGAAGAACTAAGTTGCTCATATGTGATGACTTCATTTCCTCTTTTATATCTTCAGCAGTGTTTCAAATCCTTCTGACTCTGAAGCTTCAGAGTTATGACAAAACTTAGATATGAAAGACACAACAACCGAAGTCTTCTACATGGAGCCTGCCTTTTGTTTCCTGGGATGTAGACATTGAATAGAATTATTAGCAAACCTTTTTCCAGTGCCCACATGTAATCTAATTTTAAATAATGAGCTGGAGGCTGTGCTAGCACAGCAAACAAAATATAAAACTCTATAACCTGAAAATGGCACTTTACCTCTGGAGTTTTTCCCTCAAGAAATATAATCATAGTCAAAATAAACCCAAGAAATAGTCTATACAGCTCCTGACCAGGCCTTTCATAACTGTCAGGATCATCAAATCAAGAAAATTCGCAGCTTAGAGGCTCCTCACATTACCTAGTAATTATATAACTTTTATAAGGATAAATGTATGATTTAATAAAATAAGGCATTAAAACTGATAGGTATTTTCCACCAAATATCCTTCATTCTGAATTAAAATAGATTAATCTTTTTACATACTTTAATGTCAATAATCCATTCAAATGATCCCAGCATTTACATTTTTGGATTTAGGAGCACACTTAGAGCAGTAAACACAGCATTTCAATTATTGATTAATCTTGAAAGTATTTCTTGGGGCTGTAGAGATGGTTCAGCAGTTAAGAGCACTGACTGCTCTTCCAGAGGTCCTGAGTTCAATTCCCAGTAACAACATGGTGGCTCACAACCATCTGTAATGGGATCTGATGACCTCTTCTGGTATGTCTGAAGATAGCTACAGTGTACTTATATACACAAAATAAATAAATAAATAAATCTTTAAAAAATATTTCTTGGGGCTGGAGAGATGGTTCAGTAGTTAAGAACACTGGCTGCCCTTCCAGATCACCAGGGTTCGATTCCTAGCACCACATGGCAGCTAACAACTGACTGTAACTCCAGTTCAGGGGTATCCCATGCCCTCTTCTGGCCTCTGCTGGCACTGCATGCAGTGGTACACTGGCAAAACATATGTGCCCATAAAACAAGTAATAAATACATCTTTAAAATTTTTCATTTAATCAATCCATTACAGTTAAATGTTCAGTTTCTATAGGGACACTGTTCAAGTTTTAATGTCAGAATATAATGTTTACAGTTACCAAGCCAACTAAATTATTCAAATAAACATTCTGAAAGAGTTTCCTAAAGATATTTCTTAGGGATGGGAACATGCAGGAATCCGAAAGGATCACAACTCTACCTGTGGCAACGGTCAGAGAAGAAAAGAGAAGACACCTGATCAAGTAGCAGATAGGTGAAGAGCCTACATGGGAAGAGCTAAAGGAACGAATTCCAAGCAAAGCAGGGTCCAGTCCAAAGAGAGGAGCACTAAGTCATCCTCGCGTCTGTCCCATTGCCTTCTACCAGTTTTCTCAGTTTCTGTTTGACTGAGCCTAAAATGCCCTGTACTTAGGAACTCCTTTATGTTCTCTGTGGGAGTGAGACCCGTGAAACAGAAGGAAGGCAGATCATCCTGTCACAGAGCCCAGGGAGCATGAAAGTCGTGTCATCCAGTTTTCTCACTCTGTAAATGAGACAAGTGCGGACAAGGCTGACACAGTCCCTGGCTCACAGAACCACATTATTTCACCTTCTCATAAACAAGCGTCAGAGAGGATCCACATCCTTTGCTCCTAGAGTCCTTCCTTTGAGTTCTTTAAAAGAACTTAGACTAAATCAACTGATGTTTTTCAGATTCAGCTTTATTTCCCCTGTGACTTTTCACTAGTGTGCAGTCCCTGCTGAACTCTTCCATTTAAAATGGGTGTGAACAGTGCCACGTTCTTATTGTTGGTAGAAAAAAGAACAAATAGCAGCTTCTGGTAAGAGAGACTCCAAAATTAACTACCTCATTATGACACCATTTCAAGTTAAGCTTGAAATGCACAGCATCCGATGTATCCTATGAGTAAGTTAAACTTTCTAAGAGCAACACTTGTGACACAACTGAAGCACATTAGTAACGATTTTCTTTTGTCTCTTGGAAACTTGGAAAAGAAAAAGGGGAATTCTGTTAGCTGCGCAAAACGCAAAGAATGGTGCAAAGAATGCTCTTAAACTATTTCAAACAAATTATATCAAAGAGGAAACTCTGTAGAAATTAGAACACCACAGGGGAATCTCCAGCTGGGGCATTTCCTACTATTGTCAGGATTTGCTGGTCCTCTTGAGGAATTCCAGACTAGTCACAATGTTACTTTGACCTATGTTCATTAGAACATGGTTAAAATGTAATGGATTGTGGTTTCAGGGACCTTTGTAGTGTCAATTACACTAACAATCATTTTCCCCTAAGAAGGTTTATTAGAAAATGTTGGTGTGTATATTTTTTAACTTTTCTCTAATGCATAAGTTTTTTTTTTAACCTTGTATGTTCATTAGATTAGGGAAATGAGACTGGTATATTTATTTTCTTGATAGCATTGGGTGGGAAGAGAGAGAGAGAGGGAGAGGGAGAGACAGAGAAAGGGAGAGGAAGAGAGACTTTGTTCAGAATAGCATGAGTATGTGAGACTTTTGGACTGATGAAATGAATAAATTGACTGACAGCATCCTATAGACAGATCCTCATTAACATGTAGAAGCAAGAATTAAGGTACCAGGCTTTTGGCTCCTGTCCTTTCTTTATCTACTTCCCAATTCTTGCTTTGACCTTGGCCTTCCTATTTGACCTTATCCTCATTTTATTTTTAAATCACATTTTCAATTAAAAATACATTTTAAAAGTCATTAGCTCTTGTCTTCTCGAAACTAGGAGGCAAAATTGCTCATTTCTTTTGCTTTAGTATAAAAACTCTTCCAGAGAATTTCATATCCTGTAAAACATGAGTATTGCTGCTCTCCATATATCTTTCTGACTGACTTTCCCAATGGCAGTATGAGTCCCACCTCACTCTACATGAGACTCCACGTTTTTTGTTTTGGTTTTTCAAGACAGGGTTTTTCTGTGTAGCCCTGGCTGTCCTGGAACTCACTTTGTAGACCAGGCTGGCCTCGAACTCAGAAATCCGCCTGCTTCTGCCTCCCAAGTGCTGGGATTAAAGGCGTGCGCCACCACTGCTGGGCTCACGTTAATTTTTATACTATATATGATAACATGGGGGAACTTAGGTAGAACTTGTGTAAATATCTATATGGTTTATGGAAGTATCATTTTATAGAAATCTTTTTCTACAACTGATTGAATGTTCTGTACTTATATTTAATTACTATGATTGACGCATGTTCCTGTCCTGAACTCACATTATCTTGGAAATGTCAGGCCAAAGGTAATTACTGAAGACAAAACATTCATGGAGGGATTGAAAAAAAGGTATAGATCAGATGAGGTTAAAGTAACCAGAATTTTACATTCAATGTAATATTAAAAACATTCACAATCATCATTTAATCAACTCTGAATTTCACCAAGAACTGGCTTGGGTATTAAAAACCAGACTATGGTTTGAAAGGAGGAAAGGAAAATGATGAGAAAAGCCAATGACAAAGGTAAATATGTGTCTTCTCCAATAGTAAGTGGCCTCACCTTTCAGCACACTGTCCTGGGATGCTTATCAGATCAGTGCTCTAAAAAGAGAACTCAAGGCTTGAATGAAAATAGAGAGGATATTTTCTTTTTGAAAGCTCCAATATCCTGTGTGTGTCTTCTTAAAATTACAGTAGTAGGATTGAGACATTTGGGGAATTCATATGGAAATTGTGCTGTATGGTTGATTTCACATAAGAGGATCACTTTAGTCTGACAATTGTCATTATTTTGGTGTACCTACTTGTTATTCTCAATGTACAGTTTACCAACATTGGTAGCTTTGTTCCACAAGTTATTCTGACAATGTATTCCCAAGACATATATAGCCCCTGCTTTGTGTTTATATTTCACTCCCATTAAAGAAAATCCACAGTCCTAGCCCTCACTGAGGATACTGTAAAATAAAATTGGCACAGCTGTGTGCTTTCTGACTTACGAGATTTCAAAACTCACCCTCATAAACTGTGCAACATGAACAAGAAGTTATGAATCATAGTGAGCTTGTTGTATATAAATTGGAAACCAGACCCCAAATTGAGGCTGTGAACCAAAGCCAAACCACAAATACATAATTCTGCTTACCAAAGGGGAATCAAAATGTCTGTTCTTGTTTTGAGGGTCATTGAAAAATCAATAAGGAACCAGCGCATCGGTAATCTAGACACATTGAATTTAACTTATTTTAGTTTGTTGTTGTTGAATCTCCATTTTCAGAGTTTGTATTTCATTTTAAAGATCTTCTAAACAGCTCATTCTAAAATACACAGAAAAAGTACAAGAGTCCAAAACACTCCATTATCTCTCCATATCATTTCCTCTCATTAACATTTTAAGCAATTTTTAAAATATAGTGATTTTCTTCCTCAATAAATATTATATGATGGCATATATAATCAAACAGTACAGAGGTGATCTTTCTAAACCAAGCAGATGTTATAAATACGATGCATCATTATGTTAAAATATTTAAATTTTTTAAATTAAATATGTTAAGTATTTTCTAAAAGAAAGGAAACTTACTTATGTAATCAAAATACATTTCCATTGTGCCTTACAACTATTTTCTCACACTAATGAAGTGTATTTGGTGTTTTCTTTGAAAAAAGAAAAGAAAATCAAGACATTGAGATTAGTATACTACCAAGTCCAGAGACTTCTGCCATATTTTGATGATAATTCCAATAACTTTATTTATTTCTACTATCCATAAGCCAAGACTTGGCCTCTTTTCTTTTTTTTTTTATTTTCTAAGTTTTTTTTATTTACATTCCAAATCATTTACCCTTTCCCGTTTCCTCCCTCCCCGAAAGTCCCATAAGCCCCCTTCCCTCCCTCTTTTCTCCATTCAACCCCCTTTCGTTTCTCTGTCCTGGCGTTCCCCTACATCCAGTCTTTCCAGGAACAGGGGTCTCTCCTTCCATCTTCTTAGAAATCTATTGATATGCGAATTGTGTCTAGGGTATTCCAGGATTCTGGGTTAATATCCCCTTATCAGTGACTGCATACCATGTGTGTTCTTTTGTGATTGGGTTACCTCACTAAGGATGATATTTTCAAGTTCTGACCATTTGCCTAGGAATTTTGTGAATTCATTGTTTTTAATTGCAGAGTAGTATTCCATTGTGTAGATATACCACATCTTCTGAATCCATTCCTCCGTTGAGGGACATCTGGGTTCTTTCCAGCTTCTGGCTATTATAAATAAGGCTGCTATGAACATAGTGGAACATGTGTCCTTATTGCATGCAGGTAAAGCCTCTGGGTATATGCCCAGGAGTGGTATAGCCGGATCCTCTGGGAGTGTCATGCCCAGTTTTCTGAGGAACCGCCAGACTGCTTTCCAGAGTGGTTGTACCAGCTTGCAATTCCACCAGCAGTGGAGGAGTGTTCCTCTTTCTCCACATCCTCGCCAACAACTGCTGTCTCCTGTGTTTTTGATCTTAGCCATCCTGACTGGTGTGAGATGGAATCTCAGGGTTGTTTTGATTTGCAGTTCCCTAATGACTAAGGATGATGAACATCTCTTTAGGTGCTTCTCAGCCATTAGATATTCTTCAGGTGAGAACTCTTTGTGTAGCTCTGTACCCCATTTTTTAATAGGGTTACTTGCCTCTCTGGAGTTTAACTTCTTGAGTTCTTTGTATATATTGGATATTAGCCCTCTGTCGGATGTAGGGTTGGTAAAGATCATTTCCCAGTTAGTTGGTTGCGGCTTTGTCTTTTTGACAGTGTCTTTTGCCTTGCAAAAACTTTGTAGTTTAATGAGGTCCCATTTGTCTATTCTTGATCTTAGAGCATAAGCTATTGGAGTTCTGTTCATGAAATTCTCCCCTGTGCCCATATGTTCAAGATTCTTCCCTAGTTTCCTTTCTATTAGTTTCAGTGTGTCTGGTTTTATGTGGAGATCCTTGATCCACTTGGAATTGAGCTTAGTGCAAGGAGATAAGAATGGGTCAATTTGCATTCTTCTGCATGTTGACCTCCAGTTGAGCCAGCACCATTTGTTGAAAAGGCTATCTTTTTTCCACTAGATGGTTTTAGCTCCTTTGTCAAAGATCAAGTGACCATAGGAGTGTGGATTCATTTCTGGGTCTTCAATTCTGTTCCATTGATCTACATGCCTGTCACTGTACCAATACCATGCGGTTTTTAACACTATTGCTCTGTAGTACAGCTTGAGGTCCGGGATACTGATTCCCCCAGAGGTTCTTTTACTCTTGAGAATCGTTTTAGCTATTCTGGGTTTTCTGTTATTCCAGATGAAATTTTCGAATTGCTCTTTCTAACTCTATGAAGAATTGAGTTGGGATTTTGATGGGGATTGCATTGAATCTGTATATTACTTTTGGTAAGATGGTCATTTTTACTATATTAATCCTGCCAATCCATGAGCATGGCAGATTTTTCCATCTTCTGAGGTCTTCTTCAATTTCTTTCTTCAGAGACTTGAAGTTCTTGTCATACAGATCTTTCACTTGTTTGGTTAGAGTCACGCCAAGATACTTTATATGGTTTGTGGCTATTGTGAAGGGTATCATATCTCTTACTTCTTTCTCAGCCTGCTTATCCTTTGAGTATAGGAAGGCTACTGACTTGCTTGAGTTGATTTTATATCTGGCCACTTTGCTGAAGTCGTTTATCATCTGTAGGAGTTCTCTGGTGGAGTTCTTTGGGTCGTTTAAGTATACTATCATATCGTCTGCAAATAGTGATAGTTTGACTTCTTCCTTTCCAATTTGTATCCCTTTGACCTCTTTTTGTTGTCTAATTCCTCTAGCTAGAACTTCAAGTACTATATTGAAAAGATATGGAGAGAGAGGGCAGCCTTGTCAAGTCCCTGATTTTAGTGGGATTGCTTCAAGTTTCTCTCCATTTAGGTTGATGCTGGCTACCGGTTTGCTGTAAATTGCTTTGACTATGTTTAGATATGGGCCTTGAATTCCTGATCTTTCCAAGACCTTTAGCATGAAAGGATGCTGAATTTTGTCAAATGCTTTCTCAGCATCTAATGAGATGACCATGTGGTTTTTTTCTTTGAGATTGTTTATATAGTGGATTACATTGATGGATTTCCTTATATTGAACCATCCCTGCATCCCTGGGATGAAGCCTACTTGATCGTGGTGAATGATCGTTTTGATGTGTTCTTGGATTCGGTTGGCAAGATTTTATTGAGTATTTTTGCATCAATATTCATAAGAGAGATTGGCCTGAGATTCTCTTTCTTTGTCGGATCTTTGTGTGCTTTTGGTATTAGTGTAATTGTGGCTTCATAGAACGAGTTGGGTAGTGTTCCTTCTGTTTCTATTTTGTGGAACAGTTTGAAGAGTGTTGGTGTTAGGTCTTCTTTGAAGGTCTGATAGAATTCTGCACTAAAACCATCTGGACCTGTGCTTTTTTTGGTTGGAAGACTTCCAATGACAACTTCTATTTCTTCAGGGGCTATAAGATGGTTTAGATGGTCTATTTGATCCTGATTTAATTTTGGTATTTGGAATCTGTCAAGGAAATTGTCCATTTCCTCAAGATTTTCTAGTTGTGTTGAATACAGGTTTTTGTAGTAGGATCTGATGATTTTTTGAATTTCCTCAGTTTCTGTTGTTATCTCTCCCTTTTTGTTTCTGATTTTATTAATTTGGATACTATCTCTGTGCCCTCTGGTTAATCTGGCTAAGGGCTTATCTATCTTGTTGATTTTCTCAAAGAACCAACTCCTCGTTTTGTTGATCCTTTGTATGGTTTTGTTTGTTTCTACTTGATTGATTTCAGCCCTGAGTTTGATGATTTCCTGCCTTCTACTCCTCTTTGGTGTATTTGCTTCTTTTTGTTCCAGGGCTTTCAGGTGTGCCATTAAGCTGTTAGTGTATGCTGTCTCCCGTTTCTTTTTGGCGGCACTCAGGGCTATGAATTTTCCTCTTAGCACTGCTTTCATTGTGTCCCATAAATTAGGGTATGTTGTGCCTTCATTTTCATTAACTTTCAAAAAGTCTTTGATTTCTTTCTTTATTTCCACCTTGACCAAGTTATCATTGAATAGAGCATTGTTCAGCCTCCATGTGTACGTGGGTTTTCTTTTGTTTTTGTTGCCATTGAAGACCACCCTTATTCCATAGTGATCTGATAGGAGGTATGGGATTAGTTCTATCTTCTTATATTTGTTGAGGTCTGATTTGTGACCAATTATATGGTCAATTTTGGAGAAGGTACCATGAGGTGCTGAGAAGAAGGTGTATTCTTTAGCTTTAGGATGAAATGTTCTATATATATCTGTTAGTTCCATTTGGTCCAAGGCTTCAATTAGATTCATTGTGTCCCTGTTAAGTTTCTGCTTTCCTGAACGATCCATTTCAGAGAGCAGGGTGTTGTAGTCACCGACTATTATTGTGTGCGGTGCGATGTGTGCTTTGAGCTTTAGTAAAGTTTCTTTTACGAATGAGGGTGCCCTTGCATTTGGAGCATAGATATTCAGAATTGAGTGTTCTTGTTGGTGGATTTTTCCCTTGATCAGTATGTAGTGTCCTTCTGTGTCTTTTTTGATGACTTTAGGTTGAAAATCAATTTTTATCTGTTATTAGGATGGCTATTCCGGCTCGTTTCTTGGGGCCATTTGCTTGTAAAATTGTTTTCTAGCCTTTTACTCTGAGATAGTGTTTGTCTTTGACACTGAGGTGCGTTTCCTGCATGCAGCAAAATGCTGGGTCCTGTTTATGTATCCAGTCTGCTAGTCTATGTCTTTTAATTGGGGAATTGAGACCATTGATATTAAGAGAGATTAAGGCATAGTGATTATTGCCATCTGCCATTCTTGACGCTATCTTTATGTTTGAGTGGTTATCTACTTTTGGGTTTGATTCAAGAAGGTTATTATCTCATTTTTTCCAGGGTGTTGTTTCTCTCCCTTTATTGGCGGTTTCCACCTATTATCCGTTGCAGGGCTGGATTTGTGGAAAGATATTGTGAAAATTTGGTTTTATCATGGAATATCTTGGTCTCTCCATCTATGGTGATTGAGAGTTTTGCTGGGTATAGTAGTCTAGGCTGGCATTTGTGCTCTCTTAGTGTCTGCATGAGATCTGCCCAGGATCTTCTGGCTTTCATAGTCTCTGGTGAGAAGTCTGATGTGATTCGGATAGGTCTTCCTTTGTATGTTACTTGTCCCTTTTCTCTTACTGCTTTTAATATTCTTTCTTTGTTTAGAACCTTCGGTGTTTTGATTTTTATGTGACGGGAGGTATTTCTGTTCTGGTCCAGTCTGTTTGGAGTTCTGTAGGCTTCTTGTACGTTCATCGGCATCTCTCTCTTTAGGTTAGGGAAGCTTTCCTCCATAATTTTGTTGAAGATGTTTACTGGCCCTTTAAGTTGCAAATCTTCACTCTCATCTATACCTATAATCCTTAGGTTTGGTCTTCTCATTGTGTCCTGGATTTCCTGGATGTTTTGGTTTACACGTTTTTTGCATTTTGCATTTTCTTTGACTGTTGAGTCGATGCTTTCTATGGAATCTTCAGCACCTGAGATTCTTTCTTCCATCTCTTGTATTCTATTGTTGATGTTTGCATCTATGACTCCTGATTTCTTCCCAAGGTTTTCTATCTCCAAAGTTGTCTCCCTTTGTGATTTCTTAGTTGTTTCTACTTCCTTTTTTAGTTCCTGGATGGATTTGCTGAGATCCTTCACTTGTTTGTTTGTATTTTCCTGTATTTCTTTAAGGTATTTTTGCATTACCTCTTTCAGGATTTCTGCCTGTTGACCCACGTTCTCCTGCATTTCTCTGAGCGATTTTTGTGTTTCCTCCTAATGGGAATCCCTCTGTTAATCCATCGTCTCCTGTATTTCTTTAAGCAGTTCTCGTGTTTCCTTTGTAAGGGCATCTATCCGTTGATTCATTTCTTTAAGCAATTTTTGTGTTGCCTCCTTATGGGCATCCATCTGTTGACCCATATTCTTCTGCATTTCTTTATACAATTTTTGTGATTCCTTTGTGAGTGCATCTACCCGTTGATTCATCTCGTTAAGCGATTTTTGTGTTGTCTCCTTGTGCGCCTCCATCTTTTGATCCATGTTCTCCCGCATTTCTCTAAGCGATTTTTGTGTTTCCTTTGTAAGGGCTTCTAACCGTTGATTCATGGTCTCCTGTAACTCTTTATGAGATTTATTTGTGTCCTTCTTGTGATCCTCTAATAGCATCATGAGAAGTGATTTTAAATCCAGATCTTGTCTTTTGGGTGAGGTGGGGTATCCAGGACATGCTGCTGTTGGAGAGTTGGATTCGGATGGTGCCATATTACTTTGATTTCTGTTAGTAACATTCCTACGTTTGCCTTTTGCCATCTGGTTATCTCTGATGTTAGTTGGTCCTGCTGTCACTGGCTGTTGGTTGGACCTCCTGTGAGCCTGCAAAGCTATTTCTGCCCCCCCCCTGGTTTACCAGGATTCCCCTGGCACAGATTTATGGGGCCTGCCCTGCTCCTGAGGGACTTTGGAGCCCTGATGTGCCTTGCCCCAAGTGATGTTATATTGGGGAGTCCTTGCACATCCAAAGGCTCAGCGTAGTGGATTCCTGGAGCAGAGGTCGCCAAAGGGAGGCTGGTAGGCTCCTGCCCTGTGTAGGGGTGTGTGATCTCTCCTAGAGTGGGGGGTAGGGGGCATCCCTCTACCAGGCAGAAGTCCCACAGCAAAGGTGGCCCGCTGATTACTGCAGATATGCCCAGTTCTTGGGAGCCACGTACACACAAGCCGCCCAAGCGATATTTTGCCTGCCTGTCTCCAAGCCTGGCAGTCCCAACTTCCCAGCCACTGGAGCAAAGATGGCGGAGTGCACTCTGCACTCTCTCCGTGGCACTGGTCACCCTGCAGAGGTGATAGCCTACAGCAGATCTGGCACCCAGATGACCACAGAGCTGTCCCGTTCTTGGGAGCAGGCGGAAGCCCCAACAGGCTGTGTCCCAAGTGATGTTATATTGGGGAGAACCTGGGTACCTGTGTCTTCAGTGCAGTCTACCGGAACAGAGGTCGAGGAAGGGAAGCTGGTAGGCTCGCGCCCAGTGCTGGGTCCCTCTGCCAGGCAGAAGTCCCACAGCAGAGCTGGCGCGCTGGTTACTGCCTCTTTTCTTTAAGTCTGGTAAATGTCACCATGATCCTTTGTAGCCTTAACATTAATGTATGGGCAGTTATTTTGTGGAATTTAGCATTTGTCACTTGTTAATGGGATCAGGTCATATTTATTTGCTAAAGCTGATGTCGTAGTTTTACCTATACCTTAGTGGTGACATTCCTTCATTTTAAGATGACTTCGATGAGATTTCTCAGTTGTAAGTCACACTAGCATTTAGGCAGTCCTAACAGAGGTACTGTTAAAAGGGCCAAGAATATCCTTACGAAGAGGTAATTTAAATGAATGTGTATACTCTGCAGCAGAGTTGCACTCAGAAGATAGCCCTGAAATCTGAGAGAAGGGTGTTTGTTCTCAAGGTTCAGAGATCTACTACTTTCTGACTAATAGATCATCCTAAATGATATGTTTTTTTCCAAAAAGGAACTCAGTATGTGTTTGCTTCAATACATTTTAAATTATAATTTGATTCTTTTCATACAGGTTCAATTATGAATTTTGAATTTGATATTTAAAGAACTAAGAGTTTTCTAATTTAAGTAGTTAAAGAACAAGTCTCTTATTTAGAAAATGTTGTTTCAGTATAACATACTTTTAAAATTATTTCTTTTATTTTTTGAAATATAGTATATCTATATCATTTCTCTTTTCTATTTTCTCCATCAAAGCTCACCCATATAGCCTTCCTTTCTCTCTTTCAAATTAATGGCCCCTTTAGTCATCAGTTGTTTTACACACACACACACACACACACACACACACATTCCTAAGTACATAAATACAGCCTGGTTAGTCTGTATAATGTTATTTTTTGTATGTTTTCAGGGTTGACCATTTGGCATCAAATATTCCTGTTTTCTTCCCTGGGGAGGACTATTTCTCCATCTCCCAGCATTCCTTAGTTGCTTGTAGTTCTTTGTGGAGGGTTGAAGCCTCCTGGGCTTTCCTTGTCAATTTTAGCATGTCAATTACCGTTCTTGTTCAGCTCATGCTTGGGTGGTCATGATGAGGAGACTTTACGGTTGTAGCTTCTGTCATCCCTAAGAAACTCAACTTTACAATGAAATCCCTGATACTACAGCTCTGACATTTCTTTCTGCCCCCTCTTCCACAGTGACTCCTGAGCTTAGGTGAGGTACTTATTTTGTAGATGTTGTCTTTTGGGACTCGGCACTACAACTCTGTCTTTTAACTGGTTGTGGTTTTCTGTAATGGTCTCCGCCTGTCATAAGGAAAAACATGTCTGAGTATCTTTTCATTCATTCATTTAGCCATTATGATATCTTCAAGCATTTTACATTCTATGTGCTTCTATGATGGGTGACACCTATACCCTAGTAAGGTGCATGAGAATGGGCCAAGCAGGCAGCTGAAACATGTCTCAAATTTTTCTGTTATTCAGTGAATAATTTTACTTGGCACATGCAGCAACCACTAAACGACATTAGCTATCACAGTTTTCTAATCTATGTCTATCAATTAACACCAGGTAGGCACAATTAACTCAGTCCATCCCTTCCATCACTTGAGAGTCACATCCCACTAACTCTCCCAAGTGATTTGTTACTGTCCTGAACAGTCCACCTGAGTCTGCATGAATATTGTCCCTTCCTCTCCTCCACTTATCTTGCCTGCTGTTTCTTGGAGGTTTCAATCTTGAATAACTCAATGAGTTGTATTTCTTTTCTAAATAGAACATTCTCAATTCAATTTGCTACACCAATACTTAGCTTTCCTTTGAGTCTCATATTCGTTTTCCTTTGCCCTTCCACCAATGATGAAAAGGAGTGTTCTTTTGCTCCTTTAATTTCTCCTTCAATTTTCGAGTGCTTGTTAATATTAGTCTCTTCTAATGCATTCTGTTTGCATATATCAAAATAATGTTGAAGAACGTTTGACACAGCAATGCCTTCACACTCTGCCTATCATATATATATATATATATATATATATATATATATATATATATATATCTTCTCCACACAGACTCCAATTGTAACTTCTATTCAACTTTAACTTTTAATTATGTGTGTGGTGTCAGTGTCTACAAGTATGATAAGTTGAAAGCAGGTATCCATAGAAGATTTAACAGGGTGTTGGATCTCCTGCACCTAGATAATAAATAGGTGGTTGTGAGCTGCCCTATGTGGGTGCTAGTAATGATTTGGAGAGACAGAAAATCTTTATTTTAAAGATTTACTTTAGATGACTCTCGTGTGTAACTAAGACAGGAGCTGCTAAAGTGGGCAAAAAACTAATTTCAATATAATTGAGGTTTTGCCCAAAATATGAAGTCATGCTCATTCTTAATAAGGTTCCTACGGTGGCTCTTACAATGATAAAATATCCCTCCTAGATTGTAGTCATTTCTGTCTTTGGGGTTACTTTCTTTTCAGCCTCTTAGAGCTAATATTTACTTCCTGTCCTGAAAGAGTGATGTAAATAAAGTTCATTATCATCAAGTAACCATGAAAAAAAGTTCCATCTTCTGTGAACAGGCTACTTTCTATAACCTTTCCAGAAGTTTGGCATAGAGAATTGGGAATCAGGAAGGACACTAACTGTTACTTTGTTACTAATCCTGTGCAGTATAAAACCCCTGCTGCAGCAGGTTTTTTGTAACCAAGAGTCTTCATTGCATGATAGATAGGTTTGCATGACAGGTAGGTGCCTCGTGAAAGAGCTCAAATGTGCAAACACCTAAATGGTACCTAGGTATGATACCATCATAAACGTAAACAATTGATGCAGAAATGCAAGGACCAAGTTCTGAAAAATCTCTGAAGGCAAGTTTCACAAGAAGTGTTCCTTTACTGCAGGAGATCGATCATTAATGAGGTGTGGTGTGTTTACAACAGGGACATTCAACTACTGCCAGGTAGTTCACCAGATTGTGTTCCATTTGATTATCATGTATATTTTTAGGTTTTTTATTGTTACGAGAACGACTTAATAAAGCCCTCTAAATTGACAAATTTCACATTAATGAACAGTATAAAACATAGATAAGCCTGTTACTCTAATATGATATATTTTTCTGCATGTAAAATTTCCAATAGCTTTATTTTTAGAAATCTAAACTGTCTCACATTAAACTTCTGTTAAAGAGTACAACAATCAGTAAGGCTATAATGCTAGGAGAATAAAACTTTAGTGACAGTTAAATGAATTTATGGAGGACACCATATTGAATTACTATGAGAAATTGATACCTGGATACATATTTATCAAGGTGAATGAAGAAAAAATAATGTAAAATTTAAAGGTATTTTTTCCTATTGAGATATTTCCCAAGAGATGTTTTTAATAGAATAAAATTGTTCTTACATAGAGTTGAAAAAGCATTAACATTTAAACACTATGTTATAAACACAATATGTAAGTATACACTAGAGTTATTTAAAAATGTGAAATGTTAAAATATAGACTAACCTACATGCATACTCTAAAACTATAAAAGTAAAAGTATTGTGTAAGTGTTTAATCTACTGTTTAACAACAATGGTAGAACAAAGTGGATTTTGTGCTCTGTCCACAGCAGTTTAGGAAAATACAACTCTAGCTAACATTATATCATTGTTAAAGAAATCCTACTGAAAATACATGGCAAAAGTAGCCAGAAGTAAATGTCTAGATTGCTGAGATTTAAATTGCTGATAGTAAGGCCAGGTGGTTGTGGCGCATGCCTTTAATCCCAACACTTAGGAGGCAGAGTCAGGCAGATCTCTGTGAGTTCAAGGCTGGCTTGGTCTACAGAGTAAATTTCAGGATAGCCAGAACTACACAGAGAGACCCTGTCTTAAAAAAGCTCGTTTTTTAAATAATATAACTTGTAGCCATTTGATAACTTTACTTTATGCTTCATGGTACTGTTTTTATTTTTAAATTATTTTCTGTATTCTGGATACTTGCCTGTGTGATGCCAACCACAGTTAGAAAAACATTAGTTACTATGCAACAACACAGAAGTTGGCAACTAAAATTATTTTGTAAAAGCAATTATCAAAAAAATAGCTAGTTAAAAGCTACACCCAATGAAGTGGGATCAAGTCACTTTTTAATCTTTTCTTTTCATTGAACACTTAGTGGCCTAGAGATCATTCATAGAGAGCAAGAGCTATAAATCACAAAAATAGGAAATTCACCTTCACATCATTAAAGCAATATAGCCTCATAATAATCTTTTGAGAATAAATGACCCAGCAAAATTTAATCATCATAAACAACTGTAAGTCTTAACAATCTGTTGTTTTCCTGCACAATTCCTAGTGAAGACTTAAGTTGGCAGCTTTGACAAGTGATTACAGTTATGTCCTTACAGCGATTCCCTCTGGTACTCCAAAGACTGTGAGAAAAGGTGACTACTTACGGATTCTAGGCAGGGGCAGTCATTATGGTCTTCAATTTTATATGCCTGGGGAGCCTGCCAGGCTCCAGTAGATAATTCTAAACACACGGACACACATGTCAGCCTGGTTAAAGTTGGTGAATCTCCAGAAACCAATTAACAAAGTCATGAATAAGGAAAGAGAACTTGTCCAGAGTGGGGAACATAGGGATGCGAAGGAGATTCAAGAAAATAATATTGAAAATTTAAATTTAATTAGAAATGTTGTAGAAAGGCTGATGACATGTAAGTCCTTATAAAAATAAGTCATTTTTGTTAGTAGTTCCAGCAACAGATGCCAGCCTGTTTTGAGGCGGCTAGGATGCTATAGAAACTTGTGGCTACAACTAGAATATGTATGTCACCATGGTTGCCTGTCAGCTGAAAAGTAGTATGTGATGTTGCTACTGATGGATATTGATTTGGGACTGTGATTACTCAGGGATTCCAAAAGAAAGCCCTTCTTTTTCTGCTGCCTATAGAAACAAGATCTACACTGGACACAAAGTGGAAATGTCTGGGGTGGGGCACATGTTGTATGAAGAAATCATGTGTTTATAACAGTTGGCACTTATGTCTGGCTGTAAATGTTTAATGGGTTACTCAGCTGTGCTATTTTATCACTCTTACACACACACACACACACACACACACACACACACACACACACACACAGTTCAAAACTGAGGTGTAAGGATAACTGCCTGCTGTCACGAGGTCAGTAATTACTATCTTGGTTTCTTTCCCTGCTGCTTATTTGGAAATAGCCACCAGTTTTTGGCATAAGCCTCAGAGCATTGATTTCCCCTAGGGATATTAATGACCACTGCCGTCCTTTGTGCTTAGATTACAGAAGGATTTTCAGATGGCTGCAGATATCCTGGCCACATGCTACAAAACCCATAACCACTTGAAAACGGAATCTTCTGTGTCTGACCCTGTTTTTGAAAAATAGTTTAATAGTTCAGAACTGGTTTTTTATTTAATAGATTTCACTAGTAATTTCCCCTCATTACTTAAAAGTTCAAAATGAGTTTCTTGGTGTGAAGCAAATAATTTTTTTAAAAAAAGTAAAAAGCAACGAAAGATAAATGATTGCATAATGTATTGACACCATCGTCTGAAAATTATATAAAGATTTTTGTCTGATTTAGGTTTCCCTGAAAATCTGATTTTTTTTTTACTATAGTGAAAAGTTTTGTTTACTAGCTGGTAAGTGATTTTTATTATGACAGGATATATGGATTTGTGTTTTAAATAAAAGGTAAATAATTACCTTGGACGTATTACAATGGACATATTATTTGAGGTCAAAGGTTCATTGCTGGTCTTCAAAGCTTATCCGTGAGGCCTCTGGGGCCAGCTTCACACAGAGGCTGTTAAACAGCATTAGCTGTGGGTATGTAAATAACAGTTAAGTAAGAAATGGTTTTCTTTCCTTCTTAGTTACATAAGCATTTAAAAAGATAATCTTTATTTACCCCTCGTTTTTATCTTGACTTCTTACTTCAATTTTTTGAAGATAAAAGGTTTTCATTTGTTTGCTGTGTTGCTAGGAAACTGGTGAGAGAAGAGGAAATGTGAACAACTTCAGAGGAGAGAGGACAGGGCGAATTCTTTTTTCCTGTTAATTCTAAAACCTAAAAATATAGAACCAGAAAAAGTATATATATATATATATATCTAAGTTCAAGGGAAGGTCAAAATATCCTGAGTTTGAAAAAGCAGAAGATGCCCAGGTAAAATCAGATAATTTGAAATAGTAAGTATAAATCATTTATAAGATGACATTAGTTCAACGTTCATAAATAGACATTGGTCAGTAAATGTCTCATGCTATTAATGATATTACTAGCAGTACTGATATTTACAGGTATGTATGATTTCACTGCTCCCTCCCTTATGACTCTGGGTGTATTTGCTGAGTTCTTGAATTTATCTTTTAATACTTCGAATTTGGGATGGACATGTGCTGGGATGTGTGTGGGAGAGCAAAGGGGAACATGGGAGATGTGATTTAGAAAAGTGATTGTATCCATGTGTAAAATTATCAAAGAATAAATAAAAGTGTATTTTACAAATAATTTACATTTTGATGCTTTGATGTCTATGATACATGAGTTTACCACAAAGTAGATTTACTTCCTGAAAGAACAGTAGCTGATTAGCAAGTCTCTTTACCTGTTTTAAACACAAAATATATTTTATGTTGTAATGTAATAGTGATATAACGTAATAGTAACTTTATTTCCGATTATTTCAGGGTTACATTGATCATCAGTGCTTATCCCAGAAAAACATGGAGAAAACAGGCGTGAGTTTCTCCCTTGTTACCTAACATCCTTCCCTTTTGCTAGAATGTTGTTAGTCTTTCTCCTATCTGTTATAACATATAATTGATATATCTGATGCTTATAATTTAAATTATAATATATATTTGTGTTTCATTATCTCCTATAAATGTCTCCCTGTAAGCTTTACCTGTAGCTCCAGTTCTCAAAAGAGAAAAAAACGCAGTCTTTTAAGAAATGTCAGTCGTGAGGAAATTATTGCACTATATACTTCCTGGCACCATTACACAATGAGGCTGACCACTTGAAAGCTGAAATTATCATAAACATCAGCACAGGGAAATGCCACATGCAGCCTGTGACACTAATGGATGGAAATAGATACCTTTATAAGACAGGGAAAAACAGGTGAAATTGGTTATGATCAAATACTAATATCTATTAAAGTGCTATTTCTGACTTGGGACTCTTGTAAATATATGAAAAAATCCCATGCCTTGATGGCTGAGGCACTCAGGGGAGCTAGCCCTGCACCTTGCCAGGGCAGCACAGTACAGCTGGACCTGGTGGCATGGGGGTGGGAGAGCTGGCTCAGCCCCTTGCTGGTTACAGCCTTGGATGAGTTACCCAGAGCAGTGCTAGAAAGTTTACTGTGATGGTGTGAATGGGGAGAGCTGGTGGGCTGACCAATTAAGCTACCACCCAGATGGTAGTAGATCCTTGGCTTTGAGTTGGCCTGCTGCAACATCTATCTCATCTTTTAACTGCTGGAGCATATGGAAGGGCCAGTCCTGCAGATCGGAAGCTGTAGGATCGCCATGACACAGGCCAACAACAGGATATCCTAGAGGAATCCCGGTAAGGATTCAATATTGATAGTGTAGCAGAAGCCAGAGAGATCTTGAACCAGATCAATGACTCATTGCAATGAATGTTTGCGAGATGTGTGAACCCCTGTCCAGAGGGGTATACTGTGGGACATTGTGACACACTTCAACTTCTATGACAAAACTGTTTTGTTTTTTATTTTCTGTTTTTACTTCTATCTTATTTTATTTTGGTTGCAGAATGTTGCAAGAGTGGAGGGCAGATATGAAGGGATGGGGCGGTTAATGGGATTGGAGTGCACAAGTAAAATTCACAAAAAATCAATAAAAAGTTAAAAATAGTTTGTCTTAGAAAAGTATGTTTCCCTGTGTTGATTGTTCCATTGCACCCTGAAATGCATCCTCTGCATTTTTATAAGTTGTTCGTAAGGAAGGTCTAGAGCCTTGCTTGCATTCAAGATTCATTGTGTGTGTAGGGTTGCTTCGGAAGAGATGATACATTCATCCACTAAAAGGCTCTTAATACTTGCTTCCTGCTCTGACATTGGCAACCATTTGGTCCTCAATGCAGAGACACAGTAACAGAGGGCCTGCTTATGTTTAGACAGATTAACTGCTTTCCCTGATACATGAATAATTCTGTCCATGCTTCCCCTTTCCACACTGGGGAACCAGGCCGTATAAGTGTGTCTCAAAAAGTAGATTTATGATAATTCAATAGAATTAAAAAATGGTCTTTGCTGTCATCTTGTATGTATCCCAGATTTATATTTAATTATTATTTTGTCTATCTTGTAGATCAGTGAAAACTCTTGATTGTAACATGAGCTAAAACTTGAATATATTCCAAGTATATTTGTGCTTCTAGAGCAATTCAGCTGTATGTATTTTAAAATAGTATGAACTGGACATTTTAAGTGATAAATAATACTTTTAAATGTCATTGTAATTGTCACTATTTGGGATACATAATGTGCTTCATTTGAAAAGTTAACCTTTTCTCACAAAATGATATTTAAAAATGATTAAATGTGCTTCATTTGAAAAAGAAAGTATGGACCACTGTTTTTATAGTAATCTCCTTTTCTATCATTCTTATTTTTCAAAATGTAACTGCATTTAATTGTGATATCTCAACATAGTATGCCATAACTCACCCGCTCTGCCCCCATTTCCCGTCTACTTGCCTTTCTCTACTTCTCCCATCTTTTTCCTACCTGGATTAGTTCAGTAAATCCCCTTTCTTACACAAAATTAACACAGCTTTTTAGCCAAGTGTATAGTGTTTCATCTCTATTTTTTTTTTAATTAAATTTGGTATCCTTCTCAATATCAGAGTTGTTGTATGAATTTAAATGTATTTGTGAAATTTCCTGTCCTTTCTTAAATGCATTGTGTTGCAGAACCTTCCCCTAATGAATAAAGATTTCAAGGGACCAATCACTGGACGAGAGGGAGGCAGGACTTCTAGGTCTGAGAGGGGAAGATGGGAGGCAGGAGTCATGAACTTCTTTTTGGACTGGAGAGAGCAAGAAGGCGCAATGTAGGTAGCCAAAGGCTGTATGACCCCAGAGGATTTTAAACATAGATTAGTTTACAAAATGAGGATGCTAGGTTCTGCGCCCAGTGATTGTGTTACCTGTTGATTCTAAACTAAAAAATAATAATAATAAAAGTTAAAAATATATATTCAAGAAAGTATTCCTGTTCTTCGGAAACATTAAAGTGCTGGGTGTTGGGAGGTAGAGGTCTTGCCTCTAGGTCTCACTCTCAACTGGATTGTGTGAAAAGAAAGAACACCAAGGATGTCTTAAGTGACGGCATGGCAGATAAAAAGCGAGTGTCACAAAATCCAAATGACAGAATGACCTGGGGACAACACAGAGTCAGTTGTATATATATTGTGACTTTTCTATAGAATTAAATCTTTAAAGGTAAGAAAGTTAATAAACAATAAACTCCACCAAAATACGATTAAAATAAAGCAATAAAGGGATTAATTAACAAATGTAATATGAAATTGTTTTGGGATCATAAGACTCAAATATTAATATTGAATTAATAACTTGTAAAAAGTTTATCAGAATATTATAACAAACACAAAAAGAAAAAGGAAAATTTCTCCTTCCAGTATTCCCAAACTAGAAATATAAAAACTAAATACTGTAGAAGTCAAAGCTTCATTTGAATGTCAGTATCTTACAAGTGGGGCCATCTTTCTTATGTAATGTTCCTTACTACCACCATTTTATTGAGGTTAAAAAAAACCTTATTCATTGAAATTCCAGCAAAGCAGAGAGAATGAATACATACATTTTTAGAGGGATGTGGGTCTGAACCCAAATCCCAGAAGAGCCACTTAGGAATGAATTGGACAAGTACTTGTCCTACCGTGCATGCCGTGTTTGTTCAGGTGCTACGGACTCCAGAAGTGCCTGGAGCTGGAGTCACCTGAGTCACCTGTTGTGGTGCAGGGTCGGAGCATGAGTTTACTTGGAGATCAGCAAGAGCTCCTCGTCATTGAGTCATCTCTCCAGACACCAGTATTTACTTTAACATTGTTAAACTGAATTACAGTATGTGATTTTGAAAGCTCTGGTTTTCAATAAAAAGATCAAATACTTAAGAGAGAAGAGATCTGGATATGCACTTTTAGTAATTTCAAAAGCTTGACTCTTAAGTATAAAGAAGGAAAGCAGACATGGACCTAGCAGACATGGACCTAACACAAACACTTAACACATAATCTATAATGCAGGATAGTAAATAATGTGGTGAAAGTTGTTTGCTTGTCCCAAAGGGGTACGATCTGGACAAAATAGTGGAGGATGGAAGAATTCAGAAAGATGGCCAGAGTTTAGGCACTGACCTAAGAAGGTGCTAATTCAGACGTCAGAGGTCTCAGTCTAGGTCTCTTTTTTCAAGCCCAGAACAAAAGGAAGCACAGGTGGCCCAGCGCCCCAAACTTCCCCAAACGCCCTTCAGAGGTCACCACTTACACTGTGAATTCAGATCAGTAGAAGGAATGGATTCAGAGATATTTAAGGACAGATGGACCACAAAGTGTCACACTCACTAGAATAACAAGGCTAGTGATCAAAATGTGATGCTTTTCTTCCGTAACTTCCAGCAATAACATGTAACACCTGAGAGGGTTGTTGGACATCAGAAGGGAGGAGATTGGAAGAGGATTAAATGTTTTTATGGAGGCACCTATTCTGGGTCTTGGTTGAGAAGGTAGAAGAAGAATAGGGCGACCGCAGACGGGCTAAGAAGCTAAGGTGAAAAACTCTGGGCAAAATGCTGAAGGCAAAACTGAATCCTAGAATCAAACAGCATCAGGAAAAAAATGCCTGAGTCTAGACCCAGGGCACTTAGTTGGCTCCCTAGGAACGAATGTGAGGAGGGGAAATGAATTCTTCTTTATAAAGAGAAGATTGCCTTTGAATCAGTTGCAATCTATTTGGGGTAAGATGGAATAGTTCCAACTTACCTGCCTAAAGGCAAAACAAAACAAAATGAAATGAAATAAAACAATCCTTTCTGGAGAAAGAAAATGTAATCTAAAAGCATGAAACCACAGCTAACATTTCCCACACACACATTTCAACAGAAAACAAAAAGTACAAAGAGGTGGAAGGGAAAATAATAATTGACCATAACTGAAACGAAAAGGAAAATGAACTGATAAAAATAAGTGTACCCGAGCTTCCAATTGTGTAATTAAGGGTAAAAAAGAAAAATAAAAAAACTATATGTAAACATTAAATTACCAAATTAAAGAATGTTGGCCCCAAACTAGAAACTACACAAAAAATAATCAAATGACAGTTCTGGGATTAAAAATAAAAAACAATATATTAATCACTCAATACATAACAGTTTTTAGAAGTTTGGTTGAATCTGAAGAGAGAAGCATTAAATTAGAAGACAGTTCAGGAAGAGGAAAAACCAATGAATGTCAAAGACAAAAGATGAAGTATAATTCCAATTGTACAACTTTGTAAGTAGGCGTCAGGTGCAAAGGCCAGCCAATTAGGAACTGTTTGGAATCTATACCAGAAAGGAAGAGTTTGAAAAAGTAAGTTAAACAAAAACAGGATTCAATTTATTAAAACTTGAAAAACCTCAGAGAGCATTTTTGCCTTAAAATGACTGAATTAAAGATAAACACAAATATAAGCACAAGGACCACAGGAAGGCAATGGATGCCTGGTTCAGAGGGAAGCATACTAAGAAAGTAAAAGTCTATAATCACAAGTGTCCCTTAAATATATTAGCGCCTGAAACAGCTTCATGCTGAACTTAGAAAACAAGATTCTACTTAGCCATTCTATCAGATGCACTTAAAAGAAATACAGTGTAAGAAGTAGGGACAGGAACACTTTATCAAGCAGACACTACAAATAAATAAAATGACATAGTACAAGTAATCTTTTATGAGAGATAATGTAAGCAAATCTGTTTTATAATGAAAGTTGCTGAGTTACATGAACCATAGGCCACACTCTTGGTCAGTAGCAGAAGCTAAGCTATGACCTTAATATGATATTAAAATGCAAAGAGAGTAATGAAGGGCCTCTGGATGAGTCTTAACATCGAAACAATGGATGCAGGATGCACTTAAGCAGACAGTGACTCTGGTTGGATTTGATAGTTCTATTCACCAATTGTAGGCAACACGTCTTCATCTTCCCATCCCAGGTTCCTTGTGGAGGTTGATTTGCTACCTACAGACCACTTAGAAGAGCGACTCCCAACTGCTACCTGTTCTATAAGTCTCACAAATAATGGTTGTTATTGGCACTGTTTGTTTGACTGATATCTGCCAACACAATACTGCCTACAAAAAATATTTTAGTCTTGAACAGTCCTACTGTATTGTTCTGCACTTAGGGGTTTTTAAACATGTAGTGAGGTCACATTAACTAGGCATTTCCACAGGTTCTAACAGTGTGATGTGCAAAGCAGAGTGGAAACACCAAGTGTAGTCTCAGCTGTACTTACAGTTTCAACAGAACATTTAATAAAATCCTTCTCCAAAAGTTAATTCTTAAAATAAAATATTCATATTGTTATGAAGGAAGTATTGTTAGAATAGAAAAACTCAGACATAAGGTAGCTGCTTTGCCATGGTCTCAGAAAAAGTAAGATAAGACCAAATGAATACATTCTAAGTCTAAGCCTAGTTGTCTGTCTTTTGAAATCTCACATACTTTGACAGACACACCCTGAATATATATATATATATATATATATAAAATAGACTTATCTCAGAAAATAATGATGGAAATAAAACTGTGACAGCGACTTCAAAATCCAGTAATGATAGTCACAACCTTTGAAGATTTTAATATTTAAAAAAAATAAGATTTTATAGTCCCTCTTTCTATTCGCACACTCTTATATCCTAGCTAAGGCTGAACAATCAACTCTCACTTCTCCTCAGGAACTGAAATGCTACGTATTAATGCATTCACCACCATTCAATGCAAAGAGAAGTTCCTGAGCTTCATACAGCCAGTCCAATTATGGTCTCATAGCCACTGTAAATACTTGCAAAGGGCCTGACCTAACACTGGGCCTGTCAACAGTCAATCAGGATATCCTCCAAGAGGGTCTACCCCTCCTTCCTGAATTATTGGCTACTAGTGACTCCTGGGGGAGGGGCAGTCATTGTTTTCAGTTGTGTACCCACTAATGAACCTCCAGGGACCTGTGGATAGTGACAAATCTGTGGTCACATAGAAGGATCTGGTTAAACTCTGGATGACAAACAACACAAATAAATGAAAGTGAGAAATGGGGCAACAGTGTGGAAAGGAGAAAAGTGAGGGCATGGGCTGAGGGTAATCATAATGTGTTGAAACAGGGCCCAAGGATGGAGTCATGTGAGGGGAATTCTGAGTGATTGTAAGAAAATCCAAGAAATTAAGAAAAGAGTCTTATGACCTCGATTTCTTAAAAAAACATGGAATTGTCCTTGAAATGTGATTTTGTGCCCCTTCCAGGTATAGTGGTATCTTAGTTTAGGTTTTGTTGCTGTGAAGAGACACCATGACCGAGGCAACTCATACAGGACAATATTTAATTGGGGCTAATATAGGCTTTGAATTTTAAACACCTACTTTTAGTATGCTTTCAAATGCTTGGACCTCTTTCTAGCCTGCCATCCAAAGGTAGGGGAGGAAAGATGTTAAATAGGACAAGGGGATGTGGACCTGTTTAGAAGTAGTTCTTTGAGGAGATCCCAATCTTCATTTGTCAGGATACCAGCAGTTCAGTTCAGTAGCGTCAGGATACCAAACAGGAATCAGCAGCAGTTGTATAATCCAGCAGAAACTGCCAGGCCTCCACTGAATCTGCATGAGTCACTGGGAGTGACCAGGACCAGCTGGGACACCAGGAGAAGTTCTCTGCCATGCCTCTCTCAACAAAGTGAAGATCATCGAAGATGCAAGACCAATGAAGTTTTCAAAGCAGGCTGTGCAAGCACACCTTCACTATCTGCTGAGTCCTAATTATATTCTCTCCAAACGTCATGTGTCTTCCCACGGGTCTTGTCTCAGCCAAACACATGAGTCTGTCTCAACAAAATACCATGTGAGTCTGCATCACATGACACATCTAGAAACTTTGTATTTCAGGCTGGTCTACAGTTTCAGTGGTTCAAGGCAGGAAGTATGGCAGCATCCAGGCAGACACAGTGCTGGAAAAGGAGTTGAAAGGTTTGCATCTTGATCTGATTGCAGCCAGGTAGCCAGGAAGAGGATCACAAAGCCCACCCCCACAGTGACACACTTCTTCCAACAAGGCCACACCTCCTAATAGTGCCACTCCCTGGGCCAAGCATATTCAAACCACCACAAATGGATAGGAGTGAATTTCCTTCAGATTATTCATTATAAATGGTCATTGTTATTTGTTTATACACCTCTATGGAAAAATGTGGTTTTGTCACATGAGCTTGTCCTTGTGATTGTATATAGCTTGAGCTCAAGAGACCTTCACTCATCTTATTCCTTTACTCATCTTATTTCTTTTAACCATTAGAGTATAAATTGTCTGATTCTCTGAATAAAGTTGGTGACTTCATGAGACTTTAGTCGACCTTATTTTTAAGCTCCATACCCCCAGGTTCCACTGCCAATGAGAATGGGTAACAACAGTGCACTATATACACATATAAAATTGCCAAGGATGATGTTTAATAAAAGTTGCAAAAACGGCGACCTCTGTTCCCACGGACTGCGCTGGAGAGACCGGTACCCAGGCTCTCCCCCCGATATAACATCACTTGGGACACGGCCTGTTGGGGCTTCCGTCTGTGCCCGAGGGCGGGTTGGCGCTGTGGTCGTCTGGGTGCCAGATCGGCGGGCCATCGTGACCACAGGGTGAGCAGCGCCACGGAGAGTGCCCTCCGCCATCTTTGCTCCAGTGACCAGGTAGTTGGGACCACCAGGCTCAGAGACAGACAGGCATAATATCGCTTCGGTTTCAGGCAGCTTGTGTGTAACCTGCTCCCAGGTGCTGGGCTGATCTGCAGTAACCAGCGCGCCAGTTCCGCGGTGGGACCTTCTGCCTGGTGGAGGGACCCCGCGCAGGGAGGGAGCCTGCCAGCTTCCCTTCCGCGACCTCTGTTCCCGCGGACTGCGCTGGAGAGACCGGTACCCAGGCTCTCCCCCCAATATAACATCACTTGGGACACGGCCTGTTGGGGCTTCCTTCTGTGCCCGAGGGCGGGTTGGCGCTGTGGTCGTCTGGGTGCCAGATCGGCGGGCCATCGTGACCACAGGGTGAGCAGCGCCACGGAGAGTGCCCTCCGCCATCTTTGCTCCAGTGACCAGGTAGTTGGGACCACCAGGCTCAGAGACAGACAGGCATAATATCGCTTCGGGTTCAGGCAGCTTGTGTGTAACCTGCTCCCAGGTGCTGGGCTGATCTGCAGTGACCAGCGCGCCAGATCTGCTGTGGGACTTCTGCCTGGCAGAGGGACGCCCCCTCCCCCCCCCAGGAGAGATCACACACCCCTGCACAGGGCAGGAGCCTGCCAGCCTCCCTTTGGCGACCTCTGCTCCAGGAATCCACTAGGCTGAGCCTTTAGATGTGCAAGGCCTCCCCAATATAAGATCACTTGGGGCAAAGCACATTAGGGCTCCAAAGTCACTCAGGAGCAGGCAGGCCCCAGAAATCGGTGCCAGGGGAATCCTGGTAATCCAGGGGGGGCAGAAATAGCTTTGCAGGCTCACAGGAGGTCCAACCAACAGCCAGTGGCAGCAGGACCAACTAACACCAGAGGTATCCAGATGGCAAAAGGCAAACGTAGGAATGTTACTAACAGTAATCAAAGTAATGTGGGACCATCCGAACCCAACTCTCCAACAGCAGCAAGTCCTGGATACCCCACCACACCCGAAAGACAAGATCTGGATTTAAAATCACTTCTCATGATGCTATTAGAGGATCACAAGAAGGACACAAATAAATCTCATAAAGAGTTACAGGAGACCATGAATCAACGGTTAGAAGCCCTTACAAAGGAAACACAAAAATCGCTTAGAGAAATGCGGGAGAACATGGATCAAAAGATGGAGGCGCACAAGGAGACAACACAAAAATCGCTTAACGAGATGAATCAACGGGTAGATGCACTCACAAAGGAATCACAAAATTTGCATAAAGAAATGCAGAAGAATATGGGTCAACAGACTGATGCCCATAAGGAGGCAACACAAAAATTGCTTAAAGAAATGAATCAACGGTTAGATGCCCTTACAAAGGAAACACGAGAACTGCTTAAAGAAATGCAGGAGACCAGAAAAATTTTAACATCCCTAAAGTGTTGTGAAGTACAGGCTAAAAGCCTTCTACAGATTTCAACTTTTGACATACCTTTAAAAACCCCCAAAAGTAGCCGACGTAATTACAAAGCACAGCATATCATGGTGATTCTTTTATGCAAATAAGTGTAGTACTTCTAAACTTTTGTGTGTTAAGTATAGCATTCCAGACTGCTGACTGAGTCCATAAATCTAGACAGGATTGAAGAATCTATAATCAGTAGATAGCATACGTAACTCTAATGTGAGCAATGGGCCTTAGCATCCACAAGTTCAACGCTGTAACTTTGAAAGTTCAAAAGGACTATTTTAAGAATAGTCTATTTTAGACTTAAGAACTACAGGGGACAGAGGGACAGAGGGGTGAAAGGGTAGAGGAAGGCAGATCTCTGTGACTTTGAGACCAGCTTGGTGTATATATAGTAAGACCCTCTCTCAAAGAGAATAACATAAATAAAAAAATAAAAATCCAATAGAATCATTTCTGACAAGGATTGTAAAGAAAACATCAGTATATTGCTAGGTTTTTTTATATTGTTTGTTTGTTTGTTGTTTGGGTTTTTTTGGGGGGGTAGGTAAATCAGTCCCCAAGGGGTACATTGATTCAAGTATTAATCCTTACATCCTTCTTTTTCTTTTTGAGGGAACCCTGTCTACATTGCCTCTTCACATGTTAATGGACTCACTTTGGAGTTTTGAACTATGTTTCACTGGGTTTTTTAATCATTAGTATCTACATATGTATTTCAAAGGATGTTCAAAGTACTAAAAATGACCCTTGCACTCAGGTCTTTTTAACTTCCTTATTTTATGGCCAGCCTTTAATGTGGGTTATTCAGAAATGTATAAGATGTTGAACAAGAAGATGGTAGATTTACTCCACTGAGACATTTTCAGTTAAGTCTACTACCCCATTATACGGCTATTAACTGTAGTCTGTATTCTCTTAACTCTGAAGTGTTAAGCATTTTGTAAGAACAGAGCCAAGTCAATTAGTTTCTAACTTGCTGGCATTGGGATTAAATTACTTTGGCTTCTTTTCGCTCATCAACTCTGCCCCCTTCTAAAGCTGACAGGATGATCAGATTATACGCAAAAGTAAGGTACAAAGCCATCTTGAAAATAAGGCCTTCAACTGATGTGTGTTCTGCTAACAGGTCCCAAGATAAATGGCAGAGAGCAAACTATTTCTCTTGTGTTTACAGACATGATTATGATTATTTATGTTAAACAAGCTTCTCTTGTTTACTTCCTATATGAATATAATAAAATATTAAATCATTTAAAAAAAAAAAAAAAAGAAATGCAGGAGACGATGGATCAACAGATGGAATCCCATGAGGAGGAAACACAAAAATTGCTCAGAGAAATGCAGGAGAACGTGGGTCATCAGGAAGAAATCCTGAAAGAGGTAATGCAAAAATACCTTAAAGAAATACAGGAAAATACAAACAAACAAGTGAAGGATCTCAGCAAATCCATCCAGGAACTAAAAAAGGAAGTAGAAACAACTAAGAAATCACAAAGGGAGACAACTTTGGAGATAGAAAACCTTGGGAAGAAATCAGGAGTCATAGATGCAAACATCAACAATAGAATACAAGAGATGGAAGAAAGAATCTCAGGTGCTGAAGATTCCATAGAAAGCATCGACTCAACAGTCAAAGAAAATGCAAAATGCAAAAAACGCGTAACCCAAAACATCCAGGAAATCCAGGACACAATGAGAAGACCAAACCTAAGGATTATAGGTATAGATGAGAGTGAAGATTTGCAACTTAAAGGGCCAGTAAACATCTTCAACAAAATTATGGAGGAAAACTTCCCTAACTTAAAGAGAGAAATGCCGATGAACATACAAGAAGCCTACAGAACTCCAAACAGACTGGACCAGAACAGAAATACCTCCCGTCACATAATAATCAAAACACCGAATGTTCTAAACAAAGAAAGAATACTAAATGCAGTAAGAGAAAAGGGCCAAGTAACATACAAAGGAAGACCTATCCGAATCACATCAGACTTCTCACCAGAGACTATGAAAGCCAGAAGATCCTGGGCAGATCTCATGCAGACACTAAGACAGCACAAATGCCAGCCTAGACTACTATACCCAGCAAAACTCTCAATCACCATAGATGGAGAGACCAAGATATTCCATGATAAAACCAAATTTTCACAATATCTTTCCACAAATCCAGCCCTGCAATGGATAATAGGTGGAAACCTCCAATACAGGGAGAGAAACAACACCCTGGAAAAAATGAGATAATAACCTTCTTGAATCAAACCCAAAAGTAGATAACCACTCAAACATAAAGATAGCGTCAAGAATGGCAGATGGCAATAATCACTATGCCTTAATCTCTCTTAATATCAATGGTCTCAATTCCCCAATTAAAAGACATAGACTAGCAGACTGGATACGTAAACAGGACCCAGCATTTTGCTGCATGCAGGAAACGCACCTCAGTGTCAAAGACAAACACTACCTCAGAGTAAAAGGCTGGAAAACAATTTTACAAGCAAATGGCCCCAAGAAACGAGGTGGAGTAGCCATCCTAATATCGGATAAAATTGATTTTCAACCCAAAGTCATCAAAAAAGACACAGAAGGACACTACATACTGATCAAGGGAAAAATCCACCATCAAGAACTTTCAATCCTGAATATCTATGCTCCAAATGCAAGGGCACCCTCATTCGTAAAAGAAACTTTACTAAAACTCAAAGCACACATCGCACCGCACACAATAATAGTGGGTGACTTCAACACCCCGCTCTCTGAAATGGATCGTTCAGGAAAGCAGAAACTAAACAGGGACACAGTGAATCTAATTGAAGCCTTGGACCAAATGGAACTAACTGATATATATAGAACATTTCATCCTAGAGCTAAAGAATACACCTTCTTCTCAGCTACTCATGGTACCTTCTCCAAAATTGACCATATAATTGGTCACAAATCAGACCTCAACAGATACAAGAAGATAGAAATAATCCCATGCCTCCTATCAGATCACTATGGAATAAGGGTGGTCTTCAATGGCAACAAAAACAAAAGAAAACCCACGTACACATGGAGGCTGAACAATGCTCTACTCAATGATAACTTGGTCAAGGTGGAAATAAAGAAAGAAATCAAAGACTTTTTGAAAGTTAATGAAAATGAAGGCACAACATACCCTAACTTATGGGACACAATGAAAGCAGTGCTAAGAGGAAAATTCATAGCCCTGAGTGCCGCCAAAAAGAAACGGGAGACAGCATACACTAACAGCTTAATGGCACACCTGAAAGCCCTGGAACAAAAAGAAGCAAATACACCAAAGAGGAGTAGAAGGCAGGAAATCATCAAACTCAGGGCTGAAATCAATCAAGTAGAAACAAATAAAACCATACAAAGAATCAACAAAACGAGGAGTTGGTTCTTTGAGAAAATCAACAAGATAGATAAGCCCTTAGCCAGACTAACCAGAGGGCACAGAGATAGTATCCAAATTAATAAAATCAGAAACGAAAAGGGAGAGATAACAACAGAAACTGAGGAAATTCAAAAAATCATCAGATCCTACTACAAAAACCTGTATTCAACACAACTAGAAAATCTTGAGGAAATGGACAATTTCCTTGACAGATACCAAGTACCAAAATTAAATCAGGATCAAATAGACCATCTAAACCGTCCTATAACCCCTGAAGAAATAGAAGTTGTCATTGGAAGTCTTCCAACCAAAAAAAGCACAGGTCCAGATGGTTTTAGTGCAGAATTCTATCAGACCTTCAAAGAAGACCTAACACCAATACTCTTCAAACTGTTCCACAAAATAGAAACAGAAGGAACAGTACCCAACTCGTTCTATGAAGCCACAATTACACTAATACCAAAAGCACACAAAGATCCGACAAAGAAAGAGAATCTCAGGCCAATCTCTCTTATGAATATCGATGCAAAAATACTCAATAAAATTCTTGCCAACCGAATCCAAGAACACATCAAAACGATCATTCACCACGATCAAGTAGGCTTCATCCCAGGGATGCAGGGATGGTTCAATATAAGGAAATCCATCAATGTAATCCACTACATAAACAATCTCAAAGAAAAAAACCACATGGTCATCTCATTAGATGCTGAGAAAGCATTTGACAAAATTCAGCATCCTTTCATGCTAAAGGTCTTGGAAAGATCAGGAATTCAAGGCCCATATCTAAACATAGTAAAAGCAATTTACAGCAAACCAGTAGCCAGCATCAATCTAAACGGAGAGAAACTTGAAGCAATCCCACTAAAATCAGGGACTAGACAAGGCTGCCCTCTCTCTCCATATCTTTTCAATATAGTACTTGAAGTTCTAGCTAGAGCAATTAGACAACAAAAAGAGGTCAAAGGGATACAAATTGGAAAGGAAGAAGTCAAACTATCACTATTTGCAGACGATATGATAGTATACATAAGCGACCCAAAGAACTCCACCAGAGAACTCCTACAGCTGATAAACGACTTCAGCAAAGTGGCCGGATATAAAATCAACTCAAGCAAGTCAGAAGCCTTCCTATACTCAAAGGATAAGCAGGCTGAGAAAGAAGTAAGAGAAATAATACCCTTTACGATAGCCACAAACCATATTAAGTATCTTGGCGTGACGCTAACCAAACAAGTGAAAGATCTGTATGACAAGAACTTCAAGTCTCTGAAGAAAGAAATTGAAGAAGACCTCGGAAGATGGAAAAATCTGCCATGCTCATGGATTGGCAGGATTAATATAGTAAAAATGAGCATCTTACCAAAAGTAATACACAGACTCAATGCAATCCCCATCAAAATCCCAACTCAATTCTTCATAGAGTTAGAAAGAGCAATTCAAAAATTCATCTGGAATAACAGAAAACCCAGAATAGCTAAAACTATTCTCAAGAGTAAAAGAACCTCTGGGGGAATCAGTATCCCGGACCTCAAGCTGTACTACAGAGCAATAGTGTTAAAAACTGCATGGTATTGGTACAGTAACAGACATGTAGATCAATGGAACAGAATTGAAGACCCAGAAATGAATCCACACTCCTATGGTCACTTGATCTTTGACAAAGGAGCTAAAACCATCCAGTGGAAAAAAGATAGCCTTTTCAACAAATGGTGCTGGCTCAGCTGGAGGTCAACATGCAGAAGAATGCAAATTGACCCATCCTTATCTCCTTGCACTAAGCTCAATTCTAAGTGGATCAAAGATCTCCACATAAAACCAGACACACTGAAACTAATAGAAGGGAAACTAGGGAAGAACCTTGAACATATGGGCACAGGGGAGAATTTCCTGAACAGAACTCCAATAGCTTATACTCTAAGATCAAGAATAGACAAATGGGACCTCATTAAATTACAAAGTTTTTGCAAGGCAAAAGACACCGTCAAAAAGACAAAGCGGCAACCAACTAACTGGGAAATGATCTTTACCAACCTTACATCCGACAGAGGGCTAATATCCAAGATATACAAAGAACTCAAGAAGTTAAACTCCAGAGAGGCAAGTAACCCTATTAAAAAATGGGGTACAGAGCTCCACAAAGAGTTCTCACCTGAAGAATATCTAATGGCTGAGAAGCACCTAAAGAGATGTTCATCATCCTTAGTCATTAGGGAAATGCAAATCAAAACAACCCTGAGATTCCATCTCACACCAGTCAGGATGGCTAAGATCAAAAACACAGGAGACAGCAGTTGTTGGCGAGGATGTGGAGAAAGAGGAACACTCCTCCACTGCTGGTGGAATTGCAGGCTGGTACAACCACTCTGGAAAGCAGTCTGGCGGCTCCTCAGAAAACTGGGCATGACACTTCCGGAGGATTTGGCTATACCACTCCTGGGCATATACCCAGAGACTTTACCTGCATGCAATAAGGACACATGCTCCACTATATTCATAGCAGCCTTATTTATAATAGCCAGAAGCTGGAAAGAACCCAGATGTCCCTCAACGGAGGAATGGATTCAGAAGATGTGGTATATTTACACAATGGAATACTACTCTGCAATTAAAAACAATGAATTCACGAAATTCCTAGGCAAATGGTCAGAACTTGAAAATATCATCCTTAGTGAGGTAACCCAATCACAAAAGATCACACATGGTATGAAGTCACTGATAAGGGGATATTGACCCAGAATCTCAGAATACCCTAGACACAATCAGCATATCAATAGATTTCTAAAAAGATGGAAGGAGAGACCCCTGGTCCTGGAAAGACTGGATGTAGGGGAACGCCAGGACAGAGTAATGAGAGGGGGTTGAACGGAGAAAAGAGGGAGGGAAAAGGGGGCTTATGGGACTTTCGGGGTGGGAGGAAACGGGAAAGGGGAAGTGATTTGGAATGTAAATTAAAAAAATAAAATTAAATTAAATTAAAAAAAAAAACAGACATCCAGCATAGACTATTAATCAAAAAAAAAAAAAGTTGCAAAAACAAGTAAATGTAATGAAAAAGAAATTATATAGAAAAATAAAAGACACAAAACTACATTTATGAACATGCAAATTATTCTAGGATCAATTCTCTATATTTGGGACAAGGATTTTCTTCTCTCCAATTCAGTACATGAGAAAAAGTTAAAAAAAAAATCAAAATGTCCCATTTTTCTGATATTTTTCAGGGAGAATGAGAAAAGACTCCATGATATAAAACACAAAATTATTGTTTTGATTAAGAATCCCAGCAGTCAGAGGAAGAGGCAGGCAAATCTATGTGGGTTTGACAATGTATATGTTTCTCAAAGTATCTTCCCTCTAAAATAGTTCTAAATTACATAGAGAGAAACAGTACAGAGAAAGTCTGGAAAACTTTAGTGCTGAGAAATACTGTTACCCAATGGTGAAAAACTACCACCAGTGTGGTGGAGAAGGGGGTTTGTAGGAGGTTCTGATGTTGTCAAGGTATAGCCTTTGAAAACATGGCTGATCCTTTTAGCAGAGGCCAGAGTGCTGGCATTGCTGCACTCCAACCAGTGAGGCTGCAATCAATAAATGGCCACATGCAAACTAGGAGTTGCACCCTTGCCAGACCCTCATTGACCAGAAATTTAATCTTGGACTTCCCAGCCTGCAAGACTAGAAGAAAATAAAATATATATGCAAATTTTTTGATTGTGTTTACCAGCTCACTCTAAAATGATTGGATTATGGTTATGTAGAAAAATGTTCCCTTTGTGGGTGTCAGATGCTGAATATTTTCAATACGAGAGAATACTGTTGGCAACTTACAAATGGGCCAAAAGAAAAGAAAGAGACTTATTTCATTCCTAGTCCTTTTCTATAAGTTTGAAACTGTTTCTTAAAATAAGAAAATATCAATTAAGAATTCTTATAGGTAAAATGCAGATCTGGAAAATATGTTGCTGAATTATTGTCAAGATAGCACACAAGAAATTTATATCCTAGTAACACAATCTTTCCTTATTAAAAGAGATAGGGGATTCTATCTTTCTGACATAAAAAAGAATTAATACACATAGTGCTAATCTCTTGCAAAAGTATGGATAGTCTAGATGATTGTGGTGAGAGAAGTTGAATCAAATGTATAGTGGATATTTGCTCAGATTCAATACAAACACAACATAAATTCTAAAAGTATTTTAGCAGAAAGAGAAAAATGGATGAAATTCATATGTAATCTCAGGGTGCCTGAAACAGACAGAATAGTCTTGAAAAATAGTCAGAAGAGTCATAGTTCTCTACTTCATTGTTTGAAAGACTGTATCGATCATTTTGACATGTGTTACCATTTTCTTTCTTTTGATGTGGCAAATATCATTACCAAAAGCAATTAAGAGGAGGAAAGGATTTATTTAGCTTATACTTTAATCACCAGGGAAGTCCTGGCAGGTAATCAAGCAGGATCTTGAAGGAAGAAATCATGTAGGAAAGCTGCTCACTCACAGGATTATGGATAGGATTTGGTTAGTTTTCTTATATAGCACCATAACCACCTGCATAGGGATAGTGCCACCTACAGTGGGCTTAGAACTCTCACATCACCCATCAAACAACCCACCACAGACATGTCTCCAGGCCTATCTAATACACACAATTTCCAAACTGAAGCTTTTCCTCTCAGGTGACTCTAGATTGTCAAGTTAACAATTGAGTGACTTGAACACTATTCTTTAAGGACAGACAGATATACAAATAACACAGAGGACCCAGAAATTAACTCTGTATCTCTTAAACACACACACACACACACAAACACACACACACACACACATACACACACGCCTATTCCCTGCATGTTGTCATGACATACTCTGATCCACTTCAGGATTCTGCCTGCAAGAAAATCATGTCTCCTAGCCCTTAGAGCATATTGTGAACCAAAGCAAGTTTCCTTTATTTTTAAAGTTAATAAAGATAATGACGATGATGATGATGATGATAATAATATTAATAATAACAGTGGAGTATAGTGGGCTACTCATCACTTCTGCACTAGAGCTGACACAGAGCGGTGAGAGCCAGCCCATATGTTTTAATATTAAAGTTGAAAGACTTTTTATGCAATCAATGTGGCAAAGAGATAACTTCCAATAACCATTGCAAAGAATTCTAACACACATGTTAAATACATTACACTGTAGTAAAACTATTTAAAATTTCATCCCTGGGGAGAAATCCAACTATTATGAAGGCCATGTGGTGTTCTCAGCAAGAGTGTGGAATCTATTTTGAAGTTAAGTCATATTGAAAACTAATTAATCACTGTAATGATTTTTCTACCACAGAATACTTACTTTCTCATAAGAGAGATTATATATGTGTATATATATATATGTATAATATATAGTGTGTGTGTATGTAAAATTACAGTAATATCTGTTGAGTTAAATAACTATTTGGATTTCTTAACATGAGAATTTAGGCATGTCTGAAACACATAAAAGCATGGCTTAGAGAAAGATAACCCATCTCTGGAAAATCAGCAATGGAATAATGAAGTGTTCTTTTCTTTGGCATCCCAACGATCAGAGCATCTTTTATGTTCTTCCCAGAGTGAGGCTTCTATGATCATTGTTCAAGGTCTGAGAGAACATTAACACATAAATTTTCTCCCTGTGACTTTATAGAGATAGTAAGCAGCCAGCACCAGTAGGATAGAAAGCCTTCAGCTTTATTCACAAAGTTTTCCAGAAAAAAATGTGTCCTGTCTGACCCTAAACAATGCTTAGTGTCCCAGTCAAAAACTCAGCATTTGAAAATGAAGATTGTTCCAGGAAGCTACAATGAAACTGGATTTGTAACGATGTTTAAAGCAATAAAGCATTAACAGGGGTTGGTCAGCTACATTTTAATGCTGCGGTGGGAACACAGGAAACAAGGCTGGGCAGGTATATCCTGATGGATAATTAAGGAGGAAAAGCCCTGAGCACTCAATTCAAAAGGACAGGCTGTGGGTGGTGCTTTAGAGACAGTCAGGGTTCTGGGAACCTGGGGTGGCTCTGTGGATGCTTCCAGAATGATGACAGAGAGAGGTAGAGGGAGGAAGCAGCAACAACCCAATAGAATTCTTGATGTGCTTAAATTTGCCTAGAAGCAATTCTATACAACTTGTGGGCCTCCAAAGTACATTTCCTTCATGAGAGGAGAGGTGTCCTATCCAAACTGTCCACACCTAGGAGGGATTTCCTCTGTGGATTCCATGAAGCTATCTATGTCAAGGCCAGGAAATTAGAAGAATAAAACTTGGAATTGATACAGATAAACTCCAGAGAGCTTATTTGTCATGAGAAACATTAACTTTGAACATATTAAAACAAAATGTTTGTGTAGCATATTCTGCACTGGGCTGGAATGAAATACTAAGAACTAGAAAGAAAACATAGCTCCCGGCATATGGTGCTTTGGTACTCTTCTGTCGAATATTACATGGTCTTAATGTAAAGCATCCCCTGGAGGCTTGTGTTAAGCACTTAATCTCTGTTGGTGGGGCTCCCTGGGAAGGTGTAGCAAAAAGTGAATGCTGTGCTCTTGGGATTTCAGGTGGGAACAAGATCTCTATTGGAACTGGACTAGTCATGAGTGCTGTATGCTTATCTATGATCAAATAGCCCTAATTCTTCTGAACTTGAAAGCTAAGCAAGTCTGAGCCGCATTAGTAATTACATGGGAGATGGCATGAGTATTCTAGCTGCCACAATACTAGTTGCTGAGCTGTACAGGCCCTGTCTGTGATGCTTTGACTAAACCTCTGAAGATCATGAGCCAAAATAAATCTTTTTTTATTAGATTGTTCCTCTTAAGTATTTTTTATCTCAGCAACATTAGGTTTGAAAAACACAATTGGGATAAAGTTCCAAAACATGAGTGCTATCTGGACAGAAACTTTCAATCTCTAATAAGAAGAAATTAGGTTAAGTTTGTTCCAGCCCCAGGGCTGTAATAAAATCAGACAAATATACTTGTGAGAAGAGTTAGCAAATCTCTCAGTTGTTATGCTAAAATATACTGACAAAGGCAGAAGAGGGGAGTGTACTGGACATAAGCTAATGTAATCTGAGAGGAGGGAACTTCGATTAAGAAAATGCCTCCATAAGATGAAGCTGTAGCCAAGCCTATAGGGCATTTTCTTAATCAATGATTGATGAAAGAGGGCCCAACCCATTGTGGGTGGTGCCATCCCTGTGCTGGGGTTCTTGGGTTCTATTAGGAAACAGGATGAGCAAGCCAGAGGGAACAAGTCAGTAAGCAGCACTCCTCTATGACCTCTGAATTAGCTCCTACCTACAGGTTCCTGACCTGTTTGAATTCCTGCCCTGACTTCCTTCAATGATGAACAGTGATAAGGAAGTATAAGCCAAATAAACCCTTTACTCCCCAGGTTGCTTTGGTCATGGTGTTTATCACAGCAATGATAACCCTAACTAGGACAGAGAGAAAGTTTTATTGTATCTTACAGTTCCTTACAGTTTATCATGGAGGGAAGGTATGGCCATAGGAACAGAAAACAGGATGGTCATACTGTTTCTCTACTCAGGAAGTAGAGAATTAATAGGAAGCTGGGGAGGTCTATAAAGCTTCAAGGCCCACCCCCAGTGAGCCATTTCCTCTAGTAAGTTTCCACCTAATCAAGATTCCACAATGTTCCCAAACAATGCCAACAGCAAGGGGTCAAGAGTTCAAACAGATTCACCTTCGATGGACAATTCATATTTAAATCACAGCACCAAGTATACTGCAGATCATGTGTGCAAAAAGAAAAGGCCATGTAAGGACATGGGAAAATACAGATAACTGTAAGTCAACAGGAGAGGTCTCAGGAGAAGAAATAACCCACAACTGTTGCAACCAGCAAGTTAGAAAAATGCAAAGCAACTTGGAAGTTTGTAGATAACAGAGAACTGATGTTACAAATTATGTCCCCAAACATCTGGAAGTGGAATTTTTTTTTTTTTTGTGAAGGACCTCAGTAGGTTTCCCTTCTTGTTTTCTTTAACTGCTTGCATGGGGACAATCTAGATTATGGGTGACAATCTACTGTCCTTAAAAATCTTCCCAGAATGCAAGGAAACACAGAAAAAGGTAGGAAAAACAAAGAACAAAGTGTCTTGAACTCTCCAACAATATCAAATGAAACAACATGTACAATTTGCATCACAGGATGAAAAATTACAAAATAGAAAAAACTGAAAATGTAGTGGCTGAGGAAATCCCAAAATTAGTGAAAAATAATATATAACAGATCAGAGAGATAGTCAGAATTCCAATCTAAAGTTTAATATGATTTAAAAAAGAGTTTAGTAGTATAAAAACTAGAAATAAAATAGCAAATTATAATTCAAGCAAGCAGAGGAGGTAAAATAATAAGGTTATAAACTCACATATATGAGTTAAGCTGAAAAATAGTAAAGACAATAAGACTAAATGTTAATTTGAGAATCAAATGAGGAAGAACAAGAGGTCCCAAATTAAATGAAAAAGTCACACCTTGCAAATCTCCACACATTGAAGAGGATAACTCAGGAATATTTTAATAACTTCATGTCAATAACATTGATAAATCTAGGTCCTTCAATGACATATTCTACCAAAGCTTGTTCACAAAGAAAGATAAACCTTGCATCACCTGGTGATGGTGGGCACTAAAGATTTTTAACAAAGGATCACATAGTAAACATTTTGAGACTTACAGATCATAGAATGTATTTCAGCTCTTGTCTGTTCTGAGATAACACTACAGGCAACTCATAAAGTAACAGGCATAACTGTGTTCCAATAAAATTATATTTAGAGAATGAAGGACTAGTATTGTCTATATTTTTCAATTTTCCCTGTATTTATCAACTTAATATATGATTATTGAATGTCCTTATGTCAGGCATCATAGTAGATTCTAGAGAAGCAACACGGAATCTTAGCTCTCTCGTAGTTTTAGGTGCATTCAATCTTTTGACACTGCAACAAAATGCAATCTATAAAGTTCATGCTTGAGAAGTGTACAAGGGTTACCTATAATATCCCCAAACTCTTATAATGTCTTAAGTTAGTGAATGTTTTATGTTGGGGTGTATTTGTACCCATCCTGAGGCAGATGTGGCCTGAGGGTCTCCAGTTGGGCATACCTTGCAGTCTCTAATATAAAGAAATAATGAAAATACAAATGTAATGTGGTGACTATTTCCACATAGGTAATGAAACATTGTGTGTTTGTTAAGTATGCATGAGATATCTAACCTAGTTTCCAACATCATAAAGTTTTGAAAAAATAGCTCTTCTAAGATGGGGTATTTAACAGAAGAAAAGAGATACCCTATATCTGGAACAAAAATGTATTAGGTACAAAAATACCATCAGGAAATGAAAAGACAGGGAATTGTAGAAACTGAGGAAAAACAGTTTAAAGGAAGCTTGTAGGAAAGCTGGAGAAGAGCACAGAATGGAGCTCAGATACAGCAAGATGTTGCCATAATTTAAGAGAGAAATAATCATGAAATGAACTAGTGTTTCAGTGACAACGGCAAGCAATGATGCCCTTAACAAATGACTGGATGCACATGAGGATGAGCCAGGGTCAGGAAGAAATGAGAAGACAAGAGCCCAGGATTCTGTTAGACTGAACTAGGTAGAATGTTGTTTTCTAGGATAAAGAAAACAAATAATAGTTGTGAAAGACCCCGGCCCCTAGCAGGAGAAGTAAAAGACCCCTAGCAAGTAGAGTAGAGCCAAAAATGTAGTTCAGCCAGTTCAGCAATTCTTTTCTTCTATTCCAGGAACTGGCTGACCATAAAGAATTTATGGCCACAAGGTTAGGATGACTTTTTCCCAGGAACTAGCTGACCACAAAAGTTAACATAGAACCTTGTTAACAATCATGAGTAACTGGGAGTTTTCCCTTGTTATTTTCCTTGGTATTTTCGGTATTTTTCCTATGATGCACTCCCTCCTCCCTTGGGTTGTGGGTTTTTCCTTTAAACACCCCTTCCCCCTGCTACTCAAGGTCGAACTCCTCTACCCCTTCATGGGATATGAGTCTCGACCCCAGTGCACTGGCTTCAATTAAACCTCGTGTGATTACAGCAAGTACTGTCTCTTGTGAGTTCCTCGGGGGGGGGGGTCGAGTTATCCCGAGACTTGAGTAAAGGTCTCCCTACTCCGGGGGGGTCTTTCATTTTGGGGGCTTGTCCCAGGATTTGCGACCACTCTTGTCTCCGAAGACCCACTTGGAGGTGAGATACTGTCATGTCTTTGTGTTTCTGTGCCGCCTGAAATCTGGTTCTGTACATTTGGTTTTCTGCAGTCGCTCACGTCTTGAGAGGAGATGGAGAACTCTCGTCTCGGGAGGAGACAAAGAGTGTGATCGGCAGACGTGCTAGGGGATGACCGACTGCTGCCCTGGGAGACGTTCCAGGAGGTTTGGGGAACCCCAAGAATGCTTGGGAGATTCCCGTCTGGGTACCAGGGAGGATACGGTAGTTCTTCTGGATTGGAGAAGTTACATGCCCCCTCCTCCCCGGCCGTCTGTATCTCTGGAGTGGTTTTGTCTGTCTAAGTGGAGACAGACATTTGTTAGTCTTTGTCTGTGTGTCTTTGGTCTCTGTTTTGTCTTACTTGTGACTTTGACGATGGGACAGAAGGTGACAAGCCCTCTGAGTTTGACTGTTGAGCATTGGACTGAAGTTAGGGCTAGAGCTCACAACTTGTCAGTTGAGGTTAAGAAAGGATCATGGCAGACTTTTTGCTCCTTGGAGTGGCCAACATTTGATGTCGATTGGCCTCCAGAGGGTTCTTTTGACTTAGCAATCATTTTGGAAATTAAAGCTATTGTCTTTCAGGAAGGATAGGGATCCAATCCTGACCAACAACCCTACATAATTGTCTGGGAAGATCTGGTTCAGAATCCCCCACCTTGGATTAAGCCCTGGGTGTGCAAATCGATGCCAGGCTTCTGAGCCCTGGCTCTCCAAGAGTCAGAGCCAGGTTCCCGAGCCCTGGCTCTCCGAGAGTCAGAGTTGGAGAGAAAACCGAAACCTATAGCTCCGAAGCCTGAGCATTTGCCTGAGAACTAGCCTTCAGCTCCTCCTAAAATCTATCCTGAGATTGAGTAGCCTCCTGAGTGGCCAAGTCCTCCACCACCAGATTCAACAGTGACACTGCCGCTGCGTGCCTTTGGGCCTCTGGTGGACCCACCTCACCTCCAACCCCTTCAGTATTGGCCATTTTCCTCTACTGATCTTTACAACTGGAAAACTAGCCACCCTTCCTTTTCAGAGAATCCTGCTAGTCTGACAGGATTAGTGGAGTCTTTGATGTTTTCCCACCAACTGACCTGGGATGATTGTCAGCAGCTTTTACAGTTCCTATTCACTACTGAGGAGAAAGGAAGGATCCTGTTGGAATCCCAGAAACACGTCCCCAGAGCTAATGGGGCACCAACCAACCTTCTGAATGAAATAGATGCCAGGTTTTCCCTTAACCGACCTAATTGGGACTTCAATATGGCAGAAGGTTGGGAGTGACTGACGGTCTATCGTCGGGCTCTCATGGCGGTCTAAGAGGGGCTACTAGATGCCCCACTAATCTGGCTAAGGTAAGAGAGGTACTCCAGGGGCTGGCTGAACCGCCATCTGTGTTTCTTGAATGTTTAATGGAGGCTTACAGGCGTTATAGTCCTTTTGACCCGACTTCTGAGGGTCAGCAGGCAGCAGTAGCTATGGCCTTCATAGGGCAGCCAGCATAGGATATTAAGAAAAAGCTACAGCAGTTAGAAGGGTTGCAGGATTATACCTTGCAAGATTTGGTTAAGGAAGTAGAGAAAGTGTTTCATAAGCGAGAGACTGAGGAAGAAAGATGAGAGAGAGAGAGAGAGAGAGAGAGAGAGAGAGAGAGAGAGAGGCGGGAGGCAGAAGAGAGGATTGGCAGGATTGCAGACAAGAAAGGAATTTGACTAGAATCTTGGCCACAGTAGTAGGAGAGAAAGGAAAGACAGGACCTAGGCAGACAGGGAACCTGGGCAACAGAAGACCAAAAGATGAGCAATGATGGACAGAGGCCCCTTTTAGAAAAAGACCAATGTGCTTATTGTAAGGAAAAAGGACACTGGGCAAGAGAGTGCCCAAAGAAAAAGGGGAAGGCCTCTAAGGTACTGGCCCTGGAAGAAGATGATTAGAGTGGATGGAGCTCGGACCCCCTCCTTGAGCCTAGGGTAACCCTAAACGTGTAGGGGACCCCTATGGACTTTTTAGTGAATACAGGAGCCAAGTACTCCATGCTAAAACAACCATTGGGGAAGTTAAAGGATTAAAAGACTATAGTAATTAGAGCAACTGAACAGAAAAAATATCCGTGGACCACCTCTCGGACTGCAGATCTGGGGAGAGGACAAGTGTCTCATTCCTTACTGGTTATTCCTGAGTGTCCTACGCCCTTGCTAGGGAGAGACCTGTTGACAAAGCTGAAGGCTCAGATTAGGTTTAATCGAACTGGACTGGAGGTGACATGGGAGACTCCCGCCTCCATGATACTGGCCCTGAGACTTGAAGAAGAGTATCGACTGCATGAGCCTCCAAATCGGGTAAAAATCTCTGACTTAAAGGAATGGCTGACAACATTTCCTAAAGCTTGGGCAGAGACTGGGGGCATGGGAATGGCTATGCAAGTTCCCCCAGTCATAGTGGGACTAAAAACAGATGCCACTCCCATAGGGGTCCAACAATACCCAATGAGCCAGGAGGCCAGAGAAGGAATTCCAGTCAGACTGCCCTGGCCTTGGCTTTGCCTGACCTAACCAAACCTTTTACTCTCTATGTGGATGAGAGAGCCGGGGACGCCAGAGGCATTCTTACTTAGACTTTGGGACCTTGGAAGAGATCAGTAGCTTACCTATCCAAAAAGTTAGACCCTGTTGCCAGCGGATGCCTTCTTGTCTGAAAGCTATTGCTGCTGTAGCTCTGCTGGTCAAAGACTCTGATATGGATGGCAGCAGCTTCATGGTTGAAGGTAAGTGGAAGGCGGAGGCGGCAGTGGTGGACGGAAAGCAAGTGATCTGGGCTAGTAGTCTCCCTGAAGAAATGTCGGCCCAGAAAGCAGAACTTGCGGCTTTGATACAAGCTTTATGGATGGCTGAGGGGAAGTCTATCAACATTTACATGGACAGCAGATACCTTTTCAGGCTGGATGGAAGCCTTTCTTACTAGGACTGAGATGGTCAATGTGGTGGCTAAGAAGATTCTGGGATCCTGGAAGAAATCTTCCCGAGGTTTGGAATTCCCAAGGTAATTGGGTCTGATAACGGACCTGCCTTTGTTGCCCAGGTAAGTCAGGGACTGGCCACCCAGCTGGGGATTAATTGGAAATTACATTGTGTTTATCCACCCCAGAGCTCAGGACAGGTAGAGCGGATGAATAGAAGCCTAAAAGAGACCTTGACAAAATTAGCCTTAGAGATTGGCGGGAATGACTGGACAGTCCTCCTTCCCTTTGCCCTGTTCCGAGTATGGAACACCCCTGGACAATTTAAACTCACCCTGTATTAGTCAGGGTTCTCTAGAGTCACAGAACGTATGGGCAGTCCCTATATAGTTAGGGAATTTGTGGATGACTTACAGCTTGTAGTTCAACTCCCCAACAATAGTCAGCAGTACTTGTGGATGGAAGTCTGAGGATCTAGCAGTTGCTCCGTCCCACGAGGTAGGCCAGGAAAATCCAGAGTAAAATCTTCCTTCTTCCAATGTCCTTATATAGGTCTCCAGCAGAGGGTGTGGCCCAGATTAAAGGTGTGTGCCACCACGCCTTTAATCCCAGATGACCTTGAACTCAGAGATCCCCCTAATCTTAATCTTCTGGAATTCATAGTCACTATGCATCAAGATCTCCAGGTCAAAAACTTGTATCTCTGAGCTTCCAGATTAGGGATTATAGGTGAGCCTTCCAATTCTTGTTTAGTTCATTCCAGATTTAGTCAAGTTGACAACCAGGAATAGCCACTACACACCCCTTATGAGATCCTGTGCGGGGGACCACCACTGCTGAGTCAGGTGGAATATATGATCCTGATGCTGTTCTCTCTAAACCCCTGTTTGCCCACCTAAAGGCCCTTGAGGTGGTAAGACGCCAAACCTGGGAACAACTGGAAAGGCCTATAAGACTGGGAGTCCAGATGTACTCCACCAGTTCCAAGTTGGAGATGCCGTTCTGGTCCGATGCCTTCGAGTGGGGAACCTAGAACCTCGTTGGAAGGGGCTATATCTGGTGCTTCTGACAACTCCTACAGCGGTTAAAGTTGAAGGCATATCGGCTTGGACCCACGCATCACACATCAAAAGAGCCCCAGAGCCACCCCAAGATGGATTGAGACTGGAAAAGACAGATAATCCCCTCAAACTGCGGCTTCATTGCCAGACTGCTCCTGCTCCTACCCCAGATAAGTGACACAATTGACAAGCACCTGAGGCGGTTCCGCAAAGAACCCATTTCGTTGACCTTAGCTGTCATCTTGGGCCTTGGGGTAGCTCCTGGTGTGGGAACGGGCACAGTGGCACTGGTACAGACCCCCCCAATATTTCCATTCATTAAGATCTGCAATAGATGAAGATTTACGAGCCCTAGAGCAATCCATATCTAATCTTGAAGAATCACTGACCTCCCTTTCAGAGGTAGTTTTACAAAACAAAAGGGGGCTAGACTTACTGTTCCTTGAAGATGGAGGCCTATGTGCTGCTCTTAGAGAGGAATGTTGCTTTTACATAGATCATTCAGGAGTAATTAAAGACTCTATGAGTAAGCTAAGAGAAAGACTGGACAAAAGAAGAAGGGACAGAGAAGAACAGCAAGGATGGTTTGAAGGATGGTTTAACAGATCCCTATGGCTGACCACTTTAATCTCCTCATAATAGGGCCTCTTTTAATTTTGTTTTTGCTTCTTACGTGGCTTTTGTTAGAGAAAGAGTAAGCGCTGTACAGATTTTGATGTTATGCCAACAATATCATGCTTTAGGGGGTCACGAAAATCAATATTATGGTCCTAGTTCTAGGATTAGAACTAGGCACTAGAAGAAGTGGGGAATGAAAGACCCTGGCCCCTAGCAGGAGAAGTAAAAGACCCCTAGCAAGTAGAGTAGAGCCAAAAATGTAGTTCAGCCAGTTCAGTAATTCTATTCTTCTATTCCAGGAACTGGTTGACCATATAGAATTTATGGCCACAAAGTTAGGATGACTTTTTCCCAGGAACTAGCTGACCACAAAAGTTAACATAGAACCTCGTTAACAATCATGAGTAACTGGGAGTTTCCCTTTGTGATTTTCCTTGGTATTTTTGGTATTTTTCCTATGATGCACTCCCTCCTCCCTTGGGTTGTGGGTTTTTCCTTTAAACACCCCTTCCCCCTGCTACTCGAGGTTGAACTCCTCTACCCCTGCATGGGATATGAGTCTTGACCCCAGTGCACTGACTTCAATTAAACCTCGTGTGATTACAGCAAGTACTGTCCCTCGTGAGTTCCTGGGGGGTTGCGTTATCCCGAGACTTGAGTAAAGGTCTCCCCACTCTGGGGGTCTTTCATTTGAATCACATGTTTTCAAAATATTAAACTTTCTAACAAATATGTGGCACTTCTATCAATAATAAATCTGCACTTCTGTTTATCTCCGCTACCTCGATGCCTTCTGAGTACAAAGGGTAGTGCTTTGTCTCACACTTTCATGTCCAGCAGAGACAGGTGCCTAAAGAATGCATGTCCTGGGTATCCTCGCTGGCATTAGTGATTAGCATCTAGCATTGTGTTCAGCACCCAGGAATAGAATGCTAACAAATTAAATGAGTAACAACTATAGAGATAATATCAATAATCCATACAACTAAATTTTATCATTTATACTTAACTATTCATCTATATATACCATGGAAAAAGGCATTTATTAAAGATATTTTTAAAAACCTGGGAAACTAAGTATTATCTCATTTGGCATCTTTAGGCTCCACAAAAGAAACTTGAGAGTGGTACCAAATTTTTACATAGGGGAGACTTAAACAGTGAAAGAGATTAGGAGATTAGCCTTGATTTAGCATTTACATATACTACATAAGGAATGTCCATTGTTTTTGATAAAGTTCTCTTTTTGTCTCTTTCTGTCTGTCTCTGTGTATCTGTTTGTCTGTGTGTCTGTCTGTCTCTCTGTGGTGTGTGTGTGTGTTTGTGTGTGTGTGTATCTCTCTCTCTCTCTCTCTCTCTCTCTCTCTCTCTGTATGTGTGTGTGTGTGTGTTGTAGGTATGTATAGTTAGGGGAGGAATGCCAACAGAAATAAGGGAAGATTAAAATTCTCCTCTGAGTTTTTTGAGTTGCTTATTTACTTTGTTTTGGTTTGATTTTGGAAACAACTTTAGAAGCTCTAAGATCATTTTCAAAATCTACTGTAACCATATTATCTTTTCCAAAAACTAACTGAAGCAAAACAACATTCTATACATGTAGGCCTATTCAAGCTGATCCAGCTATAAACAAGGACTGGGGAAAGCAACTGATGGTATAAATAGCTAAGACTGTCCTGGGCTGATAACAGCAAGGCTTGTTTATTGGGGTAGACCTCTTAGGTGATTTTTCAGTTACATACTAACCAAGAAATTTTAATCTATTCTGTTTTAACCGCAAAAGGAAATAGCTTCTGTGACTATATGGATAATAGATTTCAAGAATATGGTACTGAGTAGCAATGGGCGGGGTCAAATACCAGCATATCCCACCACCAACTGAAAGGCTTTCACTAACTTCTGGAAGGTGATTGCTGCCCCTGGATGGACCGCAGCAGATACAAAGCTTGAACAACTGACACCTCTTACTGAAGCAGAGTTGCATGAAAATTGGAGACATCTAGTAGCATGTTTAAAAACAATAGTGGGGTGTTCAAAAACCAGACAGATAATAGGAATTTTATTTTCAGGATAATTTTGTCCTTGCTAATTACTGAAGAATGTATAGAGGTTTGATCTGAAAACCAACATATTCAATGTAATATTTATGTTTAGGTTGATAGCAATTATACCTAATAGAAATTAATTAGCATCTCTACCTCACTGAAGTATAACTTTCATGCCAGAATGAAAAACAAGAAAACAGAGGCTGCTCTAACCGTCCCCAAAGCAAATAAACATAATCCGACAGCAAATATTTCAGCTGTGCCATTTAACCAACTGTGTTCAAAAGTTTTTAAGAAAAACACTTAAAAAAAAAAGGCAACCTGACTTCATGATCAAGTTCTTAACTGGACAACACAGCAGTTACACCTTTAGTAGCTGAAGGTTTGCAGGGGTTGACTTTGTCTAGTGGAAGCTCAAATTTGCATGGTTTCTCACAACAGGAATGAATGTGCTGAAACATGCCAGCCCACTCCTAAGCTGAAGCCAGAGCACCATTTCCTTCTCACCTAGTACAGATGGCAAGAATCAGAAAATATAATGTTATAATTTACCTCAAGGGTCAAAGAATTACCTACTCCATTATGCTATACATTAATTCAACAAGCTTCAAATTCCTGCTGGTCCAGAATCTCGTCTTCACATCATACCCCAGGTGGACTGTTCATATCCTACTTTTGGGAGACCATGAAAACAAATTTCTGTTGGAAGGGTGGAAAGTACATAGCAAGTATTCAACTTCATCTGGACACAAAAACTGTCATAGTGGCAGGAGACACTTGGAGAGATAAAAGCTTGAAAAATGACCATGACAGATTTTATCAAGCTTGTGTATTGTGTAACCAGAACTGTAAAACCCAGCCATGATAGTGTGAACAAAACCTCTTGAAAAAAGCTGTGTCTGCAGAGACTAACTGGTTGACTAGATTTCAGTCCTGTGGAGAGATTGGAGTGTTGAGGGTCCAGGGACTAATTACCTTATTTAACCCCCCAGAACAGCCATTTCTTGATCACCCCAGTGAACTAACATCTTGTGAGAGAAAACCTGTTAGACTCTATTATCAAAGCAGACAATCAGCTTCTACCAATCCCTAAGCAAGAATCTCATCAGATAACATCTCAGCCCTATCTCTCTTTCTCACTGTACCTGCCTCCCTGGTGCATTTTAAATGTTCCTTGACTTATGACTTAAAACTATATTTATGATTTAGGACTTCATGAAACTGTTTTCATGTTGAAGCATGGGATGTAGGTTAACCTAAATCTGTGTTCCTGGGCCGTGGTCACTCAAAATGGTTCCAGGATAAACTGCCTTCTTCCTTTTAAGATGAGAGTTGTGTTTTTTGCATCAACAATATAATTCTCAATTTTGTAATTCAGTGTCTACTACAAATACAAAATTTTCTACTACTTCTGGAAATGTAATTAAGATTTTTTTTTCTGACTGGCTACAGTTAGTCATAGTTCAAGAACATTCTGGATAAGTATCTTCCTCACAGTCCATGATGCCTCATTTCATTGTATGTTGTCTTCTAGTTTCTCAGTTTATTTTTTTTTTTTAAAAAGGGTCTGTGGAAACCCTCAACATGTAACTCTACCATCCCCACTTCCCTAACAGCTTGTCTTACTTAGTCTCTGTGACACATTTTGGTATTTATCACAGTATTTCAAAGTGTCCGTTATTATCATGTGTTATGGTGATATGAGGTCTCTTATATTTTGGCTATAATGGGGGCAAATGAAACCAGGTCAAAACAAGACAAGCAGCTTAGGGGCAGGAGAAATGACTCAGCAGTTAAGAGCACTGGATGTTCTTCTAGAGTGCCAGCTTCCAAATGGTGGGTCATGACTGCTTATAATTCTAGTTCCAAGGGATCTGAAGCTCTCTTCTGGCTTCTGCAGGCACCAGGCATGTATGTGGTACACAAATATACACAGAGGCAAGACACTCATACACAGAAAAAATAAAGTAAAATTAAAAGATGAAACTTAATTCATAAAAGTTGTATATCATCTGACTGTTTAACTTGCTGACTACCCTCCTGTTTTTCCTTCTTCACGGGTCACCTTGCATTCTGAAAAATAAAAATATTTAAGTTGTGGCAGCTAATATCACGGTGGTGACCTGTTAGTGTTCTGTTGAAAGGGAAAACAACATCTCTCAATTTAAATGAAAAAGAAAAAGAAGACTACAAATGATTAAAGGTGTGGTGTGGCAGAATACGAAGTAGACAGAAAACAAACCCACTGCACCAAAGAGTTACTTTGGTCCAGTTGAGAATTCAGGCAAAGTTTCTGGAAGAAATGACATCTTTCTTGAGAGAGCATGAATGATAAGAAAGCTCAACCGACCGACTGAGTGTTAACTTGGGGGGAATGTTCCGAACAGAAAATCAAATTGACTGCAGAATTCCCCCGAGCAAGGCCCTTTCTTACCCACTTCTGTGAATGGTGAGAGAGTGGAAGAAGCTGCAGATAAAAATGTTGACGCTGGCAGAGATAAAAGATAATGATAAGAGAAGAAATTGCCTCCATAGCGTAATGCCATACAGAGGTCTCATAAGTCACCCAGGAGGCCTAACTGAAATCACTGAGGATACAGGTTTACTAAAGGACACATTTTCAAAGCAGAAAATAAAATCTTATACTAAACAGAGATGTCATCTGGGACCCTCACCTGAACAACTGATAAAGAACATTGGTATGCTCATGAAGTGGAATATTACTCCACTGTTAAAAACAACGATGTCATAAAATTTGCAGACAAATGGATGGAACTAGAGAAAGAATTTAATCCCAAGTGAGATAACCAAGACCCAGAGAGACAAGCATGGTATATGCTCACTTATAAATGCATGTTAGTTGTAAAGAAAAGAATAATCATGCTGCAACTCATGGACCCAGAGAGGCCAAATTACAAGGAGGGCTCAAGAGGGTGGTGGGGGACAAAATGATCTCCCTGGGAAGTGGAAAAAGAAGAGGTTTTCCCCAGAGTAGGGATTGGGAACAGGTCGAATTGGGAACAGACAGTATCAGGTGTGTGAGCTTTGGGGTGGGGGTGCTAATATTGGTAGTATTGACTGGATTTGGGGGACATTTTGGAGACAAGGTGGGAACCTAGTGCAGTGGAAACTCCATGGAATCTAAGAATAACCCTAGCAAAAACTCCTAGTAATAGGGGACACGCACCCTGAACTGGCCATCTGCTATAACCAAGCAAGGCCTCAAGTGGAGGCTTTGGGACACGAACCCAGCCACAAAACCTTCAACCAACAATTTGTCCTGCCTGCAGAGTGTTCTGGGATGAGAGTCTAGCATAATGGTCCTCAGAGAGACCAGATAGACTTCATCCAGCAACTGATGGAAGCAGAGGCAAAGACCCACAGCCAAACATTAGACAGAGATCTGGAATTCTGAGAAGCAGGGAGAGGAAGGATCGGAGGAACCCAAGGGGTCAGGGACACACCAGGAGAATATAGAAACTCGGCTCATAGCATTAACTCTCTGGGAATCATGGGGGCTCACAGAGATCAGGTAGTCTGTAGGGCAACTGACCTAAGTCCACTGCATATATGTGTGGCTGTTCTTGTGAGATTTTTAACAGTGGATGTGGGGGCTGTCTCTGTTTTTGTTGCCTGCTTGTGGGACCCTGCTCGTCCCATTGGGTTGCTTCGTCCAGCCTTGATGTGAGAATGTGTCTGGTCTTATTGTAACTTCTTATGCCAGAGGTTGGTTGATGTCCTTGGGAGATCTGCTCTTGTCTGGAGGGGAGTCAGAGGAGGGTTGATTTGGGGGAGAGGGGAGGTGGGAGGGAGAGACTCGGGGAGGGGAGGGAGGGGAAACTGCAGTTGCGATGCAATGTATGAGAGAAAAATAAAAATAAAATATGTCATCTAGGATTTTTATAGCTAGAGATCAACGTCTGGTTCCAAAGCTTCAAAGAGTGTTTTTTCTGGCTTAGTGCCTGTTGTAGCTGGTAACTTTAAATCAAGGCCAATATTCATTTACCATTCTGAAAATGTAAAGTCCCTTGCAAATATTATTAAATTTACTCTGCCTATGTTGTAAAACTAGAAAACAAAGTCTAAATGACAACACATCTGTTTGCCATACTCCACTAAACATTTGTAGATCACTGTTACAACCTACTAGGGTTACTTTTAAAATTGTATTGGCCTTCATCAACAGTCATGGAGATATACAATGGAGTAAAGTGATTTTGATTGTGTTAGCACAGTATCAATTCTACAGACCAAAGGTCAATTTCAACTTTTAAGTTGTATTAGCTAGTTTTATTCTAAATGTGTCCAAATATCAGAGAGAAGAGAAAGAGTTAGCTTGACAGACAGTTTCAGAGGACGTTCTGTTCTTGCTTGGCCTCATGTATTTAAACAGAATGTTATGGTAGCAAGAACCTTTGATAGAGGATAGCTATTCATATTACAGTATATGAGAAACAGAGAGCATAATGGGAAGATTGCATGTTAATATTTTCTAGGGATATGTCCCTCTTGACTTGTTTCTCCAGCTAGATCCCAAAATTTTCAGAGCCTCTCAAAATAGCACAACTGATTGGAGACCAACTTTTTCCTGTGCGAGGACACATAATTTGAATCCAAACCATAACACAGGACTCATTAGATAAATATATTTCACAAGACCTGGACTTTTATAGATAGTTTATTGCTCTGAAAGATCTAGACAAATTGTTTGAAAGTATTCTAGAAAGAAGAATACCATTCTCATCAGTACAGCTGTGATCCCTAAGACAGAAGGTGGATTTTCCTTCTCAAAACATCAACAGTAGCAGGAGTTGGGAAGAAAAGAATTCCATCCCTCATAGTGACTTTGACAGGTTCAAGGCTTCAGTGACAGATCCATCTACAGATATGGTAGGGATAGCAAGAGAGCTATAAGAAGTGCCTGAAGATCTCACAGGATTGCTTCAATCTTGTCATAAAACTGAAAGCTGATGAGTTACTTTTCATGGATGTACAAAGTGGACTTGAGATAGAATTTAACGGGCAATAACAAATTATATATACTACTTAGGCAGCACCAGGGATAGAGATGATTGACTCCAATTTCAAAAAGCAAAAAACACAACTTGCTACGCTGAAAGGTCTTGTGAAAGGATCTTTCAATCAATGTTGCAAATATATCTTTGTTTGATTTCTTTTCTGTTTTTGGTTTGTTTGTTTCTTTTAGATAGAGTCTTATGTAGACCTGTCTGGCCTTGAGTTACTACTTGGTCAAAGATGACTTTGAATTCATGATCTTGCTGTATCACCTCTCAAGTGCTGCCCGACATTCAGCTTCATCCTTGTTTAGAACTCTTACCTTCGTTTCAGCTTAACCTTAACCACTAACCTTAAGCCACTAACCCCTGCCAACATTTTTGCCATGTTTGAACTACTGTAATTTTTTTACACTGTTAACAAAAGAGAATTTGCCCACTTAAGAAAATATTTATTCCACAAAGTCAAAACCAACAGTGCGAATAAGCACTTAATACATACTCTATGGGGCTATGTGATTTATTAGTGAATTATAATTAGTCATATTTCCTCATTTATATCCCAAACTTTAGGTCTTTAACTTTATCATCTGCAATTCTTTTCTGACACATGATTGTCTCAATAAATATTGTTGTGTGATTAGAACAACTGCATTACATTTTACATTTTCCAGGAATATCTTAACATATATGCCAAGGTTATTAAGAAGGGAGTGCATCTATAATTCTAAGAAAACCTAAATAGTTCCCAAAATTAGGAAAACAACCTGGCAAATGATGATTTGGTTTATGTTTCCTTGGAATATATGAACATGGATCACAGTGGAAGAAATTATAAGAAATTTTATACATGAGAGACTAAATCATTTTGAATGTGATCCAGTACAGATTAATTTTTATGCCAAGTTCTTTTTAGAGAACAACATGTTATGGAAGGATCACATACAAACAATTCTAAAAATAAAATTGTCAAACTCCATTTTAGGCTCTCAGTTTATGGAAATGTAGCTGTCTAGAAAGGCTTTCGGCGGGTGTATTTTTAGTTATTTGATATCTATAAAATTTAAATGATGGACATTCTCTAACTTAGCATTGGCTATGCTTCAAGGATTTAGATCAGCTTAGAATGTTTGAATATTTCTCCATGGTTACACTGCACTGAAGGCCTTTAGGAGATCCTATCAGCTGTTTTAAACCTCAAAGTGTTAGATTACATAGAGATCAGTAGTGGGGTTGCATAGCCTAGAAGTCAAGCTAATCAAAGTTTCAATCCAGTGAATGTTTTACAAACACCATGTTCCCTGCAACCACTACCGTGTCTCTAGTCAGGCTCTTCTCTCCTACTGAACACTTAAATCTTATTTACAAGATGGCTGCCAAATTCATTGGGACCAAATGTAGGAACAAACAAAAGCTCTTGTTAACTGCCCAGTAAGCAACTACTTTTGCTATTTACATTATTCATGATGACATTGTCCAATAAGGAATTCAAGACGCATACTTGCCAGTTCAATACTGGTCATAGACACCAACTGAACAGGATTTAAGAGTGTTAATATTTATTCTACATACACCAATTAATCATAAAGCTATTGCCATTCACAGGAATGTGTTTAAAGTATAGATGAAATATAAATTTCATTTATAGGATGAAATTCAAAGTTGGCAGTTTTTCTAAGCTGGCTAGCTTCCAAATAATTGAGACAAAGACTTACTGCTTTATTCAACAAGCTTTAAGCACAATAACTGAGCAGATATTCCTAATCCTCTATGGTACTTAGCTAATTCCCAGACACAGGCCCTAAGTTACTTGCATTAAGTCTCTCCTTGGATCACTCTGCTGTAGTTGTCTGTCCTCATGGAGAACTCCCTTGGTGACTCCTTCTCATGCCTGACCATCTTCTTCCTTCACCCATGGTCCTTCTTTTCCTGGATCCTCACCTGCCTCCTGGAGAACTCCACCTGACTCTTCTCCCTGGGATCCCAGACTGGGATTGTAAGTCCAGCCTTCCTACCTATCTCCTCTGCCCAGTCATTGGTTGTTCAGATTTTTATTAACCAATCAGAGACAACTGGGGAGCATTCTTTACACTACATTGATACAGGAAAATTTTCAGTATTCACAATAATGCCTGTGTCCGGACTATAGCTAGATCGTGGGACACAGACATCAGCATCTGTATACACAGTGCACATGACCCTCCTCCAGGAGTTATGGTATTTTCTTAGCGCTCTCAATTGCACATTATTCAAACACTTATATTTGGATAGCAAGAAAATAGATTTTAACCCAAATTTAAATGCTTACATCATTGAGTCTCATTTTATCTTCTATGTGTTATTTGTTTTGCAGAGGGAATTTTTGAATTACTACACCTGACTTAACTGGATCACCTGTGAAGCCGCCGTTTACGCAGCATCTTGAAAGTCCTGGAATAAAGATGTCACATCTTCCCAGCCTTATTTTCTCATTTTCATTTTTTCTGTTTAATTTTGTTTATCCCTGTGGTTTTTAAAAAAATATTTTATTTTAGCATAACCTTTACTAAATAATATTTATTTATTTACTTTTTATTATGGATCACTGCAATTCTTTAGTCATATACATTTAAACCTTTTAAAAATTACATAGCCTCTTCTATTATAGCTTTATGTATATACAGTCTTTACATTCTTTTAAAATGCACTATCAAATTTTCAAAACTATACTGTGCTTATTTCCTTCTACTATGTACTCATGGTTTATAAACCTTATTATGCTAAGTAGTTTTCATTGTAAAATATACACAAATGTGTGTGTGTGTGTGTGTGTGGGTGTGTAGACATCATGGAAATGGAAAGGGGAGCACGAGCAGGGAAAGGAATTGTAAAGTAGGAGGGAGGAAGGATGACAAACTGAGAGGGGAATGGGATACTTGTGAAAAGGAGGCAGAAAGCTGAGCAGTCTGAGAAGTTTACCATCAACAGGGGATGAGGGATGGAGGGCTGGGGAGAGCAGTAAGGTGGGGTGACAGGGAAAAAACAGTGTGGTGAGCGCACACCTTTAAGCCCAGCGATTAGGAGGCAGAGGCAGGCAGATCTCTGAGTTAAGGCCAGCTTTGTCTACAGAGTGAGTTCCAGGACAGCCAAGGCTACATAGAGAAACCCTGTTTTGAAAAACAAAAAAAAAAAAAAATAAACAAACAAAAATGTATAATGACATAAAGGTATTGTGAGGACTCCAGACCTTGGCATACCTGACTCCATGATGGAAGTACCCTAGTATCCTTCATTCTGTAAAGATCAGCACATAGACAACATCACCTGCCAAAACTAAAACAAAGGGCTAATTCATCCATATAGTTCTGAGAAAGTCTCAAAATGTACTAACCTTGCTTGTTAGCTTCTGTAGTTCCTCTTCTGGATAACTGTTCTTGTTAACTGAAGTATGTAATCCTAGAACATAGTCTTTGTGCATAAAAGCTTACCCTGAGAAAGGCTTAGTGCTATGCTTAGTGCTATGCTAAACACCCATTGTAGCTGCAGGCCAGCTAAGAAAGACTTTGTATTGGCTTAAACCCATGTCTGAGCCATTTTCTCTGGTGAATACTCCACAACAGGATGAATATCATAATAAAACCCATCCCTTTGAATGAACTAAATAAAAAATCTAAAATAAGTATCTTAAGTGGTTTATTAATATCACTTATGTATACGATTTTCTTTAAAATTGTTTTTCATGTACTGTCAGAGAATTATTTCAAGAAATCTTCATTCAATCTCCCTTTATTCGCTTCATATATTAAATTTACCCAAACAGCAAATCTGCTTCTTATTACTAATAACGTGAATATCACAGAAATAACTTCCAAATTTTCATATTTAGTTATATTTTAATAAATCTCAATTCAATATTCATTGAGGCCTAATTTGCATAGAAGAAGGTCATGTTGATGTCTGTAGTCCCTGTTACCACCAAAGGACATGTGGATATCCCTGGTCTATGTTGCTGCCTGAAGTCACGTTGATGCCCATGGACAACGCTGCCACTGGAAACCGTATTGGTGCCTGTTGCCATGTTACCCCATAGGCCATATTGATGTCCATGGCCTGTGATGCCTTGGAGGGCTATGATGATGTCATGGCCCATGCTGCTGTAGAGACCCATGCTGATGTTTGTGGTCTGTACTGCTACTGGAGATCATTTGAGGTCTGTGGCACTAGCTAAAGCTGGAATCCATTTGGATGTCCATGATGCTGTCACCAGATATCATGTGGAAGTTCATTAGTCATGCTCCTGCCGACTGTAAAGGACAAGCTTCTTTTAATGTGTCATGGATGACTGTAGACTCATAGTTAAGAAAGAGGAACACAGAAGGCTTCTGTGACAACCACCACCCCCTCCAGGAAAAAGTAGCAGCTGAGACAGAAATCCGTGAAAGATCACTAAAAAATTGTGATAAGGATGCTGAAATGTTCCACCATTGATGGCTTTATGGTAGGTGTAAGGTTGGAGAAGGAATCAATTTGCTTTGAGGGGCTGTCCACTGGGAGTTTGACCATGTTCCAGGGAGTGTATGGGCAACACAAATTGGATGCTTTTTTCCTAATTATTCTTTTTTGGGGGGAGTCATAAGAGTGGGAAGCAGACCTAGGATATTGAAAACAGGTATTTAAATGTTTTTTACATCTCAGTATTTTGTGTATGGATGTGTATATGTGCATATGTAGACACTCACTGTACAGACCAGACAGGCCTGTCCTCAGTGGGGTGTCATGTGGTTATGTGTTCCCGAGCAGGTAGAGGCAGATAGGGAATGGCTCTACTCCTGCCATTCACAATTCTGAGATTCCTGGGGTTTGAGTTCATTCAGCCTTGCCACTTTCTATGTCTGACTGGTAACAAGGTCCCACATGCCCTACAATTACGTGTGTGTGTGTGTGTGTGTGTGTGTGTGAGAGAGAGAGAGAGAGAGAGAGAGAGAGAGAGAGAGAGAGAGAGAGAGAGAGAGAGAAATTCTAAATATATATGCAACCTGATCAGTCTATATTATGTTACTTCTATGAATGGGCTCAGAGATGACCGTAGGTATTAGAAGTTCATTTGTTGTGTTCTTCTTTGAGGAAGACTATTTCTCTCACTCTTGACATTCCTTAGCTGCTAGTAGCTCTCTTTGCAGGTTTGAGGTCATGTGTTCTCTTCCCCATTCCCTTTAGCACGTCTGTTGATGTCCTTGTTCAGGTCACATTTTCTGACTATTATGAACTATTAGCTAACTTTTAGATTTCTGAAAATGTTTACTTTGACATTTTTTCCAGTATTCCCATTTTTCTTACCAAAAAGGTGCTGGGCAGGCATTATTCTACTATTATTATTGGGGGAAATAATGGATGAAGTGGTTTTAATTTCTTTTTTTATTAGATATTTTCTTTATTTACATTTCAAATGCTATCCCCTTTCTACATTTCCCCTCCTCAAACCCCCCATCCCATGCCCCCACCTGCTCACTAACCCACCCACTCCTGCTTCCTTAACTTGGCACTCCCCTAAACTGGGGCAATGAGCCTTCTCAGGTCCAAGGGCCTCTCCTCTCATTTATGTCTGACGAGGCCATCCTTTGCTACCCATGTGGCTGGAGTCATGGGTCCTTCCATGTGTAGTCTTTGGTGGTTTTAATTTCTTAAGCAGTACATTATATCCTAATATGCAGTTTAAAAATTTATTTATTTATTTATTTATTGTATAAGACTGTTGTGCCTGCATGTATGTCTGTGCACCATGTGAACCACTCCTGTGCACCACTCCTGGTGGTGAAGGAGACCAGAAGACTTCATCAGATCCCCTGGGCCTGGAGTTACAAATGGTTACCAACCATCATGTAGGCTCTTGGAATAAAACCCAGATCCTTGAGAGGCACAGACAGTGCTCTTACCACTGAGCCTTCTCTCCAACCTTTTAAAATGTACTCACTCAATGTCAAAACTCTCTGAATTTGGGATAGTACTTGAAAAGAATACTTTTATCTGAGTAGACATTTTAAACACTAGTCTCTGGCTGTAGATATTATTCAGGGGTTAAGAGTGTATGCAGCTCTATCTAGAGGTCAGATCCCAGAACTCATGTGGAGCAGCTCCCACACACTGTATCTACAGTTCTGAGGGAATCCATCACCCTCTTCTGACCTCCACAGGCAACTGTACACACGAATAATCTCTTTTCAGTTGCATTTTTCATAATCTTAGTTAATGATCCTGGCTCACTCAGTAACATTGCTAAAAAGTGTCCTTATGAACGCTAAACTGAGGGTTAAGATTAATGAGAACTAAATTTTGTGCAAATGATTCAGACTTCAGTATTTATTGAGAATTGATGAAAAGCCGTTTTTAATTATACAAAGCATCCTATGGGTACGGTTATGCAACTGCAACACTATTAAAACTTTAAATCAAATTCAGGTTTAGTGAATTTATGCTCTGACTTGAAACCGCTTATAACTTTTGTGTTTTCTTTCAAATGCTAGTGAAAAGAGAGTTGTTCAAAGGTTAAAAGTATTTTACCTATATAACCACTGTACATTGATGTTTTCTAGTTTATTTTTTTTGTCTGTATACCTTCTATGATTATATTTTTTAAGGATTAGATTTTTAAAAAACAATTTCATGATTGATATTTTCCAATTAACTCATTTTATTTTTATAATATTCTTAATAACTTAACAGATTTCTTTTGTATATTTATTTTCTAGATTTTTCCCTTTTCTTTGTTTTTTCAGCTTTGTTTGTGTCTGTGTGTGTGTGTGTGTGTGTGTGTGTGTGTGTGTGTGTATGTGTGTGCATGTGTATGGTTGTAGACACATATGGATCTGTGTGTGTGGAGGGATCCCAGACTGGTGTTGAGAATTTTCCTAAATTTTCTTCCACATTACACTTTCTGAAGCAGGTCTTCTAATCAAACTCAGAACTTGTAGACACGGCCAGCTACTCTTTCCAGTTAGCTTGCTCTGAGATCTTCTGTCTTCATCTTCTAAGGTCAGACTTACAGGCAGGCCAACCAAGCCCACCTAGCATTAATGTGGATTTTAGGGATCTGGACTCTGGTCTTCTTGTTTGTGAGGCAACAACTTTAAGCTATGAGCAATCTCTCTAATTTCTTTACACATTTCTACTGATTAATTTTTCATACAAAAAAGACACCAACCAGGTGTGTTCTTTTGTGATTGAGTTACTTCACTCAGGATGACACTTTCTAGTTCCATCCATTTGCCTAAGAATTTCATGAATTCCTTGTTTTTAATAGCTGAATAGTACTCCATTGTGTATATATACCACAATTTCTATATCCATTTCTCTGTTGAAGGACATCTGGGTTCTTTCCAGCTTCTGGCTATTATAAATAAGGCTGCTATGAACATAGTGGAGCATATGTCCTTCTTGCATGTTGGAGCATCTTCTGGGTATATGCCCAGGAGTGGTATAGCTGGATCCTCAGGTAGTACTATGTCCAATTTTCTGAGGAACCCCCATACTGATTTCCAGAGCAGTTTTACTAGTTTGTAATCCTACCATGGTATGCACTCACTGATAAGTGGATATTAACCCAAAAGCTCAAAATAAACATGTTACAATTCACAGACCATAAGAAGCTCAAGAAGAAGGTAGATCAAAGTGGGGTGATTTGGTTCCTCTGAGAAAGGGAATAAAATAATCACAGGAACAACTATGGAGACAAAGTGTGGAGCAGAGACTGAAGGAAAGGCAACCCAGAGACTGTCCTACCTGGGGATTCATCCTATAAACAGTCACCAAACCCTGAAACTATTATGGATGAAAAGAAGTACGTACCGAAAGGAGCCTGTTATGGTTGTCTTTTGGAGGGGCCCTGCCAGAGCCTTACAGATACAGAAGTGAATACTAGCAGCCAACCATTGGACTGAGCGCGGGGTTCACAATAGAGGAGTTGGAGGGCAGACTGGAGGAGCTGGGGGGTGGGGGGTTTGCAGCCCCATGGGAAGAACAACAGTGTCGGCCAACCAGATAACCCAGGGCTCCCAGGGACTAAGCCATCAACCAATGGGTACACATGGTTCCAGCCAAAAGATTGGCAGAGGAATGCCTTGTCTGGCATCAGCAGGAGGAGAGGTCCTTGTTCCTGTGAAGGCTCAATAGAGGCCCCAGTGTGGGGAAATCGAGTGGGGGTCATGGAGTGGGTTGGGTGGAAGAGCATATTCTTGGAGGTAGGGGGTGGGAGGATGGGTTGGGGATTTTCAGGGAGGGGGGGAAACCTGGAAGGGGTATAACATTTGAAATGTAAATGAAGAATATATTTAATAAAAAAAAGACACCAACCAAGTCTCCTTCAGCCCTCAGCCACTGTCTTAGGGTTATTGTTGCTGTGATGAAACACCATGAGCAAAGCAAACTGAGGAGAAAGATTTGGCTCAGCTTAGGCTTCCACATCAAAGTTCATGCCTGAAGGAAGTCAGGAAGGAACTCAAGCAGAGGAAGAACCTGGAGGCAGATGCTGAGTCAGAGGTCGTGGAGGAGCACTGCTCACTCACTGTCTTCTTCATGATGTGCTCAGTCTGCTTTCTTACAGAATCCAGGACCACCAGCCCAGGGATGGCACCACCCACAGCTGCCTGGGATCTCCCTAATCATTCATTAAGAATGAACTGGCTTACAGGATTTCCTACAGACTGAGCCTATGGAAGCATTTTCTTAATTGAGGGTCTTCCCTCTTAGATGACTTTAGCTTATGTCAAGTCGACATAAAACTATCCAGTACAACTGTATTTGTAAAAGCAACATATTGGCCACCCTTTTTGTATTTTTAGAAATTTATATTTGTAATTTTTAGCGCTCAACTTAGAAAATAATTCCATAGTAAATGTTCACTTTTATACTATATGAAGTATTGTTTTCCACAGCCTGGACATATGGTAGAAAAGGCTAAAACTATTAGACACCTTCATGATTATAGTTAATAAAATACATGTGTTGTTGAGCAGGTGATGTAACTCCATTAATAGAGTTCTTGCCTTGCATGCATGAAGCCTCCAGCTCTACCCCAGTACCTTTTAGTAGTGCACGTCTGTAAGTGAAGCTCTCAGGAGGCTCAGGTGGGATGATCATTCAGGGTAGTTTAAAGACCATCTGGGTACATAAAACCCAGCTTTTCAAAAGCACAGAAAAGCTAAAGAAAAGAAATATACTTTCTTGAAATGAATATCAAGTATATTTTATGAGATTTCTTATGTTAATAATAACTATGTGGTAATTTACATGTTAATGCTACACTAGTTATTCAGTGATTTGTACAGATTTCAGAACATCGTGTTGTATGTAAATAAGATAGGCAATTTTATTTATCAGCTAGAAAGATCATTTCTTCTTCTTTTTTTTTTTTGGTTTTTCGAGACAGGGTTTCTCTGTGTAGCCCTGGCTGTCCTGGAACTTACTTTGTAGACCAGGCTGGCCTTGAACTCAGAAGTCCGCCTGCCTCTGCCTCCCAAGGGCTGGGATTAAAGGCGTGCGCCACCACCGCCCGGCTTAGAAAGATCAAAATGACATAAAAAGAAAGAGAAATCGAATACAAGGTAAATCATTTAAAAGAAAAGCAAGTGACATCTCAGTTTGAATTTAAAGGCATGGTGGAAGTGGATCTAGTAGGGTCAATGCACTGAGTCAAGGGTATTTAGAAAAAGAGAAGCAATGTTCTAAGGTTAGAGAGTACACTGCTAAGAGTTACTGTGGTACTTTGTACCTCAAAAAGTTGCCAAACACATATTTACTGATTACTAGATGAATTTAATTAAATAATTTATTTAATATTAATATATGCATCTAATGTATTCGGATCTAAATGTATTTCCTATTCACTCTTATTCCTCCTCTATTTCCCATCTCCCTCTAAAATTCATGTTCTCTCTCTCTCTCTCTCTCTCTCTCTCTCTCTCTCTCTCTCACACACACACACACACTTTTTTTTAAATTCAATATCCACTAAATTTATTTAGCATATGCATGGGTGTTCAGAGCATCTGCGGGCTCATGGGTTCACATCTACGAAGAAAGTGACTCTTATCAGCAGCCACCAACTGCCAATAGCTCCTCAGATAAGGGTGGTAGTACCTGAGCTCATTGGCATCCATGCTCCGACTGGCTGGGTTGTAGCCTAACAGTATTTACAAAAATAATATCCAACATGAACCCACAATGGCTGGAACTGTGTGCACACAACTGCTCAGAACTTTATTTGAGGTTTTGAGGGAAAGTAGGAAAGAGAAGTGTTTTTCCAAACTTAGCTTCTCACCTATATGATTATTCATGTCTTCTAACATCCAAAAGGTGCTGATGGCAGAGAAGAAAGAAAAGAAATGAATAATGTGAGTCCTGTGCTGAACTCAGTTTGTAAAGAACAGCCTACTATGCTGTGGAAGTCGTGAGATGCATAGAAATAACTGAGAAGCAAGCAGTCACATGAGGCAAAGTATTTCTACTGAGCTTGATGAGGGTGGGGCTTACTGAATCACAGCATATGTTCACTGCCTAGTTCTTCAGTTTCCGAAGTACTAAACACAAGTTCTTACTGAAGTCAAATCTTTCCACATACTAGCTGGATCCTTGATCTTTACCCTGTGTCTAACAGCTGTTAAAATGTGTTACTGTATGGGCGGGGAAATGGCTCAGTAGGTAAAGCACTTGCTACACACACATAAGAACATGTGTTGGATCCCCAGTACACATGTAAAAAGCTCGTGTGGGGTAGCACGGGTCTGTAATCCCAGTGTTGGAAGGTGGAACAAAAGATTCTTAGGAAATTCTAGGTAATCACTGGGCACTGGGTTTCAGTGAAGGAGCTTTTGGGGTGGTTCACGGTGGAGAGCATAAAGACTTGATGTTGCTCTCTGTCCTCCACACATACATGCACAGGTGTGTATACACATACACATGTATGCATAGCATTTTTAATACTATACACATCTGCATAAAATACAGCACTGCATGCAAGCTTTAAATATAGCCTCATATAAAATTTGAACCTCTGAATTTTTCTTTCCAGATAGGGTTTAATGTCTGCATGTTTATAAATCTCTCCTTGGCTGGTCTTAGGAAATGGGAAAACTGTAAGTTTAACAATGTCTTAAGAGGCTTAGTAGGTGGGTAAAGGATCTCCACATAAAACCAGACACACTGAATCTAATAGAAAAGAAAGTGGGGAAGAGCCTTGAGCACATGGGCACAGGGGAAAATTTCCTGAACAGAACACCAATAGCTTATGCTCTAAGATCAAGAATTGCAATCATAAAATTGCAAAGCTTCTGTAAGGCAAAGGACACTGTCAATAGGAGAAAACAACAACCAACAGATTGGGAAAAGATCTTTACCAATCCTACATCTGATAGATGGCTAATATCCAATATATACAAAGAACTCAAGAAGTTAGACTCTGGAGAGCCAAATAGCCCTACTAAAAATGGGGTACAGAGATAAACAAAGAATTCTCAACTGAGGAATACCGGATGGCTGAGAAGCACCTAAAGAACTGTTCAACGTCCTTAGTCATCAGGGATATGAAAATCAAAACAACCCTGAGATTCCACCTCACACCAGTTAGTATAGCTAAGATCAAATCCCAGGTCACAGAAGATGCTGGAGAGGATGTGGAGAAAGAGGAACATTCCTCCATTGCTGGTGGGATTGCAAGCTGGTACAATCACTCTGGAAATCAGTTTGGTGTTTACTCAGAAACCTGAGGACCCAGCTATACCACTCCCAGGCATATACCCAGAAGATGCTCCAACATGTAATAAGGATACATTCTCCACTATGTTCATAGCAACCTTATTTAAAATAGCCAGAAGCTGGAAACAACCCAAATGTCCCTCAAAAGAAGAATGGATACAGAAAATGTGGTACATTTACACAGAGTAATACTACTTAGCTATCAAAAACAATGAATTCATGAAATTCTTAGGCAAATGGATGGAACTAGAAAAATATCATCCTGAGTGAGGTAACCCAGTCACAAAAGAACACACATGGTATGCACTCACTGATAAGTGGATATTAGCCCAGAAGCTCAGAATACCCAAGATATAATTCACAGGCCACATGAAGTCAAGAAAAAGGAAGACCAAAGTGTGGGTGCTTCAGTCCTTCTTAGAAGGGGGAACGAAATATCCATGGGGAGAGATACAGAGACAAAGTGTGGAGCACAGACTGAAGGAAAGGCTATGAAGAGAATGCCCCACCTGGGGATCAATCTCATACACAGTTACCAAGCCCAGACACTATGAGGGATGCCAACAAGTGCTGGCTGACAGGAGCTGGATATAGCTGTCTCCTGAGAAGCCCTGCCCATGCCTGACAAATACAGAGGTGGATGCTCTCAGCCAACAATTGAACTGAGCCCAGGTCCCCAATGGAGGAGCTGGAGAAAAGACCTAAGGAGCTAAAGGGGTTTGCAGCCCCATAGGAGGAACAGCAACGTGAACTGACCAGTACTTCCAGAGTTCTCAGGAACTAAACTACGAACCAAAGAGTACATATGGAGAGACCCGTGGCTCCAGCTACATATGTTGCAGAGGATGACCTTGTCAGACATCAATGAGAGGAGTGGCCCTTGGACCTGTGCCCCAGTGTAGGGGAATGTGAGGTCAGGGAAGCAGGAATGGGTGAGTTGGTGAGCAGTGAGAAGGGGGATGGGATAGGGGGTTTTCAGAGGGAAAGCAAGGAAAGGGGATAACATTTGAAATGTAAATAAAGAAAATATCTAGTAAAAAATAGGAAAAAAATGAGGCTTAGTAGGATGTAAATTTTCTTCTTTATAATTAAAACACTTGAAATGTAAATTGTATAAAGTTTCTGAACTATATGTTAAAATAAAATATATCAAAATGGCATCTATAATCTTATATAAATATAATTTGTAATCATATACAATTTTAAAAGTCTCTAAAATGACATATTTTATGAAGCCAGACCATCTGAATTTTCCTGAGAACTTTTCCCACTAATTCTCAAGAAATAAAATGCTTTGTGCACAGGGTGAAAATCATTTGTATGATTATGAATTTGATGTTTCCTAAGTAATTTGATTTTGCTGATTAAACCCATTTTACTGAAGAATAGAACATCTGCCTCTGGACACCATGGAAGCTGAAACTACGTCACAGTCTTATGCCTGGAATTGTGACTAAATTTGGATTCTTGTTTAATCTTGAATCTGGTGTTCAAAAATGAGCATGAAAAGTTGCATATAAGACCTAAATTGATAAAAATTTAGTTATAATGTAAACCTGTTACATACTTGAGATTTCTATAGAAAACAAAGTCAAACTGAGTACAAATTATTCAAGAGTTACACCTGTCTAAACAGAGAACTCCATTTCTTCTGATCATCTATTTTTGTGCCTGATTACAGTCATTACTTCAACCTCATTGATACCCACTTAATAGCCTCTATGCATCCATGAGATGCTAAGAATTCCAACAAAAAGTAAACATCTGGATGTGTGTGTGTGTGTGTGTCTGTGTGTGTGTATAACCATACACTATTGACTTTTTCTGTGGGTGAAAAAATAATGTTAAGAAGTGTTAAATCCAGGCTGGAGAGATAGCTCAGTGAATAAAAATAGTTGCTGCTCTTCCAGAGGCCTGAGTTCAATTTCTAGCACACACCCTGGGTAGTTCACAACTGCCTGCAACTCTAGTCCCAGGGAATCTATTGCCCTCTTCCTGTTCTGCCATCACAGGTACATACACATGTGGTATATATACACACAGACACACACACATTAAATTTACGCAAGGCACTATGTGCTCTAATTTAATCCTCACCACAATCCCACGTATCAGCCCCATTGGTGATAAGGACAAGTTGCCTCCCAGACACTCAGCAGGAAGTGCCTGAGTTGTGATATTTCTCTCCAAAGTCTGGCGTCTTCACATTTGAATTTTAGATGGACTTTGTAAGTAGACAGACTGTGAAACCATTAGTCATACTTGGAGCAAGAGTATTTACTATCAGTTCCAAATGCTGACAATAGCTTTAGCACTGTGTCTAGAAAGCCCTAGAGATCTACCATTGAAATAGTAGTAGCAATTTATCCTTTAATTTTTAGTAAAAATTAGTATTTTTTAAAGTTTGGATAATGAACACATAAGAGTAATGTCATTCTATGTGGTTTATTCTGGAGGAAGTACTGTTACTAAACAGCCCCATATTATAATCTATGTGTTAGAGCTCTGTATTTGGTTCTATGTGGTGAGCCTACTGTAGGTAGGATCATATATTATGTCTTAAGGATATAAATTTTTAGGAGATAAAGAGAATTATTAAGAATTCAATTACATTTTTTTTTCTAGGAAAAAAGAAGTCTTCACGACTGGGCTCACACTCATACCCTAACCCCATTCTCCGGATCATTACCTTTCTGAGAAACTCTGAGCCAAATGGCCTTTGTCTCTGTTACTAATCCATTAAATATTAGCAATCCTGGGTCAGAGCCCAATTTAATGTGCAATGTTTTAAAATAAATGAATAATCTGAGAATGATTATCTTTTAGGAACAGAGTAGTACACAGTACTTAAAACACTGCCAAGCTGAGGCAGGAGGATAACTAGTCCAAGTCCCACCTGGGTGACAGAGTGAGATCATGTCATAAAGACCTGAATTTGGATCCCCAGAACCCAGGTAAAAGTTCAGGTTTGAAGGCATGTACCTATAACCATAATACCTATAACCTAGGCACTGGAGAAACAGAGGCAGGTTGGAGCTGTCTGGTCAGTCATCATAACCCAAGAGATGAAATCCAGCATGACAAAAGATGCTGTCTCAAAACATGAGACAGAGAACAACTGAAGATAGATGGCATTGACCCTTGACCTCCATCTGTGTTCACACACATGTATCACACCCACTTGCAGACTGCACACATAGAAACATGTATACCTCACACACATATAACACAAATACCTGAAAAGCACTGACATCTCCCTCTGTGACACCTCTGAACCTATCGTAAGTATTATGGTGACAATATTCTTCAAAACATTTCCATGTATATTTGAATTCTGACTTCATTTACCCACCTCCTTATAGTATTCTGGATAACGGCCACCCTAGAACATCAGGACCTGATCCCAGGAGCCTACAAATGTGACTTCTGAAAAAATAGAGGCTGGGTTGAGATGGGAAGTTATACTGGTAATCCAGGTAGGTCCTCAATGCAGTCACATACATGGAAACAAGCCAAGGATAGCTGGCAGCCACCCGATGCTGGAAGAGTAAGAAGTGGATTTTCCGTTATATCCTCCGGAGAGGGTATGGCCTACCATAACCCTGATCCCAGACTTTTGGCCTCCAGAGCTGTGAGAAAATTAATCTGTCATTTTAAGCCACCCAGTTTGTAGTAATTTGTTACGCTGGTCACAAGAAACAAATACTGTCCCTTAAGAGAGAAAAAGACCGTGTGTTTTTATCTTGTAACATTGCTGAGTAGAACAGCAGTTTTAAGTCTTGAATTCAATTCAAAATAATCCCCAGAACTTGTTTATAAAAACTGATGTCCAGGCCAAATCTCTGCAGTATAGAAACTGAGTGAAAGACGATAGTGAAGCTTTGGCATTGCTTATATATCCAGATTACGTCATGTGTAATTCAAGTTGAGATGCTCACACCGAGAATATCTTATGACTAGAGAGTAAGCTAGTGGAGGGGATCAATGGAGACCATCAACCCTGGATTTAGGTTGCCTAGTATCCAGATCAAAAATAATTCTATAAGGTGTAAGTATCTACCTTCAATTTTCTCATTTTTAAGTGCAATGATAAAATTACCTTCTTCTCACGATTATTTTGAAGCTTATAGTGATAAATTGTTTGTTTGTTTGTTGTTTGTTTTAATATAGTGCCACGGCCACTACGAGTTCTTTAAAAACATTAGGTCATAATTTCGAAATAAAATTAATTTCAGAATTCTGAAAGCAATTATTATTTTAAATTAATTAGAAAGACTAAAGATTTAGGGAAACTAAATATCCTATATTTCCATAAGTTTTACATGGTTTTTATTCACATAAATTTACTGAAATACTAGGTTTCAAAGGCACAGACTCTCATCCAGATAAGCAGCTTTAAATTGTGCACTTGGATCTTCTGTGGATTCAACGACAATCGGTTCACTTTCAGTGCAATCTTATTAAAGTACCCTTAAGTTGTAGTGCTTTCGGACTGGCAGAGAATGAGCTACATTTTGAACATAGTAGAGTCATGCCAATCTTTCCAAAGTAGCTCCCCCCCTTCCCCATCAAAATCCCATCTGTTTTGCTGATGTGCCAATATCTGGGGTCTGTTTTTCATAATGTCATTTTGTTTGTGAGGATGTCTGTTCCTGAGGGCTCATGAGTTGGCTGACAATGAAAAAGTGGTCACAATGAAGCCAGGAAATATCCTGAAAAATAAAGCCCAAGCCAGGAAAGACACTGCGCCCTGCTGGCCGGCTGCACAGAGCTGTGAGAGCGAGGGCAGCAGCTGGGGACATGCTCTGCAGTCAGTGGTGACTGAAGAGAGAGACCTCCAGTAAGTGAGTGCGGGAAGAACAGAGGCGCAAGGCAGCTGCTGCCCCTCCCCCCTCAGAACAGCTTGAGCAGAGCAGTTCCGGGGAAAGTGTTTGTTTGTTTTACAAAGAAAGAAAAGAAATAAGGAAAATGGCTAATGACATTTTACTTTCCTATAACCCTTTTCAGAAACATTAAGAGAGGGGGAAAGGGTTTATAAAAAGCAAACCATGTAAATCCTTTTGCAAAGGATGTGTAAGTTTTGTTTTCGGTATTTAGCTAAAGATGACAACCTGACTTATATCTATCTGATAGTTTTGCATTACTGAACATTTTACCAAGTTTATTCAACATTGGTCAACGATTATACCTAGGGGAAGACTCCCCCCCCCCCCGATATCGTCAAAGAGTCAAGAAAGCTGTTGAAAATTCGTGAAGCAATGTATCTCTATTTTAGATATAATTTTCAGCGTTGCCTATCATAAATGCTTTGAAAATCGCTCATAACTTTAAGACTTTACACGCATGTGAATATTGCTCATGAAAACTTTAAAAAAGGATTTAGCCTTCATAATTCTCATTTGTCATGACAATGAACAAAATGTGTGTTATATTATGTTCTATATCCTGAAGGAAGCATGGATGTTATTCATTCACACTGGTATCCGGTCCAGATATCTTTGACTTAGAGACTTTTTAGACTGATGAAGACTAGAATCTTTCCTCCTGCCCCCCTTAGAATATATGGTGATATAGGAGATGGTAGATACCTAGCTGAAAGCTATCTACATAGCAGACTGGATGCTGCAGTTAACTTGAAAGAGTTTATAAACTAGATAGTTTAAAAAAAAAACAAAGCTCTGGTTTATCAACAAATACTGTAGAAAGAACAGTGAGTCCAGCAAGTGGCAATTATAGCCTTTCTGCACACTGTGGGCTATAAGCCGGGTGGCCATGTAGCTAGGTTTTCATCTGGCAAGGAGACTGACTCCTAGAAGCATGAAGAATGAGAATCCTCTGGGTCTCTTCTTTAATCATTTTAATAAAGTAATCTAGCCATACTGAATAAAAGTGCTATTGAGATTTTCAAAAGACATTTTGAGAAAAACATGAAATTCAATAGAAGAAAGGCATTTCCTAGTTAGCTCTGTATCTGTGCAAAGGAAAGCATTCTTTCGGGAATTAACTGGAAGTTTCTAAAACTTTTTGTAAAATTCCATTTTTCAGTGGCGGTGGTGCTGTGGGGTGCTGTATCCCGGTCCCCTTCCTCTGGCTTTCATTCAGGTGATAGACAGGAAGAGGAGAGTTCCAAAATCCCGCCTTTTCCCAGCCAGGCATAGCTTTTTCAGCTTGAGGTATAACAATTGTAGGAAGTGGTGAATGATGGAAACATTTTCCTAGAAGAGGAGGTTGAAGCCTAGGAGAACCACTCCTATCTGAGCTCTAACTACTTACCCAGGCATGAATCGGAGGAAGCTTGCCACAGTGAGAAGGCCAGAACAGATCAACGTGACTCGGGGCTAGACTGTCCCTTCCGGAGTGTGATGGACTAGCACACTCCCGGGATGCAGCTTCCCCTGACATTTCCTGAGCTTTTCCTCATGACTGATTCCCCTCCCCTCGCAGGACTCAATGGAAGGGATTGCAGCTATATTTTAAAACAACCCGTATAGAGAGCAGCTGATACCATTACAGTTCTGAAGCCATGCGCCTATGTACCACTGCTGTGTTTGCACTTCTTACAAGAGGCACGTGGCAAAGGAAACAACGCGGAGATGGCCTTGCACTGAAGAGGCTAAAAGGAAATTCAGTCGCAGAGAGACTAGAAGAAGAATACCATTTCCTGAGTTGGAGAACAAATCACCCCCGTGCTTCATACACCGCAGCTTCAGCGGTCAGAGAAGAGCAAATTGCTCAGTACTTGTCATGGTCTTTTCCCCCCCAAAATAAAAATCGTCGTCGTTGCTTCATTAGCTGTTTTATAGTTGCAGGGGTAGATCAACTATAAGAAGCACTCTTGTTACAAAGTGACCCCATCGTTGGATGTCAGTGATAGCACCGAGAGACCAAATTGAAAATCTTATTTTAAATAACCTAGCATACTGATGTATTCTACAATTAAGGAATAAATTAATACACTCGCTTTATAATACACTTTTTCGGCATCACACCTCCCCACATCCCTGAGATGGATCTGTGTTTGCCAGCAGGGCAAGTACATGATCACAGGCAACAGAAAAATGCCACTTAACCACTGAGGCCACTAGATTAATGATTAATAAAAACTTAAGGAGACGGTAGAGGCAAGTAAGGAACTTTTATTAAATGATGAAAATACAAGGCATTCCCTGGGGATTTGCCTTTGATTAGAAGAAGCAGTTCAAAGCCCTGACCTTTAATTTCAGACAGCCCTTAGTCCTCAGGAAGTCTCTGGTGCTTTTGCTTCATTGCTATTTTAAGATATGCTGTTGAAATCTCTCAGAGAAGATGATCTGTCTTCTAAAATCCTGTGTCTCACAGATACTCAGAACTCATTAATCACTTCATGGAGTTCCTAAGTCCATCATGCAGTGGACAGGGAAAGGCATCCTCATAAAACACTGTGGGGTTCCAAGAATATCATGAACAGCTTTATTTCCCCAGTAAGTCTTTATAAACTGTTGCATGGGGATAATCACTTCCTAATTAATGGTGAATAAATCAAATAGTAAAATAACATATTCAAAGTGTTTGGTACTTATCCTGATACAGTTCACAGGTGTTGCTAAAATTTCAGGAATGCCTAAACTGTATAAAGCAGATTAATGTCTTGATTGTTTTATAATTGCTTTCATGCATGGTTTTTTTTTTCTTTTGAGAGTGTTTTTTTTGTTTTGTTTTCATGTTGTGAGATTAAAATCTATTTAAGCTATCTTTATTATTGAGAACTTTCAGGAAATTTAATACAATTGAATGTAATTGCAGAATGTACATACAAATAATATACTGCTGTTGGTAAATGTAGCTGTTTCTATCTCATAATAAAATGTTCTTTGTTTAGGGTCTACAGAATGTACAAGCTGGTAAAACCTCAGTGTAATTAGGTGTAGATACTAACTTTGGGACAGATATCTAGTGGATAGTATACAATTTTCCAAAGCAAAATGAAAAGTCTCGAGATAATGCTTTGTCTCTTTACTAAACACTTATTCATGGAGTTGGGGAGATGACTCGGTGGCTAAACACTTGTCATACAAGTGTAAGATTCAGAGTTTAGATCCACAAGCACCCATGTAGAGATGACTTGTTGAGAGGCAGAGACAAGAGGGTCCCTAGAGTAAGTTGCTTCGCTAAACTGAGCAAGTTCTGGGTTCAAGTGAAAGACCACACCTTCAATGCATAAGATGCATAAGGTGGAAAGTGAATAAGGAAAATGCTTGACATCACCTCTGTCCTCCACATGAATACACACACACACACACACACACACACACCCCATATACATACCACACACATACACACACACAGAAACACATACCACACATACCACACACACCACACACACACACAGACACACAGATACACAGACACACACACAGACATACACACACATACACACACACAGACACACACAGACACACACAGACACACACACACATACACACAGACATACACACACACATACACATACACCATATACATGCCACACACATACACACACACACACATACACCATACACATACCACACACACACAGACACATACACCACACATAAACACACACTCCACATACACATACACAGAAAACCCCTGTTCCTTTAGTATTTTCACATAACTTCCAATTGTCAATTATAAACAATGAGGCAATGAATATTGAGGAAATACATTATAACAATTTCTAATTTTTGTTACATCCAGACATTGTGGTATTAAATGTACTCTATGTTTGTTTTGTTTTATTTTACGTAGCCCTGGCAGTCTTGGAATTCTCTATGACCAGGCTAACCTCTGCCTCCTAAGTGCTGGATTTAAAGGCATGCATTGCTAAGCCAGGTATATTCTATGTTTACTGAGAGAGAGGACATTCGTGACAAAGAAGATTGATAATAGAACAAATAAGTAGACTCTATTATTAAAAATATTATAATGGTTGATAGATCGGATGTGGGAGTCTACACAGAAGGGGAAGCATGAAATGCAGAGAATCTACCCAAAGGGGTTATTTCTTATTTACATCAGGACAAGTAAGTGAGTATATCTTGAAAGGTGGAAAGACCAGAAAGAACCTCTAGAAAGAGGGAAAAACTCACTGTCTCACACAAATAGTTGAAAAAGCATAATGTACAAAGCAAATTATAAGAAGCTCAAAAGAAATGGAAAAGAAACTTCTTGAGGCAGAGATTTAAGTAGGGGCTAAAAGATGAAGTTGATGACTATTGCGAAGTCCTTATGTGTCTTGCCAAGAAGCCTAGATGTTCTGTAGTTAACGGAAAACTACTAGAAAGTGTTAAACAGAGACAGGTTTGTTTGGCAAAAGAATAGAGAGACAGACTAATTAGGGAACGACTGCTTTTTCCAGAAAGATCCATCTCTAACACTTATGAGGCAGAGAAAGTATGAATACAGGCCCTGGAGACTTTGCCTTCCCTCTCCTCTCCCTGCTCTCACCTTCTCAGCAAAGGATCCGGCAAAAATCTGTGTGTTACCACCACTTTTCATGCCCACAACATTCATAAAACAAAGAACATTTGAACATAATACAGTATCTAAATTCCCACCCCAGACCTCTGAGACTTCTGAGTACTTGGAGAACATCCTGAAGGATGAAGACACAGGGTCTGTTGAGCACATGTCGATGACTCCAAGATTTCTCACTCATGTAGACTTGCGCCAGAGAGGGACAGGACAATATTTCTTTAAAGAGTAAAGATTAAGGCAGGGATCCTCTTGTTTGGTCAGTAATTAGACTTGGACAAAGGAAAGGTTTAGGATGAGAGAGTTCATTCAGTGAGTAAAGCAGTTTTAGTAAAAGCCTCATGACCTAATTTTGAAACCATGCAAAGATGTAAAGAGAGAGTTAACCCTACAAAGTTGTCCTCTGCCCTCCATACATGAACTATGGAAAGTACGCCCCATGACACATACATGCATACATTAAAAACCAATGAATTAACTTCACAGAGGAAAAAAATAGAAAAATGTACAAGCCTAACAGTAACAGTGGAATGGTAAAGAAAGAGATCCAGCCATTAAGGCATGACATCAGACTCTAAGTAGCAGAAGCATGTATATAAACTATATATGTGTCACACAGGAGAAAGGAGGGAAGGTGAACCTGGAATTTCTTTGTTGCACCTGTGACACTATAATAGCTATCACTAATAACTGTGCTCACACTATTACAATTAGTGGCACTACATTTCTATGTACCAGTCACTAACTAACATTTCCCAAACCTAAGAAATATAAAGGAAGAGTGGGAAAGAATGTGAGGAAATGAGAAATGTGCACAGTGGTTACACTGATTTTGGTTGATACTCATCAGACTCTGAAACAAGCACTGCTGTGAAGTAAACATTTACTAGTAACTAGCTAGAAAAGTAATTTTATTTAAAGAATGTAACTAAACTAGGAGCTTAAATTTATTTACTCATTCATGATTGTTTTGCTCTCAAATATGTGACCAGATTTATAAATATTCCTAAATCAAGACCTGTATAATTCATTCAGGTGTGACATGAAATTATCTCATTTGACCATAACATTTGTGAGTGATGTCTCCTAAGTCATTTTTTTTTCTACTGAGCAGAACGATTTTTCATAAAGCCCTGATAGTTCAGTTTTATAAATTGTGCTATAAAATCACACATGCTCTAGTTATTTAGAATTAGCTTCCTTCATTTAAAAACATGAATATAACAATCATCCTTTACATTTTTCAAGTTGGTCATCACTGTGGTCCAAACCCATCAACTGATGTTGGCCATGTTTGTCACCACAGATCTCACTAACAAATTCAAGTGCTTCTTTAAATGTTGTAGGTCACTGACAAAATGAGATCAAAGCTCATAACTGATACGCAGATTTAAACATCTTATGAATTCATTTTATGTCCAAGATTTTTCTGTTCAACATATAGTTTCTATAGGCATGGCACAATTTATATCCCACATATATAGAAACAAGGAATCTAAGGGAAGAGATGGATATAAGTCACTCAATAAAGATGCATGCTCAGATCCTTCAGGGTCTCTTCTGTTTTGACGACATGATTCAGGGCAACAATCTTGCTAACACATTCAACCAGACAAGAGTCTTTTTCTCCTAACATTGTTTACATGTGACCATCATGGGATCTTCTAATTTGGAAGCCACAGGAGGATTATCATTCTCAAACATGAGAATCTTCCAAGAGATACCTTTATCTTTCCATCTCTGGATGGAAAATGGTGTCAGCATGAAGTGGTATCACTGAGAGCCATGGTATGTCTTGTGCCTGGTTATGGGTCTTCTTTGATCTTACTTTTAGAGACATTTGGAACATTATTCTTTGTATTTGCCCTGTAAGACTAGATCACCTTGGATTAAATATTTTCTGGAACACTTACCTGAGAAAAAGTAGTTAATCCCTGTGTGGTTTGTAGCATTAGGATATTCTCCACTAGTACTATAGAGACAACAAAAGTATCTACCATGTATTGTCATTGCAAGAGCTAACTGTAAACAGGTAGATGCAGTTTACATCATTTTGTTCCCCCAAATCCAGAACATATATGAAGATCTAGATATAATTGAAATTAAGTCTTCAATAAATATTTTTCAATTGTTGAATAATATGTCAAAATCCTACCTGTATAGCAAAGACATTCAATGAAAATTTAGTTGCTACGTGTGTAGTAAGTAGGGTGAAATGATAACTGAAAAACTCAAATTGGAAATCATTGCATAAGAGGATCAATACTAGCAAAATTAGAATGCCAATCACCCCCTCAAGTTTTCACCTTCCAGCATTCCTGTGATGGCAATTAATTTTCAATGTGATTTTTAGCAGGGACAAGTAACAGAATCCAAACCACAGCATATCACCCATATAATAACATTCAAACTCAGAATAATTTGATCTGAAGGACTCATGTTGATACATTTTGTTGATCATGCTCTAGAATAAAAACTGGACTTCTCTATGTTCATGCACTTATGCTGTGTCATTTCCTTGTCCATTTGCTGGGGAAGTTCCTCCCTAGGGCTCTTTCTGACTGGATTACTTTCATCTGGATCTTATAAAATGCCAACCATGGATCACAGTGCTGTCTTCATTGTCATTCTTTCCCTTGATTGATGTTTTTGTTACTAATATCTGTTCATGCTCTTACTTGTTTATTCATACCTTGACTATTCACTTTCCAGAATGTAAACACCCTATGTAGGAGAACTTAGTCTTCAATATGAGTCACAACTGGCAGTAAATTGCCTCACACATAACAGAAATCAGGGACAGAGTAAGCAGCCTGTAGGTTAGTTGAAAATTTTTCAGGAGCATGTGCCCCTGTGGCATGGTAAGGCAACTTGTGGGTATATTCCCAAGAGTGGTATTGCTGGATCTTCAGGAAGATCTATTTCCAGTTTTCTGAGGAATCTCCGGATAGATTTTCACAATGGTTGTACCAATTTGCAATCATACCAGCAATGGAGGAGTGTTCCTGTCTTTCCACATCCTTGCCAAAATGTGTTGTCACCTGAAGTTTTGATCTTAGTCATTCTGATTGGTGTAAATGTGGAATCTCAGGGTCGTTTTGATTTGCATTTCCCTGATCACTATGGACTTTGAACATTTTCTATATACAGACAGCCAGTTAGACCAGAATCATTTATTGCAGATGCTTTCTTTTTCCTGTTGTATATTTTTGGCGTCTTTGTCAAAGATCAAGTGTCTGTAAGTGTGCAGTTTTATTTCTGGGTCTTCAATTCTATTCCATTGACCAATGTGTCTGTCTCTGTACCAATACCATGCAGTTTTTATCACTATTACTTTGTAGTAAAGTTTGAGGTTAGGGATGGTGATTCTCCCAGCCATTCTTTTATTGTTAAGAATTGTTTTCACTATTCTGTTTTTTTTTTACCTTTCTAGATGAATTTGAGAATTGCTTTTTCCTTGCCTTTGAAGAATTAAATGTGTTGGGATTTGATGGGGATTGCATTGAATCTGTAGATTGCTTTTGGTAGGATGACCATTTTATTAATTATGAATTATTAATTCTACCAGTCCATGAGCATGGGAGATCACGTTCATAGCAGCCTTGTTTGTGATAGCCAGAAGCTGGAAACAACCCAGATGTTCCACAACTGAAGGATGGATGCAGAAAATGTGGCTCATTTACATACTGGAATACTACTCAGCTATTAAGAATGAGGACATTCTGAGTTTTGCAGGCAAATGGATGGAACTAGAAAATATCATCTTGAGTGAGGTAACTCAGACTCAAAAGGACATGCATAGTATATACTCACTAATAAGTGGATATTAGCAAAATAAACAAAAAAAGAAGTACAGAGTACCCAAGATACAGTTCACAGAACTCAAAAGGGTCTATAAGCTGAAGGGCCCAAGTGAGGACCCCTCAGTCCCATTTAGGAGGGAGGAGAAAGCAATCACAAGTGGGGAGGAAGGGAGGGACCTGGGAAAGAAAGTGGATGGGGTTTGGTGGGGGCAGAGGGGAACCTTATCTGGTATTGGGTAAGGGAAAAGGACTAACTCCCTGAGGGCCATCAGAAAGAATGGAAACAGGCAACCTCAGGAGGTAGGAGGTTTAGGGGTCTCTCCATAATGCACCAGAGACGCAGGAAGTGAGAGACTCTCAGGACTCAAAGGGAGGGACCTTAGATGAAATGCCTGATAGTAGGGAGAGGGAACTTATAGAGCCCACCTCTTGCAGGAAGACAGGGTATCAAGTGAGGGAGGGGGTTGCCATTCCACAGTCAAAACTCTGACCCATAATTGTTCCTGTCTGAAAGAACTGCAAAGATGGAAACAAAGAGGAGCCTGAGGAGAAGAAGGCCCAGCAACAGGCCCAAAGTGGGATCCAGCTCAAGGGGAGGTCCCAAGGCCTGACACTGAGGCTGTGGAGCGCTCATAAAAAGGGTCTTATCATGACTGCACTCCAGAAGACCCAACAAACAGCTGAAAGAGTCAGATGCAGATATTTGCACCCAACCAATGGACAGAAACTGTCCACCCTTGTGGCTGAATTAGAGAAAAGCTGGAAGAAGCCGGGAAGAGGGCGAACCTGAAGGAGAACCAGCAGTCTCAATTAACCTGGAGCCCCGAGATCTCTCAAACACTGGATCACCAACCAGGCAGCATACACCAGCTGATATGAGGCCCCCAACACATATACAGCAGAGGACTGCTGGGTCTGAGTTCAGTCAGAGAAGATGCACCTAACCCTCAACAGACTGGAGGTCCCAGGGGAGTTTAGAGGTCTGGTTGGTGGGGGTGGGGAAATTCTCGTGGAGACAGGGGAGTGGGAGGAGGTAAGGGATGTGGAACAGTTGGAGGGTGGATGGAGGGGGATAAAGTCTGGAGTGTAAATAATAAATAAATAAATAAGTAAGTAAATAAAAGACAAAAAAGCAAGAATAAAAAGAAAACTTTTCAAGAAACAAACAAACCTCTTAATTTAATTAGTTACCTATTTTTAATCATTCAGTTTTTGAAGCTGAGATAGATTAAATTTGTTTCTGAAGACTCAATATCTTATTAGTGACAAAATCTGTACATACATCCACATACTCTAATTGTCCTATGAAAATTGTTTTCACTGAAAATAGTTTAATTTTCTTTTTATATATTAAAAGAATATATGATGATAAAGACATAAGAAGATTTTGTAAATTGTAAAAATTGACCCTTTATATTAGAGAACTTTGGGAAGTGCTCAAATATATTTAAAATGTTCTGATATCTCAATAGGTTATTTTAACAGAAACTCTGCTTTGAACTTGAAATAATATCAAACTGTGATTTCTTTGATATTAACCAGTAGGGATAATGGTTAAGTCCATCTGTCTGTCAAGTGCTCTTTGTTCCTCACTAAATTGTGCCTATTCTTTAGCAAGTCTCTGTTATTCAATTGATAAAGAGTTTTTAAATCTAATCTTACGTGACTGCATTTTCTTTTCCCCCTAGATTTATGGTGGTTATGATGAAAAAAAATACATGTATAGTGTGGTGATTTTATATGTACACATAGTAAAACTATCATCACCTTCAAATTGATACAAATCTAAGTTTTCATTCTGTGTTTATATTAAAGACATGTACAAATCTCTCCATAAATTTCAAGTGTACAATACAGTATTACTAACTGCAGTAATATTGTATTACTACAATGTATGTTAAATTTCCAGAACTTGTTTTGTAGCTCAAAGTTTGTACTCTTTGACAACTCCCCCACTACTTGCTCCCTCCCATATACCCCAAGGACTCTCTTTATTTTTCTATTCTATTTTTATGAGTTCAGTCTTTTAGTATTACACATGGAGGTGACATCATTATATGATATTTGGGTTACTCCACTAAATGTAATGTCTTCAGGGTTTATCTAGTTCTCAGGACAGGATTTTGTTGTTTTATTGTTGAATTGTGACTAATAGTTTCTTATATTTTTTATAAACATCAAAATACCTCTATGAGAGAAGATTGGCTACTGACATTATAACTACTGTTATTTTCTCCTAAGTGGTTTTTAAAAATAAGATGTTCGTGTATATAAAAACGTTCTCTTGAGAATCACTATGCAAATAAAAGTTTCTGGCATGGCCACTGTACATAAAAATTTTCTCATTGCTTAACTCAAACCTGTTAAATAGATGTTGCCATTAGAAACGGTTTGTTACTCTTTGTCACCAGAAGTCATATTTAATGTAATTCAAAGAGCATGAATATTTCTGGACAAAAGTTAATTCATATACTCTTATACTTTATCTTGTCATTGGTAAATATTAATACCAAATGACAACATGTAGATAAATTCTAATCCAGTAACATGGCTGCTCTGGCAAGGGAATACATCGAAAAATATGATCTTGCCAGAATGTATGCACTGCCTGGATTACAGAATGAGCTGTCTGGAATGCACACACACCTTTAGTATACACCTTTAATCCCTAACAATCAAGGTAAGGTTAGTCTACAGACTAACAGGGTGTTAGTATACAAGGTTAATCTACAAACTAACAAGGTAAGGTTAGTCTACAAACTAATAGGGGAAAAAAATCCATGTTTAAAAGTGATGTCAAATTGAGGGGAAGACAAAGTGATAAATCAGAGAAAGATTTGTCAGAATAAGTCAAAGACAGGATATGCACAACTCACATGAGATGAACACAGGAAGGAGGGGCTACTTAAGAATGGAAAGAGAGAAAGGTGTGTGGTGTATGTGTATGGTAGTTTTACTGGGACAGTTTTATAGAGACAGGTGGATGAGAGAACAAACTAGACACAGGCAAAGACAGGGTAAGCCAGAGAATGAGAAGGAGGCACAAGATTAGAACATAGTGCCAAAATTAATATGAGGCCAAGTAGAGCGATTCAGTCAGAAGCAAAGAGAAGCTGGATTGGATCAGGCAGTTTGGAATATGTAGATTCTACAGAGGCTAGAAGCTTCCAGGTCATGGCCTACGGATAGTTAGAACAGAGAAAGAAATTCTCTGGGATTAGCCCAAGTTGGATGTTCTCACAATTTGGGTACAACTTTCATCTCATCCTGTCATCTGAGGAAATAAAAGTGACATTTACAATACGTAGCAGTTTTGTTTAAATGATAAAATAAGACATTTTGCTACTATATTGAAACTGATTATGTCAAGAAAGCCAAGACAATGTGTGTGTGTGTGTGTGTGTGTTTGTGTATGCACGCAAGCACATGAGTTTGTGCATGCATACACATTATAGTGTCACATTTTTTTCTCAGTGTATGTTTTAGATATAAATGAAGGAGACAGTTATCATGTTTTCCATTTTATAATTAGATATAAAATGAATATTTCTATATCCTCTTTTGAGGCTATAAATGTTCAAAATCTTAGAATCAACTTTTTGTAACCAGAATGAGTATACTTACAACTTACTTGCCTACCTACGTACATAGATAGGTATCAAATAATTACACTTTAGGATAAAAATGAAGAGCCTGAATACATGTTTTGAACATATTCCTATTTCTAAATGAATTTTAAGCACTTAATTTTACTGTGAGAATTTTCCAGTAGAAGACTTATAGTGCCTCTCCATGCTCCGTGCTATTTTAGCATCTAAAGCTTAAACTATTACATCTGTTAGCCCCAAGGAATCCCTCAGGACCCAGTTTGCTTTTTCAGGCAGCAACTTTTCTTATTTGTCAAAGGCTTACAATCAGAGGAGGGTTACCCTGTCCAGGTGTGGCCTTGAATACCAAAATACAGCTGCATAGAGGCTAATTTGATTTCCCATCCCCTTCCTTTCCCTCCCTAAGCAGGACAGCAAATACTGCCTTTTCCTCTCTCAAGGGAAATGCATGGATATATGTTTTGAGAGACTTTTCTTTCGGTTGCTTAGCAATCATGCTATTGCAGCCAGATTGAAAAATACACGCAAAGGAAAGCTAAGACAAGTAAAATCATTTGATGTGTTTATTACATGACAAAACTTAAATAAATTATGTGTAGGTTAATAATAATTAATTACCAACATTCTGCTATGCATTTTACAGGGACTACTGCTGTTTAGAATTATGAATGGTGCATGAGAAAAAAGATGTTTTGCATATATAAAGCATGCTCAAGCAACATGGTTTGAAAAACACATGCATTTTAGATGATCTGTAAGCTAATACTCCTTAGAGTTACTAAGATAAACGTACCAGCAAATACGGATTCTAGATCATAGGCAATGCCATCTTGCTATGTCCTGAATTAATGTAAAAAGCAAGGATCTTTCTAGAACCTCTGTCCTAAGAATATTAATTCCAATCTCCCCCATGTCCTAGTCACCTTCTATGGTTCTCCAATTCCTGACACTAACAAGCCTTCCTCTGCTTCAGAAAGGGATGCATTATTAACTGAAAAAGGAGACTATCTTACCAATATTCTCATCCCTTGGTTTCATAAAGCAAAACAAACAAAAACAAAAATAATAAACAATGCCAACTACTCACGATCTTCAGTATATTTAAAGCCTATTATAGGGAAACTACCTGACAATAACCAGGAATATGTAACTGAAAGAGTGTTTGCAACATATATCTATTCAAATGGCATCTTTTCAAAGACCACAACCTTGACAAAATCACATGAAACAATTCATCCAGTCACTGTAGACAAACACTGGTTTTCTGTCCTTTTAATTTGTCGTATTCTTTATCACAACATTTATCAACACTAAAATCAAAGCACTTAGCATATTCATTTTTATAATTTTTGTTGTTATTTTCTCCACAAAATGAGAGCTTCATAAAAGCAGACAAATCAGGTCTATATTCTTATAACCTAGAACACAGAGAATTGTACCTGGTACATGCTCATTAAATAATAAATAAAAATATTTAGATTACTGGATATCAGAAATCTAAACTCTAGTTATTTGTAACTATGTAGTAACCTTAGTAAATAAAATAAATAACCCTTCTCCCTGAAGTTTCAGGGCTTCCTTTGTTTGTAATATTTCTCTGGATGCACACTGGTATAATTTAATCTCATGATAATTTCAACATCTACAGTTCATTAGACCTCAGAACATCTGATTTACAAGCTGAGATAGGTTTACAGTATGTGATGACACCATGGAGGGAGTTGTACTAATCAAATTTCTTCGGGGACCTTAAAATATAAAGTCTGAAGGAAACATGCTAATCACAGCTGAATCCGATACAAGGGAAAGACTGAAGTGAGGTTAAGGCCATATAAATTAATACGAACTAGCAAGGTTTAAGAATTATAAAAGATCTTGGTTATTGAACAGAAATGAATGAATGAATGAATGAATGAATAGCCAGTGAGATAGTTCAGATGGTAAGGGAGCTGGTCGTCATATCTGATAACCTCAGTTGAATCCTCAGGACCCATGTTGTGGAAGAAAATAATTGACAAGTTGCTTTCTGGCCTCCACACATGCACTGTGGCATACTTTTACCCGCCCATGCACACAAATAAATAAGTATAATTTTAACAAGCAAGAACTATAAATACCATGAAGGTGTTTAGAAAATAAAATACTAAGACTCAAGACAAAAACTTAGGCCCAGTCTTCCAGTAATAATGAGAGAATGAAACACATGAAACAGTGGTTCTCAGCATCCTAATGCTGAGACCCATTCATACAGCTTCTCATCTTGTGGTGACCCCAACCATAAAATTATTTCATTGCTACTTCATAACTGTAGTTTTGCTACTGTTATATATTATAATGTAAATATCTGATGTGTGACTAGAAGAAACACTGGTATAAGAGTAAAAATGCCCCCAAAATGCCAAACAAACAAACAAACACAAAGGGTTTGTATATATGTGCAGTTATTTGACGGTGAGTGTGATATACTTAATAGAACCAGACAGATATCAAGAGAGGGGGAGAAAATGTTTTAAGGAGGCAGGGGGAAGGGGTAATGAGCACATGTGATGTGAAATTGGAAAGTAAACGTACGGAGTTTGAGTCAGACCAGTGGGAAGGGGCCATCAGAATTAACTGACTAAGCAAATATGAAATCAGTGTGTGGAAACCTAATGTTCTGTGCTAATTTTAACAAATTTACCTGGAAGATTTGTGAAAGCCCCAGGTCAGGCACAATGGAACCTGGGAGGAAGAGGAAACAACGTAACAAGTGGAGAGTAAAACTACTGACACATGTTTTTTTTTATTAAAAAATTATTGTATCCAAATATTAAACTTACAAATTAGGTAATTCATTCCTGAAAAACGTGAAGCTTTTTCCAATAAAAATAGAAATTTTATATTTTCAACTACAACTGGATATTCAAAATTAAATGCTAGCTTACATTTATGAATAGTTAGAAGAAAAGCCTGTTATTAAACATTGTTTTTGTTTTAATAAGAGCTACACATTGGAGTCTGATTGCTCTGATAAATAAGAGTGAGAAGTTTACCATAGTAAACCTACTCTCTTTTGGGTTTAATAAAGGAAACTCCAACTTTACTAAAGACAGACCTAATTCATGGATTGGGATGTAGATTATGTTAACTGATTTGAACTTTTGGTCTTGTGTATTTGCTCTGACCAAGAATGCCTACACTTAGTTCCTGTGGGCTGATTCAGGCATGTACAAATGAACTGGAGTAAACTCACTGATGTCAGAGGTGAGCCTGGCTGATATCACTGGGTGTAACTAAAGACTTCTCAATGTGTAAAGCTTTAAATGTCATTCTCTTATGAAAGATGTGTGGACACAGAAACATTTTCACAGTCCTGTTTTATATTCTAGGAGAAATATTTGGGAAAAAAGGTCAAAGATATGCTCATAGAAATTTGGCAAAGTCAGAACAGCCAAAGAAGGGAAGGGACTGAGGATAATGTACTTCATGTTTGTTTGATTTTCCCAATGCCAACATAACTCATCTGTAAAGAAGTATTTTATGGAAAGTAATTATGTACAAGATACAAGATAGGTAAGGGGTTAGAGATTAAAGGCCTCTTTTACATGTGATATTATGGAAGATATAGAACCTTATTGACAATTTTAAGATAGAGAGATGTACACAGGACTGCAATTTCTCAAAGTAGTACCTCAAGTGAGTATGTCTTACAAATTGAGCTGTGGAAAAATAAAGGTACTAGCATTTTCAAACAATAATAAGAAAGAATAGTTAAGAAAGTATATAATCTAGCTAGACATGATTTAAAGAGAAAGCAAAAAACTACTGGGAAGATATGGGAAGACACCTGAAGGAGGCAAAGAGGTAGACAGTTACCAGTCCCAAGAGCTTTTGTTTATTATGGTAAAGAATTTCTATTTTATCCTGAAGTTGATGAACTTTGCAATAACTAAGACTGAGGTCACATATAATATCTCTTCTCACAAAATGAATTTCATATTCTTCTTTACAAATGCTTTTGTCCATATTTATACCAGTATTAGAAAAGTGTTTTCAGTTGTATTGGATGTTTTACTTTTAGATTTTATTTTACTTAATTTTATAAACAAAAGCATTTAATTGGTCTTGCAGTTACAGAGGGTCAGAGTTCATGATGGCAGAACAAAGGCATGGTGGCAGGAATAGCTGAGAACTCACATCTAGATCTACAAATCGGAGGTAGATAGGACAATGGCAATGACTCAAGTATTTTAAAATCTCGAGACTGTTTTTGTTTTTCATTATTTTTATTTGAATGGAAAATAGAGATTGTGCATGGATGAGAAGAGGGGATGGAAAATGGGTGGGAGGTGGCGATAGGGACAGGAGGGATCAGGTTGGGAGAGGATGGAGAGAGACAGTTGGAATCAGTGGTATCTCTGGGACAAGCTAGAAACCACATTTTCTGTATCCATTCTTCTCTTGTGAGACCTTTGGGTTTTTTTCAGCTTCTGGCTATCACAAATAAGGTCACTATGAACATAGTGAGACACATGCCTTCATGGCATGGTAGGGCATCTTTCAGAATATGCCCAAGAGTGGTATTTCTGGGTCTTCAGGTAGATCTATTTCCAATTTTCTGAGAAACCTCCAGATTGATTTTCACAGTGATTGTATCAGTTTGCAACCCCACCAGCAATGGAGGAGTGTTCTTTCTCCACATTCTCACCAACATGTGCTTTCACCTGAGTTTTTGATCTTAGCCATTTTAGTTGGTATAACATGGAATCGCAGGGTCATTTTGATTTGCATTTCTCTGATCACTAAGGACTTTGAACATTTAAGAGCTTCTCAGCCATTTGAGATTCCTCTGTTGTGAATCCCATGTTATGTTCTATACTTCATTTTTTGGTTGGCTTGTTTGGTTTTTTGGTGGTTAACTTCTTGAGTTCTTTATATATTTTGGATATTAGCCCTCTATCGATGTGGGATTAGAGAAGATTTTTTCTATTCTGTAGGTTGTCTATTTGTTCTATTTACTATATCCTCTACCTTATAGAAGCTTTCCACTTTCATGAGGTCCTATTTATCAATTCTTGATCTTGGAGCCTGAGCCATTAGAGTTTTGTTTAGGAAATTTCCCCTTGTGCCAATGAGTTCAAGGTTTTTTCCGACTTTCTCTTTCCTATTAGATTGGGTGTATCTGGTTTTATGAAGAGGTCCTTGATCCACTTGAACTTCAGCTTGTGCAAGGTGACAAATATGTATCTATTTCACCCAAATACAAAAGAATAAACTTTATTCTCTAAACTTTAGGGAACCTTCTCCAAAAATGACCATATTCTTGGTCACAAAGAAATCAACAAATACAAGAAAATTGAAAAAAAAAACCTCCTTGTATTTATCAGATCACCATGGATTAAAGCTGGATTTCAACAATAACAGAAACAACAGAGGGCCTACAAACTCATGGAAACTAAATAACTGTACTCAATGACCACTGTGTTAGGGAAGAAATAAGGAAAAAAAATTAAAGACTTTCTAGAACACAATAAAAATGAAAGCACAACACACTCTAACTCATGGACACAATGAAAGTAGTGCTAAGGAAAAGTTCATAGCACTAACAGCCTTCATAAAGAACTTAGAGAGTGCTCATCCTAGTAATTTAAAAGCACACCTGAAAGCTCTAGTTAAAAAAAGAAGCAAACACACCCAAGAGGAGTCGATAGCAGGAAATAGTCAAACTCAGGGCTGGAATCAATCAATAAGAAACAAAGAGGACAATAACAAGAATCAACAAAGCCGGTGTGGAGGTGAGATCTCCACCTTCTCTCTAGAGTGGAACAGCTAGGAGCTCACAGGGCATTAGATAAGTGTTTCTGCTAGCACAGGAGTCTTCACTTCTGGTCACCTTTTGCAGCAGGGAACCAGGCAGCTCCAAAGCCGGGAAAACACAAACAAAAAAAGTGAAGGAACTGAACAAAAACATCCAGGATCTAAAAATGGGGGTAGAAACAATAAAGAAATCACAAGGTGAGACATCTCTGGAGATAGAAAATCTTGGAAAGAATTCAGGAGTCATAGATGCAAGCATCAACAACAGAATACAAGAGACAGAAGAAAGAATCTCAGGTGCTTGAAGATACCATAGAAAATATTGACACTCAGAGTGCACTCCGCCATCTTTGCTCCTGCAACAGGGCAATTGGGACCTCCAGACGCAGGGACAATCAAGCATAATATCGCTTGGGACTCAGCCAGCTTGTGTGCTCCCTGCTCCCAAGAGCTGGGCAGTTCTGTGGTCACCTACATGCCAGCTCTGCTGTGGGATATCAGCCCTGCACAGGGACCCACACTGGGAGAGAGTGCACTCACACAGGGAGGGAGCACACCAGCCTCCTCTTTGCGACCTCTTCTCCAGGGATCAAATACTCTGAGCATTTGGATGTGTAGGGATTCCCCAATATAACATCACTTGGGGCAAGGCACATCAGGGCTCCAAAGTCACTCAGGAGCAGGGCAGGCCCCAGCAATCGGGGCCAGGGGAATCCTGGTAATTCAGAGGGGGCACATATAGCCTTGCAGGCTCACAGGAGGTCCAACCAACAGCCAGTGACAGCAGGACCAACTAACACCAGAGGTAACCAGATGGCAAAAGGCAAATATAGGAACGTTCCTAACAGAAATCAAGGCAATATGGCACCATCCGAACCCAACTCTCCAACAGCAGCAAGTCCTGGATACCCCATCACACCTGAAAGGCAAGATCTGGATTTAAAATCACTTCTCATGATGCTATTAGAGGATTTCAAGAAGAAATAAATCTCATAACGAAATACAGGAGAACATGAATCAATGGGTAGAAGCCCTTACAAAGGAAACACAAAAATTGCTTAGAGAAATGCACGAGAATATGGGTCAGCTGATGGAGGCCCATAAGGAGGCAACACAAAAATCGCTTAAAGAAATGAATCAACGGGTAGATGCCCTTACAAAGGAAACACGAGAATTGCTTAAAGAAATGCAGGAGAATATGGATCAACAGATGGAAGCCCTTGAGGAGGAAACACAAAAATTGCTTAGAGAAATATAGGAGAACTTGGGTCAACAGGCAGAAATCCTGAAAGAGGAAATGCAAAAATATCTTAAATAAATACAGGAAAATACAAACAAAAAAGTGAAGGATCTGAGCAAATCCATCCAGGATCTAAAAAAAGGAAGTAGAAACAACTGACAAATAACAAAGGGAGACAACTTTGGAGATAGATTTCTTCTTGGGAAGAAATCAGGAGACTTAGATGCAAACATCAACAATAGAATACAAGGGATGGAAGAAAGAATCTCAGGTGCTGAAGATACCATAGAAAAGCATCAACTCAACAGTCAAAGAAAATACAAAATGCAAAAAACGTCTAACACAAAACATCCAGGAAATCCAGGACAAAATGAGAAAACCAAACCTAAGGATTATAGGTATAGATGAGAGTGAAGATTTGCAAATTAAAGGGCCAGTAAATATCTTCAACAAAATTATGAAGGAAAACTTCTAAACCTAAAGAGAGAGATGCCGATGAACGTACAAGAAGCCTACAGAACTCCAAACAGACTGGACCAGAACAGAAATACCTCCTGTCACATATCAATCATAACACCAAATGTACTAAACAAAGAAAGAATATTAAAAGCAGTAAGAGAAAAAGGCCAAGTAACATATAAAAGAAGACCTATCCGAATCACATCAGACTTCTCACGAAAGACTATGAAAGCCAGAAGATCCTGCGCAGATCTCATACAGACTCTAAGAGAACACAAATGCCAGGCTAGACTCCTATATCCAGCAAAACTCTCAATCACCATAGATGGAAAGACCAAGATATTCGATGATAAAAACCAAATTTACACAATATATTTCCACAAACCCAGCCCTGCAAAGGATAATAGGTGGAAACGGCCAAAACAAGGAGAGAAACTATACCTTGGAAAAAATGAGATAGTAACCTTCCTTCATCAAACCCAAAAGTAGATAACCACTCAAACATAAAGATAGTGTCAAGAATAGCAGGTGGCAATAATCACTATTCCTTAATCTCTCTTAATATCAATAGTCTCAATTCCCCAATAAAAAGACATAGACTAACAGACTGGATACGTAAACAGGACCCAGCACTTTGCTGCGAGCAGGAAACGCACCTCAGTGCTAAAAACAAACACTACCTCAAAGTAAAAGCCTGGAAAACAATTTTACAAGCAAATGGTCCCAGGAAACGAGCTGGAGTAGCCATCCTAATATAAGATAAAATTGACTTTCAACTTAAAGTCATCAAAAAAGACACAGAAGGACAATACATCATGATCAAAGGAAAAATCCACCAAGAAGAACTCTCAATTCTGAATATCTATGCCCCAAACGCAAGGGCAACCTCATTTGTAAAAGAAACTTTACTAAAGCTCAAAGCACACATCGCACCGCACACAATAATAGTGGGTGACTTCAACACCCCACTCTCTGAAATGGATCGTTCAGGAAAGCAGAATCAAAACAGGGACACAGTGAATCTAATTGAAGCCTTGGGCCAAATGGAACTAACATATATATATAGAACATTTCATCCTAAAGCAAAAGAATACACCTTCTTCTGAGCACCTCATGGTACCTTCTCCAAAATCAACCATATAATTGGTCACAAATCAGACCTCAACAGATATAAGAAGATCGAACTAATCCCATGCCTCCTATCAGATCACTATGGAATAAGGGTGGTCTTCAATAGCAACAAAAACAACAGAAAGCACACATATACATGGAATCTGAACAATGCTCTACTCAATGATAACTTGGTCAAGGAGGAAATAGAGAAAGAAATCAAAGACTTTTTAAAATTTAATGAAAATGAAGGCACAACATACCCTAATTTATGGGACACAATGAAAGCAGTGCTAAGAGGAAAATTCATAGCCCTTTGCCGCCAAAAAGAAACGGGAGACAGCATACACTAACAGCTTAATGGCACACCTGAAAGCCCTGGAACAAAAAGAAGCAAATACACCCAAGAGGAGTAGAAGGCAGGAAATCATCAAACTCAGGGCTGAAATCAATCAAGTAGAAACAAATAAAACCATACAAAGAATCAACAAAACTAGGAGTTGGTTCTTTGAGAAAATCAACAAGATAGATAAGCCCTTAGCCAGACTAGCCAGAGGGCACAGAGACAATATCCAAATTAACAAAATCAGAAATGAAAAGGGAGAGATAACAACAGAAACTGAGGAAATTCAAGAAATCATCAAATCCTACTACAAAAGCCTGTATTCAACACAACTAGAACATCTGGAGTAAACGGACAATTTCCTAGACAGATACCAAATACCAAAATTAAATCAGGATCAAATAGACCATCTAAACTGTCCTATAACCCCTGATGAAATAGAAGTGGTCATTGGAAGTCTTCCAACCAAAAAAAAATCACAGGTCCAGATGGTTTTAGTGCAGAATTCCATCAGACCTTCAAAGAAGACCTAACACCAATACTCTTCAAACTGTTCCACAAAATAGAAACAGAAGGAACACTTTCCAACTCATTCTATGAAGCCACAATTACGCTAATACCAAAATCACACAAAGATCCGACAAAGAAAGAGAATCTCAGGGCAATCTCTCTTATGATTAACAATGCAAAAACACTCAATAAAATTCTTGCCAACCGAATCCAAGAACACATCAAAACGATCATTTACCATGATCAAATAGACTTCATCCCAGGGATGCAGGGATGGTTCAATGTAAGGAAGTCCATCAATGTAATCTACTACATAAACAATCTCAAAGAAAAAAAACCACATGGTCATTTAATTAGATGCAGAGAAAGCATTTGACAAAATTCAGCATCCTTTCATGTTAAAGGTCTTGGAAAGATCAGGAATTCGAGGCCCATATCTAAACATAGTAAGAGCAATTTACAGCGAACCGATAGCCAACATCAATCTAAATGGAGAGAAACTTGAAGCAATCCCAGTAAAATCAGGGACTAGACAAGGCTGCCCTCTCTCTCCCCATATCTTTTCAATATAGTACTTGAAGTTCTAGCTAGAGCAATTAGACAACAAAAGGAGTCAAAGGGATACAAATTGGAGAGGAAGAAGTCAAACTGTCACTATTTGCAGACGATATGATAGTATACTTAGTCGACCCATAGAACTCCACCAGAGAACTCCTACAGCTGATAAACAACTTCAGCAAAGTGGCCAGATATAAAATCAACTCAAGCATGTCAGTAGCCTTCCTATACTCAAAGGATAAGCAGGCTGAGAAAGAAGTAAGAGAAATGATACCCTTCATGATAGCCACAAACAATATAAAGTATTTTGGTGTGACTCTAACCAATAAGTGAAAGATCTGTATGACAAGAACTTCAAGTCTCTGAAGAAAGAAATTGAAGAAGACCTCAGAAGATGGAAAAATCTGCCATGCTCATGGATTGGCAGGATTAATATAGTCAAAATGACCATCTTGGCAAATGCAATATATAGATTCAATGCAATCCTCATCAAAATCCCAACTCAATTCTTCATAGAGTTAGAAAGAGCAATTCTTAAATTCATTTGAAATAGCAGAAAACCCAGGATAGCTAAAACTATTCTCAAGAGTAAAAGAACCTCTGGGGGAATCAGTATCCCGGACCTCAAGCTGTACTACAGAACAATAGTGTTAAAAACCGCATGGTATTGGTACAGTGACAGGCATGTAGATCAATGGAACAGAATTGAAGACCCAGAAATGAATCCACACTCCTATGGTCACTTGATCTTTGACAAAGGAGCTAAAACCATCCAGTGGAAAAAAGATAGCCTTTTCAACAAATGGTGCTGGTTCAACTGGAGGTCAACATGCAGAAGAATGCGAATTGATCCTTTCTTATCTCCTTGTACTAAGCTCAATTCCAAATGGATCAAGGACCTCCACATAAAACCAGACACACTGAAACTTATAGAAAGGAAACTATGGAAGAACCTTGAACATATGGGCACAGGGGAGAATTTCTTGAACAGAACTCCAATAGCTTATGCCCTAAGATCATGAATTGACAAATGGGACCTCATAAAATTACAAAGTTTCTGTAAGGCAAAGGATACTGTCAAAAGGACAAAGCGGCAACCAACTAACTGGGAAATGATCTGTACCCATCCTACATCCGACAGAGTGCTAATATCCAATATATACAAAGAACTCAAGAAGTTAAACTCCAGAGAGGCAAGTAACCCTATTAAAAAATGGGGTACAGAGTTAAACAAAGAATCCTTACCTGAAGAGTATCTAATGGCTGAGAAGCACCTAAAGAGATGTATAACATCCTTAGTCATTAGGGAAATGCAAATCAAAACAACCCTGAGATTCCATCTCACAACAGTCAGAATGGCTAAGATCAAAAACACAGGAGACAGCAGTTGTTGGCTAGGATGTGGAGAAAAATGAACACTCCTCCACTGCTGGTGGGATTGCAAGCTGATACAACCTCTCTTGAAAGCAGTCTGGCGGTTCCTCAGAAAACTGGGCATGACACTCTTGGACGATCCTGCTATACCACTCCTGGGCATATACCCAGAGGCTTCCCCTGCATGCAATAAGGACACATGCTCCACTATGTTCATAGCAACCTTATTTATAATAGCTAGAAGCTGGAAAGAACCCAGATGTCCCTCAACAGAGGAATGGACTCAGAAGATGTGGTATATTTACACAACGGAATACTACTCTGCAATTAAAGCAATGAATTCACGAAATTCTTAGGAAAAATGGTCAGAACTGGAAAATATCATCTTTAGTGAGGTAACCCAATCATAAAAGAACACACATGGTATGCAGTCACTGATAAGGGGATATTAACCCAGAATCTTGGGTTATCAAAGACACAATTCACATATCAATAGATTTCCCAAAAGATGGAAGGAGTGACCCCTGGTCCTGGAAAGAGTGGATGTAGGGGAATGCCAGGACAGAAAAGTGAGAGGCGGTTGATTGGGAAACAGAGGGAGGCAAGGGGGCTTATGGGACTTTCTGGGAGGCAGGAAATGGGAAAGGGGAAATCATTTGGAATGTAAATAAAAAAAACTTAGAAAATAAAAAAAAAATATAGCTACTGTGTCCCAGATCCTACCAGTAAAAAAAAAAAAAAAAAGGAAACATTGACTCAACAGTCAAAGAAAATGCAAAATGCAAAAAGCTCCTGAGCCAAAACATCCAGGAAATCCAGGACACAATGAGAAGACCAAACCTAAAGACTATAGGTATAGAAGAGAGCGAAGATTTCCAACTTAAAGGGCCAGGAAATATCTTCAACACAATTATAGAAGAAAACTTCCCTAACCTAAAGATAGAGATGTCCATGAACATACAAGAAGCCTACAGAACTCCAGACTGGACCAGACCAGAAAGTTCTCCCAGCATATAATAATCAAAACACGAAATGCACTAAACAAAGAAAGAATATTAAAAACAGTAAGGGAAAAAGGTCAAGTAACCTATAAAAGCAGGCCTATCAAAATTACACCAGACTTCTCACCTGAGATGATGAAAGCTAGAAGATCCTGGACAGATCTCATACAGACCCTAAGAGAACACAAATGCCAGCCCAAACTACGATACCCAGCAAAACTCTCAATTACCATAGATGGAGAAAACAAGATATTCCATGATAAAACCACATTTACATAATATCTTTTTACAAATCCAGGCCTACAAAGGATAATAGATGGAAAATGCCCACACGAGGAGGAAAACTACATCCTACAAAAAGCAAGAAAGTAATCTTTTTCCAAGAAACCCAAAAGAAAGTAAACACACAAACACACATAAAAAGTACATCAAAAACAACAGGAAGCAAGAATTATTATTCCTTAATATCTTATAATATCAATGGACTCAATTCCCCAATAAAAAACATAGTCTAACAGAAATATTTTTCATGTAAATCTTCAATTTTAACCGAAAATGTTTGTGATTCCTCTTTCAATCAATTTAGCAATTTTTTAATGTCTACCATTTTAACTGTATTATTTTCCATGATAATCTTTAATTTTAACATTTTTTCTGTATATTTCTTCAATTTTATCAGAGATATTTTTCCATGTAAATCTTCAATTTTATCAGAAAATGTTTATAATTCCACTTTGAATCAACTTAGAAATATTTTTATGCTTACCATTTTATCTGTGAAGTAAACTGGTATAACCATTTTAGAAAGCAACTTGGCAGCTTACCCAAAAAATGGGAATAGTTCTACCCAAGACCAAGCTATACCACTTCTGGGTATATACATAAAAATTGCCTCACTATATCACGAGGACACTTGCTCAATGTTCATAGCATCTTTATTCATAATAAAATAGAATGGAAACTGGAAACAACCTAGATGTCTCTCAACTGAAAAATGGATAATGAAAATGTGGTACATCTACGCAGTGGAATACTATTCAGTTATTGAAAACAAAAATATGAAAATTTCAGGCAAATGAACACAATTTGAGAATATTATCCTGTGTCAGATAAGTCTAGAAAGACAGGCTTACTATGTACGCACTTATAAGTGGCAATAAAGTACAGGATAACCATGCAATAATTCATAGACCCAAAGAAACTAATAAGAAGCACCTAAGGGAGGATGCATGAATCTCACTCAAGATGGGGAAACAAAATAATCATTGGAGGTGGATGGAGGGAGGGATCTGGGTGGGAGAGGGAGTGAAAAAGGGAACAAGGATGCCTATTAGAAGCTGAGATCAGGGGTATGGGAGAGGGCTTCAAGTGGGAATGATAACCAATGGGGGTTCTTTGGGGTTAACTGGAGACCTGGATGGGGGAGGTTACAAGGAGTCTATAGGGGTGACCCTAGCCAAGATGCCTACCAGCAGAAGATATAGAGACTGAACTAGCCATCTTCTGTAGCCAGTTTAGACTTCCAGTGGAGGGAGGGGAATCACCTACAAAACCTTCAACCCAAAATTTGTCCTGCCTACAAGATGTGCAGTGATAAAGATGGAGATTGAGAGAATGGCCAGCCAACGACTGGCCTAACCTGAAACACATCCCATGTAAGAGAGCCAGTCCTTGATACTATTAGTGATACTTTCTATGCTTGCAGACAGGAGCCTACATAAGCCTCTCCTGAGAAGCTTCATCCAGCAGCTGATAGAAACAGATATAGAGTTCCACAGCCAAACATCGGGCAGTGCTCAGGGAGTCTTGTGGAGTAGTGGAATTGAGTAAGCTGGATGGGTCAAGGACACCACAAGAATACCTACACAGTCATCTAACCGGAGTCCTTGCTGGCTCACAGAGACTGAAACACCAACTAAATAGCATGCAGGAGCTGGACCTAGGCCCCCTACACATTTGTAGCAAATGTGCAGCTTGGTCTTTGTGAAGGTCCCCTTACAATTGGAATGGAGGCTGTCTCTGACTCAGTTGCCTGCCACTGGATCCCCTTCCCCTAACTGAGCTACCTAGTTGGGCCTCAGTGGTAGAGGATGTGACTGGATGTCCCAGGGTGGGGTGGTATTCAAGGGGGGACTTCCCCTTCTATGAGAAGAAGGGGAGGGGTAACAGAGGGAGGGATTTGTAAGGGTGAGAGCTGAAGGAGAGGAGAGATGGGGACTGTAATCAGGATCTAATGTGAATAAACAAACAAATAAATAAGTTTTGCCTATGTCTCTATTATTTGTTTTCTTTGGGGATGAGAATCTAAAAATACAACAAAATCAGAAATTATATAACAACATAGAAGATTATTATGTAAAACCAGGACAAAGATAGTGGAGAATTTATCACTCATCCCAAATATGAAATTGCTTCAAAAATTATTAAAGTGAATTCTCAGGACATACTAGGACTTCTAAGCCATAATCCCCATGTTCTTCCCTGGAAATAAGATATTTAAAAGGGTTAAGTTTAAGGATTCTTTGGGATCCTTGAAAGCAACAGTTAGGCTCTCTTGGATCAGATGTATACTCCATCTATGAGAAAGTGCTACTAGTGCAGACTAGACAATCTGCTGTCAGCACTGGAATTGGTCTTTGTTTTGCTTTTGCTCTTTTTTGACATTCCTTGAATTATAGTAATTATCTTTTTTGAATATTATTTATTTATTTTTTGTTATATGAGTACACTGTAGTTGTCTTTGACACACCAGAAAAGGGCATCAGATTCCATTACAGATGGTTATGAGCCACCATGTGGTTGCTGGGAATTGAACTCAGGACCTTTGGAAGAGCGGTCTTAACCACTGAACCATCTCTCCAGCCCTATAGTAATAATCTTAATGTGTCATTTTTGTAATGTGTCTCTGAAAGGAGTCTTGTTCTGAGAAAGCTACTTGGTATTCTAGGAAGATGGCTTCTGAGCAAGAAGTGCGAAACAGCATTTGGAGCTATTGTTTTATTTCCAGGATCATCTCCAAGGCCTTTCCATTAGAAACTCTGGAGTATGCTAGGACTTTTAAAATGCATTACTCTGAGCTGTTTTTCACCTATTCATAAGGATGAGCTCAAGTTTCCTTTGAACCCTAAGAAATAACTCAGTCCTTTCAATTACTTTTTTCTGTTTTGATTTAGAATTGATAGCTAGACTTTGGACAGATAACCTAACTATTCTTTATTTCTTATATTCAAAGTTACATAACTTCTATACCCTTCTAAGGACTTAAAGTGTTACTTTATTTTTTACCAGTTTTAATAAATATGGAATCTGATTTCTTGACTCTAAGTAAAGATTGTGATTTATGAACAAAGTGATGACTTTAAGCATCTTATAACAAGTCAATGATGTGTAGAAGATATGACATTATTACTGTTGGAAGAATACTTTGGACAGCTCTATGAAAAGCAAGTGAATATACCTGAGCTGAGAAGTCTGCACCTTTCTGTTTGAATTTGCTGCAGATCTCTCCCCAAACAGCATATGAACAAGAGAAATATAAAGAATACAATTTTAGAAGTTAAACGTTGTACTTACAACAATAAATACCCCTGAAAGTTCCTTGACTTTTCTTGCTTTAGCTGTCTCATTAGATGGCAGGCCTGTGGCAAAATTATCTGTGTACAAACTCCTCCAGTGGGAGAACACTACTTATTTTGAGTGTAGGTGGAGAGAGTTTGATTTGACACACTGACAGAACAGTCATTGCTCTCATTGTGATTTTTGTTCCCTGTGTACAGATTACTCTGTATGTGTGTGTGTGTATGGGGGGGGGTTCTCTTTTCATATCTCTTTCAAATGACTACTGAAATAGACACATAGGAGCTTTTTCTAGAAATGCTCTAAACTTCTCACTTAAACTAAAATATTAGCTAATGCCACCAGAAGCTAAGGTCTATTACATCCTGTGAATTTAACTTTTGGCCATCCTACATCTGAAATATAGGCATTTGAGATACAAATTTCTTATGGAGAAGAAGAGTGAATATTTTATTATGAACATAATTGTGTCACTCTGAGAGATGTCCTCATTTTGATATTTCTTTTGTTTCTTTGGGCCACAGCTATTTTCTATGGTTTTTAGTTCACTTGGTGTTTACGCTGCACCCACATAGCAAGCAAGCAGAAACATCTGTATACTGACATCTGTATACCTATTATGTCTGGACATATTTAAGCTGTCAGCATACCTCATGTAGGAGAGAATAAAACAAAATCAGGTAAAATGAAATTAAAAATAACTTGTAATTACTTTGGTTTTATTCCAGGTTCAAGTTTTCTTGTATAACTATTGTCTTTAATGCCTTCAAATAAGCTAACTATGTTAATAATAAATTATAATATTAGTAAATTGAATAGTCCATCTGTGATATTAAACAGGATTTGACCTAATAATTAAATCCTAAAAGAGAAAAAAGAAATAATAATATATTTATGTATTTATATGTTTATACATATATGAAATATATTTTTGACCTTAAATATTGTTGGTGTATGTCCTCTTAATATTTATTTTACTTCCAAGTTTCAATAAATATTGTGCACCCATTATACATTATGGTCCAAGAAATCCATTTTTAATGATCAATGTTAACATGTCTTAACTTTGCTTTCAAAACATTTGGCATATTTTTGCTTACTTTCAGATGTAAACATGACTAGAAAAGAGATTACAATCTCTCAGTCATCATGCAGAAATTATACCAGAGTTTATGAGCAAACTTAGAATTTGATTATTGAATAATATTAAAAACAACTTCCCAAATATCTAAATTTTAAAGTGTCCTAAGGGTCAGAAGTAATAAAATTTGAAGAATATGATGAATGGGTTTGTCATTTGTACTGAAAGTTGACATGAAAGACCATGAAACCAAATTTTAGAAAGGAAAAATAGTGTTCATTATTCAATTAAAACAGTTGTTATATTTTTCAAAATACTTTTAATTTTATTTTTGAGATTATAACTTAATTATGTTTCTCCCTTACTTCTCCTTCTTCCAACTTACTCCCATACATACCTCTCCATCCTCCTTCAAATCCATGGCTTCTTGTCTCACTAATTGTACATGCATGTGTATATATATTATATATATAATTTAAATATATACAATAATGATAATATATAAATAATATACATTATATATTCATATATGTAAAATATTACATACATTCTTAAATACAACCATTCTAGCTCATATATTTTACTTGTATGTATGTTTCAGGACTGACCTCCTGGCACTATACAACCAATTGTTGTGGTCTTCCTTTGGGAGGGCTGTCTCTTCTCCTTCCAGCTTGCCTGAGTTGCCTACAGTTCTTTGTGTAGCTTTTCCCCTATTGCAGATAGACAGAGAGAAAATTTAAAACTACAGTATTCAGAAAATGTAATGATCATTTGTTTTTATTTAAAATATGACAAATTTTATACCAGACAGATTACATATTTTTATTCCCAAGTTCTGACTGTTCATGAATTTTTCTTATTTTTTATAAAAATTTTTAACTCACCAATATTTTTCTTACTTATACTTTGATGTGGACTCTATTTAGTGAACAGTACTCTATTTTAAAATCTGTCCTCTGAAGTTGTCACAATGTAAAATAGTCCCCCTCTATTTTTTACAGTAAGTCATCTGAAATTATTTATACCTTCAGTTCCATAAAAATGGAACAGCAACAGTCACTATCTCTAATAGTTAAAACAAAATTAAACTGTACTCTTTAAGCATGAAACAGAGAATTAAGAAACAAACTTATTTGGTTAGAATAAACAAATGCTTGGCTTCCATTTGAGATTTATTGAGCACTTGGAAAGAGAAATTAAACTTACTGCTTAGCTCAGTGCTGGGAAAATGAAGTCTGGTGCCAGTTTCCAGTATGCGCTAGGACTTTTAAAACAACTAATAAAGGAGAAAGTGCTCTGCATTAAAGCACTGTCTGTACCTTTATGTATTCTTGTCCTCTGGCACAGAAAAGAAAATGGAAAATAAGAAAGATAAATGATGATATCTTTCTCTGAATGTGTTAAAAATTTGTTACATTTAGTTGATGGAATGAATATTCAAGGTATACTTTGGCTTCCACCTCCACTGTAATTATCTTATTGAAGACACCACAATGTTTTAAATGTTGGCTCTAACTGATGTCTTTCCATGTTTAAACTCCCACCTCTGAACACAAAATCTAATATCAACTCATTCCAAATTGTAGATATAACCGTCATTTATGACTCCCCAAACACTATGCTATTTTCATAGCCTGCAAACACACTTTTCAGTGGTACTTTAATACGATTTGTGATGCTAACCACACACATTCTCTTCTGATGCACATACTTCTGATCAACTGTCACTTACTGCACAGCTTTTACTTTGATATCTAAGAATCACTTACATAGTATTCTTCTAGAGAAGCGTTCCTCAGCCTGTGGGCTGTGACCTATTTAGGGGTCAAATGACCCTTTCACAGGGTTCTCCTAAGAACATCAGAAAACGCAGATGTTTACATTACAATACATAATAGTAGAAAATGTTACAGTTATGAAGTAGTGATGAAAATAATTTTATGGTTGTGGACTCACCACAACATGAGGAACTGTGTTAAAGAGTCACAGCATCAGAAAGATTGAGAATCACAGTTCTAGAGGTATTCATCAGATTTCTCAATTATAACAATCCCAGTATGTCACAGAAAATAATGTGTTCTCTCTTTTCACTGCGTATTATGGTTAGTATTATTTTAGAACATTCATTTATTCAACCCAGTAGTCAAAACAAATCCCTTCTTCACTGCCTTCATTCGTTGTTCCTAAGCATCTCTCATCTGTACTACTGGGTATCTTTAAACAAAGAACTCTCTACTTCTTTTCTTTTCTCCAAGAACACAGTAGGGAAACAATAAAGATGACTTTACAGCTTTCGTATGGGGTGGGTGTTTAGGTATATTTCCTTACTGCTACAGAAACAGATCATGAACTAGTAAAGGTACAGTGCTGAACAGTACATATGCCTCTGTTATTTTCATGTGATTTATTAAGCCAGATTCATTACAGCAATAGATCTTCAGAACAACAAGGTAGGGACAATTTGCATTCCCACTCTGAAGAGATATTTACCATATGCAGCATTCAGTGACTGAGTAGATACTAAGAAAAATCCATAAATAATATATTCACAGAACATCCTTTATGACCTACATTTCCATTGCAGGTACCTAAATAGCTGTGAACTTTTAAGTCTCTCAAATCCTAATGTTAAGCTTTTTGATATGAAAGGGGGTAGAAATCCTTATATTTGACCCATGGATGTAGAGAGATTTGTAGCAAGCCACTAAGACTGCCCTATGTTCTTGTTAGACACAATTCACATAACAATAGATTTCCAAGAAGATGGAAGGAGAGACCCCGGTCCTGGAAAGACTGGATATAGGGGAATGCCAGGACAGAGAAGCGAGAGGGGGTTGAATGGGAGGGAAGGGGGCTTATGGGACTTTCAGGGAGGGAGGAAACAGGAAAGGGGAAATGATTTGGAATGTAAATAAAAAAACTTAGAAAATAAAAAAAAATACATGCTTTCTTGCTTGCTGGTGTTAGGAGTTTTCTTCAACTGTGTCTTGACTTTCCTGACTTCATTTTGCCTCTCTGTAAGATAACATCTTCTAACTATACAAAGAATGTAAGGTATGACATTCTAAAACTCAAAATCCCCAAGAAGAAAGACATTCACTAGTGTTTACACTGTACCCTAAACAGACTCCTCCCCCATGTTTGGGTTATATTATCAAATTTCAAACAATTATTTTGCCATTAAATGAGATTATATGTTATCACTGTGGGAAAAGAGTCTGGGTCACACAGACTCAAGCTGGAACTTCCAATACATAGTATTTAAAAATTAACTATACATAACTCTGCATACTATAATACTAGAGTATAATGTACCTAAAGGAGAATGACATCAACTTTTCCTACAATTGCAGAGTTTGTTCCAGGTCATGTGGTGATACGAACATTTCTTGATCATATGCAGCACTGGGGCCAAATGAACTACTGATATGTGGTTAGATAATTATTTTTATCATGTAGTTTGGACACTGACTCCTAATATGTAAGAAACACATGATCTAAAACAACAGAACAAGAATATGTTGTCCTGTTAGACAGAGAGGATAGCATTAAATGAACATGATGTATTATATTTTTTTCTGAAACTGACAAGAAACACTATGCAATTTAAAGCAATGTTTTGATTGTAGATTAAGAACTCATAGGCTACTCTAGACTACAGAAAGTGTTTGAGGCCAGCCTGAGCTGCATACAAACCCTTCTTCAAAACAGGCAAAAACCAAAAGTAAACCCCATCATGGTTTGGATAGGATTGAATGAAAAAATAATCTCATGGTGCACAGTATAATGTGCACACATTATAATAATCACACAATGCACTGTATTAAACTAAATATTATGAGGAAAACATAAATACTGCCTGTTTCAATAATAAAATATAACCAAAATTATGTGAGTACTGAGGAAAATCCCAGGCAGGTGTCCACTTTCTGTATTTCACCAAGAGTTATTGCTCTATCCTAATACTAAATAGATATGGAAAGAAATAGGTGGCTAGCATTTCTTTCAGTTTTCACTGATATTGTTGGTCTGAATAATAATAAAAAAATGTGTTCTCTGGCACGTTGTCCCGTTTTCCCCCTTATCACAAACACACATTTCTTTTATTGGCTGCTCTTTGTAATTATATAAAGTGTTTGAGAATCCTAAGTTTTCCAGAATTTCTTTAAGAAATGTTCTTTATGTGCCTGTGGACACAACCCAGGTTTCCCTGGCTCCTAACACTTCCTGCATTATCTCGGAACTGTGTGAGTGAACTAATGGTCAACACTTTTTTTCCCCCGGATATGGCCAAGGAGGCCAGGCCCTCTTGGTTCTCTTCTTGTCAATTGTGGGTAGCACAGGCCAAAATACAAGGAACTGATGACTTCACTCAGAGTGATCTGTCTTTGCAGGCCTCTCTTTTAAATTATCTATTTTTCAGATTATACTATAATTACGTCATTTCTCCCTTCTCTTTTGCTGTTCAAACTCTCCCAAATACCCCTCAGTGCTGTTTTTAAAATGTTTGCATGACCTCTTTTTTTGGAATTTTTTTCCATTTTTATTATCACAAGTAACTGAAACAAAAAATATAATTGAGTTCCATCATTACTATAATTATGGAAATGACTTTAAGAGAAAACTGGTCAGATAAAGATGATTGTGTCCTATTTTTCTAACCAGTAAATAGTTGCCATTGATAAAACAGACAAGGGCAGATAATCTGTCCATAGTGTTCAACATATGGTATATTATATAATATGCCTGTTCTAAAGGAGAACACCTAGGACATTATTATGTGAACTTCTTGATCTCATCAGACTCTCCTTTGGTTGGAGAGGGAAAGCCTTGTTTCTTTTATCACAAGCCAGCTTCTTCCAGTAGTCCCAGGGGTCTGTATACATGGTATCAGTTCTTTGGCATCCTGACTACATCATCATAAGGCCTCAGACTATGTCAATAAGGTGTTAGACCATGTCAAAGGGATCAGAAATCAGGCCAGCAACAGCAGGACAGAACGTGCAATCATACAGTTGATGAAGATGCATGTTTTGGGGATCTGCAAACATTTCCTTTGCAGTGTCATAGACATCAAAGCAGATATCTTGGTCAATGATAATGTCCTGTACTGACACATTACACACTTGGCACAGGCCCTTAAATCCTATGATATTTGTAGATCTTTACCAGGCAGTCACCAAGGTCTTTGAATTCCCTTTCAACTCCAGCTTTGCAAACATCAGCTTGCTAGACTGGTACTGGGTAAATCAGGATGGTACACAAAGCACAAGGACGTAGCTCCAGAGCCACCACATGATGCCAGGTTCCCTGCAAAGTAGTGCCAAAATTGAGTCTGCTTGTCCACACCACCCAGGAAAATCTGCTTGTATTTATTTTTGAAGGCAAAGCTGAGAGCCTATTTGATGACAATGGTCAGGTTTTCACACCATAAAGTCAGGACTCCCTGTTACTTGGGGATATGAACCATGTCTATCATGCCCTTGTATCACTTATCTGCAGTGATTTGCCTGCTGATATGCTGCATCTGCTCGATGAGGATGGGTGTAGCCACAGTCACTCTACCAAGAAGTCCTTGGCAAAGTACACAGTGGCATCTGTCATTTTGAAAGAAAAGGAATAGGCAAGTGACTGAACGACAGGACTGTGTTCACAAAGGGCTCTTGCTCCCAGACTCTGGGTTTATGGCCTCTCTTTAATTAAACTACATGTTGTGCTTGTTACATGTATAAATGTATGTATACATACATATATATTTCTAAATACAACCTGTGCAGTGTGTTTAATGTTACTTGTATGTATGTTTCCATGGATGACCCTTTGGTACTAGACAACTGAGGAAAGATCATGTCTCCTCTTTCTATGTTTTCTCCATTGCCTATAGTATTTTGAATAAGGTTTCCCTCATCCACTTTAGCATATCTACTGTTGTCCTTGTTCAGCTCACATTTAGGCAATCATGTTGACGGGATTTTATGGATATAGCTTCTGACATTACTAAGAGACAATCTCACAGCAAATTCCCTCATTCTTCTACTCTTATAATCTCTCTGTCTCCTCTTCTTCAAAGTTCCCTGAGCCTTAGTGCAGGAGATGCTTTGTAGATATATCCACTGTGACTGGGCTCCATAACTCAGCATTTGATTGATTGTGATTTTTTGTAATGGTCTCCATCTGTTTGTTGCAAAGAGAATTTTCCTTGATGAGGGGTGAGGACAACAATTATCTGTGGGTATTAGGACACATACTTAGCCTGTAGTTGGGGACTATGCTAGTTTTGTAAAGTGGTGGTTGTAGGCTCTCTTCTAAGACCTACAATTTCACTAGACCTGAGAAGTTGGCTAGGTTTTCAGTACCAGACATAGTTTCCCTCGTGTTGAGCCAGTATTAAGCCCAATTAGAGAGCTGTTATTCTCCAAGTTATATACAACCGAGTTATTAATGTCACTATTGCACCTTTAGAGCTATTGGGTCATGCTGGTCATTTTTGTGGTTTATAGACATCATAGCTTTTTAGGACACTCCTCCTCCTCCTCCCCCTCCTTCCCCTCCTCCTCCCCCTCCTTCCCCTCCTCCTCCCCCTCTTTCCCCTCCTCCTCCCCCTCCTTCCCCTCCTCCTCCCCCTCCTCCTGCTCCTCCTCCTCCTCCTCCTCCTCCTCCTCTTCTTCTTCTTCTTCTTCTTCTTCTTCTTCTTCTTCTTCTTCTTCTTCTTCTTCTTTTTGTTTTCTAGCTTGAATGGTATTTTCTGGTCTTTAAGGCAAGAGATATTCAGATCAGATACAGCACAGGGTCTTCTGGACCCTGTGTTTGAAATGCATGTCTTCAACAATTAATAATTACTTTCCATCTTTGAGAGACAAAAAGGGCCATTACCAATAGACTTAATTGTTTTGGGAGTCTTTGGACACCAGTGACCAATAACTCAAAGAGACATCTCATAGCATGTTATTATTTATGCAAACATCCTGATAGGTTCTGCATTTCAGTGTCCTCTGCTTTAATTGTCTAAGGATTCTTTGAGTAAGCTTTAATAATTACTGCATGGGGAAACTTTCTAAGTAAAAATTCCATTCCACCATGAACAAATAACAATCTCTAATCAGATGATAGCGATAAGTTCTTACTCTTGTAAATTTTTACCAATGTTTCTTGACAGTAATTAAAAGTCACAGCTAAGAGATAGCAATAAGCCTTTCAAATAAAGACAGACATTCCTGGCCATCAAAAAAGTAACTTTTCCATGAAGGTACAAAATAATTTATGCTGAAAATTTGTCAATATTTCAAATGTTGAGCAGAAAATATGCTTCAAATAGACTTTCAAAAACAAGTAGAAATTTATTTTTGAATGATAGTTTATTTTTGAGATACTGTATTAGCTATCCAGCTAAGGATGACCACAGACCCATAATCTGAGACTAGGATTATAGACAAGTTCTAACAAATAAGAATTTAAATCCTCCTCCAGGTGCACAGAGATAAACGAGCATAACATCACTTGGGACACAGCCAGCTAGGGTGCCACGTATGCCCAAGAGCTGGGCAGCTCTGTGATCATCTGGGTGCCAGCTCTGCTGTGGGACAGCGCAGCAGCCTCCACCAACTTTGCTCCAGTGATAGACCAGACAGAAACTCCAGATACACAAAGATATCCCAAGTATAATATCACTTAGAGCAAGGCACACCAGGGCTCCAAAGACAACCAGGAGCAGGGCAGCCCCTCAGCAATTGGTACCAGGGGAAACCCAGTCATCCAGGGGTGCAGAAATAGCCTTGCAGGCTTACAGGAGGTTCAAGCACCAGCCAGTGACAGCAGGACCAACTAATGGCAGAGATAACCAAATGGCAAAAGGCAAATGTAGGAACATTACTAACAGAAATCAAGGCAATATGGCACCATCCAAACCCAACTTTCTGACAGCGGCAAGTCCTGGATAGCCCAACACACCCGAAAGGCAAGATCTGGATTTAAAATCACTTCTCATGATGCTATTAGAGGATTTCAAGAAGGACGTAAACAAATCTCTTAAAGAAATACAGGAGAACATGAATCAACAGGTAGACACCCTTACAAAGGAAACACAAAAATGGCTTAAAGAAAAGCATGAGAATATGGGTCAACAGATAGAAGCCCATAAAGAAGAAACACAAAACTCACTTAAAGAAATACAGGAGAACTTGGGTCAACAGGCAGAAGTCCTGAAAAAGGAAACAGAAAAATATCTTAAAGAAATACAGGAAAACACAAAACAAACATGTGAAGGAACTGAGCAAATCCATCCAGGATCTAAAAAAGGAAGTAGAAAATGCAAAACTCAAAAAGCTTGTAACCCAAAATATCCAGAAAATCTAGTATACAATGAGAACACAAAACCTAAGGATTATAGGTATAGATGAGAGTGAAGATTTGCAACTTAAAGGGCCAGGAAATATCTTCAACAATATTATGGAAGTAAACTTCACTAACTTAACGAGAGAGATGCCTATGAACATACAAGAAGCCTACAGAACTCCAAACAGACTGGACCAGAACAGAAATACCTCCTATCACATAATAATCAAAACAACAAATGTACTAAACAAAGAAAGAATATTAAAAGCAGTAAAAGAAAAAGGCCAAGTAACATATAAAGGAAGACCTATTAGAATTACATCAAACTTCTCACCAGAGACTATGAAAGCTAGAAAGATCCTGGGCAGATCTCATGCAGACTCTAAGAGAACACAAAGGCCAGCCCAGACTCCTATACCCAGCAAAACTCTCAATCACCATAAATGGAGAGACCAAGATATTCCATGATAAAACCAAATTTACACAATATCTTTCCACAAAACCAACCCTGCAAAGGATAATAGGTTGAAATCGCCAATACAAGGAGGGAAACTACAGCCTGGAAAAAATGAGATAATAACCTTCTTTCATCAAATACAAAAGTAGACAACCACTCAAACATAAAGATAGCATCAAAAATAGCAGGAAGCAATAATCACTATTCCTTAATATCTCTTCACATCAAAGGTCTCAATTCCCCAATAAAAAGACATAGACTAGCCGGGCGGTGGTGGCGCATGCCTTTAATCCCAGCACTTGGGAGGCAGAGGCAGGAGGATTTCTGAGTTCGAGGCCAGCCTGGTCTACAAAGTGAGTTCCAGGACAGCCAGGGCTACACAGAGAAACCCTGTCTCGAAAAACAAAACAAAAAACAAAACAAAACAACAACAAAAAAAAGACATAGACTAACAGACTGGATATGTAAACAGGACCCAACATTTTGCTGCATGCAGGAAATGCACCTCAGTGTCAAAGACAAACACTACCTCAGAGTAAAAGGCTGGAAAACAATCTTACAAGCAAGTGGTCCCGGAAATGAGCTGGAGTAGCCATTCTAATATTGGAAAAAATTGACTTTCAACCTAAAGTCATCAAAAAAGACATGGAAGGACTCTGCATACTGGTCAAAGGAAAAATCCACCAAGAAGAACTCTTAATTCTGAACATCTATCCTCCAAATGCAAGGGCACCCTCATTCATAAAAGAAACTTTACTAAGGCTCAAAGCACACATTGCACCTCACACAATAATTTTGGGTGTCTTCAACACCCCACTCTCTGCAATGACCGATCAGGAAAACAGAAACTAAACAGGGACACAGTAAAACTAATTGAAGCTTTGGATCAAATGGATCTAACAGATATATAACATTTCATCCTAAAGCAAAAGAATATACCTTCTTCTCAGCACCTCATGGGACCTTCTCCAAAATCAACCATATAATTGGTCATAAAACAGACCTCAACAGATATAAGAAGATCAAACTAATCCCATGCCTCCTATTAGATCACTATGGAATAAGGGTGGTCTTCAATAACAACAAAAACAACAGAAAGCCCACATACACGTGGAAGATGAACAATGCTCTACTCAATGATACCTTGCTCAAGGAAGAAATAAAGAAAGAAATCAAAGACTTCTTGAAATTTAATGAAAATGAAGGCACAAAATACCCTAATTTATGGGACACAATGAAAGCAGTGCTAAGAGGAAAATTCATAGCCCTGAGTGCCGCCAAAAAGAATCGGGAGACAGCATACACTAGCAGCTTAATGGCACACCTGAAAGCCCTGGAACAAAAAGAAGCAAATACACCAAAGAGGAGTAGAAGGCAGGAAATCATCAAACTCAGGGCTGAAATCAACCAAGTAGAAACAAATAAAACCATACAAAGAATCAACAAAACGAGGAGTTGGTTCTTTGAGAAAATCAACAAGATAGATAAACCCTTAGCCAGACTAGCCAGAGGGCACAGAGACAGTATCCAAATTAACAAAATCAGAAAAGAAAATGGAGATATAACAACAGAAAGTGAGGAATTTCAAATAAGCATCAGATCCTACTACAAAAGCCTATATTCAACACAACTAGAAAATCTCGAGGAAATGGACAATTTCTTAGACAGATACCAAATACCAAAATTAAATCAGGATCAAATAGACCATCTAAACAGTCCCATAAACCCTGAAGAAATAGAAGTGGTCATTGAAAGTCTTCCAACCAAAAAAAGCACAGGACCACATGGTTTTAGTGCAGAATTCTATCAGACCTTCAAAGAAGACCTAATACCAATACTCTTCAAACTATTCCACAAAATAGAAACAGAAGGAATACTACCCAACTCATTCTATGAAGCCACAATTATGCTGATACCCAAATCACACAAGGATCTGACAAAGAAAGAGAATTTCAGACTAATTTCTCTTATGAATAACGATGCAAAAATACTCAATAAAATTCTTGCCAACAGAATCCAAGAACACAACAAAATGATCATTCAGGATGATCAAGTAGGTTGCATCCCAGGGATGCAGGGATGTGTCAATATAAAGAAGTCCATCAATGTAATCCACTACATAAACAATCTCAAAGAAAAAAACCACATGGTCATTTCATTAGATGCTGAAAGAGCATTTGATAAAATTCAGTATCCTTTCATGCTAAAAGTCTTGGAAAGATCAGGAATTCAAGGCCCATATCTAAACTTAGTAAAAGCAATTTACAGCAAACCTGTAACATCAAACTAAATGGAGAGAAACTTGAAGCAATCCCACTAAAATCAGGGACTAGACAAGGCTGCCCTCTCTCTCCATATCTTTTCAATATAGTACTTGAAGCTCTAGCTAGAGCAATTAAACAATAAAAGGAGGTCAAAGGGATACAAATTGGAAAGGAAGAAGTCCAACTATCACTATTTGCAGATAATATGATAGTATACTTAAGTGACCCAAAGAACTCCACCAGAGAACTCCTACAGCTGATAAACAACTTCAGCAAATTGGCCAGATATTAAAATCAACTCAAGCAAATCAGCAGCCTTCCTATACTCAAAGGATAAGCAGGCTGAGAGAGAAATTATGGAAATGATACCCTTCATGATAGCCACAAACATTTTAAAGTATTTTGGTGTGACTAACCAAACAAGTGAAAGATCTGTATGATAAGAACTTCAAGTCTTTGAGGAAGGAAATTAAAGAAGACCTCAGAAGATGGAAAAATCTGCCATGCTCATGGATTGGCAGGATTAATAGAGTAAAAATGACCATCTTGCCAAAAGGAATATACAGATTCAATGCAATCCCCATCAAAATCCCAACTCAATTCTTCATAGAGTTAGAAAGAACAATTAAAAAATTCATCTGGAAAAACAGAAAACCCAGGATAGCTAAAACTATTCTCAAGAGTAAAAGAACTTCTGGGGGAATCAGTATCCCAGACCTCAAGCTGTACTACAGAGCAATAGTGTTAAAAACTACATGGTATTGGTACAGTGACAGGCATGTAGATCAATGGAATAGAATTGAAGACCCAGAAATGAATCCACACTCCTATGGTCACTTGATCTTTGACAAAGGAGCTAAAACCATCCAGGGAAAAAAGATAGCCTTTTCAACAAATGGTGCTGGTTCAACTAGAGGTCAGCATGCAGAAGAATGCAAATTGACCCATTCTTATCTCCTTGTACTAAGCTCAACTCCATGTGGATCAAGGACCTCCACATAAAACCAGACACACTGAAACTAATAGAAAAGAAACTAGGGAAGAGCCTTGAACACATGGGCACATGGGAAAATTTCCTGAACAGAACACCAATAGCTTTTGCTCTAAGATCAAGAATTGACGAATGAGACCTCATAAAATTACAAAGTTTCTGTAAGCAAAGGACACTGTCAAAAGGACAAAATGGCAGCCAACAAATTTGGAAAAGATCTTTACCAACCCTACATCCAACAGAGGGCTAATATCCAATATATACAAAGAACTTAAGACGGCAGACTCCAGAGAGCCTAATAATCCTATTAAAAATGGGGTACAGAGCTAAACAAAGAATTTTCACCTGAAGAATATCTAATGGCTGAGAAGCACCTCAAGAAATGTTCAACATCCTTAGTCATTAGGGAAATGCAAATCAAAATAACCCTGAGATTTCACCTCACACCAGACAGAATGGCTAAGATCAAAAACTCAGGACACAGCAGGTGTTGGTGAGGATGTGGAGGAAGAGGAACACTCCTCCACTGCTGGTGGGATTGCAAGCTGGTACAACCACTCTGGAAAGCAGTCTGGCGATTCCTCATAAAACGGGGCATGACACTCCTGGAGGACCCTGTTATACCACTCCTAGGCATATCCCCTGTGGTCTCCTTGGCATGCAATAAGGACACACGCTCCACTATGTTCATAGCAGCCTTATTTATAATATCCAGAAGCTGGAAAGAACCCAGATGTCCCTCAACGGAGCAATGAATAGAGAAGATGTGGTATATTTACACAATGGAATATTACTCAGCAGTTAAAAACAATGAATTCATGAGATTATTAGGCAAATGGTCAGAACTGGAAAACATCATCCTTAGTGAGGTAACTCAATCACAAAAGAACAGACATGGTATGCAGTCACTGATAAGTGGATATTAACCCAGAAGCTCGGAACACCCAAGACACAATTCACATATCAAGTGGTTTCCAAGAAGAAGGAAGGAGAGGTCCCTGGTCCTGGAAAGACTCGATGTAGCAGTGTAGGGGAATACCAGGACATAGAAGTGGGAGGGGGTTGACTGGGGAACAGGGGAAAGGAAAAGAGACTTTTGGTGACGTGGGAACCTGGAAAGGGGGAATCATTGGGAATGTTAATAAAGAATATAGAAAATAAAATAAAAAGAATTTAAATCCTAAATAATAAGACTACCTAAGCCTAGGAACAATATTTTTAAAAGCTAAAATTACCTAAAGAATTGGTTGTCCGGGAGAAGATATAGTAAATCTTATTTTCTCTTCAGACATATACAGAAAAAAAAATACATAAAATAATGACAGTGTGCCTTGTTTAGTAGGAAGGTAGTTTGTGATAACCAACTGGGAGTGGAAATAATTAGTGGTAAAGAGTCAATCAATTCAAAATCACTCTATGCTTGACATTTGGGGTAGATTGTCTCTGAGATTTAACCATGCCACTTCAGAACCATAGCACTTGAAACTGTATGACAATATTACTGTGAAGATCTACATGCCCTAAACAACATGCCTGCTTTTAAGATCTGATGTTGATCACTCTTATTTCCTATCTAAGTTACAATTTCTATAGCTGTGATAATGCAAGATAACAAAAAAAAAACTTGTAAAGGAAAGGGTTTATGTAATTTTATGGCTTACAGTCAGTCTATCATCCAGGGAATATTTCCTATATGACTCCAGCTTGTGTCAAGTTGACATAAAACTAGCCATCCCACTGTTCTATTGCCTCAAGAATTGTTTTCAGGCACATGGGCTTTTGGAGATCCATTGATAATATTCAAATTGAATATGGATTATAACATGGAATTATCAATAATAAAATATTCAATAAGATGTAGGGGTGTCTCTTCTGTTGACTTATCTCCTCCCACTTACAAAATTCTTGCTACATTATTATTGTCAAAGGTATATTCAGAGGTAGCTGTATTTTCAGGTGATATCAGTAAATTCTATCTGCACTTACACTTAGGTAGTCTAATATTGCTAGTTCCTTGTCTCTTTTTTTTTGTCTTAAATCAATGGGAAAAATAGTAATGTATTATATCAACGTACTAAGAATGGGTGAGAGCAGAAGTCAATTAAACTTAACTGCATGGGGATGACATACAGTTAAATATGTTCTTGTTCCAGTCTGTTAAACAATTAGCATACTGTCTAGGTATTTTCAGCTGCCTTCCTGTGTCAATATATTCTGGAAATTTTTTCCTCTGCGCACAAACCCATAAACCAATATCCCTCTATCTAATACTGATAAGGGTTTTTTTTTTAAATCAAATCCAAATGCTTTTTGTGATTTCATGATCTCTTCCAATTGACATGACATGTCTCACAATTTGTCCTGTCAGAATTCAGCTTCATGCTCCTTGCTCATTAAGTCAGATGATGACCAGTGTAAAATATTGTTTTTATTAAATATGCACTAGAAGTCTATGTGATAATGTTAGCTAGCTGAATTTAACTATTTCAATGTGTATATTCCAAATTATATTGTGCATGAGAAACATATATGTGTGTATGTAGACACACACACACACACACACACACACACACATATATATGTTAAAAATAAGTTAATTGAAAGAAAATAGCATGATACTTGAGAAAGTCCAATCCAAAGACCAAGACAGCAAACTAGAGAGCCAAGGAATAATAGAACTGCAATGGCTTTAAAACTAGATCCTAAAATGAAAAAAGAAAGAACTATCTAAAGAGAAAATTAGTATTTTTGTTTAATTACTTTATTTTACCCATTGGTACCAATTACCTGCTCTATGGCATGTACTGATAGCTGTTTTACATAAGAAGAAGATGACAATTAACACAGAGGCTCATGACAACAGGGAAGTGTGTAAGAAAACAGATGATGGAGTTCTCAGTCTAAATGAGGTATCTCTATCATAGTCCTTTCTCCCAAGGCTCAGGAATCATCATGGAAGAGAAAGGAAAGAATTTTTAAGAGCTCAAAAATGATATCTATTATCATTTGAATTACCAACACACTTCTGGAAATTGATGTCCCAAATATAGATTTGGCATGAGATACTCATTTCCATTAACAGACTAAAATAGAACAAAAATAATACACCTCAGATGTTTCCCTTAAAATTTAAATATATACTATATTTTTAATATATTTTGTAAGCTGAATTAATCTTAAAATCTAGATACATTGTAAGCAATTAAAAGAATCAGTAAGTACAACAGTACATGCTCTGACTGCATCTTGATCTTTCCCAGGGATACTGAACTAGCCATGGCAGAGTGCTCTTTTGTAGATATTATTTCAAACTGCTTTTTAAAAATCCATAAAAAAAAACACCTGGCATAGGAGTTATGTATCTGTAACATCTTAAGAAGAGAAAAAAATGATCCAAAACAAAGTATTGCAGCCATCTGAAGATTTCCACTATGACACTCTGAACTGTGGTGTAGGCGTAGCTGCTGTCTGTCACAGAACTGCCCAGGGGCATTCACCAATTCATAGCTTAGAAATGAACACTTCTTGAGATATATTAAGACAAAAAAGAAAAGCATCTGCAACGTAGAAACAAGAGATGTGGGTCAAAGAACAGCATTTTCTTCTCCTGGAGAAATTACATACAAACTTGAAAATGGATTAAGAGAGTTATACTAGTCCACAGCTGGCTTCCTAGTCTTACATAATTCACAACCCTCTATTCTTTCATGCAAAACTTCCCGACTTTTGTATTGCTTCAAATAGAGAAGAGCACTTTCTTCTTTCTCCTTTTAACCAGCAAAGACTATATTCAGTATATATTTGATAATGTGGACCGAGAAAATGCAGGGACATAAAAGTTTTGTGGAAGACCTGAAGCTAGGATCTTGAAATCATTTCACATAGACAGATAGGTGCTATCATTCAGTGTAAGTAAGAACCTTATTGCAATGACTAAAATAAAAAAACTCTAAAGATGACTGCTTAGGCTTAAACCTTAGGACTTCCAATTCTTAGTTCAGCAATCAAGGACAAATTTCTTAATTTTCTGTTCTTCAGACTATTTCCTTTTCTTCTCAGTTATACAGAGGTTTAGATTGGCAAATAATAAACATTGTGTCTACTTAAGGAACACAATGTGACATATTTTCTTATTATGTTTATCTGTGATGGTTAAAACGTGCAAATGAATAAAATATATTTTACTGTATGTATATGTAGGAAAGTACAAAACCACATCATTTTCTGCTTTGGCAATATCCAAATAAGCAATAAAGAGTTGTTTGTTTGTATACTTATTTACATTTCAAATGCTGCCCCTCTCCTGGTACCCCATAACAGAATTCCTCTCTTCCCAGTCCCTTTTGCCTCTGAGAGGATAGCCCCTTCCTACCCCAGGTATCCCCCAACCCTGGTGCATCAAGTCTCTGCAGGATTAGGCACATCCTGTCTGACTGAGGCCAGATAAGGCAGTCCTCTGCTACATATGAGCTGGGGTCCTAGGACCAGCCCATGTATACTTTTTGGTTGGGGCTCATGGGTCCAGGTTAGTTGACATTTATCATGCCTGTGGGGTTACCATCTATCTCCTTTAAGGCCTTCATTCCTTCCCCTAACTCTTCCATAGGGGTCCCTGACCTCCATCCAATATTTGTCTGTGGGTATCTGCATCTGTCTCAGTCCGGTGCTGGGTAGAGCCTCTCAGAGGGTTGCTATGCTAGGCTCCTGTCTGCAAGCACAACATAGCATCATTAATAGTGTGAGGGATTGGTGACTGCCCATGAGATGGGTCTCAAAATGGGCTGGTCACTGGTCAGCCATTCCTTCAGTCTCTGTTCCATCTTTGTCTCTGCATTTCTTTTATACAAGATAAATTTTGGATCAAAAGCTTTGTATTGTAGGTTGATGTCCCCATCCCTCCACTGGGGTTCCTGTCTGGCTACTGAAGGTTGTTTCTTCATGTTCCATATCCCTACTGTTAGACATTTCACCTAAAGTCACCTGCATTAACTCCTGGGAGCCTCCCTCATCCTGGCTCTCTGGGACTTCCTAGAGATTCACTCCCCTCCCCACACCTGGCAGCTGCATATTTCCATTCATTTTCCTGGCCTCTGGGTCCTTCTCCTGTCTCTTCTCCTGCTCCTTTATTCACTTTGCCATCCCCCTTTCCACCTAAGTCCCTCCCCTCCTACCTCTCATGACTAATTTTCCCTTCTTCTTGGGCCTTTGTTCATGCTTAACTTCTTTGGATCTGTGGGGGAGTATCATGGGTAATATGAACTTTTTGGCTAATATGCACTTATCAGTGAGTACCTACCAAACATGTCCTTTTGGGTCTGAGTTACCTCACTTAGGATGATATTTTCTAGTTCCATCCATTTGCCTACAAAATTTGCAATGTCCTGGGTTTTAATAGCCTAATAGAATTCCATTGTGTAAATGTGCTACATTTTCTGTATTTGTTCTTTGGTTGAGGGACATCTGGGTTGCTTCTAGTTTCTGGCTATTATGAATAAAAATGCTATCAACATAGTAGTGTTATCAACATAGATGGTAGGACATCTTTTGAGTATATTCCCAAGAGCAGTATAATTGGATCTTCAGATAGAGCTATTTCTAATTTTCTGAGAAATAAACAGGTTGATTTCCAGAGTGATTTTACAAGTTTGCACTTCCATTAGCAATGGAGGAGTGTTCCCCTTTCTTTACATCTTTGCCAGCATCCACTATCTCTTGAGTTTTTTTATCTTAGCCGTTCTGAGTAATGTAAGGTTTTAGAATCTCAGGATTGTTTTGATTTTCATTTCCCTGATAACTAAGGATGTTGAGCATTTCTTTAAGTGCTTCTTGGCCATTTGAAATTCATTCCTCTGTTAAGAATTATCTGTTTAGTTCTGTACCCAATTTTTGATTGGATTATTTGGGTTTTGGAGTCTAACCTCTTGGGTTCTTAACTATAGTC